>OU744243.1:3905334-5204613 GCA_916610215.1 Omphaloscelis lunosa | reverse complement strand
CTAAGTATTACCTATATAGTTTAGCATAGGTAGTCAAGTCAGATCCTAGTCTAATTGTTTTGTATGAAACCAGAATACCCACGAAACGCGACTATTTTATGTTTTCAATTCATATTACCTCTTTAGATTATGAGCTATCCGAATATAAAAAAATATTTGGCCTAGCTCCTAAAGAGGAGTCGTAAAAAATGATTCGCTGTTACAATGTAATATAATACCATCCGTGCCTACATAAACGTAACGTAACGTAACGAAACGTAACGCAAATGTTTCTAGGCAAATTAATGCCAGTGTCAATGATTTTGCTCCACAAGATGCTGCAAGGGAAGCTATCAGCCCCTTACAGCATCTTGCAGTGAGCTTTGAACCTCAGTCGCTGGCTTATATAGCGCTTTCCTCCCCTTACGGGGGAGGGGTAGCACTCAGTGGTCCTACTGCGCATGCCTAGACTGAAGCCCCCGCGGCCCACGCCTATATTCAGACTAAAAGCGACTCCCCTGCTCTCATCGTCGCCCGACGCATGCGTAGATGTGACGAACTTAATGCCCGCTTTACTAACACTATATAGGCACTAAATGAATGCATAGATAAGAGTGCTTTTATTTAGGCATTCATTTAGTTGTCACTTAGAAAAACGGGCATGAGCCCGGTACAAGGCGCCACGTGATGTCTACGACGTCAAATGTAGGTTCACATACACACACATAAAAACACTGCCTAGGGGCCGAACGCACCTGGTATATAGGATGGATAAAGGTATCTATGGCACTAATACGTTGAAACATCAACTTTACGTCTGGACAAGATGTGCAAGGGTGCTCCAGAAGCCCCATGCAGCATCGTGCACAGTTCTGAGGTCGGAACAGCAGTATCGAGCTTATATAGGCCTATAGGGGCTTCTCTCCCCTCAGCCGTCCTGTCGGTAGCCCTACTGCGCATGCCTAGACTTCCCGCGCCTTCTGCCCTCGCAACATTTTAAAAATGAATAGAGACCGAGTTAATTAAGCGACCGATAGTTATGTAAGTTGGAACAAAATATATTCACGATAGATTTAAACATGTTCCCGACGGCCATATTATCGATTTTATTTACCGAACTTAAACGCGAAGTTCCCAATTTTTTTGTCCTACTTACATGCATAATTTTGCAAAAATAATGTCTACACATACACATGTAAACAAAAAGGCTCACAGCCTTTTTCTTATTAATATACTGTGCTGTGGTACATTGTCGCAAAAAGGAGAAAAATATTTACACCAGACGCTAGCTAGGAATCCCTAGCCCTCCCATTTGACCCCGCCGCATTTGTAAACGTCCCCAAGCAAATGCACTGATCACGTAATTAACGATAACCCATCTTTTTAAGTATGCCATTTTTTTTTGCGAAGAAGGGCTTGATTTTCTCCACACTGTTTACCCCGTATCTCTTATGGATTCGGATTACCCCCTACTGTCCCAGTAAAAAACATGGTTCTTTTTTCTTATAAAACCAACTGTTTTTTTTTGAGAGTAAGAGAGTGTGAGTTTTATTATTATTTTAAGCGAGTCAGAGAAAATTCACCGCACTGAGCACGAAGCTAACGAAAACCGACAGAATTTAGATCTATCTACCGAGCGCATCAAAGTTATAGTTGAAGGTTTTAACGAAAGCGAAGACGCTTTGTTCCGTAAAAAACTGAATATTGAACGAAAGCAGTGAACTACGGCGGCAAGGGCCCGACCGAACCCTTCCACACCTGACGCCCGGCGCATGCATAAATAATCTAAATCAGATCGGTGTCTATCAATATGAAATTCATTGGATTCTAATTTTTTAAAACAGCGCACGACGTTACAGCCTTTTTCTAATCAAACCGAACGATGTTTGTTAGTTAAAACCGAACATATTAGTTTAGTGAGAGTATTAATTCGAACGCGGAGAACCGTTCCATGTTCCGCTTTTGTTGAAACTGAACGTTGTGCGAACGAAGCAGAGGGCGCGCTCACCTTGCCCCTCGGCGCATGCTTAGACTTCATGAGTGAATATCGCAGGGGAGAAATAGAGATGGGAAGAACGTTCATTCGAATATTCAAGCGAATACTTGTGGCGAACTTAGTATTTGAGCTTTTTGTGTCCCAGAGAGAGCAAAGGCCTCCATCCTTCTTTTCACTTTCTGTATTGATATCTGTTCCAGTGTTTTTTGTTTTATTGTATTAGGTTATCGATATCCATGACGTCTGCGGAGTGGCTTACTAATTTAATTGAATTATTTTCATAATATTTTAATGTTAATTTAACTCTGCATATCGAAATATGCAGGGTTAAATTAATATTAATTTTTTTACCATTTTACATAAAAATGTAACTATTCGTCAGCCTTTCTACTTGAATTCAATATCCGAACGTTATGTTGGAGGTAGGCCATCACTAAAAGGGTCCCCAGGACCCTACCCTTAAAACAGACGCTTTCCAAAAATCAATAGGTACAATCGCTCGGTACCCCAAAATAATGTCTGGGTTAGTAATAATTATTATCTCCTTTATTTAATTATACGTATAAATTACATTTTTAAATCTTAACATAAGAATATAAAAAATAATAATAACCGTTATATTATTATGGTATAAGTAAAATAAAACTATACCTAAATTTTCTTTGACTTAATAATAATACTCATTAAAAAAAATACATAAAAACACTTCATTTAAATACTAGAATTATTAATTTGTGAAATAAAATAACAATTAAATTTTCAAACAATTATTATATTCTATATACCTAGTATTTTATTTTATTTTAGATACTATAAAAAAATCTGACTTTTAACACGCTGGGCGAGCATACCAACTACAAATAATACATTTACTTGTTATTGTATAATTACTTGGATAACTGAGATACATACCTGAATAAATAATAATGGATGTATCCCATATACAACATCCCACGTAGGAATCATATTCTATAAACTAGATTGAAGTTATGGTATATTTCTCCTACGCGGTTTTTTATGAAGAGTTATAATAGTTATGTTGCCATTATTATGGCCTTCAAGATTTGTTATTCAACAGCGAGTAATGTATGTAAAATTATATAATAATTACAATGAATGGAGATGGGCAATAATTATATTATTATACCTCATAATAAAAATATAATTATTATTTATGTTACTAATTTTTGGGAACTGTTAAAAGGTAGCAGTATAGTACGCGTCAAATTTTATGGCGGCTCTGAAGTGCGCCGCACTGCGAATAGAATCAGCTGCTAACATTCTACGGCCCTGACCGGACGCCGCCAAATGTTGACAGTTATAAGCGATATTGAAATACTTCATTTATTTAAATGGATGAATTTATCTGTGTATCGAGGACAGTTTCAGAACACGATTGAGCAGAATGAGCTTATTTAAGCAATGAGTGAGCAAACCGAGCCACCTGCAACACAAGCGAAGCAAGCCCGCTCTTAAAACGAGTCAGCCAAGCGAGCGCACTTATGCCACGAGCAAGCGGAGTGCAATTACTAACGAGCGGAGTAAGCTGACTTATGAGTATAAGAGGTGGCGCTCTCTAGCACCGTCGTTTCTAGCGTCGTAAGCGTGTTCTGCTTAGTTGTATCGTCTTTGGCTCGCTAAAAATGTTCTTCGCTCATTTGTCATAGAAATATACTTGCTGTAATCGCTTTTCTTGTGAGAGGGCTCGCTTTGCTCGCGCTTGTCATATGTAAGTGTGCTCGGCTCTTTCATGTGATTGCTAGTAATATTCGCTTGGTCATTTGAAGAGCTTGCCCGTCGTGTGAGTGTTACACTCTACTAATTCGTGTCTAGAGAGGGCTCGCTACGCTCGCGGTATCGTAAGGCAATCCGCTTCGCTCGCTCGGCGCGTGTGTAAGCGGGATTCACTCGCTTTGCTCAAAAGTGATAATCACAGTTCTCACCTAACTTGCTTGGGGTGCTGAGAAAGGCTTGCACGCGTCTTCACAGCACATCTTACCCGCTCCGCTACTCCACTTACCTTTGGTAGAAAAAAAGATACATACTTAAGCTTAGTTTAAACGCTTAGTTGTCTATACGAGATTTTTTTTTAGACGATTTACCTAGGAAGATCTGAATTGATTTCACAGACTGACTGCATGCTTTGTTTGGAAGTACTTATCTCAAAAAGAAGATACGGAATGATTTTGATAGATATTTCAGCGTGTATATATAATATATACCTACATGTAGTAGCTAAGATAACGCGTTATGTAAAGGGAGTCACAAAAACAGCTTAGTGTGAAACCGGTTGTGGGAGGGCAGACTTAACGACTCGAAGCTGGTACAAAAAACGACCGAGCCTTACAGTAGTCGAATATAATGTGTAAAGTCTGACATCTCACCTTGGTAAGAAGCAACATTAAAGGGGTGGGGCTTCATCAAGGTCGTTTCTGACGGCCAACTCTACCACCGCTAGCGCTCATTGACCAAATCAAATAACACGCGCGTCCCCGGACACACTCAGGACATACTTCCGTTGCTTTTCACAAAATCACTCCCACCGATTTGATTATTTTGATTTTGATTGCAGGAAAGCCAGAGGAAAGATGTTACACATCAAACACTATTTCCTTGTATTTCTAAAAAGATACTCCTTTTAACACATGTGTGTTAAAAGGAGTAGTTTTGTACATATATCTACATATCAAGAGTAATAACAGTAGGAGGAATGTTACTTATTTATAATTATGTTATTATCATTATACTAACTTCATAAGGCAGTGGTCGGCAAGATCATTAGTCAATAGAGCCAAATATCAATACTATAACAACTAAGATTTCTTATGAGAGACAATCCTTTCTGTGTGTCCAAACTGTCTCAGTACACTTTACTTAATCCTTAAAACTGCCATCCTTTTTCACTCGACAACGCTTCCTAAAATTTGAAAACTAATTTGTAATTGGAAAACTTTGAAACGTACAGTAAATGATAAATTTTCGATGTCCTGTTCATTTTTGGTGAAAATACTTCGTAAATAAAATTTTGGAATAAAGTTTGAATAAAACTTGGTAACTTGCTTAATGTCCGAAACTCCGACCCCCGCGCGTCTCGCACTCATCGACATTTGTACAGAGCCGCATTCTACAGGCCAAAGAGCCGCATGCGGTTTTGATTTGTGCGACCAGTGCCTTAAGGGAATGGGCACATACGTTTTTGAATATTGAGCATCTATTTATGGCTGTGGCTACCTCCGAATCTATCATGGACAGCTTTATAGCTGTCCATGATACCCATGATTCGTCTTCGTCTCTATGATACCCATGATTATTCATGGGTATCATAGAGACGAAGATAATTATTAATTAATGAAAAGGCGATCCTTGGTTGTCATGTCGGGATTCAGGTATGACTGCAGAATATAACAGTAGGCACTTGGAAGATCTGACTTTGTACACACACCTAATAATAAAATGGAGAAATTAATATATTTAGGTCCACATCTTTGTCACGAATGTTTCCGTGTTGTTCATTTGGGGGGGAAGTCTTTCAGTTAATTTCTGTTATTATTAGTAACGAAATAAGCTTCTTTTACTTGAGACCTTGATGAAAGAAAGAAAGAACAAAAAAATATTTGGACACAGTTCGTGAAACACAAAACACAAATAATAAAAATAAAATAAAAAATAATTTTAAAAACAATAGTGTGTGCTTCACGGCTGCGCCAAAAAGGTTCAATTTAGCATTAATGCCAGGCAGATGCTGTCTGACGCTGGTTTTCTAATGAACCCATAATAATAATGATGTGCAATTTAACTCCCTTAATAGCATCCCTACAGTTTTGCATAGAGGACAGATAGGTCAGCACAGGGCGTACGTGCTATCTATACCTCCTCAGCACAATTTCATATGCAAAGCATCAATAGTGCAAACAAAAATGTACCAGGCGAATAGAAGCGACGCGTAGGTATCTGTTATTGTAAAGCCTGCAGCTGCGCAAACGTGAGCAGTTTGACAAACATTTTTGATTTATTTTAAAGGTAAACAACATATTTGTCATAGGTTCTTAGTATCGTTCTAAGCTTACCCATAGTACCTATAGTTTTATAAATCATGAAAATTGATCGCCTTTTGTTCCGCGTAATGAAGATACCACATAAAATAGTTTTTATTGTGTGAGCGAACAATTACTTTTTTAACCGACGTTGGTGATTACAATATGTGAAGCAAAAGAGACTGTGGAATAGTTTGCGTCATAAGTTGGTGTGTGAAGTGGATAGTAAGTTTGTTCTGGTATTTTAACCATTTTGTTTTCGACTAAACAAAGTTTTGTGCGGTCTGTTTTGTGAAGCTGAAAAACTGGAAACGAAAAGACAAAAGAATCATCAATAGTGTTATTTATATTGCGTGATAATTTGTTGCTTAAATGTGAAGTGAGTAGAGTGCATTTAGATAGGTACTTTGATAAGTAACAAATTAATATTTCTCGCAGATTTCAGAGCACATTTAAAAATTCAGGGCACTATTCATTATTGAAATAAAAGTTGATAAATTCATTTAAACTTTTCATATAAGATTTAATCATTCTATACTAATATTATATGGAGGTTAAATGATTAGTTTGTTTCTGCTGATCTGATTACAAAAATTGTATCACTGATAGAAAGCTACTTTTGTGATGTTGATAGTTGATTTCCACGCGGACAAAATCGCAGGCAACAGCTAGTCAGTATGTTGTGGCGCTCATTGTTGCATTCATAATGAATATTCAGCTCATTACTCCTCATCAACCTATTAGCCTACATGTGCACACAATCATCATTAGCTTTGATAGAAAAGTAAAGGTGGATGAAATATTTAAGATTATTTTTAACAAGTACAATTTTAACAGATTAAATTTAAATTAAAAACCGCCGACACAAACATTTCCCCATTTCTCTTTTCAACTCCATCGATAGAACCTGTTCACCATCTATCTATAACCTATTCATTGAAACCATTCCAATGAGCCCAAACACGATACCTGTGCTATAAGTTGGTAAGGGAGTTGGGGATCCTGCAAATGGCAGGTGATGCTGCAGCATCAGTTCAAGGTTAGGTACTATGTTCTTCTAATTTCATTGAAGTAACAGAATACCAAATTTCAAATCGATCAGAACTGTCGAAGATAATCCATTCATCAACTAGAAAAGAGCTGATAATCTTCAAACGGCCAAAGACTAGAATATTAATAATGAATTGCAATTATAGCACTGAATTTGATGTAACCCTTTTAGGTTTAAAAAAGGAACGTGGTAAGTTTCCAAATACTTTTTTTACATCTAAAACTAAATATTCGGTGTTACGATATTAATTATTGCATTTCAAAATCAATATTAGTTCACTAGTTAGCCACATTTCTTATTTCCATACAGTGATATTGCCAAATTAATAAAAACAACGAAATATTTGACAGCTATTTGCGACGTTGGCACATCGTTCATACTAATTTTGTTTCAATAATGTATTAATCTGATAGAGTGCTAGACAGTTCCTATCCTGACACTGCAAAACAGGGCTTTATGCTCATACTAGCTGCAGCCCGCGACTTCGCTCGAGTGGACCCTAATTCTGCTAGTGAAAGTCCCGTCAGAATCGGTCGAGCCATTTCAGAGATTAGCCGGAACGAACAGACAGACACACAAACGAATATTTTTAGAATTATTTTTTGTTATAAGTACCGTATGTACTTTCATAAGCATTAAGTAAAAAGCTATTATTTTGGCATTACAAACAGACAATTCAATTTTATTTTATTGTTTGTATAAAAAGTTGGATCTACATCACTATGAAATGATTACCCTACCAACATTGATGGTTTGCTTATCTAAACTAATAATATAATAAAGAGAAATGATTAGATTTTTTTAATGTTTGTATGTTTGTTTGTTACGCTTTCACGCTTAAACGGATGAACAGATTTAGATGAAATTTGGCACATGAAGAGACCAGGACCTGGACATAAGATACTTTTTATCCCAATGTCCTACGAAATCAAGACGAGCAAGCGACGCACAGCTAGTAAAAGATAAGTTCTCAAAATGAGTTCGGACACTTGAATGTGAATCAATACTTTACATAATAGATCATAGTGTTGTTTGTTTTTAAACCTAATTCATACTTTAGTAACCCAGTCCCACATTTTTAACAACAAAAACAAAACATCAACAATAATCATCTGACAAAGTTCCAACATACGTCGTATTAGATCTCACAAACGCACAATTCTCCTATAACACAAAACATAGTAAACAGTTGAACGTGAGCAGAATTCGTACGTGATCGTATGAACTGCGCCTGCGGTGGCATAGTAATGAACGTAGAAGGAAACACCATGGAATAAGAAGGACGTTTTGCTATACGTGACTATTATCACGGTGGAGTGGCCTTGTCTGGACTGACAAGACTAGCAACCTAGGTACTTATGGTAATTTTTATTAGGCTATTATACGTTTATCCTTATTAGGTGTCTCGTTGTTTTAAGCCAAGCGTACATTCTAATACAAAAAGTGCGCCTATGGTGTGCGATCGTTCATACAAAATTTAAGAAAGTGATGTGGGATGAGAATTTTGTGTCAGAGTGATCGATATGATGACCACTAGTCATCGATTAAGAGCCATAGTACCCCAGCTCAAATTCACTTTTTATCTCGCTCGCTCCATACTGCTGACTGAGTGAGAGCGAGACTGAGCGCGGTGCTGGCGGCTCCAAGGCGCCGATAGTTTAGGTAATTTCTTTTTAAAGCGAAAAATAAAAAAAAAATAGTACCTGCTTTATATATACAGTTATTCATGCAAAGTTTCATAATCGAATTGGTAGTATTTCTTTAATAGTAGCGGTTATTGGTTCGTATTGGAGGTAATTTTTTAATGTTTTCCTATCGAGATTTTTTTGAATTTGTGTTTTCGTACATTAATCCTCAAATATAACTTTTTTTTTTCATAATTAATGGTCCAGTATTTTCGATTTAACGGAGGATCATGCTAAACAATTTGGGATATAATAGACTTTTAAAAAGCCTTTAAAAGTGGCGAGACAATACTACGCCCAGACCTGTTGCTCTCTGATTAATTGTGTTCTTATCCAGGTAGTTTTATTATTCTGTCAAGTATGGCCGAATTATAACCGCACACAACTCAACTCAATATCCGCGATGAATAAAGTAATCTTCACAGATTACAGTAAAGACCACAATAGCGTTTGAATTTCGAAATGACTCTCATGAGGTCACGGCTTTTCAGTCATAATAGGATTTTAGCGGCGAAGCTTTCGGCCTTCATCTCGCCGGATGGTAAGTGATGATCAGGCCGAAGTTGGAAGCGTACTTCACCCAGAATCCTCAACCACAGAGGAACTGGCTATCTTAACTTTAACTGCCGAAACACAACAATGCTGTTAACATTGTTGTAATGGCGACAGACTTAGATAAACTTGTGGTAGGTATCCAGGCGGACTTAGAACAAGCCCTACCACCAACCAAACCGAGTTGTTTATTGTAAATTTTGAATAAATAACTTAAGTTTATATAATAAAACTTATCGCTTCATCCTTGAGAAATCAGGAAAATTAAGTCATTGTGTGAAAATATTAAGTTGCTTATTTAATTGGAAGGTCGGTACCTAATGTACAAGATGATTCATACATAATAATTATGTAATGTGATAATTGTTTGACTGCCTCGTTGGTCTAGTGGTCGCAAAGCGCTACTGCAGAGTATGAGGTTCTGGGTTCGATTCCCGGGTCGGGCAAGGTGTTATAGGGTTTTTCCATCTGGAATTTCTCAGTAGCAGCCCGGAGTCTGGATTTGTGCCCGGTTGATGGCAATAGGCTCGCCCCCTATTACATGGGACTTAAACATTACTGGCAAAATGTGGGTGTACTATATACACCTCTGCCTAACCCTTCGGGTAATACAGACGTGATGTTATGTTATGTAATGTGATAATTATATGCAACAGCTATTGGGCTAGAGATCCTTTAGAATAATATTGCGTTTTTATGAGGAAAACTTAGAATAATATTTTATTGCTTAGGACACGATCACCTACATACTAAAGGACATCAAACACGCCTTCGAAGCACAAAAAATTCGCATGGATAGTCTTTTTAATATCGGCTATGAAACTTCATACGACCTGCTGAGTACCGGTATTGTAAAGTTAGACCAGTATGTATCATACTGACTCTTACGGTTGTTACATAAGATCCTCAATTTCTTTCCGGGATCAAGTAATCTCTGAAGTTATTACCAACAAGATGAAGTATCCCCTCTTGTTTCATCGTTTGTTCGAGATGTGCGACATACTGGTTCAAACATTCTCCACATCGTTCTTTGCCTCCACACGTTTATTAAATGAATATTAATTAACACAAATTATTCCTCAGTAATTACTTATTAAATAGCATTGCTATATTATACAACCATGGTATATTGCTATATTTGTAAAAGGTTAAAGTCATCTATGAGGAATAAAACCTAAAAATACAGCTTGAAATCAACGAAACATTAGAATTACATGATAGGAAAGCACACAACGTAAACATCAATTACTTTCCATTATAACATCAGATTCTCGTGTGTAAACTAATATTAAAAACTTTGTTATTGATTTAAAAACTTAGTGGCTGTTAGTATGAATAATGAATAAAATTCGATAATTTCGGTATTATGAATTAAATTATTGTGTTCTTTTTTTTAAACGTTGCCCCACACTAGGAATTTCTCCTGTATTGTGGGTGCGTTTACAAACATATAAACTCGTATACACAAACAGCCAGACCCGGAACAACTACTTGTAGGTCATACAAATATTTGTTCCGTACGGGAATCGAACCCACGACACGCAGTGCAGCAGTCAATCGCTTAACCACTGCGCCAACCGTGCCGTCAAGTAAAGTCGTTCCCGTACCAATCCTCGACTAATTCTACACTACGCTGCTTTGATAAATCGACGACACTTTAGTTCGATTAAAGATTAAAGATACTTTAAAAAATGTTACTATTACATGGAGGATAATTTTCTTCTTGCATTTGAATTTTGCATTTCAACATTGTACGTAATTCGACGGATAACTTATTAGATCATTATGGTCACTGGACACAGCAAAAAAGAGAGAGAAAAGCTTTAACTTTTAATGTCAACAAGTCTACTAATTTCTTCATGTCCTGATCAATTTAATAAAGTTGTAATCAATTGTCCACAGCACAACAAATACGACGTGGGTAGTGGAGAGCAGTTTGATGATCTGGTGGGATTGATAGAGCACTTCAGGTCCTACCCTATGATTGAGACGTCGGGCGATGTACTGCGACTGCTGCAGCCAGTCAGCGGGACCAGGCTGCGGGCTCATGACATCGACCGCAAAGTTCAAGAAATGCAGGTAAGGAACTTTGATAAACTTGTTTCATACGATTACATAAACTTGTTTTGACGACACGGTTGGCGCAGTGGTTAAGCGACTGACTGCTGCGCTGCGTGTTGCGGGTTCGATCCCCGCACGGAACAATTATTTGTATGACCTACAAGTAGTTGTTCCGGGTCTGGCTGTTTGTGTATGTGAGTTTAAGTGTTTGTGAAACGCACCCACGATACAGGAGAAATTCCTAGTGTGGGGCAACGTTTTATAAAAAAAAAAAAAAAAAATTATAATAATACACTAGAGGTCCCCACAGGAACTGATTATTTGTCTGGCATAAAAAGTATAATCGAAAATCTGATTAGTGTTACCAGAGATTTCCTCTTAGTATGCCTGTTCCAAAGCGTAGATTCATCGAGCGAGGGAGACATCATTGTATCGAGACCAAAATCGTGTTGCCGTGGCGCTAACGCAGAGTCCCACGTTTGACGAACACTTCCTTTGGTGGGAAACCTGAGTTGTAAAATAAAACAATGTCAAAGAATGCAATTACTTTATCGTTTCTGACAAAGAACTTTATTGTTATGCCTAGTGACTGGTTGAATAAAACATGGCATGCTTAAGATATTGTATGTAACCCATTAAACGAGCACGTGTTTAGTAACATGCGCATGCGCATGCTTTATCAAATATTTACAACAGAAAAGTGTGTTAATTAGACTTAATTGTTGCCTCCAGGAGATTGAAGATTATCAGAAGATGGACAATAAGTCCGGTTTCGACGGAGAGTTCCAGTCGTTGAAGATGCTAGAAGACAGACACGTGTTCACCAACTTCGAGGGCACCAAACCAGAGAACGTGACCAAGAACAGATATAGAAATATCTTACCTTGTAAGTTTTTATTTTAATTGTTTTACATTGGATAGGGATCAGTATAGATAGATTATGTGAAAGACAACATGGTTGGAAAGGTTGTGGAAAACAAAGACATTTAAATATACTTGTGGAAACTAAGATGACGGCCGAAGAAGAAATGGTACGTCAACGTAAAATTAATTGAGTTAAGGACAGGAAGATTGTAATGGATAGGGTAATGGGAGACAGTACCTACTGCAAGAAATCCATGGAATGAAGATGTTGTCATGTACACTCGTGCGTCACTGATTCCTGAAACACGCATGCATTATTTGTCAAGAAAGGCATATTACCCGCCTGACAAAAAAGTTCCAGTCTTCAAATTTTTCTTTGTTAAAACATTGCAGTTTTGGAGTATTTAACTCCTTCTCCCTTTACAGATGACCAGACCCGTGTGGTGTTACGTCGGCGAGACAAACAGCCGGATTCTGACTACATCAATGCCAGCTACGTCCGATCCTCAAGACTCAGCGATTCCTCCTCCTCAGTACAATCCTCCAACGAAAGCCTGGACAGTGTTCAATGTGAGTAGACGATCTAAAAGGGTATAAAAAGGAGGTCCACAAGGTAGATGGACAATTTAGTGTCATCACGATTTTAGTCGAAAAACGTCCACTGCTGGACATAGGCGTCCCCCAAGCACCGCCACTTCGACCGGTTCTTTGCTTCCTACATCCAACGGTTTCCTGCGGCCTTCACAAGGTCATTGGTCCACCTTGTGGAAGACCTTCCAACGCTACGTCTTCCGGTACGCGGTCGCCACTCCAGAACCTTCCGGCCTCATCGGCCATCTATTCTGCGAGCAATGTGCCTTCAAAGCGTTTCATATTTCTACAACGATTTTCAACAGGATTGACTTAATATAAGCTTTTCGGTAGTTTACATCAATTCTATACAGTTTTGACTTTTCAATCATAGTTATCCCCGATAGAATGTCACAGTGGTCTCGTCCAGTTGATGCATAAAATTTGCACCAAAGCAACTTTCAATACCAATGATCATAGTTTAAAATTCAATAACCTACTTACATTAACCAGATGTCTGTTAGTTTAGCATGCGAAAGGTACCAATTAGGCACCATTCAGTGGTACCGAAGTACCTAAGTCACCTGATATTATGATCGCTTGTACACCTTGGTACGTATCAGCTTATTATTTCGATACCTTGCGGTGTAAAGGGCGTTACGGACATTATTATAGATAATCACAAATAAATAGACTAATTAGGACTAAAATTCAAACGAGTCTGCCCACTACACTGTATCATACCATGACCGTGCTAGGAACGTGACAAGCAAGAAAATATTCTTTGTATTGAAAAATATGAAACTATGCTAGATCGTTCCGTGAGCGACCCACACCTTCGCGTGTCATGCACGGTGCATCAACAATTGTCGGCGAGAATATTTTGCTGGTACCCACAGGAATATACGCTCCGTGCATGGCACACGACGTTGCTAAACTGGTGTAAACGGTGAGCATACGGGTTAAATACGGGCATACGAAAACACAGGTGAATTAAACAATCGAGAGAACAAGCACCGTATGATAATGACACGCGGATGATAGGGTCACTGAAACCGTTACGCACGGATAAAGGGCACACGGCTGCCAACCGCGTCCCAACAGAGGTGACCTTGGTGGTTTACAACCGTGTAGTTGGTGGTTTACGACCAAATTTGAAACAGCTCTGCCTGTCGCCGACCAAAGTCACCTCTGACGGGGACGCGGTTGGCAGTCGTGTAGCAAGCCCTTGAGATACGCTGTTGATACGTTCTAGTGAGCATAGTAGTCCGTGTCTTGTTTCTTTCCGTGCCTGATACGTTCATAGCACGATCATGGTACATGGTGCGGTGCAGTTGGCAGACTTCTTGAGGAGTATTGAATGTATTTCCATGCTAGGTTATTCAACCCTCTTAGTAACAAAGTTCTCTCAAATAAAATCGGATCAAAATTCGTCTACTAATTACTGTAAAAATTTCCTATTTGATTAACGTGGTCCGTTCAGTTGTGAAGATTTCTAAGCATATAATCTGGTGCTCATGTTATACGCCTGAAAGAAGAAAAAAGCCAGAAAGTCCTGTGGCTGTGGTTTGTGTCTGTAGCTGTGGTCCTGTGGCACATACTGGTTTTTATTTTATACTAGCAGCGCCTGGCGGTTTCACCCGCATAAGTCACCTAGGTTTGGTCTATCCATGTGTCAAATTTCATCCAAGTCCGTTTAGCCGTTTTAGCGTTAAAGCGTAACAAACAAACTCACTGTCGAATTTATAATATTAGTTAGGATTATGGTAGGTTTTGACTGGAAAAATCCCCTATTCCTCAGTAGCTACGTCAATAAGATAACATCATTACATGTATGTAGATTCGATAACCAAACACAGATTGATTGATACGTGATCCGAATTACAGAGGTATGTAGAAGGAAAAATATATGTTCGGCCGTTGAGCCAAATTAAAAATGGACAAGTCCATTAAAAAAATCTCAGGGGAAGTTCCCTCTAGTTCAAGGACTATGCATGTACTTTACCAAGGTATACCTTGGTAAAGTGGCCCCACTACCGCATTACCGTGTGTGTAAATTGTGGTAGTGGGGCGCGTCATTTCAGAATGGATAAGCTATGTTAGCTATTATTAATTACTTTTGTTTTATATTTACTACTAGTTGCCCGCCCCGGCTTCGCACGGGTCGCACTAAGTACTTTCCTACGGCGCACCTACCTACACCTACATACCTATCTACTTACTTACATACAGGTCGTGCCATTAAAGTTGAGACTTGACCGCTCCTCCCACCGCTCTTGCCTCCGCCCCGATGACGCCCCAGCGGGGAACTCATACCGCTAAAGAGACCTATAAATCATCTACTGCGCAAGTCAAACCACGTGGTGCGTCAAGTCTCATCTTTAATGGCACGACTTGTACGTACCTAACCTGCCTATACCTACCTACATACCTACCCTACCTACCTACATACATACCGACCTACCTATCTACCTACTTACATACCTAGCTTACCTAAGCCTACCTAGCTGACCTGACAGACGTCTTTTGTTTGTATTGGTTTTAGGACAGTTTGTATTGCAAAAAGAAAAGTGGAGATTTTCGGGCAATTTTTCTAAATTATATCTACATAAGAACCTATGTCAAACTTCAAAGAATATTTGAAAAAAAAAAACAGTGGTACTCCGGGAGTGCCGACAGAAGTGAAAAGTTGAAAAAAATCGGCACCGCGGTAATCAACGCGTTGATGTCTTTTTAATGGTCAAAAGCTGGTGTCGTCACAGTTTCATGAAATCAATGGTTTAGCCACATCTCAAAAATGCCCGAAGCGCCTAAAGAAGTTTTCACTTAAAAAATGCTAAATTGGTTCCGCTGTTCTCGAGTTTTGCGCTTAACACAATTAGCAATTCATTTTAATTTTGAATAAAGTGTAGCTAGATACGTCATACATCAGACCAAAGGGAATAGTAATGATGGCGGAAAACAATGACCGAATACTATTAAAGATCTGCACGTACTTATGCGGTTTTGTCTCATTTAAATATTTATGTTTTTGTTTCGGAAAAACAAGTTTGACTTGGTACATGAGCGGTACATAGATAGGTTAAACATATATGAGCTGATTTGCAGAATGTTATGGATCTATTATTTATAGTTGTTTAATATACAAATTTCAGCCTTAATACTGAACAGCGAAATAAAGAAAACTCCTCCACTGGTGAGCAAATCGCTGTCAGATGAAGCTCTGAGAGAAGTCAAGAAATCCTTCAAATTGGACAAAATTAACGGAAACCTCAGCCAAGATATAACAGGTAAGCCGAGTAAAGAAATCAATATTAAGTAAAACCAATTCTCGATAGTGAAAAAATAGCAAGACAAAACAAGATCAGAACGCCCAATCTTGCTGTCTTTGACCAATTGTTAATTGGTATATAAATACCATCGCTGATTCCGCAACCCCGTTTAAATCAAGAAGTTATGGACATTTTTGAACTTAGGTATTCCCAATGTATCTTATGTTTAACTAATATAATAATAATAGTAATTATCTGATTGTAGTTAAAGACAAAACATACATCGCGGCGCAAGGTTGCCTCTCGAACACAAAGGATGACTTCTGGCGAATGATTTGGCAAGAAGACGTCAGAGTCATAGCTATGATCACAAACGAAGTTGAAAATGGGAAGGTACGTTCATTCCTGCATACTCTTCTCTTTCTTCATACCAAAGGGCCTAGACAAGTGACAATCGGTTTTAAGGCGTTTCATTTTCTACAACGAATTACAACTGGATTGAAATTTAGCTTTTCGTCATGTCAGTCCCATACATTTTTGACTTTTACATCTTCGTTATAGCTGATAGAATGTCTCTTTGTTTAGGCACTCTTCTAGCTTGAATTTAGTGACCTCTGATAAAAGAAGAAATTAAACACTTGGTGACGAAAACTCATCAGGTTTCTCCTTACTTTTATACTGTCTTCAGCAGATTATTTTTAGTGGATTCAAATCATTCGTATTCCAAATAATAGTTATTCTTCCCTGCTTATTAGATGCGATGCATTATCATATCATGGTATTTTTTCATGGGTCCTTTCACATTCTCCTCTGTGTACAATTCAATTAACATTTGTTGACACTTTTTACAGAAAAAATGCGAACGCTACTGGCCCCTGTCAGGTCATGAGGAGAGGTTCGATGGTCTCACAGTCAAGTCCATATCTGAAACACATTATGAGGAGTACCTTCTGAGGGAGTTCGACATCTGCGACGACAAGCGCTGTCGGACCGTCTTCCAGTATCAGTTCACAGTAAGAATTGTGTTTACTCTCAGTTGCTTCTGTAATTATTTTCTTAAACTCTGATTAAATTATTCGTCTAAGCCACCCACCGTAGAATCACCTTAGAATTACTGGCCCATGTCATTTCTGACCCACGTATAGGTACCAGCTTTTTTGAGAATCGTGATGAACCGTCTCGCCAGGACACGCAAGCCACTAGAACAAGCCGGATTTTGAAATACTTGCTGTAGGTAGCAGGTAGAATGTAAATAAATCCGGAAAAGTACTGGAGTCACCGACATCTGAGTTGGCCATGTTTGTCGACGGACCTATGGCCAATGGGCCAGAATAGTCCTAGAGTGGAGACTGCGTATCGGCAAGCGTAGCGTGGGTCGCCCTCCTAGCTAGATAGACGAACGACCTTTAAAAGGTGACTGGGATATACTGGATGCAGTAGACGAAGTAGCGGATGTTGCACAGCTTGAACTGTGTCCGGTATTGAACTGCGATAGGCTGAGTTGATTTAACCCACCTCAGTTCCAACGTAAACTTCCGAGATTACATAAATTTTCATTAAGAATTGAAGTTATCTCTTGAAATATTGTCCCATGCCTATGAGAATCTTAAACATTAAGAGGACAAACTATTTGCTGTTGTTTACCTCAATTATCGTTTCGCCTTACGATAGCAACCACCTTTACGATTATTTCAGAATTCGTTTTCTACAATATCACTAAGCATAATTTCCTCATCTTCCAGGCTTGGCCTGACCACGGAACACCAGGGGATCCAGACGGAGTGCTGTCCTTTATAGACGATATCAACAGGAGAATGATAAAGAACTCACAGGACACAGATGCACCAGAACAGGTTGGTATTACCTAATTAAGTATCTTCAACAGGAGTTATAATGAATGTAAGTCTGAAATTGCCAAACGCCTTGAGCAAGTGTTGATTAGTCCTCATGCTTTTTCTGTGTGAGTCTTTGCCCTGTAGAACACTAATAGGCTATCATTATTATTAATTATTTATAACTGGAGTTGAGAGTAGAATTTCGATATGAACAATCATAATTATTATTTTATGTCAGTTCTTTACACAGTATAATTTTTTATACTTACTGACTTACTTCTTTGGCTCAGCAACCGAAGTTGTGTCTTTATAAGATACATTCTGCCACTTCATTCGATCTAGTGATTAAGATTACCTTCGTGAGATTTATAGTGTACGAAAAAGCGCTCGATGGTTTTCTTATCTTATCTGATTTTTGGTTGGATATGTATAGTTACTATACTTTATTGTAACAGTTACATCCATATTCTACCTACCGAGATAAATAGGTAGTGTCTCTCCCCAATTCCCCTTTGTATCTCATGAAGACACTTCATCTATTAATTTGCACCGAGGTGACGAAGAGAGACTAGTGACAGATATCTGTCACAGCCTTAACTTACGGCTGGGCGGCTGTGCTTAAGATCCCTGACGTTTATTTTTAAAACGATAATGTTCATTTCTATAATAATCAAGTAAATGTTTCAGAACATCCTGTGCGTGCATTGCTCAGCTGGCGTCGGCAGGACGGGGACGTTCATTGTCCTCGACATTCTCATTGACAAAATTAAAACATCTGGTGAGACTAAAAACTTGCATCTTTATGTTTGTTTGCGTGTGCTTTTGCGAATCTCCTGATAAAAGTTTTTGGTAAGAAAACAAACCTGCTATCATATATTTATACCTAATTACTTATTGCGATTATTCTTGCGCCAAAGCTCGTGTCTTTTATTCAATTATTGGTGTCTCTATAAGCGAATTACTTGCAATTTTGCCAAAAGCGATTTTTTTATATTTTCCTTAATGTTACGTAGGTATTTTCTAAAATTAGTTTTTTATTTATTTTATTTAAGCCATAGCAGTGTCTAACGGGGCGTACCTACTTATCACATAGTTTGCTACTGTTATCTCTCTACTTTCAAATGGCGGATCTTATTGACCTAACAAAATTTTAATAAACTTTACCACGGAGCACGGAGACACTTTTACAGCCGCTACTAGAGGCGCTATTGTCAACACTTTCCAAGCGTGTCACGGTTTACTCGCACGATGACACTAATGACATAAAGCAGCTGACGGCTTTGAAGGCGTTCCGTGACTCAAGTTCTCAACTCACTTTCGACGCCGTGTAACTTATTAGCTGCAGTCTCTTGATGCTACCGGCGCCGGCGCACGGCGCGGCGTTTCCGTGCTCTGAGGTCTTTTTCTATTATTTAGAGCCATACCCAGCAGTGTTACTTCTTCGGTCACTCAGCGAATTGCTTGCCAAAACTGATAAATATACCATGATCTTACCTACGTTATTTTCTTATATAGGATTCAATTGTGACATCGACGTCCATTCTACGGTGAAACTGGTTAGAGCACAGCGGAACGGCATGGTGCAGAACAAGATGCAGTACAGGTTCATATACCTGGCGCTGCAAGAGTACATCGACGGCAGGAACATGAAGTTTCGGAAAAAGGTGTGTTGACGTTAGACTTAGGCCGACTTGCACCCAAAATCCCAAAATATCAAGTAGTCAGGCAACTTAATTATCAAGTAAAACATCCTACGTAAATTTTCTGTCTTATAGCTATTTCACACAACTGTAAAAAAATTACGATTTTATAAATTTCCCTGACTTTATATTTAGAGCTAAACCAATTTAAAATATCATTCTATTTCCGTCAATTGTTTGAAGTTTATTCGTCTGTTTGTCATGATGACTTAAATTCGTTAAAGCGCTGAAAATCATTTAGTTATTTGTGGTGCAAGCGGACCTTAATGATAAGTTAAGTGTTAGCAAAGAATGTATTTAGTAAAAGTAGTACTGCACTTAGGGCCCAATTTTACGCCGGGTACAGATTGGTGAAACGTAACATGAAATGTAACACAAATTAGCCGTCCTCGTAGCTCAACAACTTGGCGAATTTGTTTCAACGTGTGTTACATTTCAAGTTACTATTCCCCAATCTATACCCTGCATTAGAACTCAGCAGTCACCAGCCCAGAAGCTGAAAATGACAACTGAGTTTGATTGCTTCTATCGAATGATGATTATCTGAACGATATTATATTCACAAAATACTTACAAGCCGTTGTCCACATCCTTGATTAGTACAAGTTCAATGGTTGTTATACGACTAGCAGGGGAATAGAATAACTATTTTAGGCAGTAACCGTAAAAATTACTAGAAAAAAAGAAAAAGCCAAGAGGACTATTTTTCAAAGTTTTGTTAAAAACAGGTCAGGTCAGAGATATTTAATCGAGAAAACACCGGGAACAGAGGGACGTATATTTAATTGTTAATGTATTGTGTTATATTGCAAATATATGGATGTCAGATGGCAGTTTTTCCGCAATCCTGGAATTATCAATACCAGCAGCTATACCTACCTACTTAATTTTTTTTTTCCTGGTTGAATGTGTTATGATAATTTATGTTTTTCTAACCAGATGCACGTGAATGTCAATATATTATGCGGAGCAACTGACCGTCTGAATTCACCAAGTCAACTGGTAGAAATACCAATATCATAAGGTTAGACCGGTTGTCATATTTTGGTATTTTGATTGGCAATGGCAATTGCCAGGAAGGGAATAGTTTCTCTCTCTCTCATTAGTCCCTATATTTTTGTCTTTTATGGCGTTGCATGCAAAATGTACTTTTTTGACAATTCAATAAAAACCTATTATGCCACCTGCAGCTTCTGCATCGGCATCCCTTGAAGTAATTATCTACTTTCATAATTTATAATTCTTTACGTTTACGTTGTCGTTGACAGATTACTCTTTCCTACATAGGCAGTGTATTACTACTAATAAAAATATCGTGAGAAAATCAGCATGTCATAGAACCAAAAATTGCAAGATTTGACGTCTACCAACCCACACTGGACGAACGTGGTGAATTTCAGCCCACTCCCTCTCACAGAGGGCTGGCCTGTGTCCCAACGGTGGTCACGTTAGGTATCGGTAGGCTGATAATGCTTATGCAACTCCAGAAACATCCTGCACATTCAATGTTTTAAGTATTTACGAACCTAACATAACTTTTATCTTTTCCAGGTATATACGTCGGACGCATAAATCGATCGTAGAAGAACCAAAGTGATTATTTAGATTTATTTATAACTTAATCTAATCAATTTAGTTCCCATAAGCGGAACATCGGACACAGTCAGTCATAATAATATTGATTTTAAGGTAATTTTTAATAAACCATTGTGTATGAATTAGTTATGTCTTTTATTTAATGAGCCCACCTATTCTGGAGAGGAAATACATTGAAGTATCTACTTTTTCTCGAATTTCGAATTTCCTTTGCATAATTATGAAAGCCCTAAACAAGGTGATTGCATCCATAGTTAAGCTTGAAGTATACCTACCCAATAGGTATGAAAGCATCTGCATTTCAAAGCTTTGTAGAAGAGGTATTTATAAGGTAGGCCATTTAGCCGTTGAACCGATGACCGTTGAGGTAGACGTTCTTGAGACCGCATGATGCGCTCAGACGAACGACGATCTTCGCAGGGTGGCTGACAGCAGCTGGATGATTGTTGCTGAGAAACGAGATGAAAGGCGCGGCGTTGGAGAGACCTAAGCACAGTAGTGGACTGTAGTGTTAACTTTTCCAAGTTACTGGGTGACTTGACGTTACGTCTTACTTACGCAACGTCAAAGTCACCCAAAGAACAATGGAGATATGCTATGCTATGGAGCTTCCCTACGTGATCGAATCAGAAATTAAGAGATCCTTAGGAGAACCAAGATAACTGACATAGCCCGAAGAATTGTCAAACTTAAGTGGCGTAGGCAGGGCACATTGCTTTCAGAACATATGGCCGATGGGGCCGAAAGGTTCTGGAGGGGCGACCGCGTACCGCGTACATGGTGGACCGATGACTTGGTGAAGGCAGCAGGAGTCCGCTAGATGTAAGAAACACAGAATGGGTCGAAATGGCGGTGCTTGGGGGAGGCCTATGTCCAGCAGTGGACGTCTTTCGGCTGGAATTATGATGATGACACAAAACCTTAATGAATTATGCACCTAAATCTTCCTCATGAATCACTCCACACCTAAACCTTCGTCCATTGGTGAAAACAGTATGAAAATCCGTTCAGTAGTTTTTGAATTTATCGCGTTCAGACACAAACGCAGTGGGAGGACTTGGTTTTATAATATATTAAGAGATATTATAGTTATTACTTTGCGAAACAAAGGGACAATAGGACCTACTATAATTATAGAAATCTGTTTATAAAAAAACACTATACCGAGCATACCAACTACAATAGTACATTACTGTCGCGGCCAGGGAATTGATGGACGATCGTGAAAATTGTTCAGACGAGCGGTGTTTTTGTGTCGCGTCGCGTGTCGCGCCTGTTTGAAAGAGTCTTTACAGGATAAAAAAAAGAAATAGTAAAATTTTAATGTATCTCTCGTTGGTAATTCATAATAAAGAAACGATTTCGGTGTGAGTATATTAAAATAGAACAGCAATAAACTTTCTTTATTTATTTATTTCACATTAAAACATTTTCAAGCTATCTTGATTTAACTATTATACAATTAACATGATCTCTTATTAAAACTAAACAAATAGTACTTAATCATAATTATAGTAACAATAGATTATAATAAGGTTGCTTTAAGCTAAAAATTATTTGCAGATAATATACCTAACCATTTAAAATCGATAAAATATCGAAATTAATAATAAACAGCTCTATAAAACATTATTTAAGTTTTTGCTTTTAAACGTCTTCAAAAATGGGTAAAACAACTAAGTAAAAATACTAGAAAAATACTCATATAAAAGAAGCATTGATTTGGCACATTAGATAAATAATAATTTTAACAAATTAAACAAGAGGAATGAACATGATTAAAATAATACGAATTCATAATTTTTGTTTAAAAACAAGAAATAAAAGACAATTCCTTAATGTAAGATTAGTGATTTACATTTATGATGGCTAAGCTTATTTTTTGAAAATATAATTTTGCTACACAGTCATATTTTCTATTTCAATGCCCATAAAAGTACAGCGATTTAGGCTCGAAAAAGCACAAAATAATCATTTACTGATTTGCAAATCATATATTTTGTATTTTTATTTTTTTTTTCATTGTTTTTCGCAAGAATGAAAGTTCCAAGTGCATATGTAATTTTATTTGTGATTTGCAACGAACATTTAAAAAGCGCAAACATTTAGTTTGAATAACACATATCTATGACTAAATGTTCTAGAATCTAGATCTATTCCATGTTTCTAATGTAGATAATATATTTCGAGTCTAAAAATAAGGTTATTTTATACAACAATATTTTATAAGTTTTTTATTAAATTTTCGCTAATTTTGACATACATACGCACATAATTGATAGAGTTCGTGATTAGACTATGAGTGAATGAAATCTATTAATATCTAATATTGTTGACGGTTATGACTAATTGAGTAATTTTATCAAAAAAAAGTTTGAGCGAAGACGGTTACATACGGACATTTGAAATATAAAAAATATTAATATTATAAATAAATATTAGTAAGTTAGGAAAGTAGCCGCGATTTTATTTTGATCAATTCTTATGCATTTAAATTAGGTAACTTTTTCTTATCACAGTCAATTTATATATTCCGAATATAAATATATTTTTTATTAAGAGCCGTCAAGAATATTAAATAGTTCCTATTTAGTAGCAGGTAATTTTGTATCATTTGTCAGTAATACAACTTACTGTTCGTTGTATCTGATGACGTTTCAAGGAACCTTTTGTAAAGGCCCGTTTTAACAAATCAATCTCAATTAAGTGCTCTTTCCTTTTTGTAGTTACTTTCCTTTGCTAAAAATTCTGATTTTGAATTGAGAACTTATGACGTTTGTCTGTTAGGTATCTAATGCCGGCTGTACACTCTCGCCGAGGCACACCGAGACAGGCCGAGTACGAGAATGTAGATGTGAGCGCTCGGCCCAGCCCGTCCCATCCTTGATGTCCTCCCTCCGGTTGACGCTCTAAGCCAAGGTTCGTACCCCACAGGGGGTGCCCTTAGCGAGCGTTTACTTAGTTTTAATTAGCATAGTTAAATAACCCCTGGCTGGAGGTTTTAAGTGTAGTAGCTTAAGGCTTAAAGCTACAGGAAAGCCCGGTTAAGTAGTAATGATCTCAGAGGTCAACTACGAGATGCCCTATCTAAAAAAAAAGCGCTCGGCCCGCCTCGGTGTATCTCGGCCTAAGAACCTGTGCCTAATAACGTGCACTTAATGACAGTTGATGTAAGTGAACACTTAAATGAGAGCGCATCATTAACACGGACCTCGTACGTTTCTACGATTTTTAAATATCGTTGCTTACTTCCAAAAATATAGCAAACAGACAAGGATGGGAAAGAATTTTGGCACTCGGGTCGGAAAGGTTTCCTAAGTGTTAGTCGTTACAGTTATAAGAAATGTTAGGATCTAAGTTAGAGGGTACCTACAGTTACACCTAAAATGTGATTTATATGTACATTGATAATTAGATAAGTTTCTATGAGCTCTGATTGTAGTATCATCAACTCATAGCACAGACTGGCATGCAAGATAGAACAGTGTTCACTTGATATATCTATGATGGAATATTTATTATAACTGGCTACACATTCATTATTTAGTGATTATATTGTTTGAATATAAGTTAACATGTACGGGTATTTTTTTTGTTTTTTGTTGAACAATTAAAAATACCAATTTTTTTTAGATATCATTATTTCGTTTTCCGTTGAACTTGCTTGAAAGTCGTTGTTTTGGGAATAAGCATGCGGGATTCTAACTTAATATCGAAGTAGGTATCAAAAAGAATAGAATTAGCGAATTATCTTGTAACATAACAATAGGCAATAATACTAATTCAATGAAATACTAACAATTATTTATAAATAGGAGCGCCCGCGCATTAGGCAGTCAGTATGGAGCGATTATTACGATCGCTGATGCGTCGCGATTTCGCGACCGGTCGGATTAAAGCCATTGGCCGCGTATCGTTAAGTACGCATGTATTCCACAATACTGCTAGCCCGTGGAGCTGCACTTGTGACGCCTGCGCCTGATGCGCGCGAACTCTTAGACAGATATGAAGCATCGACTACAAGGTCACAGTATGTCAGTCTCGTAAACCTTATTAGTAGTGGCCACAGCTTCAGGCAGCTTGCCTTTGTCGTTTGTTAACGATCCGTCGACGTGGTTGTCGGCGACCAGGTGATTCATGCTGCCAGATATCGCAGCGGGCGTCAGGTTCAAATTCATTTTGGTCAGTAAGTTGGACTCGCTGCCGGTTTTCTTGAGGTCTGGCTGCGCGTTAGGCGGCAGCGTCGGGCCGCTCCGTTGGATCATCTGCAGGCGTGCATACTGTTCTTGCAGCGCCTTTTGCTTCTTCAGCAGCTCTTGGTGTCGTTGTTCAAGCGGCGTGTGTCGGTTAGTGGCCTTGTCGTCGTCAGAGGATGGGTCGGAGGGGTGAGGTGGGAGGGCTGGGTCGGGGTGGCAGCGGGGTGGCGAGGCGGGCGAGGTAGGCGAGGCCAGCGGCGACCGCGAGGTGGTGCGCGGTGGCGGCGGTGGCGGTGCGCGGCGCGCGGCCATGGCGAGCAGCTCCGGGTGGCGCTCAGGCACGGGTGGTTTGGGCGGGTGCTGGCCGCGCGCGCGCACCGGCGGCGACGCGTCCGTGTCGCTGCCGCTAGGGTACGAGTGTAGGCGCCGCAGCGGCCCCTCCCCCCGCCCGCCGCGCTCCGCCGGCTTCGCGAACGTCTGCAGCTCGTCTAGTAGCGCATCGAGGGCGTTTTCTGGCCGCACGTCCGCTCCCCGGGCCGCACCGCCTCGCCCGGCGCACACGTCACCGGTGCCCTGCGCACCATTCCACGCACTTCTAGCTGTGCTCGCCGATCTCCAACAGACATTATAAAAGAGCGGTTGCAAGTAAGCCCCTAATACTTAATCGTCTGTTTTTTTTTTAGCTAATAACTAGAACTTGAAAGCATTATTGCAACCGCGCTTTTAATACATATATATATATATAAACACTTATTCAAAACATTTAACACCGCATTCAGTCCATTGAAGACACATAGAGTTGGACAATACTATGTCTGAATGCGACCACAATCATTCAAAAAGAATAAAATAGAAACGAAAAAGGCGAATGCCTCTCTTTTTTTGTCGTTGAATACAATGGAAAAATAAAAGTAAAGACAAGATTAGTTAGGATCATACACAGTCTAGCAAAACGTTTAAATAATCCAAGATTTTCTGTGGCTGTTATCTAAGTACTGTTTATTCAACGACAAAAAATAAAAAGGAAGTGTAGACGAGCGGCCTATGTCTAGTGGGAAGTAAAACCGAAACGTGGTGGAATAACGTCGGGATAACGTAATATATATAGGTGAAGAAGTAAGATTTAATAATTATTAGAGATACATATGAACAGTTACATAAACATAATTGGGTTTCGTGATATAAGATACTTAGCGCAACGATTTGTGAATAGAGAATAGAATAATATGTGATTAGATTTTAGAGACGTATTCACTCTTCTTAACAATTGTGATGATTTTGCCATTAGTCAAAAAAATGATAAAGTGTATATAATAATGTTAGATACTATACTTATTTATTTCAACGGTATACTACTTAAGGAAGCTAATGTCAAAGTGACATTTTAATCAAAAACTAGTCTAAGAAAAGCTCAAAGTGGATTACCTAATGCGATCGCTACAATGATCAAAACATTATCGTCAATGTGCAACGGTGTTGTTATACTTTTACATAACGACAGTACCTACTTATTTCAAAGCGAATACAATTTTATTAAGTAATTACCTGTGCTCCGATGGTGTGTGTTAGTTTTTTTTATAATTTAGTTTTATCATTAATAAGGGATAGATAATCGAAGGAGGTTGAAAGGAGCACAATGTATCTTCAATAATTAGAAATAATTAAGAATATAGACATTGGACTACGTCCGATAGAAACAAGTAAATAATAGTTAATGAAGTTACGTCAAGGGTGATAGTCTAATAGAACCAGGGAGAAAGGAGTGTGAAGGAGGTTTGTTAAGGCAATTCATTCATTTCCGGAAGTGTTGGGCTGTGAGCGGCTCCTGATATCGACAATGCGCTGCAACAGAATAGAAAACAGCAAGATGCACAAACTATTGTTTTAAAAGCGACTACAAAAAATTACAACATGCTTGTTATTCAATCTATTGATAATGACGTTGTTTTCATATTTCACACACACACATACACACATAAATGACCATAATTTAATGATTGAAACAGAAAACAAAGGAAATCATTGAAATAATAAGAAAGAACTAAACATGAAAGAAATATGAACACACGTCTCAATAACTATGTGCTTCAATACCACTCTTTAATCGTGAATTAATGACAGTGATATTAAGTTGTTAGCTTTAAACTTGGATGTAAGCACCACATCAGTTATTGAAAATAATTAAGGTACCAATAATAAGATTTCAATTTCCGATCACAAACTATGCGATCTTTAAAAACTGATGGAAAATATTCGATTCTACAACGATAACTGAAGTTCTGCAGACAAATAAGTTTATGAACCGTTTTTTTACGATTTATTAGAGACTATCAAAATACACATAACTTATCGCATGCAACGTGCGACACGATGTAACTTCCGATTCAGACAGAATCCCTGTAAGGGAGACCCGGGGTAGCTTATCTTAATCATGACTTAGAAATTGTGAAGACTTTCAAATACCCCACAATCATGGTGCTTACAATAGCCAGTAGCGCAAAAGTTTGTACTTAAGTTGAAGTCAATGAAAGAATTTCATTTAACAGTGACTCATCTCTGAATGTACATTAATTACAGGACGTGTTATAGCTTAAGACTTGGAAATCAGGAAGTATTTTCAATCAATTGAATTATTTGCACCATACGTATTAACTAAAACAAAATTCTGGCCATCCCAGATCTTCCCTACATTTCATATTAAAGTAGGCCCAATTTAATGATTATTATTGTATTCGTATAGGAACTTAATTAATAATTTTGGCAATAATTGAGTTGTAATATTGAAAGACTTTCTGTACAATCAACTTTCACCAGATCAGTATCTATAAACTAAGTAAACACACAGAAGTAGAAGTATATCAGACAATGGTAGATCAGTTGAAAGTTGCATGTCACTCGCCCAAGGTCATGGTCAGCTGTTAAAATATAATTAATAATCTATTGAAGCGGCGTTGTCTATAAATTGTACACAATGCTGTTTCAGACATCGCTGCTCATCGCTTCAAAGATACCGTTGAATTTTTAAATATAGAATATCAATATTATTTTTATTATATTATATGATAAATATACTTATGATTCAATTTACTATTCTTTTAATAATATATTAGAAAAAATATGCAAAATGTCTATAAGTCTTCCCAATATAATATATATTTCTAAGTGAATTTGGACTAACTTTATTTCTAAAGCGTAGTTTACAAAATCCAGTGCACCAACATGCCTACAGAGATATAGCAAAAATTTGTGATAAAATTACATAAAAATAGACGTAAATATATTGAAAGTAAAATATAATAAAGTAAAAAATACGGATGTAGAATAAAAATATAGAAATAAATAATTTAAACGTATTTATGAATAATAATGGATAATTATAGTATTATGAAGAGATTTTATTACTCGTTAACAACAATAGCTTCCTTGAAGTTAAGACTCTCTCTCCAGGCGAACTGCCGGGTACCATAACGGAAAAAAGACCATGAAATCCATCGTTAAAACAATTTGATAATAATGACACAACATAAAAATATCATAATGTATAAGAGTTAGGTGGAAATGTGTGGCGTAGGTAATGTCTGCTGCGACATGACTGCTGCCTGTCCTGTTCCTGGTGCCTACAGCGTAGGACTCTGCCGACGAAGAATCTCTGATAGATGCATAGATACGTGTGATATAAAACATCTACAATGAGGTGGTCCAACAAGGTGCTCTTTGACTCGCATAAGTTTCTTGATTCGATTGTGCGAATATTTGTAAGCCCTGCAGTTTAGTTACTGAAGATATAGCTATTATTTCTCCACCAATACAATGAAGCAAATATTTCTTCAAAAACTAAAAAATTCAGAGAGTAGTAATGATAGCAAACAAAAGTTCAACCGGTAATAAATAGGACGTAAAAGGTCCAAAATGTAAAAAAATAAAAAGAAATCATTAGCAATTATGATATTTAAAAAAAGTCATAATGAAGGCTTTCGACCAGGTCAAGCAAATGTTTCTCATAGAAAAATATCAACAGGAATATTATTAAAGCTTTATTTGAATCCATTAGCTTTTGTCTTCAATATATTAATTCCATATTATTTCTTTCCAAGATATGCTAATCGTTTAAGTGCGCTACTGATTATAATATTAACAAGCGTTCCCCCAAGGGTCAATATTTTGCCCTATTGTATCAAAGAAATTATATTATATAAAATTGTATAAAATTCTGAGAAAAAATATGGATAAATATGGCAAAAAAATATTATGCGGGTCAAAAGACCTGGTCAAACCACATGATCATATTATAGTGGAAACTTACAATGGGATCATAGCTACCTATTTCATCGGATACTTTTACATCTAGTTGGAGTGTACAATCAAGTTTTGATGACACTTTTGGGCGTGGCAGTGAGTGGCAGGTCCTTCTAAATATGTTGAATATGCTTGACATATTGTTAAAATTGGCATTATTTTCCGAAAGCAAGGATTATAAAATGCAACGTTTACGGATGGTGCATTGGTTGCAGGGATGTGTGCAAAAGAATGTCAAGATTCGTTGTATTCTGTAATATTACGTCACACTCTGTCTTATAATACTTACCCTTATATGGATTAATAAATGCCATTCATTCGTTATTACTTCTGTTCCATCGTTGCTAATAAGTCTTTACCTATGAAATTGCCGTACTGGCTATTTCAAGTTTTTCTTTTTTCGCTAAGAATTCAAAGTTCAAATAATTTTTATTTTTTAAATATGGAATTCTTTTTTGAAAATTAGTCATTTGTTTAATGGTTAGCGTTCTGTTTTCATCGCATTTATTCGTTCTTCATCATCATGGATACGTTAAAAAATCAAGTTATTATGGAGTATGAGTACCGTTGTGGCAGCAAAGCGGCAGAAGCGGCACGCAACATCAACGACGTAAACGGAGCGAACACTACTAACGATCGCACCACCCGTTATTGGTTTGCCCGCTTCCGTTCTGGAAATTTTGATCTAAGAAATGAACCCCGTGATCGACCGAAAACGAGTCTAGTCGACAATGACGAATTAAAGGCGATTGTGGAAGCTGATGATTCTCAATCTATAGCTGAATTAGCAGCAGCTTTCGATGTTAGCATCAAAATAATATTGGTCCATTTGCGTCAAATTGGCAAGGTAAAACAGCTTGAAAAATAGGTGCCCCACGAATTGAATGATCACCAACGCGAAGCACGCGTTGAGCCTTGCACTGCTCAACAGACACACAAAAGAAGGCATATTGAATCGCATTGTTTTTTTTTTTTTGAATTCTGTTCAACAATCGCAAGCGCTCAGCAAGTCGGTTAGATCCTGGTTCAGCACCCAAACAATGCCCCAAACGAAAACTAACCCGTAAAAAGTGATGGTCACTATTTGGTGGTCTAGCGCCGGTGTCATTCATCACAGCTTCTTACCAAACGGGATGAGCATTACTGCAGATGTGTACTGTGAAGAATTGAATATAATAATGGAGAAGCTTGCACATCTCCAACCAGCTTTGGTCAATCGTTCGACTCCGCTGCTCCTGTACGACAACGCGCGACCTCATACTGCACAGCAGACGGTATCCAAGTTACAAGAGCTGGGGTTGGAAGTTCTCCGTCATGTACTGTACTAACCAGACCTTGCCCCTACAGGCTTCTACTTTTTCAGAATTTGGATACCTTCTTGGCGGGGATAAAATTCAATAACCGAGAGGCAGTTCAAAATGCCTTTGAAGAATTTGTTGCCTCCCGTCCAGCAGACTTTTTCAAAAAGGACATCAATCAGCTACCACTACGTTGGCAAAAATGCATGGGTAATTAGTTTGATTAATAAAAAAATATATAGAAAAAAAAAGGGCGTTAACTTATTTCATGAAAAACGGCAATTTCATAGGTAAAGACGTAATATAAAAATAATACAAATCATAGGTAATATTAACAGCCTCTAAGAGATCTTTTTTCAAGAGGTCTTGTTATGATCACTTTTCATTACTTTTAAAGAATTCAAATGTTTGCTTTTTTTTTGCTCTTACCTAGCTTCGTCATCAGACGCATATTCTTGGACTCTTTTTGTGAAGAGCGTTGGTTGGGTGCATCTGTCTTATATAGCACACCTACATCTTGAATTAACATTATTGTCATTGAAACTATTCGTTAAAGCAGGGTGTGCATACTCTGTGCAAGGATTTTTATTTGTGCTGTCTTAAAAAAATCAGCATAGGTAATGCTTTATTACCGTTACCGATAGCGGTAGGTATTATTATTACTAACAAATACCATTTTACTAATTAACAATTACGTCTTTTTGTTCATGAATATACTTGAATCTAACCTTAAATTCTAATATAAGCACCAGGATGGGCAAACAGGTTGAAAACCGCAAAGCCAGCCTTCTGCATCTGGTGATGACACTGCGAACCTGCGAACCTTATAAATCGAGGATACTATACTATAAAAACTCATTAAAGAATATACTATCTATTTTTGATTCTGTATCGTCTCTATCATCTCTATCTATCTCTTTCTGTCTCTATCGACCTTATACATATACCGATTTTCATGTTTTTATTATTACAGTTTCACCAAAGTTCGGAATGAATGGCAATGTTAAGCAAACTGTCATATTGAAGTTGATTTTGAAGGTTTTGAAATGAGAAAGTGTTAAGCACTTTCTGAATTCAAAACCATTAATAATTTTGCGTGGAAGGACAGTACATGAGTAGTGCCTTAGTAAACGAATTTTGGGAATGGGGTGATCGATTAGTTATAAATACTGACTTGTATGTCAGATTAAATTTATAGCACGTATGACACAACTGTATCACTGTCAAAAGTGTAATCTGGTTCCGAAGGTCCAGAATGAAGTATCGAAATGTATCAGTCACTACAGTACTGTACAGTCAACAAAATTGTATTTTTATAAATTTGACACATTACGTCAATCGGACGAGTTACTGCCATTTTGTACAACTGTCAACGGTGTGTATATGTGGTGTGTGTGTCTGTGTGTGTATATGGACAGTTTAAGTTGGTAGTTAATTTTATTAATAATTAAATTCCCTGATTTTACCAGACTCCCGGTAAAACCATTAATCAAAATGATTGGCTAAAACCTCGTCCGTTGTATGGAACAATTACTTATGTTTCAAAACTTGTGCGGCAGATGTATCTATCATAAGCATGAGTGTTTATTTTTAAAGTTGGCAACGTCGCAAATAATCAAATATTTACCTGTTTTGATTAATTTGGCAATATTACTGTATGGAATTAAAAAATATCGGTAACTAGTGAACTGGAATATTAAAAATGAATTGCAATTATGCTTAGCACTGAATTTCATGTTGTAACCGTTGAAGGTGTAAAAAAGGCATTTGGAAAGTTTCCAAATATTTTTTTCCACATCTAAAACTAAATATTCAATATTACGATATTAATTATTGCATTTCATAATCAATATTTTAGTTCACTAGATAGCCATATTTCAAATTTCCATACAGTACCTAATATTGCCAAATTAATCAAAACAGCGAAATATTTGACATCTATTTGCGATGTTGCCAACTTTCAAAATAAACGCTCTTAGTTCTGTTTCTGATACTATTTGACACATCTTACTTCAAGATCTAGTACCGAAAAATTACAGATATATTTTGTGATTTTGTGTTGACAAGGCCTTATTTTTAAATAGCTTCTCCCGCTCTGGGTGGAATGGAAGGGCGTGTCAGACTCTTCCTGACTAAAACCCACCCGTGTTCCTTCAGTTGCCATGTTGCCGGGGGCTACGATATCCCTTTCGGATTTCTTAGCAACCCCGGCAGGCATCGACCCTAGCGGACCCCGTCAGTTCCGCTGACATCTTTTGAGGGCGCGCGTGGAACACAACGCGCTGTCGACCCGGACTTGGTCCTTATCGGACGGCGAGCTACCCATTGCTCACCGTCCGCAAGCCCGCGCCTACGGTGGCCAGGAATCGGCTTGCGACACCCGACGCCCTGGGCGTCTCCTGCGATGATTAGGGGCGTGCGGGCGCGAAATTTGCCTCTCCCTCACGCGTTCCGCCTCGTCCTTCGCGAGCATTACTGCCTCGCAGAAGGAGGTGACGGCCTCCCATGCCCTCTCGCTCCGTACCATGGCCTAAACCAGGGCCGGACGCAAGAGATCCTCGCCGCCGATCGCCTCCACGAGGTCACGGCGATGATCCGCCCAAGCCGGGCAGACCTACATCGTATGCTCCACCGTATCCTCCGGGCGATCCACACAGTGGTGACACTCGGCCGAACAAGATCTCCTTATCCTGAACAGAAACCTCCCGAAACAACCGTGTCTGGTGAGGACCTGTGTCAGGCGGAAGGTGAGGACGCCGTGGCACTTCTCTAGCCACTCCTCAAAGAGGGGACTTATCGCCGCAATTGTGGCGTGCCCAGTGTTAACAAGGCCTAAGGTTTCAATTTGTGTATTGCCACTACAAACCTCAAATCTCTAGTAACATTTTTATTATTTTAAAAGTAATTGAATGTACTGACAAAATATGTCAATTTATTTATATTTTCTTTCGATTCCTATCTTGTCAGACAAGAGTGAACTCGTAAGACAAGAATTTATATCAATCGAATTAACCTATAATACTTTATAAACCAGAGTGTGTCGTAATATTTTTGGATGCGAATTTCAATTTTGTATGCCAATTTTGTTTTTAGTTGAATTATGATGAACAGCACTTGCGTGAGGATAAATTTTGAGGCCAATTTTGATATTTTTGATAACACCCAGAATACACAGGACAATATCTAAATAATTTATCGGATATCCAAAATGCGTAATGGACTAAAGTCTATAGGAAAAGATTTGACTGTAAATAAAAGAAAATAAGCCACTATAGTCAGCTCGTAAAAGATGATGTTAGGATACGCTAAAGAACAGGTGCACAAAACATGCTAATTCCTCGTGTCAGAAAAAAAAATAGGGGCACATGCAAGTACAAACGAAGCAATCGTTGGTATAATGTTAGGTCGGGTATGATACCTAGGTGGTGACATGAACAGCAAATAAACAAAACTAACACTTCGCAAATAAATCGAAGTGTTGGAAAAAAATGCAAATTTTATAACTCTTGGCAAACCTGCAATTGTTAAGCGCATGGTATATAATAATAAGTATGAGCATCAGGAACTGGAATTATCTTAATAAAGAGATATTCTGCTTAATCTATCTGCAAATAAGAAGTTTTAATACTTCATATAAATTTTAATGGGGAATTCAGGAAGAGATACTGATATTGTAATGCATTAGTAATACAAGGGGCCATAACAATATTACTTATCTAAATAAGAGAGGAAACCAACCACCAACTATTTTTGTAAATTTTAATAGACGTTATTATTTTATTGTCTAGAATCCAGAAGTGAATTGCTTTAAATACCTTGTTGTGAGCCACTGCATTGGGGCAGGTGCTGTCGGACACGCACTCCTCCGAAGAGGGTCCGGCTGTGAAGCTGGAGCTCTGGGAAGACACCGGTGACACGCGGCCGTCGGCCATCGGCAGGCGCTGCTCCTGCACGCACGCCAGGCTGCAAAGTCAAAGTCAAAGTCAAATCATATAATTCAATTAGGATCATGCGGACAAGAACTTCGACGCTTAAATGTTCATTTGTTTTTGTATTTATTTGTTTGCTAGGTAATTGATCATTTATTAGTGTTAATATTTAGTTGTGTTGTATATAAGCATTTTAATTTATAAGAATGTGTGAGGCATGTCAATGAGGCACATAAAAGATATTAAAAAGATATTACAGCTTTTTCATCATAGGCAAACTTAGGATGCCAGGCGAAGTTAGGGCAGTTTACCGGTACTTTTGAATGTCAAAATCTTCAAGATAATATAATTGAATCTAGTTGCTCTTTCCAGAAGGTGGTTTCGTAAGGAGAAGCATAGGCAAGAAACCACGTAGCTACTCTTTTAAAATGTTTTACAATATTTTGTATATGTCGTGGGCATATCTTAGAATTGATAATTTCATGAAGTGTTCGACCATTTCATGAAATGACCAGCTAAAATTGACCATATCGTTTAAACGTCAACGTTTAATGATATAGCAGTCGACGTTTGGCCATTATCATTAATGTAGGGTATCCATGATTTAAAAGATGTAGTAGAAAATGCCAAGTAACTGCGACCAACTTAGAAGAAGCGGTTGGCCACAGTTCTAATCTAACCCATTTGGTCGGGGTGCTACAAATGGCGTGAATTTTTAATTTTTATAAACTTAATTGAAGTGCTATGTTGCATTTCATGCCGCTTGTGGCATCCCGACCAAATGGGTTAGGTTAGGTTAGAGCTGTGTCAAACCGCCCGCGGGCCGAGCGACCGTAGCGAGCGGCGCCGCGGTAGTGACAGGCAAGCACTACTTCCAAGTTGGTTGCTTCCCGTAATATCATATTTGAAAATCCAATAAAAGTATATAGACTTTTTTTGCGTTGTCACCCAACTTTGTTTGACTTGTATGCCGCCGCCATGATACACAACAAAAACAAAGCGTTATCAACGCCTCCACCGGTAGATAATCTAACTATTTTAAGATTTGATCATTAATGATTAGTCACATAATGAAGTAGTCGTGCGTATCGTCAATCGTTGAGTATTCAATGATCTAACCACATCATGATGTAGCCAGCAGTCGATGTTCGAACACTTCATGAAGTGAAATGATCAATTGTAAGATCTGGCTACGACATACACAATAATTATATTCATAAAAAGACCATTTACCTGGAATACAATTACTATACAACGATAGGTATTAAAAGCTGCCGAAGGAAGCTAGTCGAGATATTAGGCCATAATATTTGGTATAATAGTCATGTTGAAAAAAATACGGTTACCCAAGAAAAGTACTAAAAATATAGGGGACGACAAATTTTCATTTCATCAATCATTCTTTTTTATCAGGCCTTATATTTTTTGTCATCAATTGATAGGGTCACCTAATTCAAAATCACTCCAATAAACATTGTATATAAAAAATTATCACCCTGTAAAATATAAATTCAGTCCAGTTTATAAGCCAAAATTAATGTTCAAACCGTTTGAGCGTAACCAGAGTTCCAGTCAGCTTCTTGCAACGACGCAACGCGAGTTCCAGACGCTCAGGTTCTTCCTCCAGCATCTTCTCCTTTCGGACCACCTGGGAGTGACAGCAATAAACCATGAAAATACATCACGTAAGGCACAAATTCCAAGATAAAACAATTGAATGATCACGTGAACAAAATTCCACAAAAATAATTGAGTTCCAGTCTGTTAATTCACCCGGAGTCTCGATTTGTGCTCGGTTTTAATTATTAGTACCTGGGCGACCGAGCTCTGCTCTGGTTATATAAGTGAATGCTCATTTAATAGTAAGTATAGGAAAGTTCATACTAATCCATGTATCACCAACCATGTGCACCTACCTATCATGTGTACCTACTTTTTCCATGCTGCCATGTCATTATTCATTATCTTGTTCTAAACTTTAGGTGGCCGAGTTCTGCTCGGGTGTTTTCACCCGAGCAGAACTCGGCCACCTAAAGTTTAGAACTATACTATATGAGTTTAGAATACGTAGATATGAGACCGAGCTAGATCGATTTTTCGCCCCTGTAAATATATTGCAACTTTCATCGAAATCGGTGGAGCCAATTCATGACTTCAACCATCTTACTACGACATATATAAACCAAGCGTGTCATTTTTAAATGCACTACGGCACAAATGACGTATAGAAACAGACGACTTTGAAGGCGGCCTGTGTCAGAAGTTGTGAACGCAATTTCAATGCCAGGCATTGTATTAGTATTGCCGCCTTTAGACGGTCTGTGCATATGTAGTGTGTTGGTAAGTGTAAAATTAACTCATTTTCTCACTTTCTCCATCTCAGCAGCGAGCTTGGTCTTCATGGTCTCCTGGAGAATTGGGAACTTGAGTTTCCAATCAGCCACCGTCTTGCTGCTCTTCGACAGCACCATGGCAATACGCTCTATGTCAGCCATATTCACGCGGGTCTCCCTGGAATCATATTAAGTGCTATTTCAATAAACAATACAAATTGATATCAATTAAAGCCGTGTATTCTTGGGGTAAATATCGCTACGTTGCGTCGCAGGGTAACTTTAGCTGGACATTATTTTGTCCCCTAGTGAGTAGGGGACCTAGCGAATACATGACTTAAGAGTCATATTTATAAGGTACAAGATTATTGCATTCTTTTTTTCACAACTCGACATCATTATCTAATTGATCATTAATCTTCAAAATATCATAATTTTTATCAGGGGTGTCGGAAGGCTTTATCTGGAATACAGAATTTTTAAGTTAGGCCAGAACTATTCTACATCACTAAAACTAATCCTAGGTATATAACGTCTAAAAATAATAGTGTAATATAGTTTAAGAGGTCCATGAATATGAACTACGATGTCACCAACTTTGATATATCGAAAAAAGAAATGTGAGTCAGCAGACCACCTTAAAATATTTTACGCCGATTACCGAAAGACGTTAGATAAAAGATTACCTATACCTATTAGCCGCCTGGCCACGCAGCCGCTCGACGGTAGCTTCGAGCTCGTACAGATCATTCTCGAGCAGTAGCATGTCCTGGCGATAGATCTCTTCTTCGCGGCAGAGTTGCTGAAACCACCACGAGCATCATTTTAATAATCATAAAAGACCAAGTACAGAACCATAATTATGTGAGAAGAAAACTGGAAAAAAGTATGAATCTGATAAAAAAGAAGATGGATTGTGTGAAAGATCATACGGTTATGGAAGTGATTACTGAGGTAACGTCTGTTAGAGATGCACCTAGGCTGGAAGAGAATGATGGTATACACACAAGAACATATTTAGGTAAAAAAAAAAGAGTAGTATACGCACAGAGTTGGGATCAAGCTCGCAGAAGCTTTCAGCAATAGCTCCAATCTTGACGATAGCGTCGCCCATAAGTTGCCTCATCTGCATAGCGTGCGTCAGAGTCGAGCGGCGCATATTACGGGTCTGCGAATCAAATTATCACTTATACTTAACACCAAACGCATAACAAAATCCAAGTAAAATATCGCAGCTGCTAAGATTTCGCTCAAAGCTTTTGTAATTCTCGCATTAGTTCGCGCCAGAGCATTTACATTTTATTGAGTTTAATACACTGTTTAACATACCTCAATCCTCAGATCGTGACCTTGCTTCTGCAGCAAGCGCAGCTGGCCTTGGAAATCAGGAGTTACAGTGATGGTATAAGTCTTCTGAGGTATCAGAGCAAGTTGCTGGCTAACCAGCCCAGCAGGTTTCGGCGGAGGAGCTGGCTTCAGACGATCCCGCTCTGTAACACAACGTTCAATTTTCCCATATATCAAACGATTACCAGGTTGTCCCCTTTGGAGGAAGCTAGATATAAAAGCATGATTTTTTAAATTGCATTAGCTTTACTCCAGCAAAGTGGTTTTCATTCAGAGGAACATCATTCCAAGCTGTTGCTAAGCTTTTGTCGAACGATGTCGCATTGGTTAATGTTTACACCATAAGAGAAGGATACACGGAAGCAGCAATGTGCATATAACTTTTGAAACAATTAATGGATGAATATTGTGCAGTGAGCATCCTTGTCGCCCAGTTTCCGTAGATCCTCCTCTCGCGGTTCACCGTCTACATCCGCCATCACGTTGTTAAGTACTTATTTATACCGGCATGATCCAAAGCTAATGGCATTAGTAGAAAAACCTTTGTTATTTTATAAAATACGATTATTCAAATATCAATGGATATCAAACAGTTACCTTGAGATGACGTCCTCGGCAAGGTCGAAGATTTGATAGCCGGTTTGGTGGGTTTGGAATCAGCTTGTTATGGCAAAGAAGTAAGCGGAAAGAAATCAAATACAAGAATTATGAACATGGTTATGATATTAACTACGACAGTGATTAGAAAAAAAATGACCAGCAGAGGATTGTTTTGACTTTGAGAATGGTATGACTACATTGATCACGTTGGCAAAAGAAACGATAACATACACTTTCACTTAATTCTCGGAAGAATATCAATGTGAGAGCCGAGGATGTGACTCTATTGTCGATGATAATAATGATGCTAACTGGTAAACAAACAAAAATAATTAATAACCGACTTTAATATAAATGTATAATGTGGGGAATCATTTCATCTCACACAAGGAATTTGATTGACTGCTGGTATTGTTATCAAATAAAATGAAATATGAGGAGTTGACTTGTGTGTAAATGGCTAGTATCAAAAGGGTTGTCAATATAAACGTTAAAATAGATTAAAACCATACAATACAGGCAACACACGTTCTTTATACAAGGCTCTGTATCCTCGTGACGATAGACTTGGTCAGGCAGTAGAGATACGCGAGCGTCAAGTCGTTACAAATACCAGGTACTTCTATAATTATAACAACCACCACCGAGGGTTTATGCGATTTATTTACCATAATCTCTGCACCCTTTACTTACGTAACTACTAAATAGACTACGAATGCAGTCAACTTGCAACAAGGGCGTTATACTAAAATAAACAATGGTTGTATGCGTACCTGTGTGCTGTGGCGAATGCTGCTTTGGTGAGCTCATATCAGGAGGATCATCGCTAAATGATACGGATTTCTCAAAAGAGACAGACTTTTCTGAAATAACAAATGTTTATTTGGTCAGTCAATAATAATTAACGTCAGAGTTTAATTTATCTCTGGCACGATGTATCGATATTTTAAATCCTATAACAATAATAGTACAAAGATAGTCTGCACACGAAATAAGAACGAAGAAAACATCCAATCAGTGGCAGAGTGCACTTAATTGATTTCAGAAATAATTTGGTGGATGGAATTGAGAAGATAGTGGTCAGTAGAGTGGTTTTGAGTGGTGTACGGTGTAAATAAGAAAAAAAATACAAACCTAGTGCATTACTTATAATACGTTAAAAAGTGATCATGTATGTGTAGGAAGACAGTATCAATATAATTTGTAATAAAAAATTAAAAACAATTTTGTCATTCGGTATCCAATCGGGGGCAAAAAAGAGATAAAAAATCATAGCACTGTACAATGATCATAAGTCAATATCCAAACATTACATACTAAAGACAAACAATATAACAATACAACTTAGTAAAACTTGCGACTACTACAAAATTAACAAAACGAGATGTGACCAGTGAGTAAGGTTGATATTGCCGCATGTACCACGAGACGATGGCTAAACTACGTAAACAAATTGGTGAACGTTATAACCAAGTCCAGCAATTATTATTTTCTACGTAACAAAGCCTTTACTACCTTTGTACTCATAAAACTCATCATTTAGATGATAAGAGTAGCAGTAATTTGATTTGGTTAAAATTCACAATGTACAATGAATTTAACGATTGTATTAAGTAAATGAGATGACGATAATTTCAATACGAAGGTATAATATAAAATAGATGCACTCGAGCCCAATACAATGGTTTTTTAGAAAGCTGAAATAAGAACAATACCACTCGATTTAGCAAGCAAGCGTTCGGCGTGAAAATGATGCATTTCGCTAAATGCATTGCGAATGTCATAGTTGTATAGGACATGCCGAACACATTGATGGCGTGAAAGTGACGCTTTCCCTGTCCCATGCACCAAGATGTGCGGAAGTATCTTTGCCATCGTATTTACTCGGCTGGTAATGGAATGTGGTAGAACCCCATAATTTGCGGTTTTGTTTTTCTCCACTGCCTAGCTGTCAAGTGTGACGTCAAACGACCAGGTTGTATTCCTCACATTGGAAATTATGGAGAAACCACAGTTAAGCGTCGTAACCTTTTAAATTATGAGCTTTTACTTAAATGATTCGTTTCCTTGTAGCGGAGAATGATTGTCTTAATATTCGCCGATGTCGGAAGTTGTGTTATAATGGCATTGTTTCCACTTGACACTAGCAATGCATCAGCGTTAAATCTTTAACCGCCTCCCATCACACTTACGAAATTTATCTCTGCCTAATTTAGGCGGTCTCTCGTTGCTGGTAAATCGTGCCGCATCTGAGTGTAGGAAAACGCAAGCTACATTAACGGACGAAGCTTTGAGTTAAAAGCAACTAAGCCGTTTGACAGAGCCACAGTAGATCAAACTGGTAGAACTGTTTTGATTGTAAGTTCCCAGGTGTCTAATTAGTTGTAACTTCGTTAGACTATGTCAAAGGTTAATGATCGTTTGGCAATAGTTAACTTGTTGTGCTAAATATTAGCACTTAAGTCTTAAAAGTTTTAATTAAGACGTTTTGTAGGCCAGCCACAAAGAGATAAGATTACTCTTAAATTGAGTGTTATGTGACATTCCGTTTCTCACCTTGAGTCGCAGGTCGCACGTGATAAGCCTGGTACTCCTGCCGCGGGGCGGGCGCTGCTGCCGCGGCAGGCTGATTGGGGACCTGCAAAGCTTTCTGCACGAGTCCCGTCAAGTTGGCTAGCTGCCGTTCCATCTTCTCAACGCGCAGGCGTTGCATGTCATCCAACTGTGGCCTATAAAATCATAATTAGAAATCCTATCTATGCTTCGATACACTTAATAAGTATGTTACATCTAGTGTTTTTGTAATACGCAGAAAAATCGCTTTTGGCCAAAATCGCATTGCTGTTGTTAGAGTTTGAGAGGTAACTAGAAAACTGACTTTATTTTTCGATATTTGTATATTGTGGCCACAATATGCTCAGCATAATCTTTAATCGAACGCTACGTTTAATCAGCAACAACGAGAGGTCTGTTTAGAGAAATTTAGCAAGCATTTTGTTGCAGATTTTATTGAAACTCATTGAAATAGTAGACATTCTGTGTCTTAAAGTTACCTGGCGTCGTACGGCGGACGAGGCATAGGCCGCGGGGCAGTGGTGATGGGGTTGCCGTACATGCCGTACGCATCGTCTATGAGCCCAGCATCACTGTGACGGGAAAACGCTTTGAAATTCTACATCATGTAAGAGGAATACAAATTTCTAAAAACATCTTCGCAGTTGCCGAGTTTATTGTAACTATTTCTGTTTTTTTGCACAACGATAAAACTTATAAATTTAATTGCAAGTCAGATCTGGATTTCCTATGAATGATGACTTACTTGGCTTCCTCGTCGATGATGGGAGCAATATTGGGCCTTCCGGCAGCCGGGCCGAGGTACTGCGTGTAGTAGGGATCTTCATACGGAGTCCTGGCAGCGCCGCGCTCCGGGGATGACATGTACCCCTCGGCATGACCTGGGCACACATATCTCATTAACAATAACCCCAACATCTATTTAATGGCTGTAAGTAGCGATATTATTATTTAAAAATGTGATATAATTTCACATAAATATCGAGTAATGGAAACTAATATACAGTTATCATCAAAGCATGCGATTGTTGAAAAATATAATGATTATTTAAGTATTATAAATCGTGAGAATAATGCCATTGTTAATGCTAAATGAGTAGTAGTTCATACGATTAACAATGCCTTTTGATTCAATAGAATTCAGACCTCACAATAGGATTTGTATCCGGAGAATATTTGTGAAATAACACTTTTAGAGTAAATAAAAATGACGAAGCACCTTAGGGTGTGAGGATAATGCAGAAATGAAAATATTACTTACTTTAGGACAGTTATCACAGAGAATAAATTTTTGAAAATAGGTAAGTATACAATCCAATGGGGCAAGTAGAAACCGTTGATAAAAAAAATGTAATAACAAACAAATTAATCAAAAGTGCGTTCAATGCGCAATATTAAAAGTTTATTAAGGTAAAGCATTAGCAAATTAAGTTTTAGAAGCGAAAGTAAAGTGTTTGTAGGACGAGGGCCTGGTTACCGGGGATTGTGTACAGTTGTTCGGCCCCCCGAGCGCAATCCGCCGCAGCGAACGGGAAACAGCGTTCCGACCCACTGCCAGGGATGTACGTACGCAACGGCTTGGCCGGCGCTGTAGGACCTACAAACACCGCTTTCACCTAACTTAATAACCCCGGAATTGCCCTAGATCCTAACTGGATCCCGTATTTCAGTTTATTAAATAAAATTCTTCTTAAAAATATTTTCAAGAGACAGATTTTTATTGAGGATGTCGGGCTACGGAAGACTTCCGACTTCTTGCAAATCAAATTGAAAGGGCAATGGTTACAATTTACTCGCTTCCGGATTCAAGTTGCGTGTTAATAAAAAGTGTTAGCCTTCTCCGCTTTTGGTTCTTTTGTTAAGATTTTATTAAATTTGAAGTTATTTGAGGAGTGGACCCTCACCAGTAGTGGAATGTGTCTTGACGCGGTCGGCGGGCACAGGCGGGGCGGCGGGCGAGTACGCGCGTAACATGGAGCCCCCTCGCGGCAGGGTGCTTGGCTGCTGACCCCCGATGTAGTAAGCAGGTGCCTTTACCTGCTGAATAAAACAACACAATTATAAACCTTTTTGTTTACCACAACGGTCTGCTGAAAGGTTAAACTACCTCAAAACGTCAAAACGTCAATGACTCATAATTCATTCAACGATCTAACAACATATTATTGTATCAGGTTCGCACGCGTTTAAAATGAAAGGCATTTACATCATTCCTAGAGTAAACGAAGTGAAATATTAAGAGAAAACAGACGCTTTGTGATGAAAATTATGATAGGAATCTCTAACATTCTCGGGTATACAAACAATGTGTTTGTGTAAGATTATTACTCAAAGGCTAATCGTCAGGTCGATGAGAGAGCGGTATGTTATTATCAGAACTTAACCGATTATTTACTGAAGCACAATCATAACAAAAATGTATTGTAAGAAATAACATCGTGGTTTACAAACATTATGTCGCCGGTGGCCTATTGACAACCACCTCCACAACGGGAAGGAGTCGTCAGTCTGCAATACGTTATTCAAAAAGAAGCACTCGTCGGCATTTAATAAACAGCTCGTTTTGTTATCAGTCGTCGACGATAGTATCTTTTGGATTATGATTAGTGACGGCTGCTTTCTTATGACCGCCACTACATCTACGTTAATTTCCACGGACATTTGTACATTTAAATTAACAGTTTTTATTTTATAATGCCGTGGTTCATTTTAATTGTGTTGTTGAGTGTCGCTACAACCGGTCTTTCGATTAATAGGCCAGTTTATAAAGTAGTATTAAAACAGAAAGGATATGCACAGGTTTGTATAAATACGATAATAATTGATACGTAAGTCAATAATAGATGCGAATGTCATTCTAGCCTGAAGCAGTAACGAGTTTTTTTTTTTACCAACAAATAACGTTGGCATACAATTCAAATATTCAAGTAATTAAACAAACAATTTTGTGAGAAAACAAACGTACTTCCAACGTAAGGAATGGTTTGTTTTGCTAGATTTAGCGTGATATTTGATGTTTTGAATGAATTTCCAGTTCTTGCAATATGACCTGGAGACGCCGCCGCTGAGAGAGTTCACAATTTGCACTTGGATTCGTATTTATGACCTGAGTGGAGACCAGAGCATATTCACATACGTCGGTAAGTGCCTTAAGCTGTTTCAACTACAGGTTTCTTTATTATTTATAAAAGTCGGCATAAAAGTTGTCGTGTCGTGAAAGTAGACCGCTGCTGGTGAAACCACAAAATCGAAGTAGTGAGCAAATAAAGATTGCGTGATTATAATTAAATTGACCCCCTTAAACCTGAACTTGGTTGTAGCTCTAGTGTTGCATAATTTTAGCATTGGCATAAATATAGTTTACTTTATTTTCATCACTCCTTAAGTGTTTGGCAAAAACAATAAACCGCTTACGCGAAATGTCCTTTTATGAATGTCATTTTGTGATATTTTGGTTACCAATATTTTGTGGGAAATTTGATGGTTTTTTAGTAGTCAGGTTACTCCTAACAGATATAGTAGGGCACTGGAGGGATGCGTGCCAGTCTAGTGTCGGGTTTTACACCACAATAAACCCTGTGAGGTGACCTGATTTTCAGTGTTTTGATTCTCAACTAGGCTTTAGTATTTTTTATTTTTTTCTTGTCAAGTAAAAAGATTCTCATCGTTATTAAAATTCTTCCTTTGGTCTTCAGCCGTTTCCCCATTGGTCGGTGCGGTATCGTTTCGGTACTGCTTATGTTATCTCATCGGTCGGTAAGCACTCTGTACCGACACGGTACCGCACCTTTAATTTAGAATTCCAAATTCAAATTAATTCTATTGGTACGAGAGCCCATGACCAAAATTTTTGACTTATCGTTTTACGAACAAACCCATTAAAATCGATAAATTTGGTTATTCTGAAATTTAAAAATCCTAATTACAGAAATTTTCCGCGTCACATCTGACCTGATCGCATTGCTAAATATGTAAAAAAAAAAAACATCGATGTGTTTCATAGCAATCTGTCTGATTCTCAGAATGTTGTTGAACGATAGATTTAAGATACCGAAAACACAATTTTCAGAAACCAATAGCGTCACACGTATCCAGGAGACCATTGGAGAAAATTAAAAATGAGGCAAAAAATAAAACCCATAGCACCCGTCTGGAAATCTTGTTTTCATGCGAACAGTGGTCAGTTGATGCGAATAAATCATTTTTCAGAAGAAAATGTTCATAAGTGTTGAAACCATGTTGAGCGTGTTGAAAAATGTTAGTGATCGGTAACAAAGCATTCTGCCTGAAAACTGTTGAACATAATGAAAAAAGTTGTCCAGATGTAGACAAAAATTATATCAGACAAATTTTAGATTAGACTACTATTCGATCATCAGAAATTATTAATAAATCAATTGCGGCGTTTTTATGTACGATTAATTAAGAGCATACCCGAAACCATCGAACTTAAATTAAAATAAAACGTTTGAAAAATATGGTTTATTGAAAAAAAAAATCATCGTTTTCAATCATTGTCGGGCTCATTATCGGTGTCGTGAGGTATCTGTTATAGGAGTGTAACGTTCTTTTGGTTTTTGGAATTATTTAAAATTTCTGAACAGGTTTTTAGTAACCACGGTAACTAAAGAGATTTTAAAAAAAAATAACCAGGTTGCAGATCGGTATTTTTTTTTTGACATTTTTGAAAATGTGCTCTGGCCACATTTGACACCCAATGCTCTGAAAACAAACTTTTTCGTAATAAAATTACGAAATCTAAGTATGTACATTTTTAATATCAGACATATTGTGATGAAACCGTCTTCCAATTTTTTTTTTGACATTGCTGAAATGGGTTCCCATAAAACTGTGATGTTTCTGACTGGTACTGCCTACCGAGTCAGTTTCAGAATCATCAAAACTAACGATTTTTTACGGTTTTGGCCGTAAACGATGTGATATGGTTTTGGTCGTGGGTTCTCGTACTATATAATTTCCTAGCTTTTGCCAGCGGCTTCGCCCGCGTGTATTTCGGAAATTGTCCCACGGGAACGTACTCCTGTGATAAAAAAGTATCCTATGTACCCTGTATCCTCCCCTTCTCCCTGTATCCTGTATGTCCTGTCATTCTGTGTGTGTTGTCTTGTGTGTATCCAGGTCATGGTCAACTCATGTGCCAAATTTCATTCAAATCCGTTAAGCTGTTTTAGCGTGAAAGATGAACAAACAAAAAGAAACTCATTTTCGCATATATGATTTTATATTATATATGTACGTATAAGGCGCTCGGTAAGTTTTCGGTACCGATGCAGTAAAACGTGTGACGTCACGCGCCGCAGACGTACCCTTTCAGCATTTTCCTACAGGTAAAAAGTCTAATTAAACAGTTTGCAGTTTTCCTCAATTTTCGAAACCTTTGCTTGGAACTTGGAAGTACCTATTACCCGTATCAATTCGACAGGCCGTTAACGTTAATTATTTTTCTAATCTAATAATACTGGCGTTAATAGGCTCAAACATTCTAAAATGTTCAAATAATTTCGAAACACTCACGTGCGCGTGATTAGGGCTAATATGGAGACATAAATAATTTATGTGCACTCGATATGCGACTTCACGGACCAATTTTTTTTTTAAACAACGTATTAATGCAGGCATTTGATTAATTTTTTAGCGAACGGCAACAATCGCGTGGTAAGACTGTGGTTGGACTCTGGAGGGAAGCAAATCAACTTGTCAATTAATGGGAAGGTGACGTCGAGTTCGGCCGTGGACATTACTAAGGACGTTTGGCGGCACATCTGTTTGTCCTACCAATCTGACTTCGGCGCATGGGCACTTTACGTCGACTCCCGCCTCCTGTCCTGTCAGGCATCACAGATCGTAAGCAAATTGTAACCGTTAACGATCGCTACAATAAGTTAATGATTTAATTCTGCCTAGTTTTTTTCCCAACTATGTTGGTTTCGGCTACCAGTCTAACTGGATGCAGCTGATTTTTACATGGAGCGACTGACTATCTCACCTCTACAACCCAGTAACTAGGTAATACGATACTCCTTGGTAAGACTGGTTGACAGACTTTCGGGCTTCTGACGACCCGTAACGACTGTCAAAGATCCACGAATGACAGCCGGGAACAACGGCTTAAAGTGCTTTCCGAGGCACAGAGGAGTCTCGGTATGTAGAAATGGTCCCCTATCCACGGACCAACCTCGGGAAGCGTACCTTAACCTGATGGATCGACCCGTGCGGCTGTTAGTATTTAGCCACGAGCTCTTCATTACTGTTTATAATAAATAAATAGTTAAAATTACAAATATGGATCTCGACGAGTTCAGTGTACAACCACGAAAATGCACGAACAAATTACTCAGCCAAAAGGCAAATGGCCGCATAACTTTATCCGGATCGTTGAGGTCACTCCGGTCACGACTTAGCAAGCAGATAAACATGTGATAAATCGACGTAGACAGTTATTACGAAACTAGATTTGCAGACAAGGCTGTTGCGAGTATCCACAAAGAGACAGTTCCATCATAAAGTATCACGAATACCTGCGGCTAATCAATACCTTGACAATGTGTTGGGCAACTTGAGCGAATTTTACCGCAAGGATACCTACACGTTCAAGTATTGGTTAATCAGCCATTATATTTACATTAAGTTTTATTGTCCGCCAACTTTTAATAGTTGCGATATATATTTTATTGTTTCAGCTTCTCGGATATATACTGCCAAGTGGCGGCAGTGTTATTATCGGGTACGGCACAGCGGATGGAGGTAGGAAATTTCTAAAATAAAAGCTGATGTGACATTGAATTCAAAAACAAGATTACTTATAGTTACTCATTCATAATTACAGGTGCTTCAAACGGCTTAGAAGGGGAAGTATTTGGCACAAACATGATATTGGTATCCACTATCGAAAGAAATTATACGATGCGGAGTGATCCATTTTACGAACAAAAAAGATTTCGTAAAAACAAAATGAAAAGTACCAGCACCCACGCGAATTATATCGTTTTAAACGATTTACAAACTGGAGAACTTAAAAATACTTTTGAGACAACTCAGATTCCAACAGCAACAACAATAAATGCAACGAAGAGTTTTATAAAGTTTAGGACACCCCATAGCTTTATCGATCATCCTGTTGGTTTCGAATTTTCTTCAAGAAAACCTTCTTTACTGGATATGTCTAACGACTTTCATAAAGAGTTTATGGGATTAGCGGTTACTGATAAACCTGACACAACAGATGGCCTGAACTTTTGGAACCTAAATAATAATGAACACACAGGTAGATATAACATTCCTGATAAAACGAAGAACCCAAACATCGGTTCTACTACCAAAGAGCCACTTATATTATCTGAGTTTGAAACGCCGCCGCCTGTACCGAAGTACACGTCATTATTTGAGAAAACTACGGATACGGAGAAAGCTTTTCCCGGATTAACGTTTAAATTTAAGGCCACAACAGAACCCGTTAAAACCGTCCAGCCATTTACTAAAAAGTATTCGGAGGAATTATCTGAAATCGAAACACCTCCTCCCGTAGAAAATAATGCTAAGGTTTATGGTCAATGGACCAGTTCTAAATTCGCAGGCAATGTTTTAAATTACTTAAAAAATATCCAGCTACGCTCCAGAGAGCAAAGAAAGGTCCCCCAAACTATCCCATTGACAAAAATATCAGACAGTTTTCCTTACGCATCTGATTTTAAAATTACTAAGGTTCGACCACCGTTTCAATTTCAACGTAAGAATTTAGTAGAAAAGCAATTTGAAACTAGTAAACGAAGTCCTCAAATTAATGTGCAAATATTAGAAGACGATATAAGAAATAGTATATTAAAATCTCATGCAAAAACTCAACCTATACACGTTGAAATTACAAACAGAGGAGTTAAAAAGAAAAAACAAGAACACAGATTTTATAGAAACGTTGATAATCAGGATAGTAGTGACAATTATGGAAGCTCTGAAACTATTATCAGTCCGAAACCTTTTACTTCGGTTTATAAACCAAAACAGAAACATACAGCGGATTTAAGTTTGCAAACAAATAATTTGCTGTCTATACTTCCCTTTTTAAAGTCTTTGGAATATTTTGTGGAAAACTTAGATTTTGACGATAAAGAGAAGAACCAAAAAAAGAATGATATGTATACAAGAAGTCTGGCCAATGGTAACAAATGGCATAATGTTAAATCCTATAATAACGACTATACACCGCGCCAGGTAAAAATTGAACCTGAAAATGATCAAAGTGCTATAGAACAAACCATTGCCCAGGCGAACAAAAGACACCCTGCTATTCGACTTAAGTATAAGCATGAAGATCGTAATCTGGTACCATACAGAGAAGATCCAACTCTAGTAAAAAGTCGGGCGTTAGCAATGGACGTATCTAATCAATCAGATTACAGTAAAAATTCGATATCCATTTTAAAATATAATCACGGGTTTTTACCAGGACACAATAAGAAAAACAAACTGGTTGACAAGCTCCATGGGACAATGAAAGGAAAAAGCCAAAGTAGTCCGAAAAACAACTTCAACAAACAAGTAAAAATAGGGAATGCACTGAACGAACGTGACGTTATTGGCGTAAACGCAGAGCAAAATAAACAAAGTTTTGTTGGTGGAAACGAAAACATACCCGATATAAATAAATACAGATCGGATTCAGAAAATATCGATTCAATAGTACCGGGATCTTTAGGTCCAAGAGTTTGCAAGAATATAGATCTTCTAGATCGTGTACTATATGTCCAGCCTGATGAGAGTATCGACATGACGCACATTGTGTCGCCGGTCAGACTGAAGAATGCCGGCATAGAGTTTATCATGCAGAATTATAAGAAGTGTTCGCTGGCGGAATCAGAATTACGAGACAACCCGATGCTATTCATAGATTGGAGTAAAACACCAGTGAGACTATTTGGTGGTTCTTTTCCGAAAACGACGACGGATCTGTGTGGTTTTTTTTAAATGGTAGTGAAATTATATCATTAGTACAGTAGCCCGCACGTCGGTGGTAACAGTTTGAGCTGGTGTAGCGTAGTAAAGAGTTTCAACAGATTAGATACTAGCTTATACTGTTTTTGTTACCACTGATGTGCGGCCTACCGTACCGTTATTGTTTTTATTATGTTCTTAAGCTAAGCTGTTTGTAATTTCTAAATAAAGGGCAAGATTAAAAAGCATAAACTACTGTTTTTCATGTTCAATACAACAAATATGAATATTAAATGGAACACATAAAGATGTATATTTATTTGCATTTGTTCTAATAGTAAGGTTTGTGTAACAATCACGTATGTTTCACCATCTCGCATCTAGTTATGAAAGTAAATGGACTGGTGGTTCAAAGTTTATTGTATCTATATGTACATTGCTTGTGTCATTCACTATCGCTTGAATTCACATAATTATTTAAATTTATTATCACATCATGATCAATATATCAATTACGACAGTAGTGCGTAGGTTTCTACTATGTCTTGAGAAATCTAATACCTTTAAACGAGCGATTCTTGTATATATGGATGTATATAATCTGAATCTCGGAAACGGCTCCAACGATTTTCATGAAATTTAGTATGCAGCGGTTTTGGGGGCGATAAATCAATCTAGCTAGGTTTCATTTTTAGAAAACGTCGTATAAAAAAAAAACGAGCCATGGCTCGGTCATCCAGATATTTAGTTATTGAAATCGACAGAGAACTCGATAAACTTAAATTGTAAAAGACTACACTTTATAATTTTTGTTAAGTAGTTCAATGCTTCGAAAATTTATAAAAAAACATGAACTGTTTCTCACACTCAAAGAAAAAAAAATACAGTGCATACTTATTAAACAGTTTTTTTTTTCTTTGAAGCTTTTTATGATTGAAGTGAATTCAAATTTGGAACAATGGTGATACAGAAATTATAGCCAGTATGTCAGCTTCAAAGCTGCATGTAAACTTTTTCTCTGACTATTCATTAATTGATGTTTTAGGCCTTTAAACATAAATTGCATGGTGGATAGATTTAAGACTTCGGGAGTATATAAAATCAAAACGGATGAACAGAATTAGATGAAATTTGGCGCATGAGTAGGCCATGACCTGTATTAGGACATAGGACTTTTTATCCCGATATTCCTACGTGATAGAGGCTTATGCGGGTGAAACCGCGGAGCGCAGCTAGTAGTTAAATAAATGTAGATACAAAATATACTAAATTGCTTCCTATGAACTAAACAGCGGATGTTTATAGAGTCAATTTGGAGCATGTAGGTACTTGTAAATTAATAATTAGTTCAAGGCCTGCCCATTATAGAAATGAAATAGTGAGATGTAACTGTGTCTCATTAACGGAACGAGTCAAACCAGTTAGGAGGGAGGGCCAAGAGTAGATAATTCAACAGAGACCGAACTTCACACAATCTTCCTTCACATTGGTGAGTGGTCGGTCCCGTCAAGCCTTGCGCACAAAGCCAAGCTCTTCCACCACATAAAGCTTACTGTAACGGCGAGATCTACATAGATACGTTACTTAGCACGTTCTTTGACTTAGCCATGTTCTAGTGTTTATCTTGCACTTCTAGTTTAACAGCTGTCCGATCGTGACAGAAATAACGCTTAGCCAAATTATATGCTAAGTAACGAGTCTCTGGTTGGACCTCTGCGTAACTTTAATCGCATTCAATTCCAACTTAGTCAATCGTATTTACACCTTGTAACTATACCTTAGGTGTTTATTAATTAGAATTTCTTGCATGAAAGCTCATCATGGTTAGTAGGATTTATTTATAATTTCCAGTTTACGTGCTGTTGGAATTTCAACGCTCGGCTCAGCACTGAAAGTTGTAGATCTAACAGCGCGTTTTTTTAAGCCCTTCATTTAGGGGTCACCTAGTGTGAGTGTTAACGGGAATTACAGTGAAATATGGCTCACGACTTACAGAGATGATTTTCATGCTATAAAAATGTTAATGATAGTTTTGGGTCAATTTACAAGTTTTCAAACAACAAAATATTGATTGAAAATCTTAGTTCCGATAGCGACAATGGCTCGTGGAGTAATGACACATGACCATGACGCGATTAAAAACTACTAAAAAAAAGTAAACTATAGCGAACGAAGTATCCATAATTCAAATAATATAGGAGGTACTCATAATAATTAAATAACATACCTGCCCATGCGCATTAAACCTAACTTCCTATGAATTCTTCAAGAATAAGGATTTAATATTATCACAAAAAGAACTTTTAATGCAGTTTTCAAACAAAATTATTCGACAATGAAGCAAAGTATTAAATAACACCAACAACTTAATCTAAAAAAGATTTATTACGATCTGAGTCCTCTTACAAAACAATTGCAACTCGTCAGTATGATTGGCGTCGCTTGCAATCTTGTACTTGACTAAATCACGAGGTGCTCTGTTTACGCGACAGGCCAAAGTACTGACTGTCCGTCACCGTTGGCTGTGTAAATCGAGAAACGCAATGCAATTTAATAGTACCCAAGTTATTTAGGCCGCCATTAGGCTTAGAACGTCCTGCGAATCAATCTGGGTCCATAAATTACGAAGAACGTTTCTTAAACTTGTAATTTAAGTTAGTTTTAATTCGGAGCTTATTCAAAACAGATTAAATGGCTCCTTAACTAAAATTGCGAAATGACCAGCACCTGTAATATTAAAGTTTGCTGAATTCGAAAATGCTGTTCAGCACAAATATAAGACCAATAACTAATGTTCCAGAGGTCGCAGTGGGAAGGTCAATAGTAGATAAATATGAATTTGCAGTAACCAACTCAAAATTGAGGGCATAAAAGCAAATGCGGGATTTGTAAACAAAATCCACTTTCACCTCTTTCATAATTATCCATGTTTTCCTTCATGTTCTTCTCTTTATAAAATAACTAGCTGCGCCCCGCGGTTTCGCCCACATAAGTCTCGAGCCCGCGAGAATATCGGGATAAAAATTATCCTATGTCCTTCTCCAGGTCATGGTCTACCCATATGCCAAATTTCATGCAAATCCGTTCAGCCGTTTTAGCGTGATGCCGTAACCAAGGGAAATAGGGATTCATTTTTATATATATACTAGCTGCGCCCCGTGGTTTCACCCGCATAAGTCTCGATCCCGTGGAAATATCGGGATAAAAAGTATTCTATGTCCTTCTCCGGGTCAAGGTCTATCCATATCTCAAATTTAATCCAAATCCGTTCAGTCGTTTTAGCGTGATGCCGTGACCAAGGGAAATAGGGATTCATTTTTATATATATAGATAGATAGTTTAAGACGTTGTAAACACATTTGCTTGTTAACAAAATGGATAATCTGTCCACGATGCGCCGAGCGTATATTTATATAGAGTACCTGGGCAACCCAGCTCTGCTCGGGGAAAATAGAGAAAACGAATTTTCCCAGATATGCGACCTAGCTTGATCGATTTTCGCCCCCCTATATTGCAATTTTCATCGAAATCGTTAGAGCCATTTTCGAGAACGTGATTACAAATATATATATAAATATATATATTTACAAATATTGCTCATTTAATAGTACAGGGTATACAGAAACACGTTTTCAAAGCGTTTCTTATTTCTACGGCTTTCAATAGGATTGACCTATGCTTTTCGGTAGCTTATGTCAGTCCCATAATAATATATTTTTGACTTTTCCATCGTTATCGCTGATAGAATGTCACTTTGTCTCGGCCTTCAGGAAGGATGAAACAATGGGGTCAATGAGGTGATTTATTTTCTTAGCTCTCATTTTTCATCCAGTTTCTAGCTCAATTTTCCACTTAAAATTATAACGTACTTACTTGTTTGCACACTTTCAGTGCTTTGATGCTACCATCAGGTTATCAGTTGCAGTCGTGCTCGTAAAAGTATTTAAATTAAAACTGTTATTTAACTGACTCGCAACCCGTCTGAAATGTAAATAGTTTCGTCACATTTTGCTCTTTGATTTGGTAGTCACTAGTTATTTTATTGTTAATATTATATTCATGATGAAGAATGTTGTTTACCTCTCTCATCTCACCTCATCGAGTATTTAAATAAAAATAAAAATAAAACACATGTAAAAAGTAATTGTTAAACCCAATTATTTATACCCCATGAACATTCATGCATGCAGCAAGTGAAGCCAAGTCAGGGGCCCATGGGCGGCTTTAAATCTCTGACACCAGTACACTAATTGCGTAATACACGATAACAATCGATACACGATCTATCACATAATAATTCAATATATAAATTGCATAATTCATTGCTTCATAAGCTGGAAAATAAAATCTGCTCAACAACATAAATAACGCAATGAATATTGTTGAACTATCAAAATGAAACAAATTAGGCATAATCGTTTAGGTTTACAGGTTAGTCACTAAACACACGAAAAGAAGAAGAATTTATAAAAATACTATCATTGATCTCTAATACATTTCAAATGGATAACAAGCTGACATAAAGCCTTTTCATTATTTAGTAATAAGATTTAGATTGAGAACCACTGCTTTTATTTCGTATAAACAGATAATTAATGTCATGTAAAGGATGCCAGATAAGGTTTAGCTACTTTTGAGCGCGCGGTACTAACAGGAAGGCATAAATGGCCGGAAAACATTTGTGAAGTAAATTATATTAAAGACATTTTATAAGTAGAATGATGACGTCTTGCTCTAAATAATCTAAATACATCTTTCACTTTCACACGTCAATTATAATTTATATTCGTCTGATCAATTTTATAATCCGACGGCCAAAAACACGTTAGAAGAGGTTCTAAATCTGGCGTGTGTTAATGTTTTTAACGGGATTCATATCATAACTGAGTCGTGATCCTGAGCGCAAAGATATGTTTATTGGAACGAAGTTCTTTAACGCGACTTTCAGAAATCGTCACGCTAAAAAGTGTTAATACTTGCGACTGTCTTCTTCTAATTCAAAGATAATGAAAGAGAGAGAGAGAACGCCGGCAGAAAAAAACAAAAGAAATGAGTAAAATGATTAGTGTCTTGGGATAAAATTTTACACATCAACCTCAGTAAAAAAGTTTTAAAACTTTTCGTCATGGGCGTAATTTCCATAGTTTTCGAGGGTACTAAAGGCGATAGTGAAGTCAAAGTGTAATTCCAAGATAGCGGCTGCGAAAATTTTCAAATTTTTCATCATGGGTGTCGATTTCATAGTTTTCGAGGGTGCTAAAACTGATAGTGACATTAAAATGTAAATCCAGGATGGCGGCTGACAAAATTTTCAAATTTTTCATCATTGATATCATTTTCATAGACTTTGAAGGTGCTAAGATCAAAATGTAAATCCAAGATGGCGGTTGAAAAAAAAATGTTTTTGTTTTAATTCATACGTGAGTAGGAACTTCGTTCCTGACTGGGGCCCCCCAACCGCAAACGCTGTTTTATGTTCTTTTTTTTCTCTTAAGTTGATGAAAGAGACAGGCACTTTTTCATCACCACTGCTCTCAAAACGGTGAAGGAAAACAATTTGAGGGAACCGGCATGTCCTAGAACCGAAAATTCGAAGACAAGGACATCTATCAGCCCGCACTAGACCCGCGTGGGGGATTATCGACTACCCCCTTTTAGAGAGAGCCAGTACCCAGCTATGGGAACATTATAGGCTGAATATGCAAGATGAAAGTGAAAAGCGCGGGTTTATGGGGATGGTCAACCAGCGCAGGAAGAAAAAATGTAAAGTTTTAAAATAAATGTCATATGAAATAGACAAAGTTGGATTTATTTCGTGAATGTAATTTAAATTCTTGCGTCCTATCTCCTTTGAACTTGGTTTTCATGTTCCTGTGATACGTGTTTCATTTCAAGAAACAACCGGGTAATAAAATATTCCATATAGCGAGTACATTTGACAAACTACGCAAACTAAAGTAGTGAAATCAAGTTATTCAAATATCTAAAAGTGTGCAGTAACATACCTATTAAAAATATTATTTATGGACATTTATAATATAGTAGCTTATTTATTTCACAAAAATCAATTTTATTTTAAATAATAAAGGTGCCTAATAAAGTTTTAACACTAATCCCTACTGCAGGATTCACTGTGTCGTGGAGAAATAGAAACAATAGTAATAAAAATCGATGGGTTTATGAGTAAAGTTGATTTTTTTATGTGATCCTTCTTAAAATCTGTCAAATTCTTTGCTAATGACGTAAATTGATTAACATTGAAATATTTATACCCAATAGGTATCACAACTCGTAATATCGTTCGAACGAATGCAAATTCGGCTAAATATTTATCATTATCATCATTAGCAGCCTTGTTCCACCCACTGCTGAGTATAGGTCTCCCCCCTTTTGTGCCATGCATCCCTGGGTCCGTGCGAGTCTCACCCAGGTCTACCCCGTGATCTTCTGTAGGTTTTCCGTCCACCTGGCCGTTGGTCTACCTACGCTCCTTGTACCGTCTCTCAGCAACCATTCAGTTAGGGCTCTGCTCCACCTGCAATTACTAAGTCTAGCCAAGTGTCCTACCCACTTCCATTTCAGAGCCGCTATCCGTAGTCCGACATCGGATCTCTGAATTACGTACTCAGTCTTTCAATGATAGGCCTAACATGGGGCGGTCCATAGCCTTTTTCGCAAGTTGGCCTTTGTAAAGAGTCTCTTTAGTGAGCGTCCATGTTTCGGGCCCATATGTCATATTCATACAATTTGGTTTTCAGACATTGTGGTATCGGTAATTCGAATTTCAACGTCGCTCTAATCAAACGATAGTCATTTCCAATTAAAAATGTATAAAGAATGTTAGTCCTAACCTCTTCGATACCAATCTGGGATGGTATCGAAGCATAGGTAAATGTTTCAGAAGAAATAGATCGTTTTGCTGGAGGGACCGGCTAGACAGAGAAACCTAAAAAAAAAACTAATATATATATTAGTTATCATGATGTTTTTGTGTTGTGTCAGGGACATCGACGCGAATACTGTTACCATGGATTCAGTAGATGTACAGTACAAAAAAACAACTGTTTCATAGAAAAGTGCAATACCTACGCGGTCAAAATGTATGGAACAGATTTTTTTTTTAAATAACTGACGGAAAATTTCAACGCAGGGGCGTTCAGAATCATGTATTGAATTTATGGTAACAGTATTCGCGTCGATGGCCCTGACACCCTTATATATATATACTTTTTCTTTTTTTGTGGGTGAACATTTCACAATGTACACCGACTTTTCGCCTGATAAAAGGGGACGAGCTTATTGCCATCACACATTACGGGCACAAATCTAGACTCCGGGGTGCTCCTGGGAAATTCCTGATAGAAATGTGAGTGTACAATAAGTACACTTCTGGGAAAATTAGGCGTAACGTTACGTTGATGGTATTCTCAATCTCGATGATATCGAAACCTTGCTAGTACCAAGTGAGCCTTTCAAAATCTGAGCCCTTTCTCTTGAGGACCACTGGCTTCTCCCTGAAATATCTAAGTCTGAAATCACAATCACGCTATTAAAGCAAGGGTATCTTTGCTTAGTATATGTATATACCATATATATACATATATAATAGGTCTTGCCTTTCTCTGTATGAAAAACTGCGGGACACTATTCCAATCTGATATTTTAAAGATTTTTATAGCATAAAAAAGTTGATACCTCCAATTAGCTTAAATATTGCTTAAATATTTGATAGTTCCATAAACGTTGCACAGCACCCTTGGCACGTCGTTGCCATCCATATCAAGTTACCACTAATTATTCAAAGCTCCCACAAGGGCCTTCATATGTATAAATAGCAATGTAATATAAATAGCAATATAAATGTACATACAGCAAGGGCTTACAAGGACAACGACCAAAGCAGGATTTAGCGCAATAGATAATTATAATTACACATAAAAACAGTAAAATTAACAGCCTTTTGGGGAGAAGATACTTTCGGAACACTGGGTTTTCTGTTGGTTTTAATGCCAAGCTGTGTTAATTCTTTTTGCTTACTTGCTACTACATATTAATATAGTTCATCTAGATTATCTTCTTAATTCAAGGAAATTAAGTGAAAGAACATAATTATCAATAACAAGCAATAAACCATTCGTATAATAAATATTCAGAACTGAGTGTGTGTAACCCAAGGCATGGTCTACCCATGTGCCAAATTTCATCAAATCCGTTTAGCCGTTTTAGCGTGAAAGCGTAACAAAGAAACAAAAATAAATAAACTTACTAACTTTCGCATTTATAGTTAGGATAAGCACATTGACGTCCACCACCGCCAATGCCGTTCGCCCGGTTTTTGTTTTTTCTATCAATCGCCGTCACCGGAACGTCACGTTCGATTCGAATAATCTTGTTTGTTGGTGACGTCCTGGTAACGGCGGCGGTGGACAAACGCCCTTAACATCTAATTTTCGAAATTCGAAACTTTATTACATTTAAAAAACGATAAAACAAAAAAATGCAATATTGAACACAGGGACAAAGGCGATATTCACAAAGTGGACACAAAGTGAGCGGAATCGTGACAAAATGGAAAGCGAAGGGTTGAAATAGGAGGTTGAATAGAAGAATCAAATCATCAATTCTATCGTGAAGGCGTCCCGTTGTGTTCGCAGGATTGTAGAGGTGAGTCTAGACTAGGCGAGAAGGTGAGCCGAGCACAAACGGAACACGAATTTGTATGGCGACGGTCCTAAGGGCAAGATTACCCGCTATTTATTTGCGTAACATATTTTCGTAAATGATTAAGACTAATCTGTTTCATTTTGACAGTTCAACAACATTCATTGCGTTATTTACGTTGTTGAGCAGACTTTTTTTTCGAGCTTATGAAGCTATGGATTAGCAATCTGTTTCAAAATGATTCAGATTGTGATTGATCGTGTTTTACGCAATTAGGGTGCAGTAAATGAATGTGAGCAACCGTTTTAATCGAATATAAACATTCATGTTATGTGAATAATGTTCATATTCATATAAATCGTATGCTACTCAGCGTAGTAAAGTGCGATCTACGAATCCTGCTCCAAGTCTTTCTACGCTACGCAGAGTCGTGGTCGGTCCAGTGTAGACGCGGCTTTAAGTCCCGCCAAAATCGAATCAGTACTACGGAAACTAGGAAAATGTACAAGCATTTCCGCACTTTTCAAAACGATTTCAGAAAATATGGTAACGCTGATCGAATTCTGCCTGTTCTTGATATGATTGGCATTGTGCAAGCAACTGTCTGCTTTTTGAGTTGTAAATCGGTACTTCAATTTAAGTTTTAATATATTTTCTTGGAGCAGCCTTTGTAACACAAATCATGAATTTAAAAAAAAAAACCTATCTTAGCAGACCTCTCCGGGAGACAAATGCTTTTTAATGCAAGATTATCTCTGGACTTTAAAAGAGACTGTGACCTCTGAGTTTGTTTCGGCTTTTCTTCTCAGAGTAGTCATATAGAAAACGCCGACCTCATCTAGTTTCTAAAATATAATTAAAGTGTTTGTACAAACCAATTTACAAAAAATAAAATTATTTAATTTCAGATGTGCCTATGAACTTCTAGCATTTTTCCTGCAGCATTCCGGTTTCATATAGTAAACATGGAAGTCATATAAACCACTAGTAAATAACAAACTCGTAATAACTGAATACTTATTGAATATGCACAAGTTACAAGCAAGAAATACATCCGTGTGGAAATCTACCTCACCGCGAACCAGACGATAAATCAAAATGAATTCAATATTATTGACATCACAATGAATTGCCTTTTTGTTCACAAGTATATTTATATAACTGCCGATAAATCATGCAGTTATATGGCTTGCCTGCATCTGCAGGGTATATTAGCTGCGAAACCCTCAGACGTGATGAGTATCGCAATCTATCGGCTTTTGCACCCTTGAAAACCATGAAAACGATAACCATGATGAATACTTTTGAAAATTTTCAGAGCTGTCATCTTGGATTTTCATTTTGATCAAATTCAACTTTCTCTCTCTCTCTCTGGCATGCAGTGTACTCGGGCCAATGTGTACAATTTATATCTCATAAAACTGTAATCACTTTTTCTGCCAGCGTTCTCTTTCTCTCTCTCTCTTTCTAGCATGACGATTTTTGAAAGTTTACAAGCCGTGTTAAAGAACACGTTCCAAAAAAAAAAGATTTGATGTTTTTTTTTTGGGGGGTCTATGTCCCCTGTTAGTATTTTTATTTGAAGTACGAGTTGATAAATCGGTTCTTTTTTTTTAGTTTTGTCATTTTTTGATATCGGTACCCATCTGTGAATATAAGCATAATGAGCCTAGAACGTCCCAATGCTGGGCTACAGGTCTCCTGTCTAAGAGAAGGAATGGGCCATAATCCACAATGCGGACCCAGTGCATCACATATTGGTCACAGTCATAATAATATGATGTACAGTACAAATATGTTCTTAATGTCCCTCGGCAAACCTCGTGTTTCGTCAGTCGCCGAACGCAGACCGGAACCTCTCAATAGAATTGGAAGTATACAGAGTTGTTAATACTCTTTTAACTTAATGTAATATATATTAAAAAAATAGTAGGAAAGCTGCTAAAGTCGCAGGCACGACATATAGGAAAATAGTTTTACAGCTCTATATAGTTCACACGAAAATCAAAACACAACAATAAAGTACTTAGTTCTGAATTCAAATTATTATACAAGATAAATTTAATAATTGATGGACATGGAAATTAGCATTCGTTTGTATTCGGAAATGCGATGATTCCGAAATACTGTAACGTCCAAGACTGTTAACAACTTAAGACCGTTGCTCCCGATACTAACTAATAGGCTTGTTTCATAAAAAAATTTTTTTAGTCCGGAAGGTAGATTAATAAAAAATATAGGACACGTATTTTTTATATTTTAACGTAATCAAAAGATTACGGCGATACATTGAGTTAAAATGTGGCATGACGTCACTGCTTGCTAGATTTTATGCTGATTTGTGACGTAGCCAGCCCCCACTCCCCAACTTTAATGCGTGTTTTCTAAGTTATTTTTTATTAATATGATTAAGCAAAAAATACGTGTCTAATATTTTTTTATTATCTGAAAGACGGACTAAATAGTTATTTTTTTTTTTTACCTAGGCAACTACCGTATTGAACGAACAAGTCAGTGATTCTAAAATATGAATCAAACTATGTAAAACAGATTTTAATAGGTATTTATGAAATAGAGTGGTGTTTGATGAAATTATATTTATTTCTACACGTCAATATTTTGGTTATTATTATGTATTTTTTCTAACAAGATGACGCATATTCTATAGTAGTTGCCGCATGATCAATTTTCACATTAGTATAGAAATTCCTCCGAATAGGATATCGTGGCCCCCGGCAATACGGCAACTGAAGGAACACGTGTGGGTTTTAATCAGTAAGAGACACGCCCTCCCGCACCGCCCAGAGCGAGAGAAGTTATTTGATAAGTCTCCACACAAAAAAAAACGTATAGAATTTCCACATGTACGTACACGTAGGAAAAACAAGCTTATTTATATTATAAGAACTGAAGGAGTCTCTACTTCGATTACGAAGCAACTCGTCTTCAAGAGATTAATTTCTCTTAGCGCTACGTACGTTCAATGCTAAGGCCGCGTACTATTTAAAAAAGATCGTGAAATGAACGCGCGGTCGCGGCGACAGAGCACGTTTTCCAATTTTCAGATCGCGTGTTCGCGCGGCGATCGCTTTCAAATAGGACGCGGGGTACGTGATCACTTAGCTGGAAAATCACCATGTAATTTGAGTTTATGCCAGATTAATCCTGAAGTTGTGTGACAACTGTGAGATTATCTGGCAAAGATCTTTCTGTCTCGAGCGAGGCCAATTAACTATAAGATTTTCAACTTTCGACGATAAGCCGAGCGTTGAAAATCCAACAGCGCGCTTTTATTTGGGCATTCATTTATGAATGCTTCCTTTTTTTAAAAGCCTAGCTTAGTGTTAATGAAATGGGTATAAATCGGGCATAAATCATTTAAACGTAAATGCCTTCCACATTCTATCTGGGTAAAAACATTAAAAAAAATTAACGCGGTTTATAACATTATCATCTTTTCGTTTCCGCTCTGAATTATTCAGACGGATGACTTTTTATATCATACGTAATGGAAATATTAAGTTGCAAAAAAAATGCCAAAAATTAATGTTACGGAAAAACGGGTCATCGGAACACTCAAGCATACTTAATTACCTATTACGTAACGACTCGCGATTCGGTGTCGCAATAATTATGGGTTAGATAAAGTACACAATCAGAGTATTGAATCTTATTAAATGTAAGTAGACCGGGTGTATGAAAAAAAAAATGCGTTCATTCAACGCAATGGAAGAGAAAGTATATATTTTTGTTCTTTTTAACTTTGCATATATCAACTCGCAAAAGTATGATATAATTGTATCATTTTATTATTAAATAAGTGGTTGTGTAATAATGACTGACTTGGTACTGTAATGAAGTTACTATTCTAGTTAGTTACGATGCAATTATACAGTGCGAATAAGCATACTGTTGAATTATGTGCGATTTCTAAAGAATAAACATTTCAACTATTGAGTTGAGTTGCAGTTGTAGGAGTTTTGTAATAAGTCAACTAACTGGTACGCATAGATAAATGAAACAGTTCGAATAAGCATAATGTTGAACTATGTGCGATTTCTAAAGAATAAACATTACAACTATTGAGTTGAGTGGCAGTAATGGGAATTTTGTAATAAGTCAAATAACTGGTACGTAAGATTGTTTACACATGGCACCGCAACGGCAGCGTTTTTCGCCGCCGCGGTATCAAGACTCACCGCAGGTGCAAGGGGGGGGGTCACCATGGGTGTCGAGGAATATTTTTAATGAGGTACATCTCGTTACATGTGAGGGGGGGGGGGGGGGGGGGGCAAATGGGGCTGGCAACTATCAAAGTGGCGCTAGCATAGCTTTACCAAAGTAAAATATTTTTTAAAGGAATTTTTCTTCAATTCAGCTTTTAACTCGCAGTCAACAAGGGAAGCCAAAACACAACCAAGAATTAAGAGAATGTAGAAGGCAAGAGCGAGCGAAGCGAGCTCGAAAATTTTAGCACTCCCCCAAAGCTTTAGTTCTTTTGACTATTATACAAAAATAGAACTTACTGTTATGAAGAAAAGCTTAAATTCAACAGTTTTACAGTAAGTAGTTTAGGTTTTGGAATCCGGCCTTAACCTAAATCTTTCAAACGTTACGTACGAGCGGAGTGCCCAAATTTCCAAGTTTGCGTCGCTCGCTCTTGCATGCCAAGATACTCTATTAATAATAATACTCTATACTTACTTATAATACTCTATTTTTATTATTCACTTTTTGAAGTGAAAACTTCTTCAGGCGCGTTGAGCGATTTTTGGTAGGGGAAAATCTTATGGGTTCGCGTCACCGACATGATGATATTTTAACAGCACAGCACCTATGAGTATGACATGTTGCGCTTGTCGTTGCTCGGGAGTGCCGATATATGTGAAAACCAGACTAATGTTAATAATATTAATTTGCAATAGTGATATTTTCATTTTTGATCTTACAATTAATTGGAAAATTTAAAAAAAATCTGTTAATTTATAGTTTTAAGTTTTCATTTCTGTCGGCAGTCCCCACTGCCTATTTTCTTGATGTTTTTGGCTAATATGCCCATCTTAACTGCAGGTACTTGAGCCACGGTAACTCGTGGCTGTAGTAAAGTAAGTAATACAAGTAAATCATTGAGGCTCCCGACAGCGTGAAAAATTTTGGGGGGGTCATGACCCCCAGGACCCCCCCTCAGACCGCGCCTGTCGCCGCATTTGTATGGACCGTTACACATGAGAAAACCGTGGCGGCGCGGGCGGCGAGTTTTGATACCGTAGCGGCGAAAAACGCTGCCGCTGCGGTGCCATGTGTAAACGCTCTAATATTCACTGAGTTATACACAATTTTTTTGTTCCCGACACTGAAATAATCTTTTCTACCTTCCTTGGAAGCTTTAATTGTACCGATAAGTTCCGGAAACTTCGACTCATAACATAAACATGACATAACATCACCTTGTTTCCCCTAAGGGTTGGGCAGAGGTGTACCTACCTATAGTGCACCCACATTTCGTTTATATATTCCCACTAGCTGCGCCCCGCGGTTTCACCCGCATAAGTCGCGATCCCGTAAAAATATCGGGATAAAAAGTATCCTATGTCCTTCTCCGGGTCAAGGTCTATCCATATCCCAAATTTCATCCAAATCCGTTCAGCCGTTTTAGCGTGATGTCGTGACCAAGGGAAATAGGGATTCATTTTTATATATATTCCCATGTATTAGGGGGCGAACCTATTGCTATCAACCGGGCACAAATCCAGACTTCGGACTGCTACTGACAAATACTAGATTAAAAAACCAAATAATAACTGCTTGCTTGACCTGGGAATCGAACTCAAAACCTCATGCTCAGTCGTAGGGTGACCAGAGTGACCGCTAGACCATCGACACAGTCAAGTGCTTAGTACGGACTGCGTTGTAAATTGAATAAAGAACTGTATTTCAATCACAGTTCCTTAAGTTCAAACGCAAACACAAAGCATTTCTTTCAATTTAAGAAATTACAGGTACTATTGAATTGTCAAGGAATTGGTCAGTCAGAAAGATGAAGCTAGTTGCCCATTAGTAGGTTCCTATAGAGAATAACGGGCAAGAAACTTCATGGAAACTGTTTTAAATCAAAATCAAAGTTTTTAACATAAAAACTGGCTTTATTGTTTATAACCATGACAGAAGACAAACCTCGTTTTAACCTACTTAGTTCAGAACAGGCAAATCATCAAAAAAACTCAAAACATTTTCTATGCACATTACCTACTTGTAGAATTTCCAAGGATGAAAAGAGCGAAGATAATCCATTTCCAGTGATTCATTTGCAATGTTTGCAGCTGGACTAAGCTGCTGCTAAAGAAGCAGTTTGTTGTCCCACGGTTTTCCGGAGATGACTTAGCATCTCCCTCCAGATGATCAGTCTAGAGCCGTCCTTGAGTCAGTTTTCGAAATAAATTTGCAAATATTAGAAAGTTGGGCTTTATTGCGATCTAGAAATACCTCAAGGGAAAAATACATATGTCGTAAACCTTATATATGTATCTTTCACAATTTACCTACCTCCTAATACTTCCAAAAGTCTTTTAAAGGAACATCTACAAAAATGGCTCTGTTTTTCGAAAATATGATGCAGGTATTAGATACCTGTGTATGTCGTAGTGTACTGAACCTTCTAGGATAGGTATTTTTGAAGTGAAAACTTTTTTAGGCGCGTTGGGCATTTTTGAGATGGGAATAACTAACATTGATCGCAACACTAAGAGGACACCAGGTTTTGACCATTAAAAAGACATCAACGCGTTGATTACCACGGCGCGTGCAGTAAAAGACATCAACGCGTTGATAACCGCGGTGCCGATTTTTTTTCAAGTTTTCACTTCTGTCGGCACTCCTGGAGTGCCACTGTTTTTTTATGTTCTTAGCAAAAGATTGAAGACAATGACCATCCATTTGAGTATTTTTTTTTTTGCACGATAACTTGTCCACTCTGAAATGACGCGCTCCATTACCGCATTACCGTGTGCTTAAATACGATAGTGGGGCGCGTCAATACAGAGTGGACAAGCTTTACTTAGGTACCTACCTCAGTTTTTTACTATTTCCACAACTTTACATGAATAGATGACGTAACAAACAAACCAACCAACTAACTTTCGATTTTATAATATATGTTTATTTGTTACGCGTTCTAAAACGGCTGAACAGATTTGGATGAAATTTGGCACAGGGGTAGACCATGACGTGGATTAGGACACAGAATACTTCTTATCCTGATATTCCCACGGGATAGAGACTTGTGTGGATAAAACCGCGGGGCACAGCTAGTAACTCGTAATTACTAGACATCTATTCATGTAAAATTAAGTAGGTACTTACATTAAATTACAAAACTATGGTACGTAGATCAATTTAATCTTTGCATCATATTAGGTCATAACAATTCGATCGGCATTCGACGTAGCAATGGCAATAGCTTTGTTGGCACCAAATTTACCAGATCCGCGCTACTAGAAACCTAACCAGTTACAATAAAGTAGATGTTAGAATTTTATTAGGTACTGTAGTAATAGGAGATAAGTGAGACGTATGTAATGTACGATGCACACGTGACGGAACCCAACAGAGCGAAAAGCCATACACAAATCGGCTAACTAGATACAAAACAATCGTAATGCCAACCAATTAATTTTACTGCATTATAATTTATAATGCTGATTATTTTAACCAGCTATTTTAACTGTTGAGAGTTGGCAGGTGAATAATAATAACTCATAAATATTTAGCTTTTAACATAATTAATAGAACGTTATGTAACGAGAATATGAAAATGTGACCTCTTTTCTGTGTTTGCAACACCCAAGGAGGCACACTAATATGATTAGTTTTTAAGTTAATCGTAATTTATGCAATGATTACAAAAAATAAGCAAGACCAATGCAAGACAAAAAACTTTGTAAATACAAACTATTTTTTATTTTGCTGCAGTGCTTATCTAGATAACTAGTAACCGTTAAAAAGAATTCTCATACGGCGACGATTCTAGGTGAATGTGACCATCTTTATTGTCAACTACCTGCTCCTCGCGGTTTCCATCCCGTGGAAATATCGGGATAAAAAGTATGTCCTAATCCAGGTCATGGTCTACTCATGTGCCAAATTTCATCCAAATCTATTCGGCCGTTTTAGCGAGAACGCGTAACAAACAAACAAACCAACATACTCACTTTCGAGTTTATAATATTATAGTTAGGATAAATAAGTAGGCTCGTGCAAACTGGCGCGATATCGCGGGCGCTACAGGTAGCGCAACCCTTGTCGCGCCCGCGATATCGCGCTGGTCTGCACGAGCCTTTACTAGTCATCTATTCATGTAAAGTTGCGGAAATAGTAAGAAACTGAGGTAGGTACCTAAGAAAAGCTTGTCTACTTTGAAATGACGCGCCCCACTATCGTATTTAGGCACACGGTAATGCGGTAATGGGGCGCGTCATTTCAGAGTGGACAAGTTATAGTGTGCAAGCGTAACAAACAAACAAACTCACTAACGTATTTATAATATTAGTCAGGATACCTGAAGACCTATACAAGTGGCAATCGCTTTCAAAGGGTTTTGTATTTCTACATCGACTTTCAACAGGATTGACATAAGCTTTACGGTATAAGCTTATATCAATCCAATATATTTTTGACTTTTCCAGTATCGTTTTTTTTTTTTTTTTCTAGCTGATAGCGGGGTTTGTAGCTAAGTAATAGCAGCCGCACGGGTCGATCGATCAGGTTAAGCTTGCCGCGGTTGGTCCGGTAGTCCCGGCTGTCATTTGTAGATCTTTGACAGCTGTTACGGGCTGTTAGAAGCCTAAGTCTGACAACCAGTCTTACCAAGAGGTATCGTGTTACCTAGTAGTTTGTGGAAGTCAGATAGGCAGTCGCTCCATGTAAAATACTAGTATTCAGCTAAACTGAAAGCAAACCCCAACATAGTTAGGAAAAGGCTAGGTAGATGATGTTGTTGCTGATAGAATGTCACTTCGTCTCGGCCCTCTGTAGGAAAGAAACGAGTATGCTTAACATCAACTTGATAGTCAAAAAGTTGTCAATAATAAACTTGCTCGAGTTTATAACATACGAGTAAAGCTCGTCTAAACTAATATTATGAAGAGAAAATATTTGTTTTTTTTTATGTTTGTAGATATGCTTTCACGCTAAAACGGCTGAACTGATTTGGATACGCAAGGAAGGGAGGCACAAGGGGAGACCATGACCTGGGTTAGGATATAGGTTACTTTTTATCCCGACATTCCCACGGGATCAAAACTTATGCGGGTGAAACCACGGGGCACAGCTAGTATTATATAAATAAAGCCGCTAAGAATCTGTATCTCAGCCGCTAAATAACTAAGTCTTAATGAAGTTCTCAAATGACTTTGTGGAGGCCGAAGTGTTGATGCCATCATTTCCAAAAAAGCTGTTATAACGGGAGTAAAAATAATGGGAAGATCAGGGAAGATTAACGGTTACCAGTTATCGTCTAGATATGCACTGCAGAATAATAACAAAACGAGCGAGCCTTTCAGTAGTCGCTTAAGATGTGTAACATCTGACATCTTACCTTGAAAATAAGCAACATTAAAGGGGTGGGGGTCTCGTCAAGGTTGTTTCTGACGGCCAACTCTAGCACCACGCGCGCTCATTGGTCAAATCAAATAGTGCGTGCTTCCCCGGCTTCCTCTGACACACTTCCGTCCCTTTTCACGAAATCACTCCCACGGATTTGATTATTTAGATTTTTTAGATTTAGATTTTGATTGCAGGAAAGCGAGAGGAAAGATGTTACACATCAATAAATCTAAGCGTATGCTGAAACGCAGGTGACACAGCACAGTACAGATTTTGCAGGGCAGGTCAGGCGAGGCAGACATAGGCCGCGAGCGCATGCTGCGACGCAGCTAAACGGACACATTCACGTTCTAGCTAGTACAAAAAATCTGTCATTGAAACAAAATTATGAATCAGTGGTACAAAACAAGTGACGACAAGCATGCATCGCGCAGAAATCTGTGCCGGCTCTACAACGAGATGCAGAGCAGAACAGACACATGTCTGCGTCGCACGTGCCAGCGCCGCAGCGTACGCAGCTGTCAGTACGTTCATACATTACAAAATCTGCTCTGCCCTGTGCTGCGTGGATCTACGTCACCTGCGTCTCAGCATACGCTTAGCCTGAAAGTCGTCTACCAGCAATAATGTTTGTACAATGTTACTAAGTATGGCTTTGGGATGAGTCTGAATGATAGAGTGGCGGCTGATAGGGGAGAAAAAAAAATACGTGGTGACCCGCCCCCGAGTATACATGGTACTAGGGGAGGAAGATGACGACGATCTCGAGCAACTGATTCGATAACCTCTAAGATGACGTTCTTATTCGGAGTAATTATTATAAAAAAAAAGGATTTTATTATTAAACCCAGTGTATCGCATTCAAGTTTGAAGCCCCCCTTGTTTGTCATCTCGAAAATACTTAGAACAAATCAGTGTTGCGTTATTCAATCACAGCGAGGATGAATAATTAAGTGCTTGCTAGATTTCAATGCAGCGTAACCAATACACAGACTACTGATATCTGCAATAACCAAGGTAATTGGATTTTGATTATAGATCCCTGTCACAATCGCTTTGTTTTATTTCCAAGATCTAATTATCATGTAGATAGTAACCTCAAATTCGTCCAGAGTTTCAAATGGATGTAGAATTCAGAATGGAATAAAAGGTCATACGATCCGTCATTATTTGAACTTATCCGTAGTTTCGAAGCTGGACTTCAAAGCATCTATATTCATTAATTCGTTGATGCATTATACCAGGTTACACTCAATTTCGCGATTTTTAAAGACCATGAACGAAAATTAAAAATCAATATTGATCTTGACAATTGATCTATCTGAACTTTGAATAACAATGTATCATTTTTATAAGGTCAGTGTCGTGATTGGCTACTATGTTGGTATGATGCATTCGACGATAATGTGAGCTTCTCTAAAAGTAACCTTTACTCGTGTCTAGAAGATTTGGCTTCGTAATATCCGGTTCTATTCAATATTAATGGTGATCTTTAAAATAGTCCATCAATGTTGGCATTGGCCTTGAACTTTGGAGCTTAGTATTAAGATTTGAGAGATATAAAAGTACCTTCGTTTCACATATGATGGGCAGCATAGAAGCGGATCAAAGAGTATTATTGCTAGGAAGTCAAGGGGAACGGAATGATTACACTGACTTTGGTTAATTTATTTTCATGTTGATATGTTTCTTACACTTCAACCTAACTTCATGGGTACGCAGATGCAGAAGCATGCAGAAGAACGCGATCACACACACACAATCACAAAAAATCAATTCACAGCAATCGCATAATTTTGGTGGGAGTAAGTCTTCTCACTGCCCTTGCAATTAATCCTAAATCCTCCGATGGTCTATGACTAAATGATAAATAGATCATTATTTCACAATACTCATTTACAAAGATCAGAACCGCGACATTTGAGTGCTCACTTCTAAATGTTACAGACATTTACAACGAACCGAATTGAATCTGTTTAATATGAAGGATTGATACGAAAAACAATGCATAATTCGATACTATTCGAGAATATACAACTAAATTATAGAGCGTGCTAGCGATCAATCGTGACGTAAGAAGAAATTATTGCACTAGCCCGTGTCAAACTAATTGTATGGAAGTTCCGTAATTGTAACGATTACAAACTATACGATTATAGTGAACTTGTGAGTTTCTTTCCAAGCATTTTAGTAATGAATCAAGTTAAACAAGGAAAACGATACATCTGGTTTTTACACTTTAAAAAAAAATACCAAATGAAAAGAAACATGATAAGTTGAACTACATTTTTAAAGTCCAAGAAAGCTCAACTTGATTCGAAATAAAAGCTTTTAGAGAGAACAACAAAAAAGAATCTTTGAAACTTTCATTCGTCGCTATCAATTTGACCTTACGGCAAGAATACACTTTTGTATATTCTTGGAAGGAAACCCTTTTTATTTAATTACATAGAACATAATATAATTGTCGTTGGTCTACTGGTCGCAAGCGCTACTACTGCTGAGCATGAGGTCCTGGGTTCGATTTCCAGGTCGGGCGGGTTTTTCTATCTCAAATTTCTCAGTAGCAGCCTGGATTCTGGATTTGTGCACGGTTGATGGCAATAGGCTCTCCCCTTTTACATGGGACTTGAAACATAACTGGCGAAATGTGGGTGAACGTGCTACAGGGACACCTCTGCCAAACCCTTCGGGGAAACAAGGCGTAAAGTTATGTCATGTGTTATAATATAATTACATGTGAAACTAAAAAAGCCTGAAATGATTTTCTTTTCGACCTGTCTTTATTTTTCTAGTGGTTCGGTAACTTTCCAATGTGTGGAGGAAAAGAATAAAGTATTATAAGTTTTGAGGATGTATGTTCTAGAACTAAAAATTCGAAGACATGTGACATCCACCAACCCGCACTGGGCCCGCGTGCTGGATTATGGTTCACCCCTCACAGTGAGGCGACCTGTGTCCCAGCAGTGGATATTATAGGTTAGTAGTGGACATTATACGCTGATATGATGGTCTATTTAAAAGTTAAGGTTTTGTCTTTACTTAAAATGTTACAAACTTCGGATGCAGAAGTACAAGGTAGTGCAAAGTAATGTCATAATGTGAATTGGGCCCTGTTTTCTCGGAAAGATTATTTAAAGGTCAAAACAATTATATCGGTCAAATGACCACCTCCTGAGTTGATGCACTTTTGTGCTCGTTTTACGGCATTTTGAATAAATCTGGCTCCAATTGGTGATTTCTTGTTCAATGTTGGCTTTCAAGACTTGCAAGGTTTGCGGTTTATGTTGTAAACGCGAGATTACAAAGAGCCCCAAAGAAAAAATTCGGGACCTGTTAGATTTGGCGGTTTTGGCTTTTCGAGAGCAAATGCATGAGTTACTATAAAAAAATCCCAAATCGCTATAGGTGCGCCTATAATATTTGAAGAGTTCCCTCGATTTCTCCAAGATTCCATCATCAAATCGTGACCAAATGACAATGGGACTAACTTAGAAGTATACCCTTTCCAACAAAAGAATTTTTCAAATCGGTTTATCCGTCTTCGAGTAATCGGGGAACAAACATATAAAGAAAAAAAAAATACGACGAACTGGGAACCTCCTCCTTTTTTCGAAGTCGGTTAAAAATATGACATTAATTATGCCCCACCTTATACATGTCACCGTAATATTCATATTTCCGTTAGATTAAAAGCCGTCGAAAAATTGTTAACCGAAAAAAAAAACCATTTAGGTACAATTTAACGTATTATTTTACGATAGCTTATAATCTATCCATGGGAAACCGAGAAATTGTGAACTGCTATCAAACTTGCTTGCGACTTAACGTACCATACGCTAGTACTAAATAGCCTGCCAAGTTGCGAGTAACTTGGAAGTAGCTGTTGGTCACAGTTCTAGCCTCATCTACCCCATTTCACCCAGTTCAGAATTTCTCAAGTTAATAATCTAACGGAAACAATACCGATAGATTATAAACTAACGGTTCTCACAATATTACGGTAAAATATACATTCTGAAGTAAACGCTTTGAAGATTCGACAAACCATGTAGAATAAAAAGTTGTATGAAATGTCAATCGGTTCTGTTTGAGAAATAATCCAATTAAAGTGTTGCAGCAATCACTAGGGTGACATACGTCGAAGGCATAGATAGGCGTTCGGTTGCTCGGTTGTTAGTCCAAAGCCTTCGGGCAACTTGTCGCATGTTCAGTTGTCTTGAAGTCTCTGACAGTCCTCGACACTTCGACTCTTGAGTTTCTAGACATTTGTGTATTTATAGGTTATGATTGTGAGGCAGAAATCGTTAAGGGGGTTTAGATATCGATCGATAGCGTCAAACTCTTGACAAAAGTACTTATCTGCAAGGATCTTAAGATTTAGTACTTAGATCGCGATTTTGGGTGCGCCTTACCTTCTTAATATTATTAATCATTGTTTTTTTAGATGCGGCCAGTGACCGCACAAAAATGGATATAGTACATATTAGTCGTCATCTCAGAACTCATAACCCTTTCTAGCCACTAACAAAACAAAAAAAAAACTTAATTGTCTATAATCTTTCACACAGTCTATTCAGTTTTTCTTTCGTCTTCCTCTACTCTTATAGTCATCCACATTCATACTCAAAATTTTTCTCACGACATTTTCCTCAAAACCTATAAACCTAATAGGCATATTATTGCGATATTTTCCAATATTTAAGGCACTTCTAAAGACCACCCTTATAATATAATGATGCAACACTAACACTGATTTAGATCTCTGCAAAGTTAAATTGGTTTTAGATTGGTTAGGTCGATAATTTAGTTATAAAGGTCAAGTCTAGTTCAAAAGCAAGTGCAGACGTACTAAAAGCTGTACAATGGCGTTTCAGTGATTTGTTTCTACAGGCAACTTCCCAGCTTTATGCTTTATTCATAGCATCAACCGTGCCATTGTCCAAATTATTGAATTTTAAAAAATATGCCTGCCGTTTTTCGAATTGTTGTTCTGTGTTTTTGCACGTTAGCGATTTACAAACGAGTTTAATGTATTAAAATATTATACTTTCAGGTAGCTCTTGATTTTAACGTGTTTTGGACGTCGTTCCTCATTATCTGAGCAAGTTAGCGATAAGACCGCGCCACCAAAAATTGAGGTAGGTCTACGCTCTGGTCAGCTCTCATTTCGTCATTGAGAACGATGTACAAGACAAAGAATGCTCAATATGTGGCACTAAGTACTTTTTTTAATAAGAGCTCATGTGCTATTTTAACCGTGCAGTTACAACAGCGTATTGTGACGCAACGCCACTGTCGCACAATCGGTGATCTCTAAAAATGGACTGTATTCGGAAGAAAGCCTTAAAGGAGGGGAACGTGCGCGTGCGCCTGCGGTCAGTGTGTGCGTAGACGGCTTAGTAGAAGGCGATCGCGTGTGCCCGCGTTTCAAGATTCCATTTCGAGACAGCTAAATCGTAAGTGTCCATATATTTAGTGCGATAAGTGTTTACCGTTGCGTGATAAGGGTAATTTTATTTTTTCGCATTGCGATTATTTTTTTTTTGTTATTTTGCTTATGCGATTTTTTTACATAAAAGCGCTTATTATTAATTTAATCGACGGGTTTTTAATTAGTTTCAACTTGTTACAAATTAATGAACTTTTGACTAAAGGTTTATCTCATTTATTGTTTGTTTTTTTGTGCCTACAAATTAATTATGAAAACAAATGGGTTGAATGAGGTATTAAGATATTTACACCATAGACTTGTTATAATTTCCAAATATATATTTCTAACAATTTAGGCAAATAAAGTATTAAATATTTCTAGTGGAATATTGTGGCTATCCATTAGTTCAACGATTTCTTTGCAAATAGGTTTGATGGTAAATAAAATGTTTTTTTTTTTCATTTTTAATGTACGATTAAAAATAATCAATATGGCGTTGCTTTTGCTCTTATCCCACACAAAAGAACAGATAAGTTACAAGCCGGGAAATTCTTTTGATTGAATTTTATTCAATCAAAAGAACCTTGTTGATGGCTTTGTGGACTTTTTAAATTTGACCATAACATATAAAACGCATCCTGAATATTATTTTTCAAAACGTTATAAACAATTACTTAGCTATTAACTAATTAAATTATTAACATTTAAAAATATATTTTATTAGTCGAATTAAGGGTTAACTATTCGTACCTACATACAATTACATATACATATTTGGAACTAAATGTATTGAGAACAAATTAATGTTATTATAAATAACTGAATGAATCTCAATTCTTTTACAATATACCCGGTAAAGTTTAAGGTGACGATAACCGACTTTCAATGATTTTATACTAAAGATGACGTCTAAATGAGTAGTGGTAATGATGTGGGAAAAATATATGTTAAATAAGAGCATTTTTTAATATTTTAATATAGGCATATTTTGGATTATGTTTATATTACATAGTGAAATTAATTTGTAAAGTTATGTCAAACGCGAAAAAAAAACTGAGAATCACGCAAAATCTATCAAGCGTATATTTCACAATTTGAAAGATAATTTAATTACTGATCTTTTAGTGTACGTGTTTTATTAAAATACCTTTTTTTATGTATAAAAAATTAATAATGTGTCTAATTTGGGACGGCGCTCCTTGATGGGCGAGTCCTATTACTGGCTGGATGTGCGACGTGTTGTGTGAGCTCAATACAGAACACGCAAGCTAACCACTCAAGGTCACTGTCATATAACTGAATCTTAAATGGCCATCATTATTATACAATTTCACAATGTGGATTTCATTGTAAGATTCTCACGACAAAATGCTGTGATTGTAACTGACTAAACGTACCTATCTATTCATTAGATGTTGGAGCATAAAAGTTGAAAGGAGAAAAGCTGAGAATATTAGGTGCATGTTTCTCACTTAGGTATATCTTGAACAACTGGCATTTCATTTGCAATTCATTGGTGGGTAAACCGGTTAAGTGTGAGACCGACTTGCACTGCACGATAATGCCACAAACTAAGCTAGGTTGACTAACACCATACAGCCGGTCAACGCGAGCATTTTGTGATCAAACAGACAGTTCAAATACGGAAACTGTTTGTGGACTTAGGTCTTTACTATTGGATTTAGTCTATACAAACGCACTAGTGAACGTTCGTATTTCGAATATTTGACTAATGTAATTCGAAGTTAGTGTTTACTTTTGTTCGTATTTCGAATATGTGAACAATGTAATTCGAAGTTAGTATTTATTTTTTAAAGGTCTGCAATTTTAAAAGCGATATACTACTGCGTATTATAATAGACTGTGGTAACTTTACTATAGTAATTGGAGGTAATCTCGTATTTTAATTGATTGAGCTCTAATTTATATGTAAAAATACATGACGGAATATAATTTGCATACCTACATATTTTAAGTAGTAGTAGTTTGCCTCTCTATTTTTAGCAGATTCTTGTTTTATTTTTAGTTCATGTTGCAATCTGTTTTGTTTGTTTTTTTTTTAACTCCTTTTTGTGTTTTAGTTTTTAGTGAAGTACTTCACAATAACTTTTCTGTTATATATTTCGTAGATAAATCGTATTTTCAATCCCTTAATTTTGAAATGACTATTTACATAATAAAAAAAATACATCCGTAACATCCAGTTTGTTTTTTATTTGCATAAATTTAATAAAGCCGTTAAATCAAATACTTCAAAGTAAACATGAAAGGCAACTTCAAAGTGTGATCTAATACTTGAAAACACTGCGATCAATACTGTGATCTAATGAATCGATCAATCGAGTCGATTATTGAATTCGATATGGTCCGAATGACAATGACATTCACAGGGTTATTGTGCCAATGAATTTCCATGACCGGAACTATTATTACGAAGTCAAGTTAAAGGTCAAACGCTTAGTTAAACTGAGGAGAAATACGTGCTTTGTTTAGTAATGGCTGGTCGGGGAAAGCTGTGTGCTGGGTGTAGCGCTGCAATACCCAGCACACAGCTGGATGACATTTTTACCCTCGGGAAAAAAATTGGGTATAAATAGGTGAACGGAATGGACGAGTTGAGCTACACGATTACTGACAAATGTTTGCACTGATTAGTGACTGGACCCTTGTAACCTGTGGAGGAAAAAGGCCCTTTCCTCAAAAGACTATTTTAGACACTAATCTACATGGTCCTATGATCTGACCAATATGGTCTGGTATTTAAAAGACCTGTGACCTCCGAGTTTGTTTCGGTCTTTCTTCTCAGATTAATAGGAAACACTGAACTAATTTAGTTCTATCATTAATCAGAAGCTTTTGGAATTTTTCGTATTTTTAAATGGTTACTGACACAACAAACCCTAATATTTTCCAGACGGTAAAAACGTCAACCTGTATTTAAAAGGCCCAAAATGTGTTCCTTCAGTTAATGATGTATTAATTTTGTACCATGATTGTACTGAAATCTGAAAAAAAGTTTAAGTTGATAACAGAAATAAAAAAATACCTCCATTGAATTTGTATTAATGAAACTTAAAGGCTCGTGCAGACCAGCGCGATATCGCCTGTAGCGCCCGCGATATCACGCTGGTCTGCACGAGCCTTAATGCTTGTGTAGGTAAAAATAACTATTTTTCTCAATACCTGTTATAATCTAGTGCACACAAGATTTATGTTCCAACATTCTCTTTACTCGGGAAAGTATGGCTCTAGCCAATTCACGGAAATATTTCTAAGAATAGAAATTTGTAGGATAGAGCAAATATTCAGTAAAGGTACCTGTTTGTTTCAGACATCAACGGACCGGTCCTTGAAAAATATCATAACAATTTTGCAGATATTTTATTCAATAAAATTCCTCCCTTTGAATCTGTACCGGTTCTTGCAATTAACAAAAAAAAAAAAAAAAAGAAATCCTATCACAAAGCGCTCTGGCGTAGATACACTACCCCATCTAGTATACGTTTAATTGTTTGAAGTAGGTAGCTAGTACCTTCCAATTTTGAAATATCTTGTCGCAGAATAAGTAAATGGAGATATCGTTTTTGAAATAGAAATTGAACACTCGTATTTTATTTTTATTGTATTCCAGCAAGGGAAAAACAGTGTAACGTAGGTGTGTGAAGGTTTTACATTGTTTAAGGCTGAACAACACGAATGAAGAGAATTAGGTCACCAGGTTGCTAATGTATACCAGCCGGATCATTCTGTAAAACACTCGCCGTGAAAACTTAGGTGAAGTCCGTGAAGTGAGCTGTCATTCCACAACAAAAAAAGAGGTTAGAATTGACAGCTCAATTTACCTAAGTTTACTCGGTGACATTTTAACGGAATAGATCGGCAGTAGTCCTTTGTCTATCACGCCATGAACGAGGTAGATTAAAATAATTAATTACCAAAAAGTATTCTATACAAAAGGGAGCAGTGCCAACCGCGACTTTGAGTAGCTTCGAACCCATACGGGTACTATTTGTAAATTATTTCCTCACCACTGCTCTCAAAACGGTGAAGAAACACATGGTGTGGAAACTAGCATGTCCTAGAACCAAATATTGGAAGACATGTGCCATCCACCAACCCACACTTGGGCCGCGTGATGGATTAGGCCCACTCCCTCTCACAGAGAGGAGGCCTGTGGCCAGGCAGTGGGAACATTATAGCGTGACTATGCTTATACCATATGCTATTCTAATACGAGGTTTTGTATCCGATAAATAGCAAATGTCTATTCTCTGTCTGCCATAGATGTTAAAGCGGTACACGAACTCCTTCGTCATTACAGACCTCCGGGCTGTGACTCATGTGGCAACCTGTCAATAGGTCTGACTCATTCACAATGTCTCCGGAGCTTGTCAAGCGGCTCCAAGATAGGCTTTGTTGTAAACTGTGTGCGAAAATATAAAAGTTTGACCCTCAATAGAAGCCCTTTCCTTTTAACCTGATCCATCCCGACCACAATTCTTTGATTACTATCAAGACGCCAAGCAGAAGCACTTATTTCACCTCTGATAAAATCTTATTGAATTCGCTTATTAAACAAGGCATTATTAATATCTGGAAGCTTGTAGTACCTTCTAGAGTACTTATTAAAAATATTAAAAATGCAAGCGATGTGTACGCGAGCGAGTGTTTTGACTATCGCTTGCATGCGAACAATTCGCTAACTGCTCGCAAACATGTTCGTGCGCGTGCGCAGGTGTGGACCCGTCTTAAAGAGTTCGTGGGTAGAAGTATATGGTGGGGTAACGGGTACTACATATTTTTACGGGTCGGCTTGATTAGGCACAGCGCGGCAGCGTTCTGAATTTACATAATTCAAGCCAACCTTCAATAAAAATGAAAAAAAAAATGCATTAAGTAATCAAAATGCATCGCATGCGCACGCTCGCTATAACAACTAATTTCCTGTATCAATCGTATTTAAGAAATAACAATGAGATAAACAAAAATTACTTAATAAACGATTCGAGCAATCATCGAGTTAGCTTGTCAAGATAACAAGTTTAATACAATGCTTAACAATGCTTGTTTGTTGCTTGTTCTCCACTGTGTTAGCAATCGCGAGTAGGCTGACAACCCGCAGGGTGCAACGTTGCACATACACAAGGGGTAATTATTATCTATTGTAGCTGTTCCCACCTTTGCCCATCTTGATCTTTCTAAACTCATGAAGGTACTTATCAATAAACAGTCTAATTCTCCATTAACAAAGCACTTTCTGCTTTGTTAATAGGAAACTAAAGGGTATGTATTTATAAACGTGGTTAAAAATACAAGTTTTAACTTTAAACATGTTTGGTTAAGCAAACGTTAGTCATTACTTAAACTTTAAGCAACATTTTCTTAAGCATAGTCCCTTGATTTTTTTATTCAAACGTTTGGAATATGTGTAACTACTGTTTTCATTTAGCCACGGATGCTTTGACTCTATCAAGACATAATAATCAATATATCAAAAAACGTACAATCATAATACGATACCCTTTGACAAATCTGTACCCTCTTTCAATCCAAATTCGAGGGTTTTGAAGGATTATTGCTCCGCTCAACAATATAAAAAACGTTATGAACGTGGGTGAACTGCCAAAATGGAAGATATTGCAATCAATTGTAATTTTATGAGTGTTACACCGCGTCGGTGTCAGACTTTCGGACTTCTGAATACCCGTAATGACTGTTAAAAATCTACGATTGAAATCCGGGACCAATGGCTTAGTGCTCATACACGCGAGCGCACGCATTGGCAGAGGCAACTAATTTACGTGCTTTCAGAGGTAAGGAGGAGTCTCAGAAATGTATGAACCGGGGTCAGCCATACAAGACCCTCAATAAAAAAAAATACAATAAGTGGTAATCCACTGTAATTTTACTCACCCAATTCCGTACAATAATTAATTACTCAGTAACGTTATCTAAAAAAAATGAATAGATTTATCAGTCTATAATGTTCCCACTGCTGGGACACAGACCTCCTCTCAGTGAGAGGGACTGGGTCGTAATCCACCACACGAGTCCGGAGCGGGTTGATAGATGTCGAAAATCTACGATTTTTTCAGTCTAGGATATGCCGGTTTCCTCACGATGTTTTCTTTTAAAATGACTACAAATTCTTTGATGAAATTCTTCAATTTATTTGATGCAAATTACTTTGATTTAGTTATGATTTGATTTTCAAAATCGTTTAAGTTTTTTCGATAAAAAACTTATGAGAACTCCTCTTAAGAGGTATTTCCTCACAAACAGTTTCACAGAAGTAGCCAGCATAGACGGAACTAAGAGGACTATTTCATCCTTTCCTCTTAAAAAAGCATTTATTATTTTAATAATTATAATTCAACTAGATAAACGTTTCGTGGAAAATGATGGATGGAAGGTATTTAATTGAAACCTCTTTGTAGGGATTTGCATAAGATATGATGCAAAATATTCAACATTATTGCTTAATTTTAAGCAAACGTTAAAATGAAGTTACCGATTACAAACTAATAAAACGCCCACCTTGCATTAAAATTCTACCTAATTATAATTCGATGGATGAAATCCACTATTCGTATAAAATAGCTTTAATTATCGGTAAACCTTCATTAATAAATCAGTTCAAAAATTCATTTCCATGATATTACGGAATTGGAAAGCAATAATTCCTCTTAATGACTCGTATTCCATATTTACTATTTGGAAATTTCGTGACTGACTTGACTTTTGACTGCCTCGTTGGTTTAGTGGTCGCAAACCGCTACTGCTGAGTATGAGGTCCTGGCTTCGATTCCCGGGTCGGGCAAGGTGTTATTGGGTTTTTCCATCTGGAATTTCTCAGTAGCAGCCCGGAGTCTGGATTTGTGCCCGGTTGATGGCAATAGGCTCGCCCCCTATTACATGGGACTTAAACATAACTGGCGAAATGTGGGTGTACTATAGGTACACCTCTGCCTAACCCTTCGGGGATTACAGGCGTGATGTTATGTTATGTTATGGAAATTTCGTTGTTAGCAACCTACCAAAAAAGCTTGATAATTATGTAGACATTATTACAAAAACCATACATAAATTTTAACGTTACAAAAACAAATAAGTGTTACGTAGTAGGTAGTGTTAAGTAGTGACGAAACGCACATTCCGATTCTATAATAAATCAAATGATTTCATAATTGTGCGACTGGCTTATTCGTCAAGCTTAACTGCATAAATAAACATACAAACAATAATAGTCAGTGCAATAAGCAACTTTACAACTTGGTTTTTATGAGCGTGAATCGAGTTTTAAGGTTTGCAATAAATCATGTTAGTGCGGAAGACTTCGTTATGCAATGTATGCGCGCCTCGGACGCTGTAGGTATAATTTCACTATCACTAACACGGGACCCACGAAATTTTACTTGGAGCAGACATTGTATCTAAAAATGCTTGTTATCTACCCACCTTGTAAAAATTAAGCACTGCGAGATTCAAAAGATTAAAAAATCTTTTGAATCTCGCAGTATCGAACATTTTTTTTTTTTGTCACATGCACAGAACATATATTATATGTTCTGTGATCACATGAATGGTTTAAATTCCAGTAAAGTCATTAAGCACACGGCAACGTAGACCTAAGCTCACTAAAACATAAACAGATATTCACAATAATACCTAATTGATTTCACGTCCGCATTGGTGCGAGAAGTTAGCTCTGGAAAATTTTCTTCGGAATGAATACCTGGCTGTAGTCTGTACATCCAGGTGTAAATACTAAAGCGTAAACGACAAGTTCCTGCGTTAGAAATACGCCTTGATAGTCGCTGTCGCGTTTACAATACTTAATAAAATTATTCCGTCTCATCAAATTTACGAGAAATGCATTGCATAAATAAAATAAAATAAAAATATTTTATTTTCAGACAACCAAGGCCCATAGTGTTGTGCATATTGCTTAACGATTCGCTATGAAAAACTTCTCAGTCTACATGAAAAATGTGGAATTAAACGCGTATCGTGTTAAAGACACGTGACACCTGACCTTCCTTTACAGATCGAGCGGGATAGTTTAACACTTATATCTCTCTAGTGCGCTTGAATAGTTATTAGGTGTCGATGAGCTGAGCGAGCACTTTACACGATTAGGTGACGGATATCGAACACGCCGTGTAAAGCTTTTGCTCTTCCTAATTTACATAGCAACACACTATCAACACTGCTTGTGACGAAGAAGAAACAATATTTACTTGTCTCATGCAAATTTTTGTTGGAAGGTTTACTATGGCATTAAGTAACCCTCGAAGACTGAGGTTATATGTAGCACATAATATACATAAAATACGTCTACATTAATGTAGGTGAGAGAATTTCCCAACAAAAATGGTTAATTTACAATGCCAAGATAGAACGTTAGCAGACAAGATTTTGTCTTTGACTGAGCCATAATTGAATCTGAATACGATCCCTATTAGGTACCTACATTATCAGGTACATTAAATCTTAACAGTATTTTATCTGTTACAATTTTTCTAAGTGCTTTATTAATCTGACATAAAAGTCTTCACGGATGAAGGGTATCCAATATAAGAAGAAAAGGTTTTCGAGAACGCAATTTAAAATATTATTTTCCAAAAGCATAAACTGAATAAATGATAAAAATCTGATATAAGGAACATTTTACTTAGATATTACGGACCAGAATATTATTGTGATATAAAGTAATCACATAAATGGAAGCGCAGGGGACAGAAAGCCACCTGTAACGTAAGAAAAATGGCGCGACCTGACCTTCGTTCATTGAATTTCCAGTAAAAGTAAGACCCAGTTGCACCCTTTATTTGAATTTTATTACGGAATACGATTTTCCATTGGCTTATCCCCATGTGAACCAATTAGAAGATTTATAAAATTAAGAAAACTACAAGCCTTTGCCTTATCGAGCGACATGCCCATGCATGCATCCATAGGTCTACATGCCTACCTACTACAGGTAATACCTGCAGATTATGATCGCATACCGACTATTAACTAACAAACTCCAGGCATTGACAGTTTTTGCCCGGCAGTCGGGGGCGCGATCGGCGGGTCGTTGTCTGACGACGACGTGGCCACGAGTGCTTTGATAAAAGTTACAATTCTCGGCAGGCCACCGTCTGACTGCCTGAAAATGTGTGTTTGACTCGGCCTTGAGGACTACGGCCTGTCCACACGAATAGATAGGCCAGTATCGATCGTCTTTTTGTGATGTGCCCTAATCTAGTAACTGCGACCCGACTTGTAACTCGCTCAGCTTGCGGTCATACTTCAAACCTAACCCATTTAGTCGGGTGCTAGCTTTGTTATGCGACCAACACGAACGGTACAGATAGTTTTTATAAAGACCAGTACTCTAATTGCGTAATACAACACAATAACAATCTGTTTCGATTAGAAACAGATTGCTAATCCATTACTTGATAAGTTGGAAAAAAAAAATCTGCTCAACAACGTAAATAACGCAATGAATGTTGTTGATCTGTCAAAATGAAACAAATTAGGCATAATTGTTTACGAAAATAAGTTACGCGACTAGGATGCTGGATGTTTAAAGAGGATCATTGGTTTAAATAAAGTGATCATCGTTAGAAGATCAAAAAGTTTCGTCAAGTAGAGTATCAATTAAATATTCTTCTAAATTAATTAACTAGATGAACAGTCTCCTCCAGCTTTGTCTATTGTTCGTCGTCAGGTATGAAAGTAAAGGGGAAAAAATTTAATAAAGGGTAGAGCAGGGAATGAAAAATATATTTCTGGATTTTTCGTGACAAAGGACAAAACCGGACAGAAAGAAAGTAAGCATGGAATTCCTTGCAATTTTACATTTTCCTACTATAATAAGAGTTACTGTTTAGGTATACAAGTTCCAAATATCGATCGTGGTAATTTTTTATCCCCGTTAAGTTTATTTATAAGATAATTTAAAGCATCACCAAGTAGTCAGCGGCCCGGTTAATTCATTTTGCGCCTTCGACATCCCTAATACATGGGGCATGTGCCCAAAACTGCGATGTGTCATGAATAGAATCACAGGAAATGTTGCATTATTTTACACAAGGTTATGTGTTGCAAGCCTTTGGGCAAGATTTAAAAGCTTTCGGAATCGCAGTACCTCACGGGATTTTATTGGTTCGCATGCTTTCCAGTTAAAAAGTACAAGACACGTCGTTAGGATTAAAAAATGGCACGTTCTACGTTCTACAATATTATCTAAGAACATAGAACGAACTGTGTGCTTACATAGAACACTTCATTTTTTTTTGGGTGGGTTATAAAATAACTTCTCCCGCTCTGGGTGGAGCGGGAGGGCGTGTCAGACTCTTACTGACTAAAACCCACCCGTGTTCCTTCAGTTGCCTGTATGTTGCCAGGGGCCACGGTAACCCTTTCGGGCAAACCCGCAACCCCGGCAAGCATCGGCCCTAGCCGACCCCTTCAGTTGTGTTGACATCTCTTTGAGGCGCGCGTGGAACACAACGCGCCATCGACCCGGACCTGGTCCTTATCGGACGGCGAGCTACCCATTGCTCACCGTCCGTAAGCCCGCGCCTACGGTGGCCGGGAATCGGCCTGCGATTCCCTGCGGCGTACATTGGACACTTGATGCTTACCACATTATAAGACATATGTATAAAGGGTCAAGCGTACAAGAGGTTAGAGATAGATTTCAATATAACGAGATGGTTTAGTCCGCAAAATTCAAATTTTCTTTCATTTTTTGCTATTTTCAGGTCAGTATCAGGTTGTACGTAGATCTAAATGTGATCCGCAGCCGTATCAAATATTTATTTATAAAATTATAATCATAGAAATCATCAATACAACTCTCAAGTTCATGTAACTCCATAAATATATATTTCTAAATAATAAATTTATGTGTAACCCTAATGAAAGACAATTTCATGTAATCATAACATTTGAGGATTATTCTAACTTAAGAAGTTGTATTGCTGATTCTAATGATTAAATTCTGTAAAGCCATATTTGTTAGGGTCATGAATCATATGACTGCCTCGTTGGTCTAGTGGTCGCAAAGCGCTACTGCTGAGTATGAGGTTCTGGGTTCGATTCCCGGGTCGGGTAAGGTCTTATTGGGTTTTTCCATCTGGAATTTCTCAGTAGCAGCCCGGAGTCTGGATTTGTGCCCGGTTGATGGCAATAGGCTCGCCCCCTATTACATGGGACTTAAACATAACTGGCGAAATGTGGGTGTACTATAGGTACACCTCTGCCTAACCCTTCGGGGAATACAGGCGTGATGTTATGTTTATGTTATGAATCATATTCTAATCTACATACAACCTGACACTGACCTACAAATTGCAGAAAAACTTAAGTAATTTTAAATTACGGGGCTCTCTTAGCGCATCACCCTTAAGGGATGCAAATAAGGTGACGAGGATTAACAGTTGCCTCTTCTTCTCGCTTCTCTTTTCGTGTCAATGGTAATCTTGTCACAGTAGTCTTCCAACAACTGTTATAGGTATTCTCATTTTTGTGTTGTTATAGGTATAGTATTATCGTGTATGGAGTAGCTTATTTTTTACCCAATTATATGGTAGTTCCTAAGTAACACTTGTCCACAATGATCCCTATTAAGGTTAAGGGAAGAAACAAACAAAGGTTGTATGTAGCCAAGTTAAACTACAAAATAATACCTACGAATGTGAAAATAGATGGAATTTTCCAATACTTTTTGTTACCATTTCAAAGCACAAAAGGAACGTGCTCATTCTTTTGTCGTTGTGTATTTCTGTGTTTGACGGGGGATCTGCTCCGTGCTTAACAAAGGGTAATTAAAATTTGGATTTGCGTCTAAAACGTTTAAATATCTTGGTAAAATCGGTTAAACATTGACAGTCCATCTGATGCAAGCACGAGATGCATGTCAGTTTCTATGAATTTGAAATTATAGCACAGAACAACAGTATCATAATAATATTCAAAATGTTACTTAGAAACAATGAGAGGTTTTTATCATAGGTGTTAATTTTAGACTATTAAATAAATATGTACCTATGTAGATGGGTATTAGATATTTCAGTAAGGTCAACGTGTTGGGTTTCAACGACACCTAGTTGAACAAAGACCTTATCTCCAATGAGTAATCTCCAAAATCAAGGTTACGACTTTTTACCATTTTTCGCTTTATTTAAACTATACAAAATGTAAACGGGTTATTCAATCCGGGAGGGTGTTGTTAGGTATCATAATGAGAGTCTATGTATGTGGTAATTTTTAGGAAAAAAGGAAATTTCTATTTTTTATGGGGAATTTTACCTGGTTATTACATGGGGCGCGGGAGTCCGTCATTCAGCGGGTGTCTACAAGTCAAAAGTTTTCTCTTGAAAGTCTGACCAAGGGTATCGTATTACCCAATAACTGGGTTGTAGAGGTCAGATAGGCAGGCGCTCCTTGTAAAATACTGGTATTGTAAAATACAGCTGCATCCGGTTAGACTGGAAGCCGACCCCAACATAGTTGAGAAAAGGCTAGGAAGATGATGATAACATGATCCAGGCTCACAACTAGAGACTCATATTTCAGGCAGCCACCCAAAAGCAGTGACCCAATTTAGGCCTTAGAAATCTTCAAGGCAGTACATTCCAAGTTTTTTTGACGTGTACCCACGAGATCTGTTGGTACGAGTAGTTCTCAATTCCGATTCGTCAGAGTACAACACACCATCTCTCAATACTTCAGATAGTTATACATCCAGAACTTATACATTTAATTTTTTTTGGCGAATATAAAATTACATAAAAATTTGCAGTTGGAGAATTGACCGTGACGTATATCGATGTATGGGAAAATATTTTTTTCAACTACAAAGTTAAGGTTTTTATAATTGCGATAAATTCATCCTAACTACGGAACTCTTTATTATGCGTGGTCCAACACGAACTTGGCCGGTTTTTACTTTTGTATTAATTTGAGAATATGACAAACAAAACTGCCTGTAAAATTCCTAGTTTTATTTTACAAAACTCACATAGTCTGTACAGTCTGCTTATAACGTAACAATTTATAAAATGTTGGTTCAACCGCACTGACGTCTTTGCTAGCGGCGCTTTGTGAACCACGCAGCGATTGCAAAATGTGTCAAAACATGCAAGCAGTCTCGTGAAAGCAACCACCAGTTCCGTATAAACAGGCAACAGTATTTTTATTATTTTCAGTTAACTAACATTGAATATTTATAGGGATTTCAGTGATTTTCTATTGTAGATACATTAAAGTTTTGATAAATTATCCCGATTTCTAACCAAATCAATTAATGATTGACGGTGCATTCAAAACATACAGCACTTCAACTTATGTGACGTGCCATCCCTGAATAAAATCAAGTCAAGGGTCGTGAATGACATAAGATGTAGTTCCCATGGCTTCTATATGAAAGCGGATGAGCCCCACATAGGTGCCCACCCTGTTTTTCCGAGCGTTGAATGCGCACCGGCATTAGATACATCCGCCAAAAAAAATCTATTATGCGTTTTTCGTACCAGGGATTCTGATTTGAATTCGAATACTTTGCAGTCTGAACTAAATAGCGTCGCATATGTAGTTTTACATATGTACGGACAATGATTGAGAACACAATCGTAAGTAAGTATTTAAATTCACAAAGGATAGAGAGAAAGTGATCGGTTTATTTCGATTGTAATGTAAAACAGCGTATAGTCACTTTCACAGTATGAGATAAAAAAGTCATGTAGGTAACATTTATATTTTAGAGGCAATAAAAAATAAACTGAGTATTCACGTGGAAGTTTGATCACTGATTTTTAAATACGGCTCTTTATTTGTGTTTAACTGACTTAAAAACCAAGATGGTTGTTAAATTATCATATTTTTACCCGACTGCCCCAGAAGGAGGGAGATGTTTTTAGAAAGTATGTATATATGTTTGTATGTATGTATGTCTATTTCTTTGGCACGTAAAAGGCAAAAAAAAAAAACAAGAAAACCGACTGCAAAAACACATAACTGAAAAGACAAAAACAAGCATTATGTTATAATCTATATATTTTTTTTTTTATGTTGTTCTTGTTATATGTTCCGGCTTGATGCAGTCATCTGCAATATTATATAGCTTATATTATACAATAATCAAAGTGACTGGAAAAATATTACTTAAAGCACTGGAACTACTACTCTAATCTGTGGTTGTCATTCATATATTATTCTCTCGAGGTAAAATATTTAAGTTAGCAAATTAGCTACGACCATAGACATAAAAATTTCTATGCCTACGACAGAAGTATAAACTTAATCCAGGCAACTGCTTTTGAACAATACACAATAAAAACCATTGGCTTTAGATATATAACAATAAAGCCTTTTATTCCGAAACTAGACAGCAAGATTTACAATAATCGTTACAACAAAAACATCACAAAATGTCTCGAATTTCGGTGTGTCTCATGGCATAGGCCTCCTCTAACAATTTTCATTGTTGTCTGTCGCGAGTTTGAACCTGCTATCTAGATATATAGGTGTTTTTAAACCTATAAATTTTATAGATAACATAACATAACATCACGCCTGTAATCCCCAAAGGGTTAGGCAGAGGTGTACCTATAGTACACCCACATTTCGCCAGTTATGTTTAAGTCCCATGTAATAGGGGGCGAGCCTATTGCCATCAACCGGGCACAAATCCAAACTCCGGGTTGTTACTGAGAAATTCCAGATGGAAAAACCCAATAACACTTTGCCCGACCCGGGAATCGAACCCAGGACCTCATACTCAGCGGTAGACCTTTGCGACCACTAGAACAACGAAGCAGTCCCACTAGACCAACGAAGCAGTCTAATTCAGTCAAATTTTATAGATATTGTCTAATTTATGATTGGATACAATTTTCGACGAAAGTCTCTTCCCATTTAAAATTCTAGAAGGTATCCGTTAGTTTTATTAGGCTTTTCCAATGGTTTCGAGTGCTGTCTTTATATTTTAATAGACTTTGTTGTTACTTCATGTTCAAGCCATTTAGTCCTTTTACAGGAAACTAACCATGTATGGCTAATTATTTTTATATTGTACTGTTAACAAAAAAAAAAAAAAGCGTCAATTTCGCCACCCTAGCGCAACCACCAGAACTCAATATAGGTAGGTACCTACATTTACCCTAGTTTATCAATTATTCCTTTAAATGAACGACCAATAACCACGCTTACGTTTTATTATTCAATAGACAAGGAGGAGCTCGTGGCTAAGTAATAACAGCCGCAAGGATCGATCCATCAGGTTAAGCTACGTTTGAGAGTTGGTCCGTAGATGAGTGACCACCTTTACATACCGAGACTCCTCCATGCCTCGGAAAGTACGTTAAGCCGTTGGTCCCGGCTGTCATTTGCGGATCTTTGTCCAAGTCTTACCAAGGGGTATCGTATTACCCAGTTACTGGATTGTGGAGGTCAGATAGGCAGTCGCTCCATGTAAAATACTGGTATTCAGTTGGATCCGGTTAGACTGGAAGCCGACCCCAACACAGTTAGGAAAAGCCTAGGCAGCTTTGTCTTAATATTATTCAATAGACAACGGCTTACCTATCCATTGTTATCATAAATTCTGCAATTCTTATGTGCATATCTAAATGTGTTTGATTATGGTTTTTATTATCATTTCAGCCGAAAGACGTCCACTGCTGGACATAGGCCTCTCACAAGCACCGCCACTTCAACCGATTTTTGATTATGGTTCAATACCAACTAATACTTACTACTAAAATGAAATGATTTGTAATGTAGGTATCTAATCTGTTTGATGCAAGGATCAGTCAGTTGGGAAATGCCGGTGCCATCCAGTTTTAGAACACTGAATTTACTTGTACGTTTACCTACGAGTAAATTGATATGTCATGGTAGACCCACTCAGAAAAATAAACATTTCATTTCGAGAAGCCTTTGAAAAACCCCAGGTAACGGAAACGTCGAAGATCGGGATTACCACAAACATATCTGTTCTTGAGCGCAATCTTACGAAGTCGGTCTTCAAAGAAACCAATAAATCCACCCATGGCACAGATGAAATATGTAAAAATTATGTTAATATATTCAATTTTATGAATCTGCAAATAATATAAACATTTAACAATTTGTCATTTATTATGACACATTACAAATATTGAAAAAAGTGTGAAAAGAAAGGTAGCATCTGTCTGTTAGCGTGGTTCACGTATTAAACAACAACGAATTATGTTTTATTTTTTATTTGTATAATTATGTGTTTTTTAAGATAAATATTATTATTTATGCCAGCAAAGACGGCACAGGTAGTTTAAAATATTACGAAAACAAATGGTTCAGTAAACGGTAATTTAGTCTCGTGATTAAAACAAAATAGATGTTTAGGTACCCCGTTGTACATCTGATGCAGAAGTGTTATTTATTTCAGACAGAACAGTCAGTAACATTGATGTATAGATTCAAGTTACCAATTTAATTTTAACTACAATCTTTTAAGGTGAATCCGCAATTATAGCCGCGAAATTCCAATTGTTTTTACGTTTTTTTGCAATTTGCCGGTCAGTGACAGGTTACATCTTGATTAAAATATGATGCGTGACTCTAACAGATACTAAGTACTTACAGAACTACGATCATGTTCCATATAAACTTTTAACTATAATTGCGGATTCACCTTAACGTAAAGTTTTACTTAACACGGGCTTCGTCCATACTCATCCCAAGTTCGAAGTCAAAGTCAAAGTCAAATCATTTATTTCAAATAGGCCCATGTATGGCACTTTTGAACGTCAAAATTTACAGAATAATATAATTGATTCTAGTCGCCCCTTCCAAAAGGTAGTTTTCGTATGGAGAAGAATGGGCAAGAAACTCCACCGTTACTCTTTTAAAATGTTTTACAATAGTTTGTATAAGTACATACATTAGTTAAATAATTATATGTGAAGACGATGCACCTAGAATAAAATTACTATACCACACGAACTTTCGAACTCGCCCGGTTCGTATATATCTAACTACATGTATAGCTAGAAGGCGCATTACTGATAGTAAGAAAAGTGCTAGTATGATTATTAATCATTTTTATTCATTCATAATACGCGGTATAAAATTAACAGTATGTGCGGTATGTAGGTCGGTACTATTAGTGCTTTTTCAAAATCTATAAAATAGAATCAATATTAATAAACAAAATAGCTCGTTTAATACGCTCGTTTAAAAGAACCATTTGTTTATCTAACCTCTTAAAGTCACATTTCGTAAGTACAATAATAATTAAAACTTTGATTACATATTAAAATTAAAACTTTTCTCTTAAAAAAAACATAGTTTGTACAAACAAACTGTTTGAAAAAATTCACAGTCTGTATTTCAATTCAATTATTGTAAAATTTTAGGAACGTAATATTAAATAATAAAATTAATAACTACTTATTTGCACGGGATCTAAGTAGGTCATTTTGTTAAAAAAAATATAGTTTTTATTATTTAGATGAAAAGTATTTATTTTCTACATCGCAGCACTTTTGCGAAAAACTTTACCTTAGCAGCTGAAAGGCAAATAAAAAAACGAGCGAGTTCTAACTGGGGATAAGTTATGGACAAAGCCGAAATTAAAACTCAAAACACAATTAAGGACTTTACTAATAAATATTCATTTACTAAAATTTCAAAGACACTATTAGATATGATTGTCTGAATTGAATAATACACGATATATATCGAGTAAGGATGTTCACTATGCCATTAGTTCAATGACCGCTATTGCTATGCTAAAACGCAAATGCCATAATAGCAGTACTGTCTTTAGTAGCTGATTATGGAAGGTTAATTTGTCTGGACTTTTTCATCAAAGCAATCAAATTCTGTACTCTTAGAAAATCAGTATTGTACGAATCAATATCTTGTTGGGTACAAAAAAAAAGAAGATTTTTTAGCTGATATAACCAATGTTTGTTCCATATCTCCATGATTTGTTTATAAACGAAAAAATAACTTAATACTTGTTCTACTATACACATATATATACGTATATCTTATATTTATAGCAAGAGTACATATTGGATAATATTAGATTACAAGAAATTACAGCAAAGAATGATTCTTATAAACAACTTGCGAGAAAATTAGATAATGACTGTCTTCACTTAAAGATAATCTTGAATTATGCAACAAGTCAGAAAGCATGACAAACTAATATGAACGGGTAGTTCTCGTAAATTATAGATTTTACAAGAAATACAGCACAGCTGGTAAATGCCGAGCGAATTACCTACTTTACCAGTACCGTGTCCATGTAGCAATCAGTGGTTGGCACAGAAGTCATAGGTGACAAGCTATAATAAATTATATCTTTGACATGACACCTAAGTTTATGTTGCAAGATTTGCTTCGACAGTAAAATATTTATGAAGTCTTCATAATTAATCTCAGTAGGTACAGTTATGATTTTAATGACATTAAGTTAACAGAAACTTTGGCTGGACGTAAAAGACAACAATTCATTTGACAAGTCTGTATCAGTTATGGAAGACGTAAATTATGAATAAACTACTAAAATAATGAAACCAAATTTATTTGATAAGTTAAAGTTAGTTACGTAGTTCATACAAAAAACGGCATAACATGTGATATGACCTATAGACTCAATTATCCCTAATGAATTTAGTTAGAATTTAGAGAAGAGCTATATTAGCACGTCAATTTAAATTGCGTTCCATTACAAATAATAATTACGAGCTTCAATTTGCCAATCAATTCTAGATAAATAAAATAAAGGCTAAGTATATTTCCAGTGATGTAGCAGCAAACTAGAAATGCTTTGAATACAGCAAAGTTGAAACTAAGCCGTAAATTCTGCCCGTCTAACTGCCAAAGCATGGAATCAAAATCCAGGTACCGGTGGCCACAATTGTTGGGCACGCCACAATTGCGGCGATAAGACCCCTCTTTGAGGAGTGGCTGGAGAGGTGCCACGGCGTCCTCACCTTCCGCCTGACGCAGGTCCTCACCGGACACGGCTGTTTCGGGAGGTTCCTGCACAGGATAAGGCGGGAGGACACGCCCAGGTGTCATCATTGTGTGGATCGCCCGGAGGACACGGTGGAGCATACGGTGGAGGTCTGCCCAGCTTGGGCGGAGCATCGCCGTGTCCTAGTGGAGGCGATCGGCGGCGGTGATCTCTCGCGTCCGGCCCTGGTTCAGGCCATGGTACGGAGCGAGAGGAAATGGGAGGCCGTCACCTCCTTCTGCGAAGCGGTAATGCTCGCGAAGGAGGAGGCGGAGCGCGTGAGGGAGAGGCAAATTTCGCGCCCTCACGCCCCTAACCGCCGCAGGAGGAGACGCCCAGGGCGTCGGGAATCGCGAGGCGATTTCCGGCCACCGTAGGCGCGGGTTTGCGGGCGGTGAGCAATGGGTAGTTCACCGTCCGATAAGGACCAGGCCCGGGTCGACGGCGCGTTGTGTTCCACGCGCGCCTCAAAGAGATGTCAGCAGAATCGACGGGGTCCGCTAGGGCCAATGCCTGCCGGGGTTGCGAAGAAAACCGAGAGGGAGATCGTGGCCCCCGGCAACAGGGCAACGGAAGGAACACGGGTGGGTTTTAGTCAGTAAGAGTCTGACACGCTCTCCCGCTCCGCCCAGAGCGGGAGAAGTTATTTGATGATTTCCCACCCACAAAAAAAAAAAAAAGGTACCGGTGTGAATTGTTTGTTGCCCCTAGGTACGCTTTGCTTCATACCGTCAACGGATGATCGACTCTTGGACTATTAATACCAGGTTCAAGCGTAGATTGTAGATATGTTACGATCATATTGAGTCACGTTTTACGTTGAGCAAAATTTATTATGGTTGAGGATTCCGGGTGAATACGCTTCCAACCTCCGGCCTGATCATCACTGGTAAGATGTAGACCAAGAGCTTCCCCGATGATGGTAAAAAAAAAACAATTTTAAGCTAAGTATCTTGCTTCAATTACACCTACTGAAATCATCATCTTCCTGTCTTTGTCCTTGCCATCATGTTAATTAGGGTCGGCGCAACAGGTTTTTCTTTTTCTATTCATCCCTTATACCATACATCCATATTTTCTTTGGTTTTCCTTTTTCTCTCCATCCATATTCATCACTCTTGGTTACATGCGTTTTAATTACAGCTACTGCAGTAAACTAAACTAATAGCCAACTCGATCATCGTATATACGTAGATTAGTGATTGAAATAAAGTGCTTAATTCCGTAACGGCTAATAAAAGTGTTTAGTATTTCCCTTCCGCGCAAATTACATAGTATTAGAGACTGTTCCGTGTTTCTCCGAGTTTCAATCAATCGCCTGGCGTGTTGATTGATGCTATCTTTGTGTTTACACTACCGGTTTGTAATCAAACGTACTTCTATTACATGCTCAAGATTCACGGCTTTACGACGTTACAAATTAAGTCCGTCATGTTTTCGACAGTTTAAATCATCCGGTATCATCCGGCTTTTGTTTCATTATATAACATGGTGTTGCAGTGAAGGCTCAGCTAATTGAATGATTAGTTGTATTGGAGTAACTACTCACATAATTTTGATTATTACATGGTCGTTTATTTGAAGTGTACAAGATGTATTTGCTTGCAGCGGGACAATATTGGGCTGTCTAAAAAAAAACCTAATGTTTATGGTATAATAATTTGTGTTGTACCGCAAGCAGTACCGTTCTTAAAAGAGCTGTTTTTATTGTATTGGGATAAAAGTTACGCTACTAGTAACATTTCCATAATAATATAATACTAGTAACATAGCCATTTCGGAATTGTATTCACCAACATATTCATTCAAGTATCAGCCGAATAGGGAAATACTAAAATGCAAATCAATTTACGTTGTAGTCATCAAGTCGCCGCGCGCCGTTTAGTCTCATGCTAGGCTGTTTCGGTTGCTTCTAACTGCATTGAAATATAGACTTTTGAGAAAATCTTGAAATCGTTAGAATATTCGAGAGTTCTTCTATTAGGCACATTTCTTTTAAGAAATACTGCTACTAAAATAGATGCTACCATTGCAGAAGATCAAATATGTTCGATAGAACAAAACCATGCTTTTGAAGTTGCTCTGTAACTTTGAAAACGTTCTAGAAAAACGATGCAATCAACAATCTAAAAACGAATGGTGGTTAATCCTCGTTTCTATAGGGCTGGATATAAAAATTGCAAATAGAAACTGAAGTGGCAAAAGCTGGCATTCAAAACAAAGACCGGCAGGTTGTATCAAGCATGCCTTTTGAGGTTTATTCATACATATTTTCATCGGCAGCGTACCATGGCTTGCTATGAAGCGGATTGGTTCTCTACACACGATCGATACGACCTACAGCACTTTACCTTTGCGCTTAGGAATTGGACATTCATTTGAAAATATCTGTTTCTTAATTAATCAGATTGTTAATTGAGTGTAAGTAATTGGATTTAGCAGCGGTCGTTATTGAATTCGGTTATAATTGCAACAGACCTTAAGTTCAAACTAGATTAGGTGACGCAAAGTAAGTATTCATACCGGAAATTCACAGGGCTTTGAAGTGGTACTGGTAAAAGTTGACGTGTTTGCAATATAATACGTGTATGCATATTGCAATATAACTCTACTTTTGATTGATCCCGTATACGTTTAGTCTCAGCTTATGAAATGCGCTAAATGATGTACGAAAGAGTTGGTGACAAGGATAATAACGCCAGTTATTAAAAAATAATTGGTACCTTGGCAAGGATTTCAAATTGGCATTATAATAACAAAGATATAAATGTTTTTTTCGCAGGATTTTTGTATATTATTATCATAAAAAAGTTATGTCTGGGCAATAACATATTGTCTAGTACCTTTTCCTACTTGAAAATAATGAATAATTCACTTATTGTTGGTGTTTTTGTCCATCAATTCAAAATGTTACATGGAAATATGTTATTGAAATATTTCTCGTAATAAAATTAATGACAGGTTCCACACAAAGCAATTTTACTTGAAAATGCAGCACTGCGAGTTTCATTATTATTTTGCTATTATCTGTCGTACCTACATAAAAGTAATATTCGGGGTACATACCAACAAGCATTTTTCCACACGAAACTGTTTCAGACATGGAGGTACTGTTTGATTACCTAGAAACGGTACAAAGTGGAAAAGTAGCGTCGCTGTGAGAAGTCAATTTGCTTTTAAAAGTAAATGATATACCTCAAAATCTAAACCTACCTAGTTGGAAATATGAAAATAAAGTTAAAAAAAAAACTAACAAATACGTAGTGAGGAGATACCATCGAAAACAAACCAACTCGAAGTTTACTGAAAATCAGAGACGATCCATCAGTTAGTCAACTTTGTTAGACCCAACTTTGGAATATCATCAAAATATCCAGTGGAAAAGTTGGGTTCTCCAGGGATAACCCTTAGAGGGCCTGTCCCATATATTACAATGTATCTAACAAGTTTGTGTATTAAACCAACGTACTTACTAACATTCGTCACTATGGAAGTTAGAACCTATGAGGTTAAAAAAACTGCCCAAGTGTGTGTCGGACGGAGTATTTTATCCATGCATGCAGAATATTTATTTTATCGACATCGAAAATAAGTTTGTATTTCTCAAAGAAACTGTGACAAACAAAGTCATTTCTGCCCTAACCGAAAATATCTCATATTTCAAAAACTACATGACATCATTATTTTAGACTCGCCCCAGGCCTTCTTTGATTCAACGCTGATATTTACGGAACGGCGATTTTTTTTAAGATGGTCACAGTTTCTAGTAGATAGCTTGATAGACCTACACAGATAATCAAAAGTGACTAAAATAAAGCCGAATTATTAGCGTATGCGAGGATCGATTATATACCTACATGTCACTGTTCTATCTACCAAAAAAAACGAGGTATATAAAAACTGCACAATTTTTTATTAAACACACTTTTAAATAAATACACTTCTAGTTAGGGGAACGTATGGTGTCCATTTTACGGTGTCATGAAAAGCTCCGGAGCATAAAATTATTAATGTGCTAATGAGGTGACACACTACGAGATTGGTGATCTTGTTAGCGGGACTGCGATTAATATCTACTCACAATTAACAAGGTTCGTAGTTTACTATGAATAGGCTTTAGAATAGAGTCACTGTCGTAATTTAAGACTGACTATGATCATTATCGCAGCATTATGCTGAGATAGGAGCCTTTTTGGCCTCGCACAGGATGTTATTATTATTATTTTCTTTTCGTATATTCGAAAAAAAATTGTTAGTTTTAGATGCTCCTTTTAGCTTTTTATACTGTTTGTATTCCTATGTGAGTCCCAATTTTTTCTTTCTAAAGCTCTTAGTATTAAGATAACGTGGTTATTTATGCAACATGCAACATGTTTTTTCCACCACCAAAACCTACATCTTGTTGATTTCACCTTGTAATACAAAAAAAAACAAATAAAACATAATATATCTAAAATCCTGATATGATAATTTATTAAAATAAGGCAATAAATTTCGTAGATCAATATTATATTGAACTGCGTGCCACGTAATAATGAAACACGCTCGATTATGTCGACAGTAACGGAGTGACAGCGGTTAACGTAATGACACACAGTTAACCAAAACACGTAACCGTAACTAACGATGATATAACCTAATATTTCGTGTTAACCAACATTTTAACTGGCTTCAATTTCAACAGGAACAAGTTGAAAGTAGGTGGATCACTAACTATAGGTAGGTACCGATTAGTGCTTTTGCATAACTCGTTCTCGAAAGCGCTGGCGAAATTCCTAGATTCCTGGGTTATCCGAACTAGTCTCAAGCCGATATCAAGGGGAACTCAAAACATCGACAATCCGGAATAATTAGTTTACGGCGTTCAGGTGACGTCCGCTTCCTGGGAATTATACGGCTAACCTTATGTCTTCAGTTGTTGGTCGACCGAGCTCTGCTCGGGTGAAATAGATAAACATATCGTACAGGTATACCAACGTTGCCAACATTCCCGAGGCGGTGAAAATAGAGAAAACAAATTATTATAATAAATTCGAGACCTAGTTAGATCGATTTTTTTGACCCCGTAAACCCCTATATTGCAACTTTCAACGAAATCGTTAGAGCCGTTTTCGAGAACATGATTACAAATATTTATATATTCAAATATTGCTCATTCAATTGTATATGATTCCTAGTGTTAAAATTATTAATGCCAACATAGGTTAGAATAATTCAGGCGAAAGAAAATATTGGCTAGTTTTCCTTGTAACCGTAAGATAATCAAATAAAATATATTATAATTTATTTAGGTACTAGGTTTTGTAGTACACGAGGGACTTACAAAGTATACATTATTAATCACATGGTGTAGGTACAATGAATTGTTGGGTGTATCGGTGCTCTCCTAGCTAGATCATTGAGTTATCTGTATTTAGGAGAGACATTTTCGACTCCCAATTTGAGTATCACAATAATCATGTTTTTATGCTTTTGTAAAAGTGTTTTTGGAAGTTTTTTTTTTTTTGCTTTTAATTGATAACTTTGTTGACAAACGTTGGTTACCTACTATCCTTTTTTTTGCTTAATGGCATCGCTCAGGACAACCTAGGAGTTTGTTGGCGGCTTAACCGGACTTTCCTGTAGTTGCCTTAATAATAAATTAAGGCCTCCAGCCAGGACTACGACTACACGCTAAGGGCACTCATTGAGGGCTACGGACCTCGGCTTAGGGCGTCGCTGGGGAGGACGCAGGGGACAGGCTGGATCGGATTACTAGTGTCTCCCCAGGGCTTTCGGCTACATTTATAATAATGTCTAGTTACGTTTTCTTGTACGCGTCGAATTTGTGCAGAATAAACAATTTTTATTTCTGTTCACTAAGTTAGTAACGATGATAGCCATTACATTTATCCTTTGATCTTTAATCGAATGTTAACGAAATTCCAACAAACTATTTTTGTGAAACGTAAGTTTGCTATATTATAGGTACTTACTATTTGTTAGTACTTTTTCGAACAAATACTATAATAGTTCAATAAGTGTACATAACAGGACAAAAGTGATTGAAACGGAAAGATTTTGTGGGTGGATACAATTAACCATCTATTTTCATATATTCTTTGATTTCAATGATTTTATTTATTATGACATGCTATGTACTAATAAGTAAGTAAGTAAGTTTATTTATTTGTATAAATATGGTGTACATAAATTGCATGCAAGATATTAAATACAGAAATGTTCTATCATGTTCAGCCGGGTATCGTGGCGTACAAATTGGTAAGAAGAGATGGTGCACAAAGCACGACTATATTTATCAAAATTACATATTAAATTATAATTACTTATTATACGTTATTATTACAATTTAATGTGCATACTTATAATTAATTAAGTACACAATAATAATACAATGTATTTATTTCGAACAGATGGTAATTAGTAGCACACAATAATTATTCGCATTGTTCTGATACGAAAAAGTAAATATGATCGGTTTACACACACGGAGAGCATGCTATAAATAAGCATGCTACTAACTAGCAAACAAGCTTTTTAATAGCATGTGAATTTCAGTCTTTATCAAAGCTGGAAATAGAGGAACAATATAAGAAAAAGGAGTGAATGATGAGTAACGGTTGACAGGGAAGAAGAGAAGAAGGAAACGTATTCCGTCCATCCCAAACACATTGGAATGAGGGCAGGAAGGTGATGGTTATTTTCAAAGCTTATAAATGATACGCCGTATGCGGCGGGTTCTTTTATAAAGTTTAGTTTCGAGATTAGATTAGATTTAGATTTCACCCACATAAGTCTCCATCCCGAGCAAATATCGGGATAAAAAGTATCCTATGTGTTAATCCAGGTTTTAAACTATATGTGTGCCAAATTTAATCGAAATTCGTTCAGTAGTTTTTGCGTGGAAGAGTAACAAACATCCATCCATTCATTCATTCATCCTCACAAAGTTTCGCGTTTATAATAGATATAATAGATAGTGATTTCACTTTTGGAAAATGTCACGTGGAAAGCAGACACACCCAAAACAAACAGTGGCACTCCGGGAGTGCCGACAGAAGTGAAAACTTGAAAAAAAATCGGCACCGCGGTAATCAACGCGTTGATGTCTTTTTAACCGTCTTACGAATTTTCGATCAGGTCACGTGTCCTGACGCGAGTTTAACATTTTTTACCCATTACAAAAAAAGTGCACAACGCCGCTAAAGAAGTTTTCACATAAAAAAAAAAAAAACACCATTTCATGATGTTTAGCAAAACTATAAAATGGAAAATAAGCGCCTACGAACGCCATTAAACTGAAAGAATCACAATCATCAAGTGCTAAGGCACTAACTTATATTAATAAGTAATATAAGTTAGTGGCAAACTTAATTAAAAATCAAACAATGGTTTGAAATTAACATAAAGGTACTTTATTAGCGTTGCTTTATCGAGCATGAACAAAGTTGGGAACGAATCTTCTCTAACAGATAATTAAAGAAGTTACCTATACCGTCTTAGTGCGTGAGACAGCTCTCTGAAACTTTTCCAACATCAATACTGATAATCCTGCTTGCGATGTGTTGGTTTTGTTTACAGTCAGAGAAACTAGTTGTTGTAGCAAATTGACACCCTACGTCCATTTATAGGTAGCCATTTCGTACAACTGTCAAAGAATGTCAATTAAATTTTTGAAGTGAAAACTTCTTTAGGCGCGTTGGGCATTTTTGAGATGGAACTAAACCATTGATTTCGCGACACCTTGATGACACCACCTTTTGACCATTAATAAGACATTAACGCGTTGATTACCGCGGTGCGTGGAGCAAAAGACACCAACGCGTTGATTACCGCGGTGCCGAGTTGTTTTTCAAGTTTCCACTTCTGTGGGCACTCCCCGAGTGCCACTGTTTTTTTTTTTTTCTTTTTTATACACAACGGTGAATCTTTTGGACCTGCATCTAACTTGATGGTAAGTGATGATCAGGCCGAAAATGGAAGCGAGCTTCACCCGGAATCCTCAACCACAGAGGAACTGGCTATCTTACCTCTAACTACCGAAGCACAACAATGCTGTTAACATTGTTGTTATGGCGACAGACTTATAAAAGATGATGGTAGATAGCAGGTGAACTTAGAACAAGCCCTACCACCAAACAAACACATCAGAATTTTTTTCCCCACTGGGAATCGAACCCGGGACTTCTGGTTCTGAGACAGGTGGTCTAACCTCTAGACCACAGAGGCGGTTTATAAAAGTTAGTAGTCAATTTGCTCTAAAATTAATTTCCCTGACTGTCTAAGCAGTCAGACAGGAACGTAAGGCGGTCACGGAAACAGCATGGGATACAACTTTTCCTTCTACAAGTATCTACGCCTTATGTCGGATATCGGATATCATAATTGGCGGACACAGCCTAAAAAATCTGCTGGTTTTGTAATAACTCGTTTATTCCGGTTCGGGGAAGATTTTAAATGTTTCGATTTCCTTTTTTTAAGTAGGCTGCGGTATTGTATTTATTGATAAGTAAACTGTATAGTTTACACATTAAATTAAACGCAATGCTTATATATATATATTTTTTGACACAATTATAATACAAAATGATAAGCTGGTAGTGATCGACATGCATTCGACAACTATTAACTTGGTTGAACTCTGCGAATCTCAGGAATATCTTATTAACTTAATTAAATTTGACTCATTTTTCCTTTTTTTTAAATTAAAAGCTGTTATTTTGTTACAGAAAATGCGATTATTCGTCGTTATCGTGCTCTTCGGGGCTACCATGGCGAGGGAGAGTGACTGGCATCCAATCATGCCAGAGTCTACCGTGACGTACTCCACCTACCACAATTCGGAGAGATCTTTTGAGTCCATAAGGTAATTACTTTGCTTTTAAAAATTAGAATTAATTTTAAATTGGAATGCTTAGTTGTCGCAAGCGCTACTACTGAGCATGATGTTCTGGATTCGATTCCCAGATCGGGCAAAGTGTTATTTGTTTTTTTTCATCAGGGATGTCTCAGTAGCCGGGATTTGTGTACGGTTGATGGCAATAGGCTTGCTTTGGTGTTATTAAACATAACTGGAGAAATGTGGGTGTCTTATAAATAAACCTCTGCCTAACCGTTTAGGTTTTACGGGTGTGATGTTATATGATAAAATTGGATTGTAAGTAAACATTGAATAGGTAATCTTTGGTAGTTCAGGGTGCAACGACGACTGACATTTTCAGGCACAGATGAATATAGATGGTTCAGTCCGCATTTTAGGTATGAAGCTACGTAGCTACGCGGCGGGCTCGACTTGTCGAATTCAGTGGGCGTAATGTAGACAGAAGATATGAGAGTTACGCGATAGAAAGAGAGGCAACTTCTAGGTGAATATAACTGTAGGTAATTAGCGCTGTGCGACCTGAATTGCACTTTATTGTGTCGTGGCAAGAGTCGCTTTTTATTTATACGATTTTGCGGAGTGAACCTTCTGTACTAATCTGTGGTACAGGATAAAAAGCTTATACTTAAGGTATCAACAGTATTTTACCAGAAAGAACGCATCACAGCTATTGTATATTCGCCGCCCATTGTATATTTTGTAGCGTTTGATAATTTTTTGTTATGTGTTTTTGTGGAGTACAATAGTAAAGTAAGAATAATTATGTAAATAAATAAATTATTTAAAACGAAAAACATTACTGAGTTGAATAAACAAAAAATATTCATAAAAAATGGATACTTCAACTAATTTCATATTGTAAAATGAAAAAGTGCATTTACGTTAGGCTCTGTCAGACGAGAGAGCATCCGATATAACTTATTGTATAACCGACTGCCCAAAAATAAAGTATTACCTATCTTTTGTGTTTTTAGGGTTAATTTATGTATGACCTACGTGTGTGGTTTTTATTCCACCGCAATTTCCTTTTCAAAAATTATTTTTCTTTCCAGTCCACAAACGAAGATCCTGAACCGAAGGCCGCTCCCATCGCAATACGCTTCAGGCAACAAAGTGAGCCTGTACAGTCCTTCGAGCCAGATGAGTGACACCTGCAGCATCCACAAGGTCTCCATGAACCAGGAACTGTTCTTCCAGTACATGGAGTATGAGAAAGAAATATCAGACCTCAAGGAATTTACTCTTTGCATGTGGACCAAGTTCCACAACCATTCTAGTGATCATCCTCTATTCTCCTATTCTGGTGAGTATTTTGATACTTGTTCCTAATTCCATCCATACTACAATAGTATTATAAATATGTAAATAAGTCTTTCTGTTTGCATGAAATTTGGCACACAGACATACGATTTCGATCCCGGTACCACGTTCCCGTGGGATAATATCAGATTTCCACGCGGGCCAAGCCGCGGATAAAAGCTAGTGGAACTGACTCACTGGGGAGTTGTTGAAATGCAGAAAGCTGCATATAGTGAACATCAAATAGTATCGTCTGATTTCTGTTTATTTATTCATTTCGACTAATAGCACAATTTAATTTATTACTACGACTTTAAAGAGCTTTCAAAGCATTCCATGCCAATAGATGACTTCAGAAATTTATTATTCTAAGTGCCCATAGCTGCTGTGACTACCATCCATGAAATTAGAAGTATCTTTTATATTCCTATTAAGACATACTGTTTGCAGGGAACTATGTTTTGGTATTTCGAAATTTAAGTGACCACTAAAAAATATATATACATACTTACATTTATAATATCAAGTTTTTTCATTCGTAAAAATGACTTCCAATCTGAACAAACTCTGGAAAGGATTTGTTCCAAAGTATTTCGTCTTTATATACGAACCGACATTCGATATTCACGTTGAACCGAATCCCTTGATTGCCTGAATTCCGAAAATCTTCGGATTTCACCTCAATAGATTTGTCCTAAATAAACTTGGTACGTGAACTGAGGCGGCACGTTTGTTACTTTAGTTCGATGAGTCGAGAAAGATATGAATCTATTCTATATAAGTACGTAAAAAATTGTTTTTAGGTACTTTTTGCTTTCGCAAATTTTCTATAGCCAGGTATAAGGGGTGCTACTAGGAAGTTTATGGTTTAATTATAATAGCCGTACGGTTCGATCGAAGGTTAAACTGGTTGCCGACTCCAACATAGTCTTAGTCATAAGCATTGCCTTTGTACGTCTTTTCTGTTCCTTTCTTCTTGTCTGTTTATATGTGTGTGCATAAATGGTTAAATAAATAATAAATAATAATAAATAAATAGTTAGGAAAACGGATGATGGTGGCTAAACAGATCATGGTGATGAAGGACGCTACAACCAAACGGTTGGTTTTTGAACAGATATGTGCATTTTATATTCGATTGTAACGTCCGATTGTGAAAAATCGGACGTTAAAGTGCCTATAAAACACATTATACGATTTTCCGCGTGCTTATCTTTATGACGCCAAATAATTAGGTAATTAGGAAACTCGCTGCGGATTTCCTAATTCATAAAGTTGTATATTAACTAACTTGTGTAATATTCGGCATAAAATTAAACGGTTATTATGACATGCCTATTAATATCCAATATAAGAAACTTTGGTTTCTCAAAAGTTTAAAATTAGTTATGGTTATTAGGTAATTTAGTTTAAGGTAAGGCAATAATAGGCAAAATCTTAATTTTATTTCAAAGCCGATTTGCTAGCTTTTTAATTTGAGATTTAGCATTCGTAAAAGGCGCGTCTGTGATTTAACTGGCTTTGAGTCCCCATAAACATGAAAATTGGAAACGAATATAAAAAGAAGTGGTAATGTTTACCTTTGATAAGTAATAAGAATTAACAAGAACGTTTTTTTCTAGCGAGTATGGGTATGTAAACTACAGGTCACAAAGAAAAACGGCAATTGACATAAAAACTGAAAATAATAAAATAATTAAATAGACATCTTTTTGTGTACCTACTTTAGTGATAAAAATAAATCCCCTATTATTAGCCTAACCCTGTATTATTTATTATTTCTATAAATAAAAATTAAATAATGTTCGTTGGTAAGCGCATCACTTGAGAAGGGCTGGACCGATTTGACTGTTTTTAGTTTAATCATTTTCGAATTATTCCGAACTAGATTTTATTGGGAAGAAGAATTGAAAAAGTTTCCCTGAAAATGTTCAATCTCGGGAAAAACAAAGTGTTTTTTCTATGGCAATCTTGTATCGATTATTAAAATTTGTACGGGACAGTGTCATCTGGTTAGCTAATTTTGAAAAAAAAAGAGATAACTAGTTACATGTTCAGGAACTAGAGAAACTTGCTTTTGGACCACTTTTGGTTGTCACAGTGCGATTCTTGTCACCTAAACGGATACGATTATGTAATTACCATACACTTATCACACGCTTAGTGTCATAATCTGTCAAGAGGGGTAAATGTACCGGTCGCTGGTCACGAGGAATAGTTGCGCCGTAAGTTTCTTTACAGAACTTATTTAAATTATGTAATGTAGTTAGGTATCTACAGCTTATAAAAGTATGATACCAACATTTTGTACAGTTATTCAATAAACTTAATAGAAAATTTACAAAAATATACTATGTATGCTCTGTGCATTGTGGGCTAAGACCACCACAACATGGGTTCTGAAAATGTCCAGCGGCATCGCGGAAGACCCAAGCGTAGAAGGCGGGACGAAGTGACGCTCATAGGAGGGATTGGTCCATATTGGTTCAGGATCGAGTTAAGTGGAAAAAGGAAAGGGTGGCCTTTCTGCAGTGGGATAAGACGGGCTAATTATTACAATTATGTAATGCTCTAACATAATCCTTCGGCGCGTCGATGGCACGATAATGAATTAGATTTTGTTGGCACAAAGCTTCGCCATTTCCACCGCGTCGTCGGTGGTCTAACATAATCTTACATACAAACTATTATCAAAGTAAACCATTTTATTTTCTATTTATTAAATTCAATTAACTTTTTTGATGTGTAACATCTGTTCCCTCGCATCCCAGCAATCTGTGGGAGTTGTTTCGTGAAAAGGGACGGAAGTGTGTAACAGGAAGCCGGCGAAATTCACATTGTTTGATTTGACCAATGAGCGCGTGCGGTTTTAGAGATGGTACCAATCCATTTTCCGAGAGGTTGGTACTGTCAGCCAAGATGTCAAAGTCAAAGTCAAACAATTTATTTCAATTAGGCACATAAAAGGCACAAGACTCATGTCAGATGTTACACATCATATGCGACTACTGCAAGGCGCACTCGTTTTATTTATCATGCAATCCGTACCTACACTATCATGCTAAATAAAATGGTTTGTGTGTAAACAGGTAAAAGTATAATCCAGAGATTAAATCCAGCACTTTTAATACAGCCTTGCCGAGTTCTGGGCCAAACAGAATTTTTTAATTATATTGCCATCGGCACGCTAAGACGAAGATAATTGCATTGCATTTTCAACGCCAGCGGTTACCCTTCTCAGTTACAAGAAAAAACTACTTAATTGCTACACGAGCTTGAGTTCTACAGTTAATTAAAATAACTACCATTATTGCGTGCTGCAGAAACTTGACTAATTTAAAAGAGGATCTTCATTTACTCTGTTTTCCTCTGGAATTTTTCAGTTTAATATATAGTATGTCAAGGTAAATAACACAATCAAAAGCAAGGTCAATTATGTACGATAGATACATAACATTATCTAAAAGAAGGGCATCAATTACGTATTTGACATAAAACTAATACAAAATTTAAATGTTGTTTTAACATTAACATATTATTCAACATCATTTTTGCGATCGCATATTTTATTTTGTGGCGTTGCTGAGAATTGGCACAGATTAGTACAGATAGTTCACTCCGCAGAAAAGCGACTCTTGCTACGACTCAATAAAGGGCAATTCTGGTCGCACAGCGCTAATTACCTACAATTATATTCACCTAGAAGTTGCCTCTCTTTCTATCGCGTGACTCTTATATCTGCTGACTACGTGACGCCCACTGAATTCGACAAGTCGAGCCCGTTGCGTACCTATTTATAGCTTCATATTTAAAATGCGGAGTGAACCATCTGTATTCATCTGGGGTATTAGGCAAAACAGTGACAAAATAAAAAATGCCACCGACAAGCTAAGAAGCCGAACATACATATTTTCAAGTAACATGTAAGACATGATGACGTAAGAGATGATAACAATAGTAGCTTGTTAGGGACAGAAGACAGTTATATCAGCAAAGAAAAGTCTGAAATAGCCAGGTACTAAAACACAGCCGAGTGGCAGTCTGGCTTAGGGCGGATTTCACCAATGAAACTCAACGCAATCAGCACGTCTAAATTGCGTCCGAGAGCTGTCAGTGACATCATTGTTGTAGAATATTGACACTGTCAGTTTTTGAACGCAGCTTAGATGTGCTGAACACGTTCCAGCTTCATTGGTGAGCTTAGTAACTCGTTGTTAAGCTTTGATCCGAATTCCGGATCCATTGTTATGATTGTGAAATGGCTGTACTATAGTAATTCCTATTGGCAACTATACGTTTGGATTAATTAATAATGTTAATTTACTCGTAGAAATTAGTAAATATTTTCGAATGAAGTTATTTTTAACTGGCGAAACAACGATTTCGGAGGAAGATAGAATCTTTTGTAATGATTTGCAATCATTTTTATACCTTTCTTAGAATAAAATAACATCAGGTCGTAGAATTTGAGAAAATATATGTTGATGAAAAAGATTAAATTTGAGACGATTTTTTTTCCCAGTTGGTGAAAGCCCGAAAGAGATTTCTGCCGTGATATCAAACACCGAGGAGGCCAGCTACTTCAGCATGGCTGTGCATGGACAGACCTTCTTCAGGCTAAACTATCCTCTAAAGCTGAACGCGTAAGTATCGGAAACGCTTAATAACCCTATTATCATCGTATTAGTGCGAGAAATCATTAATTGCAAAGAACTAGTTTCGAGATAACCGTGTTTAAAAGTTTTTTTGTTCTTATAATTGGTTATAACACATTAACGCTTATAGTTACGAATATGCTTTTTATGAACAAAATATTGATATTTTTACCTTGCACTCTAATATTCAGTAAATTATGTAAATATATTTCACGTAACTGAGAAATAAAATAAAATAGTAAGATAGTTGATTTTAGCATACTCAAAAAATAAATAATTATGTCCTATAGAAGTCACCAACAACGCTTAGTTACTTTTCGACGAGAACCACTGATAATTTCTCTAAGTTATTTCTTGCAGACGAAAGCTTTACATGAAATGTAATTAATATGTTGCATGCGAAAATGAACTAAGTAACATTAATGAGCAGTGTAGCCTCAGTAATTGAGAAAACGTTAGTAAAAAAATTGACATAAATTACTCAAGTACCGTTACTTAATTTTCATAGACTGCTTTTTTTTTGCCTTTCTCGTATTATCTAAAATTCAAACAAAAATCTGCTCTTTTACCTTTTCATAGGGTAGATAATGGGTTTAAAACACTTTGACATCATTAACTCATCTTGGCTAAAAATGTCACTTAGTGACTGCTCGCACTACAACGACGTTATGCAGAGGAAGATTCGAGGCTGCAGAATTTCGATGTTTAAAAATATATTTGCTCATTTTTAACCAGTTTGAATTTAAGGCGACAGCATGCTCGTAAATTTTAACATCATGTCCATTACATGTGAAATCCTATTTACAAAACAGGATCTTTAATAAGAATTTAGAAAGTCCTACTTTCTATAACAGGTAAGGTTACTGTCAAAATACTTAATTCACAGCACTGAGACAAGACAATAGTGCAATTAGGGACGCGTGATGTCTACGCATCCGTGTGTCGCCATACTAACTCGCTCGTCAATCGCGACGCTCTGATTGGCTGCAACACACGCGAACTCATTAAGTAGTTACATGCACCTCGTGTGTACATGACGGCCATGATTAGCACGTCAAAGTCGAACGCGTGTTGATTTCAAAAATTAGGTGTGTCACGCACTTTGATTTATAATCGTAATTATATAATATAATACTAGCGACCCGCCCCTGTTCCCCGGGGTGCAATGTGGGTAAACATGGTGACATGTTAAAACATCGAGATTTCAGTGCATTTTAAAACACTGAAATCTCGACACATAAACCATCCGAAATAAATTCTCCGCATCAAAATTCATTGTGTAGTTTAGAACAACTAAGCGGTCAAACAGACAGACATGTAAAGCGAGTACATAAATAAGCGAGAACATTACGATTTAAGACAAATATTAAAGGTGCGACGCGACTAATAGAAAAATTTCTGTGAAAACTTCACGAAAATTATTCTACCAGAATCGCGCCGCACCGCCACATCGTCGACGCGATTCCGTCGCGGCAACAGCCTTTAATATTTGTCTTAAATCGTAATGCGATATTTAGTACATAAGGAGCCTTAAATTGTAATGCAATATTTCGTACGTTAATGATTTCTTTTAAAGACGTTTGTAGAAATGTATTGTACCTAGACAATGTTATCTAAAGCTGCTAAGCACTTTATTGTCGCTAAACGTTAGGTCTGTTTTATGGACAGTACGTGGATAAATTTGGTCGGATAAAACGGCGCACGAGTGCAATGCATTTCAACTGCCTAGGACACAAGTTCCTATGAGAATAACACAATATACACTAAATATGTCCAATCCGCATAGGGCCCGCGTGGTAAAATAAAAGTTTAAATTAAAAACCTATCACACACGTAAGTAATTAATTTAAATCATATTATGATATATTTTCCATAGCAATCTTCGAGCGACCTCAGACGGAGCTTTAATATATATTATGGTATATTAAACCGAAACCAAATGAGGGCAATTTTTTTTTATTGTAGTTTAGCTACCGCGTGTGGTGGCTTAATATAATATAATATATAGCACAGAATATTAATATATATATTATAGCGACGTCTCTGACGGGCTATACGATGTAATTATAATCAGCCTTTGATGTTCCTAGTGCTGGGACTCGGCGTCCTCTCTGTGAGAATAATTCGAAATATGAATCGGTTTCAATACATATTATATTATAAATTAAATGCAAAAACTAAAATAATCCAAATTTTAGCTTCTACGACGACAACAGAAAGTTGGCCTAGGGTGAACTTCGGTATAATGTTTATGTTAGGACTGGTTCCCAATAGTTTTGTAACGTGTTTTATAAACAAGAAATTAATAGTCTTTAACTTTTCACTGAGAAAGGAAAGTTCTTGGGAGTTTTCTTCTATTCAGACATATTATAATTTTTAATTACGTATTTAATGTTTTTCGATAAATAAGCGGTTAGTTAAATACTTATTATTTAACTAACCAAATCTGGAAGCAGCCTCTCAAGATTACCGCTATATGAAATGCATATGGTTATTATTCCAACCAGTAGCTAGTAAAACAGGAGTTTACTACTGAATTGTTACGATTAACATCAGGCTTTCCTGTGTAATTAGTAAACCATCGTTTAGTTTAACCACCGTTAACAAACATTTCATTTCCGTTTAACCCGTTACGAGAGGGGTTCACTCAATCAGAAACGTTGTGTAAAACATTTAGGTTTTCAAGCTGATATTGTTAATGTACTTTATTTATTCATTCATACATTTTCATTTCATTCACACAGCGCTCTGGTTTTTGGAAGATTTTTTTTTAAATTTTTTCTTTTACTTTAAACTTGACAGTAAGGATGTAAACCACTGCTTTCGAGGTACATGTTTTTAGGAAACAATTTGGGATTTCGCGCATTAGACGGCCACGGCTCCGGCCAGTCGTGAACATCTAGTATTGGCTGCAGCTGGTTGGCCGTTGCGACTAAGTACGCGATTCGTATCGGTTTCTACGTATAGTTTACCTGCACGCGTAGCATGACCACCGTAGAAACGGGTTTTGTCGACGGAAGAATAGACAAAATGACAGATTGTGATTTTTTATCTGTCATTTTGTCTATTCTTCCGTCGACAAAACCCATTTCTATGGTGGTCATGCTACGCGTGCTGGTCGCTGTGACCAACTGGCTCTCGTGGCCGTCTATTGCGGGAGATCCCTTAATCATAGAAAGTCCTACTGCCTTTAATTTGTTGCCCACACTAGTGATTTTCTTTAGTCTACAAAGTTTATAGATAAATTGTTTGTGAAATAGAATTTATTAGTGTCGTAGTCGTCGCTTACCTTAAACAATCACATTATTATTAATTAGCTAACCGACGCCTTCGAAGCGGCGACAGCGGAAATCTTGTTCGAGAAAAGTTAATACCAAGGAAAATAATGGATACTTAATAAATTATATAACATCAATTTTAAAGAAATTAACTTTCAGTTAATGAATTATTGAACTGAAATGAACATAATTATAACCAATATGAAGTCGGTTAAAAATAAAATTATACTTTATAATTTATTTGAATTTTATTATTATGTAATTTACTTTAATAATGTATGATTCAATTACGTATTAATTTAATATGAAGGAATGCATTTAATGCGTGAATGATCGGCGTTAAGACTTGGTTATTTATTAGTTACAGCTATATCAGCATTTAAATGTACTATATAAAAATAAGTCGGGTTTTCCTTCCTGACGCTATAACTCCAGAACGCACGAACCGATTTCCACGGTTTTGCATTCGTTGGAAAGGTCTCGGGCTCCGTGAGGTTTATAGCAAAGAAAATTCAAAGTAGGGTAGGTAGGGTAAGTAGGGTAGGTAGGTAGGGTAGGTAGGTAGGATAGGTAGGGTAGGTAGGGTAAGTAGGGTAGGTAGGTAGGGTAGGTAGGTAGGGTAGGTAGGTAGGGTAGGTAGGTAGGATAGGTAGGGTAGGTAGGGTAAGTAGGGTAGGTAGGTAGGGTAGGTAGGTAGGGTAGGTAGGTAGGGTAGGTAGGTAGGATAGGTAGGGTAGGTAGGTAGGGTAGGTAGGTAGGGTAGGTAGGTAGGGTAGGTAGGTAGGATAAGTAGGGTAGGTAGGGTAAGTAGGGTAGGTAGGTAGGGTAGGTAGGTAGGATAGGTAGGGTAGGTAGGGTAAGTAGGGTAGGTAGGTAGGGTAGGTAGGTAGGATAGGTAGGGTAAGTAGGGTAGGTAGGTAGGGTAGGTAGGTAGGATAGGTAGGGTAGGTAGGGTAGGTAGTTAGGTGCGCCGTAAATGAGTCTTAATGCTACCCGTGCGAAGCCGGGCCGGACAGCTAGTAAAAAATAAATGTTCAATAATTAATGTAAAAACTCGTGCTCGAGATAGCGAAAGCGTTCAAGTGAAGACGATTCAGAATAAGAGCACGACCATCTTGAAGCACATCGAATGTTTCTAAATAATTCACTCGAACCTCCTAATTGGTTACTACACACACTTGCCCAATTCATTGTTTGTTTTCCTATCAAACTTCGAATTTAGTATCCGAAACGCCCTGTTGCAATGCCAATTTTGATTGACATTACCTAAAAACGGATATTTGAATTGTAGAAGCAATTTCGTAACCGATTTCCGATCGACGGAATTAAATTCAAGAGGTATTTTCAAATGTTTATGATGCCAAGAAACACCGCTGGGATCACCGTTTCCATGTAAGTTATACAAACGAGTTCCAAAGTGGGTCATTTTTACTACACTTGAAGACAACGTAACTTATGTAACGGACAATATCGAAATGGTAGGTAATGAGTTTTCGTGTACAGTCACTTTATTGAATTGACTTGACTTTGATTAAACTAACCTACATAATTACGTCATGAAGAAATAGTTGCCTACATTTCTTTTGGGGAGAATGGGGCCGGTTGCCTATAGGGTACGTAGACTACCTGTCAAAAACTCGTCAGCAGTACGAGTTTTGGGTCATCTAATCACACTTGAGGATGCATCTCGATACCCCCCCCCCCCCCCACATTTATGCAAAGCACGGCATCGCAGTCACAAGCCTTTTAGTAGCGGTGATATGTTTTTCATTGATCATAGCGAAAAGTTTAATTTTATTTTATACTTTTTGTTGTGAAGCCTAAAGATTTGTGGTGAACTTGTTTTATAGTAATACAAAAGCAATATAACACAGTGTTATTTTCAACTTCAAGTCAGTCTTAAGATCAGCTAGGTAGTTGAAGAGAAACATGGCGCTTAGGGCTGGTTTACTAAGTTTTTGCGGGGCATGTTGACCTATAAGAAATGTTTCAGAAAAAGTTTGTTCCTGAGTTATTTATTAAAAGAAGCGTTAAAGCGGTAGCAAAAGCGTTTGGTGTTCATGATAAGACTTTAAAAGAAATACAAGAAAATGAGACTATACACACTACAAAGTGAAAAATAACTTTGATTTCTGAAGGTGTGTTTGGTTTTGTATTTTCGTTTTTTTGCCACCGACTCCCGAAATTAAAGTAATTTTTCACTTTGTTGTGTCTTTTTTGGAAGTCAGTTGTTTTTTTTTTTTGTAAAAATTTTCTTTTTTTTTTTCTTTTTGGTACCTACCCCACACAAATTCGAATACCACTAGCTGCTATGTAAATAAGTGACAGAAAGTTATTATAACATCATCCAAGTACAAATGATAAAAAAAAATTGTTGAACTTTTATGTTCGTGTGTATTCTTTCCTTCATTTTTTGAAGTTGGTTAAAAATGGGAATATAGGACTGCCAAATGTTTATTGTGAACGTTTTAACTAACTTTAGAGTCGGTATAAGTTGTTTAGTTTTTTTTTTAAAGAATTATTGAATATAAATATTGTTTAATTAGTCGTCCTTCGCATGATTTTACACTTATTATTACTGTATTAGTCAGCCTACCCAAGCACGCTTAGCATGACCACAATAGAAACGGGTTTTGTCGACGGAAGAATAGACAAAATGACACATTGTCATTGTATAACTGCCATTTTGTCTATTTATCCGTCGACAAAACCCGTAGAAAACGTTGTCATGCTACGAGTGCTTGTCTATGATCAACCTAAAAAGAACAAGTAAATAACAATAACTGCTATACATTACGATGTAGACGCTGATTGTTTATTTAGCTGAATAGTCTCACTATTAAATAAAGTCATTTTTATACGAAATATAAGACCAATAAGCGAAAAATTAGTCAACTAGTTCCGATCTCCTCTATCTTTATTATATTAATTTTAGGTTAGAGAAGGTCAGTTCTAAATAAGAACTAAATTTTTAAAATATTTGAAACAAGAGATGAGTAAGCCGAATTGGTGACTTTAAAAACCTTGCGCTAGTTGTGTTCATGAGACATGCTGATACACACCATAAGTATTTTTTAATGACTTTGTCCTTTGCAACAGACTCTGAAGCAAGTGTTAATGACAGCTTCTTGATTCGAAGGATAGATACATAAGGTATTACCGAAACTAGCAGATAAATCTCAAACGTTTCGTTGAGTGCACTCAACTTAGAAAATAATGTTGAAATACCTGTCTACTCAGCTAGTAAGCAGTCTCATTATACGTTCCGAACTTACAATCTCCTTATGAACAGAGCGAGAATCGTTTACTGATTCTGTGACCTACGTAATAATTTCGAAACAAACAGTCTTGCCAAAAATCGTGTTTATTTATTTGGTACACTAACAGCAGTAGGTGCATACAAAAAATGAAATAGAACAATAACATAGTTAATAAAAGTACTGGTATGTATGCCTATTATAGTATACACATTAACCACAAATTAACATCGATATTACTTTTCAAAAACACGTAGAAAAATTTATGAAAAATGTCTAAAAAATTTCATACCGTTTAAACCCAGTAACTGGGTAACAATTTTTTATTATTTTTTTATTTTTTCATGTAAAATGGGAGCTGCAACTTATAGGAGCGCAATATTCGGGAAAAGGCTTGTCAGATGATGAATTTCGATAAAATAAGTACAAACAATTGGGACGACACGACAATAAGTGTCATATATTAGCCCATAATCTTCCTTTAACACCTCAAATCAGTTAAACAAGGTCTATGATGAACAAAAGTAGGGTGACAACGATAGAGAAACTGTAATGTTCCATCTTTGCCGTTTTTGACCGCATAAAAAAGAGTATGATTATTATGAACTGCATGTTCGCCAAATCGTTCAAGTAAATTGAGACATAATACACTAACAACTATTTAAAGTCTTCACTCATATTTTGCAAGCAAAATGTTTGCAGTTACGCTCTCTTTCACTTGTGGGTCAATAGACACGTCAGCTAGTTAAATGTCAGAATATGTCGATCTCCTTGAGGTATCACAAAGCGTGATCTCTTTAAAGTAAAGGCCGGGAAATTAATTATTTAAAAAAGACAACCACCGACTTCCAAAAAATTACTTTAAATTCGGAAGTTGGTGTCGAATCGTTATGTCACTGACTTCCGAAATTAAAATTATTTTTCATTTTGTAGTGTTTGTTTTTTGTAGTTTATTGTTTATTTTTTGTATTTTTTTTATTTTTCAATCTTTTGTTTTGGTACCTACCCTACAAAAATTCGAATACCACTACCTGCTTTGTAAAGTTATCGGAACTTATTATAACATTACTTACAACTTAAATTGTACGTACTATATTTAAATTACAACCGCCGGTCTGACACTTCTAAAGCTTGGCACGTTGACTTGTATCAAATTTGGCAAACAATTAGCTTCCCTAGCTGTACCTACCTCTTCGCCTAATTGGAAAGATGCAACGTGCTAACTGAATAATAATTACAAGATCAAACTGGCGGCATAATGCACTAACAGAGTCAAGCAGTGTAACGAGTATTACGAAAGTAAAATAATTCCTCTAATAAAAGAAAAAATACTTTACAGCAAAAAAAAAATGATGATGTTCCGCTTAGCTATTTCTAAAGAGTGTTAAGAAGACCCTAAAAAGAAATCGACACGTGTTTCACCTCTCAACGAGGCATCCTCAGGATGACGATTGACTTGTCGCGAACTCGAACACGGCGTGTTATCACACCAAGCACTGAGCGCAGACTGCAAGGTCACGCCTGAATCAATTAACTAAACACAACACTAGAGTAAAATGATTCTCCTAAGAAAGGTCAATGAAACAGACGGTAATACAGTACCTACTTTACGAACACAACCCTTTCAGAAAAGGGAACTATTTGTAAAGATTATGATTCCGATCCCAATGATAACTATATAATAGTTATAGGGTAGGGAATGTGTTTTTGTAAGGACAACGCAAATAAAATTCCGCGCACAACAACCTCTTTATACAAAAGGATTACCGAATAACATAAATATATATATACGGTTATACACGAAGATATACACGATAAGGATATACACGAAAAAGATCAATAGAGCCCGGTTGATGGCAATAGGCTCGCCCCCTATTACATGGAACTTAAACATAACTGGCGAAATGTGGGTGTAGTATAGGTACACCTCTGCCTAACCCTTCGAGGATTATAGGCGTGATGTTATGTGTTCTGTTATGTAGATAAATGGAATATGCTATAGCACACCATTTTTTTTTATGACTTTTCCTCGACTGGAAGAGTGACAATAGCCTAAAAAATTGTTAAAGCCATAGTTTCTTTTCTAGGTATTGTTGAGATAAGATAATTGTGTTAAAATAATAAGTTACATACAAAAATTATAAAATATTTACCTATTGTTCTAAAGACCATTGCATAATTCAAGCACTAGCTTTCACAGTAGCTAGGACTCCCTGTGTCGTGGAGATTAGTCTCCTTCATTTTACAAAGTGACAAGACAGTAGGTTTACATAACATAGCAAGATTTCTGAAGCGATAATAATCGAATATTGTTTCAAAGCCATTTTTTTTTCTTTAGATATAATCCACATATACACCGTGACATTTAAGTCGTTTTACAAAGTGCCACTCAATGTACCCGACATAAAATACCTCTAGGAGCAATTAAAAAATTGTTACATTTTATCAATTTTTATTTTTATTAATGTTTAGTAGTCATTGGATAGTAGTGGGTTGTTTTTTAAGAGGACTAAAATGTCACGGTGTATAATTTAATTAAACGTGTGTGGTAACAGTTTACTTTGACTGCTGATTTTTCGTTCGACTAATCAGTGGACTAAACAAAATACTCATGAGATTAGAGTTGACAGATGATCAGAGACCTAACTTCCAGAAATAGAGTAATGTGAAAACGTCGAAACGAAATAACATAATCCTACGGTTACGTAGAAAACAAACATCGCAAAACCGATAAGAAATGTTGCATCGTACTCGTGATTTACCGGATTTCTTCGTATCCATTCCATTGACATCCATGTATTACATAAGACGATTAACAATGTCGACCACGCACGACAATTTCTTTTTTTTTTCTTCCTAAACTTGCGGTAACGGCAATGTGCACGCAATATGCGTAAGAGCACTTTCTAACAGTCATCGAACTGTCGTGTTTTTAGCAGACGATGTTAAATATTGATTTCTTGTTAAATATTTATTGCGATTTTCATTGTTTTTCTACTGTATCGATTGTGATTATGAGCAAATATTTCTTTTAAAATAATATTATTTTATTTTATAATTATTTTTAATTCAACTCAACTCAAAGCATTCATTTCAAATAAACGAATTGCAGGCACATTTGAATTGTCAAGGGGTCAGTCAGTCAGAAAGATGAAGCTAGTTGCCCATTCCAAAGCGTAGTTGGTACCTACGGAGAAGAACGGGCAAGAAACTCCACGGACACTCTTTTAAATCAAAATATGGTTACATCATTCATGTGAGCAGAACGTTAAAAGCGTCCGTAATAAAAAACAAAATAATCCATAAATTAAATTATAATAAGCCGTGGCAGCTAAGAGATGACCAGTTCCTACTGACAGCGCTCGTTCACGAACATGACGTATAGATTAGCACCATTCATCTCAATCATTTTGTAGGCAGGTAAATGATCTAACACACGCCAACGTCAGCGAAACATTATAGTGAGCATGACATACTCTCAGCCGCCAGGGCACATTCAAGACAATGAAACGTACCTAGTAAATGGTAGCTTTATAGATATATAGTAGGACTCACTCTTGTGTTATGAATTTATACAATGCAAAGATAGTTTTTAAAATCTTCAGTAGCTCAACAGTATTTTCAAATGCTAATCAATTAGCTGTCAAGCCCTTAGCGCGCCCTTGTGGAGCAGGACCAGCGTTTAGCCAAGCATTTATATCAGCGATGTAATCCCCCACCTTATGTGATATTTAAATATTATTGATATTTAAACGAGCTTATTACGCTAGTCTTACTCATCTATTGATAGAAATTAGTAATGAACGTACGAAAGGTCAATATCCAGCTGTTATAAAAATAAAAATATAGAGTCTGACTTTAAACTTGTTGCAGTCAAATTAATTTTTTACCATCATTTCGTAACAAAATGTTCATGACAGACAGAAAGAAGTAGCATTTTACTGCAGCTTATTAAAAGTGACTGTACTGTAGACGCAGTATGCTACTGGAATTATGTAATTATTCATAAGTGAGCAAAGTAAAGTTATTTTAGAAAAAATTAAGTATCTCTCTAACCTCAAATCCTGGAATGGCAAATTTTTGAGAGGGCCGAGACAAAGTGATATTCTATCATCGATAACGATGATGGAAAAGTTAAACCGTATGGGACTAAAATTTAAAGCTACCGAAAATCTTTTGTCCATCCTATTTAATGCGCCGATATATGTCAATGGCCTTGAATGGACTTGCGTGTTCTGTGCTGAGCTCACGCAACGCGTCGTACGTCCAGCCAGTAATATGACTCGCCCTTCAAGGAACGCTGTCCCAAATTAGACGCATTATTAATTTATTACACATAAAACAAAAGGTAGGTATTTTAGTAAAACACGTATACTAAAAGATTAATAATTAAATTAACTTTAAAATGGTGAAGGTTTCAGAAAAATACGCTTGATGCTTTTTGCGTGATTCTCAGTTTTTATCCGCGTTAGACATAACTTTTCAAATTAATTACACTATGTAATATAAACATATTCTAAAATATTCACAGATTAATTTATTAAGAAAATGCTCTCATTTAACACATTTTTTCCAAAACATTAATACTACTCGTTTAGGTGTGATATTCAGTATGGAATAATTAAAAGTCGGTTATCGTCGCCTTAAGAGGCTTACTTGTAAGCGCGGTCAATGTCGGACTGCATAGAAAATAAAGAGGAGCGCGATAACACAACAGTGGTAATTTATTAAAAAATTTCTATTTACAAAAAATCTATTGATTGTACTTAATAATTTGCAATAGTTAAAAGAAATTTTTAGAGGTAATTTCGTGATTTTTTTCTATCGTATCAAATCAGTTTTATTATGTTTTCAACACACTATCTAACTAGCATATATCCTGAAGAATATCATATAATTTTCTGATTTTTAGACATTATTTCTTAGACTTCAGGTATTACAAAACTTGCATTTAGCTCCCCTTAAAGTCGTTGTAGAAATACGAAACGCTTTAAAAGCGATGGCTGACATTAAAATTGCGAACGAATATGCATTAAAACCATTTCACTGATCTAATTCTTGGCTAAATACCTATCAGATATTATGTCCTTTATCTATAAACTCCGTCAGTTATACCTAGGTCAGGAGTTCGTTAATCCTTCCACTCAGTGTGTGGCGTTCGGTAAACATAGGTCAAACAACTTCAACCGTAAATCACAAATAACCGAACAGCCGCACAAATGCACGTCCTCTACGACCTCTAATTTTCGCTTTGTCAAGCTAAATATTTGGTGTCGGCATGCATAAAGCTTTCCGCGTCGGTATTTAGACTTGTGGCTACTGTGTAACCTTCCTAATCCATTGCTTTATACAATATGTAACAAAAACCCTGTCCGCTCCGAAAGGGGGCGCCGCATATGTACCGCAATAACATTACCAAAAAGTTTTATTTTTTAAGTGAAAACTTCTTTAGACGCGTTGGGCATTTTTGAGATGGGACTAAACCCTTGATTTCGCGACGCCATGACGACATCTAATTTTTGTAAATACGATTGTGCTCTTTATTTAGATAAGGTTACGGACCAATGTTTTATACAGGTATTTTTCTTCCACCAAGGCGATCTTGCTCCAGTTTTCACTTCTGTCGGCACTCCCGGAGTGCCACCACTTTTTTTTTTTTAATAAGTATCTTATTGCTATTTAAAATTCACGTTTTAATAACCAAAGTTACCCCAAATTCATTATAAATGAGCAAATTTTCTAAAGATGACATAAGTTATGACTTGTAGACACCCGCTAAACGACGGCCGCCCGTGCCCCATGTAATAACCCGGTAAAATTCCCCATTGAAAAAATGCGGTTTTTTTTCCAAAAATTTTTCTCATAAATTGACTCTCAGTATGATTCTCACCAATACACTCACGGTTTTAGTTACACGCAGTATGTTTGAAAAAATTGTCCGCTTAACAACGTTCTTAATTATTACAATTAATTTTGTTAAACAATCAAAATAAATGACATTGCCATTGCTTGTGCAAACAAATACTGGTTTAAACCGCCGTGTCTTCCCAACATTATCTAGTGTTTCGAGAAATTCAACGCCATGTGACCATAGGGCTTGGCAATATCACCCCAGCCTCTGTTACTGTCAAAATGATCTCAATACAAAGCAAATAATATTTTATTACAATAATGAGACCTAAATACTTGGCTGTTTCCGGCTTACATTCTTAAACAGCGGTTACATTGCAAATTACATTTTTTACACGTCATTCAATGAGTTTCTCAAACCACTAACGTTATGCAAGTGGTAGATGTTACCAAAACGGAACTGGACATGTTTTTTGTAATGTGGCGGACATTGCGACAATAGTAAAATACGAGTCTATCTGTGTGTCACAACCTTTTTACTCACAAACTATTATTCTATATATAAATGAGCAATATTCGTTTTATATATTTGTTATCACGTTCTGGTAAACGGCTCTAACGTTTTCGATGAAAATTGCAATATAGAGGTTAACGGGGGCGAAAAATCAATCTAGCTAGGTCTCATATCTGCGAAAATTCGTTTTCTCCGTATTTTCATCCGAGCAGAGCTCGGTCGCCCAAAGTTTAGAACAAGATGGCTACCTAAAAATAATGACATGGCAGTATGGAATTAGTAAGTACCTGCTATCATGTCAGCATGGAATTAGTATGTACTATACATGGAATGAGTATGAACTTTCCTATACTATTTTAAATGAGCATTATCTATTTTCACCGGAGCAGAGCTCGGTCGCCCAGGCGCTTTAAGTGCTGTAAGCTTAATAGTACTTAATAGCATGGTAATGAGATGAAGTCTGAAAAGTTCCTCCTCCATAAGTGATATGTATAATTTATTTGCCAATAATTCAATTGCATATCCGACATGAGTGGACTGTTGAGCCAACATATATGTTTATTATAAGAACTGATGACCACAGTTATACAATAAAATATAATATACATTTTTATGGAGAACCTGTCCCTGAACCTTGTCAGTATTAAATTTTTTCCTATTATTTTAGCAAACCATATCAAGAAATTTAAAAATCACTCATTAGTTTTCAGCTATCCTTGAGATAAAATCAACATTTTATTTTATGAATATCTATAAAATATCTTTATTAAACAAGTAAATCAAAGGCGAAATAAACTATATTTTCGAGAGCGCAAATCTGATGAAACTCTTAAAAGGTGCTGTGACTGACACGAATGATTTAGCAACTCGAAAATTATTCTTTTATTGTCAGATAGACTTAATGTTTCAATCATTTCAAGATTTTTTACAATTAGATAAGAAATATACAAAAGGTTTTTTTCGTGCACGGAGCTTTAAGTTGTCAAAAAACGCTCTGTATTCAAGGACATCCATTATTGTATGACCATTCATTGACTTCTTAGGAAACCAACGCATATCTGACTGCCAGAAAATACTGCGAAGGAAACTCGGACTCAGACTTACAGATAACTGACGGGGTCCGCTAGGGCCGATGCCTGCCGGGGTTGCGAAGAAAACCGAAAGGGAGATCGTGGCCCCCGGCAACAGGGCAACTGAAGGAACACGGGTGGGTTTTAGTCAGTGAGAGTCTGACACGCCCTCCCGCTCCGCCCAGAGCGGGAGAAGTTATTTGATAATTTCCCACCCAAAAAAAAAAAGACCTACAGATAACAAGATTTTCGAATATTTCAAAGAATGCCTAATTAATAAGATTAATGCCTACAGGATACTCATACATTACAACAGTTCCACTAAAGCAGTTAATTACAACTTAGTTAGGTAACCGAGACGAAACCTAATAAATTTTAACTGCGATTAACATGCTGCAAAACTGGATTACTTAGGTACATACGATACGGGTTGGATCACTGCTTGCATAACTGTTATTATTTTATAAGACTATATCATAATAGTCTGCAATAAATATATTATTTCTGGGACCAATTTTGAACAAATTCGTAAAAAGAAAATAGTATTTTTTTTAAATATCAGCCACAATAACAACATTATTTGTTGTAAATTTTGTGAGAAATAATTCCTTATATTAGAAAAGACCATTAAACGTGCTTGTGGCTAAATAATAACAGCCGCACGGGTCGATCGATGAGGTTAAGCTACGCTTGCCGCGGTTGGTCCATGGATGGGTGACCATCTTTACACACCAAGACCCCTACATGCCTCGGAAAGTACGTTAAGCCGTTGGTCCCGGCTGTCATTCGTGGATCTTTGACAGTGGCTACGGGTAGTTTCAAAGCCCAAAAGTCTGAAAACCAGTCTTACCAAGGGGTTATCGTGTTACAGTTACTTAGTAACTAGGTTGTGGAGGTCAGATAGGTAGTCACTCCATGTAAAATTGGTATTCAGCTGCAAACGGTTAGACTGGAAGCCGACCCCAACATAGTTGGTAAAAGGCTAGGCAGATGATTAGAAAAGATTAAGTTAAATTGAAACTTGTAAAATGGGCGATTTTATTGCTTTCCGCCATATTTGTTGAACAACCTTAGGATTTACTGACCTATATACTAATACAGTAACACAAGGAATTCAAGCATGTGGTTGACCTAGTTTATGAACGTCAGCACTAATTGTATCACACAATTGTCTTATCTACTGTCAGAAAGGGTGTACCCGACCACAACATTAACTCAGAAAATCAAACTATATTCCGCAGATGGTATCACTCGTGCCAGTCATGGAACGGAAAAACCGGCGAGTGGCAGATTTGGGTGAACGGCGAACGTGTTGGCAGAGGATTCAACAACAGAGTAAGCCATAATAAATTACAGTCGACTATTTTCTTAATGTCCCTCGGGAATCATCGCATTTCCGAATACAAACGAATGCTAATTTCCATGTCCATCAATGATTAGATTTGTCATGTATAACAATTTGAATTCAGAACTAAGTACTTTATTGTTGTTGTGTTTTGATTTCCGTGTGAACTATATAGATAGAGCTGTATCTAAAACTATTTTCGTGCCTACGACTTTGGCAGCTTTCCTCCCATTCATAAAAAAAGCATTAAGTTAAATGAGTATTAACAACTCTATATACTTCGATTGAGAAAGTCCGGTCTGCACCAAGTGCAAAGGGCACCTGATAGAAATCCGATGACTGACGAAACACGAAGTTTGACGAGGGACATTAAGCTAATAGTTATACTGTACTATATTATTTCAACAGTACATACAACATTTGGCACTAATATACGTAATATTCATCAAATCTATTCCAGCTCGTCGGCCACATCATAAAAGGAGGCGGTTTAGCCATATCTGGCCAGGACCAGTCACTGCTCTACAAGAAAGATAACGTAGAACCAGTTGCAAGTGAGTGTTAGATCACGAAATGTTCAATTTACTGCCATGCCATACAATGTAATAACTTAACTGTCTTGCAGAACAGACCGGTTTGTTGGGCGAGATCACAATGCTCCAGTTGTACCACGTAGCCCTGACTGCAGGGAAAGCTCACAAAGACCACAAGCATCACCACGTTCACCACTTCAAACACGACGGAACTCCAGTAGAGTCTTCTACTGAAGCAGTGACGGAGCCTCCTGCGCCACAACCTACTAATCTTGGAAACGGAAACTTTTTAATCGGTGGACAGCTTCAAAGAGGGCCTAACCTAAACTTGGCCGGAGCTCAGCAAATGGTGCCTGTCCAGCTACCGAACGGTCTTCAACTCCAACAAGAATACATCAACGGGCAACTTGCCAACAGACTTGTTTCCGAACAACTGTTGAACAGCGTACAGCCTGTCCCTGACCATTCAAGTGGCGGGGCTCCTGGACAACAAATATCCCTGGTCCCTATACGACAGATTGAGCAGAGTCAAGGTTTTTTCAGGTCATCCCTTGGTCCATCAAAGGGCACAACCGTAGTATTATCTGGATCCCTGTTGAACCCAGCTAATGTCAAATTTATTGACGAAACAGTGTCACATAATTTGTTCAAGAGGAACTCCAAACGTGACAAGAGAGATAATCCCGAAAAAGAGTTGAAAAAAGAACTCGCAGCAACAGGTTTGTGAATTAATTATTCTAGCGTATATCTACATACATCTCGTGGTAACAAAACATTTAATTAATTAGCAGTGGTGGTATGATATGATATGATTAGTGCTAAGGTATCTTAAAAGTTACATATGCAAGCCCTGAGTTAATTGAATGAAGCATTTGAATTCTCGTAAAGCAATTTAGCAGCGACTGCAGAGTGAGCTCAAATTCACAAAATTTTATTAACTCATTTGTTATGACTACGAAAGATAAATCAATAGGTCAATAGTTACCAGAGTGGTCTTGGTAGGATGATTTGTTCCGCATTCGGCGCACGAAGGGTCCTCCACATAATTATGACATTCCTTGTTCACCCCACATTTTATCCCTTTTTGTCCCCGAAAATCGTTTGTTTCATATATTCATTGAATAGGTATGTTAGTCCTGTGACTTGATATTCAAATATTATTATGGCGATCGAAACTGGAATGTCCAGTTTGTCATCAAACAAAGAAAGATTTTTAATCTATGTTAAAATAATCATTGGTAGCGATGAGTCATTAGGTCAATCCAACCTGACGATATTCATATGAACTTTGTTATAAAAATATTTAAATTATGTTACCGAATTCATGATTTCTCAGAAAACTTTATCACATGTTATAGTCGTAGGCGTAAAAAATTATTTCATTTATATACATACCATTTAATTTTTTTTTAAATTATATTTAAAAAAAAAACAGAATAAAAGCTCTTTAGTCGTATCTACACAATATGTTTTCGTAAACTATGGGTGCAGATGCGTTAGAAAGTAGGTACCTGTTACTTAGTTCTGACGTGAGATGTATGTTGGCGTTGCAAGGTAACTCGACGCCTGGCCATTGTCTAGCAAGATACCGGCGCCACATCCCATAAATGAATTGAAAGACATTTTACATAGATACCTATAGGAAGGTTACAAGACGTTTTTAAAAGTTTCACTACGTTTTAGAACTTGTTATAATTTGGTTAAAGCACAAAGTAGAACATTTAACTACTAAATTCATGATAATATGATGAGCGAAAAGCCAGTGGTTTTATTGTATAATATAGGTAGTTCTAGGTTCCTTCTCCATGAAAAAACATAAATGTGCAAACTTTTATAGTGCTCAGTCAAACGGTGTCGAACTAGATTTCACTTAAGTATCCTATATGAAGAAGTTTCTCGAATACATGTACGGGTCGTGCCATTAAAGATGAGACTTGACGCACCACGTGGTTTGACTTGCGCAGTAGACGATTTATGGGTCTCTTTAGCGGTATGAGGTCCCTGCTGGGGTGTCATCGGGGCGGGGGAAAGAGCGGCGGGAGGCGCGGTCAAGTCTCATCTTTAATGGCACGACCTGTACTTAATAGTCATTCCTAGAAGTATTACTTATAACAGTTACAACGTGCTTGAGGTTTTAAAGTGAATACTCAACAAAGGCTTTTCCAAGAAAAGTGGGAGAATTACGTTCTTCTCAGAAGTGGAAAAATTACGATTTTGAGAATGGTAATTCTTCCACTTCTGACTAAACAATCGATATGTTCTCGTAAAAATAAATTGACTTGATATACATATAATATAATATAATGAAGGTGCATTATTAAATAAATAAAATAATTCAACTTTACTAAAGAAGTAAAAATATATGGACTGTATATTATGAGAGTCCATATTTTTTTCAAAGATGGCGGTTGTTAGTAGTACACACAAAAATAAAAATAAAAAGATTTAAGTAGTTAATTATATTATAATTATGTCACAACTAATAATAAATGCTCTCAAGATAAGATATCTCCCTTCTAATTAATTGTTTCTAGACATCCACCGGTGACAAGAGAAATCTGTATCTAAGGATTAGTGCTACTATTGATTATGATACCCGTGTTTTCAAAAGCGTTTGCATTCAAAACTCAGTCTCAATCTGTTAAAAAAATCCTCTAATTTACCTCCTATTTTTGTCAAGTATTTGACAATGATTTTCATTATTAAATACACACATACAATGATTTTCAAATTAAATATTTTTATCACTAATGAGATTGCAACTGGACGAAAGTAAGCCTTCAGATCATGCTTACAAAAAAATCGGATGAGTACCTAATCATAACGAAATTAAATCAAACACGTGAAATCATTGATGATCAATTGTTTTCAGGAAAGAAAGATAAACGGGGCTTAGTTGCTTTGTCCGACGGATCAATTGTCGACGAAGCTCTTCTCAGCCCCGATCTAATCGAAGACAACAAGGAGGACGAAGCCTTGTTCCAGCAGTCATTGCTGAATGGACTCGCCGGCTTTGTCGGAAACCTGCCAGTGCAGAATTTGCAAAAGAAAACAGTAAGTAGAACGCAGTCCTAAATATGCTCTCTTAATCGTGATCGGTTTTACGACTGTAAATAGTTTTAAATGGAGAATAAACTTGGCGATGTCACAATCAAAACTGTTTACTAATTGTAAGGCTGGCGGCGTCAACACTTTTTACTTTTTTTAACTACAATAATCAGTTAAAACTACTTTTCTGACTGATTAAAACTATTAGAAAAAATTACTAACATTTACTTAAAAACCTTAGGACTGTAGGTTATTTAAGGTGACACTTAAATTAATAATAAATAAAAGAGAAAAAAAATGTCTTGAATCCAGATAATTACAACTAATACGTTACCTAAGTAAAACCGTGATTTTGAATAGAAAACGAGTTTTTACTTAATATAGTTTTGACTGTATTACACTTTAATTGTATGGAGTTATGACGTTCTAAAGCAGTGATACTTTATATTATTTATCACATAAAATATCATTATTTATTTATCGCTGGTTTGGGTAGCTCAAACTAGTCGCCTGAGACTTTAATTTTGAATTGGACTTCATCAACACGTTGTTTACTTTTTACAATTTCATATTCCTCTTGCATGTTATGTTGAAGTTATTAAGTTTTTTACAGCGCGTAGCTAACGCTTTAAAATTTCATCGAAAGGTTATAAAATTTCTGTTTTTTTAAGTTTTTAATTATGTTGGTGACCTAAATCGCGAACTACTGTCATAGATTAACATATTACTTATAAATGAATATAAATCTTTTTACATCGAGCTTCCGATAATCTGTCACGTACATCTCTTTTATATATGTTATCATACTGATATAGTAATAAGTAGTTTAAAAATGTTCTCCATTTCCAATAAGCTCACCGTATGCCACGCTATAGTTTCAATATACAAAGGCGCTGTTATCTCAAAAGATATAAGATACTTATCTCCGCATCCATAATGGAATAAGCTCGTGCACTTTAATAAAAATCCCTTTCTGTAACAATATCGTTATTTCAGTACATAATAACAGGGACAATCAGGTTACGTGGACGGTGTATAATTGTATATCAAAGACTCTTGTGTAGTAATATCAGTCCCTAGCTTTAATTTATGCAATATTCTTCTTGGTATTAAACTAAAGATACGTTTTTAAATTCATAAACATATATCACATTTTGGTACAGGCATGTTATATTGTTTCGACTCGTACGTAACTCTCGCTGCCCTCACATTTCTAATCCATTTTTTGTACACTGTCTCTTTGCATTTAAAGGCAGACCAGCGCGATAACGCGGGCGCTACAATGGTGGCGCTGCCTGTAGCGCCCGCGATATCGCGCCAGGTCGCACGAGCCTTAAGACTATTTTATTATAATCCTACAAAACCTACAGATTCATTTGAAATGTGTTAACAAGCTTGTCTAGAAGTTCAAGTTCAAGTGTGTACTTAGGTCGATTGCTTGCTTATATTCCGTTGGTTTAGGTAGTTAACTAAAGGTAAACAAAAAACAGTGGTGGCACTCCGGGAGTGCCGACAGAAGTGAAAACTTGAATAAGATCGCCATGATGGAAGAAAAATACTTGTGTAGAACATTGGTCCGTAACCTTATCTAAATAAAGAGCACAATCGCGTTTACAAAAATGAGGTGTCATCATGGTGTCGCGAAATCAATGGTTTAGTCCCATCTAAAAAATGCCCAACGCGTGACAAGAGAGCTGTCAAAGGCCTCTGGTTAACCGACGAAACGTAGTACCTGGCACTTCAGTTGTCATGCTGCATCTCAGCAGCACTCTTCAATTTATCAACGTTATAATTCGTTGAGGTTTAGAGAACCTGTCTGTGAGCAAAAATTTTGCTCAAGCAGTTACATCTACGAAGAGTAGTTTAAAAGAATAATGATAAAGTTTAACATAGTATATTAATACAAGAGGAAACTATCGTAAAAAAAAAAATGGTTATAACGTATTTTTAAACTAGAAAGTTTCATCTATAAAAAAAAACCTTTTTACGATTTGTTTACGATTAGTTAATTACCTAAACTAATCGAGTATAGATAATTATGATTGATGAGTGCAGCCAGAGCTGAGTGTGAGCACATACGGACGGTGAAAATTATTTAGGTAGGTACTTACACTAAATGGTCAGTGCAAATATTAATTTTGACTTGCCATAAAATAAAATATTCAACTCGCTGCTCTAATGAAAACGCTTAAGCAAAACTCAAAGCTGCCGAGTGGTTTTCCGTTAAAAGGAAATAAAAATCACAAACGCAAACAAGAGAAAATCGTTGGTTTTCATTATAGAGGATTTAATGATCATTTCGAAATACATTTATATAAGTAACTAGTGCAGAAGCTTTCCATTAATTAGCATTAAATAGGGTTGATGACATAAGATTTTTTTGCCCGTCAGGTAGGTTATTAAAAAATATTAAACACGTATTTTCTCTTTTTTTACGTTATCAAAAGCTTACGGCGGTACATTGAGTTAAAATGTGCCATGACGTCACGAGTATGTAGATTTTATACTTGTGACGTAGCGATTCCCACTCCCAAACTTTAATGCGTTTTATCTAAGTATTTTTTTATTAATATGATAAAGCCAAAAACTACTTGTCTAATTTTTTATTATCTGACTGACGGACTAAATAGAATTTGTTTTTTTTTTTTTGACCCAGGTATCATTCTTATTATTAGTATCAGAAAAACTCTTAAAGGAGTATCATAACTGCAGGCAGTCGCTCCATGTAAAATACTGGTATTCAGCTGCATCCGGTTAGACTGGATGCCGACCCTAACATAGTTGGGAAAAGGCTGGGCAGATTGATTGATTAGGTATCTGAACTTTGCTCCAACAAGTTCAACAGTGATAAGCATCACTATAAATTTGTGCTCAAGGAATGAAATCGCAGTGTTAGATTGTTTTATAAGTTGCAATTTTTTACGTTTATTATTCAAATCTTCAATTTTAATTAAATTAAACCAAAATAATGTAAATATCACCTAATCATTAAACTTTTAATTTTAAAGAGCCATCATGTAAAATTACAGTCAAATTGATCCTTCCAAGTGTCAGAAAATTAATGCAGTCTCTTTAATACACACAAACAGTATCTAATACGGAATATTTAAAATTTCAGGTTGACGAGAGAGAGCCAGCCGAAGCAGAAGTTAGGGCCGTGATGCAGGTCTGCAGCGGCTGCGCTCCCGAGCCGTTCAAGAAGGCTCTGGTCATTTCCTGGAGGTCTACCCCCAAAAAACTGTACAGCGGCGCACATTACTACAAGGGCTTACCAATCTGCCGAGCTTTTTAAACTTACCCTCGATTCTAACTTTAACGTACAAAGACTAACATACTTATTCATAAACGTTTTATAGCCATCTTGTAACCCCACGTATACACCAAGGTATAAAACATGTATCTACTTGTATTGTTTACACATAAATCAGATTGTAGACAAATTGTAAACAAGACTTGTAGAAAATGTCAAAAAGTTGAACACAAATAATTCATGTCTGAAACAAGTATCACAACTTGATTAATGAGTGTAAACCTGGGACACAGTCATGGACTCAGGTGCAGCTATATTGTCATCCCATTTTATTCAGTAATGTTGAATGCTGATAAAACGTTTATAAATGTCGAGTTTGCATACACATAGGGTTACTTGTATTATAAATCTTTTAAACGGCAAGGAGGCAAGCTTTATCTACGACTAAACACTGATTTCCAAATGTAAACTTTCTTATGTAAACGCCATTTATTTTAAGTGTTAAAGATATAAATATTTAGTTTTATCAAAAGTACTACAATTAATTAATTTGAGGCTGCCAGGTGATTTTGCTCTGGAATGTGTAAATTAGTCATTGGTTGTCAAAACACATCGAATGTTTATATTATTTATTGTAGTTATAAGAATGCATTAAATGGTTACTCGATTTTTCTTTAGTTTTAAGTACATCTTACCAATTTGTTACCATTTTTTATAATAAATCTTTAAAGTATAGATGTTATTGTTTTATTTTCACACTACATGATTTGCACTACATGATTCAGTGATCTGGAAGGTGATAACATTATTATCTTGACACTATTAAACTAACAACAGCTATATTGTTATTTACCTAGGTATATGAAAACACATTAGATCAACTAAATGAAGCCCAAACCACGAAGGTATTATAATTACGAAGTAAAGAACCGGCGCCGCTGTAAATGTTTCTTGAAGGGTACGAAAATACTTACCTTTGATTGCGACATCGTTGGACGTGGATGTGGACGTGAGACTCCAACTTACCTTAGTCTTATGCACGTGCTGATGATGGTATTCCGAATCGATCTCAGGTTCGCTGAAGTAGCTCTGGTCCTATGAAAAGAAAACCATTTTTATGTCCACGCAATTTCTGTCCGTTCCCAGGTTGATCGCGAAAAGCGAGAAGGCCGCCCATTGTTTGTTTTGTAGTGTTCAATTTATTTTTTGCTATGTATTTTCTGGTGTATAATAAAGTATACATAAATAAATAAATAAAACAGTCGATATTAAGTAGACTGATGATATGACTGTGGCTATGGGAGTCAGTAGTGGAACAGTCTTACGAGTTGTATGCTGTATGCTGGAGTAATCCCCAGCATACAACTCGCAAGAGTTTTCCACTCCAGAGTACTAACTGGGATCGTGCAATGTCGAAGAATGCAATTTTTTTTTTTTTTCTAACCTTTATAAGGTAAGCATTGCAATACTAACCTTTGAATTAAAGAAAGAAAGATAACTTGTTTATTCTGTCATGTTAATTAGAAAATGCTTTTATAAAACTATTTGGATTAGAGACTGGATGGCAAGATCTTCCGGGGCATCATGTACTATTTTTAGTAAGCTGTGTCACCAATCCTGTGATGAAGACCATGCAAGTGATAGGGAAAGGCGAGCAGGCGAGTGAAATACAAAAATGTTGAAGTTACTCGGCTGCAAGCTACTGTGCAACACGTAAGTGCAAGTAACTCGTATGATACTTCAACACAGAGTGCGAGTTCCTGCACTGCAGCTACTAACTAAGCTAGGGCACCCTAAACTAATGAGATAAGTTAACTTAGAACTGTGACCAACAACGCTACATCCCAAGGAAGGGAAAAAAATACAAACAAGAACAAAAATACTAATTGATACGCTAATATACTAACTGATTAGCATATTAGCGTATCATTAGTATTTTTAGCTGTGGTTCTATTCTGGTGTACAATAAAATATATTCTACCTATATATTTAACATTTGGATCGATTTAATACATGTACATAATAATAATGCATTTATTTACAAAATTATGAGTTATTATAATTCTACTAATAGTAACAATAGGAACATCATATCATGGGTATTTTGAAAGATTTCCACGTAACCACATAATTTTGCTCCAAAACAGCATTCTCTATACTCAATTTGAAATAAAATTAGACATTTAAATAAACCTTTTTTAAAGTCCGTTTAACCGATTTTGACTTCTATTGCGTTGGTGGCATGACAAATGGCAGCTGTAGTAAACAGTTGGTATTGTAACCACTTTTTTGCTTTTTATGCCATCCTTATGCCTACGGCATCGAAGTCAAAATCGGTTGAACGGTCTGTAAAAATTTGTTAATGTGTAATCTTATTTCAAATGGAGAATAGTTTATTTCCAAGGCCTTGAATATAAGTTTTCTTCAATAAACTATTCTGAACTTTTATATGAATGGCAAAATTGATCTGCTTCATTGAATAACAATAAATCATTTCAATTAAAATATTTCTCCATTCCTCAACCACAGAGAATTTTATCTAGTTGTGTCTTTCCATAATTATTTGCTTTGAATCGTGCCTTCAGCTTGTGGTGGTGGTGTGGTTTCATTGGGTAGTAGCTACATGTCTGTTATTGTTATCCAGTTAGTGATGCTTGATGGAAGCTGCCCGATATGCTCGATGTACTGAATTTGTCGGTTCGGTTCGCATCGTGTTGTATAATTTACTGACCAGAACAATATTATAAGACAACGTCATTGAATTCCATCTTGCTAAGGCATGATACTAAAAACATTAAAAGTTAGTAACTTTACTCTCACGACTTTAAGGAAAACTCGGATTAAAGAAAAGAAAGAAAATATTTGGACACAGTTCGTGAAACACAAAACACAAATAACAAAGTGAAAATAATGTTTTGACAACAATAGACTACGAAGAATACAAAAATAAATTCAAGATCTAGAGAAAAATCATGTAGTCAGAAGCACCACAAGCAAGACCTCAAAAATCGAAGAAGAAACGTAGTCAGAGCACCAAGCAGCAGACTTGGAAGAAAAATACCTAAAATAAATACAATATCCATTGTTGGTCTCACATTATGTTTGGTATCCAAACAACTTTCAAATCCCTTACAAAATCTTAAAGTCTTTTAGGTATATGACTGCAAGGTGATACGTACTTGATCCCAACTCGGTGGTCCGGAACATGGAGGCGCAGCAGCAGGAGGCATGGCAAGGGAGCCCACGCCGACAGCACCGGGGAAGGCACCTCCTCCTATATCCGTAGCCTCGAAGAGACGCAGGACAGAGCGGTCTCGAATATCCCGAAGATGGGCTCTGCAGAAGAAAAAACACGGACTAAGTATCTCGAAGTTGCGTTGGAAGTTTTTATCCAGCAGATTTTTATCTATTGGCTGTCATATTATGTACTATCATAATAGGTATGACTTTAAAAAGTTAGGTGAAATATGTACCTATACCTCATAAGCTTGACACGCGTCTAAGCAAAATTATGTCATGTCAGCATAAGAAGTCCTAAAAGTAACGCCTGTCGTCCCAATTTCTAATGCCAATTGCCTTCTGGCGCAAGCAAGCTTAAATATTTCGGGAAAATGTTCCATTCCGCACTGGTAAAACATTAAAATTTTGCTGGCTTAGTATAGTAGGTACGGAGTAACGTAATTTCAATAGAATAAAAGCCTAGCCTATACTGGTTTTGTAGCCGTTGACATGCGGCAGACCGTACATTTTCTTGAAATATTTTTTACACAGCGGGCGAGAGTACTCATTAGGCTCTTGAAAAATCTTAACCTTGAATTCGTTCTACAACGGATGTCACCAGTGAAAATCAAAAGCTTTTTATTTTATTGACTAAAAGCACTTTTCAAAATAAATAAGATTGAATGAAACACAACAACAAGAAACACATGTCGGGAAGACATAAATTTTCTTGAAATTTTAATAAGTATGAAGATAAAATATTCATATAATCAAGAGGAAATGTTATTTCTAGTACATGTTTAATTTCCGTAGTACTGCAATTGATTGTATGATGTCATGATTGTTAAGATTTCTTATTTTTTACAGTTCTTTGTCGTATTCTCGGGTCCCTACTAAATGGTGGCCGACATATTGGATTTTATTTTGTAAACTTGATGTTGGAATTGATAAAATGTCGTAAAAAAGAACCATTCTTACACTGCATATTTCACAGAAGTACGTTTTTGATAATATTTACAGTACTTTCTGTTACTCGAAATACATTGACACGCGGCCTGCGATCTCTAATTAACCAAAGCATCCAATGCTTACTGAACTCCTCATTAATTAAATGTCCGAAATGTAGAGAAAACGCGTGCGGTCATGGCACCAGCGTCAAGGACGAAGTTCATGCTCGTATACTCGAATTTCAGTATGCTCACAGGCACACACACACTCGTATATAATAGAAGAGACACAGAGAGAGAGAATGTCGCATAACGATTTTTCCTTACGTGACGATTTGTACCAGTGAACTTCGTTCCAATAATACGACGGGAATACTTCGGAGGGTTTCTCCCCCGCAACGCTAATCAAGTTATACAATTTTATTAACTTACTTTTCTAAGTTTGCATTACATGCACATATTTGCTGCAATTACTATTTCTCGAATCTTCATTGCAAAATTGCAATAATGAGTCAATATAACTCACGTAGTCACGTATGATTTAAAACTTTTGACACTTAAAACTTGACACTTTGAAACTTGCCTTTTTTTCGAAGTTTATTTTAGCTCGCATAGACTATTTTACCCACCCACAGACGCGTCTTAATACAGAGTCATATAGTATACTACACACTGGCTCTGCATTAAAAACGCGTATTTAAATCACACTTTCTCTCTCTCTCTGTCTCTTTCCATTATATGAATAATAGTAAGAGAAGAGAAGAGAGAGAGAAAGTCGCATGAACCCCCTCCATACGACTTTCTCTCTATCTTCCCTACGTTTTTTCGTAACGTTTTTTCCTTACGTGATGATCGAAACCGCGTTAAAGAAATTCGTAAAAAAAAAATACAGTTTTTAAAATTTTCATTCATACGCTTTTTTTGCTTAAGTGATTGAACTAACAACAGTTGCCGCCGAATGAATTTCAATCATCCATTGTTTTAAAAGTTTCTGTTTCATTCTAGTGGCAGCCAGTAGGTACCTGTTGCTGTCTGACTTTATAACGCTGTAATGATCTCAATTTAAGGCTCTAGGTAAGATTATTCACTTTGACGACCACCTCCTATAGGTACATTTTGGGTGGAATTTTAGGGCATACGCCTCGTAAAATATAACATTAAAAATGGGTTGTTTAGAAAGGGACAAAATAATTTTATGAAACGAAATTGTAATTGTAACCTGAGTATTTAATTTAAAATTAATTATTAATTCATAATCAATATTTCAGTACACTACAGTGCGATACTTCATTATACAATTCAGTAATACTGACAAATTAATCAAAACAGGTACCTAAATATTTGACAGCTATTTGGCGACGTTGTCAACTTTCTGGTTACCGTTACACCCTTTTAAGTTGTTATGTTGAATCGATTTATATCCCTGTAGATTTGATACATGTCCTGTATAGAGGAGCTCGTGGCTAAAAAATAAGAGCCGCACGGGTCGACCTATCAGGTTAAGCTACGCTTGCCGAGGTTAGTCCGTGCATGACTATCTTTACATACCAAGACTCATCCGTGCTTCGGAAAGCCGTTGGTCCCAGCTGTCATTCGTGGATCATTGACAGTCGTTACGGGTCGTCAGAAGCCCGAAGTCTGACAACCAGTCTTACCATGGGGTAAGTATCGTATTACCCAGTAACTGGGTTGTGAAGGTCAGATAGGCAGTCACTCCATGTAAAATATTAGTATTCAGCTGCATCCGGTTAGATTGGAAGCCAACCTCAACATAGTTGGGAAAAGGCTAGGCAGATTGATTAACAGTCCTTTATAGATTTCAGTACATTTTTTTAGTAAGAACCTAATCAGTTGGTTTTCCCCAGGTTAAAACTAAGGCAGAGTAGGTACCTAATTTAGTTAGAAGGTCGTCACAATAAAAGCCTTGTAGGTGTTTTTAGGGTTCCGTACCTAAGGAGTGCCAGCTATAAATAAAGCTCCGCGGTTCGACCGTCCGTCCGTCCGTCCATCTGTCACAGGGCTGTATTTTTTTAACCGTAATAGGTAGACTACTATATATGACCGCTGTATCAACAAATAACAAAAATAAAATAAGTTATAGTGTACCCTTCGTGTGCGAGCCTGACTCGTACTGGGCCGCTTTTTTATGGTTCCGTAGTTAACAAGGAACCCTTATATTCGCTATGTCCGTCTGTCTGTCTGTGCGGGCTTAGCTCAGAGACTCTTGGTTTTAGAAAGCTGTAATTTGGCATGGGTATACATATTAATCACGCTGACAAAGTTGTAAAATAAAATCATGTTTTTTTTAAGGTACCTCGCCGACACGTAAAGTGGGGATGATTTCTTTTTCTCATCTGGGCCATACTGTGAGATGTGGTTGAAAAGGTCGTTCAAAAATATTATGAGTTTGTAAAAACCATTTTTGGATTCAGTGATCGGTTTTCGAAATATTAAGCTTTTTAAAGTGCTCATTTTTGTTAGAGTCAAGTCTCCCCTTTGCCAGCTAAATTGTTGGTTTTGGATATGTGATAAAATTCACGGCAGTAGTATATATAGCGAAATTAAAAAGGAAACTATCACAGCTAAGTAGGCTTTGCAAGTTAACGAGTAATAATCGTCCAACTTACATTTGCGGTTGCAAAAACATGTTTTCCCATACATTTCTAATGGGAGAACATGTTCTTCAACTACAAAGTTAAGTTTGTTTTTAGGATAAATTCATCCCAATAACGGAACCCTTCATTGTGTATGGTCCAACACGCATTTGGCCGGTTTAATATTTGTAATTTTCCTCGTTAGGAAAACAAAAACAGCCAATTTCAGTCAATGCAATTGGCAGGCAATCAACTTGAGAATTTATTATATACCTTGTTATTGTATTACCAATCGAAATCCCTTATCAAAGGAATTATAAAACTTTAAGGTACTAATTGTTTATTGTTTACGTTCTGCGTTTTGCTTTCCTTAATGTACTAAGTCCATCATAAATTCCACGTGGAAAATCAACTTAAGCCCGACAGTGCTCGCGCCTGTAAACTATCCAAATCATTTTGTATCCTATTTCCCAAACATTAGTTATCATTTCAGATTGATCTCACCGAGGAAGTAAGCGTAATGGAAAATTGACTGAATTGAAGGTTCTGTCGTTTGAATTATCGGAAATTAATTAATAGGTTTTGCTGCAACGCCTTACGCCTTCGTGTAGTGTGTTTATCGTGTGAATGTGTTCTGTTTGCGGATAAGAGATACTATAATCGATCGAGAAATATCTTAATACATAAAACCTAAATCTATACAGGGTGGGGATGTCAATCCTAACGAATAATTATAAATGCGAAAGTGAGTTTGTTTGTTTGTAACGCTTTCGCGCTAAAACGGCTGAACAGATTTGGATGAAATTTGGCACATGGGTAGATCATGACCTGAGTTAGGACATAGGATACTTTTTATCTCGATATTCCCACGGGCTCGAGACTTATGCGGGTGAAACCGCGGGGCGCAGCTATACCGACAATAAATTAAAACACGTGCAATACTAGTGCATACGAATACTTTGAAACCATCAAGTACCTAAATCAAGACATTGATATCATTACCATCATCATCTACAGCCTGACTTCTCCCACTCCTGAGCATGGGTCTCTCTTTTCATATGCCGATCCCAACGTTCCTGACCCAGCGTCATCCAGGTTCTATCCGCATGATGACAAAAAAGTCTACCCATATAGCAAATTTCATCCAAATCTGTTCGAAACAAACAAATATACTCACTTTCGCATTTATCCTATACTATTAAACGAGCAATATTTGTATAAATATACATATTTGTACTCACGTTCTCGAAATCGGCTCGAACGATTTCGATGAAAGTTGCAATATAGGAGTTTACGGGGGGCGAAAAATCGATCTAGCTAGGTCTCATACCTGGGAAAATTAGATTTCTCCGTATTATGTCGGAGCTCGGTCGCCCAAAGTTTAGAACACGATAATGAATAATGACATGGCAGCATGGAATTAGTTAGTACTTTACATGGATTAGTATGAACTTCACTTCACTATTAAATGAGCTTTCTCTATTTTCACCAAAGCAGAACTCGGTCGCCCAGGTACTAATATTAAATGTATATAGTTAGGATTGGCGCCCCATATGATTAGGTAGATCTACTTATACGTAAACGGATGATCGTATATAATATACGACACCGTTCTACCTTAAAAAATTGCACATACCTACTATACGTATTATGTTTTCAGAACAAAGGTTATAAAAGGGTTTTTTCCTACGACTCGTGAGCGACGCCGCTGTTAAAGGTTATAGTACCTGGGCGACCGAGCTCTGTTCTGGTGAAAATAAGGAACGCTCATTTAATAGTATAGGATAGTACCTACTAATTCCACGCTACCATGATCATTATTCTAATGTCAATAATGTCATGTCATTATTAATTATCTTGTTCTAAACTTTGAGCGACCGAGCTCTGCTCGGGTGAAAATACGGAGAAAACTAATTTTCTCAGATGTGAGACCTAGCTAGACCGATGTTTCGTCCCTTAAGGGGAATATATTGCAACTTTCATCGAAATCGTTACAGCCAATTTCGAGAACGTGAGTAGAAATCTTTATACCAACAAATATATATACAAATATTGCTCGTTTCGTATAGGAATATATGTACCGCCTGACTCATCATCTTCCAGCCCTAACCGCCTACGGTAGAAATTCAAAATTTGGACAAGTTGTTGGTTTATGTAGACATCCCTTGAAAAAGGATTTTTAGAAAATTATTTCTACGAAACACGTTTTCAATGAAAAAGAAAAAAAAAACTGTCTATCTATGAAAAATCTTATGACTTCACTACATATTTTAAAATAAAATAAAGTCCTCCCCCGCCGCGACTGTCTGTCTGAACGTGATAAGCTCTAAAACTACCAAACGGATTTTCATTAGGTTTTTATTAAACGGAGTGATTCATAAAGAAGATTTAAGTGTATAATTCATTAAGCTTTTGTGATGATCGTTTAAGATGTCGGAAAAAAATCATGCCGACTGGGAGCTTCATAGGCGTGCGCCGCGTAAACCAATAGAGTTAGGTATATGAAAAGAATGTATTACAGAATTATAGTGGGCTTATAAAGTTTAATCATGGCCCTAATACCTGAGTATAGTCAAGCGCAAATCAGTGGTAACATGGCTGTTGCACTATGAAAAACGCCCCTACCACTATGACATAAAGTAGCTATTAATTTAAAATTGTTACCACTTATGTGTTTACTATACCACAGATTAATACAGATGGGATACTCCGCAAAATCATTTGAATATAAAGCGACTTGACTCTTGCTACGACACAATAAAGTGCAATTCAGGTCACTTAGCGCTAATCACCTACGGTTATATATTACCTAGAAGTTGCCTCTCTTTCTATCGCGTGACACTTATATCTTCTGGCTTCGTTACAATCACTGAATTGGCCCAGCAAGACGGGCCCGCCGCGTACTTGTTGCTTCATATCTAAACTGCGGAGTGTTCCATCTGTATTCAGTAGGTAAATAATAAAGTTGACAATGGCGCCGATTCTCTTGTACATCGAACAAAACTAACTAAACTATCACTAAAATTCCTTGGGTTCTATCTCTAAATTTGAAAACAATTTTGACACAACTAAATCGAATTCGACAATCGCGACTACACACGTGATATTTGTTTGCCCTACCCCGTGACTTTTTTTTAAAACCGTAGGCGCGCAGCGGGACTGCCTCGACGTGTTTTATATGGAATTTGACCTGCGCCTGGTTCTTATCGGACGGTAAGCTACCCATACCTCACCGACCGCAAACCCATGCCTATGGTGGCCGGGAATCGGCCTGCGACTCCCGACGCTCAGGGCGTCGCCTGCGGCGGTTAGGTTATCACGCGCTCCGCCTCCTCCTTTGCGAGCATTACTGCTTTGCAAAAGGAGGTGACGGCCTCCCATGCCTCTCGCTTCATACCATGGCCTGAACTACGGCTGGACGAGAGAGATCACCGCCGCCGATCGCCTCCACAAGGACACTGCGATGCTCCACCCAAGCCAGGCAGACCTCCACCGTATGCTCCACCATGTCCTCCGAGCGATCCACACAATGGTGACACCCTGGCGTTTCCTCTCGCCTTATCCTGAACAGGAACCTTCCGAAACAGCCGTGTCCGGTGAGGACCTGCGTCAGGCGGAAGGTAAGGATGCCGTGGCGCCTCTCTAGCCACTCCTTAAAGAGGGGACTTATGGCCACAATTGTGGTGTGCCAAACTGTTTTCGCACCTGAAGTCGAGGTGTTGGTGTGAATTTAAATTTCATGACAACCAATTTTATTCCACACGTTTTTAATTGCGATTAGAAATAGTTGACAATCAAAATTTTACGTGAAAATCGTCAAATTTAGAATAGCAAAATTTCCATTTTCACTAAATTAAATATCTCAGTACCTTAGTGCTGTCAAACTAAAATATAGTTAAATTGTGTCACTTTAGTCTATTTCAGAATGGGAAATCATCATTTGACATGAATTATCTAAATCTTGGTGATTTTTAGTTGAGTTTAGAGGCTGACAAGAGAATCGGCTCCATTATTAGTTTTTCAAAACTATCTCACAAAGTTTGTATGTATAATTTGAAACCAAACTGTAGGTATTAATAATCATGACAAAAAAAAAATCAGCCCTAATCAACTTAGTATGGAAAACAAATTTTATTGCTTGCTTCGATTACCTAACTCGAAAATTGGCATAAAAGTCAAATACCTAATGGAAATGCATGAAGCGACTTTTGTCCATCAACCCTCGGGATATTACATATGAATAAGTGCGAAACCCCTCTGCTACTCCCTCGGGGGATAACAGGAGTGATGTTATGTTTATGAGAAAATAAGAGGGTAAGGTATTAATACCCACAAGTCCAGTCACAAGGTGGGTTTTTCCAAAATGTAGGGCAGTTCTACATTATTTATTTGTATTATTTACTAAATTGATTTCAGTATAGTATTGCTAACATCTAAAAATTGGCATCTTCAATCCAAGATGGCTCGAGAAATCACTCAAGGTCGAAGCATTGAAACTTTTCTTCTAAATTCAGAAGAACCCGATCAAAATAAACCAGACGACCAAAAGAATGTACAAGAAAACCTGCTCCGAGTAAGCTGCAAATTAATATGATAAAAATACCTATTTAGAAAATAAGACACTAAAGTTAAGTAATTTAATTGTAAACATTAACGGTATTCTAAAAATCATAAGCAATAATTGACAACTGGCAACTCTGAGTTCATATTATTTTACAGTCAACCGCGATATTGACAGCGCCTTTAATTTCCAATTCATAGAACGAATGAGACCCCTGATATGCGATTGATTGTACTATCTATGCACGAATCATCTAACAAACGAACGATAATACTTAACAAACTATGAAAATCACTACCAAAGCCGACATGACGTCATTGAACGATTTCATCAAAAATCACCTGATCGACACATTATTATCAATATTACACCGCTTTTCAACAATCACTGTTTAGAGCTTAACGAAAAACCCTTTCAACAAAATAAATACAAACAACTAATAAGGGGAAGGTTTAAAAATAGAACAGGCTACAATATCAGAACGTGTACAATGTTAAATCAAAACAATGAAGTAATAAAGGCACTCACGGGCAGCGGTAATCGTGAACGTGGCTAAAACTTCGACTGGGTCTCATCGTGAAGCGCGAAATACGAACTTTTTCTTCGAGCGAATGTATGGATGGTCCAAAGTCGGGTGGAACACTGATTGCGAGCGTCCCTTCACAGGGGTGAGCTCCCCGCGCAAACTCGGTCCGCTTCGCTCCCGCCAAAACAATTGCAAACACGCGTGCAAGTTTTACTCCTTTTTTTACTTGTTTCTACTGATTTTTCAGCGATCAGATAAAGTTTATAAACATAACATTACGCATGTAATGCCCGAAGGGTTGGACAGAGGCGTACCTAGTAGCACACCCACATTTTCGCCAGTAGGTTGCATCTAATCGAGACTTTGACATATTATTTTTTAATACAAAACCTGTCAAACCGCAGTATTACTCCCTCTTCTTTCCAGCTAAAGCACTGGTGAAGGGCGGGCGTTTTGGTATGTTTAGTAGTTTTGACGTTCGAAAACTGCTGATTCTCAGCCAAATTTAAATGAATAAATGGTCAATTGTATCTTCGAAGATTTTTATTATTTACTTTTCCAATTTACTTAGACATTGGCAGAATGGTCAACATCGGCTTTGCTTGCCATAGCAAAAAATAAAATAGAACAGATTCTGATTTTCAGATAAAAGTTATCTGGCCATTGGAAAATCGATCATTATTGCTCAAAGTATTTTGTCACTTTAATAATTTAATAGCTTTATTATTTCTGATGTTACACATAATTTGGCCTAAAATAGCACGGTTTCTGTTTATCGCATTATTAGTTTTAGTCAGACCTTATAGATTTATTTAGAACTCGCTGAGCCCGCAGCTTCGCCGACGTGACATTTTAGGTGCTCTTATTGGCATTACAAGTCAATGGTATCGTGAAATCATTAGTATATTCATTCATGCGGAAATTATCGTCTACAACATTATTTGATTTTGATTTAGTAGGAATATGAACGAAACAAAATACTTAGTAGTCATTCAAGGTCTCTCCTGGGTTAAAAGGAGAGTAAAAATCGTTCGAATTCAAGAAAACCTTAATCGAAATTTCTTTCACTTCTTTGAAAACTTCAACAGTCGATTCAAGACCAAAGCTGAAATAAGTAAAATGCAAAAATACGCGTTAGTGAAAAATATTGCAATTACTTCAGTTACTTAATTTAAGTAAAGTATTTGTTAGTTTCCGTGTTTCATTCTTAAAATAAAGCTTTTCGGTGAAATGTTAGGCATAAGTGACTGACATGGCCAAAATAAAACGAAATATACAGAGCCATGTCGGGCTTACGTCAGAAACGGTTGCAGTAAATCCAGGTATATTTTGTTAGACTCTCGCACTGCCCAAACCGCTAAAAAAAGAAACCACAATTTTGGACAGTACTTAGTTGTGATTTAATACCAAAGTGTATACTAAAGAAACGAAACGATCAATTGCAATTGTCAATGTTTATTGATACACATTGATGCGCGAATTCATCGTCTACCAAATTCAATAAAGCGATTGATTAATTACTTCAATGCAATTGGTTTGTTACGGGGGACCCTTAATATAGTTTTTAGCGAAAAGATAAGGGAGAAAAAGTGGGAGGAACTTCGTTTATAAGAAACTTCGTTCGCGTGGAAGTCGATATAATATAGCACATGCTACTCGCTGATAATGTAGCTTTCCATAGGTGAAAGAATTTTTAAAATTGGTCAAGCAGTTTTTGAGTTTACCCATTACAAACAAACATAAAAAAAAATCTTTTCTCTTTATTATAATATTAGTTTAGATATCTTAATAAATAAGATATCTATACTTGGGACTTGACATAAATACGTAGCTAAGCAAATAAAAAAGTTTGGCATTATTAGTTATTCGAAACCATCCCCCGAAAATAATCTCGATAAAAAAAGATTAAAAAAAAATCTAACTAATAAATTATAAATGCGAAAGTGAGTTTTTTTTTTTTTGTAATGTGGATGAAACCGAGGGGCGCGGCTAGTTCAAAATAATTACAATGTTCTTTTCTTAAATTATATTTATTATTTTTATTTGTAAGCTCATCATCATCATTGAGACATGAAAAATGCATGTGTAGTTTTTGAGTTAGTTTCAATAATCTTTTTTTTTAATGGCGTCTTGCAGGTTAACCTAGGAGGTTGTCGGCTGCTTAACCGGACTTTCTTTCCTGTGGCTGCCTCAATAAATTAAGGCCTCCAGCCAGAGCGTAAGACTTAGAAACTTAGCGACTACACGTTAAGGTCACCCCCTGTGGGATACGAACCTCAGTTTAGGGCGTCGCTGGAGGAAGACAGCATGGGACAGGTTGCATCGGATTAAACGTATTTACTACGACTTAAAAATAAAAACACAAAAAGTAAAAAAAAAACTTTCGTTTTGGAAGTCGAAAATACTTAAATGACTTCCGAAATTACATAAAGTTATTTTTCACATTGTAGTGTTTTTTTTTGGAGGCGAAACTCATTTAACTCAAAATGGCAAAAACACTAAAACACATATTTTTTTTAATAAACAAACATGTTGTAAAATATTTGTGTCGTACCTACTTACTTCATTATTCTTTTAAAATGTACAAAACTTCTGTTCTAATTGAAAAAGTCAGAGGCCATGTTGAATATTGTTTGTTTGTTTGGGGCCATGGGCCATGTCAATAGAGAGGAACGCAGTTAACGTGTTCGCGATCGCTTGTTTGAACTGGGAATCCAGTGCTAAAAGAACATCCTGTATTTTATGACACCATTCGAAAGAGTTAACCTTTCCATCAGGCGAGATTGAGGTCAAGAGCAGGCCCATTCACCAATAAAAATAGGATCTCTCTAATAGATGTTGTAGAAGGGATTTCCGATCGGGAATTTCTCAGAAGTGAATTTCTCGGTGGGAGAGTTTTCAAAAATGACGATATCACTTAGTTCTACTTATAATAAACAGAATTCTAGGCTATTGCAGTTAAAAAATTATTTTCACTTTGTTGATTTTGTTTTGTGTTTCACGAACTGTGTCTAAGTCTATGCACCATGTTTCACGTTTCTAATTTAAATAAAACCGGTCAAGAGCGAGTCGGACTCGCGCACCGAGGCCGAGGGTTCCGTACCATTTTAAATTTTCATCGGTGAGGCCTATATTCGTCCGAGAATTTAAACACTGCTGTGTTTAAATTCTCGGACGAAGAAGAATATTGCAGTTTTAAGTCAGCACCATCTCTTGTTGAGAACTTATGTAAATTTTGTTGATGAATTTGAAAAAGTGTGCTATTTAGAGACATCGTTTTATTTTTCCTGTAATTTACATTAACTTCTGTCACAGAATAATTTCAGATTTGTCTCTGTGCAAACTTCGTAAATAAGGAGGCTAACGCTATTTTTCAAGTGAAAACTTCTTTAAGCGCGTTGGGCATTTTTGAGATAGAACTAAATCATTGATTTCGTGACACTGTGATGACACCTCATTTTTGTAAATGGGATTGTGCTCTTTATTTATTTTAAATTACGGATCAATGTTCTATGCAAGTATTTTTCTTCCATCAAGGCGATCTTGTTCAAGTTTTCACTTCTGTCGGCACTCCCAGAGTGCCACCACTTTTTTTTTAATTTTTCGTCAATCGTCGAAAACTATACGGCCTAAAAAAAAAAGAAAAATGTTTGAAAGGGTGCAAATAGCGCTCTTTCATATGATACCCCACATGCCCCAGTAGTCCAGCTTCGATTTTTGAAGGGTTTCTTTTTATTATTTTGGTACGGAACCCTAAAAATGATGAACTTTCAAACAAACTTTCGTCCAATTTTCAAAAATCCTTCCTTGTTGCTCCCCTTCGTTAAAATAGGAACTCTTGTGCAAAAAATATATTTTATTTAGGATATGCGTTGCCTGTCCGTGTACCAATTTAATATTTTTAACTGACTTCATAAAAGTTTATAATTTTAAAACTTTACTCTTAAACTCTGCTTGGGTGACTTTGAGTTAGCTTCGATAACAAGTATTTAATCCACTTTGTGTATGTTGATGATGTTATAATACTTCCTTTCACTGTTGTGAAGGTTTGTGCGCCCCAGAACTGCAAATCTTCACGGCTGGAACCGATAGTGGCGCAGGTGCTGGAATCTTCTCAAAGCTCTTCAAAATACATAAAGCCACACCATTGAGGGTCCTAAACACGGTGTTCCAGGCAAAATGCATGTGTATTTCTCTAGCCGCTTCAGCCATCATGGCCAGGGAGGTTAAAGACCACTCAATCCGCATACTCTCAGACATCATAGCCGTCGTGCAAGCGCTAAACAGCCACACAGCCACAGTTAACTCTGGGCTGTATACGAGTGTCACCAGCGCCTCAAATAGTTGGGTAGCCTCAATAACACAATCATTCAATGGATCGAAGGACACAGCGGTTAGCTAGGCAACGATGCAGCAGACGAACTCGCCAGAAGGGGGTCGAGTATGGCACCAGTGGGCCAACTCATCGCGCCATTTCCCTAGGGTACTTACGCACCCTGGTAAGGAAACGTACCCGGGATCAAGGTCAAACTATGGTTGGACCAAGGTGAGTGCGGGCAGGCTTAGGCACTTTCCTTGATTGACGGCCGTTTCATGTTGGTATGGTTATAATATCGAAATCAACTCCAGCTGCATATTGATGTGAACGCCAGTTCTTTTGCTAAGTGCGGTGATTAACAAAATTTCCAATAAAATGAGTTTCATGGTGATTAAGTATTACAATATCGACCTTTGGTTTGTCAAATATTTGTCATTTGTGGTGATTAGTGAGTTTATTATGTGTTACAAATTTTTATTTCCATCGTTTTATATTTTAATTTCAGTATCATTATCGTAACTTCATTATGACGAAAAATTTGTGTATTTTCATAGCTCCTGTTGAATAAAACTATTACAGACTTTTTTTTAATACCTTCATGATTACATCTCATGATTGTTTAACATTTAAACTATTGGAACAAACCCTTCTTTCTATCTTGCTAATGTCAATGCCAAAGAAAAACATTTATTTTTCATTAATAAAGTTGGTTCTACAAATAACTAACATGCTTAAATTAGGCGAGATGACCGTAAAATCGAATGAATGAAACAGAATCTCAACAGCGTTGCCAGACATCCCGATTTTGGCGGGACGTCCCGATTTTTAAATCAAAATTAAATGCCCCGCGCGGGACAGGCTCAGTCCCTCTTTTTTTCCTTATTTTTGCTTTTTATTTATTTTTTTATTCAGAAGACTAAGACTCAACTACCTAACGATAGGGTAAATCAGATTTAAAATATACATTTCCTATGGTTATTTTGCTATCTATTGTCACGTAAACGTAAGTTAAAACTCAAATAAAAAGATAAATATTTAAATCCCGCTTTTTTCACTCAAAAAGTTTCAGTATCCCGACTTGGCAAAAAAAATCTGGCAACGCTGAATCTCAAGCCAATGTCGCTATGATAAGGATAATTTGTTTTTAATAAATTGGTACTTACATCGGTCTCTCGTCGCGAGTTTCAAAGTACCTTTTCACTCCTCTAGCTCAAAAAGTCCATCATTGTAGCGTACCAGAGTGGGGAAAAAATAGCATATCTTACTCTAGGGGAAAAAGTAAAATCTTTTTAAATTTTGTCTGTAACCAACGAGCCTACAAAAAGGAAAAAGTCTTTATTCTTATGTAAAACTAGCTTTTTCTCACGGCTTCGCTCGCGTGGTAGTGGGAAATTATCCCATGGAAACTTAATACCGCATACCTGGATAAAAAGTTTCCTTAAGAATTCTGATTGAACAAATAGTATACTTTTTAAAATAAACTATTTCATATTGTATAGGATTATTTTATTTTCTCTCAATCGTAGTGAAAAGTAGAGTGTAACACACGGCGCTAAAAACCCATTTTATCTTGGTTTCTATTTACTCCCTCGCTCGATAGAATGTGTTATTTTAGCCCCTCGTATAACAATCTACTATTTTCGAGTTTACTAGATGCTTGGCGGTCATATTAGGCAAATCGAGAAAGAGAGCGTTCTCGCGCTTGTCATGTTAGCCCTGCTAAAAATACTTGACTTAAAGGCCTCAGTAGACAGAAAAATAAAACTGTTGTTGCTTTCCGCCGAAAAATCGGCGGGAAGATATTATTTCGCACCGTAAATCCCGCAACATATCATCGTCAGTTGATTCAGATTAAAAATTACCTACAAACGTTGAACTGTAATGTTTGCTTTACAAATTGAAAGAGAATCCCGTTTTCATTTTTATTTAAGCCACGATAAAAATGTTCTCGTAAACAAACACAATTCACTCTGGTTGGACAGCGGCTCAACCTAGTGGCAAATTTTATCTTATGGAGAAGGATATCTGTTTGCAGCACGTATCAGGAGATGGCGTTGTTTTAAAGTTTCACGTAGAACTTTAGTTTGTGATGAGACGAGGAGATGGCGTAAAAGTGTCAATCCAAGCGAGGTTCTGAGGCTATTTTCCAGGTTATTTTAAGGGCTTACATTGAAAATAAATTGTAGTTTGATGGTCGTGGATTATGTCCCCTGCACGGCAGTGGCGGTTCCATCTTCCGTGGTCGGCCGCCACGTCGTCGCGCCGCCACAAACTTATCTAAACCAGTAGCCAAAAGTGGAACTAACGAAATAACTGACCGGAATTTAAAAACATTACTTACTTAGCATGGGCTATGGCTAAGCATGATTCTTGTCGCTGTCGCACAGCTGCCATACTAAAAGTGCAATTTTTTTGTACGGTTTAAATTTCATTGTATCGTGTATTCCTTTTTCTTTTTCAGGATACTAGGTCATGTAGTCAAAAAACATACATCAATATGTTAAATCCCCATTCCATATACTTAAAAAGGTACACGATAAAGAAATAGCCCATTTTTTTCGATAGTTCAAGTTTCAAAGCGGAAATGTTTCGAGTTTTTCCACAACATCATATTTTTTTGGATCATAGCAGGTGGCGTTCTGTACTTTCTGCCTACCCAACATGGGAAGAATAGTTTATATAAATGTACTTTTTTGTATCGTTTACTGATCTGATAAAAAATACAGATGAGAATCTTTTAGTAGGTATGAAAAAGGAATAAACTTTTTAAATTTAACACTTAAGTATACAGAATTGCAATTACTTTGATTTTGAGAAATAAAAATATTTATTTCGTTATTTACGTTATCGAGCAGATGAATTTTTCAAATAAGTATTATAATTTAATAAGTACGCGCCTAATGGATTATGAATTTCCTTAAAAACTCTTCGGATTGTGATAGTAACCAGTGTCTTACCCAATTGGGATGCCGACTACGTTCGTTGCAGAGGATTCGCCAAATAATAAATTGATTTGAATAACAGTTTCAATCCAGTTGATAATAATATACATAATAGGTGGCCCGTTTACAGTGGTAAACGGTACCTGATAAAAGATTTATTGTCTTTTTTTTCAAGGGTTTTTCCGAAATACCTGTATGTTCAGCGATTATTTATACTTTAGCAAAAATTGCAAATGGAAATATGTTTTTCGAAAAAAAAATTTTCTTAACTGTTCAGTTTCTAAAAATCACTTCGAATTCATGATGTCCATCAGATGGCATTGAAAACACGGTCGTATGGCCAGCGAAGGTTATTCCAAGATGGACCTATCAACCAGGCTGATATTTTGTTGTCAACAACAAATAACATCCCGCCTGTGTTTTTCCTGAAGAGTTAGGTAGATCATACCTACCCATAGATACCTAATAGTAGGCACAGTCACATTACGCCAGTTCGTTCGCTTCGTTTTTTTTAAGTGAAAACTTCTTTGGGCGCGTTGGGAATTTTTGAGATGAGACTAAACCATTGATTACGCGACACCGTGATGACACCACCTTTTCACCATTAAAACGACATCAACGCATTGATTAGTGCCACTTCTTTTTTTAAATACGTCATCCATTTGAAATCCGTATTCTTCCAGAAGAGAACCATGCAGTCTTCTAGATTTATATTCGAAAAATCCATTTGAATGTCTTCGTAACAATAAGGGGTCCCCAGAACGATCAATTTCCAAAAATATATATTGTAGTAATATTATCAATTGTTTCAATTACATTTGATAGACGATCAATTTGCGCATCGATGTGTATCAATCACGTAAAATTTAGAATTGCCGTGGATAAATTTAGTAACCTGTTACGCTTAGCTATTTTTAAAGAGCCTTAAAAACCCTGAAAGAATTCGACACGTGTTTCACCTCTCAACGAGGCATCCTCAGGATGACGATTGACTTGTCGCGAACTCAAACACAGCGTGTTGCCACACCAAGCACTGAGCGCAGACTGCAAGGTCACGCCTGAATCAATTAACTAAACACAACACCGACCGCTGAACGCAGACTGAGCCTTATCGTCCGCAGGAATCCGCTGGATGCGGGAAGCACAGAATAAAGGCTTGGGCAGACGAGGACAATATCGCGGGCGCTACGGGCAGCGCGACCCTTGTAGCGCCCGCGATATCGCGCTGGTCTGCACGAGCCTTGAATGGTCGTGAATGGATGGTCGAAGTGGCGGTGCATGGGGGAGGCCTGCGACCAGCAGTGGACGTCTTTCGGGTGAAATAATGATGATGTACACACAGAAAGGATTGGCTCTGATAAGAAATCTTTGTCGTTATAGTATTGAATTTGATTTTTGGCTCTATTGATTAGTTTGCCGACCACTGAGCTAGTAAGTATGCCAAAATAACAAACTATATAAAAAAAACACCTCTAATTGCGGTATTAATGTATCGAATTGATAAATAGTTTAAATAAAATAGCTAGCGTTTCAGTAAAGTACAATATTATCAAATAAATGTTTAACAGAAATTTCTAAATACTTTTTGAGACATGTTGATCTGAATTAATAGATTTTGTAAATATTTTAGACAGGTAGAAAATGAGAAGTTTCCACTAAAACTTTTTTGAAGCCTATCGATTTTTTATATTTTTTTATAAAGGCTCGTACAGACCAGCGCGATATCGATGGCGTCACAGGCAGCACGACCCGTGTCGCGCCCGCGATATTGCGCTGGTCTGTAAGAGCCTTAATGGCATCTCGCAAGTCAACCTAGGAGGTTGCCCGCTGCTTAACTGGAGTTTCTTATGGTTGCCTCAATAAATTAAGACGCAGATATATGACAGTGACCTTGAGTGGTTAGCTTGGGTGTTCGGTACTGAGCTCACGCAACGCGTCGTACGTCCAGCCAGTAATAGGAATCGCCCATCAAGGAGCGCTGTCCCAAATTAGACACAATATTAATTTATTATACATAAAACAAAAGGTATTTTAATAAAACACGTATACTCCTCCACGATAGAAACGGATATTTGAACTGTAGTAATCAAATGTTGAAGTTTCAAAATTTTTTTCAGCAACAAGCAGTAGTTGAATTTATCTTTTAATATTTTTCTTAGACTATCTTATAATATATGACTATCTTTTATTGATTGAGTGAAAAAAAACAATTACATGCATATTCAAACTCAAACTCAAACTCAAAGCATTTATTTCAAATAACCCAATTACAGGCACTTTTGAATTGTCAAGGGGTCGGTCAGTCAGAAAGATGAAGCTAGTTGCCCATTCCAAAGCGTAGCAGGTACCTATGGAGAAGAACGGGCAAGAAACTCCACGGACACTCTTTTAAATCACAATAATGAATTACATCATTCAAGTTAAAGTTATAAATGTGAGAACTATGCAGAACGATAAAAGCGTCCGTAATAAAAAATAAAACAATTCAAAAATCAAATTAAAATAAGTTATGGCAGCTAGAAGATGACCAGTCCTTACTGACAGCGCCCGTTGACGAACATGACGCATGGATTAGCACCATTCCCTATTGTTCAAGTTGTCATGGATTGAATGATCAGCGCTAACTAAATATATTTATGGTTTTTGGTGCAAGCGGGCCTTGGAATCATAATTTCCCTGTTGTGATGGACTTTTTTTATTATTTGTATTTATAATTGAATTATTTTTCTGTCTGTCTATTTGTTTCCTTTTCACACCTTAACGACAATCAAGGTCAAAATAATTTATTTCACATAGGTGCACGGTTCCAATTGGTCGTTTATGAGAAGAGCCGGCAAGAAATTCCTCGGCAAAGGCATACGGATAGGCCATGACCTGGGTACGTACATAGGATATTTTTTATTTCGGTGGTACGTTCCCCTGGGACAATATCTGTGCCAAAGCCGAAGGCAAAGGCTTTATAAGTTTAATTGATAAATGATAAATGAAACAAGCCAGGAGGCTTATAAGCTTATGTGTGAAACCTGAATTACTGACCATTTGGAAATTGAACAGTACTCGGTTTCGGTACTATTCAGCTGTACATCAACTTACTGTAGTGTGGATTCCATTACCTAAATGATGGTAAATGATATTTATTTCAGTAAATAGGTTTATAAAACACTTATACACGTCAAAATTCAATTATGTTTCAAAACTAGACTGATGAGATAGGTGTTTCCTTACCAACTCCCTTGAGAGGAAAGACCGAAACAAACTCGGAGGTCAGTCTCTTTTAAAGTTCCTACATAATCTTGGTCGGGCAATATGAGGATCATGCAGATTAGTGTCTGCCATGACCTTTTGAAGATAGAACCACACATATTGAAATGGACCTGTCCAGTCAGTGCACGCATTTGTCAGTAATCGTGTAGCTCAACTCAGAACTTAAGGAGCTCAACGGCTCGACGAACAATAGAAAATAATAATAATGTAATAATTTCTAAATTAAATATTCATGTCATTGTGTAAATAATATTCATCAAGATATTATCAGTCACTTCATTTAATTTCATGCACAACAATTTTAAATCCTTTCATACGTTCAATATTTACCTTATGTGTTTATGTTTTAGAAATAACCGACTTCAAAAACTACAAATTCAATAATAACTTTAGTTTCGGAAGCGGTAGCTTTCGTTTTATTTGTTTTGCCAAAGCTAAAGCTTTTATTCATATTACAGTTTTTGAAGACGTTTGTTTCTTTGTAGAATTGGTTTTTTTCTTTGCCAGATGTAAGTAGGCCAAGAAATGTTTGAGCAGTGCACAAATCCTTACCCGCTTGTGGTAAATCAATAGGTTAATTATTAATTAGTACAAGATTTTGTATATCATGTTTCTCTAGTGAAACTACTTAAAGCTTGGAATTTCTAAATTTGCCAAAGATGTAAATAACAATGGCCGCTCGTTTAGTAAGTTTCTTATTAGGTTTCGTGATGTAGTTTTAACAAGTGTAATTGGTGTTACAATGTAATTATATAATTTCCGCGCATAGTTAAATGATTCGAATTTTGATAATTTCCGTTTTTTATTATGATAAATTGACTTCAAGTTAGTAGTTTTATTGAAATATCACTTTATATGTAAAAATTACAAAGTGAAAAATAACTTCAATTTCGGAAGTCGGTGTCTTTGGATCAGTATTTAAGTTTTTTGCCACCGACTTCCGAAATTAAAGTTATTTTTCACTTTGTAGTTTGGAAGTCGGTTTTATTTTTGGTATTTAGTTTTTTCACATTTTAGTGGGTTGGTTTGTAATTCATCAGTTCCACTTTACCAAATGGTGTTTTTCGAGAGCAAATGCACGAGTTACTATAAAAAATACCCAAATCGCTATATATTGCGGTGTGCCTATAATATTTAAAGAGTGCCTTAGATTTCTCCAAGATTCCATCATCAGATCGTAACCAAATGACAATGGGACCAACATGGAAGTATACTCTTTCAAACAAAAAAAAGAATTTTTCAAATTTTTGAATGTATTCAAAAATCGTCCTTTATTTTCGCTATTATTGATGAATAATATAGTATATTTTATTGGTTTTCTGGTGATCTACAGGATAAAAAGTGATTGTGAAAAGGTGTGGGCGACGCGCAAATATTGCGTTCTATTCCTAGGCAAGTTCATTGTTATTGGTTTTGCTCCCTGGGCTCCACCTCATTGTGCATAAAGGCTCGTCGCGCGACGAGCGGTGTCTTTGTGTCGCGTCGCGTGTCGCGCCTGTTTGAAAGAGCCTTAATGCTATATATAATTTAACGCTCATTGAAGACAAGGAGTCCTCTAATTAGGTAGATTCTATAGTAGCTTTTTTTTTTAAACAGACCCACACTGAAACTAATAAATGGTAGGTACTTAAAATCCCTGCCCTAGAGGCCTTTTTTTTTAGGTATGTTGTAGAGATATTTTTTAGGGTTCCGTACCTCAAAAGGTAAAACGGAACCCTTATAGGATCACTCGTTTGTCTGTCTGTCTGTTTGTCTATCCGTCTGTCACAGCCAATTTGCTCCGAATCGAATGGACCGATTAAGTTGAAATTTGGTACACATATCTTTAATTGATAATTTAAAGATATTTAAGAAAATGAATGAAAATTGACCATAGCTCTGAAACTACTGAGCCTAAAATTTAGAAAATAAATAAATAAAAACAATGATTCTTCGCTCATAGATTACAGGAAAACCTATAAGAAATCTATGGTCTTAAAATAACATAGTAAATCTATCAATATTGTGCGTAAAAACTTATATTTGCAGTGGGAATGTATGGGAGAGCACGTATTTCAACTACAATGTTAAGTTTGTATTTGGGCTAAATTCATCCCAACTACGAAACCCTTCATTGTGCGTAGTCCGACACGCACTTGGCCAGTATTTATTTTTTATTTTGTCCAACTTATTTGTTTACCAACTGCGGTAACAATAAATACCTATGAAATAATATTTTATTCTATTCTAAACTTTCCAATCCAAAATTCAGTAAGCTTTTCTAGTAAAATGTCATACCTACTAAACCTGTTCATTTACTATTCAGAAACACACATTACTAACAAACATCAAACGGCATTTCTAAGTAATATTTCCGCTCGCTGTGTTGGTCTTGTTAAGGCTCGTGCAGACCAGCGCGATATCGCGGGCGTTACAGGCAGCGCGACCCTTCTAGCGCCCGCGATATCGCGCTGGTCTGCACGAGCCATTTACATGAATATATTGTATAATATGTCCCTATATCCAGCTGTCCTGTGCACATGGCCTTAGAAGATAACCCTGATTATACGCTGCCGTTGGCGTCGTCGCTAATCCGACTGGCTTAATACGTGACAATTAATGAAATAGGCAATAGAACGTAGCATTGTAATTATTCTATTCTGGGCGGTGGACTAGGACGAATAATTACAGTGTTACATTCTGGTATAATGGTCTAACTATCCCACTAGTAAATATAATCATCGATAAATGGAATGAAATGAAATAGTTTATTCTGTAAATAGGATATCGGAATCACTTTTACACGTCACATTAAAAAAATATTAAAAATAAGCTAGTTGAGTTCGGCGTTTCCTATCTGAATACTCTGAGAAGAAAGGCCGAAACAAACTCAGATGTCACAGTCTAAGGGAATGAGAAGAGTAAACCACGATATCGGCCCCTGGCTGGAGGATTTAAGTGTAGTAGCTTAAGGCAGCCACAGGAAAGTCCGGTTAAGCAGCCATGACCTTAGTGATTAACTGCGAAATGGCATAGTAAAAAATAAAACACGATGTCAGCACAAGTGGGCCTGCTAAAGGTGAGGTTTAGCTAAGCCTACATTCTCTTCACTCCCGTCTGACTCTTAATCCGTGCAAAGAATAAATCAAGGTTACGTTTCTAATCCGAGATTTTGATTTCAAGGATAACAGAATCTCTCCGCGCTTGACCATACCTCTTGTTATGCATGACTAAACATTCCCCCCATCAATATTGTCCACCCTAGTCACATGACTAATTATGGGGTCCTAGTGGCGCTCAGTAACATCTTCAGTTAGTAGGTACCTAACTGCTGGAGTCTCTCATGTTGGGGGCAAAGAGTTTCATCAAGTCATCAATTAACTGCTGACCTGTTACCAAAATAACCGACAAGAAATCTAGAAATTTCCAACTAACAGGTCTTCCTAGCACGGCGGGCTGTGCTGGGGCGGCTGCTACAGGAGCAGAAAACCTCAAACAGCGCAAATATAACAACCTTATTGGTATTATGTTTGAGCCGTTTGGGGTTGTCACACTGGGGCCGTGGAGTCCAAATGCTCATCGTGTATTTTCACGTGACCTGAGGGCTGGCCTATTTTAATCCCAAAGAATTAGTATTGCCATCCAGTGTGGTAATGCTGCATTCTAATATTTAAAAAAAAAAAATTAAACAACAATAATTAATTATATAATAATTATATTACACATTGCATTATTACTAAGGCTCGGGAGCCTTAAAATAGGACACGCGCGACACGACAGGCGCAACGCGACTAACAAAATAATTTCTAAGAAAACTTCATGGTGGGATAATTACCGGAGTCGCGCGATAAGTCGCGCCAGTACGAACGAGCCTTTACTGTCATTCGCCGTCTGTAGGATTTATAAGTCGGGAATTTACTGAGGTATATTTAACCTAGTAAATGCTTTATCATCTGTAAGATTTAATGTCACTTGCACGTCATTAAACGCCAAGATCTATGGTTGTCAATGTGATAGATAGATTAAAAATTTAACCTTAGTGACGTTTAAATTTTCTGGGAATTGTTACAAAGCAAAGTAATTACGAGGTGGACTGTACATCCTACTAATATTATCGCGAAAGTTTGTGAGGATGGATGTTTGTTACTCTTACACGCAAAAACAAACGAAATTTGGTACACAGATAGTTTATAACCTGGATTAACACACAGGATATTTTTATCTCGATATTCCCACGGGATCGAGACTTATGCGGATGAAACCGCGGCGTGCTGCTAGTCATTTAATAATCTGAAAATAATTTAACGAATGCTCAGTCTACTAACCTATCATCTTCTAATTCGTAGAACATATCCTTCGAAGAGTCGTGGATGTAGATCTTGACCAGCGGACTGTCCATGTACTGCATCGTCAGCTGTTTTGGAAAACTTCTTACAAATAGTGCTTTCACAGTATCTATAGAAGTTATTTCGTTCGGCAGCAAGGCTCGTTTGGTTTCGTTGCGGTATTGAAGGAACACCAAGCCTGTAACAAAATGTTCAGTTTTATCTATGTTGCTTGACAGAAATACTTCAACAAGGGAGTCGTATAGTTAAGTTCATAAAAACTCTACCCTAATTGCGTAACTTATTTTCGTAAACAATTATACCTAATTTGTCTCATTTTGACAGTTCATCAACATTCATTGCGTTATTTACGTTGTTGGGCAGATTTTTTTTTCCAACTTATGTAGCAATGGATCAGCAATCTGTTTCAAATCGATACTGATTTTGATTGTGTTTGTATTACGCAATTAGGGTACTGGATGACAATTGAAGTAACTGGAAACACATACGTGAAGGAAACAAACTAATATAAGGCTGATTGTCCACTGGAGCGGAGACGAGAAGAGAGGAGCGGAGGTGTGTCAATATTAATCAATAGAATCTAATCTCTGGAGCGGAATTAAGTTTTTATTGATTAATATTCCTCACCTCTCTTCTCCGCTCCAGTGAACAGGCAGCTAAAGCTTATAATAAAATAACACAGTAAATTAATGGCACCAAATGTTTTGCACACCATACCAAAATGGCATAACATTTAGCTTTTTTTCATTTAATAAACCTTAATTGTTCACAAATGCTTTACAAAATGAAAGGAAAGACGAGAGGTGTCATTGGACACCTGATAACTAATCGTGTAACACATTTTCGTTAATGATTAAGACCAGCGGCAAATACAGTATAGTCGTTTTGGAAGGGCTTGACCCCGTTGAGGGTAGGGTTTAGCAAACACTTAAATAGCACACAACATTTTATTTTGCTTAACGCATAGTAAGCCTCTTTGGATTAGTATACGCAAATTCCTCAATGACTTCGTTAAGTTGTAGACTACCAGAGATATCTCAGTGAATATCTAATACGTGGCGGCCAAACCCGGCAACGTGAGTAGCAGAATGAGTGGCGCGCGGATTCAAAATTCCTCACGTTAGCAAAACATCTTATAGAAACAAAAAACATAATAAAGTTAAGGATGATTTATAATTGATGATAATTGTATCTTAGGTGTAATGCTTGCTTTTTTAATGTTAGTCTACACTTTCCCATTGCTGAACAAAGGCCTCTCCCAAATTCCTCCATGCATCCTTCTCCATCCAACCCTTGCGTCTAGGTCGTCTCACCACCTCTTCCTGGGCCGACCTCAGCAGCGCCGTCCATCCTCAGGCACCCACCGTGTGGAGACTATTGCCCAACGGTCACGATGCATGCGGCTGACATAACAATGCTAAAAAGTTTAGTTGGAATAATATCAGGTTAATTTTAAGACTTTCACAGAATAACTCGGATGCTTTTAGGGGGCTTGATACCCTTAGACTCCCGCCAGTTCCCCCCCTGGATCCGCTACTGATTAAGACTAATCTGTTTAATTTTGACAGTTCATCAACATACAGTGGGTTATTTACGTATTTGAGCAGATTTTTTTTCGAAATTATGATGCAATGCATTAGCAATCTGTTTCAAAATGATTCAGATTGTAATTGATCGTGTATTACGCAATTAGGGTACTGGTTGGAAGGAAGTTTCCTTCGCTCTGTATATTATGCATTAATAACAGGGATAATTTAAAAAATTAACAACGTTTGAGAGAAACTAAATGAAAAAACGAGAGTTTTCGTGTGACAGCCGCGTGGAACGAAGTTCCTTTCGCTGTCTATTGTTTTAAAAAAATTGTCGCAGTTCGTACATATAAAAAAATAAGTTTAAAAACTGTAATAACCCGACTACGGAAAAATAAAAGTGATCTAAAAAGCACGAAACAAGAAAATATTTCTGACAGATATCAATACATAGGTACAAAAATGCTCAAGGTAAAAAAAGCCTTCGTCGCATGCCATTATAATTTTGTAGGTGTTCCTGGCACCCACATGGTATACAGGCATGCGACCACGGCTTTACCTTTGGCTTTATATTTGTAATGAGCTCGTCAAGACCTTTCTTTTGATACCAAACAAATTATGATTATCTCAATTTTTTTATCAAAAATGTACGTGTAAAGTCTACCATATTTTTAGAGAGAAATTATATAGCCCATGTCACCCGGACCATTATTACGAATCTATTGATAACTTATTCATCAAAAACGGTTCAGTAGTTTAGGCGCAACGGTGGAACACACGTAAAAGCAAACATACATGCATACATAGACTGCTAAAATCATAGCCCTTCTTTTTGGTTTTGTCGTACTTGGGTAAAAAACTAGATGAATTGCTAATGAAAATAAAATTTTACAATGAGTTTCCCTACCCATTACCTACCTTGCACATTGGAAAGTGTTGATTGTGCACGTCTAAATAAACACAACTTAAAAAACCTATTTGGCGCTTACAATTAAGTCGAAAACCAATAATTGGTTCTACGCGATCCGATCTACGTGATTGATTGATTCGGTAATGTTATTTAACCTGGTTTCAGTACCATAATATAAAAAAAAGTAAATTTGTTTTTTGATGTGAACATCAATAGCGGTGGGTCAGACCGAATGCTGGCGTGGTAACGCGTCGCCACGCCAACAGTCGCCATATTTATTTTATGTCGTAATCTATTCTTCTAAGCATATTACCTGTACATAATAATTTCGATGTTTTTTTTATTTTCTGAGAAAAGTTTTACAAATTAAATAGTGATGATGATGACGACGATGGCGATGGCGATGACGAAGGCAATGACAATGGTCAAAGTCGAAGTCAATTTCGATGTTTCACATCTGCCAGGCGTCCCACGACGACAATTTTTTATTTTATTTTTCCGTCTTTAAAAAAACAAGAACCTTGACTTAGCACACGAGGTTGTCGCCATGTGGGGCGTGGACTCTGCAATCATTGTACCGATAGTCGTAACGGTTAATGGCCTAATAGCGGAGAGCCTCGACCAACATCTCAGGAGGCTCTCATTGCGCGGCTGGGTCAAGGGCAAGATTCAGAAACCAGTACCTACTCTCCTGGACACGGCACTTATAGTAAGGAGGTTCCTCAGCCCTGATCACCGGCAGCTTGGACACTGTTCCTGATAGCCGATAGGCCACGATTTTTTCTTTTTTAAATGTTGTTTTTAAAAATATTTAAAAATGTAATTAATATAAATGTAATAAAGGAAATAATATAAAATTTGTTTTAGTTTATTGGTTACAGTACGTGGTAGTCGATAATGGGAATATTAAGCAGTTATTGCTATAGAGTAAAATGAACAATCCCATCCAACTAATCCTACTATCCAACTAATAATCCTATCCTATCCTACATCCTACTAATATTATAAATGTGAAAGTTTACGCAGATGGATGGATGTTTGTTACTCTTTCACGCAAAAACTACTGAACGGCTTTGGATGCAATTTGGCACACAGATAGCTTATAACCTGGATTAACGCATAGAATATCTACTTTTTATCCCCATATTCCGACGGGATCGAGACTTATGCGGGTAAAACCGCGGGGCGCTGCTAGTTATTGTAATATTAATAAATGTCCTTAAATTTGAAAAAAAAAATCGCCTTGACTAAGCGTGGTGATCTATATGCATGCCTTCTCTGTAGGAGACTTCAGAAGCCTTTGACCTGCAATAATAGCCTGGAGTTTTAACGATTCAGAAAGGGGGTGACTCCTTTCTAGCCATATCATCTTTCACACAGTCCATCCATTCCATACATCCAATTCTAATATGAATGAAAAAGAAAGTGTGTGTGTCAGCTCAAACGCACGGCTGGAGTTTACTCCTACGTTTGTCTTTGAATATGCAATAGGCAAAGAAGGTAAGTAAAACAAACTTCAAAACTGTCTGTAAAAAGAAATCCGGCCGAAATATCTAGATATTTGTAATGTGTGTGAATATATAATATGTTCTTTTTTTTTTTCCAAATTTTTAATTCATGTTATTTACGAATAAAACAAGTGTTACGCTTGTATAAATTTTACTCCTCGTAAAATTTCTTTATCTGGGGGCCTTTTATGAAAATCGATTCATAAGGTAAAAACTCCAAAAATAAAAATGACGTGTTTATTCCCAGACATTTAATCATTTTTAAACATATATACCTCTACACCAAACTACAAAGCAGTTTCTTGGAAGACGCAGCTCCTTTTTTAGTACATGAACATTATATAAAATAACGCTTTTTCACCTATACGCTAAACTTTATGAGTAACAAAGAAACTGACTCACAAGTTTATTAAATATTCTCTACAGAGAGGTTTCACAAAAAAAAATTATGAACTTTATATTATGACTTGTAATTATATTATTTTATATTTAAAAGAGGCGTTTGTGATGATCACATCTGTTTATATCGACTGGAAAGTATATATGAAGTATATATGAATATATAAAACTAAAAGATAAATATACCTTCGATCTTAATAGTTATTACAAGAGGTACTCAAATCTGCACCTACCAACTAGTGTAAGGATGTGAGCCTCAATGGTCTCAATACTTTCTCTCTCCTTCCGTTTTCTCTTGATCCGTCTGATAAAGCTGCGACACTAGAAAACCTTGCTAGTTTGCCGTTACCACAATGTTCTCACTTTATGTTCACTTTGTGTTTATTATTTGCGATTACTTCTTCAACAGTCGGTAACAATAAGTTGTGTTCAAGAATAATAACTCATAATCTTCCCTCGTTATTTTCTGTTCTCACTCACATATTCAACCACTCATTTTCCGCTTGCTCATTTCCGTCATTAGTGTAGCCTCACTGAGGGTGTTCCTCAGGGTAGCGTTCTCTCTCCTCTTCCTTTTTCAATTTCCACTAATTTTGTTATCATTGTAATCTTCTCTAGTTTTCATCTCTACGCAGATGACTTGCAGCTTTACCGATTTTTTACTGTAGTTGTGGGTTCTGCAATTGCTGCTATGAATCATGACCTGGCTTGCATCAGTGTTTCGGCTAAGTCATTTGCAAATTAATCCAACTAAATCCCATGATTACCCTAGGCTGATAAAATTTCGTTTTTCGTTATTATGTTAATACTTGTATTTAAGTCGGTTCCCCCTTAGGGTATGTCCGAAAGGGTTAACGTGGCCCCTAGCAATATAAGCAACTGAAGGAACACGGGTAGGTTTTAGTCAGTAAGAGTCTGACACGCCCTCCCGGTCCACCCAGAGCGGGTGAAAATATTTGATAATTTCCCACCCAAAAAAAAGCCATGATCATAAGCAACAGATTCATTCGCAATGGGGCTAATGTTACATCTCGATGCTTTTATATCTCGCTGGTAGTCGCATTGACTATACCGAAACCGCCAAAGATCTGAGTGTACGTAATTATTGACTCCAATATTTTGTGGCGTGCTCAATCAATGAGGTCAGTCAAATGGTAAATTTCTCCTTTCATGCGCTGAAAAGCCTTTAAAGTCTCTTCCCCTTGTAGATTAAAATTTCTTCGGTACAAACACTTATTCAGCCTATTATAGATTACGCCGACGCCTGCTACCTGTATGCTACTGAGGAGTTATTAAACAAGCTTGAACGCTTGCAAAGGTCTTGCGCTTTGTTTTCGGTCTTTGAAAGTATGCCCATATTTCTCTTTGCAAGGAACTCAAGTGGCTCTCAATCTGCCTTCGTAGGAACACTCGGATTTTATGTCTCATCTTCAACATCTTCACAACCCGTCTTACTTTCTTACGCTCGTCCTAGCGACGAACCGTGTAGATCACACCTTAGATCCCCACTTAAATCTAATCCTCATAAACTAGCTACTATTCTTATTCCTTCTCTGTCCATGCTATTAGATTGTGGAACTGACTTCTGCCTAGCATTCGTGATTTTAAAACCTTTCCTCTCTACTGTGAGTATTCAGATGTTGTGTCTATATATTTTAAATTTATGTATTCGTAAATTTTTTACGATAAACAAGTGGGATATTTAATATTTAAGTATAAGACGACGCATATTCATATTTTTCTCTTCTTTATCTCACACACTATTGTCTACATTACTTTCTCATTTCTCCTTTCGCAGGTCTGCTGGAAGAAATTTCTTAAGAAATAAGCAGTACCTTTTTGTACTCAAGATTATATTTATGTCGTATCTCTATGTATTTTACTGTGTACATAAATAAAAATAATTAAAAATAACAATAAATTAAATAAATGAACTTAGGACATTTTTTAATAAATTACAAGTCGACTATGTAAGAGGCAAAAAAAAAGAAAAAATAATGACAAATACTGTCGATTCGATAACCTGAAATATTAACAAACCAGCAGAAGTAGACTCGATAAACCTAGAACCCGTCAAATATATTAAAAGCATGAATGCATTTCTATTTGTTGACTTGTTGTGGGTATGCTGGATACAGTTATCGAAGTTTTGGTCGGATTGAAGTACCTATTCAAATACAGAGTTAAGTTCAGTTGATACGAACCTAACGGCCGTTCCAGTGTTTTGCTTGGGGTACGGACAACGGGGAGGGAAGATCGTTGTTTCCCTCCTCGCCGAAATCCAGTTGAGGCGGTTTCAACTTCGGACATGATGCCAGGGTCGTCATCGAAGAGCAGGTTATTTGTAGGTGGGCCATATCGACCAATCGGGGGCTGAAACAAAAAAAAATGTTCAATAAAATATGCAGGGATATTCCAAAGACACGGTTCAGGAGTATCAATTAATCAGCCTAGCTTTTTACCAAACATGTTAGGGTCGGCTTCCAGTCCAACCAGATGCAGCTGAATACCAGTATTTTACATGAAGCGACTGCCTATCTGACCTCCACAACCCAGCAACGATAATACGATACTCCTTGGTAAGACTGGTTGTCAGACTTTCGGGCTTCTGACGACCCGTAACGATTGTCAAAGATCAATGACATGAGTAAAAACACAGTATTAAAATTCCCTGTCAGATCAATCTCAGGTGCAAAAAACCTCTATTAAAGTTATTGCTTTTATGCTAAAGCTTATTGCCAACATTAAAACAGCCAGTGTCATAATAACCATAATATCATCCGAATGAGTGTTATAATGTTGTACTAAATTTCATGCAACTCGAATTTCAATAAAAAGGACATTGTCATGCACGCGCGTTTCAATACCATCTACTACCACAGCGCCGTAAATAAAAAAGAAAACTTATAGGTTATTTGAATTCACGCCGTATCCCGTCATTTTTGTTTGATAATAGTATTGCAAAAGGAAGTGCCTCCGCTGCCGGTGCCGGTTGCTGAATTGGCTGCCGGCGCTGAGTTAGGAAAAAAAAGCGGAATACGGTGTTGGCAATTTGGCACATTGGAGTAGATAGACGGAGTAGGCATAATTATAAAAATATGTAAAAAAGCACTACTTTTTTCCAGTATTATATTTCCATAATCATCACCATCATCATTTATATATTCCAATAAGCAAGTACTAAGGTACGCTAATCAAGCACCCTGAACCGAACTAGTTAGATCACGTTAAATATTTTTACTCCCAAAAAAGGTTAGGTTAAGTTAGAACTGTGACCCGAGCGAGCGAAGCGAGCGGTGCCGCGACAGCGGCCAGCGAGTGCCGTAAACGATTAGAATATATAGAAAAAAATACTTTCGTTAGGGTTAGTTAGTTGGGAGTCCGAATACCGGAAGCGATTCCATAAATGCCGCGCCGCCAGTGTCCATTATTGAAGCCACAGAGTATATAATGTGCCGGCAGCCGATGTTTTTAATCTCGGCTGCCAGCAGTAATGTCATGCCGGTTCCCAATGGCGTTATTATTGGGAGCCGGCGCCGGCAACGGAGGCACTTCCATTGCAAAATTTTATTACTTTGTTGCTTACAAAAATGAGTGATACAAGCTTTGATAACACACCACTAGATATTTCTAATGCAGCAAAGGACATTTCGAACCAATTATTACCAGAAAAGTCGAGAAAACAATATTGTACAACACCCTATGGTTTCAGAACCTCTTATAGAGGATTAATATCATGGGTGTAGATAAAGTCTTGTATGCAACTGTCGATAATTAGATATTAAAACCTTATTATACAACAGTTGCATGAATAATTATTTTGTTTTACTGTGGACATAATAATATTAAATATTGTGAAAAAATGTAAATTAAATAACTGTTTTATTTTTCTCTTCTGTTTTTTTCCTAACTGTTGCTTATTATTATGATAGCCGTGCGCCAAAGTTAAATTCATTAAAGAGCTCGATATTGAAGAATACATATATCAACCTATAATGTTCCCTCAGCTGGGACACAGGCTTCCTCTCTGTGAGACGGAGTGGGCCGTAATCAAACACACGGGCCCAGTGCTGGTTGGCGGAATGTCACATGTCGTCGAATTTTTGGTTCCAGGACACACCGGTTTTCTCACCATGTTTTCCTTCACCGTTTTGAGAGCAGTGGTGATGAAATAATTTACACAAAGTAAAGTGCTTGCTTAGGTTCGAACCCACGACCTACACTTTGTAAGTCGCGGTTGTTACCAGTGGGCCACCATTGAAGGTCAAATATTGTACCTTTTATATCGAGGTATCGAGCTCTTCTGTTATTATCCATATTTTGCGTTCGGATTTAAATTTACTTTTTTGTTATCTTAAGTAAGTAGGGTTATTAATGTAGATTGGTCAAGTCACATATTTTTGAGCAATTTGGTCACAAGTGCGATAGATACCTTTAAATGTCTACTTTTTAAAATTATGTAGTATAACAAAATTACGATTTATTTGTTTAAATTAATATGACAGCAAATATGTTTGGGTAATTCTTTGGTTATACCTACGGACGATAGTCCTAACTGCCATATCTGCTTCATGATTCTGCCCTCCCAGTATTTTAACCATTCCGGTGAAAATCATTGGTCTACCCAGAAATTGAGTAAAAAAAAAAGAAACTCTTTTATTTCCATGCGAATCCATCAGGAACTCAAAAACTAAACCATACATGAGCCTAGACGCTTCATGCCAAGTGAGTCTTTACAATAAAACATTTTAAAAAAACCGGCGAACTGACTCCTCCTTTTTTTTGAACTCGGTTAAAAACATACATTAAAATAAAATAAATTATTTCATAAGGGGCTACTTTTTGTTGACGACTCTTTTTCAAAGATTTTTAACATAAATAATCTGTGACCAATATACAGAGAAGAAAAATGGGACCGAATCACATTTTTAAAATATTTACCAAATTACAGTTGTGACTAAATCACAAAAAAACCGAAGTAGGTAGGTACTTAGGTGTAATATTTTGTTCATTATTATAAAATAATAGCTGTTTTTATTTAACGCATTTTAGCAAGTTATTGAATAAAAAGTAAGTTTACTTAATATTTAAGTTAGGGAAAGAAAACTATAACATACTTAAATTTAAAAAGTTCCTTTTTAGAAAAAGAAAACAAGCAACATATAAACTGAAACTGAACGTTAGTTTTTTTGTGAGTGACCAGACTAATATTAGACCATTTATACCTAAAGCAGAGGAGTGAACTAGTGAAAAAGCAATTAAAAAAGCTCGGCTTGTTAATGGTATTTTGCGCAATGCACACACACCTTTTCATTACCACTACTTTTGGGTTTAGTAGAAACACTGGTCGCGCGACGCGACACAAAGACACCGCTCGTCGCGCGACGAGCGGTGTCTTGAAATTATTAGTGATGGCAACACACAAATTGTGTAAATTCTCAAATTATACCTTCTTGTTCATGATCTTGCCTGGTGTGTGATCACGGAGCTTGCAGATGGTGGCATACTCTGGTGGATTCATCGGGAGAGGAGGACTGGGCTAATAAAAATGTAAAACAAAAACATAAAAAATGTAGGATAATCTGGCTAACTTCGGAGAGAACATAACAATTTTTTTTTAAGGTCAGCATTTTGAAAAAAAAAAGGTTTTAGCTCGATGATGCTTTCTAATCTGAAACTTTGTTAACGAATGTGAAGTAGTTTTCTGTTTAGGTGTTTACGGAGTAAGCATTGTATTATCACACAATTTAAGCTCGTATTGTGATAGCATTCCTCCATTCAAAAACACCTACTGTGAGGTAATAAAACCATTTCTATTTATATACCTAGTTATAAGCAGTTTAATATTCAGTTTTATCTAAACTCACGTGATTTCATCAAAAACATAAATTTATCGTAAATATGACGCCCAAATCCAACATTCTAAGGCCCTACGCGTCACAGCAACCGATCAGCTGTTGCTATGACATGCCACCATTACCGCCATAGATAATGTGGAAACAATCATCTTCTTAAAATTAAATTCCTACTTTTCATTGGTAAGCGCATAACTTGAGAATGGTTGGACTGATTTAACTATTTTCGTTTTAAAATGTTCGCAATAATCCGAATTTCGTATTTATGGAAAGAAAAATTGGAAACAGTTCTTAATCTTAAAATTCGAGAGAAACTGAATGTCTTTTTTAGTATGAATTATTGAAATTTGGCAGGACAATGTCTGTCGCGTCAGCTACCTACCTACTTAATAATTTTGGACAGAAAATATTTGCGTATATTGTTGTCATTATTTTTTGTTTTATCTATATAATTAATATTTAAAACAAAAATTACTTATTGAATTGATTACTTATTCAATAAGTGGAACTTTTAACAAAGATAGACATTTCTCAATTTAACAGAGATATTATTATTCAATCTGCCTAGCCTTTTCCCAACTATGTGGGGGTTTACTTCCAGTCTAACCGAATGCTGAATGTATTTTTACATTGAGCGACTGTCTATTTGACCTCCACAACCCAGTTACTGGGTAATATGATATTCCTTGGTAAGACTGGTTGTCAGACTTTCGGGCTTCTGCCGTAACGACGACTGTCACAGATCTACGAATGACAGCTGGAACCAACGGCTTAACGTGCTTTCCGATGCACGGAGGGGTCTCGATATGTACTTGATGGTCACCCATCCACAGACAGACCTCGGCAAGCGTAGCCAGTGATCGACCCGTGCGGCTGTTATGCCGACTTGCACTCTATGTCTATTAAATTACGTAATTTCGTTATTTTGGTCGTCGACGGCAACTGAAAGCTGTGAAGTGAGAAATCTTTGGTCGAGCTGTACTTTATTTAATAGAAGAATAGTAGATTCTTTGCCTCGGGTGCAAACAACAATTTTAAAGACGAGGTTTCTTTGAATCCAGAGCGAAGCGAAGGATTCTAATCCTGAGTGCAGCGAGAGATTCAAAGTACGTCACTCGAGCTTGAAATAGTGTTGCTCCCGAGGTGGACACTATGCTTTTTATCACCCTCTATGAGAAAATAAATAAGTGCAAATTATGAATAAGAATAGTACCTACGTTTATTTATTTCATTCACTTTTTTAAACGTATAATCCGAATTTGAGTTAACAATTTCGAAAATTCAAATCACATTAGTGATCAACAGGTCATAATGAACTTCAGTACAGTATTTCTAATTTCTTAATGTCCATCGTCAATCATCGGATTTCCGAATACAAACGAATGTTAATTTCCACGTCCATCAATTATTAAATTTATCGTGTATAATAATTTTAATTCAGAACTAAGTACCTACTTTATTGTTGTTTTGTTTTGATTTCCGTGTGAACTATATAGAGCTGTAAAACTATTTTCCTATCTGTCGTGCCTGCGACATTAGCGGCTTTCCTGCAATTTTTTAAATAAATTACATTAAGTTAAAAGAGTATTAACAACTCTATGTGGAATGAATTTTGAGTAGAAGGAAACGTATGCCAGAGGTGCGAGTGAAAGGTGTATAGGAGTGAAAGGGAGGGAGACAGAAAAAGATTATGGCGACGACTGCAAGGACGGGAACGATGTACGACATGTTATTTTGTTTTTTTATCTTCAAGTTTTGTTTTAATTTCTTCAAAATAAAGAGGTTTTCGACCTAACAACTATTTCATTTCACCACACAATCCCACATCTATATACTTCCAAGTCGATTGAAGGCACCCGGTCTGCACGAAGTGCAAAGAGCAACTGATAGAAATCCGACAACTGACGAAACACGAAGTTTGCCGAGGGACATTTAGAAAATAGAAATACAGTACAATATTATTGCCCGGTTAGATCCTAGGGCTAATAATGACCTGCTTTAGGTTAGATTTGTATGACATTATAATTTGACATTTTAACGAGCGAGTGGTGTGAAAACGTCTATTAGGTCCAATACTTTTTTGGTGTCATTCGTTCGCTTCCCGGCTCAGGCAGAAGCTTTTTCAATAAACAAAATATGCAGTTTTATTTTCTTTCTAAATTGAGGTTTGACCTTTGGCCTATATTCTTGAGAAGGTTTATATGCTATTTACAACCAGCTACACTTAGGAGCCGAGCACAAAAAAAAATCAGACAGAAAGCTAAGTGAAAATGCAGAAAAGGCTTGGACTACAGACAAAGAAAGAAAATAAATTCGACCCATCGACGGGATGTATCAGAAATGTAGATATCGAAGCTTTCGACCCAGCTAGCAAAAAATAATCTTACAAATATCCCAAGACCATATTTTTTTCAGTCTTATATCACACTTATACACACTTATAGGTGTGGATTTGGGCGCAGTTTATAAGTATATTCACCCCTGTAATTGCCTTGTAATAGTCTCGCGAAGTGTATTTTTAAACTTACAAAACTCTTGCTGATACTTTTATAATGACAAACAAACTTACAAGTGACTTACAATGGCATTTTTTAAGACCAAATAACCTTTTAAAGTCCTCTTACTAATGCTACTTTAAGTGTAACATCGCTAGTAGTCCTTTTTGTGATCTTCTAATAAGAGTGAAATCACAAACCGCCGTGAGGTTGCAAACTGCTTTAAAACTTTTACAAAAATAAAATATATTTTATTTTATTTCACTCTCTTACAAAATGCTAGTGTGTATATTTTCTAATTTCTTACTCATGTATTTTTCACGCACTATATGCGACTATAAGGTTGCGAAATACTCTTCGATTATTTTGAAATTTTAATAATAATATTTTCACGGGCCTTTTAGAAAATGTGTTTTATTTAATCAATTATTTTATTTTTTTGTGAAATAATAGCAAAATTTCGCCATTACGAACAACCACAACTCATAAGTGCTTTATCAGAACAATAAAGTCCAGTACTCTAGTGTAAGGTTTATATTGCAGTCGTAGAAGTCAAATTAAACCTAAAACCATTAAACCTACATGGCCATGTTATGCTCATAATTTTAGGGTTCCTTAATAAGTAAAACCAAGCAAGTAATCTGAAGGATATAATATAACCTTAATAATAAAATGTACTAAATATTAAAATTGTCTATTACCTGATTTTATAACAATTTCTGGAGTCAGACACAGCAAAGAAAATAAATAACCCTTAATAGAGAATTATTTAAGATACTTGTAGCACTTTTAAAGTACTACTACTCTTTAATATGTCTTAGGTGTGATAAATCACACTTTTAAAATACTAGTTTGACAGAAATCTAATAGTCTAACTTCTAAGATTGAATGTACGTACTTATGAAATGTATTTATAAGTATTAATTAAGAATCAAAGACAATTAGACTTGTAAAAGGCGATTATAATGCCACTGTTCTTATTAATATTATATAGCGTTTTCTTATATACGTCTATAAGAATGTTTCAAGTATGAATGCTCTTAAAACATAAATAAACTTATAAAATAGCACTATTAGAGTTGCTGGCTAAATCAGAACATGTACAAACCTTGTTTGTAGGGGTATTTTGCTAGCTGGGGAGTTACTTAGGGAAACGAATGGTGAAACAGGAGTGGTTCCTAAGGATCTGCTTACGTTGGACATTACCTAACTAGGTGTCGCTAAACTTGAGGTTAGTCAAAATGGGCAGTATGATCCCATGAGAGCACTAGTAAGGTAATCATAAAGACATTTTTTCGGCATGGCCACCGATCCCATGAAACTATCCACCAATTCACCTTCACACTTAATATACAATAGAAACGGGTTTTATCGACGGAAGAACAGACAAAATGACAGATAAACAATCACAATCTGTCATTTTGCCTATTCTTTCGTCGACAAAACACGCAGAAAACCCGTTTCTATGGTTATTAAGCTAGGCGTCCTGATGTTCTCTTATCTCTTCTATTTCTCAAATACTTGCGCAGGCACAACCGAGTGGCTAGGATCACCCACCTGAGCTTTGGAATATAATTTTATGCATTCGGAACAACAAGTAGGTGCCTAACATACACAGTTCCTTTCAGTGACCCCGGTATTATGTTGAAAGATCGACTAGAGCACTATGCAATCTTCTGTCGTATTTACACGAACTTATATAATTATTTAGGCTCAACCTAATTGGGAGGATATAAACTACGGAATGGAAGGGCTGCTACAAACAGATGTGCACAAAATCGATCGAAGCAACTACGAAATATGTTAAAGAGAGCAGTTGACTTACTTCGATGGCCACATGCTCGGGATTGTGGTGTGGGTAGAGAAGCAGTTGGTTGCCGGCGAGGGTGTGGCGCCGAGGATCGTCGCGTCGTGAGCTACGCCCACGGACCGGCCCTCGGCCTGTTTCACCGTCAGAAGCACCACCTGTATAACAGAAAAAACTGTCAGCACATAACAATTACCAAAACGACGCTAAAAACGTTGACACGTTTGTGGGACACTATCATACAAGAGAAGAGTTACCATGCACGCCTGTGTTTTAGGATGGATGTATTTTTTTAATTCAAAAATCGTTCGAATAAACGTGCGTTTGCGTGACGAGCTAGGTAGGTGTTCAACAGTGCACATTTTTTTTTAATAGTAAATTATCAAATAAGTTATCCCGCTCTGGGTGGAGCGGGAGGGCGTGTCAGACTCTTACTGAATAAAACCCACCCGTGTTCCTTCAGTTGCCTGTATTGCCAGGGGCCACGGTAACCCTTTCGGACAAAACCGCAACCCCGGCAGGCAACAGCCCTATCGGACCTCGTCAGTTCCTTATCGGACGGCGAGCTACCCATAGCTGACCGTCCGCAAGTCCGCTCCTACTGTGGCCGAGAATCGGCCTGCTATTCCCTACGCCTAGTGCAACTAATCTTAATAACTTGTAATGTAGTTATTAACTCCTAATATTTAATATTATCTAGGTATAAGTTTCAAATAAGAAAAAAACTAAAATTTGGTTGTTAAGTACGTACTCCTAGGGAAACTAACTATTATATAAATAATAATAATAATAATAACTATTTATATAAATATTTAAATAATATATAATTTATTTAAATATTTATATATAATAATATTATGTTCGTGATAAGTGGCTCCCTGATATCTAAGTCTTTCTTTGAGTAAAGTTTTTAAAAGGTGGCGCAATACATCGCAATTCAAAACATCACTGCCAACAAAATGTTGTCGGCCATACGATACGGGGGTACCTACAATAAGATAAAAAGAACATTAAATGGTGCATAAATGGTGGAAAACAATACGCTTTTATAAAATATTATAATATTTTGTAAGACTCCAAACATACAGAAGGACAGACGAATAAGTATATTAATAAGTATATTTAGACAAAAACGTAATAATTCTTAAAACGAAGTAAGTGTTAAAACAAAAACAAATTTTTTGCAGCCGCCATCTTGGATTTACATTTTGAACTCATATCGACTTTAGCACCCTCTAAAACTATGAAAACGACGCCCATGACGAAAAATTTGAAAACTTTCGCAGCCGCCATCTTGGATTTACATTTTGATCTCACTATCAGCTTTAGCACCCTTGAAAACTTTGAAAATCAAGTGACGATTTCTGAAAGTTTACAAGCCGCGTTAAAGAACTTCGTTCCAATAAAAAGCTTTTTGATTTGTTGCAACTTATTATGATTTTTGATAATGCTCTCTTTATGTACCTATTTGTTCTTCATAGAGATAGGATAGGCGCACTACCTAATTATATCATTTAAAATATAGGAACTACATATTCATCTACCATTAACATAATAACAAATCCAAAAAAAATCCCGCGTTGATTTGCAGTTACAGGGTAGCAAACCATCGTGCATAGTTCATGTTGGACGTATCCCTACGGTCCCAGTTGCCTGAACAATTTTTTCATTATTATTCTTCAGGCGACTGCACAGTATGAATAATGAAAAAAGATGGCGGAAATGAATAGTTCCAATTATTACTAGTGAAAGAAAGAGTCCATCCCATCGTGCTCCATTGTGCTTTATGCACTTTTTTGCAGAAATAAGTTGTTTCTTGATGATTGACAAAATGTCTTTAGTTATTATTATGATTTTATTCGGACACAACATAATGCTAGGCAAATAAAAGAAAATGAAACGATTTTGGATGAAGAAAGCAAAAATACGACCTACCCATTCGCCCAATAGCGTTTTTGAATCGGTCGACTGGGACCACAAACCACGTGATGCCAAAATGATACGAGGGCGACACTGAAAGTTCTTAGAAAATCAAAAACTGAACAAACTAGCAAGTTATTAGTTGTATTATATCTTTTCAAAATAGTGTCCATTTACATCAATACATCGCTGCATCCGATGGAACCACTGAGAAAAGCACTTTACCCACTCGTCCTTAGGGGTCTCTTCGACGGCATTTTAAAACGCAGCCACTGCTTTCTCGGCGTCCATAAAACGTTTTCCTCGAAGTTTTTCTTTTATTTTCGGAAATAAATAAAAATTGCAAGGTGCGAGCCCCGACGGGCTATAGGGCGGGTGACCCAGTAATTCCACGTCTGACGTCGCCAAGTAGTCGATTGTTTGCTTGGCGGTGTGCGACGAGGCGTTGTCGTGGTGAAGCAGGATCCTACTGCGAGGTCGTTTGTCCCGAACTTTTCCAAGACAAGTTACCACTTGTCTTGGAAAAGTTCGGGACAAACGACCTCGCAATCTCAGATCAATTGAATTGCTCTTTTTTTTTCTCTGGTTCATCGATTCGCGCTCACTCAGGGTGGCGATCCGGGCCGGTTGAGGGTTGACCACCATGCTACGGAACTGAAAGTTCTGAAATATTTTATTGGCTGTAGTTAAAAGCAAGCAGAACAAAAGTGTTTGGGATTGCATAGAGTGGTCTGAGACTGGTCTAGCGTAGTCCGGAATAAAACAATAGAACAGCTGGTACTGGTTTTGTTGCCACTGCCATGTGGGCTACCGCACCGAACTAACTATTACCCGTAACAGGTACAGTATAGGACCGGACCGAAGACTTTGACAGGTGGATTTGTGATATGTATAATAATATCCCAGATCCGGAGAACAATTCTATCACTACTGTTAAGAACCATCAACCGATTCTACTGACGGTCTATTCTTCACGGGTAGAGCATAGATGTATTATTATAATGGGCAGAACAATTACCGGTATCGCGTCGCGCCAGTTCTATACGAGCCTTTATATGACAAGCCCGACAACACTCTCTCTCGCGATTTGTCAAAATTTGTCTACAATTCTGACATCGTCATTCTTATTCACTTTGACACTTCTTTTTCTCGCCGCGAGACGCTGATGTCGCTGGTGGTGGTGGTGGTGGTGTACTTAATTAAAAATAAATCATTATTATCATAGCAAAATCGGCTTGAGGTTGAGGGTATTGGCTCATGCAGACTAGCGCGATATCGCGGGCGCTACAAGGTTCGCACTGTCATTAGCGGCCGCGATATCGCGCTGGTCTGCACGAGCCTTTACATTCATTCGATTTCACGTCCACCTCTTTAAAGTTATGTGCAGTATTTTTATGTACTCGACTTTTTAAATTAAAATTTTCTTTAGCATTGAAATTAACTCCCCCTTCTTTAGGTATCTCAACCTAAAGAATGGTTTTTTATTATTAAAATGTTGAACAATCATGAAAAAATACAAATGTAAAATACAACAATTATTTACAAAAAAATAAATTATTAAATATTTTATACTCTAAAAAGATATAACAATTATTTATAATTGTATTATATATCTATATTTTTTACATAGCTCGCTTTGTGGAGCTAAAAATACAACAATTATTTATTATTACAATTTTAATTAAAATTAGGTCGGTCAAAATTCAAGATATTTTTTTTTCCACACTAAGTACACATAAATTGAAAATGTAAAAACTTTTCGACATGAGTATAATTTCCATGGCTTACGAGGGCGTTCATTACGATACTGATGAGCGCCCAAAATCAAAATACAAGATGACGGAAATTGAAATTAGTGGCACAGAATTTGAAGCTAATTTGAAAGCGAGGGTTGAAATTGTTACATTTCCTAAAATAAATGGTTTAGTAAATAAATAGGTACTTATATAACGAAACTGCCATGTTATTGAAGTGAAAACTTCTTTAGACGCGTTGGGCATTCTTGAGATGGGAGTAAATCATTCATTTCGCGACACCATGACGACACCTCATTTTTGTAAATGCGATTGTGCTCTTTATTTATATTACGTTACGGATCAATATTCTATGCAATTATTTTTACTTTAAAGGTTTTATAAACGCGATTATGCTCTTTATTTAAATTACGTTACGGATCAATGTTCTATGCAAGTATTTTTACTTTAAAGGTTCCGGAAGTTTTTTTTTTTTAAACGCGTTTGTGCTCTTTATTTAGATAAGGTTACGGACCAATGTTCTGTACATAATTTTTCTTCCACCAAAGTGATCTTATTCAACTTCTGTCGGCACTCTTGGAGTGTCAACAATTTTTTTTTTTTTACTATTTCCATGGTGCCATTTTACGAGTTTGTCAGCAGCGCTGGCGGGCATGGGCACCGGGAGAGGGGTGCAAGGCGATGGACTTGCACCTCCCTGGCTTCAAAATTAAATATAGAAAAAACATGGTGGAACTAAAGAAATATCTGAAAACGCCTAACACAATAATAGAGAACTTAACCTATTCGAGGAGAGATCCTTAAACTTTTGAGTTCGCTTCGCTCGCTCTTGCATTCTGCAATCTCTGAATTCTAAAGTTTCTGTGCATTAGTCGACAAAGTACCAAACTCCTATTTCCGAAAATCTAATCGGCCCTAGGCGAGGTGCTAATAAAATTATCGAGCTAGCTTCGCTCGCTCTTGCATTAATCTATCTTAATTCTTAAGCTTCTTTGTATAAGTCGACGCAGTTAGTCCTCTTTCTGCATAATGGACAAAATAAAACCTCTTCCATTCAAGGCGAGATAGAAAAATCTCTTATATTTTAATCTTGTCAGCATTAGTCGACAAATTTACTCCTTGTATGAATGGACAAACGATAATTGAACGTGAACTGCAAAAATGATCGAGCTCGCCTCGTAGAGCTGAAAATGCACCCCCTGAAAACAAACCTGCCGGCGCCATGGAAACGAAAAGTGACAGAAATAATAATACGTGTGTCATGTTAGTCCTGCTGATGCTTGCATGAATTGTCAGCAGTGTCAATCCCTATGGAATTTCTGATCCCTACGCTAGATCAGTCTCAGAGCGCAGTTTGCAATCCCAACTCACTTCAAGCTCACTTCACCTAAGTTTTCAAGGTGAGTTTTTTTTATTTTATCAAAGTTTACCGAGTCAAAGCCAAGTGCATTTTTTTTATATGAAAAATCTTATTCCCTTAGTTATTATTATGGCATGAAATTAATAAAACCCTTAATAATTCCATTTTGATGTCCTAAAAATATGAATGTACACTTATATAATATTTGCACCTATTTTGTAAACGTCAAAAAAGAAACATCTTAATTTTACCTTTAGATGTACCTGGATTAAATCTGAAGCAATCTGCAATTAAATGGAATTTAGTAAACCCAAAACCTACTTTGGCCCACTGGAAATATTATGAAATGTACAATAAACTATGTTACCCTTTTAAATCTATTTTAATCCATGAAAGCACTGAACAAATAAAACTATATTATTTCAATTAAGTACATAAAAGTAAAGTAAAAAAAAAAAACACAACTGTCTTCGCTCATCATCTTTACAACAAAAAAAAAATAATAGAAATTACTAATTCTCCAAGTATTCCAAAAAGAAATAAAAGTAACCCACTCGCTACCGTTTGGATGCACAATAGAAAATTAATAAAGGTTCCTACTCATTTCCTACTTAGACTTTAAAAAAACCTGTTTTTATTTTGACATGATGGTGAAATAAAAATCCAACATGACGGATATTTTGCAAATCTAACGTCATAAGCGTCGTTTTCCTAGTTTTCGAAGACCAATCAAGGATTCTAATTATTAAAGTCATATTGGATTCTAATTGAAAGGTATTAAAACAAGACATTGTAGTTACTAAATAGTTTTATGGACCATAAATAACCGTGGACCATTTGGCAATTACTACTAGATACTCGTATATGTTTAAAAAGGCAGATTAGGTTTAGCCAGTTTCCTCCACATCTCCACAGACGTGGTACAAGTTATGATATGCATCATCGCATTTTCTGACATTCTTGTCACACACCATGTTGGGCTTTTGCGTCCTTTCTTTCTCATGCTTCCTTAACAGCTGCCGCCTCCGGTTTCACACTTCTCCCTTCTCCCAAATCTCGTAAAGCTTGATTCCGTAGTAGAATGAGAGATTGAAATTGCCATAAATTTCAAATTGATGCTCTCTCCAGCTGTATATGCAAGCCAGGGGTTCTATTGTCCTCCATCGTCGTGCTTACTTTCTGCTCGTCCTGTCCTTGATGAATGAAGTAATTTTACTTCCTGCTGGCCTAAACTTACGGGAGGTCCGCACCGGTGCCGACATACAACCCAATATACAATGCATAACTACCATTCAAAGACATGCACCAAAAACATAACCCTTCTTGTCAGTAGGGTAATAAGCTTTGACGATTTCCATTTAATTTATAACGCTGTGGTGCTGCGAGTGACAGCATCAAGAATGTTTTTTTGTTATTTTTTAAATTTCTTGTGTGGCACAACTAATAATTGTAAGAGCGATATTATTCCATACTTTGCCTAGACATTATATATAACATCGAATGTTCAACCGGCAAAGTGTGGAATACGCGGTTGCAATAGGTACTGCACCGTCAGAACTCCTGTGCCAGAAGTCAATAGAGGTCATTATGATGTTAGCAATATTCTGGGTATAGTCTTACAAAAGACAGACGATGAAGTCTATCAACTCGGCACAAAGCAGGGTATTATAAAAACATTATATTCGAGGCAACAGTTTACAGTTTGCCATCAGAATCTACTTAATAAAGATGACGTCCTTTGACAAGATATGATACTCCGTTCCGTTGGATTTTTACTTTACAGCAGTGGTCGGCAAAGTGAATTACTCAAAATCTGAATTGCTCTTTGGCATATAGAGTGTGGCTCTGCACAGATGTCAATGCTAGATGCGCACGGGGTTCATGTTTTCAGTCATTAAGCATGATATCAAGTTCTTTTCAAAGATTTATTTCCGAAGTATTTTCACCAAAAATTAACAGGACTTTGAAAATTTATCATTTGCCTTTTCAAAGTTTTCCAAGGTTAACTTGTTAATAAATAAGATGCTTTCATGAAGACATCCTACTTCTTAGCAAGTTAATTTCTGGAAGCGTTGGAGTGAAACAGGATGGGAGTTTTAAGGATTAAATAAAGTGTACTGAGACAGTTTGGACACACAGAAAGGATTGTCTCTCATAAGAAATCTTAGTTGTTATAGTATTGATATTTGGCTCTATTGACTAATGAGTTTTCCGACCACTGGTCTATGAGAAAAGTTCAGGGATTTGAGAAATGTAGTTGCAAACAGCATTGCGATACCCAAAAATCCTTTGCTTTAAAAAGAAAGTCCTATCTATATCAAAATGTCATAATACTTCTTTATTTAGAACAAATAAATACCTACCATTTTTATTTGAGCCGTGCGTTGGCCGAGTCACCCAACGTGTACTGGGGGCTTTATACACGCTCGCGCTCGAAGTCTCAGTTTATTGTTTTGTGTATGTCAGACGCGTCACGTTAATAAGTTAAAAACTGAAAGCTCATAACAGGTGGCAGCGCAGTTGTACGTCTTTATTTAATACTAGCTGCGCCCCGCGGTTTCACCCGCATAAGTCTCGATCCCGTAAAAATATCGGGATAAAAAGTATCCTATGTCCTTCTCCGGGTCAAGGTCTATCCATATCCCAAATTTCATCTAAATCCGTTCAGCCGTTTTAGCGTGATGTCGTGACCAAGGGAAATAGGGATTCATTTTTATATATATAGATGTACATCTGTACAATATTTAAAAAAATTACAATTCTTGTGAATGTGAGGACTATGTGGATCATATATATATATATATATATATTTATTTTTCTCGCTTACTTTTAACAATTATCTGGCAGTTGTGAGTACTTTATGCGGCCTAACCAAATGTCCTTTCTTCGGTATTGTTCGTCGAATCGTTGAGCTCCTTTTAAGTTCTGAGTTGAGCTACACGATTACTGACAAATGCGTGCACTGACTGGATAGGTCCACTCAAATCTGTATGGTTCTTTCCTCAAAAGAACATTTCAGATACAAATCTACATGGTCCTCAAATGAAATGCTCTGACCAAGATTATTTCCGGGTTTTTATATACGCATTCACATTAATTAATTTTATATATACAATGACATGAATATTCCCTTTTAAAGTATGATATTATTTTAATTATTGTGAACGTGAAAACTGTGTCTATGTTTTTGCTTACAGGTTATATTTTTTTTTTTTTGTAAATTTGTGTATTTTGTGACTTATAACATCGCCTTGGATGAGTTTGTAAAGGTGTTATAATTGTGATTTAAATAAATAAATAATAACAAATAAATAAATGTGAGTAATTCCTTTTTGTTTTGTTTTTAATTTTTTCTCAGTCAGTTCTAATTATGGTCTGACAGTTTGAGTAATTTATGTGGCCTACCCAAATGTCTTTTTTTTTGGTATTGTTCGTCGAATCGTTGAGCTCCTTAAATTCTGAGTTGAGCTGCACGATAACTGACAAATGCGTGCACTGACTGGACAGGCCCTCTCAATCTGTGTGATGCTTTCTTCAAAAGACCACTTCCGACACCAATCTACATGCTCTTCACATGATCTGACCAAGATTATGACTGTACTTTAAAATAGACTGTGACCTCTGAGTTTGTTTCGGCCTTTCTTCTCAGAGTAGTTAGATAGGAAACGCCGACCTCATCTAATTTTTAAAATATGATTGACGTGTAAAATAGTTTGTACAAACGTACTTACAGAAATAAATCATTTATTATTTAAACCACCATTGTTATGTTTATGTTTACTTTTGTGTCGATCACAAATTATACGAAAACTAGATAAATATGTATGAGACTTGGAGTGTAGCACTATTAAAAAACGAGCTAAGGACAGGGGAAGCGTCTACCACTGGTAAAAAAGCAGCTTTAGTGAAAAAGTCAATAAATGAACGTTTTGTAATTTATAGGTTATTTTGTGTTTGTTGACTTTAAGTTCGTTTTTTGTTAAAGTCTGGAGGCGTACGATAGAAATAACCTGATCAGAGTTGAAAACTAACTCGGTCATGATCTTCCTGACTGAAAAACCTAAGAGATAGCACTTCTAGCACTAATCTAATATGATAATATAAACACACACACATACTTTACTATAATTTACACATTATCACATCGAAGTGTCTGTATGTAATGAAAACAGACTTAGTTCTCTTGGGAGCATCACCTATAAGCCACTTTGTCCCATAAAAGGCTTAAAGGATAGCACATCGTCTTGACGAAATATCGTATTCCAATTTTTTTTTCGAAGATCTTTTTCCCACTGTTTTCTTCTTATAACATCTTTGGCAAATACATGGATCCCCGTATTTTTGCAGTAAACAGCTGCGCAACTGGGCTCAATAATTAATTATGCGTAAAAGAAGTCGCTTGTTTACAAAAAAGGTATGGCTAGCTGTCAAATTATTAGACGCTGGAGATCAACGCTATCTGAAGTGAGCAAGTGGCAGTTTTTATCCCCATTTGATAAATTAAGTTAAGAGCGGTGTATCTATATAGTAGTTTAATTATGTTTTAAATATTGTGATAGTAGTTTAATTATGGAATATCTTTTTTCTACCTCCGCCTCTGAATCCGGCTTCAGTTTCGACTCCGACTCCGGTTCCGACAGCAATCAATCAAATTTAAAACCTACGACTCCGGCTCCGGTTCCGGTAAAACCACCTCCTTAACATCTCTTCATGAAACTAACCGCTCGCACTTCTCCGTTTTGTCAGCTCGTTTGATTCCGTCAATTCAAGCAAGTGACGTGAAAAAATAATGTAAAACGTTTGTTATGATTTGAATTCAATGAATTCTTCATGAATTATGCATAAAGAGAATATATTCCTATATATATTCTTCGTCCCTTTTGGATAGATATATGTATCTTTTCAGTTGCACATTGTATATTTTAATGTAATATCTCCCTACGACATATTTATTAATACACTATTATTACAGGTACACGAACTGTCACAAATTCAGACACGTAACAACAGAAAAATGAAAAAGCATTTTATGTAGTGGCTATGAAGTATAAACCAACTGTAAAACTGCAGCTGTACTGGCAATGAATCGTAATTAAGATAGTGTTCATAAACAACTACTTCACTCAATTGTCTGTGATAATCTGTGGAAGAAACTCGCAGTTGTAATACCTATATTCATACATCGTATTAGACACACTACAGACAAACTAAAATTACAATCACGCAATATCGTAGGCGTATTGTCGACGTATACAAGCAGTAAAAAAAGTGACGTAGGTGAACGTTAGGATCTATAAAATAAAAATAAACAACGAAGACAGTTCCAATGCTAATGTAGCTAACAAGTTTACGGAGAAGAACAAGAAGAATGATAATTATATACCTACCAGTGAAACCTTATTAATTTATGCTGCTGAAGAACCAGTTTCCAGCAAACAAATTGGATTAATGCATGAAAATTCTCGAATCGGTACAGGAGAAGCAGCAGAAACTATTCATTTATGAATTGATTTAATATTTTACCTGCAACGGTTTTGTCAACATTTAGTCTTGTTCTCTATAACTCTCGTACAAAGCAGGCTCAGGTAAGAACACTGAAGCTATTATGGAAAACAATTCAAGAAACACTTCACACTCTGTTTACACAATATTAACATGTTAACATTTATTTATGGCACTCGTTATGAATGAATGACACCACAGTTATTTTTCTCACCAATGATTCACTTGAACTCGTTTAAAAGTAGAAACACGACACTAATGGAACTATTGGAGCTTAATCCGGAATTACATGAACACGTGTCAACGATGACGACGTAACACGCGCAGCGTTTGTCGAAAACTACGAATCGTCGTGTTAAGATCATGCAACGGCTGAAGGAACCGCGCTGATTGTACCGCCCGTAAAACAAACCCAGATGTACGGCAGTGCGTAGCTAGAAATCAACACGAATAGCTAAAAATAAACCACATAAACGCAACGGTGTCAAGAGTCGACCGTCCCTAGTAACTGATAAAAGTCAGTTTCTTTGACCGTCCATCACGAAAATTGTGAATTAAATTGGTTTTGACGCTAACACTTGACTTTCTTTCTAAGACTATAATGAGAATTACTCCCTTGATATGGTTCTACATCTACATCTTGATACATAACCCATATTTTCCAATCCGTCTCGTTGAGATGGCTGGTTTTTATATTGAGCGTCTTTCATAGAAAATTGAATATGCTACCCTGATTTTTGAATAGCAGTTCATTTACCTTAGTTTTCATGCTATGGTCAAGAGCTGTGCTTTCGGGCGCCTTATAGTGTACTGTTACAAGGTTAAATATTCAGTAAGAGCTCTGAGCTTTTGAACTCGTTCGACAGTCAAATTATTTACTAGGATTTATCTTCTCTTTCACTTAATACCGCAATTTTTGTCATTGCGCGTGTGCTTCCGTTCCTGCTTTTTTTGATAGTTCATTAACAAACAAAAACTAGCGTCAGGCACTAGTTGTCTGGTATTCATGCTAAACTGGACCTACTCAGCCAAGCCGTTATGCACAAAACAAATGAATTTCTAAATTAAATTATGTTCTTTTGTTTTCCACCAAATAAATGTATTTTTTTTTTTTGTTTCTTTTAGTTGTCGTTATGGTTAGAATGTCTTGCTCATGTTGAGAATGCATATATGTGCCGAATAGGGGGACAGATCATGACCACAGCAAATATATAATTTTCCTCGGGAAGTACCTCTAGTTATAATTTCCGATGAGCCTCGATTTTTTATCTTGATAAAGCTTTTGTTAGTTCAAGAAAACTATTGCATTGTTCGTAAGGTTACTTATAGACGGGCACATATGCTTTTATAAATTTTATCACATTACGTGAATTGAACCACGCTAAGAGGAATCGGCCCTTGTCTGTACTAGAAAGAACGATATATTAATTCGGCAAACACGACTTGCACGATGGCTTGTTTAAGAGGAAGCTCGAGAAGACGAAGATAAGAGAAGTCTCGTTAGTGGTGAAAATTTAGAGCACTTTTGCCAATTGTCTTTTCACTTTCATCAAGAATGTGGTCGTCATAGCATATCAGTTTGAACAGGCACCTCATTTCGGGAGTATGGCCTTAAACTAAAATAAAAATAGATTTGCTACGTTTAATTGAGAAGACCAAGCTAAGACCTGAACAATAATAATAATGATTAAAAGGTCTCTTAGGTTAATAGGATTTAATCTACTTGTGGCTGTGCTCAATAAAAATAATTAACGCGCCGTTAAAAGCATTTTTGGTGATGTCCAACAAATATACCAGTATCTACCCAATTATTTTATATAAAAATAATAATAACCTTGTTAGTACCTACCACAATTTTCAAATATGACAGTCGGATTGCATGAGAGCTATCACACATCCCAAAAACTAAAAAAATAAAAAAGTTGAATTTAATGAGAATCTCAGAACATATTCTTTTCTTATCCTAGCTGAGGCAGGCAGGTAGCTAATATCAGCCTCATTATATTATGGCACATATAAAATGTTAGGTAAGGAGTTTGTGGCGATATCTACATCGCCACACGCGAACTACGCATCACACTGACGGTACGCGAAATCTTGCTTAGCACATGTAGCGTTTACCGCACGATAGGCATATATGCAACGTCCCGACAACAATTGTCAGGCAGTTAGTAGCCCACCAGACACAACACCCGTCTGGTCGAAGGATCGTCCCTTTTCTGTAGACGATGAGTGAACTTTACACCATGTTCCTCATACCTCTATATGCTTTATGTAACAGACTTGTATTTATCAGGAGCCACTTATCACGTAATGGTTTATGAAGGTAGGTTTTTTTATTACATATACTAGTTTCCATGACTTACCATCCATTCGTCCATCGCCATGCCAGTCTTCTTCTGAAACAAATTTTCGTTGTTTTAGTACATAATATTCTCATTTTTACAAGCTTTATATAACCATGCTACATTAGCATAGTTGAAACGTTTCTTATACCAAAACAATTACATTATTATTATCATCGACAGCCTTTTTCGTCTCACTGCAATCTACGCACTTCAACACAATTTAGGGGTATTTTAGTTATTCATGTATTGAAACGAACCTACAAAGAATTTCTTAAAGCATCCTTATATCAAAATGCGCAGCTTTTTATACCCTAACAGGAAATTAAATAAAAATCTGAGTTTATATTTTATAAAGGCTTTCATAGAAAAATTAAAAAGTTAACATTGTGCTAAAATAAAACTTATTGCTTTTTTGGGGAAATAAAGTAAGAAACAAAACTAAATGTAACATAGTTTTTTTTTTATTAAATAAGAATGTTAATAATCTTTATAAGCACCTCGGATGTTTTAACGCATCTGCAACGATTATTCATACTCAAAATGTTGTTATCAATTTATCTTTGTAGGTTATGGTCCCAGGTTCAACGAAGATGCATGCAAAGTTCACCGTCTGTCACCAGATTTTGGGAACAAAAAATAAAGCCTTTCGTTGCAGCTTATCCCACGTGTGCTCCATCGGATTTTAATCTGAGGACTGCGCGGACCATTCGCCAGACCATGTTGCTGTAGCCATTCAATTACCACTCGAGCCATATGTAGGCGGGCATAATCATATCTTCATTAAACGTGGTCCATCACGCACTTGACCGATTTTAATATTTTATTATTTACTAGTTTCTGCCCGCGTCTTCATTCGCGTGAAAGTCGTAAGATACAGAATTTATGTACTAAAACAACGCCACATTTTTATAAAACTCTCTCAGCCCCCTTCCCACCACGGCGCATCGCATCGCCCTGTCGCATCCGTAATACATTGTTTTCATATTACTCTATTTGGTTTATGCGGTGCACGCCCGTAAAGCTCCCAGTCGGCATGATTTCCTCCGACATCCCCAACAATCATCGTCATCATTTCAGCCAATTTACACAAAACCTTAATGAATTATACACCTAAACCTTCCTTATGAATCACTCCGTACATTGGTGAAACCCGTATGAAATCCAAAAAAAAAAAAAACTCTAAAACTACGAAACAGTTTTTGAGTTTATCGCATTCAGACAGACAGACAGAATACGCGGCGGGGGACTTTGTTTTATAATATGTAAGGATGATGATATTATGATTAATTATGTAAATTTCCCTATTGATAGTAAAAATCAAATAATTTATCGAGCGCGTGGGGTACCGGAAGGCGCAACGTGGGTTCCCCCTACAAGATGGATCGATAGCGCGGTGAAGGGCGCGGGGATGCGAATAGCGCAGGCAGGACCGATCGATGTAGCGACACTTAAAGGGCTTTGCCCAGCAGTGGACGTTTAACGAATGAATGATGATGATGACTTTATTATAACAGCATAGGATACAGGCTCCGATCATTTTCCAAGTATCTACCCAAAAGTAAAGAGTTAAGTGGCAGAAAAATAAAAAAATCTGTTTGTTCTTTCCAGGTACCATTGTAGGTACCATCTTGATCCACATGTCTATGGGACTATTAACTGCAGCAAAACCAAACCCTTTTGTAAAAAAATTAAGGTTCCGTACCTCAAAGAGAAAACGGAACCCATATAGGATCACTTCGTTGTCCGTCTTTCTGTCTGTCAAGACCTTTTTTCTCAGGGAGTTTTATCACATTTTTTATAACATGTGATAAAACTACAAATAAACAATTTTCTGACTTTTTCCTTTACTTGTGCTGTGAGACCTTGCTTATTGCCAAATTTCATGATTCTAGGTCAACGGGAAGTATCCTATATAGAGGTTTTGATTTATTTGCGAGCATCAAAATACGTCGCATAAATGGCCGTATTTATTTATTACATTGACTCAAAGGCTTGATTCTTTTAGAGCTCCAAGACACCATAGATAATATTAATTTTAATTTCAACTTGATAGCTCCACGCAGTCCTGAGAAAATGGATCTTGACAATCTTTCAGACATACAATGAAATGATAGGATCATTTCCGTTCCGTTTTTTTTTCCTTTTAAGGTACGGAACCCTAAAATATATAAATAGACAAAATAATTATACCATCACCCATTATACACTACTACTTCACAAGTAATCTATTTAAGATTAATTATGGGAGGGAAGGAAATAATTGTGTCATTTTTTGGGAGATTTTTTTACAATACGGCTGATATAACTTGGCAGTTCCGAACTTCGGGTAGAGGGCTGCGCAATAACATTTTTTGGAACCAAATGGTGACATGAGGCGAGTGTGACTGAGAGAACATGCGCGAAAGTCAATAATGCCTACGTTCAGCGGGTCTAAAATGACCACATTAAGTAATTCTTCTAAAAGCAATTTTTTTTTATTCCCAGAAATTCCTCTATGTTGACACATATTTTAGCTGAATCATATTCAATTCAATTCATATCAGAATCATATTTGGTGTAAATATTTCCTCATGAAAAAATGAAGAACGTAATTTTAACGATTAATTTTTCTTTAGTTTTTATTAATCAAATGATTTTTTTTATTTCTTAGTTTTCAATGTTATTTCATTATGATACAAAACTGTCAAACAGATGAATTGCGATGAATTTAACGCAGATAATATTATGAATTGTCAGTTTGTGTCATACATAATATTATCATATTATGATTGTGCCAAAACGGCCGTTTTAGGCCCCCAGAACTGCCTAATATCGGCCGTATTATACCTAACTGTGCACGACTGTTCTCATAGTACAATTGACTGAATTGCCGCATTGTGTTTAAAAGCAAACATAATTCATTTAAATATGTTGCTCAGTTTTTCAAATGTTTAAACTAATCCCTACACAAATTAATAAAAAAATAACAACACCTTCAATTGCAACGGTACCTAATGGTATTGACTTACGGCCGAACCCAATAACCCACGTCCAAACGTCCCAATAATCTGTCAGAAAATAAGGACCTTACGGAATTGTGTGACTACATTCAATGACAGATAGAATCATACTGTCTACCATCAATAGCAATCCGTCTTTTACTGAAAATAGGTTGTTGGGTTCGACCGTTAGTGAACGAAATATTTTAGTACAACTGGCAGCTTTATAAAACAGAAACCACTTAACTGTAACAGCTTACTTTGCCGCCATTACAAAGCTAGTTTATTGTACTGTTTTCGAGGGCAAAATTATTAGGTAAACTTCAGTGTTTAATTTGTGCGTTGCATTTTCTTAAAGGGCTTCTCACATAACGCCCGCTACGTAAAACATGTATATGTATGCTTAGTAGTGACTTTTGTGTTAACATAGGCACAAACGGTTTTGGGAAACTTGCCCATGGCGACCACACGTGTGCGGCGAATCATTTATATTTTAAGGACTATTATTGGTTAGGGGGTTTCTGAAATAAATTCTATCATTTTTGCGCAATGGTTCACAGATTGCAGTTTTTTTTTTTTGTGGTTTATCCCAAAAACTAATTTAACTTTGTAGTTAATGCTTACGTTGACTTAGAAGCCTGAGCTTTTAGAACTCCAAGGGACCGTAGACCTACGTGTTTGATATTCATTTCAACTTGATACCTCCACGCTTTCTTGAGAAAAAGGGTCTTGACAGACTGCCAGACGGACAACTAAATGATCCTATAAGGGTTCCGTTTTTTTTTCCTTTTGAGGTACGGAACCCTAAAAAAGACAATTTATAATTTATTTATATCATGTATTTACACAAGAGGTAGACTGTGATGTATATCGAATAAACGCATATCTGTATACGTTATAGTATACGTTTCGTAGGCTTACCTACGAAAAAAAAGGGTCGTGTGCACGGGATTTTGTTTTCAAATTGGTTAGATATGCGTTACCCCGATGGTACACCCGCATGTTGCCAGTTTTTACCCGACTACGGCAAGGCCAAAAGGAAGGGTTATGATTTTAACAGTCTATACTGCCTACTACCACTGTAGCGCCTACATTATTGAACCGGTTTTGATGAATGAGGTATCAATAGATTTGTAATACTAGTCTGAGTAACAGGCTGTATAAATTCTCCCTAAGTTTAATATATTGGACTTTACACGTAAACTTCTGACGTCGAAAAAAAATTAAATGGAGATAATCATGTCATGTTTGTCTACGTAAATAAATATGTTCAAATTGTTAAAAACAAGGAAAAGTGAGACTACGCTACGTACGGCGCGGCTGTAAAATTAAACCTATTATACAACAATGAATAAAATCATAGCAACGCACAGTTTATCAAATCTTATTAATATAAAGCCTTAAAATGGACAAGTATGAAATAAAAAATAAGTTTACAAACTGTAAACCGACTACCGAAAAATAAAAGTGATCTAAAAAGAAACAAGAAAATATTTCAGACAGAAATCAAGGCATAGGTAAAAATATGGTCAAGGTAAAGCCGTGGTCGCATGCCATTATAATTTTGTAGGTGTTCATGGCACCCACATTGTAAACAGGCAGGCAACCACAGCTTTACTGTGACCATTTTATTATAAAGACGATTTTTAATAAATCCAGTAAACTTGTAAATTACACATACATTCATTTTAATATCACTGCGTGGACGTGACAACGACGGCGGTGTATAAAAATTAACCAATTGTGTGCAACTAGGAAGATGCACGCAGTATTAGCCCATGGCCCATGTCGTCGGTGTCGCGAACACGCAGCAAAATAATAAACAACTGCTTACCATTGTCCCGTCCTTTCCTTTTCTTCTTTCCACTAGAACTAGATGACTTTGATGTCTTTTCAGACTTATCTTTACTTTTCCAACGACTTAACATGGTTACTTATTCACAATATGGGGTAGATCACATCTTACACAACACATTTTTCTATCTATGAATTATACCGCGAGACACTTTTTAGTTTATGAATAAGTTTTTCACTCGATACACCACACTGGAGAGTATATCCGCACATCTTCATAAAATGCTCCAAAATTCACTTAATTTAGGTACACTTTTTATCATTGGGTTACTTACTTAGGTTTGTTTAATAAGATATGTATGTATTCGTTTATTTCAATTCCGGTGTAGTTGTCGTTGAAGTTTTGCTATAATTATACGAAAATTTGTCTTTGATTATTTTATAAATTACTTGTTATTTTTAAACTGTTTCACTGTTTTAAAGCTGATTAGGTATTTGAAGATTTTTTATATTATTTTTCTCACTACGCCTGGATAACAGAAAATCAGTAACTTGTAGTTAACCTTGAGTGGATTCTGACAGCTCTTATTCGTGAATTATTAACGATTCAATCGAAGACCAAAAATTATAGAAAAACTATTTACTAAGACGAAATTAGATTAAGATTCTTCAACAAAGTGTTGATACTTTCGAAATGCTCATAACCTAGGTACTATTCGTTACGGTCATCATTATTTAATTCAAATTAATTTTATTTTACATAAACCTCCAAGGGCACTTATGGAACGTCAGAAGCTAGGTGCACGGTTCCAATTGGTTGCCACAGATAATAGATATACAGATTATTGTATCCTTATTTTCTATTCGAAGTTCAAAATTCACTTGAACCTCGCCATGATTAAGATACAAACTCACTAATAACCTTCAAATGAGTACAGTAACGTACCTTTTTTTCTATAATTTAACTATACAGTAACGTTAGGCAGTCAAATAATAGAAATCTGTCTTAATATTTTTAAAGACACTATCTTGAAAGCTCTTAAAGCTGAAATATATACCTTATGAGTGATATTGCTTTTATTATGCATCTGTAGTTTATAAACCTTTTAAAGATCTGTTTTCAGGTTGGGATAACATTAGATACTTGCTGAATTTTTCAGAAAAAAATATGAACAAATAAAAAGAAAAGAAAAAAATGGGATTCATTAGGTACGAATTTCAGAAGACAGAATTACATAAAACACTCACACCCCCTAAAAATAACATGTCTATTAAATTTATCCTTTAATTACCTTTAACAAAACCCATGGCTGAAGAGATCTTTAAAAAATACTTTTAACTATCAAAGTGTCAGCGAATGGGCTAAGAACGTCGCTTAAATTATTCATCAGTACAGGTAAGGATTCAATTTAAGACTCCATTAGTCCTACTTTGTGGTTACCATCCATTTATTTGATCTTACGATCATCCCTGATGTAGGCAAACAGGGTCCGAAAATGGGATGGTATTGCCATTTAATTTCTAGGGTAGTTAATGTCAAGTACTTGGGAGTGTAGATGGATGATGGACTAAGATTGGACAAGCAGATTGATACAAATATTTCCAGAACTAAGCGGCTAATTTGTCTTTAAAACCCTTAGAGATTCTGCAACGTTAGAAAAATTGAAACTAGTTTATAAAGACTCGTCTTCTCAGGTTGGAGAGAGCACAGAGAGCTGTGCTTAAGATTATGATCAAAAACTATATAGATTTCCCACGTCGCTAATATTTTGCTGAATGTAAAGTCCTTACAGTGCGCCAGCTAGGGTTAGCTTAAAACAAACAAGTTGATTTAAATTCCTCGCAAATATTTTGAGGATTCCCCTTATTTGGATATAGTCCATCCTATCTATTTATCTATACTTCGTCACTTGTCGAAAAGTGGTTATTCCCCACAACAATTTTGGGGACCCTCCGTATTTAAATATACTTTTAGGTAAGGAAAATCTAAGAACGAAAATCGGAATTCGCAAATCTGAACATACAGAGTGTACTGGGTAGTTCATACCTAGGTACTTAGATAGATTTAAAAAAAAAATGTATGTTCACAGATTAGATAGTTTATTAGTTAGTACTGATTATTATGTTATTCTGATAGTTTTTTGTTGTAAATGTTTCCTCAGGTAAATTTTAAAATTGTGTATAAATGAATTATATAATATTACGCCTGATCGATTTCTGTTGATAATAAATTTGATAAATCGCTCAATGGAAAAAAAACCTCTTGTTCAAAACATTTTGAACAGTTTTCTTTTAGAATTTAAAAAATAAACTGTTTTTTTTTCCAACCCTGGTGCCAGCTATGTGTGCTCAAATTCATCCTTAGAAACAACCGACGCGGACGATTCCTCTGCCCGACCCCAATAGGCGTAGCAAATCTGCTGTACCCTGCTGGACTACATTTGCTAAACGCCAGTACAGTAGCTTGAGCAGCAAACTGTACACCACTATAAATAAATAAAAAGTTAAACATTGCTAAAATGAGCCAACTCGAAATAAAAAATAAAGTTACGGAGTAGGCTTTAAAGCCTGGATTAAAAGGAGATGGAGGGATTACTCAACTTCATCACATAGGAAGCCCTATGTATATTATAGTATCTGCCTACGTTCCCCGCCCTACATACAAAGGTGTGCACCTAACCACTTCACAAACATATATATTTTTCAATACACATTCATACACTCACACGTGCACAGGCACACACTCACACACTCATACTACCTGACACGCACCTACTTATACTCCAATCATACCACCTCAACATACCCTGAAACTATCTCTTAGGGTATTACTTCTACTTTTTTCATTCTCTTTTAAAATTGATTACTGCATGATATTAACGTATCACTCCATATGTCACTTATCGTCGAGGCTTTTTATATTACGTGTTAATTATTATGTGGCGACACTCCTCACTAAAAATGCTGTATTGTTTTATCAGATCCCATGGCTGAACACTGACCCCCAAAATATAGGCCTAGGCCTAGTTTAAAGTTAGGATTAGATCCCTGCAAGCCATAAAATTGTAAGACTTTTAGTGACTGTCAAATTTAAATTTTGTAACGTTTAAATGTTTTTATTTATTATTTTATAGGTAGGCAGACAATCTTTGTTCCAAAATGTTGTATCATTGTGTAGATAAAAAACACATTACTCAATATTTACCTTACTTATAGCTACACATTGATACAATATCATAAAATCAAATTAACTCTTGTCATCTTTTTGAGGGCTGACTGTCCCACCTAAGTACTACCTACCACACTACTTTAAAGTTTTATTTTCTAGAAATAATCATTATTATCAACACCATTGTTGTTATCTAAGAATTTTAATGCGTTATTGTTAGCATGAATTTAGACATTTTGTGCTTTTAAATGTGCCTGCCTAAAATGTTACTTCTATTGAATGTTGTGAAATTAAACTAACAATAATTTTACAGGTTGGTTTTATTTATGCGCCATCTAACGGACTATTTGTGCACTCTGCAAATGCATGATGCAAGAAAAGTTTGCACAAACTGTCACAAGAGGGCGCTTTTCAGTCCTTTGAAGCAAAGCTAGATTTTAAGTTTAACTTAAAATCTTACACTTAATACAAATATGGTATAGTAAGGGCAATATGTTTTTAGTAATTATATTTTGGGTTATACTAAAACCCTTTTATTTTATTTTATTTTTTAGTTGTGTACAGATCTATCTATTCTAAGAATAAAGGGTGAGTGCATCGCATTTGTAGTTTCAACTAGTTGCTAGGTAAAAGCTCAATAGTTAGCCGATTGAAGGCCAGATGGCGCAACTATCGCTTTCCTGAAAACATTGAGCTGTACAAAAATGATTGTGTATTTAATATTTTCTTTTTATGATAAGCATTCCTGTTTTATTTAAAAATCACATTAATTGTTTTCTGAATACGTGAAAAGGCATGAAATTGTTTTAAAGATAAATCTTAAGAGCAAACACCCCTCGGTTGCATTTGCGCTGGCGATTTTAGCTCCATCTAACGATGCAATCCATTATTATTCAGGAAGCTGGTTCACAAGATGATTCTAGTTTATACCGTCACAAAAAAAGTTGTTGTGAGCACCAGTAGGTATGAGGGGTGTAAATTAAAAAGGGGTTGAATTAACGTAGGTGTCTAAAGTTTTATGTAACATAACTGCTACTGTTCTAATACGTGGTAATATTTTAAAACCTACTTGTCTGTTTCGTAAAAAATAACAGCCTACATAAATTGATAATGTGCGTCGGAAAATGAATTTTCAGCCGAAAAGGAAACTTCAGCTTTAGTCTTATTTTCGGCCGAAACCAAGCCAAAAACGAAAATGATTTAGACAAAGACATAGAAAAAATATATTAATATTTCCGCTGCACACTGAAATCTTGTTTGTTTTTTACACCTAATGAGAGAAAGAGCAAAAAAGGCTTTAAAGGAAATAAAACATGATAATTCCATTAGAGGATACAAAATTTCGTGTACCTATTTCTTGTTGTACTGATTGCGACAATTCACGCACTTCTGATTTTCGGCTTGATCAAAGCTTCGGCTAGTTTTATGGCCGTCATCGAAAATATGGCCGAATCAAAATATTTTGGCCGAAAATGGCCGTATACGAAAACGAAGTTTCGGTCAGTTACTATAAATTGCATGGCGGAGTATAGTAGACAGTTTGATCACATTAGTACCGATTAATGAGGATTTTATGTCAGTATATTTACAGGCCGATAAGGGTAAAATTGGTATAATTATTATTTTTGTGTATTACAATAACGTTGTGTTGAGTACCTACAATAAATCCTTAACCTAACTATACAACATGGCGTCCGGTACCTTAACTTAACGAATTGTCTTTGCTAAAGGACATTGCTTAGCCGTTATAAATTCTTATCTCAAGAACCAACAGCCTCGTAAAATTACTTAAATTGAGTGTTAAATTATAAGTATATTCGACTGAAATTACATTAAAATAACGGCCACACATGCACGCGTAGGTAGCATGACCACCATGGGTTCTGTCGACGGAAGAATAAACAAAATGACAGAATATGATTTGTCATTTTGACTATTTTTTCCGTCGACAGCTAATTAGAGCCCTATAGCTAAACAGAAAGCGACTTACGTGTCAATGAACGAATGAAATCTACATACGGTCGATGAAATTAAATACCTGGGTACATACATAACATCTGCATTAAGCAAGATAAGCACCATTAGAAAACGGTGGGAACAGGCCACTAAAAACGCAAAGTCACTATTACCATTTATAATAAACTCAATAATGGACTGGAAACTAGCAAGACTCATGTATCGAATGGTGATCATACCTTGCATGATATACGGTTTGAAAGTTTCGGCAATCACCAAAGCTAACAAGTCAAGAGTGAGAAAATAAGAGAGAGTTATCATGCGAGACTTGATTAACCACGCCAGAAACCAAGACAACAGAAAATGCATGAAATCATAGACGGAAACACAGTAACCAAACGCATCAAGAATCACAGGATGTGCTATCTCGTACACGTTAACAGACACGGCAAACCACATCTGTTACACGCAGCAATGCAGTACAGGGCCGAATCCAAGAAAGTTGGCCGTCCTATTTACACATGGAACGACAACCTTAAACAAAACTTGAAGTACTTCAACAAGGAAATCAACTTTTGGATGGACACGCCTGCAGATCGATTTAAGATTATGAAGGCTGCCAGCGAGATCTACAAAAAACCTGAAACGGATAGCAGCGAGGCTTCTGACAAAGACATAGAAACAGCTAAAAAAAAACACAACACAACAACGATATAGAAAAGGGCCGAGAAAGCAGCATACCCTCGTCAGAAGATTCACCAGTAAAGATAGACCTGAACCAACATAGCAGCGACGTCGTAAAAAGATGCCCATCCATAGATAAATATCATCCGTCTCTCCTCTAGTTCATTGCCTACTCAAGGATGCATATCCGGTACAGCTCGCAAATCCTTCCTTATACTGCGGGCCCGTCTTCCTTACCATTACCGCGCCACCCGGTCTACTCCCTGATATGCAATGGTCTATGTAGCACCATTAAACATGAGGCTCCAGGGGCTAGTGCAAATATTGGAGTTAATTCGATTTATCGATTCAGGTTAAACCACGCTGGGATCTGTGCATTTCATTAATTAATTCATTCATTGTCTATTTTTTCCGTCGACAAAACCCGTTTCTATTGTGGTCATGCAAGCGTGCAGATGCTTTATCAATATTAATAATATTTCTCATTTTTATTTTCGCCATAACAAAGCAAGCGAGATAAAAGGGAAGCGCTGTAAGTGCCGAGTTTTTCATTTTTGTAATCATCCTTCGATTCGTTCAAATATGGCGTCGGAAAATAAGATCATGAATAAAATTGTGACACCAAACGTGTTGTGTCGTGTCATGTTGGATGTACATATGTGTCCATGTGGTTATAATAATTGATATCCAAAAGCATATAACAAATTAGGAATTATCGCATAGATTTTCATAAATGATGATTCATAGGATTTTTTTAGTTAGAGCAATGTTCTTTCGACACTATGTAGAAAATGAAAAACCGATAAACTACGAGTCAAACAAAGCCAAGCAAAGGTGGCGAATGACCAAAAATTTTAAAGATTTGCGACGAGCTTGTCAAATTACGTTTGCCGATTAACCGGTAAAATTGCTGATTTTGTACTCTGTGCTCAACGGTGCTCCATTATTTAACCCTGACAAGTTGATGCAACAATAAATTTTTACTGTATAAACAGTGTTTAGATGATACAAGTAATTATTTGTTGCTTCAATTTTATTGTGTGCCACAGGCAAGAAACTTGCACCATGTACATGGGGCTCTAAAAGATGTTACGACCTGTAGGCAATTACTTAACACACTAACGATGGCAAGGTCTTCTTTCATTTTGACAAATCAATAATATTCATCGCGTTATTTACGCTGTCGAGCAAACGAATTTTTCAAACATATGAAGCGATAGATTATCAATTTGTTCAAAACGTTTCGGATTATCATAGAAAGTGTGCTACGCAATGAGGACTATTGCGCTTGAATTCGCCGCTAAAGGCGCTAGTGTAGAGTGAGGTCTCTAGGAATGTCACTGAACGTTCACTGTTCGCGGGATTTTCTATCGGGTATTCTCACAAAGATTATGTAATTCCTGATCAACTATGGCTTAAGATTTTAAGTAACAACTCAGGATCTAGTCTGGTAGCAATTGAAGGAAGAATAATTATTCTCTGCTTCATGCTTGCCAATTTAAAAAACATTATATTGTAAATAGGTACTTATTCTTTTGAAATTTTCAAAATGTAATTAATCAAATAAACAATAAATAAAGTAGGTAATGTGTACTTAAACATATCCAAAAAAAAACAAAGTACTGACAGGACCTCACTCGCCAGTGGCGCCAACTGGTGAGCATAAAAACGATAGCACCATTGTACACTGTAGGTACCTACTGACCTGCATCGTTACGTGTGAGCTGGTCAATCGCTAGCTTAAAAATTAGAGGTACTGCCACATTTGAACAAGGCATTTTATACCGGCTGATATTAGGTAACAAAAATGATTTAGACAGCTACTTACATAATTCTAGGTAATTCCAAAACATAAATAATTAAAATATTTACAATAAAAATTGAAAATATTTTAATTTTTTATTGTTGTTTTATCACAATACCTCCGAATCATTGGTATTATAATTTTTACAATGGTCTTAACTCCACCGGGTGCGGCGACCATGCGGCGATTGCCGCTTTTTACTTATTTTTGTCAACTAATTTAGTAGAAAAAAAGTAGGAACTGGTCGGTATAAAGGCTTATGCAGACCAGCGCGATATCGCGGGCGCTACAAGGGTCGCACTGCCTGTAGCGCCCGCGATATCGTGCCAGTTTGCACGAGCCTTAAATCATTACCTATGCAAATGAAGCGGTGCCTCCCTTACTATAAAACAATAGACGTTCGCTCGCTTAGGACGCTCAGCCCCGTCTCGTCACTCTAGGCACCCGCCACAGTTAGGTTATCTATGGCGCCCGACATAGTCCAGTGGGCCTAGCACGAATGCGCGAAGTAAACGTAATGTTAATTATTGGAATGGTTTTTGAATTGGAAACTACGAATCGCATTATCGAATTAGACATTATTGATATCTATTACTTGCTGATATTTATGTTTGTCGCATAAAGGAGATTGAGCAAGAGTGGTTTATGGATCAATAGGGATACGGTTTTGGTGTTTGTGTAAATAGGCTTCAAAATCTGACCCGGAAATTTTGATGAAAAATTGCTTTTATAATATAGGTAGGTACAGGATGGATATTTGGACGGGTAATTAGGACAGGTATTGTAACTACCGAAAAACATAACTCAGGAAATAATGCTTAACTTTTTTTTACATTTTGACATGCATTTACCGATTCAACATACAATCAAAATTGACATTTACTATTTTGTTCTTATGAATTCTAATACTTTATCCAATAACTTTTATTACTGAAATTTAAATATTTATACGCCACTAAGGTCAAACATGCTCTGTATGTGTACTCATATTTCCATAAATAAATAATCTTGAATCTTGATTTTGAAAAAAAATGTTCAGTCGGCAAGAAAATATGGGCTGGCACAAATATTTTTTCGGGTCCAAGCGATCCGGTTTGAAGAAAAGTCACAAATTGCAAAACAACTTTTCCTTGAAACAATGGTCAATCATATTAAATTTGAAAGAAAAAGTTATCCAATGTAAATTTTAAAATAAATACCCTTTTTTTTCGGTCAACTTTCTTTTTTGGTGTAAAGAAAAAGGGGTGTTAGATTGTCTATGAAGTGGTACAGCGGTCAGTATCTTTTTCTTATAAAAGTAAACTATGGAAGTGGCTATTCAAACTAGTTTTTGAATATCTGTCCGAGTTAATTTCTTACGCAATGTTTGGGAAATATTATTTTTATTATATTTTCTGTCGGACTGTTACTGTCATATCTATTATTATGACCATTTGAATGACGTATACCTTCCGCAACTTGATACAGCACTAGGGACAAAGCGCCCATTCCCCTTTGCCCAGTGTTTTTAAAATCAAAATGCTTTAAGTAGTATTTTCCTTTCAAAAATCGTTCGAATTGTTGTTACGTTTACGTCGCGCGTTCGTGCCAGCCCAGTGCCTTATGGACTAAGGTTTCATATTATGTTTGACATTTCGCACCCGCGCAAGCTCCTCGCAATGGACGAGCCCTAAGAAAAGCTTCAGATTACTTCGTCCCCGCGAGAAAATAACTCCTTGCACCAAGCATAACTTTGTTAATCTTGCCAATTTTCTCAGACACCCATATTTCTCTTTGACGGTATTGCACTAATAAAATTGAAATATCTTGAAAGATTGTGGCTTTAATAATTATTGCTAGTAGTGCTAGTGTCTGTAGCTGAGCAAATAAGCGACAATCAACTGAGCTTGGTCTACGGTAAACGTCTGTGGAAATGTGAAGCATCGTCTTTGAAGAAGGGGGATAGAGACCCCTCTGTCTCCCCTTAGTGTCACTCGGTACTAGCTATCTAGGGGCGCTAATGGCACGAGGATTTCTCTTACGTTTCAGTCATTTCACTTATATGCCGAGGAGAAACTGCGGGGAAATTGCGTAGGTAACGCTTACAATGGCAATTGCTTTCATTTTGACAGCTCAACAACATTCACTGCGTTATTTACGTTGTCTAGCTGACAAATTTTTGAAACCTATGAAGCAATCGATTAGTAATTTCCATTAAAATCCTTCAGATTTTGATTGAAGGGTTCTTAGTAACTACTTAGTCCAAACTGGTATACCTAACCGAGAACATTTTCACAGATTACAACCCTTCACACGGGTGTAATGGCAACATGTCATAAAAACGAGATACCTAACTTATTTACATAACCTTTCGGAATAAATGCTCTAAATGATGTTGAAAACCGCATCAGAGGCCTAAACGGTAACACAGACAAACAAAAAACGTGTTTTTTTTATTAATAAATACTTATGGATAATCATAGATATACATTTTACAGGTTTGGTTTTGAAATGCAACCTTATCCTATAACTGAGCAATATTTGTGTACCTATATTTATACATGTATATTTGTAATCACGTTGTCTAAAGGCTCTTACAAACAGGCGCGACAGGCATGTCGCGCCTGTTTGAAAGAGCCTTAAAACGGCCCTAACCATTTTTATAATAGTGCAATATTGGGGTTTACGGGGGCGCAAAATTTATCTACCTAGTTTTCTCTATTTTCACCCGAGCAGAGCTCCGTCGCCCAGGTACCTACTACATAATAATCTCCATATCATAAAAGTCGTTACTCTTTATTTTATTCTAAAATATGTGGGTCTAAAATATCTATGAACTATAAATTATTAGCACTAATTTAGGATAACTAGCTGCCCACGACTTCGTCCGTATGAAATTTCTTGTTCCCCCGATCCACCCCCGTCGCATCGCATCGCATCGCCCGCGCTTTTACTTCGTTTTCGCTTATCGTTCTTTCTGACTTTTTATCGTTTTACTCGGCTCCTTTGGGTCGTAGCGTGATGCTCTAAATAGCCTGTAACCTTCCTCAAGAATTGGGCTATCAAATGAAAACAGATTTTTTGAAATCCGACTGGAAGTTCCAGAAATTAGCGCGTTCAAACAAACAAAAAAAAACAAACTCTTCAGCTTAGTATATAGATGAGATGAGAGTATATATAGTTGAGAGTATATAGATGAGATGAGAGTATTAGATGAGGTAGGCGAAATGTGGATGTACTGTACAAATTCAGCTCTGCGCTCCACTCCAGAAAACACCTACAACCGAGAACCGAGATTGTATAGCAATGAAATATATTTGAATACAATTTATACGGTAGTATTAACACAATTCAAAGATCAAGTGCCTGTAAAATGCTTCTTTAGTTATTTCACGCTAGTTATAAGTACTAAAATACTTTTTGTAAAATGAACTTATCATAGCGCACTGTTCATTGAACATTCTGATCTTAATCAATAAGTTATTTCCGTTTCTAGAGATTAAAATAAAAATATTCTTTCACACAGTTTATACCGAAACTTGAACCCGAGCCCATCGATTGTAGCCGAGATGAAAGTGAAGAATAATCAAGTAAGTAGAATAAAATACCTGTACTATTATGGAGAAGTATAAGGGGCCACCCTATAGCTTGATTGATTGATTCTTGAAAATCGGCGTATTCAGTTGATTCTCTTGGGGATTCTTTTCTCAATAGATTTCTTTCAGGTAAGAATTAAAGATGAAAAAATTAAATATAGACACATTTTACCGATTGGTCTTGTAATTACTTTTGATCGACCCGTTCCAAGATAAATATCAATTCCAATTATTTTAAAAAGGGAATTTAAGAAATAGGGCATCCCCTGCCCTGTTAGGGTCTGAAAGGCTGATCTTTGATATGATTTGTTAATAATGAAATCAGTACCGTACAAATTCTGCACGATAAAAAAGGAACCTTATTAATTATCATTTTCATTTATTTTTATTATTGAAATAGATGGATGAAAATTAAAGATATATTCTAGACATAATCGAATCAAACGAAGACTCTCTTATTAGGGTTCCGTAGTAAACAAGGAACCCTTATAGTTTTGCCATGTCTGTCTGTCTGTCTGTCCGCGGTTGAACCGTGGACAGACAGACAGACAGACAGACAGACGGACACTCTGAGACTCTTAGTACTAGAAAGCTGTAATTTGGCATGAGAATACATATTAATCACGACGACAAATTGGTAAAATAAAATTACGTTACGTAAAATTACGTAAAAAAAATTAGGGTGAAGGTAAAGGACGGATGGAAGGACGTAAAGTGGTGAAGTTTTTCTTTTCCATCCCGTGGTGTGAGGTATCGTTGGAAAGAAACATTTTGAGTGTGTGAAAACTATTTTTAGATTCCGGGATTCGTTTGCGAAATATTAAGCTTTAAAGTGTAAATTTTTGTAAGAGTCAAGTGTCAGAGGGGGCTCTGCAAGCTAAATGGTTGGCTTTGGATGTGTGAAACAAATCACGGCAGTAGCTTACATAACGAAATTAAAAGAAAAGCTATCACAGCTAAGTAGGCTCTACAAGTTAACGAGTAATAATCGACCAACTTATATTTGCATGTTTTCCCATACATTCCGTATGGGAGAACATGTTTTTCAACAACAAAGTTAAGTTGGTTTTTGGGATAAATTCATCCAACTACGGAACCCTTCTTTGTGTGTGGTCCGACACGTACTTGGCCGGATTTTTAGAGAAAATTGTGAAAATATATGTTGATAACGCAGGCGGAAATACGAAGGGGATCAACGACAAATATATAAAAGTAATGGTCATCAATGTTGTGGAAAAATATAATTTTCAATCATTTTAATTGAATCAATAACTAATGATTATTTATGCGGCTCTATGCATAAACATCAAATGACAATTACTTATGGTCAGGTGGTACCTACTTATGGTGATACTGTGGTCAGGGTCATCAATTACCTCCTGAAACAAAGCCAGAAAAAAGGAATTGTTGCCCTCGTAATTTGCGTTCATAAGTTCGTAATTTGTACAGTGCGGGTGCACCAGTTTGATAAATTTTTAGGCCTTTTATTAATTGAAATGAAATAATTTCAATGACTATCGTGTCCAGGGTAGATAAAAAAAATATATACGGTCACTATTGGGATCCAAACAATGCCAATTGATCGTTTCAAGAGGTACCCAGCCTGCATTTCGCAATCAGGAGCTCAGTACCAATCGCATTGTATGGCATCTAAAAAATAAGATGCAACAGTAACGAATATGGGAATTTTACAAAATTACAGTATAGAGCATGGCCGTTGAGAGTATGTCATGCTCACTTAAATGTCTCGCTGATGGTGGCGAGTGTGTTGGATCATTCGGTTCCCTACAAAATGGTTGAGCTAGATGGTACTTATCCACGAGTCATGTTCGTGAACGGGCGCCGTCAGTTGAAACTGATCATCTCTTATCTGCCAGGGCTTATTTTTAATCTTAGACTTTCAATTGCTTTTGATTATTTTTTGTACATTGTTCTCACATATAGAAGCAACAAGAATGGTGTACCCAGGATTTTGTTATATCTATATTTAAAAGAGTGTCCTTGGAGTTTCTTGCCCGTTCTTCTCCATAGAGATCTACGTTTTGAAATGGGAAATTAGCTTCAACTTTCTGACTAACTGATAGACTCTTTGACAATTCAAAAGTGCTTGTAAATGGTTTAATTGAAATAATGCTTTGAGTTTGAGTACAATAATTAATATCGCCGTCCTTTTCTCACCATTCCATAAAATAAAATTTCGAAATGTTTTGCGACCTCCTGGCGGACGAAGCTACGGTTAAGAGACACCTTTGGCCTTCATAAAAATATCAACAAAATTTTAATCTGTTTTCTTGAATTTTAGACAATGTTTTTTCCATTTTTTTCTAACATTATGTCTGCCGAAATCAAAAAATATTAATATTTACTTTTACAAAATAAAGTAAATACATAATGCTGAATACAATTTACAAAAAATGTAATAATAGGATAGGTAGGTACGTAGATACCGAAATGTTCAGATAATGAAACCTAACAATAATCATGGCGAAGATCAAATTAAGATTATAAATTCATTTTAGCTTGCCTTTATAATAGTTTATATTTAATTTAAAAAAATAACGACTTAATTGCATTAATTTTAGTTCTGTTAATTTTATTTAATCGTTTCTATCGTTAAAACTCCATTATTTTATTTTATTTTAGTTGAATTTAAAGTGACTTCACTTACCGCAACTAAATACTATCACTTAAAGTAAAACTTCTGCACGAACTATAATATTTAAATTACACGATAAAATGGAGAGAATTCATAAGAGTAACCAGACATTTAATTTAAATAATAACTACAAGAAAAATAAATATGTACGCATATTAAACACTGGTACAATAAACCGTTAGTAGCGCGAGTCACTTCAAAACAACGCACGAAAAAAAAAAACGGAAAAATCGCACTGAACTTACGTTAACTGAACGATCTTTGTAACCGCACATACATTTTTTTTTCTCTTATGAACTTATAGAGAATATTTTCGACAAACGTAACGTTGCTCCCCAGAACCGTCCGGATCGGGGACAAAACCGTACTGATGATAGCATGCGGATTACCCACAGTGGCGAATGGGCAAGCAGGATGAAAAAGAACCCCCCGCTACCCGCCCTCTTAGGGTGAGCGTGTGTGTGTGCACGAGAAAGAGTGTGTGCTATGGGGTAGAAACTTCTCTCAAGATTTTCAACTTACTGCTCGGAAAATTAAAGACACCTAAATCTGTCAGGTGCAGAGAATTGTCCGTATTTATTTTTTGCTTGCTTCTGGATTTTTATGTTTGAGCATTGAAGATAATTTAGATACTTAAATTAATATTAATCACAAATAGGAGAAAAAATTAAAAAAAAAAATTATGTAACTATTCTGTACAAAAAAAAAATTGGCTCGTCCCCAATTACATGGGATTTAAACATAACTGGCGAAATGTGGGTGTACTTTATATACACCTCTGCCTAACCCTTTGGGGAAACAAGGCGTGTTGTTAAGTTTGTATTTTGTACAAAATTGTGTTTTTTTTTTTTTTTTGCAAAAATAAATATTTATTGTTTCTCTAATAAACATGCCTAATTTTTCGGTGGTATTTAGTAAGCTCACTACAAGTTTAAATAATAGAAATCTTAAATATATTCTATTTCCTTCATTAAACTCACATTCATGCAGTAAATTTTAAACATTTCACGTAAAAATAAACATTTATCACAGTATCATTTTAATTTAATTTTCAAATAGAACATTATTCAGACTTGTTACTAAATTATTGACGCGTTATACAAAGTTTAAAGCGATATAAAAGGTTTAATAACAACATAAATGGTACGGCTCTAAATCAAGAGCTTGATTCAGAAAGCGGTACTCCCAGACACGGCTCGCATTGTCAGGATTGTTGATTGTTCCTCTCTCTGGAGCCCTGACCGCTGGTAGCTTGGACCCTGTTCCCGATATCGGTGGGCTACTATTTTTTATATCTTTAAATTTTCTATATTCTAATATTTAAAAATGGAATTTATAAATATTTAAATGAAATAAAGGAAATATTAATTATATCCTCACCGCCGTATTTCTACGTTGACGTTGTGGGGCTTGCGCGCTCCGAACTCTGAGCCTGTGCCGGTAGAGTTTACTTTGCCGAAAAAGGTCTAGGATGAGAGGCCAGACCAAGAGAGATACAGAAACCCACAGGGCAGCATGTGGCGAGCTGTTGAGCAGTAGCGACCCTACGAACCCTATCTCCCGGGAAAAGTATTATTCCTCACCTCTGGCTTGCCTTTATTGGCCGGCTGGAGTGAATACTGACGAGGAACGGAGCTCCCACCTTATTCTTGCCTTAATTGGCCGGTTTGAGTGGAGATTCCCAAGAACAAACATGCTAGGAGGAAGGATGTGTTCTAGTAAGTGCTCGTAGGGATCTTGACCATCTTCCGGGCTCTGGGATTGTTCTGAAAGCCGTGGAATACCTCTCCACTTCCAAAGCATCTCAGGAAATGTTGCTCCCTTGTCACTACGTCACTATGTGCTAGCGACAGTTTTTGGGGACCCATTATTGAGTGTGCACGGCAGGCAGGAGACGTAGGCCTTCCATAGTTCTAGCTAACCAATCCACTATAGCCACCCAAACCCATAGCCCAATATGTTTTATTTCCATGTTCTGCAATAGTCCTGCACCAACCGGGGGTTGTCCTTGCGTGTACTTGCATAGTGTGAACAGGGATAATCGTCGGATGGTGCCTCAGTTAATTAAAAAACGTCTAACGGACCTCTGCGAGTTGGCTTCAGCCCCCTCGTACGCCTTCCAAAGGTCCGGGACCCCAGGGTCCCGAGACATGTCAAGACACGTAAAAATAATAATAAAAATTTTATAAATGCTAAAGTAACATAGTTAATAAATTTTGTTGCGGGCCCTTTTTATCAGATTGGGGCGAAGCTCAAAAAGAAGGTATCGTTTTTTACAAAATAAATTAAATATCATCTTGACTCGAAAGTTTCAGCTGTCGTTGTGATCTTACTGAGAGAATACAAGAGAGCGAAGTGAGATTGAAAATTAGAGCATCCTGCCTCGGATAAATTAGATTCTCTGTGTGAATTTACTTTATAAATGCAAGAGTTACAGTTGGACTGCGCCTGTAGCTTGAAGCTTTTTCAGGCCAGAAACAAATTACGTTAATTTTAATCTTTTTACTAGGTATTCATTCATTACAGACCTCATATCAACAAGATTTTGAGGTTGTGCTTGATACGGCTGATACGGCGGTAGCTGTCCCGTAAAAATATGTCTGACTGTTTACCTTTCACAAAGTACACTGAGTACTTGTAATGAATTGTAATGTAGGTACATTACAAATGTGTTTCTGTATTTTTTTGTGAAAAAAGCCTTTATTATTATTAAACCGAACTACATCGAAAAAGATCTTTCAAATGATATCCAACAAGATACGTTTATTAAAACGACTTTTTTTTAAGATCGAGCTAAATCCCGAAAAAATCGCTAATCGTAATCGCATCATTGCATAGATCTCGAGAAAAACCTTTGTGACAGACTGACACAAAAACTTTTAAGGTCGGAAGTCGGGACCCCAAAAACAACATTTCATTAAAAATTTGTTATTTTTTGAAAAATTAGAAACAAAAATATTCAATAAACCCCAAAAAATCGCAAATCGTATTCGCATCATTGCATACATCTCAAGAAAAACCGTTGTGACAGACTGACACAAAAACTTATCTTATTAAAAAGGTTTCATTTTCCTTTTTAAGGTCAATAAAAATAGTTGTATTGGAAAATTTAAGCGACACATGAACACAATTGAGTAGCGCTATACCTACATAGAGACAATCTTGCTAATGTCGAGGGGAGATTTCTGGGGCATCATTGATCGTTCTGCCGCCCTGGGTGATGGGTGAATGCATAGCTCCCACGCGAACTTTGTCCCACTTGTTGGCTTGCCTGTTGTCGCAGTACAAAGCATGTGTCAGAGGTGTGATCAAAATTTAAGGCGTGATACTGACCAAAATAATAATAATAATTTAAAATATATTATATTACAATATTTTTTTATTTATTTATTCAATAATTTTCTCCATGGGACCGACATGGTAATTGAGAAAAAATTGTGACAAGTGACGTGCCGTGCGTTTATGACGTGCCGTCTACGTCACTTGACAAGTAAGTTTATGTTGAACTGATAGCATATGATCAGCCTGTAATGTTCCTACCGCTGGCAGGTTATCGGAGGGAGTGGGCCACGCGAGCCTAGAGAGGGTTGGTGAAACTCATGATGATGTCAAAAGGACTAAAGGTTGATCTACGAAAACCGTACTTACTGCTAAGAAATAAAGTAGCTAAAAGACAACTTCTTAATACTACTCGACCTAATTATAAAGGAGGACTGATAATTTTTGCGATTACGATGTAAGTCTGTGGGGAAAGTTATTTAGTTTAATGGTCTGTACAACACACATAATTTTGACCACACCTTTCTGTTACACGCTTTAGAGATGACCAGTACCTCAACTAAGCCCTTTCAAAAGCTACGCTCCAACGGGTGAGAGACTTGTCAACCAAACTTTTTAATTAAAATGCACTACACGTATAAAAAGGTAACAACTCTTCTCGAAGCGATAGCCTAGACTAACTTATGAGTAACAACTTACTGGTTTTTGGATTTGGATTCGATCATTTGTTTCTAGTTGAAATACTATATACAATATGGTCCATCGGCATGTGACCGTCCGTATTTATCTGAATATTCTTGAATAATTGTCGAAAATTAACTTTAAAAGCCCCCTTTTAAAGTTAATTTTGAATAACATGAAAAATGTTAAAGATAGATCCCCATCTACCTTTAATATTTTTCATGATATTTAATTTTTAATTTTTTATGACCTTGCTTTACATTTTTTGCCATATCTCCAATTTTATTAGCTCGATGTAGATTCTGTTTATTATTTCTATAAGCTTATGAGTTATTTTATCTAATTAACTAACATTTATCAATATTGTTGCTGTTAATTATGGACTTACACCTGTGTTTTTAAAATAAATACTGTCTTTTTTTGGAAAAAATGTCTTCTCCGTTTCTTTTTATCAAAATTTGTTGACTATGAAAAAAAAATCGTTATTAATTATTTATTACATAACTGCTACAAATTCACATAACATTATTGATACCAAACTGTAAGTAAATCCGAGGAAAAACTAAAACTCTTTTGAGTATTTTTTTAAATTCGATATATTTTAACAAAAAATATTAGTTAATTAGATAAAATAACTCATAAGCTTTTAGAAATAATAAACAGAATCCAAATCGAGCCAATAATATCGGAGATATGGCAAAAAATGTAAAGCAAGGTCACAGACGCTACTCAAAAATTAAAAATTGAATAACATGAACAATATTAAAGATAAAAATTGAATAACATGAACAATATTAAAGATAGACCCTTTGAAAGTTAATTTTCCATAATTTTTCATGATGATTCAGAAATAAACTGGCGGGCACATGCCCATGAGCAACATTGTATATGTTACTAATATGTCTACTGTACTGTTGTGCCCTACCCCCTGTTCCCAAGAGAGCTTCGAAATAAGCACCGTACAAAATACCTCTACGGGGAACAAATAAAACGACGCTCTCTGTTTTATTTGAAACTTTACCGTAGCATATTCGGATGCTCGGCATTTGTTAAGCCTTTCTCACCATGTGAATGTTACCGATCTAAGACGATTACTTAAAGAAACTGTGCTCCTGGGAAGTTTGTTGCGCCACTTGTGCTTCACAGCTAAAGCACTAGGAAGTGGTGAAGTGCGACCTTTTTGGGGGACTGTTTTATGTAATTTAAACGTTCGAAAAGTGATGCTTCTCAGCCTAGTTTGCACGGACATTTTGACTACTACAGTAAAATCCACCTATTACGATTTCGTTTATAACGACTAACTGTTATTAGCGATGAACATGCAAACACAAGTTTGGTTTTATACAGACGTACTATGAAAAACTATATTTTTAGTACGACTCCGGTTTATGCGACCAACTGCTTGTAACGACCTATTTTGACAATAACTCGCCCGGTTAGAACGACGCGCAGTGTTTTTTGAAGCTTTAAAGGCTACAGAAACGCTCAATGTGTTTGTTCAAACTAACTTTGATGACGATGTTATGAAAAGTATGCCTCGTATTCACAATGCTGTGCGAAGTTCTTATTTTATTATCGAACAAAAATCGGGCACATACAATCGGAAATACAGACTTTCTGAATTAAAATGCCAAACGTAGGTCCCCCTTAATAAGTTTATGTATGTACTATGCTATACATTACATATTTATGTGTATGTACATTACGTTTTTTTTTTATATTCGTTTTATTTAAGTCTCAGGGTGAAAAAAATTGTTTTTTTTTTTAAATGGTCGTTTTTTGCATCGTCGGTTCAGTACGTCCTAATATCGCCAGTCCCTTAAAGGTGGTTATATCCGGATTCTACTATATTTCCTCGTTCATAACCTGTAAGTAGTCCTAACATGGGTCACCTTTACACATACGGCGGTACGTGTTAATTTGTGCTTGGAAAACATACAGCAATAGTAGGAGATAATATCTAAAGAAGCTAGTTAATTGATTCAAGCGTGACCTTGCGGAAATCCATTATAAAATACAATATAGGTTGATATATTTAGTAACCAGTTCCGCTTAATTATCCACTCCGTGTTCGGATTCGCGACAAGTCAATCGTCATCCTGAGGATGCGTCGTTGAGAGGTGAAACACGTGTGAATTTCTTACAGGGCTTTTTATGGCTCTTTAGGAATAGTTTAAGCGGAACTGGTTACTAAATATATCAACGTCTACTGTATTTTATAAAGAGAAGCAGTTTCTAGCATTATATTCAAACTCCTACGTGTTATAATCATTCAAAATCCATAACTATAATGTAGTTATTAATTTTGAATTCAATACATTTTTGGTTGAATACTTAAACCTTATGTCGTAATTCGTTGCATCCCCAGTACACAAAGTACGGTAGTAGGTAGGTCATATCAATAAAGGTGTTCACACCAATAAGATCTAAATTTATACAAATAGAACAGATAGCTTATAACGTGTATAAATCGACGTCTCTTTAGAGAGAACTTCATAGCAGCGTGTACGTTATATTACTTCAAAGTTATTGGAAAATATCCTGAACGGTCTGGCGGAGTTGACAAGCTGTTCGATTCACTGACAACACGTTGATAAAGTTTTATAACAGTCATGTTCGCGATCGTCCCTATCAATAAACTGTGGCTGAAACTTCACAGCTGAATCTATTTGCACGTTTTTTCTACCAACCTACATTTTTATAGGCAATATTCGGAAATGTGTAGTTTTTGACAGGGTACAGTATGCCGCGAAGCACTGGTGACAAAACCAGCACCAGCGGGCCTCTTATTTTATAGAAACTCCGTACGTAACTCAAGGTCAAACTGTAAACACAGGCGTGTGGTCGACTGTCCCTAGTTTATCATAGATCCTACTTATTCCCTAATAAGCGAGTGGCTTATCATTGCAGTCAGTCTTGAAAAATAATAACGATAATTATTATTACTGACATTTTGTAATATATTCACTGCTTAAGTCGTAAAAAATTCAGAGTTTTTGCATACTTTGCATTTTTTATTGCCTACTAGCTGACCCGTCAAACGTTGTCCCGACAAAATTTCAATAATCCATACAAAAATCCCATAAAAAAAGGACGTAAATTTATTTCCGAATTTGAAAACTACCCGGGAAGCTTTTCCAATTTTACTTCCCATAAAAATCGAATTCGGATTATTACAAATATGATAAAAGAACAAATAGCCGAATCTGTCCAGCCGTTGTAAGTGATGTGCTTACCAACGAACAGCATTTCATTTTTATCTAAATAGATTTAATATAAAAATCAAATATTATTTGTATGCTACTAGCTGACCCGGCTCGGCTTCGCACGGGTAGCATTAAGGACTTATCTACCCTACCTACCCTAACTTCCTACCAACCTACATGCCTACCTACCGACCTACATATCTACCTATCTACCGAGATATCATCAAAATTCATGCAAAGCCTAGTACTTTTTGTTAGGATTTATGGCATATATACCGGGATATCATAAATGCAAAATTTATAAAAATCATTTATCTTCATATTTTTTTTTTCGTGAATTTTCCGGTGTTTTTAATAGTTACTCTGCTATTCAGGACGGAGACAAATACAACAAATCAAAAACCATGAAAATCGGTCCATCCGTTCTCGAGTTATAAGTGTTCGAACAAATCCAACTTTGTCTTATATATTAAGATGTCTCACCAGGATGTTGGATGCTACAAAATAAAAAAAATAAAAATTGTTGCCTAAGTAATTCCGAAAGCCTATCTGCCGAACAATTTGGAACAGTAAGCACACGTAGGTACTTATGGAGAAGTTTTCGTTCTAAGTATATGCCTTGCAGGAAAATAGACAATACGGACTGACTGAGTTGAAGTTAAATCAATAAAGGTTCTCCTCTCTTTGATATTGGGTACATACAATAACGTTCTTTGTCTGTGTCTGGAACCTCAGTTTAATATAATTTCTGCTCAGTAAACTTCGTATTCTTCAGCTACACAAAGATCATAATTATTATTCTTTCATTTTACAAAAATAGGAAATGAAATCGGAATTTCCGTTAAGTTTATGTACGTATTGTTGATATTTTATTTTAGTTGTATAAAGAAAGTTGTGTATAAAGATTTAAAATATTAGGATTATTATTAATATTAGGAGGAGCTCGTGGCTAATTCATTGGTCATCAGGTTAAGCAAAGCTGGCCGGAGTTAGTCGGTGGATGGGTGACAATCTTTAAATACCGAGACTCCTCCGTGCCTCGGAAAGCACGTTAAGCCGTTGGCCCCGGCTATCATTCGTGGCTTTGACAGTCGTGACATTAGTTACGTTGATTAATAAAACATCAAATCTATTCCCCGGAGTTTAGGGCAGAGGCGTGTGGTACACCCACATTTCGCCAGCTATGGAATAGGGGATTCCGGGTTGCTACAGAGAAATTCCTAATGGAAAAACCGGCAAAGTGCGTGTCGGACTACGAACAATGAAGGGGTAGTAGTAGTAGGGATGAATTAATCCCAAATATAAACTTAACATTTTAGTTGAAATACATGTTCTCCGATACCTTCCAACTGCAAATGTAAATTTGTACGCACAATTGAGAGATTTACCATGTTATTTTAAGACCATAGACTTCTTGTAGGTTTCCCTGTAATCTATGAGTAAAGAGCCATACTATGTATCTTTAAAAAAAAAAATATGGTCAATATTCATCGAATTTCTTAAATATCTTTAAAAGTATTTATTTTAAAATTATATAAAAAGATTAAGATTCTCGCAACAAGCCCTTTCATTTGAGTATCTTAATCTTCACACGGTACTGTTAGCAAACCTTTTTTTTTTAATTTTCTTGTTTGCCCCAAAAGTGACCCCTATATTTAAAATTCATTTATTTACGTTACACGTTTGTATTTGGGTCACAGAAATGCATATGTGTACCAAATTTCAACTTAATCGGTCCATTAGATTCGGAGCAAATTGGTTGTGACAGACGGACAGACAGACAGACACACGAGTGATCCTGTAAGGGTTCCGTTTTTTTTCCTTTTGAGGTACGGAACCCTAAAAACCCATAACACTATGCCCGACCGAGCAATCAAACTCAGAACTACACGCTCAGCAGACGCGCCTGCGAGCACTGGACCAATGGAGGCACTCACTGATTATGCGTTTAATTAGTTAATGAATTCGAAAACATTATTATTATGCAGAATTGCCGAAGTATTCATGATGTATTCAGCCATAAATAAATTTACTTTTTGCATTCACTATGGCGAACTGAAACACTCAATAAAGAGGTATCGAGCTTTTATGCCTAGGCATCATTCAGATAACATCTATTTGATGTTAGAGACCACCTTACCACGATTTATGGCCGATTGCTATGATTTACGGACAGTTATTGGTTAAAATTAAGACTCTTGTATCTTTACCAATAATGACGCAAAGACCTTTGCAAAGTAGACCCTCTCATATGGAAGTAGCTATCACAGGTAACATTTTCTTACGAATCTATCTGTATGCCCAGTTTGGCAATAAAATGTGCTACCATTGCTAAGTAAACCGATACCTTTTTGTTTATAGGAACCGAGTATTAATAATTCTAGTTTTCAAATCAAAGTAGAACTTAAATATCCCGATAGTGATGGAAGTGAAAGAGATTTTTCGCTGAATTATGATAACAGTTTTGAGTACTTTGTTAGTTAGTTAAAGTTGGGCAAAGATTCTGAACAAGTAAAGAGCATCGCTTTCAGAACTTTGTTGATCCGAGAACATATTGATTTTATTTTATTAATGTTTTCTAAAAACTGAATTCATCGTTCCTTCAAAACCGACCATTGTTTTGTCATTTAAAACGTTCGCTTACCGAATTATGTTTACTTTTTCAAGTCAAAGTTGACGAAGATATTTACTTCTTGGATTTGTTTTACCCCAAAACGAATATAAATATACTCGAGTCGCTTTTGCGTGGCAATAGCGGTCATTGACCCACCTACATTTTCTAGCATTCTTCATTTGAATCAATACCTATCGTGATTCAACATGTTCCAACGACGAAAAACCATACATAGTTTTTATTGTTTGGGTTCCTGAGAAGATATCAGGGAAGGAACAATAACTTCTATTGCCATACTAAAGGGACTCGGGTATAATTATTAATTCTGTTACTATTTAAGTTTTAACCATAACGATACCACCTTTTTTGTTGGAACCTATTGATCTGTAGGCTAGACTAATTTCACGTAACTGAAGAAGCTTGGTTGCAGTTAACTTTCGATCAAAACAAGGATTTTCGTAGGTATTCTCTACCGTTATCAGAAATTCCCGTGTGAAGTTCACGTTATGCGCACTAAGAGCGCATACTACTGCCACAGTATAATAAAGTAACAGTATTATGTCTCAGTAGTGACCTTGAAATTATTTCCTATGGCCACGTGGTAGATAAACCTTCCGCGTCCGTGCGTAGCTGCCGCGCACTCGATACTGTTCCGATATACACTGAGATTTCGAATCGCGTCGTTTCGGTCGTTTTCTATGAAGGCATAATACTTATTTACAGGAAAAAAAAAAATAACCAGTGCACAAACTTAAACACGTGACTTTACTCATCATTAAGAACAACTTATACTATGGGACCAAACCAAACCAAAATCGCCGAACTGAATCTCTGAATCTCTGAACTTGTTAAAAACTTACCCTGTATACTATGCTACTGCTACGCGCAGTACAAAGCTGACACGAACACGCGGTTTTACATTCAAACTTGAATCTTATAACTGCAACTGCCCCGCATCGTTTGCTCATGAAATTACGTGCATTTACTGGAAGAAGACTTTAAACGTTTTATGATGTGCATATGAAATTCAACCTTATAGTGGTAATGCAATTCGACGACTATGGACACCTACCGTGCCAGTACGTACGTCGTACAGTAAAGCCCCCAGTACACATTGGCACAGATTAGTACAGATGGTTCACTCCACAAAATCATTGAAATAAAAAGCGACTCTTAATACGACACAATAAAGTGGTCGCACAGCGCTAATTACCTACAGTTATATTCACCTAGAAGTTGCCTCTCTTTCTATGGCGTAACTCTTAGATTTTCTGACTACGTTACACTGAAGTCGAGCCCGCCGCGTACTTGTAGCTTCAGACCTAAAATACGGAGTGGACCATCTGTATTCCATCTGTGACGTTGGGGAAGGCGCTCTGTCAACAGGCTCACCCAACGTGTACTGGGGGCTTAAACCGACATATTAGCGCTGTCAATGTCAAATTGTTACCACTGACGTGCGGTTGACTGTACAAACATTTCTACCTGCTTGGAAATCATGATGTATTTCCACTCGTATTACCAGCATGCATAATAAATACATTGAGAGCTAAGTCCTCATAGTTGATGAATAGAGTACGAAGTGTGCATTGACGATTAATCTTTTACAGTTCACTAACATTGTTACGGTGAGCTGGGTACAAAAACGAATTATTCGACAATAAATTGGATATCAATTTTCACAAGGTTTATTGTTTGAATAGGTTAGCGCTGACACTGACAACTAGGTATATTCCATTTATGTATACGATTCAGGTCAACAAGTTTATAAATAAACCGATTAATACAAAATAGTTTAGATAGACGGAAGCGAGCTTAAAATCGGGATTGCTCGGGATCCCGATTTTAGGCTGCTAAATTAAACGTTATCTGCAGACAAACATCACGTTAACCGATTTGATTGGCTATTAGTTTCCGGCTACAAATCACTACAGCAGACGTACTGGGATTTGACAGTAGATGTTGATTCACTACTGATACTAGATTGGGCTGTCAGAAACCGGCCATAATGTTTCCGATAGGGAAATTTCTTGCAACATTAAATTTTGTAAAGTTATAAAAATTCTTTATACTTTAAATATGGTCTATAGTAAATATTGCTGGTGATCAAATACAGGTTTTTTGCAAACACCTATATCAGGCACCAGTCTCTCACAAAGGTGGAATACAGCAGAGACATTTTTGTACACATTAACTTTAAGTCAGCTTTGTGAAGAGAGAATAAATGATTGTTGTTGAATTGTTGAAACGTAACCGTACCAAAAACAATGGAAGATTTTCGTAGAAATGTAATAGATACGTCTTGAAGTATTCCTTCAAGATATTAAATATAAAATTTTCTACCAAACAGTATTAATATTGTTGTTCCCGAGGCGAGGTTCATATTTTTATAAAACATAGCAAATATTTTTCCATTTGAATTTACGAACATTAAGTAAAAAAAAAAAAAAAATTGTGAGTGAAGAAAAAAAGAAAAAACTTAACGAACGCCACTCTTCAAATAAACATAAACCCTTATATTACAAAAAGCGGTTTTACTAGAAACCCAGGTTTAAACCTCTATAAACTACGGTTTCAACAAAAATGATATTACAAATCGTAGTTTTTCGAAAAAACCCCATCGTACGGTTTATGGTTAGACTATATCATGGGTCTAACCCAAACCTCGGCGGGCCCCTAATTTAAATCAAACGGTGGTCTAAATTGTATCTGTTAAAGTTTCTCTTTTAGGCTAAAGCATATTTTTCATTCTTTTGTGTTGTTTTTATCAAAAATGGATATTAAAATGATCGATTTAATTAATATTGAGGATATTCAAGCCGCTGAGTTGTTGGGAGCGCCACGCCGACACAACATAAATCGTGTTGACATCAATCCCTTCATTGAATTATCTTGAGCGTTTTCAATTTAATTAAATTAATTAAATTTTTATTTCAGTCCCATAAATAGTAAATTGGAGTAGACATAATAATTGGATAATTATTGGAGGAAGCTTTCGTGCTTTTATCCTCGATTATGTGACGTGCTTGTGCAATCTCGTGTAGTATATCCTAAAATATTTCAAATTTGGGTTAGCTTAAAGTCAATAAATTAAAGTACCTTATTTATGATAACTTACTTTTTCCTCGGTACTCCAATTCTCAAATCGTTTTTTCTTTTGTTGGTACATCACAATATAATATTAAAATTACTAAAGAAAGTAATACTATTAACAAAGAGGCAATTGTTCTATTAGAGTCTTCGAAAACTTAAAAATTCCAACGGTAAATGAACTTTGTTCAACTTGCGATGGTTTTGTTTAATGTTATGGTTTTATATATCGCGCGAGAATGTTACGTGTCGTTACACGTACTAAGATGTATTATTAGTAATTAATACGACATTAAGTAATGTGCTTAAGCCTAAACAAAACTGCAATCGACGAAATAACTAATGTTCCAAGCAAAATAAGTCTCAATATTTTCAACACTCTTATACATCATAAGAATCATTAGCATATTAACAAAAAGTTATCTTTTCTGAGCATACGGAACGTCGCAATTAAATGATATCATGGTGAACGAATAATATTTGTATTAATCTGTGGTTGATATAAAGACAACGGTTCAAGTGACTGTTCTAAGAAGACCACGGTTTTTTAAAATTTTGTAATACAGACAAATTTAAACCATGGTTCTGCAGATAAGCCTGAACTTGATTTGAAACCTTGCTTTAAACCTGTCCGAGGTTTATTTAGTTTTTGTAATAAGACGGACGTAGTTTAAATGCCCAAATTATCAACAGTGAAATACGAATGTATTTTAAATTGACAATGGGAATCCTTTCTAAGTCTTAAGAATGGAATAATTTTATTATCAATCGACGATTATAGTCTGTGGCCGGAGATTGTGGGAACTCAGAACAATCGACTGGCGCACAATTGACGCGGCTGCCAGTAGTGATAACGAGAGAACGCCGAGCAATTAAGTCACCCCGACCAACTGAACGTAGAATTCGATAAGAGTTCGTATACGCAGAATAAGTTTCCTATTTCCTGCAAAATCAGAACTTTGATGAGCAATACTAACTCAATTTTCACCACAAAAAAGTTTTCATTATAAGGTAAAGTTTAAAACACAGTTCGCTTATATTCTATGTTCTTTGCGGTTTACGCGTTCCGAGTGGTTTAGAATTAATTTCAAGCTAAATAGTTTTCTGTGGATTTAATATCATACATAATAATAATTTAAGTTATATGAGGGATACAGAAACCCGCAGGGCAGCATGTGGCAACCTGGTGGGCAGTAGCGACGCCACGGACCCTATCTCCCGGGAGAAGTCTTGTTCCTCACCTCTGCCTTGCCTTTATTGGCCGGCTGGAGTGAACACTGATGAGGAACAGAGCTCCCATCTTTTTCGTGCCTTAATTGACCGGCTAGAATGGAGATTCGCAAGAGCAAACGTGCTCGGAGGAAGAAAGTATTCCAGTAAGATGCTGGTAGCGATCTTGAGCGTACTTCCGGGATTGTCCTTATAGCCGTGGAATATCTCTCCACTCCTCACAAGCACCTCAGGACATGTTGCCCCATTGTCGCTACGACACTTTGTGCTAGCGACAAAATAGCGAATAAATAGTTCATATGTTTTGACAAATTATATGCTGGTGCACCGATATAAGAAACCACTGGCCGTATTGGGATGTTAGATAACATCTTCATTGAAGTCGAGATCAAATTATAAACCAAAGTTTAGTCTTAAAAATAGTTTACAGTTAATAGAGAAGGTTAAGGATATCAATTTGCCAACTAGTGCAAAATTATTATCTTTGGATGTTGAAAGTTTATTCACAAACGTGCCATATGAGGAGTGTTTACAGATACTTGAAGATCTTTTTGAGAAACGGCGTATCCATCCAGGCGAGGTTAATGAATTGATATCTTTGACCAAGATTTGTATGGAACAAAATTATTTTAGGTTCAAAAATCAATACTACAAACAAAAAGAAGGTTTAGCCATGGGTTCTCCACTCAGCCCCCTTATGGCAGATATTTTTATGGACCATTTTGAAAATAAATACATAGTAGGACAGCCACAAATTTTATATTATTACCGTTATGTTGACGACATAATTATGTGTTGGACCGGTACATTGCGTCAAATTGATGTTTTTGTTAATAAAATCAATAGTTTGCATCCCAAAATAAAGTTTAAATTAGAATTAGAAGTTGATGGATCCCTTAACTTTTTAGATTTAACTATTTCAAGAAAAAACAATAAACACGATTTTCAGATTTATAGAAAACCAACTTATACAGATGTCACCATTCCTGCGTCATCTTGTCATCCAATTCAACATAAATTGACAGCTTATCATAGTTTTACTCGTAGATTAATGTCAGTACCACTTTCACAAGAAAATTATAACAGAGAACTTAACATTATTTATCATATAGCTAAGAGTAACGGATACAATAAGAAAATGGTTGATGATTTGATTCAAACGAAACGTCGCAACATAGTACGTTCACTTCTGTACCCACTGCCCCCAGAAAGACCACATGAATATTTAGGTAGTTTGACATACTTAGGATCAATAAGTGATAGGGTTTCAAAAACTTTGTTTCGAAATGGTTTAAGGGTAGCATTTAAAACAAATAATTCATTAAAACAGATTTGCAACGGAAAAGATCGATTAGAAAACCACAAAAAATCAGGTGTTTACAAGTTACATTGCGATGATTGTAATGGTATTTATATAGGTCAAACCGGTCGTAATTTTCAGACAAGATATAAGGAACATATTGCAGCGTTCCGGAACAGTAATCCAGAAAAATCCCATTTTGCTCAACACTTAATAGACACAGGTCATTCGTTAAATAATAATAACACTTTCGAAATTTTACACACATATGATAAAGGTTTCAGAATGTCAGTACTAGAGAGCTTAGAAATAGTAAAAAATAATACAGGAAACGTTACACTGTTGAACGAATTAAATACGAGTATGCCAAGGTCACCTTTACTGCGATTGTTCGCCCCTTATCGCGCTGATCACGTTCCGAGCCGAGGTGGGGCGAGCAGTATATAAGTGGGTTGGACGGGCGATTAAGCTCAGTCTGCGCTCGGTGCTTGGTGTGGCAACACGCCGTGTACGAGTTCACGACAAGTTAATCGTCATCCTGAGGATGCCTCGTTGAGAGGTGAAACACGTGTCGATTTCTTCCAGGGTCTTTTCAAGACTCTTTAGAAATAGCTAAGCGGAAAAGGTTACTAAATATATCCACATCATCATTTCATTATGGATTTCCGCAAGGTCACGCCTGAATCAATTAACTATATAAACATTGATCAGGCAGGGGCCATAGTCCTTCTATAGTTCCAGGTGCAACTCCACCTTAGCGACTCAAACCCATAGTCCAATATCATTATTTCCCTGTTCTGCAATAGTCCTACACCACCTGGGGGTTGTCCTTGGATGCACTTGTATAGTGCATACAGGGATAATCGTCGGTTAGTGCCACATTCCATTTAAAATAGTCTAAAGGGTCTTTGCGAGTTGGCTTCGGCCCTTCGTACGCCTTCCAAAGGTCCGGGACCCCAGGGTCCCGAGAAATGTCAGACATAATAATAATAATTTAAGTAGTTAGCCTAGTATAGACAAAGAGTTAATAAAAAACGACCAAATTCGAGTCGGACTCGAAGAGAAAAACGCGAAGGGTTTTGTTATACCATACATACTGTAACATAGGTATTGCGAGGCGGCAAGCTTTTATGTACTTTTAATTTGATAAAACCATGCCTTTCATTCATCCTATTAATCAAGGAGAAAACTTACAAACATTTGTTTTTCTAAAAAGGTTTTTCATCTGACATGTTCCCAAAACTTACCACAACCCAGTTACTGGGTAACACGATACCCTTTAGTAGGACTGGTTGTCAGACTTTCAGGATTCTGACTACCCGTAACGACTGTAAAAGATCTACGAATGACAGCCGGGACCAACGGCTTAACGTGCTCTCCGAGGCATAACTTGATCGCAATATAAGTTTAAAAAACTTAAAGTAAATTGAACTCTGTGCATTAAATAGCAAGCCACATGGTAATCTGAACTACAACGTTGTTGTTTACTTAGCAAAACGTGCGCTGGTCCGAACTCAATTAAAAGCCGACGTGTTGTTTTAAACTCTCACTGCTGGAACTTTTATAAACTAGCGAAAACAGAGTCAGACTCGTGCAAAATAAAGTTGCTTGCCGCGGCGGCAACTGTTCGCAAGCGCCGCCGCGCCCTCGCTCGAGCATGCTCCCGACGACGATCTGCATGGCTGCGAGAAATATACGCGAACGTATGCCGCTCGCAATTTTTTTTTTCATGCTCGAACTTTTTCCAGCTCTATTTCAATCGTTTTTAAGTTTAAGTTCGCCCGGAGGGTTTAAACAAGTAGCAATCGATTACAAAGCGTGTCGTATTTTTACAACGACTTTCAACGGAATTGACATATCATAAGTTTTTTGGCAGCCTTAGAGTAAGCCTATTTATTCTACGTCGGCAGCATAATATGTCAGTCCCCTTCATAATTGACATGTTCATCATCGTTATCGCTATTAGAATGTTACTTTGTCTAGGCCTTCAGCTTACACTACCTAACGTACCAAAGAGCGAGTTTGTTCAAAGTTTACTTTAGTAACCCCATTATAAATTAAACTTGCCATCAGGCTAAAGTAACGACATAAGTGGAACGTACATAAATAAGTTTTAATAGACATCTGGTTACTTGTCACAGTTAGTCACCTCTTGGGCTTAGAACTCTAATACTATAAAGCCTTGAGCTAGCGAGTCACATAAAGTTAAAAGAAAAAGAGCCAATAAAAAGTAATTAAAAAATATCCTCTACACTTTACCAGCACGGTTTTTGGGAAAATATGAATTTAAACCAATTTACAAAATAAACATTATTTATCATTTGAAGAATAATTTTTAGGCTACTAATTTAGACCAAATATTAATTCCCCAAATTTAGCAAACATAATTTATACACCACGCAAACACAAATTTTGATTTATTCCTGAAGCGAGTTGAATAGAATAAATACCTACCAGTCAAACTATTAACGTCCACCAGACTCGGAACAATATGGGACCGGATTACCGCAGTATCGATCGCTTTTTGCAAGCACGTTATAGCTAAGCGCAAAATGTCCAAGAATTCAATAAAAGACTGGAGTGAAAAATTGCATTCCATTTTCACATTGTTTTTAACGCAAGCTTCGGATAATTGAAGTGTTTAGTATTGTGGGTCTCTGTACAGACAGAAATGAAAATAGAAAAAAAAAACCGGCCTCAAGTTCGTGTCGGACTACGCAAAATGAAGGGTTCCGTAGTTGGGATGAATTTATCCCAAGAACAAACTTAACTTAGTAGTTGAGAAACATGTTCTCCCATACATCGATATACGACACGGTCATTTCTCCAATTGCAATTAACGAAAGATTGTAATAATAAAATAAAAAAATGTGATAAAACTACAAATTTACAATTTCCAGACGTTTTCCTTTACTTGTGCTGTGAGATCTTGCTTCCTTCTCAAGACCGCTTGCCGTGCATAAGATAGGAGGTTCAAATCCCAGGCAAGAAACGTGAGTTTTGTCATTCATTATATTTTTTTAATAGTATTTTTTTTTTGTAATATTAATAAATATTTAAAAATCCAGAAAAACAAAATATTTTAATAATCATTTAATATTAATTATTGCTATTATTTAACAAAACTTTGATCTTATTTTACTAAAAAGATTAATATTTTATTTACAATTTGAATGATTTAGTTATCATAATATACATATTTTGCCAACTGACACAAACGGATCCCTAGACAAGTGATATCCTATTAACGCAAACAATAAAAAAGAAGCAGAAATAAACAATAGTTTTAAGTGAACGTATACATCAAACGTTGTAGTTATAAATAAAGTTAGGGTATGGATTAATTTTATAAAGAAAACGTTAATGGATACCCTCAAATTATAAAATCTACCGATTAGACAGAGACCAAAAGATAAAGTGACTCGGACAATAGTGCATAACAATTTCATCGCAATTAATTCACATGGGCTCGCTGTCTAGTTCGTCAAACTGCCAGGTATGACTATGACGACGTTCGGTGATTGTTGTATTCTTTAAATTATTCGTAACCAATTCAAGGTTGTAGCAGTGCAACATTTTAAAACTTGAGGGGCTAGCATATACTGATGCTGTGTGTACTAGTCGGGCTCGCACTACACTGACATGTAGCGCACCGTATTTTAAAATTGAAAACCGTAGATATTATTAACTAGAAATTATTTTTAATCATATTTAATTATGTGTGTATATCTGATCAGTACGACATAGGTTCCACGAACTTCACTAGGGCGGCGGTCTACCTTGTGAGCATGTATAAAATGTTTGCCTGGGCATTAATATTAACAAGTTTGAAAGGGGAAAGGGGATGGAGAGCCGCACTCTCTCTCTAACCCACGGAGAAATAAAATGCATAAAAGTTGGACCCACTGAACTCAATACGGATCCGCCCTCTCCTCACTTTTGTTATATAATTTATGAGCTTGTACTTTTAACAAAGCGAGGAGCAAAAGAGGTGATACGCAGTGACATTGTACCGGCGGCCGCGCCGGATAACAATCAAATATTTAACTAGTTGACCCACTTTGCTGTATCTCGTTTGTTTTTTAAGTAGATAGTTTATGCCCGGGCTGGGGCCTCAAATTCTTAATGCCACAGGAAAGTCTGGTTAAGCATCTGAAAACTTCATGGGTGAACAGCGAAATGGCATATCTAAATGCAATAAACACATTGAGTTTTTAATGAAAAACTGTTAGTTGAAAGCTTAACGCGCCCATTGCCCGTTTTGACGCAATTTGCTACTTACTGAACAAAAAACATATCAATTTTCAAAGTAAATTCGCTACTTAACTAACGCAAATGTAAATCAGATTTTTAGAACTAGAATAGGAACCAGTTAGGAGCCGAAACGTTATTTCGAATAATTGTTTCTCGAAGCTCGTGATGGCGACGATCTAAAGTAGAAGAAGCTTAATTGGTATACAAGCACTTTATTTAACAGGGTTTGAAAGGAATTTCTATTTCCACATAAAAAACTGTGAAGTATCTTATTAAAAAAGTACTTTTTCTTTGTCGATGTGAAGGTATATATTTATTTATTTCTTTCTTTTTTTTATTTCTAGCTTTAGATACTGTAGATCATACTATAATTTAATATACAATTTTTTTCTCAATATACTTTTCGAAATTTTAATTTTAGTTTTATTTATTTACTATTAAGCGTTGGAAGTCAATTTCTAGGCTACAAGGTTGTGTCTATTTATCCTGCATCTGAAAAACCACTAACTCCCAAAATACAAGCTTGACACAGTTTGCGACTAGTTATACCATTAATTATGTGTTGCTGTACAACCATAAAACACCTTAAAATTGAACTTCGTAGATTAAGATTTTGTTGTTTTTTGAGAGAGTAATAAATTATTATTATTATTCATAAAAACCAAGGCCAAGACGCTAGTATTATTTGTATTATAATATAATATTTATGCTATAACATATTTTGTCGTAAAATTGGTATGAAAGAGTGTGCTCGGCTTTGTAACTTGTACACATTTTTCTTAGCGGCGATTGCTCCCAACCTTGCCAGTCGTCTTTATAACCTAAACACGAGGTAATAAAGTCTTCTTCTTTTCGTGTAGTTAGTGACCAACCTGGTGTCAGAGTTTTAAAGCCGCTTATGGGCCTCTGACTTGGCTTTACATGCCGTCAAGATATATCTCTCAGGCATGCCGGTTTCCTCACGATGTTTTCCTTCACCGTTTTTGAAGCAAGTGATAATTATACAATAGACACATGAATCCGAAAAGTCAGGGGTGTGTGCCATGAAAATTCAAAAGTCATTTATTCAAAGTAGGTTGACAATCAGCACTTTTTGAACGTCAAAATTACATAAGACAGTCGCCCTAAAATGCCCGCCCTTCACCACTTCCTAGTGTTTTACCTGGGTTGAACTTTAGCTGGCTTGGGTTCGAACTCGAGACCTTTGACTTGGCAGTCCGACGGTCACACCACTAGGGTATTACTGGTCTAAAATAAAGTCTTGGTGCAGTATTTGCTCGTGCCTGCAGTAACAGCACTTGTGAGGCAAATGCAAACGGCATAAACCGTTTCGTGAAAAAACTGCGTCATGAACTTGGTCCTACCAGTAAAAATAATTAATTAACATTAACAGTATTTACGTTATTTTCTATTTATTAACCGACTTCAAAAAAAGGACGAGGATCTCAGTTCGTCGGATTTTTTTTTTTAACATCAAGCCTGTATTTACCGAAGAGATAGGCAGAGGTATATCTGTAGTAGGTACACCCACATTTCGCCAGTTATGTTTAAAAGTCCCATGTAATAGGTGGGTTTTGTCTATTCTTCCGTCAACAAACCCCGTTTCTATGGTTGTGTACGCGTGCCGGACCAGAACCAAGTTCTGAATTAAATACTGCCACAATGTTTAAAATAACATAAATTACTGCGTTATATTATGATTGATAACCATAGCCACAATTAAATCATAATACATACATCCATTTGTATGTAACGATACATAATTATTATATACCGGAACATAACATGCAAATGGATGAGACCGTAAAACGAACGATACAAGCACTCAATTTAATAAAATGTTAACTGTAAATCGAGTTGGACCGGCCACGTTCCGTTTTGCGGACCGCAGACGGAGAAGCGCGGTTCTTTTATAGTGCTATAGGATGAAAAACCTAATCCTTACACTGTATTTGTTACGGCGGAAAACAGGCATACAATGTTTATTCTAGCTTGTTCACTGATTAGTTGGCTACACACTCGCTGCAACGTTGACAAAGGACTGTTTCTGTAAGCTCAACAAAGTTATTGATATTGTCGTGAAGAAAATAACCTATTTATTTTAAACTTTGGCTCGAGTTCTTTATTAAGAATGACAGAAATTTTGCATCAGCATTCTTTTAGTGTACTCAGCATAAGAATATTGTATACGTACACTTGTATGCAGTTTACACAATTCAAACACACTGCTTTTTCGATGGAAAACCTTCACAAATATTTTCCATAACGGTAAATTAGAATCGTGAAGTTCAAGGTTAGGACTTTGTACCTATATCTAAAACGGTTAATAAATTATGGCTAAATATACAACACGGTACGGCGTAAATTAATGAAGTAAAAATAGCAGCACTATAAATAAAATTTGTATCGTAAACAGTAGCGTAAAGTTATTTTCAGTCTATGCCATGTACATGGACAATTAAGCTAGCGTAACATCACCGTTCAGTCAGACGTAACTTCATTATTTCCTGGAAAAAAATCTGCAGTATCTCTCTATATAGCGGTAACTTAGTTATTGTTTTATACTTGCTTTGCGCCAGGTTCTGCGGTTTAATAATAATGATGTAAAACAAAAAAAATAACAGTTGTCTTTTAAAAGTTATTAGGAAAAGAGTCTACGGGTGCAAAGAACATTTCAAACGAATTCACTGGTTTTATTTCAAAACACGAGTTAAGGAAAAAGTATTTCCAATATCAACCCTGTTTTATAAGTTTGAGACTGAACTTGACATCTTGATGTTAGGTACACTGCCCGGTCGCAGTTCAAAAATCTTTTCGCACTATCTTTTCCTATTTATTTTTCTGCTCGTATGTAGCGCCAGCGCTTAATATTCATGAAGGCTACGAAATCATAATTATTTCCGCAACCTTTCATGACAGATAAACAAATTACTTCATTGAAATATATAATTTTAGGATTACACAGCCCTATACTTAATTGAACTAGGCTTATTCTGAATCAGTACAAAATTAATAGGATCAACATGCTGTACTGACATTGGTTTCAATATTGACAGTCGGCTACGCGCCTACGAGCTACGAGCATACTACGATGCTACGCGACTGCGGTTAAATTGTATTATTACGGCTAAAACCTTAAAGCTTTTTAGTAATCCTAAATTCAAAGTTAAAACATTTCACATTCTAATTAAGTTCTTCTCCGTATTCACGTAATACCATTTCTGAAACTAATGAATAATTTCTTGTGTATGAAAACACGAAGCATCAGTTCAGTAATTAATTTATATTGCAGCAGCTCATTTGCTTAACAGAGGTGTTCTAGTCGCTTAAAGCCTCGCACATTCATTAGTGTTCTCACTGAAAGCTTATTAAAATTACTCAGAACTTGTGTTTGCTCGTTTTCAATGCTGTCTCGAGGAGTTATAAGTGTGTGTGATTTTCTAAAGTTACACACACTCTAGAAAATCAACGTAAAGCTGGGAGCGTGTCTGGTTCAATAAAACATGCATTATTTATTGCTATGATTAGCATAAAAGAAGGGAGCTTTTAATGCAGCAGCGGGCTTTTACCTGCTCTTAATATAAGATAGATAATGAATGAGATACGTTCCTAGTTTGTAGAGTGTAAACCGTTGAACATTTTTCTATTTTTATCGTACCTTTTCAATACAAGTTTCATAATGTTGATGTCTGCAAGTTTATTTTTAATATTTTTTAAGTTATAAACGTCAGTGTTTGTGTCAGTGCAAGGTTTTGTTTACAAACGTTATATTTGTCTAAGGATTCTTGGGTCGTTGAAAAAATAAAAAGGTGACTCACGAAGGCCTTTTGACGTATGTAGAATTAATCCATTTGAATTTAAATACCTTAGCTGATTCATGTAGTGCAGTTTTTTTTTAGGTTCAAACCGTGAAAATATAATAACAATGAAATAGGTTTATCTCAAAATACTGCTACTTAGGGATTTTAATTCTGACATAATGTCGCGCACGCAGATCGCTGAACAAAAACTATTTATTTTTTATTTTTAAAAGACTGTTTTAAAATCTTTAGGTATCATTAGAAAGAATTTTCTCTAAGGATTGTAAAAATATCTTTGTATAATTTTTGGTGCAGGGGCTCATAGTGGCAATAGCTCAATATTTCCAAAAAATACCGTTACCTATATCTTCTAAGTTTCTAGAGCTAAAATGTTCATGGTGTATAGTTTAGGAGTTACAGTAGGTTTATAATTACGCGCACACAATTTATTACAGTATTATCGGCGAACTGACTACCTTTCTAAAGACTGCTCACAGTTGTTTGGTACGGAGTGCTAATTGTGCGAACCCGAGTCGCTCTCGGCCGGTTTTATTTCATCCGAGCGAGATTTATTATTATTTATTTTATAGAAACTCTCCTTGTGTAAATGAGCCTTACAAAGTACGGTGGTAAGTAAATTAAAGTACTTTCTATAAGTTTTTACTTTTGTAAAGTACTTTTACACAAGGAAAGTTTTTCGCCCGTCGAGAGGCTTAGTCGAAAATATAGGTACAAACGAGTCTCATTGATGAGATTCAAAACGCAATGATCGAACACTTGTTTTTATTTAGAAACTATTTTTAACGAATCAGGTTTTTTATCTGCTTTCGATAATCATCGAGCGAAACGGACAGATCCGCAGCAGTGGCCGAAAAATTGAAATTGTTTTCAGTAACTAGGTTAGGACAACCTGATCAATGGCTTAAGTTTGAACTGCAATCAACCGCCACGTGCGAGCGGAGCTAACGAAGCTTGCGGTGGAGGCCGCACGGTGCGGTGTCGCGGAAGAGGCCGGCGCGAGCGGTCCGTCGAAATTGGTAGCAGAAACTTGATTATATATGTAGGTTTTGTTCATTTTTATTACCCCTCAAGGGTATCAAATTATTTCAGATTCAAATAGCAACCGACTCCTACTTCAAACGGTTTTTACAACTTGCCAAAACATCGAAATGTCTTACTAAATATTGCTGAAGAGCTTTTTTTTTTCTTTTTGAATGCACTGGAACTACCAGTCGCATTTGAAAAATATTTTTGCATTTGATACTCCAATGCTTGAGAAAGGTCATAGGCTATTTAACATCACGCTACACCCCCTAGGAACCGGGCAAAAAGAAAAGAAAATGAGTTAGACGCAATTCGTGCCCGCGCCGCAGTTTCGTGAAAACGTGTGGTGAAATAATAACAAATTGCTTTAACGATGTTATTTAATATTTACAATGAATTACAAAAATTAATTTTCATTGCATTGCTAATGATTCAAGCTTTAATCGATTGTGATATTTTTCAGTTCTAAACAGATTTACGGCCGATATGAGATGACATCTTAAATTTTCACCAAATTTTCTTACGGTTTCTGATGCTGCCGTTACTATTGTATTTGTTTTTATTTTTAAGGCTTATTGCATTCCTTATGATGCAAGGTTTCTTAGATTAGGATTTTTTTTAATTTCTGGGAACATTTACGACTAATAGGAGTTTATATATGAAATTATTTTGCTATTGTCAACTTTATAAGCATTTTTACCCCTATTTTACGAAATATTTTTGTTACATTTCTTTGTCCTGTTAGTCCTTTGTCAACTCTTGGGAGCGACACCAGAATCACCGTTCTAGCTAAACACGTTTTTGCACTATACTAATTGGAATTTCGATTTATAGTGAAAATTAGAGAGGCCCCGCGCGCATGCGGCTTTCCTCGCGATGTAAGTCATGGGCAAATATGTACTGCCCAAAAATTATTATAATAAATATGACCTATCTTTTGCGTGCTCCACCATGACTAGCATTTAAAGTCTTGTAGGTATTAGCGATTGAAATCTTACACGTTTTCAACGGTCAGAAATATTGAACTTACTACCAGTACTTCGAGCGAAAAGACGTTTTCACGTCAAACTTTTAAAGGTAGGTCCACACTTGCATCATATTAGTGTAGTAGTGTCTCCGACGCGTAGCATCGATGTGTATCATTTTCGCTAATGTGGACGCAAAATGATACGCGATCATGTTACACGCCGTAACTTGATACACCCCGATCTGTATGTATCCGCATATTTGATACATGTCGTATCAGATAAGTGTGTCATGATCGGCAGAATGATCGTAGTATGGACGCATATTGATACTGTGTCACGATGTCTATGTCATTTGTTACAAGATACACCGCGATCCATCTCGAGGCGGTTTTTCCCCGATCGACAAAGGGGATACGCAATGCCGAAGATGTCTAGATCGTGTATCGGCATTGCGTATCCCCTGCGATACGAATACTCGATATGATACGCCTGATTTTAAAATTCAAGATGACACAAGTGTGGACCCACATTAGATGATATCAGTGTCCACTATTGGGATTTGTCTCCGTCAAACTCTGCAGTTGTACGGTCTGCGATAAAAGTAGGTTAATGCTATGTCGCTATCCAATATCAGAAGACTGTTCTCTCTAGAAAGAAAATTATAGTGGTTTTTGTTTACAGCGTAAAGAACACAATCATGACATCCTTTGAATATGAGACTTGGAAATCCTCAACCTCCTGCCCTTATCTTAACTAGCTGGAAATACTCTCTAGAAAAGCAAATACAAAATTTTTATTTATTAAAAAAAAAAAATCTGATAGTTAATTGATTCAAGCGAGACGTTGCGGTATTTTTTTTTTGTTTTTTTTTTTAGTATTCTGATTTTAAAAAGTGAAAAAAAAAAGCGTGAGTTTATGTATGTAATCTGATTCAATCATCAGAATAGGGAAATCATCAGAGAGTTTTATCGCTGACTAAACGTACGTCGACACTGACCCAGTGACGACCAGCATACGATACATTTGTTGAGGCTGGCAAAATGAGCATTGTTTTACGAATTATTTGCACTGTAAATAATTTCCACCAAAAATTTCGGATGAAAAATACATACTGTTAAGCAAATTTAAACCTTACGACAATTTGCCGTGTTATAGCCATTTTATACAACAAATTGTGAATATACGAACGGTTTAAATAGGTAGACAATTTGCTTAACAATTGATTTCTCTAACTTTACATACAAACAGACATGGAAACACAAGATGATTGCACTTAACACCAGTCAGTGAAGAATGTAATCTGTTCTTGAAAGCAAAGATACTGTAGTCAATTTGTATTGTCCATATTGAATGGTGTGAATCGGGTACTAGACATACCTACTATGGTTAGTTTTACAAATCACGACTATCGAAGCCCTGCATATAAAGGAGACGCCATGCGGAGTCTGAATTTCATTAGATAACGTAGAAATGAACACAAAGCTAACTAGATTAACTTACCTAAACGGTTAATCGAAAAAAAAACCGTTTCTGTATATTTTTTTTTTCTGAACCTCAGGATAATAAGCATTTTAATGAAATCTTAAAAAACAAAAATACTGTAGTATTTTTTATGAGTATTTTTTCAAGATGTTTCTTACATATTTAATTAAATAATTTTTTACTCTTACTACTTACCCGAATAACGATAATCCCAAGCCCTCCACTAATTTCAAGAAAATACAAATACAAGTAGGTATTGTTAATAGCTTTATAAAAAACGAGAGCTTATTTTATTATTTTATGTATCACTGTTATTTATTATTACATTTGTAAATTTAAATTTATTTTGTTTTATAACGTTATTCACGTGGCGCGGGTGCCTTCTCCCCGTGTTATCGCGTACTGCTGTGATCACGGCCCGGAGTCATAAAGTCGTTCACAATACATTGCGCGCTCATAAATTATAATTATTATATTATATATTTTTAAACATTATATTTATTTTAAAGGTTGTCTGAGATTGTATGTACGCTCAGCAAATATAAATAAAACGTCAGTTTATTTTCGTCATTAGACTGTCATTAGACTACACCAGATTTATTTGTGGACTACAACATGTCCATCTTTATCACCTGTTTGTTATCTCAGTATTCACTCTCTTCCTAAACATATAATCTTTCACAAAATCCATCCATCGTTTCTTTTATCGTGCTCTATTCTTACGTCTACTCATTCACTGTAATTCAGAACATAGTAATTCGGAACATTGCCCGAATGACCAGTAGATGTCTTGATAACCGATTTCCCCGTTACTATACACGGCCACATACTTATTTCTATTTCTGTCAAATACTAGCTTGGAACACTTGTTATAACTAATATTAAAACGGTCCTTTACAACATTCTGATCGAAAGCGTCTATGGCGCAAAGAATTTCGCCTTGAACTGTTTGGCCGAAAATCGATCGAATTTCGCGGGAACAACCCAAGAGCTACGCGCTACGCGCTACGCTGCTACGCTGCTACGAGCGCCTACGAAACTTATTCTTATTTAAATAATAAGCTCGCATGATTACGAAATTCTTTCTTAGTTTCCAATAATCATTTCCTTTGTAATAATCCTAGTATTTGCGCAAAGATTTGATTTTTACAATTATTTTGCGACATGTTTTTAGGTATGGCCGATGTAAGCATCAAAAATGACATAAAGCAATATTATAGGACGAAGGGCTTTTTGTTATACTATGCTGGTTTATAACATCATCCCACAACTGGGTAAAGCTCGCGAGATACCCATATTATAGCTTTAGTTATAAGTATGATACTTTATCATCCCTACAGGGAAATAATAGCTTATTTAGTTGGTCCACTACTCAATGAGTAGGTCTGCTAAAGGTAAGTTATTTTAACTGTATTTTAATATCGTATACCATCTTGAGTAATGCCACCACAGCATAGCAGCAAACTTCGTTACATAATGATCTACTATAATCTTAGTTAATATTTTCAACCGACCAACTCTTTAATTAATATATTTTTTTCAAGGTCAGTATAATAAGTCGTAATAATTTCTCATTAAAAGCTTGCTGATTTTCATAAATCCTTTTCCTTATTTATTTTTAGGGGCATGAATGAAAAACAAGGGGCTTTCAAGAGTTAACTGTAAATAAAATATTTTTTTGAGACTCAATGAATACGCTTGTTATATTTGTAAGTTATTTAAGATGTTAAGAAAACATTTGATTACGAGGCTTGATAATGTAATGGAAGATTTTATAACACTTTCGATTAGAGTTTTGTTTATTATTTTTTTTTTAAATTTATTTTAATGTTTTAGAAACATACTTAATATTCTTGTGCACTTTATTTTTTGTTACGGTGTGAGCAGATGTTTAACCATACTTCATTATCATTCTTTAAGCACGTTTTCCAGAAAAACTCGGTAGGTGTGTGCTAAATAAAATTTACTCTCATTTTGACACATCCAAGAAGTTTAGCAAAGTACACCACATTATGGATTATAATGAATGCAAGAAAATGTGAATAATATAAATGCTTTCCTTTTTATTTTCAGTTTTATAAATTATCGTTTTTCCATAGCGGTCTTAAGTATGTGTTAAGATACTACAGTGTATAACAAGGAACTGATACGTAATGTGGATATTACTGAAGATCATGAATGAAACCTAAAAACTTCCATATTGACAGATAATTCCCCCCGTAGTAACGGATGAATGAAAAGGTTAACGCACATGCACGCTAGCGAATTGAGTCGTAGTAAATTTGAACTGTCTTGCAAATATAATAGGGATATACACAGTGCATTGAGTGATTTCTGAAACAGCATAAATGCTCGAGATCAATGTCGACCGTAAGGCTTTTGACTTATGGTAGATTTCAGCCTGTGTCGACAGCTACGTTCACGCTGCAAGCGATTGTAGAGCTTAAAATCGGGAAATGCAACGCGCAGAATCAGATGCATCGCCGACCTCGTGGTGGCAAGGTGTCGCGCGTAGTAATAAATCACGTGGCCTCCCCACCTACGGCGGCCACGCTTCGTGAGGAGAAGTCATTAAACCACACCCATGGATAACCGCAAAATAAACAATCTTAAGGAGTATTATAAAGTATTATTATGTTATTGGAGGCATTTGCTAGTAGTGTTGTGAGTATATACCTAACTATTACTTTGGTGTTTGTTTTATCACAGTTACGAATTAGTTGGAGCGACTGACGCGCGGTCGGCGTTCTTTCGCCAGAACAAGGTCGGGGGCGCCGTCTGCGCCCACGGACGCCCTCTTTGAGACTAAACATTCTGGACAATTTTGCTTGTGTTTTTGCCGTGGATTCGTTCGTGCTTACCTATCTACTCAACCAGTTATGTTGGGACTTGCGGGGACAGCGCGGAGGGGGTTGCGGCACTTGCGCACACCAGGCTTGTCGCCAACGATCGATGCGGGCGACGACCTTGCGCGGTGGAATACCAAAACGCCTCCCTCGACCACATCTTCACACCAAAATTTTGGTAAATACCTACACGGGAAGAAACCCGCGAGGCGATCGAAATGCAGCCCGTGGCCGCGCGGCGCGCCCGCCCGTCTGTCTGCTCCATGTAACCCCGCTAAATGCATCGCAGTCAACCCACCCTTCAATACATTGCAACGGGAATCCCCACCAACAATAATACTGCACCGACGATATAAATTCCCCGTTTCAAAGCGAGTCGAAATTCCTGGAAATAGATAGAGATAAACTCGACCGAAAAGCCGTGACGGCCTGGAGGTTAACGGCCCCCCCGCCTCCTTTACACGAGGTTGCGGGATCGAATCCGGGCATTTATAATGTAACTTTTTTCTTTTTAAGCTGTATTTGTTTAGTTAATGTAAGACAAAAAAGAAAAACATAAGAGATAAAGGAACACTTTTTGGGAAAACTTGGTCTTTAAGTGTCAGAAAACATTATGTTGCAATAAACAAGCTAAGAAGATTGTTTTATTTTCTAAAGCGGGACTGTTACAAGTCGGTGCTATTGATATAAACCTCGGTCAGTTGAACGTAAATAGCAAATACCCATAGTTTGCGGCGAGATATTTCCACTACAGTTCGTCCTTGTGGCTGTAAGGATTGTTGGACTGTTCATTCAATCGCAGCCGGTGCGAGCTGTCCAAAGGAACAGTAAAATATTTATTACGATACTTGTGAAGTTTATTAAAATTACAACATAAGCGAAATGACATAACAAAATGTTATCTTCAAATTGTGAAACGATTCCAACGAAAATAGTTCCACTACCTAAATATGAAAGACATTGCTAGAAACTAACGTTGGAATTAGAAGCAATTTTAATTGAAATGTAAGTTGCGATAGTAATAATTAACGAAGAAATTCGACTGTCCGAGTTGAAATTTAAATTTAGGAAGGTACAAATAAACACGGTATTACTTCGCTTCAAAACCATAGAGGTGAAAATGTTTCTGCAATTTTAGACAGCCCGCATTAATTAGTGACGCTTTTCAAATTATAATGTGATTTCATATTCCGTTTGCGTTCGTTGCCGGAGGTAACTCAAGCGGCACGTTGTGGGCTAAAAACACTGAGAAGAACTAACGTGAATATTTTAAAGTCCACCCACACACAGATAGTTACGATAAATTAATTATTCTTCTCTAGACATACTTTATTCTGCAGGGGAATAAAACATGAATTCTGCTATTATGTTTATTCATTTTCATATATTACACCCCCTATTCAAGATTGAAAATGAAATAAGCAAACACGAATGTTTAACTGGCTCGATATTTAAAAAAAGTTCAATTCAATTTGTAGTCATATTAATAAATATTCAGCTTCAAATTGGGCCTTAAATACCATGCGGTTCATTAATGCGGTATATTTTGAGTGGCAAATGATTCCCGTTCACGGTATTTTGTTCATAAGGCCAATTGGTAATTAACTGAATTAAATTGTTGATGATTGATGAGTTTCCATCACCCTATGTGCGTGCAATGTAAACAAAATATATTTATAATCGGTCAGGTCAACCAATATTTGTATATTTAAATTAATTATTTTAGTGAAGGCCCAATGTACCCACATAATATGATACGGATCAGATTGGTACTTGATTATTAAGCCTCGTGCAAACTAGCGTGACGCGACATCGGAAGTTTTCTTTTAAGTTACATAGATTTTACCTACGCAACAATACCAATGTAGGTATGTACTGAAATTATTACTATAGTTTTATTTCAGGCTACGCCCATAGTGTTAGTAAGAATGGCCTTATAAACTAGTGTTGGTAGACATACAAGTTTTATTTAGTCTCCCATCTATCTGCGGATAAACTCAAGATAGTGTGGATACCGTCACGAAGACGAGCATGCAGAGAAGCGCTTCTTGTATGATGGCCGTAAAACCATCTATATGCCTTTCTGCAAACATCTTTGACGAGCTACATCGCCGTGGCAGCCCCAACAGTATCCCGAGTACGTTATTATACTGGACACGTAGATCGAACAAACTATAACTGGTCGACAGGGTGCACGTGTAAAATGACAAGCAAAAAGATTTAAACAAAGTAATCTTGACCGCCTCTGTACACCGCGCATACCTGCGGGCCAGCATGTTGCAGCATACCGACAGCGATCTACGTTCACTGTCTAAGTCCATGTTATCTTTCAAATCGTCGGTAACCCAATGACCCAAGTACTTAAAATTGGCCCGCAGAGCGATATCTCTGGTATAGTCAGGTGACCTATAGCACCCGCTTTACAAACCATAATTTCGCTCTTTAAATGTCAATGTTTTTCTTGTAATGTCGTAATACATTACGCAAGGGATTGCATACTGTTTTTGGTCTCTGGCATTGACATCAAGCATTAGACAAAATTTGTTAAACTTTTATTCGTTTTAAATACAGAATACGAGGCTTTTAGCTAATTTGTAAATGTGTATTTTTGTAATGTGCGTTTATTTTGTGCAGAATAAACAATTTTTCTTTCTTTCTTTCTTTCTTTCTTTATGTACCTACTTTATGCATAAAGAAAACCACTCAGATATCCGATTTTTCATTTCACTGGGACTACTTATGCGGCTCTAAAATGGAATATCTATAAAGGAATTGGAATTCATTCGGATCTGAATTTAAACTTATTTGTGCCCGTGATTTCACTCACGTAACTGTTTTTTTTTTTATTATATAAAAATGCAAACGATACTAAAATAAAAGTTTTTTTTTTTATTTAGCACTGTTGCAGCCAACTATTTTAATATAAGGTATCTATTATTCAGAAATCTAGCATTCAAAAACTATCCACGATAAAATGTTAAGGATTTTTTTGGGGATCGAAATTGCGACCAGTGGATTGTAAAGCGGTCGTGAAACCGTTAGGCTTTTTACTACGCAATTTATCTGCAATATTTTACCACTTTTTTTCTCGTCTATTAAAAATTTCGCGTTAAAGTGAAGAATACAGGCATAATGCAATATTTCCTTTGTGTTGATTAGATCTTTACGGAATATATGTGCAAAATTTAAGCAGATTGAATTTAAGCAGTAGTTTTTGCGTCAACCTAAAACATACATACAGACAAATAGATGACAATTAATTTGACAATGAATCGTTAAAACCTTGCAGCATTTACTTTTTTTTCAAAAATATTTAATGTTGGTATGGTTTTGATTTCGCTACGACTTCATTATATTTATGCTACTCGACGCGGAAAACCACTACAGAACGGTATGCGCTATGACATCGAAGTTCTTCTTGCTAGAAAAGTTTTATGGCTACGGAAACTAATAATCCGACTTCAGACATCGTTCGATTATTCTGACGCATCAAAAATTCGTTTCACACGCATTTTTTCTTAAAATAAATAAATTCATTTATTTCAGGTACACCCATTGGCAAACATAAATTAACAGAAATCAAATTAAATAAGATAAAATCAAAATACATATATGGGATCAAATCAGAATATATAAAAATAAATCAAATCAGAATACATAAAACTAAATCAAAATAAATAAATCATCAAACAATATAATTTATAGTTTTCTCCGACACCGGTACAGCAACACCAGTGACGCCTGTGGTTCTTAGTTTTGAATGAAATTGAAACCACACACACACCAACACGAATCAATCAAGCAATCAATTTTCATCATGTCCTGTCATAGCGTTATTGCCCTTTTAACTTGTGGCCTGCAGCATAAAATGAACGCAGTACAATAATTATTTGTATCCAATGGTCAACAAATAAAATACGTTTTCCTATTCTGCGAATACCACGCGATGCGACAAACGTAGCGCGTCATTTGTCCATATGTCCTCATTAGGCCTCATTAGTGCGTTGCGTTGCGTTGCGTCGTCGCAGCGTCAACGTTACGTCGTTTTACTTTTTTTTGTGACATGCCACATTATGCGTTGCATCGTCGCACGTGACGTTTCAACGGATCGACGAATGAGAGATGAAGCGGGTGACGAGCTGCGCTATCGGAGCTCCGGTGCGCCGCTGGATAGTGTTCTACTGCTAGAAGGACAAACTAGAAACACCGCCCTTTTGCGTTGTGCGTCGTCGCAACGTCGAGCATCGTCGCAACGCAGGTATGGCATACAATGTGTTGATCCGTTGCGACGACGCAACGCAACGCACTAATGAGACCTTTCGGTTACTGGTCCTGATTTCCCACTATTCTCCAGTGAACAAAATGTAAATTAGTACTAACTCCACGTACGTACAAAGCTCCAGTTATGCTGGAGCCTTTAATTATTATGAACGTTACAGATGTCGCTATCGTAAATCCACGTGTATTGCAGATCTCTACCGAATAGTTTCTATTAAATTTATTCCCTGCTATTTACTTACTTTCTCTTTATATGAAGTTTGGTACCTACAAACACTACCTCGAAGAATACTGCAGCATTTGGTTAGTTCTGTTTCCGATTAATTATTACTCTATTAACGATCCTCCATAGTCCTCATAAAGTCGTTTTGTTCCTGAACCAGTAAAAAGTTAGTACCTGCTTGTTCTTTAAAATGTTTTATGTTCCAATTTATCTTAGAAAGCGCACCTGTGTCTCTGCTATAATATTCAATCTTCATTGTCACGAAACTCTTTCGTTTAAGGCACCTTACTTTTGTGTTCCGTGCCAAAATTTGCAAAACGATAGTTCTAATTTTAGGCGCGTTAAGCAATTTTTGGTAGGAGATAAACTTATGGACTCGCTTCACCGACGTGTCGTCGTACTTTACTACAGAATATAGATGGCGCTTATACTAATTTTAAGTTTTCACTTCTGTCAGCAGTCCCCATGAATGCCTATTTTTTATATTGTTACTTCTTTCTCTTCTTCTAATAATTTCCCTAAACTTCGTCCTCTCTTTATCTATATTAATACTATAAAAAGGTATAATATGTTTGTGTTAAGTTTGTATGTAGGGGGTAATCTCCGGAACTACCAGTTGGATATGAAAAAATATTTTTGCATTGGATAGCGTAATTCTTGAGGAAGGTTATACGCGGACGAAGTCGCGGGCAGAGGCTAGTTTTTTTATATATTTTTTCTTCACCCCAGCGCTCTCCCACTGGATTGTTGGAGTTCACTTTGCAAAAATAGAAAAAGTTTCGTGCGCATTATTAAAAGCGTGGGCAGTAGGTACCTACCCAATCCGTACGTTTGTAAGTACTAAGTTTATCGTTGCAAAAAGTTTATAATGAAATGAGGTGGAATTTTAGATACTTAACCATCAAGTATGTAATTGATGAATGTAATACCTCAAAACCAAAAACATATATATATTTTGTATGTAAAAATTACGCTACGTTATTTTTGTGTGTTATTCCTTCCTTATCGTAAATATGTCTGGTTTTAGGGTTTCGTATCTCAAAAAGAAAAAACGGAACCCATATAGGATCACTCGGGTGTGTCTGGGTGGCTGTCTGTCTGAGCGTCTGTCAAAGCTAATTTGCTCCGAATCTACTGGAACAATTTAGTTGAAATTTGGTAAACATCTGTATTTCTGTGACCCAAACACGGATGTGTAACGTAAATAAATGAATTTTGAATATGGGTGTCACTTCTTGGGGGCAAACAGGAAAATTTAAAAATAATATTTGCAAACTATACCGTGTGACATACGAAATGAAAGGGCTTGTTGTGAGGATCTCAAATATTTATAATTTTAAAATAAATGCTATTAAAGATATTTAAGAAAATTGATGAAAACTGTCCATTTTACCCCCCTTATTTCCGAAACCATTTTTTTTTTAATCCGGAAAATTATTTTTTACTTATAGATAAACCTATGAGAAGTCTATGTTCTTAAAATAACATGGTAAATCTCTCGATATTGTGCGAACAAATTTACATTTGCAGTTGGAATGAATGGGAGAACATGTTTTTCAACTACAATATTAACTTTGTTTTTGGGATAAATTCATCCCGACTACGTAACCCTTCAATTTACGTGGTCCGACACGCACTTGGCCGGTTTATTATTTAAATTTAAGAGTGCAATAAATTGGATGTGGGTCTGTAATGTTGTGCATTTTTTTACCAAATAAATAAATATTTTGGACAAAAACTAATCTAGGTATTTAGGGCTGATTTTACGAAATCAAAATTCGTAAAATAAATTGATGTCTGACAGATTTGGATGGAAAAACTGTCAGAATGTGTGTTAAAATATATTAACTGGATAAGACTTACACAATTCATTAAAGTTAATCGAATTCGCCCTTAATGTTTGAATATTTTCACATCTAGCTCAGAAAAGTGTGTCGCCACGCTGTAAAAGCACCTAGCCATCCAATTCCACTGTATCCACAATAAAATGGTAGAATGAAGCCATAAAAATAAACTCGCTGCATTGTGACTAGGTATTTGTGACACAAAACCCGCTGTCTCGCAATGACGTCACGTTACTGCAGATAACTATAATAGGTATTTAAACATTCGCGTGATATTATTTAAAACCTCGCCTGAGACTCGTGTTGTAATAACCCCTGCTATGCAATACTTTATATTTTTCGATCACACGATGCAGTTTGTCAGGCTAACCTATTACCTCTGATTATCTTTGATTCCAATCCAACTATTCACAGCTTAACCGAATTCAATTTTAAACCGTAGAAATTAATTTACGTTCGCCGACTTTGAATGTTTTCAGAAGCATGCGGCTGCGGGATAATTAATTTGGAACCTTCAATCGCACGCAGCCATAGAAAAATAATGCACTATGAGTAAATTATGTCATTATTACTTTTATTAATGCGAGCTTTGCTGCTTTATTCAAGGAATTAATTTTCAATTCAAACGGCATAAGTGAAGCAAAGCTTCATTGCTCTTCACTTACATAACACACGCGGTTAGACCTTTAAACTTTTAACAAAGTAATCCTGTGAGCAATCGTGTTTTTGAGATTAAAATACAAAGGACGGAAAATGTTATGAATGTAGCAGGGTTTTTGAAATCGGGCTTTTGATAATAAAAATCTGGAGTTCATTTCTGTAGCCGGGTATAGCTAGGTACCTATATGTACTTTGGCACACCTAAATAGCATAGCACCTAAGTGGTGTTGTTCCCACGTCTTGATTTTGATTTTTCTCCAACGTTGTGTACGCACGAAACAGTACATGTTTCCGAATGACAGTGATCCGGACGAGTTCTTCGACGCCTAATTATTCATTCTTGCTGCCCGGACTCCATCAAAGCGGGAACGAGACGAGAGGAGAGGAGATGTGTTGGAATGAACCAATAGGATTTCGTTATTTACATAATCTCGTCTGCGCGTGTCCTTTTGTCTTGTATTTATCTATTTATACAGTTAGTTAGTCTTTTAAATTATTACTTAGTGTAAATAGTTAGTTAAATATTGTAAAAATTAGGTTTTTGATCCGTAATAAATATTATTTTCAAAGAAAAAAAAAATTAACTAAGAAAGTTGTTAACTTAAGTCTATCTTCACGTAACGCTACTTACGTAAAGTTTTTGTCAAATGCATTTAAGTTCGACTGGACTTGAAAACGGACTTCATATTAGCTCAAAACACAAAGCCCCTACACACTTTTCCCGATTGGTTATAGTTATTTTTGGCACACATTTATTTATCAGGCCGGGGGAATAAGACCCGTCTTAAATTCAGCCACTGACAGACAACACACAGCCTAAACCACTGAGTCTAGAATCTTTTTGCTCAATGATTTTTGAACAATCATCCTAAAAGGGATAAAAGTTTGTATGGAAGTTCGTCTTTTTTACCGATGGGCAAACCTATCGGATGTACGGGTTGTTATTTTATAACAAAATTTATTGGGTTTCAATAACTAGAAACCCAAAACAAAAAACGTATGCGGTCCCCGGCCCCGTCAGGAAAGAAGTTCCTTATGCGATACTCGTACGCACACTTACAGTCGTATATAATAAAAAGAGACAGAGAGAGAGAAAGAAAGTCGCATGGAGGAAGTATAACGCTTTTTCCTTACGTGAGGATTTCTACCAGTCAAATCCTACTACAAGCCGCGTTTAAGAACTTCATTCCAAAAGGGCTTCGAACAATTAAGACCGGCTACATTCACACTGCGGTTTCCTAGTGTATAGAAGAGCAGTGTCTATTGAAGGGCTTCAAGTTAGCAGAAATGCGTTTCCATTGAAAGCCGCTTGCAATAAATACAGCCTGCGATGTACAGTTGTTAGGTAACAAACCAGTTTAAGGTGGCCTCGCATGTCCTACGGTAGGCCAGTTCAAGATCAAAGTGTTACCACTGAGGTGAGGTACTACAGCTCGCGATGTACCACAGCCTGCAATGCTGTGCGAGGGTGCACGAGATCATTGAATCTTTTTTGTAAAGCAAACCGACTGAGTCAAATGTTTCTGTAATATGGAACAAGTGAATATAAATAATGGAGGGAAGGTATTTCCTTGGAATTAATGCGGTAGTTGGCTTGCAGTACATAAAGGTCAGGGGGATTCGGTGGAACTACGAAGGAGTGAAGGTGGCAATTGATTATTCATTTAAAAATATGATTGCCATTATAACTCCGTTTCTTACAGAAGGCCGTTTTTTTTTTAGCATTAAGAGAAAATGTGCCTTAAAAATGATTATAGTATGTGACGGTAAAGGAAAATATCACAAGGCAACCTGGGAACTCACAAACAAGCGGTGGAGAATTACGTAGTTCACTCTCATTGCGAAGAAGCCGATGATCTGCAGTGGGACAATTTTTACAGGCGGAGTTTTCGTGAAAGTATTCTAAGGCTATCCTGAAAATTTAAATAGGTAAAGGTGCAGATAGTGATTACTGTGATTACAGTACTGTAAGTTGTACGGAACAGAGTGGGACGCGTCTTCTTGGATGGCACTATCTATACACCCCGATTCAAACTTAATGGCGGCTCGGAACATGAGGCGAGTCGCTGCGCAGTAACGAATTCATGGGTCAGCAAGGGTGAGGGGTGGGGTACTGCGCAGCGAGTAGCGCACTTCTGAGCCGCCATTAGGTTTGAATCGAACTGTATCTCCCTTGCTCATGTATTCAAACTGAGTGGTCTCTAGACTAAAACGCCGTAGGTTTACAAATATGATTTTCGATAAAAACGTAAAATTTAAATTATATAAAAAACACGGTAAGAGGAAAAGGTTTTCCTTTTAAATAAAAAAAAATCAAGTACGTAACTTACAACGCCCGTAATCCGCTCTACGAGTGTATTTATTTATTCGCAGCTGTACTACACAAAAGAGGCGTAACTACATACAGTGGTTATCAAAAATGTATTCTAGATAGAATGAGAATAAAGTTTATATTCTATTAGTCTTAGGGAACCAGCGTTTATGAGCAACAGAACAAAAAAGTTGTAGCTAATTGAGATTGCAGCTCGTAGATGAAAACTATTTTAAGTGGTGAAATAAAAATAATCTACACGGTTAGTTGACTAGTTAACACTTTCGCTCTAAAATTATGACATTCTTGGAAGCTCCAAGATGGTAAAAGTTACAAGGCTAAACTACTTACAGAGGTAGAAAAAAAAAGTTTTTAAACTTTTTTTGATTTAAGTTTATCCAGAAGGTTTCACATGAATTCATTCAGAGTCATTGAATTCTGAGTTCATAACCCCTCGGGAATGGACTCGTATTTTACAATAGCTCGTAGTTTTCCCATTTTGACCAGATCCTTTCAAGTAGAAACCATATCTAAATTTTCTCTACGTCGTCGTCTCATTTCAAGTAGGTTACTGCCGTTGATTATTCAGTTTGCTGTTGTAATTACACTGAATATAGACACCTTGTTAGCATAAACTTTGAATACGTAGAGAATAGGTACCATGGTACACGTGCCTGCTATGTAAAGTGCCGTCGGACGTTAGGGGTGAAACTTAGGCCTCGCACAAGCCAGCGGACGGGGCGACAGAGGATATTGAAATCAATGCATACTAATATTTTAAATACAAAAGTAACTCTCTGTCTCCCTAGTACAGTTACACCATAACCTGAGTTAGGACTTAGAATATGTTTTTCTCAGTAGTACCTCAGGCTCCCGTGGGATAGTTTCAGCCCTCCACGCGGGCAACGGCTCGGGCAAAAGCTACACTTTGTGCTAGGCACCAACGGTAGGAGACTGGCCGCGGAGTATCGTGCCGCAATGACTGGCATTGGCCCATCACCCACTAGTGATTTTTAGTGAATACCACTGTAACACCTTTAATTACAGCAAATAAATGATTTTTAATCTTTCAAAGTCGCATCGAACAACGTTAGGGTTGTCAAGTCGCTTACTAAGTACGTCAATAAATACAAATGTCCTGCGGAAGGGAAGTGGCGCCATCGGTATTGGCCAGAGCGGCAATATGCAGGGTTATTGGTTATTCATCGGCAATCCGTTTAGGAGATGTAGAGACCCCTATGTCAATGTCAACTATTTTCGAGCAATTTGACTTTTTTTAATGTATGAAGTAAAATTAATATAAAAAGTACCCAATAACCCTGGTATACAGGGTTAATAGTTAAACGTTACCATTTTCAAGTAATTTAACAGTTTATATTGTTAAATGTAACCAACAACCCTGATATACAGGGTCAATAGTTATACGTCTGCAATGCCTTAAGGGGATTTAGGAAGCGTCATTTACAACCAAATGACGCCGATTGACTCCTATCCAAATATCAACAATATTCGCGTAATTTGACATTTTATATTATTACTTAATACATTTTAAAATATAAAATGTCAAATTACTCGAAAACGGTTGACATTGGCGTAGGGGTCATCAGGCGTAATTTGGTTGCAAATGACCTCTCCTAGATCCCTTTAACGGGTTGCCGACGAATAACCAATAACCCTGTATATATTATCTGTACACATAATAAAATCGTACCAAAGTCAAAACTGCAAATTCAATATTTTTGAAAAAAAGGTAATTCCATTGCTACGAGGTTTGGGAACGATTCTAATGCCAAAAATATAGTTTTTAGAATTTTTGTCTGTTTATCTCTTTGTCTAAATGTTCCAGCATCAGGCAAATACTACTGGATAGTTTTGTAATTTTTTTGCATAGATATTCCCTATAAGTCTGGTCAGTCTGTAGGATATAAATTATCACGCTATTTACTATGGGGGATGAGCAATATTGCATTATGTTCGTATTCTTCTAGTTTAGTGCAAATTGTAAAAATACGAGCCAAAAAGTTACAATATTGCAGATAGTTACAGAGTTAACCTTTTAAAGATTATCATCACGCTATAGAAGAAAGAAAGAAAGAAAAACGTTTATTTGCGGTAAACATGACGCAAAAAAAAATAAGTTTTGAATACATAAATGAGAAAAAGTTGGGGAAGCATGCGTAACATCCACGCAAATCGGCTATACGTTTATGGAGATAAATAGTCAATCATGACATATACAAGGTGAATTTTTGAGATGGGGCAAGAGGGGCAGATACCATAACCGTTATCACTACAAGAGAACGGTCTTAGAAGACTCTCCACTTATAAAAACATTTTGATATGCATTCACAGATTTTGACAAAATTGTACAGTCAGTAAGAAAATGGGCAGTTTACACAAAAACTTTTTTGATGCTTATGCATGTCTCACAAATATACCTATGACAGGGCTCTAAAAATGCTACGATACCATTACATACATGCAGCCGTCCCTTTGGATCGATAAAGTCATGCGGCATTAATTCAATACGACAGGTTACAAAAGGCCGGTAGTACCATTTACAACGCGACTTTATCGATGTAGGTGATCGTTCACGAAACGTGATACTGAATTGCACCATTGCACCAAAAAAGGCAATGAGCACCTGTATATAAAGGAAATATAAGCAATTTATTGTATTTTAATTTTTATGTGAAACATTTTAATTTCAAGTGTATTCAAAACTAAGGGATCCTTTAAACCCTTAGTTGAGAGACAAAAACGACATCCAAACTGTTACAAATGTTCATAATTACGGTGTGAAATGTCCCACAACAACCCCACTACATGTAGGTCCCCTCTTGTGGCGTGTGTTCTAACGCGGACGATACATCGACTATCCCGGTGAATGACCTTTCGCCGTACTCACTTCAAGCGCCGGTGACAGACACAACTTCATCCCCATTAACCTGTACAGTTAACCTATTGTTCTAGTGTACATAGGTGTACGTGACCTCTCGCTACACGTAACTCGACGTTTGACTAATCCAGAGGTTAAGCTCTTGTATACTGTTGTGTCATATTTGTCTATAGTGCAATATGTACCTTCTCTTGTTGCAATGAACACATAACAGTTAAATTATTCTTATGAATATACATATAATCTACTAATAATATTATTCGTAGCATATCATAAATAAAACAGTAACATATATTTTTTTGTCCGTTTGTTTGTTTGTCTGGATGTATATTCCGGATTGGCGCAAAAACCGCTGAACGAATTTGGATGAAATGTGGCATACAGATAGTTTATAACTTGGATAATATCCGCTCCCGTGGGATATTTTCCGACGACCACGCGAGCGAAGCGAACCTAATGGAATGTTGACGAAACAACAAAACGAAGAGGTAACAGCGTAAGACACGACATGGAAAAGTAATTCATAACAGATCCCAAGGAAAGAAAAAGAAAAACACCAATGAATAAGCAGACTACTGTAGTTCTTTTAATTGGAAACAGTCTGAGCATCACTAAAAGGGACATAGTTAATGGTATTGACACCCTACTTAAATTAAAATTAGGTAAATTAATATTATGTGCATTGCCATATTCTGATAAGTTATATGAGCAAGATAACAACTACATTTTTAGTTTAAATAACCTTATGCATATTTTGGCATGTCGTCATAGTGACCGTTTATTGTATTTTGATACTAACAATTTTGTTAGAGACTTTGTGTTGACTCAGGAGCAGATGTTCTTACCTAAGAAAAGCCAACATGTTTTAGCTACTTTATTAGCCTACAATATACACGCAGTTATGAATGTTTTAACTGAGATTAGCTTAAGTGACGAAACAGCATTATCTAGTACTTCTAATAATGCTGTAATAAATTCTTTAAACTTTTAGAATCGACAAAAGAGAAGCATAATAAGAATATTTTACTCTATCACCAAAATATAAATCGCATCTCTGGCAAAATCCTAGACGTGGAAATGTTAATAGACAAATATTGTATGGATATCTTATGTTTTTGTGAAACCTGGTTAAAACCAGATAGAATGTCGTTTAATGTAAATAATTTTTCAGTTGCCAGTGCGTACAACCGGTCTTCATTAGGGGGTGGTACCTTGATATTATGTAATAGTTTTCTCAAATATAAGGAAAGGAAGGATATCACTGCTTGCTCTGTTGATCGCTTATGTGAGGTAGCATGTGCAGAGGTTGAAGGCCATACTTTCTTATGTGTTTATAGACCACCAGCCTCAAACTTGTCATCATTTTTAATCATAATGGAAGAAATACTAACTAAACTTATTAGAGATAATAAAATAGTTTTTGTTTGTGGTGACCTAAATATTGATCTATTAGTAAATTCACCGGATAAATATAAGCTTATCTCATTGTTTAAATCTTTCAATTTAAAATGTATATTTAATGTAGCAACTAGAATAACAGCAACCTCGGCTACATGCATAGACAATGTATTTACTAATTGTAAAATAAAAGATTGGTCCCTAATTAGTGGCGTCAGGTCTGATCATACAGGTCAACTTATATCCTTTGAATCAGATAAAAAGTTACGTTTAGATAAAACTTTTCAGTTAAGACTACTTACTAAAAATAAATTGAAGATATTTAATAATAATGTTCTTAGCAATCTTTCAACAGCTAGTTTTGATTCACAAGACCCCAACACAAACTACAGTACATTATTTTCTACAGTATGCCAAGAATTCAATAAAGCATGTCCTGTAAAAACAGTAACAATCAATACCAAACCAAAATTTAATGAATGGGCCACTCCTGGTATTAGAAAAAGCAGAGATATTTTATATAATTTATATAACGAAAAATCATTGACTTCTGATCAAGCAATTCATAATTATGTAAGAAACTATTCTAAGATATTTAAAAGAGTCTGCGCCCAAGCTAAATCTAAATTAATAAGTAACAAAATTTATATTTCTAACAATAAAATAAAAACTGTGTGGCAGGTAATTAACAAAGAAACTGGAAACACAAAACAGCGAGATCAGAATGAATTGTCTTTAAAAATTGATAATGAAACCATTTCAGATAAATTAAAAGTTGCTGAGACACTAGAAAAATTCTTTACCAACATCCCAATAAAGGTTACGAAATCTCTCCCCTCATCATCTATACTAGCTGAATCTCTTCTAAAAGAACACTACAGTAAGAACATTCCAAGTTTTGAATTCAAGCCCATTTCTATTTTCACAATTAAAAAAGCATTCAAAAGTCTTAACATAAAAAACACTGAAGACTTATGGGGGATTTCCGTTAAGGTTCTTGAAAATATCATTGACACAATTGCGCCTGTTCTAACTGGCATATTTAATCAATGTTTAGATAGCGGTACGTTTCCTGATTTAATGAAACATAGTAAAGTAGTACCAATTTTCAAATCGGGTAGTAAGAGTGATCCCTCAAATTATAGACCAATATCTGTGCTACCAGCATTAAGTAAAATATATGAAAAAATCATGCTAGACCAGATGTTGTCACATTTTAATTCAAATGGGATTTTACATAGTCACCAGTTTGGTTTCACGAAAGGTAGGTCGACGACTGACGCAGGAGTAAAACTCATCACCCACATTTTGGAATCCTGGGAGAAGTCCCAGGATGCAATTGGCATTTTCTGTGACCTCTCAAAAGCGTTTGACTGCGTTGACCACAATACACTGATCTGTAAATTACACCACTACGGAATTCGTGGACAAGCTGCTGATCTTGTTCTTTCCTATCTATCCAACAGGGAGCAAAAAGTAAACGTTAATGGGGCGACGTCTACGGGGTCTCTAGTTAAAATGGGCGTGCCTCAAGGTTCAATTCTCGGCCCTTTCTTATTTCTAGTTTATATAAATGATCTTCCTTACATGATGGCTAACTTATCGGATATAATTTTATTTGCTGACGATACTTCTCTTATTTTTAAAATAGACAGGACAGATACAGATGTCTTACATGTCAATGATAGTCTGGCTGTTCTTTCAAAATGGTTCGCAGCTAATAATCTTTTACTTAATGCGAACAAAACTAAATGTATTAGGTTTTCATTACCAAATGTACCTCAAGTAGGTCTAAATTTAAAACTTGATGGCAAAGAACTAGATGCAATAACGGAAACTATATTCCTAGGCATTACTTTAGATTCAAAATTGCAATGGGGTGCCCACATTAGAACTATTTCAGGTAGACTAAGTTCAGCTGCATATGCAGTTAGAAAAATAAGGCAGTTGACTGATATAGCCACAGCTAGGTTAGTATACTTTGCTTATTTCCACAGTATTATGTCTTATGGCATTCTGCTGTGGGGATCGGCAGCTGACGTAGATTCAATTTTCATTCTACAAAAGAGGGCAATCCGCGCGATCTATAAAATGGGTCCTCGCGAGTCCCTTAGAGACAAATTTAAAGAAATTAACATACTGACTCTGCCCTCTCTTTATATCTTAGAAAGTATTTTGCATGTTCGCAAAAACTTAGGACTTTTCAAAATAAGAAGCGATTTCCATAATATAAATACACGTAGCAGACATGAAATTGTGATACCCAAATTTAGATTAACTAAAACAAGCAAGTCATTTCTTATAAACAGTATCCGCTTTTATAACAAGTTGCCAAAGTCTGTTACAGAACTTAGCGATGGGAAGTTCAAAACCCACATCAAACGTGTTCTTATCAAGAAAGCATATTACAAAATTAAAGACTATGTTGAAGACAAGGAAATTTGGCAATAATTCCTTCTGCACATGTGGCTTCCCTGGTATATCATTAACGGCATAATTATGTAAGAGTCTATTAACTGCTCCCAAATTACCATATTTATTATTATCTTATTTTTTTACATTCATCCTTGACATATTCATCGTATTATTTGACATTATATAGCTACGAGTTAATTTCAACTCTTTATTAGTGGCTTTTGTGCACATGATAATTATTCAGATTTATTACAGTTGTAATAGCAATAATGTAATTGCGTTTAATTAAAAGAGGTTTTTATTTTTATTAATTTATATAATTTTGTATAGATTCTTTTCTATTTTGTGAATGTGAGAACACTGTAGGCTTAGTGGACTGTAGATTTGTTGACCATTTCTATTTTCTTAAGTACCTGGTACTTATTGAAATACCTACACTGTCCTCCCATACCTTGTCACACTGTTATTTGAAAAAATTGTAAAAGCCAATTATTTTTAAAAGAGTAACCGTGGAGTTTCTTGCCGGCTCTTCTCCATAGGAAACGACCAATTGGAACCGTGCACCTAGCTTCTGACGTTTCATAAGTGCCCATGTAGGTCTATGTGAAATAAAAATATTTTGATTTTGATTTTGAAAAGAAAAAATGGTTCAAGGCTTTTAAAATTACAGAGAAATGAAAAAAGAAACATTTATTGGACATACCTACCTGTGACTTAAAAAATATATATATATATGTATATATTTATTTAATAAATTGATTTAGTACCTACAGTCAAAATGAAATTCACGCTATCTTTTTGGGTGTGATTGAAAACTCAATAATTGAAGCTTGGAGAAACTTCAATTACTGAGTTTTCAGTCAGCGTGCCTGAATGTAACTGTTTGTTAAGTTTTATTAGTGTGAACGCATTGTTTGGTTAAATTGAATCACGAAAATCACAAAGGGTTGAATTAATATTGTTAAAGCTATTTTACTAGTAGTTCTGCGAACAGTAGACGTCAAGAGCGCAAACTTTCTTGCAACAATTAATATACCAGTAAAGTTATTTGAAACGGGACATTTGCCACCATGTTTTAAAAAAAAAAAAAAAAAAACATGGTTTAGTTGCCATGGTTTTGTGATTAGAAGGTGATCCATCAATCCCTACCTACACACATCAAAAGTGTCTAGGGATCAAGCATTTTTATGCGGATTTCTTGAGATTGAGATGTGGCTTTGTAATAAATTTATGATTATATAAATTTATATGGATCCTTTTTGGTGCATTTCATAATTTGAAACAGGAACTGTTAATCAAATTCGAGTAAAAGATGAAAATCAGCTGTCAATATTTTCCCTATAAACACATACAACGCATTGAAGACATTATTAGTGCTACTGTTTCCCTACTACTGATTAAAACCAACGTTATTATGGAGCGGCGACGTCATTTAAGCAGGGAAGAAATGCTCAGAGCCGTGGGAATGATAGAAGCTGGTTCCCGGCAACGTACTGTGGCTTTAGCTCTGAATACAAGTCAGAGTGTTATCAGTCGACTTTGGACACGTTACCGAAGCACTGGTACCGTGGCTGAGCGCCATGGAGGACGGTATCGCTGCACCACACGGAGACAAGACCGATACATTCAAATCTTAACTCGAAGAGCTCCAACAATAACCGCCATGATGTTAGCCGTGAGGCTTCATCACTCTTCAGGGAACTTAATTAGCGACCAAACAGTCAGAAACCGCTTGCATGAAGTGAACCTTCATTCCCGAAGACCGCTACGGGTACCACCTATAGCAATGCACAATCGTAGGATTCGATATCAATGGGCTCTTGAACACAGAAATTGGGCAGAAGAACAATGGCGTTTCGTGTGCTTTTCTGATGAGTCTCGTTTTGGTATGAGACCGGATACAAGACGTATACGACACTGGCGAACCCCTGGACGCCAACAGCGATTAAAATCCTGCCAGGAAGTCCATCCTTATAGTGGTGGAACCATCATGGTATGGGCGGGTATTTGGATCGGCGGAAGAACTGAGTTGATTTGGATCAGAGGCAACCTCAACGCTCAAATTTATGCTGAGACGATTGTATCTGACGTCATCGTTCCTCTACAAGTGCAAATCGGTCCCTTATTTCAGTTAATGCATGATAATGCACGACCGCACACCGCAAGAGTTGTAAGACAGACTCTCGCCGCAGCTAACATTAATGTCCTGCTCTGGCCTGCTCAGTCGCCAGACTTGAACCCGATTGAGCATGCATGGGATATGCTACAGAGAAGAGCTCTGCCGAATATGGAGGGTATCCAGTCGCAAGAAGACCTTTTTTTGTTGTTGCAACGAACATGGGCGGCCATTCCACAGCGTGATTTGGATGAACTCATTTTGAGTATGCCAAACCGATGTTCTTGTGTTGTTAGTGTTCGCGGTAGAAACACGGATTATTAATTGTTTAAGTTACCCAATAAAATTTTAAAGAAAACTGTTATTTCAGTCTTTTTTTCGAACTTTAATGTTAGTGGTTCAAATGTCAAAAATCCCTATATTAGGAAAATGGCAAATTTCTTTATTAATGCAAAGGTGACTTGGTTTATCGTTACTGTGACAAACGAAAACACTTTATTTGATGAATCCTTAAAGAAAATTTTAATTAATATCAATCAGGAGAAAAGTTATTGCAAAAATATATGTTGATCCCTAGACACTTTTGATGTGTGTACTTACTAATTAAAGGGCCAATTCCACTGGTAGAAATCTAAAAGTGAGCAATTTACGGCATTTTGAGGACAATTTAATGAGGACAATTACTACAATTATTTTGAGGGCAGTTTTCTGGATTTCTTTTTCTGCTCATCGCGCCGAAGAACCTCATCAGATCTTCACCATTTTTTTAAGAGACAAACCTTTCAAATAAAAAAGAACCATCGAAATCGGATCTCATAAGGCGGAAATATCCAGTAGCCCCCATTTTGGAAGAAGTACCCCTCCAATCAAAAATATCCCCGAAGAAAAAAAATCTCTTTATTCGTAAAACTCGTCTACCAAGTCTCATCCAGATCGGTTGTAAAATACGACCAGTAGAGGAGTACCAACAAACTGACACACGAAAGCAAATTTTGTCTGACTTGAAGCCGTTTCACTCGCTCGGTCAATAACGTAACTCATTTGCTGAAACATCGTTCAACTATTCCTGCAGTTCTAGTGCAATCAAACCTCCAAAACCACCTCTCAAATATTTTAAACCCTCTTACCTTTTATTTAATTAATAGAAATTGCTGTTTACAGATTTTGTATAGAAAGTAGAACAAACTGTCATATTTAGTCTTCAGAAAGTTATCTGACGATTGAAATTAAGATCTCAATAATGTAAGCCGTAATGTAATGTATCGTGTAATATAAAAATCTGTTAGATTTATTCCTTAACTACATGACATAATATGTTGTAATTGAGTTTGACTCCAGTTAAACGCAAACCGATGTTATTTTGTTAAGGCGAGTAGGCGAGGAGTTTTCTTAGAAATTGTTGGTTAGAGTCGCTTCGTGCTGTTGCGTCGCACCAGTCTGCACGAGGCTTTACGATGCTTGTTTATAACCTTTCTAGGTGACGTTTTTGTCGTAGTTGGGTTTTAGTTTAAAGCATTATTTTTTATTTCAATTATTTTCGGGTAAGGGATCATTGAGGGTAGGTAGCAAAATTGAATTTTATAACTATGATGTGTTATGCAGCCTTTTTTACGGTGGGAAATTATCAAATAACTTCTCCCGCTCTTGTGTCAGACTCTTACTGACTAAAAAAACCCACCCGTGTTCCTTCATTTGCCTATATAAGGGTTTTTAGTGTTATTGAAAGCAGTCGAAGTGAAATATTATTGTTTTATTCTTATTTAGGAGTTTCTGATGTAAAATATATTGGTTATGATAAATTATTTGACTTTGAAATCATAATTCCCCTTCGGCTTTGCCGTAGTCAGTCGGTGTCTTTGTTTTTTTTTTTTTTTGCCACCGACTTTTATAGGTAGTGTTTTTATTTTGGAAGTCGGTTGGTTTTGTTTTACTGCTATGTGAATAACAATGACAAGAAGTTATTATAATATCAGTCACGCTAAGTGGGAAAAATACTTATTTTTAAAGCTAACTCAAAAATTACTCAACCAAAGTTAATGAAATGATGATGATCATCATTTTATAATGAATTTCCGCAAGGTCACGCCTGAATCAATTAACTAAAGTTAATGAAATTAATATGGGACCACCGCCGAAGCTTCTTCTACCAAATGAAAGAATTTTAAAAATCGGTCCACAATTGACGAAAATATCTTTAAGTATATTAAAAAATATACATACAGACGAACATAGAAACTCGTCCGTTTTGGAAGTCAGTAAAAATATAGGACTTTGTGCTTAAAAAAAAAAAAAGATACCTAGTAAAAAATACAAAATCAGATCTATAATTACTTTCTACCTCAATATTTTGATGGTTATTACGAAACGCTTTGTGGAAGTTACGACTAAACAGATGCTGAGGGTTTCTTAAATTGGTATTTAATTCGTCAATTACCTTGGTATATTTTAGACGTTAATCTTTTAGACCTTATCCTGTGTAAATAGCTCCATAAAGTAGAGTTAAACCTTCGCTAAATAGCTGTAGCTTTCTTTGGGACCTCGAGAGTTATTTCAAATACGTACTAAATAAATAGCCTTGGAGACGTTTATTTTATAAACCGGTTTCATTCTATTCTAATTAGTGTCCCACCGAAAGTGCGGTTTCGGTTTCGGTCGAGTTTCGGCAAAAAAAACGAGTTTCGGTTTCGGCGGTCAACCTGCCGAAACTACGACCGAAACCAAAATTGCATTCGGGAGTTCTCGCGCTGTGATCGGTCATGTTTGGCGCGTTAAATTCTATCCAAGCGAGTAAGCGAAGAAGACATTTTACCGCGTCCACGTGCCTAATCATGTCGTGGCTGGCTTATGTTTGCAGTTCATTTTGTTTGTTGTGATTTTTGTGATTTATTTAAAAAAATAAAGACTGACCAATCATAATAACATTTTCTTTATTTTTCCCTCAAAACATGATCCTTGTAAGGAAGTTTCGGTTCTGGTTACGGTTTCGGCCGAAACTGAGACTGTTGCCGAAATTCGGTTTCGGTTTCGGTCGGACACTAATTCTAATGTCTGCATTAATGCGTGTTCTCTGGCTTTTCATATGCCTTCATCGAACAACAAAACATTTTTAAGCCCTCTGTATCCGTTTTTACTCAATATTTCTAGAGCTTCGCGTGCCGTATTTAATCAAGAATTCTGTTGGAGCTAGTATCATTCGTTTGTACCTTTTGGTTCTCTTTATTTAATTAAATTCTGCACCAGTACACGCTGTATCTACTTCTCTATTTGCCACACGGGCAGAATGTAAAAACTTTCGGAATTCAATCAATAATCCCTTGCATGTTACCAACAAAACCTTTCGTGCTCGAATATGACTCACGGGTTTTTATCAAGCACAAGTCGCAATAAAAATATGAACTGCTTTTATGAAACTTATTAAAATATTAAAAAGGGGTGATTGAATGGTGATTTTGTTACATACCGTTCGACGTCGAACAAGCCTATAATTAAACTTTTTAGGGTTCCTACCTCAAACTTCGTTTCGACTTACCGACCGGATACGGAACACGATACTGCGCTCTAAGACACAAACCACTGACGTCACCCAAAAACTTGCCAAGATCAAGTAGGACTGGGCTGGACACGTCCGCATGTTGTTTTTATGCATTGTGGGCTAAGACCACCACAACATGGGTCCCTGAAAACGTCCAGCGGCATCGTGGAAGACCCAGGCGTAGATGGCGGGATGAACTTGACGCTCATAGGATGGATTGGTCCGTATTGGCTCAGGATCGAGTTGAGTGGAAAAAGGAAAGGGAGGCCTTTGCTCTGCAATGGGACAATACGGGCTAAAATAATAACATAAGGCTCAGATATATGCCAGTGACCTTAAGTGATTAGCTTGCGTGTTCTGTACTGAGCTCTCGCAACGCATCTTTGATAAGTATTCAGAGCGGGAATAGAAAAGAAACAACTGTCTTGTTTGAAACTAATTTCACACACACATATACACACCACACACATACACACGCACACGAACACACACACACGCACACACACACCCACCCACACATCGTTACATCGTTTTCATCTCATCGTTTCTGTACATTTCACATCCAGCCGGTAATAGGACTCGCCCATCAAGGAGCGCTGTCTCAAATTAGACGCATTATTAATTTATTATACACTTGCTGTTACCCGTGACTTCATCCGCATGGAATTCTATACATCAATTTTATTTATTTGTATAGTTTCCTAAAACAAAATTAGTAGCCTTAGTTACCGCTTATAACATCTGCTATCTGCTAGTGAAAGTCCCGATAAAATCGGTCCAGTCGTTTCGGAGATTATCCGGAACAAACAGACAGACAGACAGAAGAAAATATTTAAAAAATGAGTTTTTGTTGTATGTACCGTAGATACTTTCATATGCATTTTGTAAAAAGCTGTTATTTTGACATTATACTTATAGATTTTATTTAAATTTCGATTTAGCTTGCAAATATAGCTGTTTCAAGTACAAAAAAATAAACAAATGACGCGTGAAAAATTATCATTGTTCGTTATTGATCCTGGAATTTATAATTAATTTATTTAATTTGAATTTCCGCGCATTATTTGAGAAAAGTACTAAGTATACATGCCTTGACCGCATCCAGGCATTGATGGACTCACGTATGTGTGGCTCGGCTTCGCCCCGGCCCACATTTTCACGATCGTCCATCAATGCCCCAGTTGCAGGCCGCGAAAGTAATGTACTATTATAATGTTAAGTGTTTTTGGATACGATAAGATACAGCAAGTAGTCTTTTTTAATAAAAAAAAAAAAACAGTGGCACTCCGGGAGTGCCGACAGAAATGAAAACTTGAAAAAAAAATCGGCACCGCGGTAATCAACGCGTTGATGTCTTTTTAACCGTCTTACGAATTTTCGATCAGGTCACGTGTCCTGACGCGAGTTTAACATTTTTTACCCATTACCAAAAAGTGCACAACGCCGCTAAAGAAGTTTTCAGTTCAAAAATATTAGTTAGCTTAATTACATCTTAGCTTCAGCTGGATCTGGTTAGACTAGAAGTCAACCCCAACATAGTTGGGAAAAGGCTAGGCAGATGATGAGTTAGCTAATTACATAGTGCAGATAAATTTTTCCTCAACATTATTTCATTCTATAAATGAATGATTTTGTACTTTCCGGAGCTTGCGTAGGTTTTTTAATAAATGAGTGACCCTTCCATAGATTGCTCAATAAAGTTTGGTTCGGAACCCTAATTGTGAGAGCCCGAGTCACTCTTGACCGGTTGTTTATCATGAATACACTCAATGTTTCCACTCTGCAATTGGCGCGGGCGTCATTAGCCCCCTTCGGTAAAGGAAAATGTATTGTGGGAATAACACAAGTGTATATATCGATCGAATGCTTTATGAATGCATGTCGGTATCTAAATGTTCACAGTAATTATTCGTGAAAGGAACAATAATTACCATAACGCTTGATTTATAGATGTATATGAGGTAATATTAAACACATCGCGTTTGTAGAACAGATAAATGATTCGAGAAAGGAGATTTAATTTCAGAAGCGTTTATGAATGAAAGTATGTACATTGTATGAAACAGTTACAAGGCTTTACTTTGTATTTGTATGCATTAGCTTTTATTTAGTAAGCTGTACAAAGAAAAAATAAATATTATATTAAATCTGGACTATCAAAACGCAATTATTTGCAATATGTAAACGTTGGCGTTTACATATTGCAAATAATATGAAAATATATTGAAAATTGTGGAAGAAAAAGTACCCTCAATTGAAAATAAACATGTTGTTTTTTTTTTGTAATTATTTTTTATAATCATCGTAAAATTTCTCAGTGAGACGCCCCAATTACGTACGTTTTTTTTTTGTAGATAAAAGTAAGCATAGATTCCCTCATTTCGATATGTGAACATTATAAATACTCACACTGTATTAGTTAGGATAAGAATTAAAATAGTTGGGACCACAAATGTGATTAATTGATCAGCTGTAGCCGATTCTATTTAGTTAATTGATTCAGGCGTGACCTTGCGGAAATCCATTATAAAATGATGATGTGGATATATTTAGTAACCTGTTCCGCTTAGCTATTTCTAAAGAGTCTTAAAAAGACGAAGAAATTGACACGTGTTTCACCTATCAACGAGGCATCCTCAGGATGACGATTGACTTGATGCACCGAGCGCAGACTCTGCGCTCGGTGCATCATTTTTTTCGATTCTATTTAGTTTATCAGGTTGTATTAGGTACAGAATTAACAGTATTAATTACTGTTTACCAATGTTGACGCTATGAGTAATTTACTCTACGGTAAAAATTTCACGGCACAATAAAAAGCAAACAGGTAGATATCGGTAATAATTCGAGTAAAGTCAATGGTTCAAATTTTTGATCCGGGAAAATTATCAGTAACGATGCAGTAGCAATCCGACACGATGATTGATCACCGTTAATCCGTCATTACTGAGGGCAATTAGCACATACATTTAAAATACAAACCATCAGACTGACCGATTTATTAATCGGGCGAATGGAACGGTGGTGGGTTGGGTATATCTCTGAGCTGGTATTTTAAAATGAACCTCTCTGTCCGTTCGTTAGTATGCTTATTTGTAGTTCAAGAATAACTTCGTCGATCGTCACGTTTTATTATAAGTAGGTAGGTATGTTCCCTGGCCTCGTTTTGACTTCAAATTTAGTGGACACTGAGAGAATTCGTGTAAAAACAACAAACCATTTTTGTTGTTTTTACACGAATTCTCTCAGTGTGAATCCTTATTTGGAGTCACACTTGGTACGTTTTTTACTTCTTTTTTTCGAATGGTTAGTGACTAACCTGGTGTCAGAGTTTTAAAACCGCCCATGGGCCTCTGAGTTGGCTTCACATGCGATCGAGAAAAATCTCTCAGGCATGCCGGTTTCCTTACGATGTTTTCCTTCACCGTTTTTGAAGAAAGTGATTACTATACAATATGCATATGAATCCGAAAAGTCAAAGGTGCGTGCTTTAGGTTCAAACTAACTCGAGACCTATGACTTGGCAGTCTGACGGTCACACCACTAGGCTATCACTGCTCGCCACGTTTTTACTGATTCATGTATTGAGAGTTTATTCTTAACATTAATAATATTTAATAAATTGGAATTGAATTGGATTGATTAGTTTAAATTTATTTATGCTAAGTATTTTCTGGTGTACAATAAAGTACACATTTTTTTTTTTTGCGAATCTGCTTTTTCCCACTGCTGGGCAAAGGTCTCCCCCATAATTTTCCAGTCTTCCTTATGTTGTGCCTTCTCCAGCCAGTCGGTCACGTATATATATATATATATATATATATTTATAAATAAAGTATCAATTTATTAAAGTCATTATTTTGTTTTTTTTATGCTTAAATTTAGGTAGCCTGGTTCCATGAAAAGAAAGGTATTTTTTTTATTAAACTTCTAGTTCTTTGCCTAAAACATAATCTCAAACAAAAAAACAAAACAATTGTTTTTACAGTTTTTACTTTCAGAGTCACAATTAGAACTAACAAGACTGGACTATTTGAAGCAATCGAGCGGACCCGCGGAAAAAAATAGTAGTACCCAACAACAAACGGACAGCGTAATGGGGAAAAACTCTGATACGGTGGATTTATTTTTCAGTCCCATACGACAGTTTAAATTGCTTGTTAAAATTTTATTTGAAAGCGTTCCTCTAGGATCAGCCCGGACATACAGACTGCAGCCGTAAGCCTTTCCCACACACATGACCAACCGTTCCATATCGATATATCACGGCTCTTAGCCGAGGATTAATAGTCAAGATACCGATAAGCCGCTCTGAGTGCACGCAACCATTATAATACAACTTACGATATGTCACGTTTATTCCGGCCTATTAATTGATTACCTTAATAGGTAATCAAATAATAGGTAATAATTAATTTCGTGTAAAATATTGACACAATATTTTAATATACCTAAAACATGTTTTCTAATCTATATATAAATAAAATGAAATGCTTTTCGGTGGTAAGCGCATCATTTGAGAAGGGCTAGATTTGGCTATTTTTTGTTTTAAAATGTTATTAGGTTTTACGTAAATAAAAATTGGAAATTTTCCTGAAAATGTTCAAATTCGGGAAAAACTGAACGTGCTTTTTGCTATGGGATTTTGTATGAACTCAAGATTCAAACATGATCACTTATAAATACGATATTTTCCAACGGATTTTCACAAATTCACAAAACAAACACAAATAAAATTATTGAAATTTGGACAGGACAACGTCGGTCGTCAGCTAGTACGAGTACATTAATAAGAAATTATACTCACTTACATTATGTCCTTGCTGGACATAATGTAAGTGAGTATAAATAAATTAATCTGATTTTTTTTGATTCACGAGCGCTTCAAGCTATAAATACAAGTGACTTTTCATTAATATTTTTATAATTTTTATTACAACTACTTTTACTTTGACGTCTAACGTTATTTATGCAAGAAAACCTTCCATTTTGCAGTTTAGTGCCTCAGTTACTCAGATAGAAATTTATGTAAAGTGAGCCAAACAGTGAATTTTGGTCCGGAGTTTGTGCTCAAGAAAATTGAGAAAAGTAGTTATTTATTTATGGACATTTGTTAGATTAACGTGCAACTTGATTTTCTTTTAAAGACTTTTATATTAAAAAAATGTCTGGCTGAAACACGTGTCGATTTCTTTCAGGGTTTTTTATGGCTCTTTAGAAATAACTAAGCGGAAAAATTACTAAATAAATGCACGTCTATTGTATTTTATGGCCATTACACTTCATCAGCTCTGCGCTAAATATCTCTTCTTATGCTTTGTCGAATTTGAAGAACGGACAGACAGATGGACACTGAAGTAATTCTATTAATGTACAGTTTTCCAAATTTTTACACAGAAAACGGTACAACGGTGTTTCTTTTATCCCATTCAACAGTTTGGTTTTAATTTAACCGCTTATTTGTATTTAGATGAAAAGTTACACAAAGCCCTTCTGAATCGCCACTGGCGCATTTCGCCGTGCAGTCGGATTTTGAAACTAAATGTTTGTCATTTTGTGATGTTATTTTAGTTTTGTTTGTGTAAAGTGTGTATGAAATTTGGTTCGTAAAATGGTTCGGGCGTCCACTTCAAATACTATTTCGCTGAGTTTGTTTGCATAAGCAAATGAATACAGATTCGACTGTTTATTTCCATTGAGCACCTACCTATTCTGTATCTGCCGTAGCTGCATTCAGGTGAAGTGAATGACGAGGTCTAGGTATAAATGACAAAAATTAAAATCTTATTAATCGACTTCAAAAAGGAGGAGGTTCTCAATTGGACTGTTTGTTTTTTTTTTTGTGTGTTTGTTACACGATTACTCCGCCAATTGTGATTATGATTTTGATGATTATTTTTTGTTTAGTAGTTCATACTTTAGAGGTGGTCCCATATAAATTTTATTAAGTTTGCTTGGGTAGTTTTTGAGTTAGCTTCAATAATATGTATTTTTTCCCACTTAGTATGTGGATGATATGATAAGTTCTTGTCACTGTTATTTACATAGCAGGTAATGGTATTCGAATTTGTGTGGGGTAAGACGGTACCACAATTAAAAAGCAAAAATAAATAAAAACTTATACAAATAAAAAAACAACCGACTTCCAAAAAAAACACTACAAAGTGAATTTCGGAAGTCGGTGGCAAAAACGAAAATTCAAAACCAAAATCACCAACTTTCGAAATTAAAGTTATCTTTCACTTTGTAGTTTTTTTTGGACGTTGATTGTTTTTTTTTTAAATATTTTTTAATCAATCCGTGTCAGTGCTTTTTTTGCTTTTGATGGTAGCTTCAGTAAACAGAATGAGAAATTCACTTGAATCCTCCTGGCGAAAGCCATCTCCTAAGCAAAGTCTTACTGTGATGCAGATACGGAATAGGTAGGTGCTCACTTGAAGTAACAGTCGCATCTGTATTCATTTGCTTATGCAAACAGAATCAGAGATTCGTCTGCTTGACGTAATGGCGTCAGTTTCAATCAGTGGTTTAAAACTGATGGAAGGTGTAGCTTTTTTAATAATAGGGAGCTTAGTGAATTTTTATTCACTAAGCTCCCTATTAGAATACTACTTTTAGAAAACCACTAGAATAGACTTTCACGGCCTCATGGTGGTCGATCGTCAATCGTACTTACAGACAACGCCAGCTTAATCTTCCACTGCTGAACACAATATTACCTGGAACAAAATTAAAATGTATTAAACAACACTGCCATTTAAATATGCACCGCATAGTATACTTCTACATTATACTCTTAGTTTTGCACGGGGATCTTTCATCAAGATTAGAACCGCTGTTACTCTATATTAAAATTTGTAATTTGTTGTCCTCCGCTCAAACGCAATTCATAGCCCTTTTTTCAACCTTCCAACTTAAGTTTTTTAACTGTATGGTTAAACTACAGACAAAAAATAGATTAACAGGAGAATTATGAAACATACTTATACTAACGCCTCCCTCGTAATTGTAGTTACATGAAATACAACTGAGTATATTTTTTTATTTATATACTCATTAAAACACCGCGACTTTATCGCGGAAATAAGAAACTGGCTAATTGTGTCTCGGACTACGCACAATGAAGGGTTCCGTAGACGGGATGAATTTATCCCAAATAAAAACTTAACATTGTAGTTGAAATATAACACATGTTCTCCCAAACATTCCAGCTGCAAATGTAAGTTTGTACGCACAATATACCATGTTATTTTTAGACCATAGACTTCTTATACGTTTTCCTGTAATCTATGAGTAAAGAGCCATATTATGTACTTTTTTTTTCAAAATGTTAGGTCCAGTAGTTTCGGAGATAAGGGGGGTCAATTTTCATCGAATTTCTTAAATATCTTTAAAAGTATTTATTTTAAAATTATCCGAAAAATATATTTAAGATCTTCGCACCAAGTCCTTTCATTTGATATGTCACACGGTACTGTTTGCAAAACTTTATTTTTTTAATTTTCTTGTTTGCCCCCCAAAACCTCTATATTGTGACCTCTATATTCAAAATTCATTTATTTAAGTTACACGTTCGTGTTTGGGTCACAGAAATACATATGTGAACCAAATTTCAACTTAATCGGTCCATTAGATTCGGAGCAAATTGACTGTGACAGATGGACAGACAGACACACGAGTGATCCTATAAGGGTTCCGTTTTTTCCTTTTGGATACGGAACCCTAAAAAGACTGATTTAATTTTAATTCTCAATAAAAAAACTGCCAACCATATTTTCACAGAAGATTGAACTTATAACAAAGCTTAATTGCCGTTAAGGCAAGCCTGGCGCAAAATGTGCAACTGATATAAATTCCCTTTAACAATGAAGTAGGTAAGTAGATTCATTTCAGGTCCGTCCGCTCTCCGCAGAGTTTGCATTCGCCGAATCGTTTGTGAAATGTGTCGATATTGAAAACATGTCGATATTCGGTGGTTTCCCACGCTGTCTTTACTCAAGCTTTCATACAGCACCGGGCTTTTAATTTTATAGCATTCCATTTGATGCTGCATTGATGTTTCCCGATTTGTGTAATTATTGGATATTATGAAATTATTTTAGGTTTTTCCAATTAAAAATAGCCGTTCAAAAGGATTTACATTTTATTAAACAGGACTGAAAGTTAATCAGTGTCCAAATAGTTTTGTTGGAATAGGATTCGACAACCGATTGTTCATAATCATCATCATCATTTCAGCCGAAAGATGTCCACTGCTGGATATCGGCCTCCCCCAAGCGCCGCCACTTCAACCGGTTCTGTGCATCCCGCATCCAGCGGATTCCTGCAGCCTTCACAAGGTCATCGGTCCGATTGTTCACCTAGACAAAAATGAATGCGCACACGACACCAACTTAATTTTCAATCATCAACTATTTCGGGTGTGCGCTGCGAACTAGTAGTTGCACCAATCTCTTACACGCGACGAACGTTTAAAGCAATTGCGCACATAGGCAATCATTTGATCGGCTCCCTTAAAATACTAACCCTATAACTATGCGAATAAGGTTCTAAATTGACTGAACTAAAAAGTTTTAACCCCTTTGCCAAGCCTGACAATAATGTTTCCTCGTCAGAATCCATTTGGTTTATAATATGATTATTGTATCGAAACAATTAGAGCGCCTGCGCTAGGCGCGGCGCCTACGCGATGCTACATAATTACTACGCGGGTTCGTAGCGGCGCTACGTGGTATCGACGCGGCGTCAAAGCCTACGCGCCACGTAGCGCAGACACTTCAGGTTTAGGCCTACTGTCCACGGAGGCTTACATACAATTACTATTAAACATTGTCGACGGCAGCGTTGCGCTCGTGTCTATCAGGCTTCATGCCTGCGTGCGGCGGACTACATCGAGTAGTACCAGTACGTCCAAGCCTATAATGACGAACACGTATCTATTAAGCTACATGTACATGGACAGTAGGCCTTAGTCTCTGCAGCACGTAGTGAAACAAGAAAGTTCGTCCTGCTACTATAGCCGTAACGAGCAATTAATAGAAGTTTTCCCGTTGAAAATGATCTTCAACTTAAACTAAACCATGAGTTACCAACCAATTTTTGTTCCCTGTTAATGTTTATGCGAGATTTTGAAATCCAATTACTCTACCATGGATCATTTTTGCGGTTCTCTTCCGTCAATTTGGCAACTTTGATTTTCACTTTTTGTTGCTGTTCCTTTGCTTTTAACAAAACTGAGCTGGCATATTGGCTTTTCGCTTGGCTTCCACATTTTTCGTATCGGAATTTTGCTTCGGTAAAATATTTCTACATGAAGCCCAAAAGTGTTATTTTGCGGCCTGCTCAATTCAACTGAAATATCTTTTGCGGAGGCAAATACTGTCCTACAACTTTCAGACATAAAACTTCTGAACTTTTCGCCGATAGCAAATAAGTATTTCTGCAGCACATTTCCAAAAGATTTTTAAAGTTGGTCAAAATCTTTGTAGCTTTAGCAACTTACAGAAAGTAAGTGCTAGACTTAACTAGTAACTTATTTTTAATAGGTTGAACGTTAACCTGTTTTGTCGGAAGAAAACGTAATAAATAAAATCGCTGAAACAAATTCTCCGCGTAGGGCACAACTTCGTGACTTCTGAAAAAGTATGTTTAGAATCATTAAATAAGAACAGGTTCACAATTTATTACAAGCTTCTGAAGACTGACTATATGGAACATTAAAAAAAAAACTCGTTTAGCAAGTGCTGCAAACGCGACGATGGGTCCCATCAATCATTACATTGAGCTTCAATTAAGGCTACGATGTCGCGACTAGGTTGTCTAAACGAAGTAATGTTAGAAAGCGACTCAGATTTCAATCACTAAAATGGTGTACATCAGTGTTTTATTTCCAACTAGCATCAGTTCTGTGTCATAATAAACATGTAAACAAGCCACAGTTGACCTAATCGTTAGTGTGTTTAATGTACAGCGCAGATAGCTTCGGGCGGCCGTAATAGGTACCGGCGGGACGCTCGACGCGACGCCAAACACGTCATCCTCCCGGTCCACCCCAGGGCAGGCCACTCGCCCCCACTTGCCCCCACCGACACCCGCCGCGTCAAATATTTCATTCAAAATACGAACTACTACTGATAGCGGGCATTTGATGGCGGAGTGGCGGAATGACATGACGTATTACATGCGTTCAAAACTTAACCGATGGTCGATTTATAAAATGTATATTGTATATTCCTATCTGTGCTTGCTCTTTTTACGGACCAAATTTAACTTTCAGCCCTGTTAACTCTTTAGTTGTGACACAACAAAAATATTGAATTTCTAATTATAATACCAACATCAATTTGAGATTCTTATCAAACTAAAATATACAGGAGCGATGGTTAATAAAACCAAACCAGGGTGAACAAGTCACTTTAAACTATTTAATTATAGCATTAGAAATGGGCTGAAAAGCACCCTTGCAATCCGTAAACTTGAAAATTGATCGACTAATCAAAATTCTATTATAAGTTAAAGCCAGGGTTCAGTTTTCAGTACCTACATACATTCTGTGCGTTCCACTGAGATCGCATTGTCTGTGGTTCAATAAAAACGAATCGAAAATTACAATTCGCTGCAAAGTGTTCTTATAGAATAAGGCACCATAGTACTATAGAGCCTTTAACCTGCATTTTAATATGGAGCATCCGCGAGCCTGTTATAAGTTGTTGACGTATTTACGAGATAAACTATAAACAGTAGGAATCATTTTAACTGTTTCGTTTGGCTGGTGTACGATACCTAAACTAACATTATAAAGAGAAAAGATATGATTTTTTGTATGTCTGTTTGTTTATAATGGATAAACTCAAAAACGACTTGACCAACTTCAAAAATTCTGTCACTTATAGAAAGCTACATTATCTGCGAGTAACATGTGCTATATTTTATCGACTTCCACGTAAAAGAAGTCACGGGTAGAAGCTAGTAAAATATAAAGTGACTAGCTTTTGTCCGCGGCTTCGCACTCGTAAAGGTCGGAAAATATCCCAAAGAAACGTACTACCGGTGTTCTGAGTACTTATCATATTTCCTAACCCAGGTCATGGCCTATCCGTATGCCATTCATCTAAATCTATTCAGCCGCTACAGCATGAAAAGGTAACAGACAGTTCTGTTTTAGGGTTCCGTACCTCAAAATGAAAAATGGAAACCTGTAAAGGATGACTTCGTTTTTTTTTTTTTAATAATAAAACTTTATTCGGGTAAAATGGTAAAACACTAAATACAAATATGCTGAAATCTACGAAAAATTCGATTATGTTATGTGCCTGAACTAGGTCATCCTGTATTTCAGGCGAGGCAAGGTATAATAGGTATAATAGTTTTAAGTAATTTGCTGCGCCCTAACAGGGTAATGTGTCCATTAGTTTTTAAGTAAGTTTTTTGTAAAGCTATGCTTGTAACGATGTGTCCATTGTGCAATAAATAAATAAATAAATAAATAATAATATTTCTAAATAATCACATTCATTATAAAAATCTAGTCATCTAATAGGTATGTAAAAAGGTGTAAATAGTACAATAAATCCTACTTGCTAAAATCTTAGTACCTATCCTTACTTAGCTAAACTTAATTAGTACATTTTTTTATTATTTAAGTACAACTAATAGTTTCTCTGTATCTTCATAGGACATACTTTGAAGAGCTTCCTTGAGAGTTCTTTTACAATTATTATAATTTAGAAAATAAATGTTAGATCTCTCATTTAGTCTGTTATAAAGTAATGGTCCTAGGAAGACAAAAAATTTGGCTGCGAAGGCATGTTTTGTACTTTTTGTAGGGAAAACTATGTCTTTCCGTCTTTTTTTAGTAAGTTCAGTGCTATATGGGAGGGCTGCGTGTTGTTTTAATACGATGCTCATTATGAATAACTGTCGAGCTGTTAGTACTTCACAGGATTTATAGAGTACGTTAGTAGGAAAAAGGAAAGGGCGGCAAGTCGACACCTTAAGAATTGCTCTTTGAGCTCTTTCAATCGGTAGTAGCAAACTTTTACCTGCTCCACCCCAAGAGGTAATGCAGTAAGTCAAAATTGACTGACAGAGAGCAAAGCAAAACTTGCCTAATTAATTTTGGGTCTGCAATATAACGTAGTTTTTTGAAAACGAATATTAGCTTACGCATTCTGTTATATAATGCTTCTATGTGTTGTTTAAAAGACAGGGTTTCATCTATTACAATTCCTAGATATTTTAATTTATTAGTTATATTACTATTAGGACACGTAAGCAGGCAATCTGCAGGGACCATACAACAGTAAGCATACATCGTTGAGGGCAAAACAGATGTACGTTTGCATATTGAAAACTTAATATAATTTGTCTTAGCCGCATTTAGGGTTAGTGAGTTATGTTGAAGCCACTTATTTACCATATTAAAACCGTGTTGCGCAAACTTGTAGACTTCATGTTCCGATTCAGCAGAAAAAAGGAGGGCAGTGTCGTCAGCGTAGGATATTATAGTGCCGCGCTCTAGGTTTAGATTACGTTGTCTGTCACGACCCTTATTCTCAGGAACGCGTGGAGGCATCAAGTTGAAATAGATATCAAAATTCACTGCGAATTTTGATCGTTGCGATTATTAAACTGCGAAATAAAATTGTGAACGAAAATAATTTCTACGCGCACTCACAAAAGATTTCTTTTGGCAGTGTGCGGTCTCTAGTTGATGGTATTGTTCACGGATTGGTGAATATTATCCGCAACGATTAAAATTCGTAGTGTGTGCTTAGCCTTAGATCTACGGTCTCTTGGATCTGTTATGAAAATCAAACACCCAAGTCAACGCAATGAAAATTACGGCCATTTATGCCACATATTGTGACACTCGCAAATAAACCAAAGCCTATTTGGTACTTCCTGTTGGCCCAGCAGCATGAAGTTTGGCGAGAAGCAGGGTTAAGTACAGAGCAAAATCCGAAAATTGGTAATATATGAACTGCAAAGTTAAGTTTCTTCAATCCGGGATCAAAATTTCATAGGCCGTGTATGGAAGTAACACTTAGTCTGTATTTCATTCAAGTTTTATGAAAAGTTAAGTTTATCCTTTACTCCGGATTTGGAAATTCGGGCAGCCGAGCAAGCATAGCTAGTCCTACTCACACTTGTCCGGTTTTTTTATATGATTTTAAATGCCTTTTAATACGAATTATTCATTTTACTATTATTATTAGTTGTACGTTGTTTTATAGATTTAATTTTCAAAGAATTTCGTTCCACTTTTTTTTTCTCATATTATTATTTCATAGAATTATCAATACGCAGAATACTTACTTTGAATAAATTTAAATCAAATAACGAATAAAATATAATGTTTCGATATTCATATCATAGAATAACAAATCAAATATTCTTTATCCTCACATGTTTAGTTAATATAAAACTTATTACCAAGAAAAACATTTTATCGAGTGAAAGTTTCTAAACGTTTCAATTCTTACCTTTGACGTAGGATTATATTAACTGTGCCTTTGACAAAATACCCTCATATAAAATTATAAAACCGCGCTCACAATACGGGTAAATTCTAGTCAAGCAGGAAAACAATCTTGTTATTCTCATTAATAGTGACTTCTTATGCACATATTAACTGTTTATTTTGCTTTTGACACTTAAATTTCGATATTTGATAATTTTACAGGGTAATTTTATTTTTCTAGCGTAATCGGCGGAGCCCCGCTTTGCAGGGCTCTTATTTCTGTATAGTTTAAAAAAAATAACTATGAAGGGGATGGCGTGGTCTAAAGACCCCGTCATCCAATCAATTTACATTTCCTGCAATTTTCCCATTTGTCCTAGAATTCATAAATTCCTAAAAAATAACTGAATACTATAAAAACAGTTTTCTATAAGCCATGCTCTGAGATGCTTTTGAAATAGGCTGGTTCGCAGTTCTCTAATATCCTTCGGTATATTATTAAATATCTGTATTGCGACCAACTTTAATCCAACACTTGATTTTCGATATTTTATCATTTTATAGGGTTTTTTTTTTTTGCTATCGTAATAGGCGGAGCCCCGCCTTGCGGGGCTCCTATTTCTACGTGGTTTAAAAAAAATAACCATGATGGGGATGGCGTGGTCGCGAATAAAAATCCTCCCTTGTAAAAATGAATACCACTTTTCACCCAGTTACGAGTAGATTTTCCTGATATACGTTTTTATTTATTTCCAGTCTTAAGTATAAATACTGAGTTTTGAGTGACCGCGCGTTAAAATTATTCCATACAAACTTTAACACCCCCCAATCCTCCTTTAGGGGGTAATATTGAAAAAGTAAAAATGGCAAACTTTATAATTTACATAGATAAGTATTCGTGCCAAGTTTCAAGTTTATTAACTCAAGGAATAAAATTTCCCATACAAACAAAATCCCCCTTTTCACCCCCTTAAAGGTCGAATTTCCAAAAATCCTTTCTTAATGGATGCCTACGTCATAATAACCACCAGTGTCCCAAAATTCAACCCAATCCGTTCAGCGGTTTGAGCTGTGCGTTGATAGAGCAGTCAGTCACCCTGTCCTTTTAAAGATATATGCTAGCGGACCCGACAGACGTTGTCCTCTCCGAACAGCGCTACCTACCGGGTCCAATTGTATTTTCAAACCATCTACAGACCCACACAAATTTAATACAAATCGGTCCAGTCGTTTAGGAGGAGTTAGGTGACAAACACATTTACAGAAGAATTATAAATTATATATAAAAGATTTAAATGAACATAAAGATTCCAATATTTACGCGTTATACTAAATATATAAACAGGCGTTTTATTTATCGAGTTACCGTTAGCATCCCTCCGATTCTGACAGTACTTACTAATTCCATGATCAGATAGATATTCATGTCCTTTATGATCGTATTTTCCGCGAATGAATGAAATTTCACGAAAGAATGTTCATAACAACGAAAGCTCACACAACGAATGTTAACAAAACAATTATGCGAACTGAAGCTCGCGATGAATAGGTCTGTAGCCGAACTGAACTGTTTGAGAATATAAATGAAATAATAAATTGAATTTATTTCATTCAGCGAACAAAAAGGCGGTGTTGTACAGACGAAAAAAAGCATAAAGGTTTGTTTGACTACGGGTTAGCGGGTTACCACGTATGAAGGATAGATAGCACTCGAAATAAAAATTTCAATCGGCGTTATTTGCTTTGAGTGCAAAAAGCCGTAGGTGCAAGGGTTTATTGGATAGTAATCCTTGTTCAATGGAACAAATCCGGATTTATGACCCGAATCCTTATTTTAATATAAGATATTCTTATCACTTAACGTCCGAAGAAAAATTACGAGGGTTATAAGTTTGACGAGTTTTTCGTGTTATAAGTTTATCGAGTTTTTCGTTCTTTGTATCGGTGTCGATCTCTGGCACCTTAGCTCCCAAATGCATGGTTCGATTTAAATGCTGCTTTTGATGTGAAACTATCTATTGGCGCGCGTTCGACTCGTCTGCCATGACGGCAAACAGCATGGCGCTCTCTTATGCCGTCATGCCTCCTTCCCGCCATATTTCAAATCTGCTGGGCGTCTCGTTACGGACATATTTTATTAAATAGAGTACTGGTTCAATTGGGGTAGTTCTTAGCAACATTTCATTTGAATCTGTTATGCCATTTTGAACATGAACCAATCTATAGAATCAGTGCATGGGGATCTCATCCAACCAATGGTAACTAATTAGTCATTTATTTCACTTCACTCATCCAATTGATTTGAAATTTGGTATAGATTACTATATTCTGGTATTCTCGACCTGATGATGTAGCTACGAAAGTCTGCCGGACTAACCAATTCCTCATTTCCTCAACAAGTTACAGTAATTTAATTATCGTGTTTGAGTTCATTCTATTGGTCATGTGTATTTGACTGAAATATGGTTAGTTAACATAGTCTGATGATAGAACAGGACCCAAAACTATGCGCGGTCCTACACGCATAATTAGCTGGTTATGTATATCAAAGAAAGTAGCTCTCATTTAGAGCGGAAACCAGCAAGCTTTTTACTAGGTATACAGTAAACACTTTCGAAACAGAGTCGCCCCACCGCCGTCGCCTTAATGTGTGAGATAAGTAGGCCGCGGTGAAACGGATGCAGCGCTAACTTTAAGCTAGGTATATTAACTTTTACAATAGCAGTTTCAGAGCTTTGTCAAACATCTCCAACTTAATGTATCTCTAGCCCTGAGTGTTTCCATAATTATGCTTATTTGATCTCTGTGGGAACCGAACTCAAATAGTAACCCCGAGCTAATGAGCTATTGTATCAGCATTTATCTTAGTACTGAACCGTTGGGAAACTAACATGTTATTTTGGCGTTTCTCATAATTATATTTGTGCATAATTATCTACACTGTAATAAAATTATGTTTCCTGAAATCATGAGTCGAGTGTCGATTACATTTGCAATGGGCTTCGTTAATTGCCATCAATGTGATACACGAGTCTATAATCGTGTTAAAACCCGATAACTTTTTAAGCTTATTAACACGTCGTGTGGACGTGCCATCACAAATCAATCCACAGATAGAGATTTGTGAAGATTTGTTGTTCAGAGTTGATGAAGCGTGGATAGATGAAACGTTTCAATAATTGACAGCTTACTGTAGCGGTTCTTGTGAAGCCTATTTATTCTGAAAATGTTATCGACTTTCTTTATTTAAGTACTGGCGACTAGCGACCCGCCTCGGGTTTGCATGAGTGCATTTACATGTCATTGTGAAGACGGTATTCTGTTCACGACACGTTGTGCACACAAGTTCTGAGCAGTAACCTAAAAAAAGTACTAGGCTGGCATGAATTCAAAATAATATTTCATTAGGAATATTAAGTTTTTTTCTTTTGTATATTTCCTTTATATATGCAATAGGCCTATGTCCATCTGGAATATTGTAACTTTCAAATGGTGTAAGATTTTTTTAAATAGGATATTTCTTTCCTGATATTACCCTCCACATATACACAAACTCATACAGTCGTTTTTTCTATTTATAATATTGGTATAGAAGTGTAGATAAATAAGCGATAACACAACGGCTGAAGAAGCTCCGTCTACAAAAATCGTGAATGGGAAAATGTTGAATAGGATTGCAAAATAATGGAACTCAGTCTGGCCAGCACGCTTAGCATGACCACAATAGAAACAGGTTTTGTCGACAGAAGAATAGACAAAATGACAGATAAACAAAAGGAGCTAACTTTGTGAGAGACTGGTGCCTTTTAGCATGACCACAATAGAAACAGGTTTTGTTGACAGAAGAATAGACAAAATGACAGATAAACAACAAGCAGCTAACTTTGTGAGAGACTGGTGCCTGAAGTAGGTTTAAATAAAAACCTGTATTACCAGGACCCTTCCGCGGCTAGATGCCTGTAATTTGGACCATAATGACAATGTACATTTAACTAACGTTGAATTAAGAACATTAAGAAAATAAAATTAAAAGTACAAAAAGAGTTAGTGAAAATACCAGTGTGTGTGAGCAACTGGAGGAAGTGTAAAAAGAGATGTGAGAGTATATGTGAGAGGTTGCTTGAGTGAGTGTGGTGTGAGTATGGATGATGGTATTTATGTACAAGTAGCAGTGGGGATGAATAGTAGTAGAGATAGTCTATCTCAGAGGGATCAACAAATTAGGGCTCGTGCAGATCAGTGCGGTATCGCGGGCGCTACAAGGGTCGCGCTGCCTGTAGCGCCCGCGATATCGCGCCAGTTTGCACGAGCCTGTACCCATTCCCTGATAGTCTAGTGTTTTCAAATACGTAATCACTGAATTTTTACATTTTGTTTTAGTTTGAGGACTTATATTAAGGATTTTATTTAGCTTATTTTACAGATATGGCCCAAGAAAGAAGAAGTTACGCGAGTGCGTAGAACTGGAAGAATGTGTCTGGCATACTCTGCCATTTCGGCGCTTATCCCTAAACAGATTTGGATCATATTGCAACATGTTCTTTAAGCACAGTACGCAATATGAAGGTTTGCCTAACAGTAAGTATATCCCAGTCCTTAAAAAGGTCTACAGTTGGGAATAAGTAGGGGAGACCGGCGCCAACTTTGAGAATGGCACCCTGTGCCCTCTCAACTTCAATAAGATGGGTCTTGGCGGAACCTCCCCAGGATGTAATGCAGTTCTCTATTAAGGACTGGCATAATGCATCGTAAACCATCTTAATAACCCACCGGTCCGCTGCGTGTCTAAGGGTGTCTAAGGGTGAAGATGTAGATTATTTTACGAAGCCAGGTTACAAGGACGTTTATATGCGGTTTGAAGGTCAGGAATTGGTCTTTAATGATCCCAAGGTATTTCATATGATCAGTTCTTTGGAGAACGGGACAGGAGCACAAGGAGGTGATGCCAGGAATACATGCACGATAATAAATGCTACGATAAGGCTGAGGAAGTTGATTTGACCTATGGGCATAAGTGACATATTTCGTTTTATGAACATTCAAGCGTCAGAACATTCGACCGGAGCCATTCGCAAACTTTGTTAAGATCCTTTTTACAAAACTATACTGAGCAATCTATAGATCGTACAGTCGCAGATCCAGTGCTGGTATAAATCTAAATGACATAGTATCAAGGAAATAAATTATCTACGCTTTTATGAATCCGCTAACAAACTTTTTTTTTTCAGTTACTTTTGCACTGTCATAAATAGTTATGATTTTCATGTAAGACATAAAATATAAAATCGGCCAAGTGCGTGTCGGACCACGCACAATGAAGGGTTCCGTAGTTTGGATGAATTTATCCCAAGCACAAACTTAACATTGTAGTTGAAAAACATGTTTTTGCAACTGTAAATGTAAGTTGGTCGATTATTACTCGTTAACTTGTAGAGCTTACTTAGCTTTGATAGTAATTCTTTTAATTTCGTTATAATACAACCAAAACCAACCACTTAAGTAGCTGGCACTTGACTCTATCAAAAATTAGCACTTTAAAGCTTATTATTTCGCAAACGGATCCCTGAATCCAAAAATGGTTTCCACACACTCACAATATTTTTGAACGACCTTTCCAACGTTGTTGAAAAGGTCGTATAGATAGATGAAAAAAAAACTTTAAGACAAGAGGTACCAAAAAAAAAATATGATGATTTTATTTTTCCATTTTGCCGGCATGATTAATATGTATACCCATACCAAATTACACCTTTTTAGTAATGAGAGTCTCTGAGCGTAGCCGCGGTTAAATAGACAGACAGACATAGCGAAACTCTATGGGTTCCATGTTGACTACGGAACCATAAAAAACGGTGTGCGGTCGGGGGACCCTCGTCAGGAACGAAGCTCTTGAATTATTTACTTTAAAATAACAGAAACGAACAACTTCTTTTTTTGTATTATTATTAAAATTATGAAAGTGCACGCATATGTTTTGATCGTATTTTCTGGAAAATATGAATACACAATCAAAATGGCCATAATCAAACTCACTACTAAGTGAAAACTTAGTAAGTATGGAGTTTAAATAACCAACTAGTTGGATTTTGACAAGCATTCACGAAGGGCGAATCATAAAGTTGGTGTCGAAGAACTGATGCAGATATTTGAAGATGTACAATTCTTATGAGAGATGAAATTAGGCAGTAATTGCCATCGCCAGCAATGTTTGTTTCATGACGCAACAATGCGTTTGCTATTGAACCTTCATCATGTTCCTCGTATGGGGCTTCAAATGATTGAGAACTTAGACTTATTACTTGCTAAGTTTCATTCTTTGAATTTGATTCTTCTGCATTTGAAACTGACGACAAACGACGATCAGTTTCATTGTTGTTTTCGATTAGTACGGTCGGATAGGATTCCATACCCGAAGGGTGCCAAACGGAACCCTATTACTAAGCTTCCACTGTAGCGGTCCGTGCGTCCTTCTGTCAGCGGGCTGTATCTCATGAACCGTAATAGGTATATAGTTGTAGATTGTGTATTTTTATTGCCGCTATAACAACAAATAATAAAAATTAAAGGAGGTTGGATACAATAGGTAAACCTTTAAATGAAAAAAAAATCTTACCCTGGCATTTACAGTCTTCTTTATAAAAATCTCGCTAATCACTGATTAGCGACTGCCTAGCTAAGCAATTAGCTCTTAATCAATCATTATTTTTTCTTTATTTATAAACGCTAGTCAGCAATTGATTAGTTGCGAAACGTAATAGAGGTGAAATTATGCTTTCGGCACAGATTATAATCAAAATAGTCGAGTAAAAAGCAGAATTTAAAGAATAAAGTTGTCACAACCACGATTTTTGTATCTGTCTAAAAATCGGAAATTTCATCGGAATATTTATAATTGAATAAAATTATTTAATATGTTAAACTATTTACACTAGGTAGGTACTAAATGAAAAGACTATCCGTATAAATAATATATGAAATACTTAACTGAAAATTGAAAGTCCATAAAAAGGAAGTTAAATTTTCTACATCAGTGGGATCGAGGACCAATATTCCTCCGTGTTACAGGAAACTCTTCAACTGGTCACAAGGACCTTTCTCATAGACCGAAGCCTTAAACCGGACGGCGCCATGCCGTATTCGTGCCACATTACACAATGGGCTCACCGTGCACTATATTCCATGGGCGGACCACTCGACTGACCGTCGAGACACGAGATGCAGACTCGGCTGCACTACATTATCCACAATTATCCTTCCTATTGCTTTTGCACCAGGGTTTCAGTATCTTTTAATAACAATTATTACACTTGTTTACATGTATAAGTTTGACTGCTACTATAAAAGCCACTAGCACTTAGCACAAATACTATTGAACCTCGCAAAAATGAAGGAGGACACCATGCTACGTGAAAAAGATGAGGAATGCGAGTGGCATGAGAAAATAATGGCACCATATCTTTGGAGGAAGAATATTGGAAATCAAAAATATTGAATTTGTAACACAAATGTAGCTTTATAAATGTATCAAAATAAATTGGTTCCAACCATCTGAGCACTACTGAGCATCCTTCTGATTGAGCTTTCCCTATAAGTCCTTGTATCATGTGTACTTCGAAAGAAGAATATTATCTAATAGGTAATCATCCTTGTAGCGGATATTAATAAGTTTTGTACCGGTGTTTCAAAATTATTTAATTCGTCTAGGTCGTTCTGAAATTCCGTAAAAGATTGACGAAATCTATAAATCTATATTTACTAAGGCACAACTCGATATTAGGAACAAAATTACCTCGAAGCATACAATAATTACATTGAATCGATCAGCTGATTCAAATAAAATCCGCCATCTTGCCTCTTAGCATCCTCTTAACAGTGGACCGGTGTTGTTACATTACTAATCAATTGCTTAGCGACCTCTTAGCGCTAAATGCTAAATAGCGTTTATAAATAATAATTTTGCTAATCAATTGCTTAGCAATGGATTAAAATTTAAGAGGCGTTTATAAATAAGACTGTGTGAAGTGTCATTGAAAAAACCGGCCAAGTGCGAGTCAGACTCGCGCATGAAGGGTTCCGTACCATTATCTATAAACACTATTTAGCGTATTACTACTACGTATTACTACGTACTGTTGAGCTAATTTTGTTCCTAATATAGAGTTGTGTCTAACTAAAAATGGATTTCAACAATCTTTTACGGGATTTCAGAACGACTTAGAAGAGTTAAATAATTTTTCGGAGGAAGACCGACAAAGCTCATTTATATCAGCAGTCAAACTTGTACCTGTAAACAAGTATAGTAATTGTTATTAAAAGATATTGAGACCCTGGTGCAAAAGCTATAGGGAGTAATATAAAACAGACACAAGTATCTACATACATTTCTAAAAAAGTATATTATGTATTTACGTGGACATGAAATATATCTACTATCGGCAACTGCTTTAACATTCATTTGGTCAGTTTACATTGGTTTACTTTAGTAAGTATTTATAAATTCAGAGATAAATACCTTTTCCTGTTTGCTCCAATTATTCGAGCTTATTATTTCCATTGCTATAGTCGCAAACACAATGAAATAAATTAAAAATAATTTTAATAAAATTGTGATTTTCATATGGCAATGCAAATTTCACCTGTCAAATCAAATTACGAGATCTGTCAACAGCTGCTGAGATTTTGTGATATCTCCTTGACAATTTGTTGTTTTTGTGAAAATGTCGAAAAAGCCACTTCGATCTCAAGCGAGAAAGTTAAGAGATAGTTTTCAATGTGTATCGTAAAATAAGGGAAGAAGAAGACGTAAATCAAACTCAATATTTGATTTTAAAGCGCGTTGTAGAGTTGACCGGTAAGTTGGACTGAGTTATTTTGATACTTTTAGTTTTTTTTTTTTTTTTTTTTAACTTAATTGTAGCTTCTTTATAGGACTACCATACGATACCATACCTTTATAGGGTTTCCAGTACTACTATACGACGAATCGTAGGTGAGGGCACATCGAATGATGGTGTATTTTCCACGCCTGGTTAAAAGCGGAGAGGGGGGAAGAAGAAAAGCAACTTGGACAGTTTCGATTTAGAGTTGATTAGGAATAAAGTAAAAGAATTCTATACAGTTCGGAAGGAAATTCCAACAATACCCAAGTAATCCGTGCTTCTACTATGCGTCTGAGATAATAATAGAAAGGTCATTTGAAAATTACGTTTACCAAAAATCTACTTTGTTCCAATTACTTTTCAACAATATTTAGTATCGTTATTATCTCGTTAATGTTATTTTCATATGATTGATATTGTTTATTTAAAGGCGTGCAAGTGTTAAAAAAGCGTGCATGACGTGCACATGCTTAAGCATTATAAAGCATTTCATTTTATTTCATAAAGTGTAAAACCTACTAACATCTTTATAGCCCTGGCAATTCAATAACCACAATAACCACGCGGTAGCGCACAGCTACAAAGCAAAACTCACTTTACTTAGTAAGGTTAGGTACGCAGCGTCTAGCCACTCCGAAGGTGTAGGCTATTTAGGAGTAGGTATTGAAAATGTTGTATGGAGTGATTTATCTGGTAATCTGTGACAATACATAATATTAGGTACAATTCTGTTATTAACACACTAACATTTTATTTATTTATAGGAGAACCAACACCTATAACAAATGGATAACAGTTGTTTAAGAATCATAGAACCAATTACAGGTTCTCAAGAGCCCGCCCTGAAGACAAAGTATGGAGCTCGGTTCGCCAGGCTCCAAGCTGAGTCAGAGTCCCAGTCATGTCCCTCTGACAATAGCATCGCTAGCTTTAGCGATGCTCTAGAATCCCCCCCGACTACTGAGCCATCTAGACCCCTTAGTCCGTCAGAGTCCATGGACACTGACGCCCCCATCAGCGCCGCTTCCTCAAAGCGGCCCACCACCCCGTACCCTTATGGTTCGGACGACGACGAAGCAGAGTCCGCCGCTTCTTCTTCTTCCTCATCCTCCTCCCAATCCGACGATGGTTTTACAACCGTCCAAGGAAAGGGCAAGAAGAGGAAGAACAAGAAGCAAAGCTCGTCCCAGGCCAGCAAGGTCGTTGCCCTTGAGGACTTAGACTTTGCTCCCTCGTCGCCCGCACCACTGGTACCGTCCTCAAAAATCTCTCCCGCTACCCCCGCGACTTGCGCTATAGTAGCTTCCCCCTCCACCCCTCGTCCGATTACGTCATCCGCTAGCTGCGCTACAGTAGCTTCCCCCTCCACCGTTCGTCCGATTGCGTCATCCTCCGCGAAGGATACCCCCGCGCCTAACGCTAACGCTAAAAAGATCCCTCTCCCGCCTCCCTTGTTCATCCAGGACAAGGGAAAGTGGACCGACATATCCAAATGGTGTGTCGACCACAAAATAAATTTCTCCAGCGCCCGAAATACCCAGCAGGGTATTAAAGTCAATGTCCCCACGTCGCGCGACTATAGGGACCTAACCCGTCTTCTGAGAATGAGAGGTGTGTCATACCACACCTACTCACTCCCAGAGGAAAAACAGATCCGCGTAGTGATCAAGCGTATCCCTCGCGAAAGCCTCCCATCCGACATTCTAGAGGACCTTCAGTCACAGAAAGTCCCCGTAGATGAGGTCCATCGCATGCACCGCTCTAGAGGCGGAGAGTCATACGACATGGTCCTCGTCATCTGCCCGCCCGTAGAGGGCCATCACCCGATCTTTCAAATTCGTTCCCTGTGCAAGCTCACAGGGTTCGAAATTGAAAAACCCCACAAGAGTGGCATTGTCGGCCAATGCCACCGCTGCCAGTTATATGGTCACTCGCAGAGGAACTGCCATGCTACACCTAGATGCGTCAAGTGCCTAGGTGAGCACGGCACTTCCGACTGCCCCCGTCCAAAGGATCGTTCCCTTTGTACCGACCTTCCCAGCTGCGTCCTATTCGGCAAACAAGGCCACCCGGCCAACTACCGCGGTTGCCCCAAAGCCCCTAAGGCCTCTTCTCCCAAACTGGCCAAGCGTTTCGACGCCCTCCTCTTATAGGATTCCCTCATCCCATTTGCCCCAACGACTAAGCCCTCAGAGGCCTAGTCCGTGGAGTTATCTCCATCACCAGCAGTCTTTCCCTGCCATGGTGCCCTCTCAATTCAGTAATTTCCCTCCCCCTCCCCCCGCTCCCCTCCCCCGCCTTATGGATCCCCGTATTCGCGCCGCCGCGCCACCCGCGCCCCCTGCGCCCTCTGCGCCCCCTGCGCCCTCTGCGCCTCCGGCGCCCGCCGCGCCCCCCGCGAAACCCACGTCCGCTCTTAAAGCTACGCGTCCTTCTCAATCCACTCCCGTGGCTACCCCCAACGTCTCCGTTGACTCGTTCAACGTAATTACGTCAACCTTCTTGGCCTTCGTCTCCCCTCGCGCAAAGACAATGGCCAACGAAATCCTTGCGGCCCATGGCAATCTCCTCCAGATCCAGGCCATCTACAACGCGTATCCGGACATTACGCAAGCCCTAACCTCCCTCGCTACTAAACCCCATTATGGATAACACGGTCTTAGCTAGGTTCAAACCGCGATCCCTAATAATAGGTTATTTCAATGCAAACGGCATTAAAAATCAACGCGAAGAAATTGCGGCTTTCCTCCGCGATCATCAAATAGACGTTCTCTTAGTCCAAGAGACTTTTCTAAAACCTTGCAACCGTAACCCATCAATAGCTAACTACCGGATAGTTCGCAACGATAGGTCACGTTGCCATAGAGGAGGTACCCTGATTTACTACAAAAAGCAGCTTCACTGCATCCCAATTGACCCTCCTCCCCTCTCACGATTAGAAGTTTCGGCCTGCCGCCTCGGCATGTCAGGCCACCAGCCGATCACTCTCGTGTCGGTCTATCTCCCCCCCGCTAATACTTCGGAGAATTTCCAACTCCTCTCTGACGACCTCTCGATTCTACTCACTATGAGTAACTCGCTCATTTTAGCGGGCGATTTCAATGCCAAACATCCCTCCTGGAATAGTTCGGTAACTACTACAAGAGGCCGACACTTGTTCGACCTCTCCCACTCTCTGACCTTTGACGTCATCGCTCCAATGACTCCCACCCACTTTCCGGTTAACGTAAATCATGCCCCTGATATCTTAGATGTGGCGCTCCTTAAGAACGTCAACCTAAGACTAGACTCCATAGAAGCTATTAACGAGCTCGACTCTGATCACCGTCCGGTAGTCATGAGATTAGACCCCCGCATAGGTCTCCGCGACCCAAACTCTCCCCCTATCACTAAGAGGATCACGGACTGGAAGAAAGTAAGCACTCAGCTGAAATCCAACACGTCCCCTCAGTTAGACTCTATTCCCGACCTGTTCAACTCTATCGCAGACACGACGTCCGCGATCGACTCACTCACTAATCACGTACAAACCGTCCTGAACGAATGTTCAAGGGAGGTTACAGTGACGGACGACCGTCACTGGAGCTTGCCGGACGATGTGCGTGCATTACTGACTGAGAAGAACGCGGCCGTCCGTGCCTACAGTAGCTTCCCCTGCCCCGCAAACAAAGCCCATATGCGCTATTTACAGAGATCTGTAAAGACACGCATACAGGAGCTGCGTGACGCGGGCTGGGACAAGATGCTCGGCGAACTAGAGCCCAACCATCAGGCATTTTGGGAACTTCAGAGGAAACTCAGATCCCCTCAATCTTCCTCCATGCCCCCCCTGACCCGTCCCGACAAGACCATAGCCTTCGAGGACGTTGAAAAGGCAGAATGCCTGGCCGACACCCTCGAGGCCCAATGCTCACCCAGCTCCCTGCCAGTAGACCAAGCTCACCTCCTAAAGGTCGACGCTGAAGTCGAACGTAGAGCCTCTCTCCCTCCCGTCGATGACCCTGATTGTCCACTGCCTCCCGTCGCTCCAGACGAGGTGCATGACATTATCAAAGGTCTTAAAGCTCGTAAAGCTCCCGGTTCAGATGGACTCACCAATAGGGTGATCCAATTATTCCCTGCCCACCTGATAATGCTTTTGACTACCATCTTCAATGGTGCCTTAAGCAACAACTTCTTTCCCCAGTCGTGGAAAGAAGCCACAGTCATAGGTATCAGAAAGCCCGGTAAACCCAGTACCGAGCCCTCTAGCTACCGTCCCATCAGTTTGCTCAAGGTTCTCGGAAAAATCTATGAGAGGCTTATTTACAAGCGTCTCAGAGACTTCGCCGAGACCAAGGGCCTCATCCCCAATGAACAGTTCGGCTTTCGAACTGAGCACTCTAGCGTGCATCAGGCCCACCGCATCATTGAGTTCATAAGCGATGGTTTCCAACGCGGCTCTTTGACGGGTGCACTTTTCTTCGACATTGCGAAAGCATTCGATAAAGTCTGGCACAACGGCTTATTATACAAGCTGTACCAACTCGGCGTGCCGGATCGTCTCGTACTCATCTTACGGGACTATCTATCGAATCGCGTATTCCGCTATCGCATTGAAGGAGCACTTTCCTCTCCCCGCCCCATTCGTGCAGGAGTCCCTCAGGGCTCCGTGCTAGCTCCCCTCATGTTGACGCTATTCACTAGCGATATTCCAAACCCAGGTAGAAGGACGCATTTCGCTCTGTTCGCAGACGATACGGCCATCTACTTTAGGTCTAGATACCCCGACAATATCGCCCACACTCTCCAAGGCGCAGTCAATCGACTCGCTGCCTGGTTTCGAAAGTAGCGCATAGAAGTCAATCCCGAAAAAAGCCAAGCGGTTCTCTTCTCGAAACCGCGCACAAGGCTTAGAGACCCCCTCCCCCGACCTCTCACTATGTTCGGTAAGCAGATCCCTTGGGAGAAGCGAGCCAAATACCTAGGTGTTTTCCTCGACCACCATCTCACTTTCGCTGAGCACATAAAGAAGGGTCGTTCGCGAGCCGCTTTCGCTCTCGGTAGGCTCCATTCCGTCCTAAACGCACGCAGCAAGATGTCACTTAAGTGCAAATTGCGAATCTACACAGCGTGTATTCGTCCCATCATGACTTATGCGGGTGCCGTCTTTGCTCATGCAAAACCCCATCATATCCATAGGTTGCAAACGCTCCAAAACCGATTCCTCCGCAGGGCCACAGGCTCCCCCTGGTATGTTAGGAACGAGAGCCTCCATCTCGACCTTAGAATTCCCACGATCCACCAATTTCTAAAACGCCTTGCAAAGCGTTACTTCGATTCCGCGGTCAAACATCGCAACCCTCTGGTTGTCGAGGCCGCCAGTTATGTCCCAAGTAGGATTAGCCGTACCCGCCGACCCAGGCACATTCTCACCGACCCTGATGACCCCATAACCCTCCTCCAGGAGAGCAATAGGGCCACTAGTACTATACACAGACACAGACGCCTCCCGTCATTCCGACCTCGCCGTCGAGGTCCTTTGCGATCGCGACCGCGCCCCCGAGTAAATGATACTCCTCCCCGACCCTTGCTCGATAACGAGGTGCCAGCAGTGGTTTCAGCTGTGCACGTAGCTTTAAATTCCCCGATTAATAATAATGATCAAAACTTTGATCCAGCCCGTCCCAGCTTTGATGTCCTCCCTCCGGTGACGCCCTAAGCCGAGGCTCGTACCCCACAGGGGGTGCCCTTAGCGAGCGTTCACCTAGCTTTTTAGCTTAGTTTTGTATGCCCCTGGCTGGAGGCTTTGAGTGTAGCAGCTTAAGGCAACCACAGGATTGACCGGTTAAGTAGTCATGACCTCAGAGGTCAGCTACGAGATGCCCTACAGAAAAAAAAAAAAAAAAAAAAAAAAAAAAAAAAAAAAAAAACAGGTTCTCACGGGTAAAACAGAACAAGTAGTAGAAATCTTAGGATCAATAACAAGGACGATAAAAAAGATTAAGTATACATATTACATAGTACAATAAGCGCTATGCACTTTTAAAAAACTTAGCGTTCAGCCGACCGCGTTGGTTTTGATGGTAAATGGGTCAAATGAGAAGTCTTTACAAAGAATTTTAAAGTCCTTACTCGTTCACACCAGGTATGAGTTTTGCCTGTAGTTAGAAGAGGTAAAAGGAATGGGAATAGGCGGATTTAATCTAACTGATCTCTAATGAACATTGAGACGAAGTTCATGTAGGAAGGAGTTCAGGGCAGTTAGATCAGGTTAGATATCATAAAGTGCAATCTGCTAGTCGACGACGGTTAAGACTCACGCAGAAACGCGCGTCGCAACGGTGCGACGCGATTCTAGTGAACAATTTCCGTGAAGTTTTCAGCAAAAAAAATCTACTAGAGTTTTGTCGCGCCTGTCTGGAAGAGCCTTTATGATTTTATATTTTTGTTGTGACAATGTGATTGTGTATGTAAACTATTATGAAGTTTTCTCTAAAATAAATAAATAATAAAAATTGTCTGGAGCTGATCGAGTAGAGTACTTTTTTTTATCTTTCAAATAAGTAAATAGTGGGCCGTAAAAGTTGTCAGTTTTAGATCATTTTTGTAATAGCTCTATAGTACTCTATTTAATCAACAAATTGTAATATTAAAAACGCCTATTTATAAGGTCTTTTATTTAAATATGGGCGATTTTCTGCAACTGCAAAAAATAACTTTGTAATTCAAAGTATCATTATGAAATACAAAGCTTTGCGATTTTTTAAATGATTTATTGTCCTTAAAGTAGATAGTGTTAAGTAAAGGCTCATAGAGACCAGCGCGATACCGCGGTCCCGACACTGGTCGTACGAGCCTTAGTACGATATGGTACGGAACCGATGGTGCGAGTGCGACTCACACTTGGCCGGTTTTTTATTTATTTTAATTTATCTCTAGATATACCTTTTAGCGCGTTCTGCATTTTTTTTTTCTGAAAAATACGAAATTATATACATTTGTTTTATATTGTTATTAGTTAAAACAGAAATAGAAAAACAAATACCTGTTGCTTATTCTCATGCGAAAGATATATCATACCTCTGCGAATGGGACCAAATGCGAACACGGGACGAAGTGCTATTGGGACAAAGTGCGCATAACCCCTTGCAAGATTCAACGTTCGTTTCACTTTATTGTTAACTTTTTTGATTCTGTCGGAATCGTTGATGACATTAAGCGTTTGTTTTTGGTTTTATTTTCGCACTCTATTGTTGGTGTTTTTCGATTCTGTTTTCTCTTTCGGTATTCTTTTTGACACCGAGCGTATACTTTCACTTGCCTCTCTGCAATGCTAGCCACACACGTACGAACGTAAATTGCTTGCGCAAATTTAGGCTTGCGCAAGCAAATCGGTACGTGTGTGGCTGGCATTATGTATGTAAATAGTAAACACTCGAGGAGACTTGTGTTCCAGCAGTGGGAAGGTTATGGGTTCATATTATTATTTATATTACTCTTTATCCACGTTATCCAAATTTATCACTGCATGCATCCTACTACCCACCCTCCTACTACCCATGCTATCCTACATTACCATTTACTTGTCGATTTTCCAGAAAAAAAGTAATCGATCCACTCGCATATTTACTCAAACGGTAAAATGTAAAGACTAGGTAGGAGTTTAACAGCAAAAACGCATCAGACAGGCGAACACGGTTTCTTTTAAAAGTACTTATAAGTAAGGGCGCTCCACGTGAAGAAGTAGGTAGACGATTTTCCAAGGTGTTAAAATGCAAGTCGCGCGTCTTTCCTTCGATGTGTAAGAGGCAAGAGGTCTAAGCGGCGGCGGTGGCGTGTGTTGATGTGTGAAGGTTTGAAGTGTCAACGTCTACGCTATAAAAAGGCTTTACCGTCTACCACGTACTTACTACGGCGACGGGTAAAAATGTACCCTCATTTTTGACGGGTTTAATTAAGTGTGTTATAAATGAATAACAACTCGTGCTCGTGGAGGAGCTCCTGGTTAAGTAATAACAACAGTGGATAGGTGACCATCTTTACATATCGAGACTCCTCTGTGCCTCGGAAAGCACGTTAAGCCGTTGTTCCCGGCTGTCATTCGTGGATCTTTGACAGCTGTTGCGGGCCGTCAGAAGCCCGAAAATCTGACAACCCGTCTTATCAAGGGGTATAGTACCCAGTTACTGGGTTATGGAAGTCAGATAGGCGGTCGCTCCACGTAAAATACTGGTATTCAGCTGCATCTGGTTAGACTGAAAGCTAACCCCAACATAGTTGGGAAAAAGCTAGGCAAATTGATAATAGGTTATATGAAAGAAACTATGAAATTGCCGTTCTGCCGTACTGGTAAATTATTTTTATTTTTAAAATATGGAATTCTATTTTGAAAATTAGTCATTTGTTTAATTGTTAACGTTCTGTTTTCATCGCATTTGTACGTTTTTCGTCATCATGGCTACGTTAAAAATTCGAATGATTATGGATTATGAGTACCGTCGTGGCAGAAAAGCGGCAGAAACGGCACGCAACATCAACGAAGTATACGGAGCGAACACTACTAACGATCGCACCACCCGTTATTGGTTTGCCCGCTTCCGTTCTGGAAATTTCGACCTAAGAAATGAACCCCGTGGTCGACCGAAAACTTTAGTCGACAATGACAAATTTTAGGCGATTGTGGAAGCTGATAATTCTCAATCTACAGCTCAATTAACAGCAGTTTTCGATGTTAGCATCAAAACAATATTGGTCCATTTGCGTCAAATTGGCAAGGTAAGAAAGCTTGACAAATGGGTGCCCCACGAATAGAATGATCACCAGCGCGAAGCACGCATCGAGTTGAGCCTTGCACTGCTCAATAGGCACATAAACGAAGGCATATTGAATCGCATTGTTACTTGCGACGAAAAATGGATTCTGTTCGACAATCGCAAGCGCTCAGCAAGTTGGTTAGATCCTGGTTCAGCGTAGTAGGTACCGATGGAGAAGAACGGGCAAGAAACTCCACGGACACTCTTTTAAATCACAATATGATTACAAAATATTGGTTACATCATTCATGTTATAAATGGACGAACGATGCAGAACGATAAAGCATCCGTAATAAAAAAATAAACAAATGAAAAAATCAAATTAAAATAAGCCATGGCAACTAGAATATGACCAGTCCCTACTGACAGCACCCGTTCACGAACATGACGCATGGATGGAAACAAAAATTAACCTAAGAAGTGATAGTCACTATTTGGTGGTCTAGCGCCGGTGTCATTCATCACAGCTTCTTACCAAACAGGATGAGCATTACTGCAAATGTGTACTGTGAAGAACTGAACATAATGATGGAGAAGCTCGCACATCTCCAACCAACTTTGGTCAATCGTTCGGCTCCGCTGCTCCTGCACGACAACGCGCGACCTCATACTGCACAGCAGACGGTCTCCAAGTTACAAGAGCTGGGGTTGAAAGTTCTCCGTCACGTACCGTACTCACCAGACTTCAACTTTTTCCAGAATTTGGATAACTTCTTGGCGGGGAAAAAATGCAATAACCGAGAGGCAGTTCAAAATGCCTTTGAAGAATTAGTTGCCTCCCGACCAGCAGACTTTTTTAAAAAGGGCATCAATAAGCTTTCACTGCGTTGGCAAAAACACATTGATTGCATGGATAATTACTTTGATTAATAAAAATAAAAAAATATAGTGAAACAAGGGCGTTAACTTATTTCATGAAAAACGGCAATTTCATAGGATATAAGAATAACAACTGACGATTTTATTATATGCATTGTTGAATGTAGAACTTTTTGCTTGCTTGCTAGACATTTTTTTTTTGTTTTTGGATGGGAAATTATCAAATAACTTCTCCCGCTCTAGGTGGAGTGGGAGGGCGTGTCAGACTTACTGACTAAAACCCACCCGACAGTTGCCTACATTACCAGGGGTGGCCCTTTCGGACAATAACCGCAACCCCGGCAAGCACCACAACCCTGGCAGGCACTGCAACCCCGACGGGTACCGCGACCAGACACATAAAAAGTTGTTTTTACCGTACACACTGACCTAAATACAACTTGTTTGCTAATGAGAAGGAACAAACTGTGATCACAAAACAATCCGCAGATGCATTGGTATACGACTTACTTTTCCTTTCAATTCGCACATTAAGTACCTAAAAAAGAGTTAAAAAAAACAAACATACGTTTATTGAGTACATCAAACGTACGTGATTAGCGCATGTATTCTACAGATGAACTATTAAAAAAATAAAGAAAGAATGAAAATATTTCATTTGGGACACGCACAGGAAACACAAACAGTAATAAAAACTAAAAAGGAGCATCTAAAACTAACGAACAATTTGGAATAAACAAAATGAAAAAAATATTAGTAATAACGATCTGTGCGACTTCCAAAAGGCTCCTAGATCAGGATATGCTGCAATATTTAAAAAATAAAATACCGCTGCGCTGTTATTTTGATAGGGCCCGCTGTGATGCCACGGACACACGGACGCAAATAAATCCCACCAGGGGATTACAAAAAAAATAAAAAAAACGTGGCTGCACTCCGGGAGTGCCGACAGAAGTAAAAACTTGAACAACATCGCCTTAGTGGAAGAAAAATACTTGTATGGAACATTGGTCTGTATCCTTATCTATCTAAATAAAGAGCACAATCACGTTTACAAAACAAAAATAACTTCCTAAACCTTTAAATTAAAAATTCTTGCATAAAACCATGATCCGTAACGTAATATAAATAAAGAGCACAACCGCGTTTACAAAAATGAGGCGTCGTCATGGTGTCGCGCACGGGCGTAACCAGGGAAGGGTTTTGGAGTTCACCACTCCCAGAAACTTCAGATATTAACATTCATAGAATTAAAATAAGAACAGGCGTGCGGCAATATATCATACCTCATTGATTACTATTACTTTGGATTCCTCCGCCACCGTCGATTATCGGATCGCATTCGGTAATCTTCGTATATTTTCATGTCCTTTGTATCCCACGCGCTGCGCGATAAGTGCGCGGCGCACTTATCGCGTTCACTTAATTACCGAGTGCGGGTAAACGAAGTTATTTTGACATTTTGATGATTTGACCTACGTAGATTTAGAATTTTCACTAAATACGTTAAAAGGATTTGACTTCAAGATAACACAAGAGTAAACACTTGTCTTATAAATACAAGGGTAAGTAAATAGTAATAAGATTTAAATTAATTCTAAACGTGAAATGTAGAGGAATAATTTGACGATTATTTTTAAAACGAAATTGTCATCTTTTCAGATATATTTAACGGATTTTAATGGTTTTGTTAATAAACAAAATTGCCGTATATGGGATTACCACAACCCACATGAGGTTCACCCGGTGGTAATGCATCCACAAAAATTTACTGTTTGGTGCGGATTTTGGTCCGGCGACGTCATTGGTCCGTACTTCTTCGAAAACGATGATAGCGAGGCCATTACTGTCAACGGCGAGCGCTACAGATCAATGATTAGCAATTTCTTTTGGCCTGAATTGAACGATATGGATGTGGAAAGAAAGAAATAAAGAAAGAACGAAGAAGGAAAATAAATTTATTTGACCCAGGTTTTAGCACACAAATAAAAAACAAAAAAATCAGAAAGCTCAAAAGGACAACATGTGGCTCCAACAAGACGGCGCTACGTGCGACACAGCGAGCGACACAATGAACATTCTGCATGAACGGTTCGAGGGTAGGGTTATCTCTCGCAGAGGTGACGTGAATTGGCCACCAAGATCGTGCGATTTGACCCCGCTAGACTTTTTTTGTGGGGTTTGCTCAAGTTGCAGGTCTATGCAAATAATCCGCAACTACCAGATGCAGGCATCACGCGGATGGCCTGGCCTGCATTACTCGTATGCATCCGCATAACGCAGGCCATCGCTCAGATTCAGCCGGATCTATGCAGTATAGTAATTTAAAATTGGACCTCTCGGATCCGTGCCACCGTTTGAAGCCGCGGCGGACATTTAAACGATGTCATATTTCATAAATAATGGCAAAAATGGGCCTTTCCAATAAAAATAAAAAAATCTTTAATATCTCACATACAGCTTGTTTTATTTAATTTCAACATCGACACGTCCTTGTTGAAAGATTCTTTACATAAATATTGCAATCGACTATTCACCTGCTATAATCATGTTATCGTCCGACACCGGCGGCGCCGGTGCTGATAGGGGGGCGTGAAACCATACTGCACGAGATGACAAGGTAGGTATACAGGGTAAGTGAATCCGGAAAATTGATTACGCTATTGCATACAACGACAAAATGGTGCTGAAAGTTTTGGAAAAATAACATTTATTTTAGCACTGCGGTAATTTTTGTTGCTAGGAGTAAAAAGAGAAGTTCTTCTTATAAACGTAAGAAAAAGAATTGCACAAAAGTAATACAATACTAGCCATCATAAATCGAAATCATCAACCTTTTTAGGTGAGAAATCTAACATAGATTTAGGAACGAAGTTCTTTAACGCGGTAAGAGTTGAATGATAGAAATCGTCACGTAAGGAAAAAGCGTTATGCCCCCTCCATGCAACGTTCTCTCTCTCCGTCTCTTTTTATTTTATACAAGTGTGTATGCGTGCGGAACTTCGTGCATCCTCCGACCGCACACTTTTTTTTAAACTCTGGGGCTTGTCTGATACTCTGAACGAAACAACCAAGCTCCTTAGTTTCACACCAATGCTTTTGTTCAATCGAATGAATTACTATCATTAGAGTTTCTTGTTTTGTAACCATCTTCAACCTCAAATCTCGGTTAGCTTTACTTTTATGAAATGACTTTACGTTCATAATTTTTGTGAGCAAATTAACGGCATTTGTTAATTGAGCTAAAATATAGGTACAGCGAAGGCAAACTAAGAAGCACATATTTTCTTTAAAGTGTAAACGTGTAACCATTTGGTTTAAGTAAATTAAATCCATGCATTGAGTAGAAACCAGTTAATAGAATTAGATTATCTATGAAGAGGAATGAGAAAAATAATAAAGTATGAAGTCAAGTGAGAATTTCACTAAACATTTTAAAACCGTCTAGCTCTTGAACTGTAAATAATCGCTGAACATACATTGAGGTGTTTCGGGAAGACCTTGAAGAAAGGCTTCCAAAATTTTACTTAGGACCTCGTTTTATCTCTTAGAGTCACCTAAAAGACTATCTTCACAGAGTGTGAGCCTCTCCCAACAGCAAACCATAAAAGGCAACGCAGGTGGAATTAAGCTCCATTTATTTAAATTATTGGCAACTAAACCCTACAAAGCGTCGCAAAAAAATCTGTTAGCTGATGGTTTGCCCCAATAAAAGCGTTGCCGTTATCTGACACGTGGAACACCTCGACGGGCCATAAACCGTCGTAAGCAAACGATGGCGGAGTTAGCAGAAAGGTTTGCTACAATCTCTAGGTGCACTGCTCGCGCTGTCAAACATGTAAACAGTGACATCCATCGCTTCTCTCTACGACGACCACTAGACACATCCACAGGGCCAAAGTAGTCTAGCTATCGATTCTCTGTGCGGGAGTTACCCTGTGCCACGACGGTCGTGCTAAATCAGAAACGCAAAAATTATCGAAGCGCACACCTTTTCTGGTTTACCTGTAGGTACATATTACTTTTTTTTTGTATCAATAAAAATAGATCATTTTAGACCTGAAAACAATACTTCTATTTCAGCTTTTCACAACAAACGATAGGACGTAAAATATTTAATGACTTTAAAACCATAACATGCAACGCGTCTATTGTATCAAAATGCAAATAGGGAAACTGATAGTTTGATATTTATGTGAATATTATACATTGTAACAACGAGAATGGTTTTATGATTGCCACCTTGCATCTAGACTACACGGATACATAAAAGACCTGAAGACCTAGAATTTAAAAAGAAACTGGCTAGGAGCAAGGCTCACACAATTACGGTTTTGATCTGAAGCAATCTGTATTTGGCAGTCTTTGAAACAATCGCTGGCCAGCCGTAAATACCGTATTTTGCGAAGTCAATAAATCTGCGGTTAAAAGAATAGGTACATTTAAATAACGTAATAGGTATTTGGGAAAAAAAATATCTGTACTAGAGTCCGTCTATTGAAAGCTGAGAGAGAAAAAAAGAGCGGCAAATTAAAAAAAATATTTCGTCGGTTATCCCCGGATCAACTATAGAAAAACGTATTTCATACTTGAATATTTTATGCAGAATATGTATTTTTGTTTTTACAGATTAATAGGAAAGCAGAAAGCAAAAAATTGTGTAGATAAGCTTTTATGTTCATAAGGTATAAGTCACATCATCATCATCATCATTTCAGCCGAAAGACTACCACTGCTGGACATACACCGCCAAACACCGCCACCTCGACCGATTCTGTGCTTCCCGCATACAACGGATTCCAGCGGCCTTCACAAGGTCATCGATCCACCTTGTGGACATTCTGAGTATAAGGTACGCCACCCTGGTCGACACACTCTCGATCTTCACCACGTTACTCACAAGGGACTTATGGACGATAAACCCGACACTACCTTGGGACCACTAGTCTCCCTCCCGGAAATAGAGCAAGTTCCCGGTTTGAGGATTATCGAATCCTCCGCCTCTCTTCGGACTTCAGATAACCCTACTATACCCCATCGTAACCTGCTCAATTCTTCTTCGAATTCGATGATCTTCTCGTCGGTCCAGAGTGTACGCGTGTTGTATGTTGCCAGATCACGTTTCCGGTGATTGTGATCACTTCCGGGGATTCTTTGCACCCTTTGCCTTACCATGACCTTGACCGCTACCGTAGCCAAGGGTAGGTAGGTGGGCCGCCGGGCACTAGGAGCCATTTCTTTTTGGTGCTTGTCATTTTTGTGGGGTATGCCATAATCGCCACGCTTGGCAGGCGGGTTGGCGGTCGCAGTATGGTGTTATAAATGCATAGAGAACGTAGCTACCCATTCTCTGGTAAGTCCCTTAGTCGCCTTTTACGACACCCATGGGAAGAAATTATTGTTGTAAGTTTATTGTCAAAATGAAACACGAAGGATATTTTTGTTGTTTTATAAACTTGGAGGATGGTCTGATACCTAAATTTCAATCACAAATTCCGAAAAAAATATAAAACTTTAAACCTTAATTAAATTACAGAAATGGCAATTAACACAAACATTAAAATAAAGATTTTATTGGATACTAGCTACAATAAGTATAGGAAATACAAATATAAATATAATGTTTGTAAGGTTATGAATATCACCTATCTACAGTATTTCTATTTTCTTAATGTCCCTCGGCAAACTTCGTGTTTCGTCAGTCGTCGGATTTCTATCAGTTGCCCTTTGCACTTGGTGCAGATCGGACGCTCTCAATCGACTTGGAAGTATACTTCCAAGTCGATTGAGAAAGTCCGAGTATTAACAGCTCGATATATCGAGCTGTTAATATTCTTTTAACTTAATGTAATTTATTTAAAAATGGGAGTAAAGCTGCTAAAGACGCAGGCACGAAAATAGTTTTACAGCTTTATATAGTTCACACGGAAATCAAAACAACAATAAAGTACTTAGTTCCAAATACAAATTATTATACACGATAAATCTAATAATTGACGGACATGGAAATAAGCATTCGTTTGTATTCTGAAATGCGATGATTCCCGAGGTACATTAAGAAAATAGAAATACTTCCTGTACATTGATACTGAAGGCAAACTAAGGGTTAAACTTACTTTTTGGAAACGGAAAATAAATGTATTATGGCTTTCTAGAGTTCCGTATTTAAAGTTCGTGTGAAACATTTGGTAGTCTGTTATGTCAACGTCACCACAGGGGCTTGTGGCTAAGTAATAACAGCCGCATCTTTACATACCAAGACTCCTCCGTGCCTCGGAAAGCACGTTAAGCCGTTAGTCCCGGCTTACATTCATGGGTCTTTGACAGTCATTTCGGGTCGTCAGAAGTCCAAAATTCTAACAACCAGTCTTACCAAGGGGTTTCGTATTACCCAGTAACTGGGTTGTGGAGGTCAGATATGCAGTCGCTCCATGTAAAATATTGGTATTCAGCTGCATCCGGTTGGATTGGTAGCCGACCCCGATATGGTTGAGTAAAAGGCTAGGCTAGATGAAGCGAAATGGTATAATAATTTAATTTAATTGGGAATCAAACGAGCTTATAAGCGAAATTGATTGATTCTAATTTTAACGGCGATCTGAAATACGTGACGTGTTACTGACCTACTTTCAAAAATAAAATCATTGATCATTTAATAGAGAGCAGTGATAGCCTAATGGTGTGACCGTCGGACTGCCAAGTCATAGACCTCGACTTCGAACCCAAGGCACGCACCTCTGACTTTTCGGATTCATTTGCGTATTGTATAATTATCACTTGATACAAAAACGGTGAAGGAAAACATTGTGAGGAAACCGGCCATGCCCGAGGGATATTTCTCGACAGCATGTGAAGCCAAGTCAAAGGCCCATGGGCGACTTTAACACTCTGACACCAGGATAGTCACTAGCCACACGAAAAGAAAGGCCAATTAAAGTAAAATAAAATTAGGCTGTGCTGTTTCATGTAGGAAGTTTATGCGAGTAGGTCATAAAGTGCTATACTGACTTTCTCTGCAGATACCAGTCTAACTTTAGACAAGTTCAGACTGAAATGACCTACCTACTCAAAGGCAGACACAAAATTGAAATGAAACTTCCAGTCACGATCCTGCTCTGTGTAAATTGTATTTTTTACGATCTAATTCGACATTGTGGCATCTAAGGATAGGCAGGGGTAGGTAGGGGTAATTTCATTTTACCGAAAGTAGATTTACTTAGATAATTCGATTTTTATGAGTAAAGTTGCCTGACGACGAATTCAGGTCAGAAACGTTTGTTTAAGAGCATAAATTCTCTTGAGTACGTTATGAAACGTTGCAAGGTCCTGCTTACCTCTGAAAATATTCAAAAGTTGGAACAAAAATACTGTGAAGTTAGCCTCTTGGCGGTCTTTTATTTGCAGACTACGCTTCTCTGCCACCTTTCCATAATACCTCTGAAGTTCAGAAAGTAAGTTGGACCGGTCGCATTGTTTTTTATTCATCTACCTTTTTGCAGTCTCATTTCTCCGACCTGTTTCAACTTCATGCTACTTTTAAATAAAGAAGTTGTTTTGTAAACATTGCTAAGATGCCGCATCTACAAGAGTAATTGTTTTGTATGACACTAGCCGTTGCCCGCGGTTTGGTCTGCGTGTATTTTATATTTCATCATTATTAATGCAAATATCCAGGATGAAAAGTAGCCTATGTCCTTCTCCAGGTCCCAGACTATCTATCTTGTGAATTTCATAATGAAAGAGTTCAGTGGTTTTGGCGTGAGGTAGGTAACAGAGGTACAGAATTACTTCCGCATACAGTAATAATAATCTCTACGTTGACGTCGTGGTGGGGCTTGCGCGCTCCGAACTCTAGGTCTGTGCCGTTATAGTTTACTTTGCCGGAACAGGTTTGGGATAAGGAGCCAGACCAAGAGGGATACAAAAACCCGCAGGGCAGCATGTGGCGAGCTGTTGGGCAGTAGCGACTCCACGGACCCTATCTCCCGGGAGAAATCTTGTTCCTCACCTCTGGCTTGCCTTAATTGGCTAGCTGGAGTGAACACTGACGAGAAACATCGCTCCCATCTCTTTCTTGCCTTTATTGGCTGGCTTGAGTGAAGATTCGCAAGAGCAAACGTGCTCGGAGGAAGGAAGTATTCCAGTAAGATGCTGGTAGGGATCTTGACCGAACTGCCGGGATTGTCCTGATAGCCGTGGAATACCTCTCCACTCATTAGCACCTCAGGACATGTTGCCCCTTGTCGCTACGACACTTTGTGCTAGCGACCGTTTTCGGGGGCCCATTATTGAGTGTGCAAGTCACCCCCTATCATTTTACCTGTGTATTTTATATAAAATATTGGTCCGGCAGGGGCCATAATCTTTTCATAGCTCTAAATAACCAGTTCACTTAGCCACCCAAACCCGTAATCCAATATCTTACAATAGTCTTGCACCAACCCGGGGTTGTCCTTGGGTGCACTAGCATAGCGCGAATAGGGATAATCGTCGGTTGGTGGCTCATGTCATTCAAACGTCTAACTGGCCTCTGCGAGTTGGCATCGGCCCCTCGTACGCCTTCCAAAGGTCTGGGACCTCAGGGTCCCGAGATGTGTCAAAAATAATAATAATATTATATTGAAATAATTGATTTACATACATAGATTTACATAAATATTTACAAAATAAGGCCGTATACTAGAGGTTAAAGTACTTATAAAATAATTGGATTCTACCTGAACTAGGAACAGTATAGTGACCGAACCGAGTGGTGGTATTTACCTAATAAGTTTTTTTTGTATTTGTAATTGGAATACTTAATTTGCAATCATAAATTGGAATACTACTGCACACCATACCGATAATGCTCCTTGTATTAGCTATGGATCGTTTTTGAGGCATAGGTATACATAGGTACTATCGAAGAAACGCACGTCTATACACCGTAAGGACTATTTCTGCTTGCAGCGCTCGACCGCTATAGAAAGCGGCCGTTAAACAGATGTGGTCATTGTGTTCACGGGATTTTGTTTTCTAACCGCTTAGATATGCATTTCTTCGATAGTCAGACATACATAGGTCGTTCTATTAGGTAAGCCTTATGTATAACGTCGGATTAAAAGCGGTGTGACAAAAATTAATTCAGTAACCTCTACTCGAATTCAAAGTCAAATATTTATTTCAAAAATAGGCCATTAAGAGCGCTAACACACTGGGACGCCATGGCGACGTCGCCGGCTACGTATCCAAACAATTCTTATTGAAATGTATGACAGATATCTCAGTTGGCTACGGTCTGGCAACGTCGCCATTTGGAATCGTAGCTACGACTGACTGGCCCCTAAGTGGAGGCTGGATACTCTGGCGACCAGGCGACGCGTAGCTAAGTCGCCAGTATTTTGCACACAAGTTACGCCTCCCTCACTCAGTGGCCAACTGATCGCCAGGACGGACGCCCGCGTGTTACTGGCTACTTATTTAGCAACCTCATTTGGCTACGGTAGGTAGCCAGAGGTGGCCATGACTACGCAGCCAGCGACGTCGCCATGGCGTCCCAGTGTGTTAACGCTCTAAAAGGAACTTTTGAACGTCAAAATTTACAAGAATAGAATTGATTCTAGGCACCCTTTCCTAAAAGTTGTTTCGTATGGAGAAGAATGGGCAAGAAACTCCACTGTAGGATAAGCGCCTGCACAAAAAATAGTTGTAGTCAGGTGCAGACTAATCGCATACTCAATAATATGCATTAGGCGCTTGTCACTAGAATTTGAGATAACGATACAGATTATACGCCATTACATAGTCAACCTCGTAATTGCTTTATCTTTTTTGATAAAAATTCCCAGTAAGTTGGAATTTCACTAAGGATGACATTACACTCCCGAACTCATTTATATTTATTTATATTACGTTACGGATCAATGTTCTATGCAAGTATTTTTACTTTAAAGGTTTTGTAAACGCGATTATGCTCTTTATTTATATTGTGTCACGGATCAATATTCTATGCAAGAATTTTTACTTTTAAGGTTTAGGAAGTTATTTTTGTTTTGTAATCGCGATTGTGCTCTTTATTTAGATAAGGTTACAGACCAATGTTCTATATTAGAATTTTTCTTCCACCAAGGCGATCTTGTTCAAGTTTTCACTTCTGTCGGCACTCCTGGAGTGCCACCAATTTTTTTTTGTTTTTGTTGGGAAATTATCAAATAACTTATCCTGCTCTGGGCGGTACGGGAGGGCGTGTCAAACTCTTACTGACTAAAACCGGTCCTAGCGAACCCCGTCAGTTCTGCTGACATCTCTTTGAGGCACGCGTGGAACACAACGCGCCGTCGACCCGGACCTCGTCCTTATCGGGCGGCGAGCTACCCATTGCTCACCGTCCGCAAGCCCGCGCCTACGGTGGCCGGAAATCGGCCTGCGATTCCCAACGCCCAGGGCGTCTCTTGCGGCGGTTAGGGGCGTAATAACGCCAAATTGACCTCTCCCTCACGAGTTCCGCCTCCTCCTTCGCGAGCATTACTGCTTCGCAGAAGGAGATGACGGCCTCCCATGCCCTCTCGCTCCGTACCATGGCCTAAACCAGGGCCGGACGCGAGAGATCCCCGCCGCCGATCGCCTCCACGAGGACACGGCGATGCTCCGCCCAAGCTGGGCAGACATCCACCGTATGCTCCACCGTGTCCTCCGGGCGATCCACATAATGGTGACACCGCGTGCATTTTTATGTGTATAGGCCTAAAACATCAAAGTAATGATAATAAGTTTTTATGCATGTAATGCGGAGGAATGAGGAAAATATCATGAGGAAAGTTTTGAGTATGAATATCGATGACAATAAGAGTAGGGGAAGAACAAAGAAACGATGGATGGACTGTGTGAAAGATGATACGGCTAGAAAGGGGGTGAGTACCGAGATGGCGACTAATAGTCAAGTATGGCAAAAAGGGACATGTTGAGCCGACCACAAATAAATTGGGATAAGGGCAGGAGAATGAATGAAAAAGTTTTTATGCAGTTTTGAAGATGACATAAGTACTTTTAAAACGTGCCAGAATTTCGCAGTTTTTCGAGCACCATGGGAGTAGCACAAGGTTTTCAGGGTTGCAAACTTGGGTATAAACTACTCTCAGAGAACCTAAAAACATATAAAAGAATCATAGTTACATGCGCGTTAGCGATATTTTATGTAATTATTGACTGGGCTACTGGTCGTTTTATGACATGCAAATTACATTGAACCCTAAAGTGGGTTCACGAAATTACGAGGTCGAATCGCCAAGGGAACAGATTCGACAAATACTGCCAAACCTAGTCATTCAGGCTGGACGGCTAGAGCTAATTGGCATTTATGGTTCAGTGCATGTAATGTGAAACAGTGACGTAATTAGCAGTCTGACTACCTGGCAGACAACATACGGCCAGTCGTCCCTTGGAGATAAAAATAGTAACAATCATGAATTTTGTAAGATATTAAAACTATGTTCATTGAATAATTTTCATTTTATAAGTAAATTAACGTCAAAGTGAAATAAGGTTTAAATAGTTTTGGAATGTGCTCATCAAGGCCTTCAATTGGATACCCTTATTGTATTGAAGATTATTTTTTTCACATTTGAAAATGGAGCCATACCCACTGCCGCCATATTGTTTTAATTTTATTATTTTTACCTATGTCACTCAGGATGATGAGGATTCTAAAGGTTATGGTGACAAAGAAACTCACATTGATACATACATGAACCCTGAAAACATAAGGTACACTCCTTTTTGGGCAGTCGTATGTATATGGGTACAGTACGACACAACTTAGATGTAGCATAAATATTATATTACATGTATGGTCGGTATATTATATCACATTTTAATTTTAATAAATATTTTTCTTTAATTTCGCCGTACTGGTACAGCGTCTTAATATTTTTTTGCTGCATCGGTCGACGTCATTACGTCCACGCCGGTCGTCACTGAAAACCAGCGCTGGTGCTCTATCTTGCATAGGGTCGCAGCATAATGCTGAGCGATAGCCAATTTGCGCGGATGTGACGCATGGTTCCGCCAAACTATTCTCATTTTTGTATTTTAAGCAATTTTTCCGTCATTTGAAAATTTGCATTCATTCATTTCAATTTTACGAATGTATTTGGTTATATGACTTCACAAGTTATTATGTTTTGCGTAAAGATCATTTTCACCTAAAGCAGTAAATAAATATTGGTGATTTTGAAGGCGCACTCAGTTCAGATGGTGATCGGTTCTACGAATTTTGCCGATGCTACATCTAAGTTGTGTCGTACTGTACTACCAATTCATAGCGCAAGAAATGCCCAAATAAACTCAGAGAGTTGTTCATGAAAGTTTAATTAATAGGTTAGGTTTAATTGAATTGCAAATATCTTGCAAACATTTTATGCCAACCACAACATTTTCCGAAACCTTCTTAATGTAAAACGGTTCAAGATTTTTCGTGTAGGGTCGTGTTATTTCAACATCGCATGCCAAAACCACAATATCCGAAAAAGACTCCCTTTTAAAATTTGTCTTTAAAAGAATAGCGAGTAGATGTGAGTTATGATGTTTAATATCCGTTTGAACAGTTTCATTGTGTAGACTGTCCGTAACAGACCTGTTTAAACACAAAGAAGGTAGCTTAGAAAGCACAGTATAAATAAATAACAGTATTATGTCTAAGCAGTGACCTTGAAATAATTACAGGTTGTGCCATTAAAGTTGAGACTTGACCGCGCCTCCCGCCGCTCTTTCCCCCGCCCCGATGACGCCCCAGCGGGGACCTCATACCGCTAAAGAGACCCATAAATCGTCTACTGCGCAAGTCAAACCACGTGGTGCGTCAAGTCTCATCTTTAATGACACGACTTGTACCTACGGCTACTTGGTAGCTAAACTTTCCGTTTCCGTGCGTAATTGCCGCGCACTCGATACTGTTGCGTACTGATATACACTAAGCTTTCGAAGCTCGTCGATTCGGCCGTTTTCTATGAAGATAAAATACTGTTACTTATTTATACTGTGCTTAAAGTTAGCTTTGCGTTTTTAAATGACAATGGCAAAGCACCTGGGACAGTACATTATTTATTTTCGATGAACCTTGTCCTAGTAGGTAATAAACAGAGTGTTTTTTTGACGGAACCGCATGGCAACAACAAACGCCGCGATATGTACGTGTATTTAGAGATGAAAGGTCAGGAAACTTATTTTGGAAAAGCTTTATGGTTTTTATGGCGTTCTGACTATTTCTACGACACACGATTTATGCTTTGTAGGTGCACCAGAGACTGTGACCCGTTTTGGACATTTTTGTTTCACTCATTCGTTCGTTTTCTGCATTAAGCATATTTTATCATAAGCATTGGTTATTGCACCTTGGGACCGCAGACCAACTAATTATTCAGTGCTCATTTTATTCCCTCTATTTTTACCCGACTATGGCGAAGCAAAAAGGAGGGTTATGATTTTGGCCGATATGTATGTATGTATGTTCATCTGTTACCTTATAACTTCTAAACTACCGATCATAAGTTGACAAATGATATATCATTGGAAGAGTCTTGAACGTCCGCTGGTTATAGGCTGACGTCACATTAAATGCAATATGGCGCCCTCTAGACGACATAAAGTCATGAACAAAAAATAATAATATTTTTTCATCGTGCCATGTCACATTACAAATATGTGTATATATCATATTGTCTAAGTAAATGAATATGTATAAATTGTTAAAAACAATCAAAGTGAGACTGCTATGCGTAGCACAGTTTCACTTTTGCTTGTTTTAGAGCGCGGCTATAAAATTAATACCTATTATACAATAAAGCCCAAACAAAAAAATTTTAAAGCTGCTCTGCAAATACTTTATCACGAAGTTATAAACGTATAACCCCAAAATAATTTTAATAAAAAGTAAGTTCAAAAAATAAAACTCGACTACTGAAAAATTACACACTTCAAAGTATGAAACAAGAAAATATTTCAGACAGAAATCAAGACATAGGTACAAAAATGATCAAGGTAAAGCCGTGGTCGCATGCCATTAAAATTTTGTTGTCCAGGCATGCGACCACGGATTTCTGTCTGAAATATTTTCTTGTTACATACTTTTTAGAGCGTGATTTTTCAGTAGTTGAGTTTTAGATTTTTTTGTCTTTTTCATGTTCTCACTTTCTTGCAGTATAGGAGAAAATCATAATGGAACTTCGAAAATTGTACTTTTACACGTAGCAGTTCTTGCAGTAGTAGTTTACGATATCATAGTAGGTAATTATTGATAAAAGTTTAAACGTTTTATGGAGCCTCCACGCCAACAACATTGGCTTGAAACAATCGATCTCATAACAGTGTGTGGGTAGCGTGGGTGGGGTATTTTATTTGTACACGGTTTCCTCAAAGAGCTTCAGTCCTGCTATAACTTGTCTTGTGTCTACTATAAAATGAGAAAATGGAGCACTCCAAAATTACTCACCTTAAGTAGGCGCCAGGGGGAAACGACAACTTGGCGACGTTAAAATGTTGCTTGTTTCAAATGCGTGTCTAATGGCGAATGGATCTTATGAAACCAAGAAAGCTAATTATGAATTTTAAATAAAAATAACATGTTAAAATGTTATGTGAGGTCACTGAGATAGAAAAAGAAATAAGTAGGTCATAATTTGCATTGAAATGAGGGATGAAACTAGCGCGCAATCAGCTTAACAGCAAGTACAACTCTTACGTGTAAGCATTTAATTTTACTACTTTCTATATCTAAATATAGTACAAGACAAAAGCGCTTTTTGTCTGTTTGTGTGTCCGCTTAGTTCTTGGAGACTACACAATAGATATTGATCCGATTTTCACCATAATTGAGTTAGAGAATTTATTCCGGACCGTTTGTCTGTAAGTATATGTAATCATTCATATTATGTTTATAATACTAAAGGAATCTGAATTTTTTGACATTTCGCCGAATCCCGTTTTTCTCCCCTCTATACCATATCGCGCTAGTCTGCACGAGCCTTTACTCCATCACCACTCATTTTTAATTTTCTAGCATTTGTTTATTTCTATCGTCTACGCTGGAAAATAGAATCAGTTTTCACTGAGTATTGTTCAGAATTGAATTGATTAACGTAACTTTTGTTTGTTTTATTTTCTTATTTAGAGACCTGAACTGTCAGCATTTTACGGTCGTCGCGACATTTATTTTAGTAAATTCCGCGGAACTTTTAAATTACAGACTCACTATGGTTGCTTTTTGGGTATTCAAAAGTACTGAACATTACAGTCAGCTTAGAATTTGGTTTTCTATTGAACGCTCTATTACATTATTATTGGGGGTATTTATACAGGGTTATTGGTTATTCGTCGGCAACTCGTTAAGGGGATGTAGGAGAGGTCATTTGCAACCAATTTACCCCTGATGACCCCTATGCCAATTTCAACCATTTTCGAGTAATTTGACATTTTATATTCTAAAATGTATGAACTAAAAATATAAAATGTCAATTTACGCGAATATTGTTGTTATTTGCATAGGAGTCAATTTGGTTGTAAATAACGTCTCCTACAAATCAGGGTTATTGGTTACATTTGACATTTTTATTTTATACATTTTAAAATATAAAATGTTATTTTTCTTGAAAATGGTTACGTATACTTTTTTATATTTTTACTTCATACACTAAAAAAAAGTCTAATTACTCGAAAATGGTTGATATTGGCACAAGGGTCATCGGGGTAATTTGGTTGCAAATGACCTCTCCTACATTCCCTTAACGGGTTGCCGACGAATAACCAATAACTCTGTATATAGGGCTAGCCCTATCTATTTATACATATTAGTACAAAACTAACACTGGACAACTGTTCATCTTACCTTTGTACGCAACAACACAGTTGAGTTTCTTGCCCATTCTTCTCCATACGAAAACTACCTTTTGGAAGGGGCGACTAGAATCAATTATATTAGTCTGTAAATTTTGACGTTCAAAAGTGCCATACATGGGCCTATTTGAAATAAATTATTTGACTTTGACTTTGACACAATTTTAAGTGAGGCGTTTACTCCGTACTCTCAACAAACTCATAACTCACGGACTGTTGTTCTCTGAGCGAGTTCACAAAGAATGCGTTGTTTGTAATAAGTTACAACATTGAATTATAATAATAAGTTAATAGTAAGTTAGAATAACAGTTAAATAAGCACACTGTCGCAATAGGTTACTCTGTAATGATAGATGTAAGTGGGAAAATAAAATTATGAAGTCACAGATCACGCATCGACTTTACTAAGTAAGCGTTCCATACGAATATGCACCTTAATCGTATAAAAATAATGTTTCATATCTGTATTATAAGCGAGTGTGTTCGCGTTCCATTGGACTATGAACATTAATGCTGTACAAATCATTTAATATTTTGTTCCATAATTATTATGGGAAAATTAAAGTATTAATAGACTTTTTTTGCTGACCGTACCTGTCGGTTGTTGGTGATACAATCTAGGGATGTTAGGGAGCTCCGCAACCGTAACCGAAACTACCGGATATCCGAAATAAAAATCTATCCGTAACCGTAACCAAATCTGATATAGGTACAGGATTCGGATAATTTCGGATAGGGGCTGAGTCTACATCAGACACGTTATAACAGGTTTTTCTGCCCGGCCGAGCCAACACACTAGCCGCGCGCGTCACTTGCATGTTTTTGTTATTTCTTATTTCTGTTATACTTTTACAATTTCGTAAAAATCTAATATACTATCCGAAACTAACGGATAATCATAAATTTCAAAAGAAAAAAATTCTTATCCATAACATCCCTAGTTCTATCCAGGAAGACGCGCCCCACACCGTGATTACTGTACTTTCTTTAGAACGGAGCGGAGCGAAGTACGGTGCGTCTTTGTGAACCCTTTTTATCCTGTGTGCCCTTGACTGTTCCCTTGATAGCACAGTGGATGATAAATTTTAACCGCTGTACCCTTGGCCGTGAAACCCGATGGCACTATCTTATAACACGATTAAATCTCATTGCCATTAAATCAAAAACGTAATATTCGGTAACTATCATCGGGGGCGACCATAATTTCCCGAGGAAACATTTCATAATATATTTAACAATCCACCTCGACACATATCGTAGTATAGAATTTACGTAATATTTAATCTTACCGAAACTAAACAGGCCAATATTCTAGTCACGACTGTGCGTTTGGGTGGTTTTGTATCTGGTAACTGAAATGTGAAAATGTGCCAAGAAAACAGACCAAACTTGGCAAGTTTTTATTAAGAGCTGAGCGATGATTGAGGTTGCTTACTTTTCAGCCTGAATTCAATATGATTCGCCCTAACAAGTTTTAGATTAACGCATATTGAAAGGAATGTTGATAACTCGTTTTTTGTTAAAAACACATTCATCAAGAAGTATAAAAAAACAGAGTACCTAAATCCGCTTTTCGTTTTTGCATTAAAAAGAAAATCTTAATTAGATTTCTTGTTTGGCAACCAGCGTATTAATTCAGCGTTTAAATTCTGTTGCAGTTGTCGCTACACCGTCATTTTTACTCCGTTTTATACATAATCTTATTTTCACATTCCGCCTACAACTTGTTCAGATTTACTGACACCGCCCATTACGGACATTCAAACGTTGAAAACTATTGCAATACCAAGTGTGTAACACAATTAGAGTGCTTTTCCGTGTTCCATTCCATTTCCAATTAGCAAGTCTAAGTTTTAGCAATGTTTTCCTTTCAGACTTTCAATCATCGTGCTACACTAATTAAATTTTAACTACGCTAACAATAGAATTGTTAAAGTTTTCCTATAAAGTAAAAACATAAGAAACAAATTCTTCTTGCGGGCCGCCTACTTGGAAGTTAGACGTTGCTCAGATTTTATTAATTACTAGCTGACCCGGCGAACTTCGTTCCGCCTAACAGTCAATGAATGTGCATGTTTAGGATTTTAAAATTAATACAAAATTCCTACCCCACCTACCCTACCTACCCTACCTACCCTACCCTACACTTAGGGGTATGAAAAATAGATTAAGACCGATTCTCAGACCTACCGAATATACATATAAAATTTTATAAAAATCGATCAAGTCGTTTCGCGGAGTATGGCAACTAACTCTGTGACGCGAGAATTTTACATATATATATTTTAAGCTTAGGCAAATGATGTTGTTAGCATTATCTTTCTGCGGAAATATCGGTGGATTAACAATAGGTTTAACGTTAAAAACTCTTGATTTATTTTAAGTTGGTGAAAATTGTTGAATGAGTCATAACTTTACCTAATTACATAAAGTAGTTACATTAGGTACTTAAGCCATTGTGTTTGTTTTAAGTGATTAAAATCAGATTAACAAAAATCGTGCTCTATCTTTAGCCACCTAATTCCCTTTCAAAAGCTTGCCAAGTTCTACACAATTTGATGACCCAAAATGTACTTTTAAGTTTTCATTCAAGGCATACTGTTTAAAAATATATTCTACCTAACACAGAAAGTAGAATGAGGGGTTCGTGGCTAGGTAATAAAAGCCACACAGTTTGATCAACAGTTAAGCTACGCTTGTCGAGTTCAGTCCGTAGATGGGTGACCATCATTTACATTCTTCCTTGCCTCGGAAAGCACGGTAAGCCGTTAGTTCCTGGCGTTGTGGCTGTCAGTCGTTACGGTTGGTCAAAGTCTGACAACAAGGCTTACCAAGGGGTGTTACCCAGTAACTAGGTTGTGGAGGTCAGATAGGCAGTCGCCCCATGTAAAATACTTCAGTATTTAGTTGCAGCCGGTTAGACTGGCGGGTGGTGACCATCACTTAACTTACAAATGTTATATGAAATGGTAACCATTAGACACTGCGACTATTACAATATTTTGACAGAATCAAGCGAAAAAATATGAAAATACTGATATATTGGTACAATATTCTGACTGACGGACAAATTGTCATAGCCTAGGTACGCGTTAAATCAAAACCGGCGGCCTGGCAATACTAAAGTGGCATCATGACGTGACATGTGCCCTTTACGGATCCATCAATTTTTGCACTTGCTGTTCATTTTGCATGGTTCTTGTATTGTGCCGAGTTGGTTGAGTTTACGAGGGGTAGGTAAACTATAAAGCACTATAATGTAAGCTTTACATAGGCGGGATAGTTTTTCCTAAAATTAATATCTAATACTTTTAAACAAGCAATTCTTGTATATATGTATTATTATAATCTGAATCTCAGAAACGGCTCCAACGATTTTCATGAAATTTAGCAAAGTAGGTAATAGTCGATTTTAGGGTTCCGTACCAAAATGGTAAAAAGGAACCCTTATGGTGCGACTCAGTCTGTCGGTCACAGCTGGACGTCTCAAGAATTACTAATGCTATCAACTTGAAATATGGAACAGTTTTTGTTTGCCTAACTGTTTTGTAATTAAGAAAGATTTTTTTGCAACAGGGACTGTATTCGCAGTGGAGCTACTAGAGCATGAAATAGAATCATATGAAAGAGCGCTATTTGCATGATATAGGCCTCGCCGATGTTAATTTAAAATGGTACGGAACCCTCGGTGTGCGAGTCCGACTCGCTCTTGACCGGTTTTATATAAATTAGAAACGTGGAACATGGTACCTACATAGATTTAGAAAGAAAAATATTTATTTGGACACAGTTCGTGAAACACAAATAACGAAGTGAAAATAATGTTTTAACTACAATAGACTAGCCTTCTGTTTATTATAAGTAGAACTTATTGGTATCGTCATTTTTTTAAACTCTCTCACCACTTCTGAGAAATTTCCGATCGGTAATCCCTTCTACCACATCTGTTAGAGAGATCCTATTTTTATTGGTGAATGGGCCTGCTCTTGACCTCAATCTCGCCTGATGGAAAGGTTAACTCTTTCGAATGGTGTCATAAAATACAGGCTGTTCTTTTTGCACTGGATTCCCGGTTCAAGCAAGCGATCGCGAACACGTTAACTGCGTTCCTCTCTATTGACATGGCCCATGGCCCCAAACAAACAATATTCAACATGGCCTATCACTTTTTCAATTAGAACAGAAGTTTTGTACATTTTAAAGGAAAAATGAAGTAAGTAGGTGCGACACAAATATTTTACAACATGTTTGTTTCTTCAAAAATTATTATGTTTTAGTGTTTTTGGAGTTCTTTTATATTCTTCGTTGAAACATTCCGGACAAAAAAGAAATCAACCGCCTTCCAAAAAAAAAACACTACAATGTGAAAAATAACTTTAAGTAATTTCGGAAGTCGGTATCTTTTGTTTAGTTTTTTCGACTTCCGAAATTAAAGATTTTTCATCAAAGTGGATTAAATACATTTAATCCGATCCAGCCTGTCCCTTACTGTCCTCCCCCAGCGACGCCCTAAACCGAGGTTCGACCCCACAGAGGGTGCCCTTAGCGTGTAGTCGCTAAATTTCTAAGATTTTCGCTTTGGCTGGAGACCTTAATTTATTATTGTTTAAAGATTACAGGAAAAATAAAACGATGTCTCTAAATAGCACACTTTTTCAGAAATCATCAACTTAAATTACATTAGTACCACTATCGTTCAAGAGATGGCGCTGACCTAAAACTGCAATATTCTACACGGCAGTGTGCAGTGTTAAAATTCTCTGATGAATAAAGGCCTCACCGATAAAAAATTTAAATGGTATGGAACCCTCGGTGCGCGAGTCCGACTCACTCTTGATCGGTTTTTTTTTTATTCTTGTGGTAATAGTCTGCACGTAAAAAGGTTTTTCAGATGGTCAGTAAGTAATTGGACAAAGCTAAACTTATATTACATAGGATTCTTTTTACTCCAGAACCTTTAAAAGTACCGACTAATCGCAGGCTATAGCAAATATCTTTCCCCCAACGCCCGCGCCCGACCTATTTGCTTCGTGAAATCAAATACACAATTTATTTCGCAAAGTAACTGCAACATTTTAAGAAATCTCCTACCTTTCTGTGCGTTGTCCTGCATTATTCTTTGTATTTCTCCAGCTTCTGAACCACTTTCCGACTCTGAGCACAGTGAATGTCCAGCACTAGTTACATGAATAATGTTTTTATTATGTCCTATTTTTTTTCCTCCTCCCACACTGGTGGTCCGAACAGGGGGTCGCGGAGGCACTCGCGATGATAATTCACTAACTTTATTATTGTTCGGTGGCTGTCGGTTTTGCTCTTTATAATCGTTCACTCTTAATTCACTATCACTTTTACCACTACTTCCAGTTTTTCCATATCGTTCTTCAAAACTGACGCGTTTCGATTGAGTTAAATTCCGATTATCTTGAGGTATAGTCCCATGATAATAAATCGGCGTTTTTCGTTCCTGGAACACAGGTGACATTGTCCTTGCAATGAGTTTTTCCGGGTGGCGGTAAATGATTTCTGGATCATCAAAAGAAGTTCGAGATTTAATGAACGTGTCTGTTCGCCTCTCAGGAGCGCCTCTAGCAAACGGCGTTGAGGTGTAAATTGGCTGATTCATAGAGTAATTTTTAAGGTCATTACCACGCGGCAGACTACAACTCCTAGGCTCCATTACGTATGAAAAAGAATTTGGAGTACTGCAACTGGAGTTAGCGGAAGTTTTTAATCTTACTGGACTTTTTAAAGAAGAATTCAGAGATTGTCTGATTAAATATTCATCTTCCTTTTGTTTCAATTCTTTTAACTTCTGCCAGTAGAATGCTTCGACTTTTTGTCTGGTTTTTTCTTTATCAGCCGAATCTTGTTTTGAATTTTCTTGTAGGTTTGGCGTCAATCTTTGACTGCACTCGGATCTAGGTGAAGGCGTCGATTTATTGCGGAGACTCGTTCTACTTAACGAATTTCTTTTCTCCTCTGTCTCAATCATAGCCTTTCTTACGTGTTCATATGGGGAAACAGTTTTTGGCATGTTCGGTATTTTGTGACTAATTGGCATTGGTGACGTCGGAGCTGAATAGTTGTAAGGTTTTGTAATACTTTCTTGTTTTTTGTAGGAATTAGGTTTCTTGATGTCTTGTTCATTTTCTTTGTTATTATCAAAGGACAAACTGCGAGCTCGCGTAGGCTGGATCGTTCGTACTTCCGCTTCTTTTTTCGGCGATATTAGAAATTTTGTACTCACTCGTTTTATCTCCGCTCCTACTGAAGCTGGATTAGCTTGTGCTTGTGATGCTCTATAAATTTCAATTTCATCGAACGGCGATATTTTATCAGTCAGTTTCTCCAAAGAATGATAGTAAACGTCCGGAAATTCTGTGTTATCGTAATTATTTACTTGATTATTTCGATTTGGTGAGTGCGGTGACTGTGCCATTTCGTTGAACGGTTTCGGTGGTACTTGAGGTCTTGCTGCGTAGTTTGTGTAGGAAAAACTTTCTACTTCAGAAATTTCGTTGGTGTCGATTGATTTATTTTTTGTACTCTCCGAAACAAGTGTGCTGCTGGACGAGTGATGGCTTGATATATCGTGGCTTTGCGTTTCATTATCAATCTGAGGACGATGTGTTGTTAAATTTTCATATATACGTTCATTATCTTCCAATCCTTGACCATTTTTATCAGATCTTATCGAACGAGGATTTTGATATTGATTACCTTTAGAAGATTCTGTGGCACTTTTTGCATTTGAATCTTTATTTGCGTTTTTCTCTTTAGACTTGTGAGAAAAGAAAAGATTTGGAAATAGTTTACGGAAACTACCAGCCCGTTTCTTGTTGTTTTCTGACATTGCGTCAAGGCTTCGGCGTATTGTTTCGTCTGAAAGATTTGATTCCGTTTTACCTGAAAAAAATGAATAAATATCTCTATTACATTTTGGAAAGATAAAATTCTATAATTATGGAATAATAATTACATTTAAGTCAAACCCTGGTTCAGAAATTAGTTTGAAACGACATATTAATAATTCATATATAAACTAGTGAAAGTGTTTTGTCAGATGCCTTTGTAAGGACCAACTGTGGTGCCAAGTGTGTCCGGCCAAGCACAATGAAAGGTTTCGTAGTTGAGATGAATTTTTCCCAAAAAAAAACTTAACATTATAGTTGAAAAACATGTTCTACCATACGGAAATATACGACAAGGTCTAATAAACAGCAAGTGAAAGTGAGAAACCGTAAAAAAAAATGTGGTAAAACTACAATTTAACGATATTCGAACTTTTTTTACGGGAAGTACCCTATATGTTACAGGTTTTGATTTATTTGTGGGTATCAAAATATATGTCGCATAAATGACCGTATATTTGTATTGCGTTGACTTAAAAGGTTGTTTTATTTAGAGCTACAAGGGACCGTAGACTTACGTATTTGATATTAATTTTAACTTGATACGTCCACGCGTTCCTGAGAAAAAGGGTCTTGACAGACTGACAGACAGACAGACGGGTAACGAAGTGATCCTGCTTCAATAAACGTAACCAAAGTTGCCACTAAGCTTACTAATAATTATATTTTGTAATAGAAAGAAAAAAGAAAGAAAGAAAAATTGTTATTCTGCACAAACTAAACGCACATGCCAAAAAATATTACTTATAATGTACTTTCACAAATTAGCCAAAAGCCTCGTAGCCAAGCAATAGAAAACATGTCAAGATTGTCTATTACTTGAATGTCAGAGCCATAGACTATTAATATTGCGTAATATTACCGACGAGAAAATAGTAACATAACATAACATCACGCCTGTAATCCCCGAAGGGTTAGGCAGAGGTGTATCTATAGTACACCCACATTTCGCCAGTTATGTTTAAGTCCCATGTAATAGGGGGCGAGCCTATTGCCATCAACCGGGCACAAATCCAGACTCCGGGCTGCTACTGAGAAATTCCAGATGGAAAAACCCAATAACACACCTTGCCCGACCCGGGATTCGAACCCAGGACCTCATACTCAGCAGTAGCGGTTTGCGACCACTAGACCAACGAGGCAGTCAAATAATAGTAAAAAAAAAAAAATAGTAGTAGAATAAAAATAATAGTAGTAGTAGAAGAAAAAATAGTGGTAGAATAGAAAATAGTATCTACATCTACACGAGCGAAGCTGAAAACACAAGCCATAGGATAGAAAATATATAGAGAGGTACATAAATCGATGTCCAATCATGGGTTGGACGCTTGCCAACTTAATTTTCAATACACCATTAAAGACTTGTGGGGATATTCCGGAATCCGGGTATTAGATATGGGCGTGTAAGTTTTTTCCGTTTACGCTACCCTATATTTAAATGATAAGTATTTTGATACTTTTGCCACGATATTCTATATCGTGGCAAAAGTATCAAAATCAAGTTATTTAAATTCACCCTTAAACAAGTCATTTCCTACACTCCACTCTACGTCGTCTCCGCTTCCATCAGTGACATTGACAGTTAAAACTTGATATATATTGACATAAAAATCTTCGACTCGAAAGTTTTCCTAAAGCAACGGTGTCCGCCACATGGCGTCTGCAATTTACCGGCGAATGACGTTACCCAAACGTTATTTATGAAAGTAACTTTTTGTGTGTTTCCTCTATATAGTACATAAGTAGTTACTAATTCCATGGTTTTCCTAGAGTGTTTTTGAGAGGAAATATCTGGTATACGTCTGGTATTATTTTTCGAGCCCAGTTGACTCGGGCCGAGCTGTCACTGACCGCGTTTCTGCGGCCGTCGTCATGCGACCTGAGTCGACGAAATTCCTACAAACGGTCTTAGAATATCCAAGGTTTTATTAAAAATCCTCGACCCGACACTTTTCCCTAATGGAAAGCAAAGTAACAAGATATCTACTAGATACAAGGGGACGTTTCCTAAAACTTCCCACCCAGGCAGTTTCAGGAAACGTTTTAGAATATTACAAATTTAAAGCAGAAGGGCAAGATCCTTGAGAAAACATTGAAAAACTTAAACTAATAAATGGCATGCGTTCCCGTAGCTTCCTCGCGGGTCGAGCACGCTCGCGCATTCGTGAGCGTGCGTGCATCGACGCTTGCTTGTTCTAAAGTGCCAAGGGACTATTTGAAATAAATGATTTTAATTTGACTTGCGAACAGTCGAACTCAAAGCATTTATTTCAATTAAACCATTTACAGGCACTTTTGAATTTTCAAGGTCAGTCAGAAAGATGAAGCTCATTCCAAAGCGTAATAGGTAGATTCCTATGGAGAAGAACGGGCAAGAGACTCCATGGACACACTTTTAAGCCGACGATAACCGACTTTTAATGATTTTGTACTGAAGATGACGTCTAAACGAGTAGTGTTAATGATTTGGAAAAAATATATGTTAAATTAGAGCATTTTTTAAATATTTTGATATAGGCATATTTTGGATTATGTTTAAAACACAGTGAAATTAATTTGTAAAATTAGGTCTAACGCGGATAAATAACTGAGAGTCGCGAAAAATCTATCAAGCATATTTTTTCCGAAACCTTCACCATTTTAAATATAATTTAATTAAGTACTGATCTTTTAGTATACGAGTTTTATTAAAATACCTTTTGTTTTATGTATAATAAATTAATAATGCGATTAATTTGGGACAGCGCTCCTTGATGGGCGAGTCCTATTACTGGCTGGACGTACGACGCGTTGGGTGGGCTCAGTACAGAACACGCAAGCTACAAACACTCAAGGCCACTGTCATATATCTGCGTCTTAAATCATAATATTGTTACAAAATATTGGTTACATCATTCATGTTGAAATTATACATGTGGTCGTTGTCGCAACTCATGAATAAATCTAAATACCTCACAGAGATATAATGTTTCTGAGGAGAGTTTTCAAATTGTTCTTATATGAGTAGGTATTCTCCACTTATGTTATTATTTTACGTCTAGCGCGGGAAGTCAAGTTTAGGTAAATTCTTCGCAAAATTCACCCACATAGAAGCACGTAGTAGGTTCGCGCGGCGAATTTTGCTCGAGCAGATAACGCTCTGACTGTGCTGAACCTTACGAGGGAGAGGGATAAATAGATTAGATAAATTATGTAGGTAGAAGAGGACATTGGAAATTAATTATTCATATTCCGTTAGAATTATTAAGGCTTGAAAGAAGTTCTTAAATGAGGTTCATCGAATGATATACAAGTGCTTATATATAAATATATCAACATAACTATTCTGCCGTCATAAGGAGAAAAGACGTATCTGACATTTTTTTCGAAATAGAGTTATATACATATTCGGAATCAGCAAAAAAAGACGATTGCGGATATGTATATAACTCTATTTCGAAAAAAAATGTCAGATACGTCTTTTCTCCTTATGACGGCAGTATTTCCGTACCGTTTTTAGAACCTAAGAGCTTTCAATTAATATTGGATGCTTTTTGCGCAAACAGGATGTACCTACACCCATTTGTCACTTTTAATCATTGATTATTTTGGCATATTGAGTACCACGGCAAGCTATAATACATATTAACGTCTTCGTCTTAAAATTATAAGCAGGAATTTACCTATTTTACTATGGGCTTGCACGGCAGTTTATTTGTTAAGGGATTACCTACTTAAAGTACCGCGCATGAGCAAGTTTTGTTATACCTAATTACCTAGTTCCGTCAATAAAGTACTATACGGGGTAAAATTTTAACCACTGCGCAAACTTAAACACGTGACTTTACTCATCATTACAAACAACTTTTACTATGAGACCAAATCTGAAATCGCGAAAAAAAAAACAGCTGTTCCCTGCATTTATATTCGCATAACTCGTCAAAATGTAGGGAACAGCTGATTTTATTCAGGTATATCCTATTTTAAGAGACAGGGTAACGTAAATTGTCAACAGATGATCCATGTACTTACTGACATCAACAAGTTCTACCATAAAGGCCCGTGCAAACTGGCGCGATATCGCGGGCGCTACAGGCACACAGTGGAACGAATGTATGGGAGCGGTTGGACGTAGACATGTCCGAAAAAAAAGAGTAAAATTATGCCAAACTAATGATGCCATCTTATTCGATTACTTAATGCCTTCATAACTTGTGGTGATGAATTTCTTCATAACTCCCATATTTCGGGAGTAATTTGAGAAAATGTGAAATTTTACTATGAAAATGAGTGTATCGAGCTCTCTCCCTCCTGATTCCGGGCTTGTTTCAAGTAGCGGTCTCTAATATCATAATGCTAATACTAAGAGCTATATTTAATACTAAGACACATAGTGCGCCAAATGTGCACTTTCTGGGATAAAGAGTGATGTTTATTTTATAACACAATTTTTTAATTTTTTGTTTATTTTGTTGATTAAAACCGTTTTTCTAAAGGTTTACCTTATTACAATAACATTTCTGATCAGCCAATTAGAGAAGATATAAGCTAATTAGGATATATAATTAGGGACTTAAGGTTTACATATAAAACTGATGCACTAATGATTACTGATAAGAACATTGCTATTATTTAATTACTAAATGGCTCTTAATACACTAATTTAGCATGCATCATTTACTAATTATCACAATAACTAATTACCTTGCAATATTTAACAAAGGATACCTGGGATACCTGGATTTTATATAAATAGGTCACTATTAGTAACTTTAAAATCAGTGTTGATTTACACCTCGTTGTATCCAAGCTAATCTCGCAATGTATTTTCCAAATTTTAATACAAATCTTGATATTCACGTTGCTTTATGCGCACGCGCACATAAAGATTTACGCGACTTTAACTATTTGTTCAGTGTTTTAAAAGATAACAGTTGTGTTCAGTTATGTGAAAGTGCTGAAACAAGTTTAAAAGACTGGTGTCGTCGATTTTGCTACCGCATTTATGCAAAATGGACACAGTCTGGAAGAAGCACAGATAAGTTTCGGAAGAAACATGAGATTTGGCTACAGGCTGCAATTCAATGGCCGGAATTACAGAATGAAAATATGGAACCTTCTACAGAAAATATAAGTGACGTCATCGAGCCCATAATTTCTCCTGCTAAATCTGATGCTTCAACTTGTACACATCCTAGTCCTCGTAAATCTTTTGAGGACCTTAGTAACCGGCAAAAAAGAAGACGCACCACTGAAGATAGTCTTTCATGCAGCAGTAGCAGCGCTGAAATTATGTTTTCGGCCGAAAGGGCGCTTCAAAAGGCAGGACAAAGCGATACAGCTTATGTTATGAAATACTTGACGGAGAATCCAGAAGAGGCCTCAAAAATCAAAGCCTTCATTGAAGGTAAATCAATTCAGGTACGGGAAATATCCCCTTTGAAGGCATTGGCTCTTTATGTATCGATGAACTTATCGAAATGGCGCTATAACACTCTTCGGGATTTCAACACTCAAGAAGGAGCTCTTCAATACCCGAGTTACTACATGTTGGTTAAAGAAAAAATTAAGTGCTATCCGGCCAAAGAAGATCTCACAGTTACAGAGAGCTCTGCAAAAATCAAATTACAAGCCTTGATGGATTTAACCTCAAGAAGACTTATTAGGTCGTTAGAAACCCCTGTTGATCCCAATCAACAGCTCGTATTGACCAGCAAATGGGGTTTTGACGGATCATCTAGCCAAAGCATTTATCATCAAAGGACGAGTGAAGATGAGCAAATCGATCTTGCTAGTAATTTTATGATTAGTCTTGTACCACTGCGGCTCGTCTCAAAAGGTGTAACAATTTGGGAAAACGAGCGACCATCTTCCACTTCATTTTGCCGGCCAATATTGTTTAAGTTTATAAAGGAAACCAAAGAAAATGTGCAGAGAGAGATGGCTGAAATCGAAGCAGAGATTGAAGCCTTAACTCCATCCACCATCACTGATGGAATTAGTGTCAAACACCAACTGCTGTTGACAATGATTGATGGTAAAATTCATTCCATTATATCCAATACAGCAGCTTCAGTGTGTGACATATGCAAGGCTTGTCCTAAAGAAATGAATAATTTAGAGTTAATCAAAGATAAACACGCAAACGAGGACATGTATAAATATAGCTTAAGCACCCTTCACGCTTGGATTCGCTCAATGGAATGCTTATTACACATTTCCTACAAATTAGACATAAAATCATGGCAAGTAAGGGGTGATATAGCAAAAAGGCAAGTTGATGACAGGAAGAAAAGAGTTCAAGAGGCTGTAAGAAGAGAAACGGGCTTACTTCTCGATGTTGTGAAACAAGGCAGTGGATCCACCAACAATGGCAACTCGGCAAGGAGATTTTTTGAAAACTACACTAAATCTGCTGAACTGACCGGAATAGATGCTATGCTTTTAAGAAAAATCTGTGTGATCTTGCAGTGTATTTCATCAGGAGAGAAGATCAACGTAACTAAATTCCGAGAGTTCTGCTTTGATACTGCTAAGCTTTACGTGGAGTTATACCCATGGTATTATATGCCTTCTTCACTTCATAAAATTTTAATGCATGGGCCAGACATAGTTCAGAACATGTCAATTGTGCCCATTGGTTTTCTATCCGAAGAGGCATCTGAGGCTAGAAATAAAGATTTTAGAAAATATAGAGAGGGGCATTCTCGAAAGCATAGCAGTATCTCATGCAATGAAGATATTATGCACAATCTTTTACTGTCTTCTGATCCACTTGTTACAAGTATCCGTCCAAAAGGAAATAAGTTTGTAAAAAAATCTTCTTTTAAGGAATTTTATGAGCTTACGGATTCTGAGAAAAGTGATATCGAATTTGTTAACATAAATGATTTAGCGGACATCGATTCTGAATTTGAATTAATTGATGATGATGATGATGACGAAGATAATTAAATGATGTTATTGTTTTAAAATGTGTAACTTAGTAAATTAGAGCTTACGTCTTAATTATTTATTGTACTTTTAATGAAACTAGGTAATTTATTATCAACTTACTTAAAAGTCATACTCTCATCAGTTCTTGTGAATATTTTTGTTAATATATATTTCTGTATATATATAATATATTTATAGACCTCTTAATAAGTCTGTCTGCGGTTTAAAGTAAATACAAATGGGGAAAAAACGTTTTTTTTTTTAAATTTTCATTTCCTTTTATCCCAGAAAGTGCACATTTGGCGCACTATGTGTCTTAGTATTAAATATAGCTCTTAGTAATAGCATTACGATATTAGAGACCGCTACTTGAAACAAGCCCGGAATCAGGAGGGAGAGAGCTCAATACACTCATTTTCATAGTAAAATTTCACATTTTCTCAAATTACTCCCGAAATATGGGAGTTATGAAGAAATTCATCACCACAATTTATGAAGGCATTAAGTAATCGAATAAGATGGCATCATTAGTTTGTCATAATTTTACTCTTATTTTTCGGACATGTCTACGTCCAACCGCTTCCATACATTCGTTCCACTGTGAGGCACCGCAACCCTTGTCGCTCCCGCGGTATCGCGCTGATCTGCACGAGCCTTAAAATGTATTTACATAACTTTGCACAACTTGCTTGTAACTAGTATAAGTTTTGTTTATCTCACCAACTGTACCTTCTTGATCAATAAACAATTTATTTATTTATTTATCTTAAATCGGATGATTTATGAAACCTTTTGTTGTAACAATTATATTGTACATTTTTAAAGGTTTATTTATGTTTTTATATGGCTGATGTGAGTGGACACGCCGGAAGGAACCCCCTAGGAGGACATATTATATTGACCTTATTTGTGATCTTTAGAATGGTCTGGTGCGCAGTACTCGCAACCGGCGAGCGTGTATGACCATCTGGTCATACCGTCTACGTTCATACATCTGTATGAACGTAGACGAAGCTAAAGGAGTATAAAAGAGTGGTAAGGATCGTAGCAGGCGGCGTTCTATAAATTCTGCCTACCCCCACGGTGGAAAGCGTGAGTTTATGAATGTATATTTATGGACAAACTTTGCACGTGTATGTAAACTGAATAAAAATAACTCGCTCTTGATTTACTTTTACAGATAAGTGCAATTTTATTAGTTCTGCGCTCTAAATAAAATTAACGTTGGCAACTGGCAATAAAAATAATAGAAGTAATTTGCATGTGTTTAATAACAATGAAAACATATATATATATATATATATATATATATATATATATACTTATTATTGTAAGTATAGGTATATTCTTGGATAAAAATAACAAAATTATGTACTAACTTATATTGATATTCACAAACTAAAATAATACTTATTATTGACTCAACGTTACATTAAACGTGATCTCTAAATAAATAACAAGAGAATGAATCCGTGTACCTTCGCTTTTCCAGCAATTAAATACTTCACAAGGATAAACGAGGAATTCTTAAAGAATGAAAAGTAATGAAAACATTTTCTACAATCCAACTTCACAACTTTTTACGCAAGTTGAAAAACCAAAGCAGCTACAGTACCTAGGTAGAAGTCGAATGCGTATACCGGGTGGAAAGATGAAGCGGCCCTGGAGAGGAAGTAGGTTCCCTAAATATTGTTTACTATATAGTTTGTACACACGGCTACAATATCAAGCTATACATTTCCAGTCTAAGCTGATCTCGCATTGTATAGGATTTCCGTACAATGAGAGCTCAGCTAATACAGGAAATGTATAGCTTGATATGTAGCTGTGTGTACGACTGCATTTAAACATTTTTGATAAGGCGCTTGCCAGAACGGGGGACTACAACTAACAAAAATTCGAAAATGAACATCCAGTATTTTTATGACAGTATTAGAAAGGGGGCAATTATAAAAACACAATCTCTCTAACAAGCAGAGCTTATATTTAAAAAAAAAAACTGGCACTCCGGGAGTGCCGACAGAAGTGAAAACTAAAAAAATACTTCCAAAACCTTTAAAGTAAAGATACTTGCATCGCGTTGATGTCTTTTAGTCAGAGGTGTCGGTAACAGGTCGCGAGTTCAATGGTTTTCTCCGATCTCAAAAATGCCCAATGCGCCTAAAGAAGTTTTTACTTCAAAAAACAGTTATTAACCTTCCTAATTGTATTCTAACTGAAATAAGCGCATGAAAAGTTTCAAAGCCTCTCCCGGAAGCAGAGAGGCAGCCAATTAGATAATTTTATATATCACAAAATTTATATACATAGATATGATAAAAGTTATGACATTATGTTGATAAAAATAACAACAGTAACCCGGTTAGGTACGTGGGCTACACATGAAGCTATACATTTCCAGTTTATGCTGATCTCGCATTGTAAAGGATTTCCGTACAATGCGAGGTCAGCTTATACTGGAAATGTATAGCTTGATGTGTAGCCGTGTGTACTACACGATGGCATCATTTATGATTTCGTAATAATATTATCAACAAAGTTCGAGAACGTCTGGTTACACTTGGTCGAAGAACACACATGACGATTTTAGATTACCATTACATTAGTTTACTATATTCTAAGAAATGGAAGTCAATGTAAATAACAGTAGGCAGCTGGCAGATACTGAGATGAATAAATGCGTATTAAAATTCTTTGAAATAGAATTAGTCATTTATGAAAGACGGTAACCATTAGGACTCGATCGAGTCCACCATCTTTATGAAGCTCATATGCCATGCCGCCATACTTATAGTGAACCATCCAGGAGGGCTACCGGCATTGAACGTGTTATAGCCTTGTTCAGACATTCGCGACGCGACTAAGAAAACAATTTCTAAGAAAACTTCACGATACAATAATTCCCGGTGTCGCGTAGCGCGACAAGTCGCGCCAGTCTGCATGAGCCTTAAAAACGATGCAAGCCACATATAATTTCAGTTTAATAGCAACCGTGATCAGGTAGATTTTCGCCAAGAAGCCTTTGAAATGCATTTTAGTCATAACTTAGAAACATATACAGGTACGTTTGTGTAACCGCAGACGTACCGCAAACTGGACGTTCTAACTTAAATGTTTCAACAACACTATCTACTCGTGCGTGCCGAGTGTAGTTACGTACTACAAGGGAATAATAACTAATAATAAGTATAATTAAACTGTATAATTTTCTCGACCAGGGTCAACCATATTGAATTTCCTGTGTGATACAAAAACACGGGTGGACTACGTGTAGCTATGACATGGCATGTACAATCAGAACGTTAATCAAGTCTTGTTACTATATTAAGTATGTTACTTCCTGAAATTTAGCTTTCTATTGGTCAAAAAATGTATAAAATCCGTCCAGTAGTTTCGGAGCCTATTCGGTACAAAAAAAAACAAACAAAAAATTTTTTTCTCTTTAGATTATTAGTATAGATTTTTAAAAAAATCCGAGTTGGCGAGTAGCAAGTCTATTTTTAAACGATTTCCAAAAAGGATGAGGTTCTATGTTAGTATGTAAGTTATATTTTATTTTTTTATTTAGAGCCTATGCACACCACGTTTTTTAAACGCGCCGGTGACGCGCGTTTGTAGCGATACAGACGCGATACGCACGCGAGTCAGACGCAGCCTGTAGACCTTTGCACACCTGTATTAATTCAAATACGCGTTTGTATCGATACAGACGCGCGTGTGTAGCGATACAGATGCGATGCAAACGCGCGTCTGTATCGATGCAAACGCGCTGGCATATTGCGTTTTTAAGCTAAACCTCGTCAACAGTAGCAAGATGGCGTCGGCCGAGACAGCATTGATTGCAAGCGCTTTATTTTTTTTTAAACGAAGAAGAAAAATTACCGACGTTTGTGGGTACACCCATTTAATTTTCATTTCCGTTTGAATAGATACAAACGCTATACTAACGCGCGTGTGTATTGATACAGATGCGGTGTTGTCGCGCGTTTGAATCGATACAAACGCAATGCTAACGCGCATGAGTACCGATACAAACGACAAGAAACTGCTCTGTAGAATAAAAGGGCGCCGTCGACGCGCGTTTCTAAAACGCGCGTCACCGGCGGGTTTAAAAAACGTGGTGTGCACAGGCCCTTATTCTCACCGATTTCTTTCTCCTTCGATTGTGGACCGATTTTGAAAATTCCTTTTTTGTTTGAAAGGGTATGCTCTAGAGGCGTTTCCATATAAATTGTATCAAATTTGTTTGGGTAGTTTTTGAGTTAGCTTCAATAAAGCGTATTTTTCCCACTTAGTCTATCTGGATAACGTACGTATTATTTTATTAAGATGTATAATAACTTCCTGTCATTATTATTTATATAGCAGGTAAGTGGTATTCAAATTTGTATGGGGTAAGTACCACAACTAAAAAGTGAAAAATAGAAACCTTTTTAAAACAAAAAAAAAACAACCGACTTCCGAAAAAAACACACACAAAGTGAAAAATAACTTTATTTCGGAAGTCGCACGGTGTTTTTGGTTTTGAATTAACGGTTTTTGCCGCCGACTGTCTTTTTTTCGGTCAAACGACCATTGACGGCACGGTTGGTGCAATTGTTAAGCGATTGATTGATGCGCTGCGTGTCGCGAGTTCGATTCCAGCACGGAACAAATATTAGTATGACCTTCACGTAGTTGTTCCGGGTCTTTTTTTTTTTTTTGGGTGGGAAATCATCAAATAACTTCTCCCGCTCTGGGCGGAGCGGGAGGGTGTGTCAGACTCTTACTGACTAAAACCCACCCGTGTTCCTTCGGTTGCCCTGTTGCCGGGGGCCACGATCTCCCTTTCAAAACCGAAAGGGAGATCGTGGCCCCCGCAACCCCGGCAGGCATCGGCCCTAGCGGACCCCGTCAATTCTGCTGACATCTCTTTGAGGCGCGCGTGGAACACAACACGCCGTCGACCCGGGCCTGGTCCTTATCGGACGGTGAGCTACCCATTGCTCACAGTCCGCAAGCCCGCGCCTACGGTGGCCGGAAATCGGCTTGCGACTCCCGACGCCCTGGGCGTCTCCTCCTGCGGCGGTTAGGGGCGTGAGGGCGCGAAATTTGCCTCTCCCTCACGCGTTCCGCCTCCTCCTTCGCGAGCATTACCGCTTTGCAGAAGGAGGTGACGGCCTCCCATTTCCTCTCGCTCCGTACCATGGCCTTAACCAGGGCCGGACGCGAGAGATCACCGCCACCGATCGCCTCCACGAGGACACGGCGATGCTCCGCCCAAGCTGGGCAGACCTCCACCGTATGCTCTACTGTGTCCTCCGGGCGATCCACACAATGATGACACCCGGGCGTTTCCTCCCGCCTTATCCTGTGCAGGAACCTCCCGAAACAGCCGTGTCCGGTGAGGACCTGCGTCAGGCGGAAGGTGAGGACGCCGTAGCGCCTCTCTAGCCACTCCTCAAAGAGGGGTCTTATCGCCGCAATTGTTCGGGGTCTGGCTGTTTGTGTATGCGAGTTTAATGTTTGTAAACGCACCCACAATACAGGAGAAATTTCTAGTGTGGGACAACGTCTTTTTAATAACAAAAAAAAATAATCGTGTAAACTTAGTTCGAACTTCGCTGATAAAATATATAAGCTAGTTAATAAGTTACATGTCTTGATACTTTTTTAAGTAAAAACTTCTTTAGGCACGTTGGGCATTTTTGAGATGGGACTAAACCATTGATTTCGCGACACCGTGATGACACCACCTTTTGACCATTAAAAAGACATCAACGCGTTGATTGCCGCGGTGCGTGGAGTAAAAGACATCAACGCGTTGATTACCGCGGTGCCGATTTTTTTTTTCAAGTTTTCTACTCTATCGGCACTCCCGGAGTGCCACTGCTTTTTTTATGTGGGAAATAATCAAATAAGTTCTCCCGCTCTGGGCGGAGCGGGAGGGCGTGTCAGACTCTTACTGGCTAAAACCCACCCGTGTTCCTTCAGTTGCCTGTATGTTGCCAGGGGCCACGGTAACCCTTTCGGACAAACCCTTAACCCCGGCAGACATGTCTTGATTAAACAATTATTCCGAATCCTGCCAACATACATATTTTATGCAAACCGATACAGGGTCTAGTTATTTAGAAAAAGAATAAAGTCGAAGAATTCTAACACAAAGTAGAATTCATACCAGTATGAATTTTAAATATCCCAGCCTGTATGGGCATGAGTCGGCCATACTGGCTTGGAATATTTTGCTCTAAATATTTAAAGTAGGATATGCTCAAGCAATACCACAGATTAAGGCTCCCTGCACGAAAAAAACCTTTTCCTCGATAACTTATCTAATTGTAAGAAAGCTTGAAATAATTGAAATATTAAGGGTCTATTTCGCGATGTCCGAATAGCCACTACTTACCGAATAAATTCAAAAATGGAACAGAATTTGTAGAATATTATCTGCCAAGTAAGTTAACGAGAACCTAATCGGTGATGAAACAGGCCCTAAGTCTGTGTAAGTATAAAAGTACAGTTTTCGTGGTGCTAAACCATTCGTGTCAGTCACAGCACCTGTTAATAATTGCGTCACTTTTGCGCTCTCGAAAATATGGTTTATTTCGCCTTTAATTTACTTAATGAAGATATAGTATAATCATAAAATAATATTTTGATTTTATTTCAAGGATAGCCGAAGACTAATGTGTAATTTTTAATTTCTTGAAAATGGTTTGCTATGGGTTTAAAAAAAAATGGTTATTGCAACATATTTTTTTTCTGCTATATTTTGTATGGAAGTTGAAGAAAGTGGTTTATGTACAAGTAGAACATATTATAATGATGTTGATGATAATTTTTAATTTTCAAAATTAAAAGTAGTATCTTCTAAGGAAACGATCAAACGTCAGTATCGCTAAAATTTTTTGGAAAAATTGTTGCGAACTTTAGTGATTTTCCACGAATCCTTAATTTATTGGAAAAATCCCTTTCCGCTATGAACCATCGAAGAAACGCATATCTATACACCGTAAGGACTATTTCTGCTTGCAGCGATCGGCCGCTATAGTAACACTTACGGTCTACGAAAAAAGAGTCCTATGCTCGGAATTTTGTTTTCAAATTACTTAGATATGCGTTTCTTCGATAGTATCTGCAAGACAAAGAATTCGACTTTTCAAATATTAAATAATTTTGTTTAAATTCTGTTTCCTTTTCTCACAACTAATGAACAAAATTGATCAAAACCAGTCGTTTTCGTGCACGGCCCCTTAATACAGATCACTTAACATTATACGCACGAAGCTGCAAGTGTAACGTAGTCAGAAGATATAAGAGTTACTCGATAGAAGGAGAAGCAACTTCTAGGTGACATAACTGTAGGTAATTAGCGGTGTGCGACCTGAATTGCACTTTATTGTGTGGTAGCAAGAGTCGCTTTTAATCAAATGATTTTGCTGAGTGAAGCATCTGTATTAAGTCTGTGGCAATACCAACTCTGTTCAAAATGCAAATTTTAGCCACAAAATAAAATGTTATTATAGATAGAGGTTAGGTGTAGGATTTGGGGGACTGTCTTATGTAATTTTGACGTTTGAAAACTGCTGATTTTCAGCCTAGTTTTAATAAATGACTTTTGAATTTTAAATTTTGAATCATTTTTACCCGACTGCAGCGAAGCCAAAAAATGAGGGTTATATTCTATCTCCCTACTTCGATCAAGTCAGGGTAATTAATAACTAAATAAATTAACTAGGTAGTTGGTGCCAACTTAATTGTCCGTCCCTATATTCAAATCACACCTGCCATTCTTTAGCAGTTGTTACAACACGACAAACTGACGTAGGATGTTAATTTGCTTAACAGTTATTTCTCTGACTGTACATAATATTCAAGGCCTTAAGTAGGTAGGTGGGTACGGTCCCTACCTACTTCAAGGTAGGTACGGAGTGTATAAAAAACGCAGGCCATTTTTTTTGTATGCATTTCTGCTCGTATCGCCACATTCTGGTCATACCGTGCACTGATAAGACCTATCTACTGCTTTATCTGAGACCAAGGCGTGGCAGATATTCTGATCAAATAAGGTCACCACTGTTACAAAACATTATCGTTTTTTTTTAGTATGTACGTCGAGCTGTTTACCCGGCATAATACTCGCAGTTATAATATTTTAAATTCAATAGTGAATCATCTGCCTAGCCTTTTGCCAACTGTGTTGGGGTCGTATTATATTATCTGTGGGGTCGGCTTCCAGTCTAGCAGAATGCAGCTGAATACCAGTATTTTAATGAAGCCACTGCCTATCTGACCTCCATAACCTAGTTACTAGGTAACATAATACCCCTTGGTAAGACTGATTGTCAGACTTTTGGGACTTCTAACTACCCGTAACGACTGTCAAAGATCTACAAATGACAGCCGGGACCAACAGCTTAACGTGCTTTCCGAGGCACGGAGGGGTCTTGGTATGTAAAGATGGTCACCCATCCACGTATCAACCGCTTAACCTGATCGATCGACTCGTGCGGCTGTAATTACTTAGCCACAACCCGCTTAAATTCAATAGGGAATGTGTGGGCTAACTGCGTATTGCACGTAACACACTTGTCACACAATGGCAATGTCATTCATTTTGTCAATTCTTAAAAAATTGATTGCGTTAGTACTAATGTTGTCGAGCATACGAATTATTCAAACATAGGTAAGTATGAAGCAATGTACGCACGGCTACATATCAAGCTATACACAGTTTAACCTGATCTCGCATTGTATAGGATTTCCATACAATGAGTGGTCAGCTTATACGGGAAATGTATAGCTTGATATGATGTACCCGTGTGTACCTGTTAGGAATTTCCTTCAAAATCTTTCGGATTGTGATAGAAAGTTTGTTAAGCACTAATTGTGATGCTGATTACTGGCGAATTTTAGCGTAGAAGGTAACTAGGTGCTTTGAAACAGTCTAATAAGTTTGGCCCGTTATTTTGGAAGGAGAATTTAATAATAATTAAATGTCTCCTGCCAAAATATCGGCTATGATTAAAGGCACTTTCAAACAGGCGCGACACGCGACGCGACACAAAGACACCGCTCGTCGCGCGACGAGCGGTGTCTTTGTGTCGCGTTGCGTGTCGCGCCTGTTTGAAAGAGCCTTAATATGAATGAATACTAGGTATAATCGATCTAAATGAGATTCATTTCACTCTAGTCACCTTTAATCCTATCTAGTCTAGTATCTCATAGGCACAACATGCAATGAATGACATCCTGGAAAATCTGCTATTCCACATAGGATTGCCTCGTTGGTCTAGTGGTCGCAAGCGCTACTGCTGAGCATGAAGTCCTGGGTTCGATTCCCGGGTCGGGCAAAGTGTTATTGGGTTTTTCTATATGAAAATTCTCAGTAGCAGCCCAGAGTCTGGATTTGTGCCCGGTTGATGGCAATAGGCTCGCCCCCTATTACATGGGACTTACAAAAACATAACTGGCGAAATGTGGGTGAACCTGCTACAGAGACATTTCTGCCCAACCCTTCGGGGAAACAAGGCGTGATGTTATGTTTAATGTTTTGTTCACATAGGATTTTCTAGCTATCTGATGACGATATTGGAGGTGACCTACTTAACTGCTGCACATCACTTTTATCTAGTGGTTACGAACTACGTCCGATCCGAATTTGAGAAATGTCGGTCCGAAATTGCCATAGTACTATTTGTATGAGGAGTTGCGCACTAGATCCGAACTCTGTCCGTCCGAACTTAGAACATTACCAATTCGGATTGAACTCAGATCTTGAATTCAGAATCAGATCGGATTAGGATGGGACGTAGTGCGTAACCGCTCTAAAGGTGTAGTTGTCGTCACGTAAAAGGAACGCTGGGCGACAGTGCAGGGGGTGTGTCTGCACACGGGAATCACGTCCTAAAGTACTAGGCTATTGTTTTATAATATAAGTGTAACTGCTTTATTTTAGAATCATAATAGGCACTTTATTAGCTACTCAGTAAATCGATAAATCGCTCAGTGCGCAGGTAAACGGCCAGCGTTCTTGTGACGGGACTAGTATCACTAAGTCCATGGCTTTTCAATTAATAATGTTGGATTAATTTTCAATAACAAATATATTTATAAGTGGTCAATCGGTCATTAGGTGTTCTTTAATGCGTTTTACCTCCTGCCCGTAGCCCAATTTATTCGGAGTTGCAGCATATTCCGCCGCACATTAATAAGGCCTAGCCCGCACTGCGAAATCTCATCGTGCGATATTTACTCGCGCGGGGTTTTTATTCAGTGTTTGGAATTGAATAGCGTCGGCGTCAGCCATAGACGCATTTTGGCAGCTGCCATTGAAAGAAGCAACTGCAGTCGTCGACACTAATCGGCGTCAGCCGTAGACGACTCGGCGGCTGTCATCGACAGAAGCAACTGCAGCCGTCGACACTAGTCGGCGTCAGCTGTAGACGCGTCTCGGCGGCTGCCATCGACAGAAGCAACTGCAGCCGTCGATAATATGGTGCTCATGTATATGAGCACTTAGCTTTAATCTCTATTAGCCGTCATCTCAGTACCTATTCAACCCGTTCGTATCGCAGAAGTACATGGTACACACAATCCATCCACCGGTTCTCTCGTCTTTTCATATGGCCACCCACGTTGTTGTAGTTAAAAATTTCCTCACATGTGTTTAAAAAATACCTTCTAACAAAAAACTATGCAACAATTTTCCACAAATACAGGGCTACATTGATGAACGTAACTGGAACACAGTTGTTTGATCAGAGGCTTGTTGCGTAATTGCGTTATGGTGAATTAAGTCACTCATCGGTTGAGTAAGAGCCCTAATTACTATGAGGTTACATATCCGAGTACTTTTATAAGTAGGCCTATAAAAAGTAGTACCTGGGCGACCGAGCTCTGCTCTGGTGAAAATAGAGAATGCTCATTTAATAGTACAGGATAGTACTACCTACTAATTCAATACTGCCATGATAGTAAGCACATACTAATTCCATGCTGCCATATCATTATTCTAATGTCAATAATGTCATGTCATTAATCATTATCTTGTTCTAAACTTTGGGCGACCGAGTTCTGCTCGGGTGAAAATACGGAGAAAACGATTTTTCCCTTAGATGAGGACCTAGCTAGATCGAGTTTTCGCCCCCGTAAACCCCTATATTGCAACTTTCATCGAAATCGTTGATGGAAATCGAAGCATGCGACCACGGCTTTACCTAAAAAAACAGACAAGCAACGGAAGGTTTCCTAGGTATGTGTTATTTTAGTGTACACTAGCTGCGCCCCGCGGATTCACCCGCATAAGTCTCGATCCCGTAGAAATATCGGTATAAAAAGTATCGTATGTGTTAATAATTAAATTGTATGGTTATAAACTACCTTTGTGCCAAATTTCATCCAAATCCATTCAGTAGTTTTTGCGTGAAAGAGTAACAAACATCCATCCATCCTCACAAACTTTCGCATTTATAACTTTAGTAGGATTTTTCCGCTCATTTAGTATTTTTTATTACTATCCATTTATTTTGGACAGAATCCACACATGTGTTAGTAACAATTTTCTTAAGATCTATGGTAATAGGTACGTAATCTAATAAAGTATTTTTTTTTTAGTTACAATTTCCCTGTAACTATTCCCACCCAGTGTGCCTGTATCGGACAGTCATGTCGGAATGCAATTATTTGCAAAATGGTGTTGGTGCTACCGTGCAGTCTTTGAAATAATGACGCCACTTCCTTACGCACTTATAGCGTGGAAACCGTTAACGCGCGCATTTGAGAACATTTGCGACGTACTACAATGCCGCGGCAACCCCAACAGCATTCTGAAAGCATTATTATACTGAATACGCCGGGGCGTTGTAGGCACGTTGCGTATACCGAACCTACAGGCCACTTGAGTAAAAAAATTGGCAATATGCCCTAAAAAGTGTTAAATCAACTTCTTTGGTACATCGAGGGAACCTACGGGCCAGCATATTGCTCCTTAACGCAAACGCCCTTTTTTTTGTGTGGGAAATTATCAAATAACTTCTCCCGCTCTGGGTGGAGCGGTAAGGCGTGTCAGACTTTTACTGACTAAAACCCACCCGTGTTCCTTCAGTTGCCTTATTACCGGGACCACGACCTCCCTTTCTGGTTTCTTCGCAACCCCGGCAGGACCATCGGCCCTAGCGGACCCCGTCAGTTCTGCTGACATCTATTTGAGGACGGCGAGCTACCCAATGCTCACCGTCCGCAAGCCCGCGCCTGCGGTGGCCGGAAGTCGGTTTGCGATTCTCGACGCTCAGGGCGTCTCCTGCGGCGGTTAGGGGCGTCAGGGCGCAAAATTTTCCTCTCCCCACGCGTTCCGCCTCCTCCTTCGCGAGCATTACGGCTTCGCAGGAGGTGACGGCCTCTCATTACCACAAACGCCCTGAGTTCTCTTTCTATATCTGGGTCATCTTTTAAGTCCTCCGTGACCAGATGATGTTTATATATCTCGGATATTTAAAGTTCTGCACAATTTTCAATGCCGTTCCATAGACCATGATCGGAGGCACTGTACTGGGTCTGTTTACCGGCCCTAAAAATCAGTACCTCACTTTTCTGTAAGTTGTATCTGCGACCATGCTAGGATACGTAGCGTTCACAAACCTTAGCCAGTGTCCTCAGGGCGTTGACCGAGGGGGCCAGCAGAACCAAATCATCAGCATAACTTATGTTGTTGACTCATGTTCCGTCAATGTAGCATCCGACATGTGTCCTGCTAAGATCCACAGGCTATAGAGGCACATAGGCTAAAGAAGCCGGTAGATGTGAGGCCACCCTGCCTTACACCGCATTCCAACCTATATTCGTCAGATAATGTATCTCCCCATCTCTCCTGGTTTATTTGGTTTTTATACTAGAAATTTAGGATACTGTTGGCATTCTCGTTTCCTCTAGCTTTCGCAACAGTATGTCATAAGCAACTGTGTCAAAGGCTTTTGACAAATCGAGGAAACAGGCATATATCGGTGTCTTTCTCTCCGTGTAATATCTGACAGTATGCTTAAGGCATAAAATAGCAGTCTCAGTGGATAATCCCGCCCTGAAACCGAATTGTGCGTCATCTAAATGTAATTACCCACTGAGACTGATTATGCAGACTGTCAAGTATCTTACCTGTTTTTTGGGAAAAGGCTTTACAGGTGCCAAGCCTTTTCCCAACTACGTTGGGGTCGGCTTCCAGTCTAACCGGATGCATCTGATCTGAATATCAGTATTTTACATGGAGCGATTGCCTATCTGACCTCCACAACGCAGTTACTGGGTAATACGATACCCGTTGGTATGACTGGTTGTCATATTTTCGGGTTTCTTACTACCCGTAACGACTGACAAAGATCTACGTATGACAGCTGAGACAAACGGCTTAATAACGTGCTTTTGAAAGCACGAAAGGATCTCGATATGTAATGGATGGCCACCCATCCACGAACCGACCACGGTGAGCGTAGCTTAAAACCATCGATTGACCCGTGCGGCTGATATCATTTAGCCACTAACAGAAAATGTAATTAAATAATGTTAATTCTAAAGAATATCTAACCCCTTAAGGTTAGAACCCGCCAGCAAATTGCAATTGGTAGAGCTAACTGAAGGTAATTGAAAGTTTCCGTAATTCCGTTAGGATAAATAATTGGTATGGGTAACCGTGTAGTCATGCATGTTGTGCGAAGGGGGATTATTAAAACCGAAGGCGTTCCAACTTCCAAATTCTGTAAATCTGAGATCGAAATATAGACTATCCTCAGCTCCTCGTATTTCAATTTCAGATTACCTTCTTGACAATATCTAGGTATTACACCTACGATTTTTACTTCATGATTTGACAGTCACGATCATTTTTTGGTAAGAGGCCACGAAAACTGATTATGCAGCTGATCTTGAAGGTGGTACTTCTAGCATCAATGTGGTTGAGACATAACTAGACGCGTTAGACTGGAGAATCCAGGCATAGTGTTCACAAATCGGACTCGATTTGTGGCCGGCAATGTCTTGACATTGATCGGAAGAGTCTTACGACCCGCAGATGAACCAATTAAGATGACAACATAGATGCAATAATTAAAAACAAGATATCAAATCTTTAAAGGGTAAATAAACCCGTCAAAGTCATAAATTCTGTTTGGTCATAATTAAGGTGATATATTGAAAAAATATGGTATTTTCTTCATCGTGTACCTTTTTAACATTTTGGTTTATGTTTTTTGACTATATAACCTAGTATCCTAAAAAAAGAATACACGATACTATGAAATTTTCAGTAAGTAACGTTCTTTTTAAATTTCGGTTTCTGTTATTTCGTTACTTTCACTTTTGGCTACAGGTTCAGATAAGTTTGTGGCAGCGCGGCTTCGTGGCGGCCGACCACGGAAGATGGAATCGCCACTCCCCGCGTGCGGGGGGAAATAAGCCACGCCCATCAAACTAATATTTATTTTCAAGGTAGGGCCTTAACCAGCAAGTAAGGTAAAATTTTTAGATGTGGTGGCGGCTTGACTTATCAAGATTCCGACAACCTTACTAAACACAAACACACATTAAAAGAAGTAGTTACACATAAAGTTAACTGCAGTTAAGTTGACTTGTAAATACAAAGCAGCGTGCCGTAGTGCCAGTGGCAAGTTAGATATGAACAGTTTGCAGTTTAAACTGTAGATATACCTACGGGGATTTCAGACAGTTTGTGTGCGGACTGACGCAAAGGAGCAATTCATAACAATGAAAAACTGGATGTGGCGGTTCAAAAGACGTTTAAAGGTACGATTCCGTAGCCGACCGCAGGCGGCAACTGCAGGCGACGATGTGTGGCCGCGACACGACTGGTTTCTATGTATTCTTATGTATTTCTATGAAGGCGACGTGTCACTAGCTTCGAAAGCTACCTATTTCATAGAAATTCATAGAAACCAGTCGTGTCGCAGCGATGCGTCGCCTGCAGTTGCCGCCTGCAGTCGGCTACGGAATGGTACCTTAACAATGGACGAATTTCAGCCGATATACAATCATATGATGCAAAAGCATCGCTGTGTCAACGGTGCAAGGTTTACTGACATATTGGACGATGACGTCAGCCTGAATTATCGTATCCCGATAAAAAAACCGGTCAAGAGCGATTCGGGTTCGAAAGGAACGGTTGCTGAGTAATCAGTTTTGTTTGGTACTACTTCTGTTTTTTTTAATTTCATGATCAGTTCACAACACCCTTACTTAGATGCAAGGCTCAGAATCGGTTTAGAAAATACCGGTGGAAATCGCTTTATTTGGATTTAACTCCGAACTTTTCTTAAGAACGTAAACGTTTTAAGAACTTTATTTTAACCTAAATTAACCGGTTTATACGACAGCGGCATGTCGTCAAACGCGTTGCAACTTGCGACTACTTGTGAGGATGCCGCGCTGAATAAAAACTAAACAAAAATCCGGTTAATATTGCTAAACGGTTTAGCCGTTTAATCCGAAAAAACCTTTACGTAAACACTCCTCCAAAAAAAAACAAACACCTGTTTCTACGTGCGAAACCGAATCTAAAGGATTTTGCGTCAAGTACATAATAAGGGTTAAAAAATTAACCGGTATCCGAGCTTTGCTTAAATGCCTTCTATTTATTATTGTAACGTGCACTATTTTACTAAATACCGATGAGACCAACCTACTCACTAAACAATAGCTCTGGGTGACCTTTAGGTTATGATCGTAATTCTCAGTATTCCCGTTAGACGAAGTATAATTATTACTACCAATGTAATCTAGAGATCATAAGGAACAAATCAACATGCGTTTCGTTAGTATACGCCACAATTTATGACGGACGTAATGCCGAATAATAAAAAAAAAACAGCTTCCCTCCGGGAGTGCCGACAGAAGTGAAAACTTGAACAATTTTATTGTGCAGGAAATACTTTTAATGAGGTGTAGGTAACGGTAAGTGTTGCGAGTTCAATTGTTTTTTCCCATCTCAAAAATGCCCAACGCGCTTATAGAAGTTTCCACTTCAAAAAACTATCTCCTTTTCAAAGCCTGCATTTGCATGCCAGGCCTGTTTTAATTTTAGTATATAAAATATAATTCGAGCAGGAACGCCGCCGTCGCTGACAGCCACGCTTGACACTTTTAATACAGTCTGGCGACAAAATAACTGTCGAACCCCGCATTTACACCTATACAGGGTGAAATTGAATTCAAAGATGTCTGCTGTTCGCTACATTTTGACGACCTATGGGAAAATAAATGTAGGGAACAGATGTTTTTTTTTTTCGCGATTTCGGGGTTGGTTCCATAGTAAAAGTTGTTCATAATGATGAGTATAAACTTCAAGGGTTTTTACCCCTTAAGAGGATGCCCATGAATTCAATTTCACCTGCACGCGTAGCATGACCACCGTAGAAACGGTTTTTGTCGACAGAAGAATAGACAAAATGACAGATTGTAATTGTTTATCTGTCATTTTGTCTATTCTTCCGTCGACAAAACCCGTTTCTACGGTGGTCATGCTACGCGTGCTGTATATACAAGTAGTGATACTTGTTTACAACAAGTAAAAGACTTGTCGTCTATAAAACATGTATCATACATAATCACCATACATACTTCAGAAGGAAAGTCAGTTACGAAGTTGCTTCTGACATGTATTGACAACTATGTATTTTGTTTACCATTTTGACAAGTTTTGTATCAACTATAGTACATACTCCATTTGAAATAAGATTACTTAGACATTTAAATACTTAAACCTTTTTTACAGTCCGTTCAACCGATTTTGAATTCTATTGCATCGGTATAACAAATGCCAGCTGCAGTAAACAGTTGGTATTGTAACCACTTTTTTGCTTTTAATGCCATCCTTATGCCTATGGTATAGAACTCAAAATCGGTTGAACGGACTGTAAAAAGGTTTATTTAAATGTCTAATCTTATTTAAAATAGAGTATAGTCTTTACTACTTTAGGGTGTAAACGATAAACGAAAACAGTAGATACGATAGAATACATATTTCATGTGTCCTTGGGTAAACGTGGTGCAATGACTTAAGGGTCGGCTATAGGCAAATCGTGTTATGGGTTTTGGATAAGTTTATTATAGAAACCTTAAAACAGTAGCTACGAAAAAAAACGTCTGGCTAGCTGAAGAATTTCAGCAGTCAGTGAAAAATTGGATTAAGGATAAACCTTGTAGATAATTGTAAAAAAAAAATAGAATGTCACTAAAAACATGCAAAAAGCACTGCCGTATTTTGATAACTTTAAGAAGTCACCTAAACTTAAATAAAGACAACAAAGATCAGTGAACCCACATATTTTTTCTGTTTTCCATCTGAATTTTCACCGTCAAGTCAATGTTATATTTTTATGACCGTGAAAATTCCGAAAATTTCCGAACTTTTTACGCAAAACAGAAGAAATGTTATGGAAAACACTGAAAACAGAAAAAATCTGAGGGTTCACTGTTCTTTGTTGTCTGTAAGTTGAGGTGACTTCTTAAAGTTATCAAAATACGGCAGTACTTTTTGCAAGTTTTTAGTGACATACAATTTTTTTACAATAATCTACAAGGTTTATCCTCAATCCGATTTTGTCACTGGCTGGTAAAACTCTTCAGCTAGCCAAACGTTTTTTTCGTAGCTTACTTTAAGTTTTCTATATCAACTTATCTAAAACCCATAGCACGATTTGCGTATAGCCGACCCTTAAGTAATAAAAAATGCAAACTGAATATTCCATATTCCTATTTCTATCAAAAGCGCAGCCATGAATATTTATATTCATGGCTGCGCTTTTGATATAGACATTCGTCTGGAGTGTTAATTCCTAGCAGACGAATATGTTCCAACTTTATAAACTTGTATAATATCAATAATAAGAACCGAGAGTTCGCGACCCGACTGCAATTTAAGGCCCCTTACACACCCTCCGGCGGCATAGTCGGATGCAGCGGGTGGCGGCTGCGAATATTTGGGCAATCTCGATAACACACGTGTGAAAGCTTTCATTACCAATGCCACTGGGATAACTACGAGTGTCCATTTAATGATTTATGTCATGTATCTTCGCGCCAACATTTTACGCATCTGATTAAGAATTAATAATTGTAGAATTTAGACACGAATTTGTGTGATTAGCCACTTTGCTTGACAAGATTTTGACTTAATAATATAAATGATTTAATTTAAATAGTACCACTTATTTCTTCAGTAGTAATCTTTCATCAGTCATCATCATTTCAGCCGAAACCTATCGGCACTCCAGAACTCATCGGCGCCATCGGCCAACCTTTCTGCGAGCAATGTGCCCTGCCCATTGCCACTTAAGTTTGGCAATTCTTCGGGCTATGTCGGTTACTGTGCTTGGTTGTCCTGCGGATCTCTTCATTTCTGATTCGATCACGTAGGCAAACTCCAAGCATAGCCCTCTCCAACGGGTGTAGTATTCTTTAGAACTATTCATTTCCCAAGTTAAGTTCGTAATAATCGTACTGTTTCCAGCACATTATACTTTTTGGTTACCTACCTTTCATGGTTTCGGTATAAACGAAGCCACCCTTGTTCTATAAACAACGTTTTTTTGGCGAAACTCAATATTATAAAAATGTACTGTGTTTACCTTTTATTTTAATTTGACCGAGATCTATCTTTTGTTTTGAGTATTTTTACGAATGTACGTGTAATTGCCCAGATTACATGGAGCCATTCACATTTCATGCCATTTAAATATTTTTGTTTTTAAACTTTAAGTCGAGACTTAAAACTACATTAAAGGCTCCTTCAAACAGGCGCGACACGCGACGCGACACAAAGGTACGTCGCGTCGCGCGACGAGCGGTGTCTTTGTGTCGCATCGCATGTCGCGCCTGTTTGTAGGAGCCTTAAAACGTCCCTCGAGCACTACTAGCATCAAAATGGCGATGATCGCATTTTGTAGACATTAATTTTATACAGGTATTTAAATGATTAAATTTGCACGTCAACTATGAAAGATTTATGGCGTTAACGTAGGTACTTATGAACTTTTATCCAACTCTATTAATTAAACGTACACTAATAAGATTTAAAGGGTCGCTTTTTAAATATTGACATTATTTTAAGATGATAATTAGGTATATTTCTTTAGAATGTCGTCATTCTCGGGTCCATTTGGATCCGATACCGAGCCAGCGGAGATTCCTGTGTTCGGCTCCAATCAGGGGCGCTTCTGAACTACCTAGGTACATTCGGATAAACCATTACATGAATTGCCATGCTTAGCCACAGGCCAGTGCCCAACCAAAGCACTACTATATCCTTACATCAGCAAATACCCGGTTAAGTGAATAGGTTCTCAATAGAACCTATTCACTTAACCGGGTATGTATACCGTGGCGTACCATGCCAATGCACGGTACGCCACGGTATATCTTGTTTATGTACCTACCAAAGTTAATAATAGTGACAATAGAAAACAAGCTAAAATTACATTAAAATAAAGTTGATTATAATTCGTGGTACAGAATCCATTAGATATTCGTAGTTAATTAAGCACTAATAACATTTTAATGGTCTAGCTAGTCTACCTCGCCTCCTAAGAAACTTATTTGTGAGTTGATTGAGATTGGTGTTGGCTCAGACCAAATAAAAAACAAAGACATAGCGCTGTCAACAGTGATGTGAAGCCGGTTTCGTAAACATGTGTGCACTTAGTGAGGTGTAATTTGATTGTAGTTCTATTGTAAATGGTTTTAAACGTGTGAGCGTGTATGCACAGGGAGGAGGTGCAGTTTTGGCATGCTTCACTGCATTGTTCGCAGCGCTCTGTCTTAGTTTTTTATTTTGTCTAGTTTCGTAAATCTTTTAGGACCTGTCACCTACAGTAGTAGTATGTAGGTACCTACCTATTCACCGGCTACAGGCTTCCTGCGGGAAGTTTAAACATTATTGATGCTAATATTGCTAACGATGATTAATTATTGATGGAATTTTAAAAAATTTAGAAACGTGCCGCCGCGCTAGAAAAATTTGAGGTTATTTGGGGGTTCTAGAGGGTCTCCTGAACCCTCTACAACAATTTCTTTTTTTTGGTGGAGACGATTTTAATGTTTTTAGGTAGGTACTTATGTTTAAAAAACATCTACTTATTTACGGATGCAAGAGCGAGCGAAGCGAGCTCGGAACTTGGGGCACCCCGACTCGGACAGGTGAGGTTCGAAGGGGATGACAAGGGCTCCAGTGAGCGAGCAAAGCAAGCGAACGAGTCCCCGTCGTTTATCTCCTTCGTGTTAGGTTCAGACAGAAATAGGACAGAAGAAGGACAGTTGTTTTCTTTGAGCGCTATGCGAAATGATAAAAAAAAAACAAAAATAGGTCATAGCTTTTGAACCGTAAAGAATTGCACCAACATTCTCAGGGTTAAACAGTTAGGAAATGACCTTGCCCACGCCCTTATTCGATTTGATCCATACTTCAAGGGACACCCTGTTTATAAGAGCCATTACTTGTATAAACCTTTAATATTTAATGTACAATATAATATGCTGTTGGCGTACCTATGTACAGTACCTGGTCGACCGAGCTCTGCTCGGCAGAAAATAGATAAACATATCATCCAGGTATACCAAAGTTGTATCACATTCCCGAAGCTGTGAAAATAAAGAATACAAATTTTCCCAGATATGAGACCTAGCTAGATCGAGTTTTTGCCCAGTAAACCCCTATATTGCAACTTTCATCGAAATCGTTAGAGCCGTTTTCGAGAACGTGGTTACCAATATTAAATATTGCTCATTTAATACTAAAGGATAACGCGTATAAATGTATACCTACTTATAAACATTTTTTTTTAACTTTCATCTTGACCTTAGAGACGTTTGACATTGACCTTGAAAATGTGTCTCCTGTGAACTGGTGGGCCCTCCTCCCTTCCACCTCACTCTACATTTACTTTATCTACCTTTATACATGAGATTTATGTCACATAAAAAATTGTTAAAATAAAACTATGTATCTCCGGCGGGGTGGTTCACTAACCATAAGCCCCTCTCCCCCTCCCACCCTTCCTTACCCCTATAGAGGCGGTACGTTTCTAAACTTTAACTTCTACCGTTGTATCATATGCTACGTTTAGCAGTGAATGTAAAACAGTTCATGGGCTAAGTGAGCCCCAAATTCTCCGAATGGAAGATCCTTCAGGCTGTATTTAATTACCTGTCGGAGGTTAGAACATGTTCGAGTAGGTAAATCCCGCTCTTCCAATCCCGACGCGTGGTAGCAGTAGAAACTAGGTAAGTAGGTGGCACGTGGAGTTTTAAGGCTCTTACAAACAGGTGCGACACGCGACGCGACACAAAGACACTGCTCGTCGCGCGACGAGCGGTGTCTTTGTGTCGCGTCGCGTGTCGCGCCTGTTTGAACGAGCCTTTAACCGTAAGGAGCCTTCTCCTTTTTAGGGTTCCGTAGTCAACAAGAAACCCTTATAAGTTACAGTTTCGCCATGTCCGTCTGTCTGTTTGTCTGTCCGCGGCTTAGCTCAGAGATTTAAGTACCTACTAGGACCCTGTAATTTGGCATGGGTATACATATTAACCGCGCCGACAAAGCACACGCCGGTAAAATAAAACCCATGTTTTTTTTTGTTTACCTCCCCTACACGTAAAGTGGGGATGTTTTTTTTTTTCTTTTCTCATCTATCCTATTGTGTGGGGTGTCGTTGGAAAGGTCATTCAAAAATATTGTGAGTTTATGTAAACCATTTTTGGATTCAGGGATCCGTTTAAGAAATATTAAGCTTTAAATTGCTAAGTTTTGTTAAAGTCCAGGTTGGTTCTGGATATGTGGAAAAAATCACAGCCGTAATAAATAATATAATTAAATTAAAAGAAAAACTATCACAGCTAAGTAGGCTCTGCAAATTAACAAGTAATGTAAAATAAATCGACCAACTTACATTCGCAGTTGAAATAACATGTTCCCATACATTCCGTATGGGAGAACATGTTTTTAAATTACAATGTTAAGTTTGTTCTTGGGATAAATTTATCCTATATACGGAACCCTTCATTGTGCGTGGTCTGACACGCACTTGGCCGGTATTTTTTACCCTGATGCAGGGTGTCAATTTGGCTAGCCTTTTCCCAATTATGTTGGGGTTGGCTTCCAGTCTAACCAGATGCAGCTGAATACCAGTATTTTACATGGAGCGACTGCCTATCTGTAGACCTCCGCAACGCAGTTACTGGATAACAAGATACCCCTTGGTAAGACTGGTTGTCAGACTTTCAGGCTTCTGACTTACCTTCCCGTAACGATTGTCGAAGATCTACGAATGACCAAAGGCTTTTAACGTGATTTCCGAAGCACGGAGGGACCATCGTAATTTCGTACATCCACGAACTGACCTCGGCAATCGTTGCTTAACCTTGAAGGCCGACCCGTGCTTGATCATGACTACTAAATGAAACGTATAGACTGTAGGTAAGCAAGCTATTTTTAAATTTTGTACTCTATTCAGTAATCCTTATAAAAGAAAGCCCGAATCTGTCCCAGGACTCCCAGGTGTAGGTGGATTACTCTACATAGTTCGAAACCATTTGAGCACTAATTAGTCATGTTTCAGCTTTCATTGTTTAATGTTAAAGAGAGGTTTCTGTAGAATAACAAATATCTACGGCGCCTCAATTAGAAAAACGAAAGGTCTAAAGGCTCCTACAAACAGGCGCGACACAAAGGTACGCCGCATCGCGCGACGAGCGGTGTCTTTGTGTCGCGTCGCGTGTCGCGCCTATTTGTAGGAGCCTTAAATAAAATCAAAATCAACTCGTAGGGGATGGCGAAGCTGGCCCCCGACGAGACTTCATAGGTACCTACATATCTACCTACCGTTCTTACCTCCCGCGTGCCGATCGTTCTGGGTCAACGTGCCCTAAATTCACGGTTTTGGGCTGAAGAAAATAATCGGAAAAGCGGATATTTCGGTCGGAGTTCAGTACATAATCAGGATAACGTTCTTTAGGAATGCAGTGATCAGTGATCGGGCTTTCGTGTTTTTGAGAATGGGGTACTTAGAAGTGTAATCCCTAATAGGCAAGTTGTCAGCAAGTCACTTATCTACGAATATTGTGCATTTGTTGACCTTGTGCCGATACATATGCGCATCTTTCAATTTTAACTGTATGTACGTTCACTAGTTCAAACAAAATCAAATTTCAATGTTATACCCACTAACAAATACACTAAATTAAATACCACATATTATGTATGTACCTCTAAGAACCGTAATAATCTCATTGAACAGAGACGTTGCATTATCGAAAGTGTACAGGTATTCATGTAAATAATCCTTATCACCTAGGTGCTTAGCTAACTCTATTGTGTGGTCATTATGGAGTGAACTGAACAAATAACCACAGAGCTACAACTATAATATCCTCTACTTTTAAGTTATATGGAAGGTATGGAAGTCAATTTTGTTTCGTCTAGAATCTAGACACCGGTCGACCTCGAAACTATTGAATGTTTCTTAATCATGCGAATACCCCGTTATAACTAATTATACTTTTTTTAAATATAAATGATTTACACTTAATAGGGTAGTACCTATTCTAAATGTATAGCATATCATACGTATGCCTAGGTAGGCACCTGACGTAATAATTTTGACTCTATCACAGAAAAAATAATAGTCTCTACACTTCTACAGCCTAAACCTACCTACTCTCGTAAAAGAATAATTAATTTAGTATCTAGTGGTTACCTACCTAGTCAGGTACCTAGTTATTTACTTTTCTAATGACACCATTCGTTGTTTTAAATATGTACGTTTGTCACACACGATTAACTAACGAACGACTATATAGGTAGGTAGGTATTCTATATTTGCTAAGATAAGCACAAGCAGTTGAGGTTATTTTACACATAATAATATTACAAATAGCAGTTTAATGCATAAATATATTCTTAAAAATGTGTGCTTAAAAACTAAAGTTTTGACTTACTTTTAAAAAGTTTCGTGTTCTTTTACCGCTGGAATATCATTCAGAAAACTTTCTCGCATTGGTCAACTCTTACAAGATGTAGTTATAATAACACAAGTTCATGTTATAACAACAGAAACCATTGTTATCCGGATCATGACTCATACTAGAAAATTATTCCCGTAACGACCACTCACGAACACTTGAATTTGCCGCAATTATGTCATGTAAAGAAATATCTTTTAAAACATAATTTTATGTTAATCTTACCGTCACTCACAACAATTAACACTTTGCTAACAATTAATATCCAAATTGTATTAGTAACTCGAACGAAACAACACTGCACACAAGTAAATCACAACTTGAACTAAACTTTGGCAACTTAGAATAAAGTAGGTACATAACTTCCAAATGGTCCTAACTTCGTAATATCTTCATATTATAAAATTAACTACATATTGAATTATTAGGTAGGCAATATTAAATTCTACTTTTGGCCGGAAATCGTCCGTCTGCAGTATAACAATAAAAAAATAACCTTTTACGTTTACCTATTTTATTACATCGTAGCTAAAGCATTTTTTGTAAAATTGAAGGCCATAACTCGTGTTGTAGAGTAAGCCTTTGTGCACCACGATAGAGTTGCTTTTGGTAATTCTTTTCGACGCCTTTTACTGCGTTCCGATTTACAGAGTTCCAATTGGAATCCAGCGGTTACAGATAACATATACCTATGGTATCATAAATTATTGACATCTCAAGTGAAGAATTATTTCATAGCGAATGAAATAAAACTAGCCCCTATTCAATCTTCTGAATTTTCTATCCATGTTCAATGCCGAAGAGTATTTTTTTTACTTTGATATTTTAAAATAAAACAGGAGTATTTTTCAAAATTTCGCTAACGTAGCAGATGATTTTAATACCCATGTTATTTTTAATATTTTAATTATTTGTCCACAACCAACATGTGCATCCCTCTTGTGCACAACAGCGGAACAAAACATAATCGTACGAAGTATATTAAAGTAATGATAGATGGCGGTAGATTCAGTTCTATATGATAGATATATGTACCAATTTTGACATCTATGGATAGTAAAGTCGTGCTGGGTCACTGACGTATATGATTTAAGGTGGATCCAGACTTGGCGAGGCATGCGCTCCGCACGGCGCACAACGCATGCCTCGCAAGGTGTGTACCTTTATATTCGTGGCGAGGCATGAGCTACGAAGTCAAAATCGGTTGAACGGACTGTAAAAACGTTTGTTTAAATGTCAAATCTTATTTCAAATGGATTATTTGTAGTACATAATGCACGTAGGCATGCGTTGTGCGCCGTGCGGAGCGCATGCCTCGCCAAGTCTGGATCCACCTTTATACGTCAGTGTGCTGGGTACTTCTTTGACGGTATGCTTTTACCACAGACATATAATATGCCTGTGGCTTTTACACCGCACTGGTGTAGCCCTGCCCCTATAAGCTGCATTGCTCATAGATCAAATAGAAAATATTACACTAATAACTTGGTTGGATGCTTCATTATTAATTTCATGTTCTCAGTATAGTTACAATAAACACAAAACGATAGTTTTATCCAACAATCCCAACTATAATACAATAATTAAATTATGTAGGTTCCATAATATTATTTCAATGGCCATAACGCTATTGAAATAATATTTTAAAAAATTGTGGCGTGTTTTTTCACTTTCCTGTGACTGCTTTTAGGCTGGGAATACAAGTAAATATACATGTACATAGTCTGATAGTGCGATAGTCTGATCCGGCTATCAAAACAATGCAAACTATCCGACTATAGGATCGGATGAGTGTAAGTGTGTTAAATGTTCAAACAAAATAGAGGCTTCAAAGCCTTCCGATAGCGGGATCAGACTATCGGATCCGAGTATCTGATGAAAAAATCGGACGTGTATTTCCAGCCTTAGATCGCGTTCACACCAAGCGTAATAGTCGGCCGCCGACGACAGTGCCGTGCCGTCTACTGTTAAAACTCTCAAGGCATACCAATCACGTTTCTTTTCTATTTTTAACCGACTTCAAAAACGGAGGAGTGCGTTCAACGAGTTTTTATTTTCATATTTTTTTCATGTATTTACCCGGACTTCTCAAGTTTTACTACCCAGTACCCAGTAGTCCTTGAGAGCAAACAAATACAGAAAACACTCTAGATTGATTAATGCTCCTTGTAGTTTTCCCTGTGAAGCAATTTTTTACTCGGAGTATACCATGGCATAATACCAGCGATACGGCATGAATTGCACAAATGTTTTTGTGCAGTGGGGAAAGTTGGGCAAAGCTAATTGTAGATGGCGTGATCATAGCTAGGTCCCTACATATATTATGTGGTCATTCATGAGTTTAGAATTGATTTCAGTATTCCGTTGTTTTCGGTGATTAATCACTATCTTCAAAATGTTTACTGCATACCTTGAATAGGGTGTAATTAAAAAAAATTAAAAAAACTCTACGAATAGCTCTAACAATCTTTTGATCTTATAATCTAGGCTTTTGTGTAACTAACGAATCAAAAACCTGCCTAGCCTTTTCCCAACTTCGTTGGGGTCAGCTTCGTATAACCGGATGCAACTGAATACCAGTATTTTCGACTGCATAACTGACTTCCACAACCCAGTTACTGGGTTGCTAAGAAATGAAAAAAATAATACCGATACGATACAGTCATGACTTCATCGAAACCGAAACAACAGGCCAATACTGCTGAGTACGATAAAATTAACCAGGAATTAATCGAAACAAAATAATTAATGAATGAACAGTAGCACATTGCACAATATCTACACGTATTGGGCAGTCAAGCAACGAAAGTCCTCGATTAGTTTCTATTATTTCATTAATTGTTTTGCGGTACCAGTTTCACTTTCCTACATAGTGATTGAGTCTCAGTCGAGTCGTTAACTAATATTATTTATTTTATGAGGAATATGCGAGGCATATTCTATTTTTGATCGCACAACCTAATGGCCACGTTTTAATATTTTGGCCGCTAATGGCGCCAACGTGGCTGTCAGAATCTATTCTGTGTATGGTCACCGGCGATCAGAGTCGTTGCGTGTGTATCTACCATTATGCTCGTTCTGACCGAGGAGTGACGCTTGTCATGTTGTCAAGCCATGTCAAAGAACACGTGGACGAATGACAAGTTTACTGGGTCTCTCTTTCTATTTGGTTCTGAGTAAAGGGGACAAATACCTGTATTCGACCTTGATTTTATTTTGAATTGATTGAAGGTTCGGGTTCGAGGTTTTTTTTAATTGCGCTTATGTCAAGTGTAGTGGTGGACGTTGGGATTTCGCAAAATAATACTGCTCAAGATTTATTATTGCTGAGCCCTTCCTTAGATAAAGGTATTTGTAGCAGTTCATAAAAACCTGTAATAAAATTATAAAGTAATTGTAATTTGTGATTTTTGTTCCATTCTTAATTTATTTAATAAAAATGTGTCTTTATTTACAGTCGCTGCGTGGCACAGTTCTTTCAGCGAAATGACTAAAAGCCGCAGTGAGTTTAGGTTTCTAGTGTATGCGGGTGCAATATTCGTATGCTATTTCATTTATGGAATGCTACAAGAGAAAATAACGCGGGGTAAATATGGGGAAAATAATGAAAAGTTTACGTGTACATTATCGCTGGTCCTTACACAGTGTGTGGTGAATTACATCTTCGTGCAACTTATAATGGTAAGTCATCTTATAATAGGTACCTTAGTTTTTGTGTTTTCCAGTCCTGTTAAATCCCTTTATTTTAAAAGTTATATTAAAACTGTAACGGGGCTGTAAATACAGTAGAATTGCAGTAGTGTTTCTATTCTATAGTTATAATTAATTGGTTATGTACTTTCGTCTTATTATTGGAAAATTCTATAATTTTCATATGTTAGTTTATGTGATGAACAAGATATTTTCATGAGTGTTTTTTGACTTTCAATATTATGCAATATTGGATTTGTTTAATAGGTTTACCTTATCATGGAATAAGGATTAGTGTGTTGTATAGTTTCATGCCCACTTGTACCACAGATCACACACATTTAACACCAAACATATTTATAACATCATTCTGTCACTGTTATCTTCAAATAATTGACAGATATAGAACATTGTTTTTAAATTAGTTAAGCCCTAAACATGTTGTGGTGCAAACAGGCCTTAAATACCTATTCTTCAAAATCAAACCCTGATATACTTATTCAGTAAGCTGTTGTCCTGGTAGTATGCCTGCATTGGGAAACAGATAACTTTTGATAAAGTCTTGTTTTGATAACTCACTGTCATTAGTAGTAGAATATGAGAAAATTATATCTACATAATCCCCTGTTTTATCTTCTCTTAAAATTATGTACCTTTAAACAGTATCTACAGTAATCTATAGGATATATAGTAATCTATTTCTATCAAAAAGGTAACATTATTATCTATCTCATTTCAGTTATCATGGAAGAGGGAATCAGACTCAACCAGAAAAGTGTATTATTTCTCATCGGCCCTGACATACCTTCTCGGTATGGTCTGTTCAAACATGGCTCTGCAATGGATCAACTACCCAACACAAGTAAGATCTGCCGTTTTAATACTGTATCTGTTTTTCATAACATAAGCCCCCTACTAAAAAATAGCACTGTACTGTTATTGCAACATTCAATTTAAAAAAAAAAGCTTATGCTACGAACATAGAACCTCCTCCTTTTTAGAAGTTGGTTAAAAAGAAGAAGAGGGGAAGATATCAGAGAATATGGTTATTTTTTTTGCAAAAAGCATAGTAGTTAAAGTGAAGCACATTCTCATTGGGGTTGGCTTGTAGTTTAACCAAACAATGATCTGGGACCAACAGTTTAAAATGCCTTCTGAGGCACAGAGGAGTCTTGATAATAATGCGATGGATTGTGACCCATCCACCCATACTATTATTTATTAAAATTTTTGGATAATCATATATTTTTACAATGTTTGCACCATGTATCTATTAGATATTTAATTTATCAGTCTTTGCTTCATTTTTAATTCTTTCTACCTATTGTGATATAGTCATGATATATATAGTCATGATATATTCACATATAATTACATAATTAATGTATACAAAATTGAAGGTTCTTACCCATTCTTCTCCAAACAAAACTACCTTCTGGAAGAGGCGACTATAATCAATTCATTTTGTTTTTGTAAATTTTGACTTTGAAACTCTTGACATTCAAAAGTTTCTTTTATGTGCCTATTTGAAATAAATGTTTTGACTTTCATGGACCGACCTCTGCAAACTCTGCAAATTTTTTGTATTTATCTTTTGATTACAATTTTCAGGTGGTTGGCAAAGCAGCGAAGCCGATACCAGTGATGATACTTGGTGTTCTCATTGGACATAAGTCCTACCCAGTGAAGAAGTATCTATTCGTCCTGCTGATAGTACTTGGTGTAGTCATGTTTATGTACAAAGATCAAGGCAAGAAAACTGTGGATGAGTCTTCTGGGATTGGAATTGGGGAAATCCTGCTTTTTCTGTCACTGACCATGGACGGGCTTACTGGTGCTGTACAGGTAAGCTTTATTTTTTTTGAGCGGTGTTACTGGTTCATAGTGCTGTGTGTGTGTGTATTCTGATTGCTACATACCTTCCAATTTCAAGCTACAGTTAGAGAGAAAATCATTTTTTAAATGTGTACATTTATGCTTTTGATTGTACAAGGCTGTAAATGTTTTAGAAGTGTGTTATATTGCTACCGATTATACTAATACATACAGCGGCTGCAATGTGAAGGTAAGGTACACTTAAAATCAGCTGAAAATCAGCATCATCTGACTTTATGCTGAGCTCAAGCTCTTTTGGCATTATGATCATTGTTTTCTGTTTTTATAGTTTTAAAGAGTATTTTTCTGCTGTAATGCAAATAAAAGCATTTTTCTGTCTTACGTGTAAAATGTTGAAAGCTTTCCATATTAAAACTAGTTTCAGAGTCATGGAAAAGGGTAAAACGAGAACAGGAACATTAAGTGACACTGGATTGAAATAAACTGGGTTCAATGCATACCATTAATAGCAAGTGCTGAGCGTAGATCTCTATTTTGAGAGCCCAATTAGGTCATGATGGGTTTCTGAACTTATTTATTCATCATATCACACACACATTGATTCTTAAGATATTGCTTCGAAAGTTCGAATCTTAGCCATCGGGTCTTCATATCAACATAGACGGTGAACCACTTCAGAGCTAGAAAGAGTTGTTATATAAGGGAATGTTTTCTTAGAAACAAGTTTAAACAATAATAATATTCTGATGATATTCAGAAATAAGCTACTGTTCTCATCTTCATTATATCTGTTCCTTGGGGTTAATTCTTAGCCACGAGTCTGCTAGGTGTACTATCAGTACAGACAGTAAGATTTTAAGAGTTCAACTGCTCAGTGCATGTACTATTATTTGCAGGAAATAAAATAAAAGCCCTAGTTTTCCAAAATAAATAAAACAGTGTATTATTTAACTGTTTTCAGGAGCGCATAAAGAGCGAATCGTCACCTTCTGCATATGCTATGATGATGAATACGAACTGGTGGTATGTTGTGCCCTCTCTATATTTTTTATAGCCATAAAGTGACTACTGGGCGGAGCAAACGAAAGCATCATGTGTAATATCTATTAATGTCTATTTTGATAAATACGGCGATGAGTTAAACTTCTTGCATTTTGCGAAATTTATATCCATCTTGCTCAAGCTAACCCTGCTCAAAATGTGCCCAAAACTCTGCTTGCGTAAACTTAATGTACCTACACCTGGCGAGAAAAGAAATATCGATACTAAAATTATGAACTAGCTCTGCCCGCGGCTTCTCTCACCTAACTATGTATTTAATTGGTAATGCCAATAGAATACTGTAAGTTCATGGAATTTGAAGTTATAGTATATTCGTAATATTTTCTACACCATAACTTGATTTGGTTAATTTAAACAAAAACTTGTTGGTACATCTTTGGTTTTTAGGGTTCCGTACGTCTGAATGAAAAAACGGAACACTTATAGGATCACTCGTGTGTCTGACTGGCTGGCTGGCCGTCTGTCTATCCGTCTGTCACAATCAATTTGCTCCGAATCTAATGGACCTAAAAACCTTAAAATTGTAATTTATTTCACTTGTTTGTGAACTTTATTTTAGAACAAAAGTGAGAATATGCAAAAAACCGGTTTTGTGATATTTTTTTTTACCTAAACGCTTAAATTTAAGGTAATTAAGTAATGGGTATCATCCATACTCATATTATAAATTCAAAAGTAACTGGCTGTCTGTCTGTATGGTACGTTTTCACGCCTAAACCCCCTAGACCCCACGGAATCCATCTAGTGGTTTTCATTATTCTTCGACATACATACAGAATACAGATAAACGGACGAAAAGTCTAAAAACAATTTTTTCGGCATTTGCCTGCATCATTTCGATATCTCGTAAAAAAAAAAAAAATATCAATATACAGTTTTGACTTCGTTGCGATTTCATTGAAGTGAAAACTTCCAACTGCCAACTGTCCAACGTGCCAAACACGTTGGACATTCTTGAGATGGGACTAAACCATTGATTTCGCGACATTCTTACGACACCAGCTTTTGACCATTAAAAAGATATCAACGCGTTGATTACCGCGGTGGCCATTTTTTTCAAGTGTTCACTTCTGTCGGCACTCCCGGAGTGCCACTGTTTTTATTTTATTTATATTATATGTATAGATGCGAAAGTAACAATGAGTGTTTCTGTTTGTCCGTCTGTTGCTAAAAATATCAACAAAAAAAAAATGTTACACTTTCAGGTCATCGCTGATTCTGTCGGTGGGCGTGATCTTGAGCGGTGAAATATTCAAGTTCGTCTTGTTTGTGTCGACATACCCTGAAGTAATAATATACCTCGTGGGATTAGCCACCGTCGGTGCTTTGGGACAATTGTTCATATTCTATATGGTGAGAGTTAGAATCCTATTGTCACTTTTTTTATTTATTTAGGATTTCCAACAAAAGACACACAGTATATTGCACGCCACGAAAGAAGGCCCTTTAAAGCGGCGCTAGTGTCTATGCCATTGCATCACAATGCATTAAAAAAATGTAGTTCCTCAATTTTCCGCGGGCCTTGACACATACAACATGGGACACATACAACAAAGGCAACATCAGGTATTAAGTAGGTGTACTTATTCACTAATAGGAGTTCACAGCATGCACAATAAAGTTAACAGCTCAGCTAACAAAGATAAATTATTAATAATACTTTAAATGTTTAACAAGATATTCGTCAAAATTGAAAAACGTTAATAAATTTTAAAGGCAGAAAAAATCACATTGAGATACTAAATTAAACCTTTTCGGGGTCTGTTAACCAACTACTCATCTAGGCAACTCCAACGTGTTCAAACACGGCGGGTCTACGATGAGTCAGGTCGAGCTCCTGTGACCACCTTTCTGCTCTCTCATCAGAGTGTGTTATCATCAAGATCAACTGAACGAGTACAAACACTATACGTCTGCTGTAAGTTGTCGAGTAGTTGGTTAGGTTGCAGCAGCAGATCAAGGATACCACATTATTACTGTGTCAACAAATTTAAAATACGAGCGCGCCTTACAGAGCCGTATATGATGGATAACATCAGAAATCTTGGCTGACGTATATGATATAAACAATATTTATCACCATCACCGTCATCATCATTTTCATGATCATCATTCTGTTTACAATTTCTCGGAAAATGGGCTGGTACCATCTTTTTTTTTTGGGGGGAAATTATCAAATAACTTCTCCCGATCTGAGCGGAGCGGGAGGGCGTGTCAGACTCTTACTGACTAAAGCCCACCCGTGTTCCGTCTGTTGCCCTGTTGCCGGGGGCCACGATCTCCCTTTCGGACTTCTTCGCAACCCCGGCAGGCATCGGCCCTAGGGGACCCCGTCAATTCTGCTTTGAGGCGCGCGTGGAACATAACGCGCTGACACGGGCCTAGCCCTTATTGGACGGCGAGTTACCCATTGCTCACCGTCCGCAAGCCTTCGCCTACGATGGCCGGAATTGGCCTGCGATTCCCGACGCTCAGGGCGTCTCTTCCTGCGGCGATTAGGGGCGTGAGGGCGCGAAATTTGCTTCTCCCTCACGCGTTCCGCCTCCTGCTTCGCGAGCATTACTGCTTCGCAGAAGGAGGTAACGGCCTCCTATTTCCTCTCGCTCCGTACCATGGCCTGAACCAGGGCCGGACGCGAGAGATCACCGCCGCCGACCGCCTCCATGAGGACACGGCGATGCTCCGCCCGAGGTTGGTACCATCTGACAGCCAACTCTAGCACCGCGCTCGCTCATTGGTCAAATAGCGCGCGCTTCCCCGGCTTCCAGTTACACACTTCCGTCCCTTTTCACGAAATCACACCCACAGATTGCAGGAAAGCTAGAGGAAACATGTTCCTCATAACCAATGTGGACACGACAACACGTTGCCGTTATTTTAGTCAAAGTGGACATGGTCTTTGACAGCTTTACACTGATCAGAAACTTGATCAGCGGGGTAATTGCTTAATAACACACTTGCAATGCCACTGCAATTCATATTGACCATTCAATAACCATTGCGTTATTTACGTTGTCGAGCAGACGACTTTTAAACATTTCTCAAAAGTCAAATTCCTTCAAAATCATATTGTGTTTTGTAAGTGTGTTACGTAATTGGAGTGCAGATTTGCATGTCAGTGGATGTCTACGCTGCAAGTCGGTTTTGGGATTTAACTTGCACGCGTGCATGACCACCATAGAAACGGGTACAGGACAGTGAAAACGTAACTAGTCGTTCCATTTGCTGAGCCTTATCAAGCTGCCATAAAAATGATAACAAAATCTTGCTCTTAGCAAGTCATAAACTGCAAAGATATTCTAATAATTTAAATTATTTTTGAGCTTATTTTTAAGTCCCTTTCTAACCCAGTTATCCAGGTGTTACTGTTGGAAGTTTAAATTTCCTGAGTATATGATCTGCCTGAGAAGATAGCTATAGAAGATTCTTTACACATATTTTAATAGGACAGCAGTGGTACCATCGGGGTTACGCATATCTAACGACTTTGAAAAACAAAGTCCCGTGCACACGACCCTTTTTTTCGTAGGTTAGCGTTACTATTGCGGCCGAGCGGTGCAAGCAAGAATAGTCGTTACAGAGTACAGATGCGTTTCTTCGATAGTATGTGTCGTAGATCGTGGATTCGAACCCCGACAGGCAATTTACTTGGTGTAATTTCATCACCACTGCTCTCAAAACGGTGAAGAAAACATCGTGAGGAAACCGACATATCTTAGAACTGAAATCGAAGAAATGTGACAGCCACCAAACCGCACTCTGTCCGCGTGGTGGATTCTGACCTACTCCCTCTCACAGAGGCTTGTGTTCCAGCCCTGGGAACGTAACAGGCTGATTACGCTAAAGGATATAACACACATATAAACTCGGAAACTTCGGAAAGGGATCGTCACCATATCAACTCGAGCCATTCAGTATTATTTGTATGAAACTCCCTACTGCAACGCACACTAATCGCAATCGTGACGTAATCGCATCGGCTCGGGACTCGCCGGTTTGACGGCGAGGCGAAAGACGATACGGTGACGATCCCTTTCCGAGTTGATATGTGTGCTATGCACGATATACGCTATGTACCTTTAATAGGATAAACAAAACAGGAACATAAGTATGACGCAACTCAAAATAATTCCAGGTGGCAGAGTACGGCCCACTCCCATGCTCTGTGGTGACAACGACGAGGAAGTTCTTCACGGTGCTGATGTCCGTCATCATATTCGGCAACGTGTTGCTGCCGCGGCAGTGGTTCGGAGCTGTCCTAGTATTCGCAGGTATGAGTTTATGAAATCCTTCTGCCTAGCCTTTCCCCAACTTTGTTGGGGTCGACTTCTAGTCAAACCGGATGGAGCTACCAGTATTTTACATGGAGCGACTCCATATCTAATCTCCACAACCCAGTAACTGGGTAATACGATACCCCTTCTTAAGACTGGTTGTCAGACCCATAACGATTATCAAAGATCCACGAATGATAGCCGAGACCAACAGCTTAACGTGCTTTCCGAGGCACGGAGAACTCTCGGTATGTAAAGATAGCCACCCATCCACGGGCCAACCCCGGCGCGCGTGATGAGTTGCACTCTCTGTAACTTTATTCTCATAATCCGATGGGATGGCAATCCGACACAACCAGATATTAAAATTAAAATAATTTATTTTCTCTTCACAAACAATGTCATCTTATAATTTAGACAAGCTTGAAAAACTATGTGACACTAGTTTGTGAGAGACTGGTGTCTGCACTAGGAATACCTGTATCGCAGATAACCAGGAGAACCACACGGTATGTAAACATAATCAGTTAATTAGTCAATGTAAAGGGATAGGATATATCATAAAAATCAATTATTCAACAAAAAGATAATAAAATGCAAAAAAAAAATGCGTAAACTATTATGTGTCGGGAATTTAGAGGGATGGACTATTTTGGATGAGATATCACGCGCAAGTTTACGTGCTTTTTGTGGTACGGGGAGTCACCACCAACGTCCAAACTCCGGGCTTCTACTGAGAAATTCCTAATGGTTTATTTAGGAAATTTATTTACTTTATGCAAAACTGAAGTTGCCAGTTTCGAGCATCCATTCTCTTCCGTCTTCGAACGAGATTAGCTTATTCCCGATACTTACCCGCTGCTTCCTTCTGGCGCATACAAGTCTGACTACTAAGCCGATATCAGACGCTTCATTTTTTTTATTTTTGCCTGTCATTGGGCATATTTCACTCGAAGTGAAACTATAGAACGCAAAATGAATGAAAGACAAAAAATAATTTGTGAACCGATCCAACGATGATGGATTTTTGCAATCGGCATCTTTGACTCGCCAACCGATTGATCCAAAATTAAAATGAAAGGAGCAGCACGCTCAGCATGACCACAATAGAAACGGGTTTTGTCTACGGAAGAATAGACAAAATGACAGATAAACAATCACAATCTGTCATTTTGTTTATTCTTCCGTCGACAAAACCCGTTCCTGTGGTTGTCATGCCACGCGTGCTGATAAACGTTAATTCCTACCTAATTTTAGTCGGTATCGTGTGAACGTGGAATGAAACAAAAATTAACCTTCACTTGAGTGAACTATTTACTCGATTGAAGTGTCTGATATCGGCTTCAGAGCCTGCAGACTGCAACCGCAGACCGCAAGCGACACTACTGTGCCGCGCAATCTGTGCGCGCAATTAATAAGCGCAGGACGAATAAGTCGCCTAAACATAATTTCGAGATTCAATCCGATTCACGCCCACTCTGATGACGTCAGTGCGCTTTGGAAGTCAGGGTGCAATGCCTAACGCCATCTCTGGTACATTTACTTCGTGGTTGCGTGTCATTAATCAAGTTTTTTCTTTTGTTTTCAGGCTTATTCCTCGACATGTTCTACAGCAAAGGCAAGCAGTCCCAGAAGAGAGTGGCAGGGAAATGATGACTGATAAAATACAATATAGAGGCTAGAAAATTTATATTAAGAGATAAATAATGGACTCAGGCGTTAATTAATGAAATTAAAATGATAATGTCAGGGGATGCGAATCGATCCCCTTTGAATAATACACCCCGACTTGAATAATGGCGTAAATTCATTGAATTTTAAGAGCTCGGTTGCTAATATTGTGTCTTTCACCGGCTTTTGTATACGCCACATTTAAGGTACTTACCGTTAGACTGCTAGCGTTTCAAATTGCGTATACCTGAAAACTTGACTTTTATATCATCCCCGCCGTATCACTCAAAATTTCGGCCCGCGGGACAAGAGTTAGCGACATGACATTAACAGCCAAAAATAAAAAAGTGTATTTAACCAAGTACAGTGCGGGCCATTAAAGATGAGACTTGACGCACCACGTGGTTTGACTTGCGCAGTAGACGATTTATGGGTCTCTTTAGCGGTATGAGGTCCCCGCTGGGGCGTCATCGGGGCGGGGGAAAGGGCGGTGGGAGGCGCGGTCAAGTCTCATCTTTAATGGCACGACCTGTATAGTGGTTTAACTTTTTAATAAAAATGTTGTGCATAACCTTATGTGATGTATTTACACAGTATTGAACACTCATGATTACCTATTGTTACTATATCTTTGTAAAGATGTCGTTTGTGTGCCTTGCTTGATAAACAAATATATAAAAAGCGTTTAGAACACAAACTATGAAAACTTATTCGTTTTTGTGTCAATGCCTTAACGCCTTCAAAATGCTAACTCGATACAAATGTACATTCCTCTACTATTAACTCTTAGGTTCCTTAATTTATTTATTCCTCTAGCTAGATATTGGGAATAAGGATGATACCTGGATAAAAAAATAAGAAATTTCATTTAGTCCGTCACTCAGATAATAAAAAAATATTAGACACATTTTTTGCTTTATGACTTCGATAAAACGCTTTAAAGTTGGGGAGTTAAGGTTGCAAGTAATTATAAAATCTACATACTCGTGTCGTCAAGGAACATTTTAACTCAATGTATTGCCGTAATCTTTTGATTATGTAAGAAAAGAAAAAATATGTGTCTAATATTTTTTAATAATCAACGAGACGGAGAAAAAAAAAATTGTCATCATCCTTATTCGGCTCCTATATGCAACGATAGATATTAAATATTTTAAGGTAAGTACAAGATTTTTTAAAGGTTTTCTTAAAATAATGAAATTAGCCTTTAAATTGTAAAACTTTACTAAGTATTATTTTGTCTCCGGCGTCTATTTATAATGAAAAATAAGATTCGCATTTAATGTTGCGTGACCAATAATTTTAATTTCACGCAATTATTTATCAAAAAATATTTCTAAAACCATTTACAAAATTTAGTTTAAAAAAAAATATTTTTAGCTAAAAACCGACTCTATACTCTCAACTAGCCTATTCTTTATTCCATTTTTTAAGTAAAGTTTTCCGCATATTAAGTAGCAATAATTTTATTTGCATATTTAAGTAGTTTTTTTTTTACATATCTTTTTATATGATATACGGCTTTCTTGGCAAAAATGTCTTATTTATAAAAACATATATCGTGAATTAAAAATTCAACTTTTAAAATTAGCAACGCAGACGGTGGACTGTTGTGCGAACCGCTGTGCACATAAAATTTAATGATCTATCAGTAACACTGACGCACGCGTCACACGTTTTACGTATTATTTCCTTATTGACACGCATAAATATGTCCTCGGATTATCGGTCATCTGCATAAAGGCCTTAACGTTTGTGATTTTTATATGAAAATAATAAATATTATATTTTATATATCTTTATTTACACTTAAGAGTGTATTTCTTTTTTTATAAGCTTTACTTAAAGTGTGGGGACTACGACTGTGCACCTATTTCTGACAGTTCACGGTCTAAGGTTCCATGTGACAAAACTTATTTCATTCAGGGGTACACTTAGTTGTAAAAGCTAATCTTGAATTGAGATTATTTTATATAATATTTATTTTGAAAATTGTATATAATATTTATTTTGACAATTTTATATAATATTTATTTGACAATTTCATATAATATTTATTTTGAAAATTTTATATAATAATAATTATATATTATTTTTTTCAGACTTCCTGATGCATTTTGTTACTAAAATATAAATAATAAGTATCAGTTTTTTTTTTTAAACTGTGTTGAACATTATTGTGTATTTTTACGTTTTAAGTATTTGCTGCTTCCGTTGAAAAGCTTTTTCAGGGTAATTTATTTATCAATATCTACTTGACTTACTTCATGAAATAAAATCTTCTTTTCTGTCATCGCCAAAGGCAACTACAATTAGTTTATAAATGTTCAGCAAATATGTATATCCATTAGCGTATGTAATGCTACGTGGTTGTTCTCTCTTCCCAATAGGAAATGGTTGGATTGGGGTGAGCTCTATCGGCGACATATTTCGTCACTCTTTCTCGTAATTGGTCCTTCAGGCGTTTCTTTTCCTTCCAAACATCACATCCTTAGTACTCGGTTTACTCCGTAAGCGTTCCTCAATATCAAGCAGTTAGGTCTAATAGCCAGGGAGTCCGACTTTGCTCTGACTTTGTTGCCTTTTTAACCGACTTCACAAGAAAGTCGAGATTTATCATCATCATCATCATCATCATCATTTCAGCAAAAAGACGTCCACTGCTGGACATAAGCCTCCCCCAAGCACTGCCACTTCGACCGGTTCTGTACTTCTCGCATCCAGCGGATTGCTGCGGCCTTGACCAGGTCATCGGTCTATCTTGTCTCAACAACGCTACGTCTTCGGGTACACGGTCGCCACTCCAGAACCTGTCGGCCCCATCGGCCATCTGTTCTGCAAGCAATGTGCCCTGCCCACTGCCACACTTAAGTTTGGCAATTTTTCGGGCTATGTCAGCCAGTTGAGGTTATTTGGATTTTAATGGTCTGGACGTACCTCTCATCCTGTCCAGTCGTGGCCGCGTGGCAATTTTCTTAAGGTAACCGCGCCTACTTCGAGGAAGGATTCGAAAGAATTAGTAATTAGTTGTCGACCGTCGTATGTGAGCAGCCGGGCAATCGAATGGAAGTCATACTGGGCGGTGATAACAATTTAGTATATTTGACCTAATGATATAGAAACCCGTATCATTAACATATCGTCGTTATCCTCATAAATGTTTTTCAAATCCAAATGGTAATTCTAGAGATTATCCCAACATACAAACTTACAAACAAACAAATTTTACCTCGTTATAATACTAGTATAAATAACAATAATTTCAATCTATTATTATCTACGTCGTTGTTTTGTCTTCAAAATTATTAAAGTCATACATTGCTCCAGAAGTAGACAGTGCAAATATTGATCAAGAAGTACACTGCTCTTTGTTTATGAAAACGAGAAATCGTTTTTTTTTTATACTTAAAGAAAGGAACCACCAGAACAAGCCGTTACTTTTTGTCACATTTTTATTCATGCTGATCGATACAAATGTATGTGCTGCGCAGGAGTTATAGACTGGTTGTAATAATAATTAATGATTTTATTTTATGATTCAAATATTTTTTAAATGTATATTACAATGAAAAAAACTAAATAATGATAATTAATTTCTAATAGAAACGACACTAGAGACTGATTTCATGGTGTTTTTAACAGGGTTTTGGATTAGTGTTAATTATAATTAACCTCTGTTTTGTATAAGTCGTCCTATCTATAAACTAGCTTGCCCAGTTTTAAAAGACTAATGTAAAGCTTCTACCCTTTTAAAGTTAAACCCTGTTAAGCGTTATAATAATGCTCGAAATCGGAGACGGGCCATACAAATTGAACCTTATTTTTTTTCTATATAATGGTTGAAAACAGGATTTAGCTAGTTTTTTCAATTTCAAAGTGTGCGAAATACCTATTATTATTGCAATACTGTTGTAGCAATATACATGTAGTTACATAATAGCCATAAAGGATCGTTCACACACGTTTTTTTGCCGTCAAAATCAACGGATCAGTATGGATCCACTAAGGCAGCTTGTGGAAAGACACGGTGGTGTAAAGTAGCCGGGCGCAAGCGGTTATGACAACAAAAAAAATGTGCTTGAACAAGAGGTCTAATGCTTTTTATATAATACACATTTGAAAGCCATACCTTTGTAAGTTTTTTAGGTCCATAGTTTTGTTTAATGCGTCTGTAACACGTTCACTGTGCATGAGCGAATATGTCTCCTTGCGTAACGTTCTTGCACTTTTTATTTGATTTTAAACATGACATAAATAATTTTGTATGCCAATAAGAGTAAGCACTGGCAACAATTTGTCTGAAAATTGCTAATAAAACTAAAAACATACATTTATAAGCGAATTATGTATTAGAAATGTAATAATGTGTATTATTGTATTTAAGTAGCCAAATATCAAATAAGATTTAAGGTAGCTAAGTATTTTATTAATTGGGCATGCATAGACACAACTCCAAAGTGAAACCAGAAATAAATAAATACTAACTGTAATGTTACTTTAGCTGGTACATTAGGTAATAGTTTTTTTTAACTGTACAACCAAAAAACTCTTTGTTACCGATTGCTATAATGTTAATCATTTGATCATCAGCATCATCACCACAGTATGATCAAAGTAGAAATCAACTGTCGGAATCGACACACTTCTGCCGGTGGACGACATATGAGCATGTAATGCGGCCGACATGTTGAGGATCAGCCGGACAGGTTTGGACTAACAGCACACACAACCGGTACCTTAATTGCGTAATGCACGATCAATTACAATTTGTTTCAATTTGAAACAGATTGCTAATCCATTGCTTCATAAGGAAAAAAAATCGTGTGCGGTCGGGGAACCCCCTTAAGGACCAAGTTCTTTCTAATGACTATGATAATTATTATGATTTAAAACAAAAACAATTTTTTTGCAACTGCTATCTTTGATTTACATTTTGACCTCATATTGGCTTCAGGACCCTCAAAAACGATAAAAATGACACCCATGACGAAAAATTTTAAAACTTTCGCAGCCGGGTTTACATTTTTACCTCGGCTTACATTTTTTCCTATCGGCTTTAGCACCCTTGAAAACTATGAAAACGACGCCAATGACTAAAATTTTGAAAATTTTCGTAGCCGCCATCTTGGATTTACATTTCGACCCCACTATTGGCTTTAACACCCTCAAAAACCATCAAAACGATATCATCATAACGATTTTATCCCACGACACTGTAAAAGAAAAGAGTAAAGTGATACTCTTTTCTTTTGATTTTTTCTGCCGAAGCGGCGTGACGATTTTTGAAAGCCGTGTTAAAGAACTACGTTCCAAAAAAACTGCTCAACAACGTAAATTGAAGTATCAAAATGAAACAAAATAGAAAATAAGTTACGCAATTAGGGTACTGATTTACCCGGAGGTGTGTGGCGCGAAGGCCCTCTTAGTCCACCCGGCCGCCTCTGATCGCGCGTTTATTTTGGGATTTCTTGCTAAAAAAATGACGGGTTTGGCCTGACGAATGTAACCGGTCTAACCAGGGACCTGCATATAACCGACAGGTGACAATTTATCCATCAATTTTACAAGTTTCTTTCATACATTTTCTGCTTTATTAAACAGCTACTGTTGTGAATATGTGAATATTTTGACAAATATGTCGCATTGTCAGTTATATTACATGGGGTCCTGGATCTCTGGCGGTCTCGACGTATGTAGTCCGCATAAATTAAGGGCGTAGCTTCCGATCTCACGAAGCGGCCTACTTTCCACTGTATTATGATGATGATGTTGAATTAACGTCGCATTTAATTAAGATGATACATAATTGATTTCTTTTCAAAAGAAAAATATATTTATTTGTGAAATATATACATTTTTTAAATGTACAAATTCATTGTATTGTTTTTTTATTTAATTCTCTTTCGTAGTTTGGACCTCTTATGCCCGTTTTCACCGACAACTAAGTGACACTTAAATGAATCTATGAAACTGCTTTGTTTTTTATATATAAGACTGCTTTGTTGGATTTTAAACTCTCAGCGCTGAGCCTAGTGTTGAAAATCCAATAGTGCACTTTTATTTAGGGATTCATTTAAGTGTCACTTAGTGATGGTGAAAACGGACATTAGTAAATTTCTTACAATTTAACATGTTTATTATGGTTTTTTTTGTATGTGTTGTGGAGGTCGAAAACTTGTGAAAAACAGTCGAGAGGTGTCGTGGAGGACTCAGTTAGAACGAAATTCCTTTCGCTTCTGCACACTTGGCGAATGAGAGCTAGACCGGTGTCTCGGTATAGTCTAGGGCTCATTCGCCAAGTGTGCAGAGTATGTACGTGCGTTGTGGGGTCATCCTTAATTTTACGTCACACGAATTTCATGATTTTTAGAACCCTTGTCACAGCTATGTTTGTCTCACCTGGTGTGACGTCACATATTTTGCAATTTAAATAAAATCTGTTAATAATATTGAGAGTTGTTTTTTTTCTGTTTGAGTTAAAGTTTTAATACTTTAGATTATACATGTGACGTCACGAACCTTATGGCTCCTTGTCACGATGTCACACGATGTCCCTTCCTCTAAACGTGTGATGTAGTTTATGGCCCCTAAAGAATTTCATTCCCAAAACGTAAGTACAGCGTATTTTCTTAATGTCCGCTCGGCTTAACACCGAGAGTTGAAAATCCATTGCGCGATAATATCCCGCGGCGATTTTATTACGTCCGTGCAACGTCGGCTAGTGACACGACTTGTACCTGTTCTTTTCCAGTGCACTTAGTCTCATCGCACGCATTTGTTTTTTGCTGAAAACATTTGACCCTGTATTTAATTGGAATCAACAAAATGACTATGAAAAGTGACAAGTCGATCAATTCTGTAAATATCTCACCGTGTAAACTTAGAAGAAATAAAGGAAATTAAGCATAAAATGATAAGTACTAAAATAAAACAGTTTGGAAACTATTTAGGTAGTTAGGTACTTCTAAACAAAAAAAAAACTTGGTATCAAATAGGTACTTAGTTTCAATCACCAGCCTACTGCATTCGTCGTGGTGGACATGTGCCTTTCCGAAGTTGCTTTCAGTCGCTCTTCTAGCGCATTACTCCACGTTCTATCGCGCGGATACGCGATCGTCGCGTTCATGTCAATTTTTGTTTCACAAACCGGAAAACGCCCTCTGTCGGTGCGTCTACATATTCAGGGAATTATTCTCACTTCGACTTCCGAAATGATATCTATCAAGTTCACCGAACAAAAACTGGCATATGGATGCGACATCGCGTACTCGCGCAACGATCGTTTTTTAATAGGACGCGGTCTAAGGTCCCAATCGACGCTTGTCGATTTACAATCCCCACTCAAAGAAATTTATTTATCGTATAAGAACCGGAGTTGACCGATGGTGCAGACGAGTCCTGTGCCCTAATTGCGTAACTTATTTTCATAAACAATTATTACCTAATTTGTGAACAACCTGCGCCCGGCACCGGTGGCGGACGGTCGTGTTGCGCTGCGCTGCTGTGTACAAGAGTTCCCGATTTTCCGGCTCAAGCGTTCCTTGGTGGTTCCCGAGTCGTCTCCGTAGTCACCCGACTACCATCACTACTATTAATTGGGGTCTTTTTCAAGACACAATTAATATCGACTTTCTTTAAGATTGTCGTTTAAAACGTTCGTCGAGGCAATTTTGGCCCCTTCCGGGCAAAACCACAGTTTCGTGGTCCTCGGTGGATACCTTACGGTGCCAACGAAACCGAGGGGGTGTTGACCCAATCACACCCGCCGATCCCCTTCAGGGTTAGGCAGTCAATTGGCCGGGTCCCAGTGTTCGGCCTTGGGGGGTCTCCTAGTCGGCACTGGTGACAGTTTTGCCTCCACAGCGACTCACCTAGCGTGGTCGGGTATATCGATACCCTTCACACTAGACTGGATAGGACCCCGTTGCACAATAAGATAGGCAACGGGCCAAAGCAAGCTTAGGGCTCACCCATAGGCACACATCCTCCCTGTCTATACCCGACAGGGAGGGATTACACATCCCCGGCATACCCACCGGGGAGTTAGGATTGTAGGAAGTTAGGAAATATTCACGCGTAGTCTCTCTTTTCCCCCGTCAATATGAAGGACCCGGTAAAGTGCCTAGCGCTCTTTATTAAGTTCTTCCAGGGTGTACTCGAAGAAGAGCCCGCCCTGAAGACGAAGTATGGAGCTCGGTTCGCCAGGCTCCAAGCTGAGTCTGAATCTCAGTCCTGTCCCTCTGACAATAGCATCGCTAACTTTAGCGATGCACTAGAAACCCCCCCGGCTACAGAGCCATCTAGACCCCCTAGTCCGTCAGAGTCTATGGACACTGACGCTCCCATCAGCGCCGCTTCCTAAAAGCGGCCCACTACCCCGTACCCCTATGGTTCGAACGACGACGAAGCGGAGTCCGCTGCTTCTTCTTCTTCCTCATCCTCCTCCCAATCCGACGACGGCTTCTCTACCGTCCAAGGAAAGGGCAAGAAGAGGAAGAACAAGAAGCAGAGCTCGTCCCAGGCCGAGTCGTTGCGCTTGAGGACTTAGACTTTGCTCCCTCGTCGCCCGCACCATTAGTACCGTCCTGTAAAATCTCTCCCGCTACCCCCGCGACTTGCGCTATAGTAGCTTCCCCCACCACCTCCCGTCCGATTACGTCATCCGTAAGCTGCGCTACAGTAGCTTCCCCCTCCACTACCCGCCCGATTGCGTCATCCTCCGCGAAGGATACCCCCGCGCCTAACGCAAAAAAGATCCCTCTCCCGCCACCCTTGTTCATTCAGGACAAGGGAAAGTGGACGGACATCTCGAAATGGTGTGCCGAACACAAAATCAATTTCTCTATCAAAGTCTCCGTCCCTACGTCGCGCGACTTTAGGGACCTAACCCGTCTTCTGAGAATGAGAAGTGTGTCATACCACACCTACTCACTCCCAGAGGAAAAGCAAATCCGCGTCGTCGTCGTTTTTTTTATTAAGCGAATCCCACGCGAAATCCTCCCCGCCGAGATCCTCAGCGACCTTCAGTCGCAAAAAGTCCCCGTTGACGAGGTCCATCGTATGCACCGCTCTAGAGGCGGTGAATCTTACGACATGATACTCGTAATCTGCCCGCCCGTCGAGGGCCACCACCCGATATTCCAAATTCGTTCCCTGTGCAATCTCACAGGGTTCGAAATTCACGTCGGGGTCACCAATTTGCCAAACTTCTTGGCAGTATATGGTTAGGTATAATGAGACCAAAGATGTAGTATAGTCTGGTTATAATTATCCAAAGGTGCATCTTATATACTAACGACTACGTGTTAATAACAGATAGTAGAAACATTTAATAGATATTGAACGTGCGATAAAGAACATAAGATTGCGATGAAGATTGCAGATACAGCACAAAGATATTGTACTGTAACAAGAAACCCCATAAGAGTGGCATTGTCGGTCAATGCCACCGCTGCCAACTATACGGTCACTCTCAGAGGAACTGCTATGCCACACCCAGATGCGTCAAGTGCCTGGGTGAGCATGGCACTTCAGACTGTCCCCGTCCAAAGGATCGTACCCTTTGCACTGACCTTCCCAGCTGCGTTCTATGCGGCAAACAAGGCCACCCGGCCAACTACCGTGGTTGCCCGAAAGCCCCTAAGGCCTCTTCTCCCAAACTGGCCAAGCGTTTCGACGCCCGCCAGCAAAGGGAAGCTCCCTCCTCTTATAGGATTCCCTCATCCCATTTGCCCCAACGTCTAAGCCCTCAGAGGCCTAGTCCGTGGAGTTACCTCCACCACCAGCAGTCTTTTCCTGCCATGGTGCCCTCTCAATTTTCTAATTTCCCTCCCGCTCGCCCCGCTCCCCTCCCCCGCCTTATGGATCCCCGTATTCGCGCCGCCGCGCCACCCGCGCCCCCTGCGCCCTCTGCGCCCCCTGCGCCCTCTGCGCCCCCGGCGCCCGCCGCGCCCCCCGCGAAACCCACGCCCGCTCCTAAAGCTACGCGCCCCCCTCAAACCACTCCTGTGGTTAGCCCCAACGCCTCCGTTGACTCGTTCAACGTCATCACATCAACCTTCTTGGCCTTCGTCTCCCCTCGCGCAAAGACAATGGCCAACGAAATCCTTGCGGCTCATGGTAATCTCCTCCAGATCCAGGCCATCTACAATGCGTATCCCGATATTACGCAAGCCCTAACCTCCCTCGCTACTAAACCCCATTATGGATAATACGGTCTTAGCTAGGTTCAAACCGCGATCCCTAATAATAGGCTACTTCAATGCAAACGGCATTAAAAATCAACGCGAAGAGATAGCGGCGTTCCTCCGCGATCATCAAATAGATGTTCTCTTAGTCCAAGAGACTTTTCTAAAACCTTGCAATCGTAACCCATCAATAGCTAACTACCGGATAGTTCGCAACGATAGGTCACGATGCCATAGAGGAGGTACCCTGATTTACTACAAAAAGCAGCTTCACTGCATCCCAATTGACCCTCCTCCCCTCTCACGATTAGAAGTTTCGGCCTGCCGCCTAGGCATGTCAGGCCACGAGCCGATCACTCTCGTGTCGGTCTATCTCCCCCCCGCTAATACTTCGGAGAATTTCCAACTCCTCTCTGACGACCTCTCGATTCTACTCACTATGAGTAACTCGCTCATTTTAGCGGGCGATTTCAATGCCAAACATCCCTCCTGGAATAGTTCGGTAACCACCACAAGAGGCCGACACTTGTTCGACCTCTCCCACTCCCTGACCTTTGACGTCATCGCTCCGATGACTCCCACTCACTTTCCGGTTAACGTAAATCACGCCCCTGATATCTTAGATGTGGCGCTCCTTAAGAACGTCAACCTAAGACTAGACTCAATAGAAACTGTAAATGAGCTCGACTCTGATCACCGTCCGGTAGTCATGAGATTAGACCCCCGCATAGGTCTCCGCGACCCCAACGCTCCCCCTATCACTAAGAGGATCACGGACTGGAAGAAAGTAAGCACCCAGCTGAAATCCAACACGTCCCCTCAGTTAGACTCTATTCCCGACCTATTCAACTCTATCGCAGACACGACGTCCGCGATCGACTCACTCACTAATCACGTACAAACCGTCCTGAACGAATGTTCAAGGGAGGTTCCAGCGACGGACGACCGTCACTGGAGCTTGCCGGACGATGTGCGTGCATTACTGACTGAGAAGAACGCGGCCGTCCGTGCCTACAGCAGCTTCCCCTGCCCCGCAAACAAAGCCCATATGCGCTATTTACAGAGATCTGTAAAGACACGCCTACAGGAGCTGCGTGACGCGGGCTGGGACAAGATGCTCGGCGAACTAGAGCCCAACCATCAGGCATTTTGGGAACTTCAGAGGAAACTCAAATCCCCTCAAACTTCCTTCATGCCCCCCCTGACCCGCCCCGATAAGACTATAGCCTTCGAGGACGTTGAAAAGGCAGAATGCCTGGCCGACACCCTCGAGGCCCAATGCTCACCCAGCTCCCTGCCAGTAGACCAAGCTCACCTCCTAAAGGTCGACGCTGAAGTCGAACATAGAGCCTCTCCCTCCCGTCGACGACCCTGATTGTCCACTGCCTCCCGTCGCTCCAGACGAAGTGCATGACATTATCAAAGGTCTTAAAGCTCGTAAAGCTCCCGGTTCAGATGGACTCACCAATAGGGTGATCCAATTATTCCCTGCCCACCTGATAATGCTTTTGACTACCATCTTCAATGGTGCCTTAAGCAACAACTTCTTTCCCCAGTCGTGGAAAGAAGCCACCGTCATAGGTATCAGAAAGCCCGGTAAACCCAGTACCGAACTCTCTAGCTACCGTCCCATCAGTTTGCTCAAGGTTCTCGGAAAAATCTATGAGAGGCTTATTTACAAGCGTCTCAGAGACTTCGCCGAGACCAAGGGCCTCATCCCCAACGAACAGTTCGGCTTTCGAACTGAGCACTCTAGCGTGCATCAGGCCCACCGCATCATTGAGTTCATAAGCGATGGTTTCCAACGCGGCTCTTTGACGGGTGCAGTATTCTTCGACATTGCGAAAGCATTCGATAAAGTCTGGCACAACGGCTTATTATACAAGCTGTACCAACTCGGTGTGCCGGATCGTCTCGTACTCATCTTACGGGACTATTTATCGAACCGCGTATTCCGCTATCGCATTGTAGGAGCACTTTCCTCTCCCCGCCCCATTCGTGCAGGAGTCCCTCAGGGCTCCGTGCTAGCTCCCCTCATGTTCACGCTATTTACTAGCGATATTCCAAACCCAGGTAGAAGGGCGCACTTCGCTCTGTTCGCAGACGATACGGCCATCTACTTTACCCCGACAATATCGCCCACACTCTCCAAGGCGCAGTCAATCGACTCGCTGCCTGGTTTCGAAAGTGGCGCATAGAAGTCAATCCCGAAAAAAGCCAATCGGTTCTCTTCTCGAAACCGCGCACAAGGCTTAGAGACCCCCTCCCCCGACCTCTCACTATGTTCGGTAAGCAGATCCCTTGGGAGAAGCGAGCCAAATACTTAGGTGTTTTCCTCGACCACCATCTCACTTTCGCTGAGCACATAAAGAAGGTTCGTTCGCGAGCCGCTTTCGCTCTCGGTAGGCTCCATTCCGTCCTAAACGCACGCAGCAAGATGTCACTTAAGTGCAAATTGCGAATCTACACAGCGTGTATTCGTCCCATCATGACTTATGCGGGTGCCGTCTTTGCTCATGCAAAACCCCATCATATCCATAGGTTGCAAACGCTCCAAAACTGATTCCTCCGTAGGGCCACAGGCTCCCCCTGGTATGTTAGGAACGAGAGTCTCCATCTCGACCTTAGAATTCCCACGATCCACCAATTTCTAAAACGCCTTGCAAAGCGTTACTTCGATTCCGTGGTCAAACATCGCAACCCTCTGGTTGTCGAGGCCGCCAGTTATGTCCCAAGTAGGATTAGCCGTACCCGCCGTCCTAGGCACATTCTCACCGACCCAGATGACCCCATAACCCTCCTCCAGGAGAGCAATAGGGCCACTAGCACTCTACACAAATACAGACGCCTCCCGTCATTCCGACCTCGCCGTCGAGGTCCTTTGCGATCGCGTCCGCGCCCCCGAGTAAATGATACTCCTCCCCGACCCTTGCTCGATAACGAGGTGCCAGCAGTGGTTTCGGCTGTGCACGTAGCTTTAAATTCCCCGATTAATAATAATGATCAAAACCTTGATCCAGCCCGTCCCATCTTTGATGTCCTCCCTCCGGTGACGCCCTAAGCCGAGGCTCGTAACCCACAGGGGGTGCCCTTAGCGAGCGTTCACCTAGCTTTTTAGCTTAGTTTTGTATGCCCCTGGCTGGAGGCTTTGAGTGTAGCAGCTTAAGGCAACCACAGGATTGACCGGTTAAGTAGTCATGACCTCAGAGGTCAGCTACGAGATGCCCAACAGAAAAAAAAAAAAAAACCTAATTTGTTTCATTTTGACAGGTCAACAACATTCATTGCGTTATTTACGTTGTTGAGCCGATTTTTTTGCGAACTTATGAAGCAATGGTTTAGCAATCTTTCAAATCGAAATAGATTGTGATTGTGTTGTATTACAGATATTCTATTTCACGAAGTCCGTTCGGCTTTGATTGTAGTAGTGACGTATCCCGACAAGCGCGCTTGTGTTTGTAAAAGTAGGTAACGTTAGCAAAAAAATCTGATATATATTCAAGTCGAGATTTAATAATCTAAATAAAATTTTGGTTTTAAAAGTATATACATTTTGTAAATAAATTAGATTAGGTTGCAATAAATACAAAAATATTAAGAATATGTAGGCATTTAATTAAGCATTGGTGTTACAGAATGGAAACGAAACAAGTAGGACTATTCAGTATTTTCAATCACTATCAGATAAATTTTCGATTTCCGATTCCGTTTTGCTGTCGTCAGAATCATCTTGTACATTGATTATAAATTCAAAATCGAGATCAAAATATTTCAAGTAGTCTTTTTCAATTTTTTCAACATGAGCACAAGTTTTTTGCCACGTGTCACTGCTAACTTGGCCCAAACTTTCATTGATCAGTCTTTCCGTATTCGTCATGTTTTGCTCGATATTTTTAGATGCGACATAATTTTTAACGATCCCCCAAATATTTTCAATCGCATTTAATTCTGGGTGATAAGGGGGAAGGCGTAAGACATCAAAACCCTTGCTTTTTATAAAATCGTCAATCTTGTAGATTACGTGTTGGGCTTTGTACTTCTTTATTGTATCGTACAATTCCAATTTAAGAAGAGATTCATCAAATGTTATACCCTTATCCCTGAGCCATTGCTGCATATCGGCTTTCTTTGTAGATTGCGTCGGTAGTCGTTCAGCCCGTGTGTTGTGATAAGATGCATTGTCTAAGACAATGACAGAGCGCGGAAGTAAATTGGGTAGCAACTTTTCATTTAGCCATTTTACATAGTTATCATAGCTCATATTTGAATGATAATCACCAGCTGTTGAGTTGGCCTTATAAACCAAGGAAGCATTTTCAATAAAACCATCCTTGGTTCCCACGTGCACTATAATAAAGCGAGTGCCTGTGCTAATTTTTTTTTAAAACGGAGTTCTTTCCTTTTTTTTGCCCAGGTGTTGTTTCGCACGTGTGTCGAAAGGACGTAGCTCTCATCGGTGTAGACAATGGGCTGACTTTGAGAGCGGTACTCTGTTATTTTTTTTAAATATTTTAAACGCCACATTTGTATATCATGACGCTCCGTTGTTCTCTGTTTTGCGCCACTTGTAACCTAATTTCAACAGTAACTTGCGAATAGTTTCTAAACAACCTTCGAATCCGATTTTTTCATTCAATGTTGTTCTTAACTTAGCTAATGTTGGAATTTCTTTATGGACAATATGGAAATCTTGTACAGTACTGCGAACCACATCGGCTGTAAAATTATCTATATCCACTTTATTATCTCGCTTTCTCCTTTTCTTCATAGGTGAAGTGAATTTTGATGAAGTGGATGGCAATTCCTTCTCTTCTTTTAATATTCTTTGAACTGTTTTTTGGCTCACACCCGTAGCTTCAGCTGTACGGCGTGTAATGTCTCGTAAATGAGACAAATCACAGTTGAGTTCCATTAATGATTTTGTAAAGTCATATTTTTCTCGCAGAAAATGATAAACACTAGCTATCATGTTTCGACCCTAAAACAAAATGTAATCAAAATAATTAAGTAATATAAACATTTTATAACACAAAAAAACATTCATTTTATAAATACTTCTATTGCTATATTAAGTATCTTTGTATAACATTTTAATTGAAAACGTATAAATAAATATTACCTCACTATGGACAACTCTTCTTCGTTTTGTTGCCATGCTGAACTTACTCCGTGAAACAATTTGGCGCGAACTAATAACCACTACTGATCCGGACCGTGTCCCGATCGACACTGAGCGCTCTCGAGGTTACGCACACAAAAACAATGTGCATGTGCACGCTTGACAACATTCATAGCCAAACGGACTTCGTGACATAGAACATCTGTAAGCAATTAGGGTACTGGAGTGGAGACCGCGTATCGGCAAGTGTAGTATGCGACGCTCCCCAGTTAGATGGACCGAAAACCTTAAAAAGGTGGCTGGGACAGACATTTCTAGACGTGGCCTGAGATAGGCTGAGTTGAATGATTGACTCAAGAAATTGACGTCAGGACAATGTACAACAAGGTGAAGATAAAAAAAAAAACATGTTTTGTTTGGATTTATTTATTTTTCATCAATTAATACATTTAGATTCTTAAATAACATTTTGTTTTTCTTGCCGTTTTCCCAACGTCAAGCAAATGCAATGCGTCAAGTAATGCCAAAATCAATTATTACTCGCGTTTCACCATTCGTTCCTCAGGCAACATAATTTGCTTACAATCTGTATTGGTTGCTTACAAAACTAATTAGAGTTCGGCCGCTGAGATATTGTGTGCCTGACAGGACGTGATCAAACGACGATGTAACTTTGAAGTGGCGAAGAATATACGATAAAAAAATATTTCTATCATTTATTTGTCCTAATCACATATAATATCATTAAAAAGTATATCATTATATCAAGCTATACTAAATGTTATAATTTCGAGTACTAACACGTTAAATCTCGCAAAAAATGCGCGCGAGAAATAAGATAACAATTTTTTTTTAAATATATTTGCGTTGTACAAGGTTACGTTAAAAGTTTATTTTTGTTTGATGAGTGTCAGTAATAAATAGACAGTTGAAACATTTTCTACCACAATACCTACTATTCTTTTTGGATTTAGGGTCGGTTGAAAAACGTAATAATAGTGCTACATTACATACTGCCCATCACTAGTGACAGACGAAAAGAAAAGACAGAGGAAAAGATTTCTCAAAATCCACCGACGATTTAGAAGCAGCTACTGCGAGAAGCCCTGTGGGTACGTGAGTCGCGCGTGACCAAACCGGGTCTGACAAAAACCCGGCGAGAGATACGTGGGATTGTGTGCGGAGTACTGGCGCGCCTTGCGCTGTAATAGATATGTTATCACATTATAGGTAGGTACCAAATTTTTTTTTTCCTACTTTATTTACCTACAGTATTTTTAGCTCACAATGCGACGCGCGCTTTGCTTGTGGTAACCAAGTGTACAAACAAGCTGTGAATGTGTGCGTGAAGACGAGTAGCTTTAGCACATAACACACACGCGCACACTTCCTACTTCGTCGTTATCTCGGACGGTACCAAGAGCACATGAGTAAAGAAACGGAACAGAGACAAAGCTTTATACAACCGCGCTATGATAGGTGTATACACTACTACAAGCATGAGGCGCTTCTGTGCGTGCCACTGGCGGCTTCATCGCGTATGAAGTGAAACCGGTTTATACCGGCTCGGCAAGTTGAATCGCTCAGGGCTGCGCGTACGCGTCATTCGAATCATTTCACGTTTTGAAATTAGTAAAACATAAAATATTTTAATATAAAAAAGTGTATACATATATCGTTGTTTACTGTACTGTGTGTGTAAACAATACAAATACGTTGACCGCCAGTAGGTACGCCTTGCAGCGTTCTATTTTCTATGCTAATACAAGGATGGGCATTCTGTAGTGTTCGATAGTGTAGTTGTTATTTTAGAGTGAAAAACAGTATAATACTATTTTTAACAGTAAGATTGGCAACCCTAGTCACCACAGATAGAATTTTAACATTTTAGCCGACGTTCGCACGGACATAATAAAATCGCGGCGGTTTTTTTTCGTGCACTTGATTTTCAACGCTCTGCTTAGCGTTGAGAGTTGAAAATCCAACAGTGTTTTTCAACGCGCTGGGAGTGTACGTCCCAGCGCGTTGGATTCTCAACGCTCGGCTTAACACCGAGAGTTGAAAATCCAGTGCGCGATAAAATCCCGCCGCGATTTTATTACGTCCGTGCGAACGTCTGCTTACTCTGTGCCGTGAGCTCCTGCGCTTACACATTCATAGCATGTTTGTACACTTGGTACAGTAACCACAAGTAAAGCACGCGTCGCTTCGGGAGATAAAAATACTATACGAGTACTAGCATTGTTTTTGGTATTAGGTAGGTACTTACTAATGTGCTTCGATACAGCAGTCGGGCAGATCCAACGGAATTGCCCTTGGCATTGGACGCTCGCTGGATCTTCTGAAAAGTTCACATACCTATACTGTTCTTTGGAATCTTAAACAGAGGATTTCAAATAACGAGTACCTAGCTAAGTTACACAAATATGAAACCCACAATCATTTACGAAGACCAGTTTTGATGGTGTTACAGTTAATACTCACGGCCTGTAAACTTCAAACTCGCGGCATTGTTCGCGGAATTCGTCGTTCTCATCACTCGCTCTGATTGGCGGTGAGCACCTTCTGCAAAAATACCCAATAAAATTACCATTACAAATAACACTAGTTTACAAAATTAAATTTTTTGTCTGTTGCCGCGAACTTTATGGTTGATATTGTTTACTTATGAAATTATTTTAAAATCTACCCTCAGTAATTCTTGTGCAGCTCATATTACTTCATTTTTTTATTATCTAAGCGTATTTGTCCGTTGATAACGTGTGTGTTTCACTTTGTTAATATTAATATCTGAAGTTTTTGTGACATGAGTACTTCAAGGAGAAGTTGTTTATACAATCCAAATCATTTTTGCTACATATGTGGAGAATATGTGTTTCAACATTGTAGAAACGTTATCTAAGAGTTCGTCAAAACACCTGATTTCTGATTTTGGAATGTTCTTGGATAAAAATTAGTGGCAATAGAAGTGCTTTTAAATTAGAAATACCAACCATTTGGCGAGAACCACAAAATCATATCGATGACTTTTATTTTTGTAGTGCCAACATAAAAGGCATTAACGCAAAAAATCGAGCTAAATGGCAGTACGCAAGTACTACTTGTGTTTATCGTCCAGTGCAATATTCACCTGATTCTTCAGTGCCTAAAAATATATCTGAATCCTTAGTAGATAAAGAACCAAGCTTATCAGAAAATGATACTGATTTTGAAGATCTATCCAACGAACCAACATGTTTTTCACAAAACGAATGAGATGATCTTGTAAGAGATTTGAATCTTTCTAAACAAGGTTCAGAATAGTTGGCATCAAACTGAAGGAAAAAAATTGCTTTCTCCAGGTATTAAAGTTACTTTTAATCGTCAAAGAGAAAAATAATTACGGAGTTATTTTACTGCCTATTGCTGGTCCCTGATACGCCATCTTCATTTCAAAGTCTGCACATAAGAGGAGAGCTTTAAAACAAAATTTTGTAGAACTAAATGCTTTATTAAATTTTTAATCAATTTTTTCTTAGTAAATACATATATGTGTTTTCTGTTTTGAACGTAGATATCTGAAACTCAAAAACTAGAGCTGATAAAAAAAATGTAATTATGGGTGTTTCTCATTTTTCGTGCATATTACACGTCCAGAAAGAAAAATCTTTACTTATTCATTATAAATCTACATTCCTTTTAAAGGAAACCAAAAGTAATAAAGTTATGCTTACATGCATATAACATTTACATATCCATAAGTTTTTTTTTTGATTTTTTTTAGTTTTTTATTTATAAAAAACTTTATAAATTCTCATTTCCTTTGTTTTCCATTTACAATTTTCGTAAATACATTTGTGTTAAAATCAAAAATATCAATATTAAATATAAACAAAGTAACCATACCAATAAACTGTATTAAAAAGCACATTGTTTACACCGAAACAAATAACAATAAACCCGCAATATAATAAAATTTTATTTCATAAAAGTTTTAACATATATATTTTTTGAGTATCATCGGTTTGAAAGAAAATCTAAATTATAGTCTACGTATGCCCTTAATGCTGCAAACGATGGGGCGTTTGCAGCATTAAGGCTGCGCCCCTCTCACGTCTCAGTCACCCAGTAAACATCGTAGTGAGTGGACGCTCGGTCGTGGTAAAAAAATATTTACGTGTGTAGTTTCGCGAGAGGTGATTATTCTGGAATCGTTCTCCTTTCTATCGTTCGTATTTACTACGTGAGTATTTGTGATTTTGTCTACTTTGTAGCTAATTATTATTTCTAATAATTACCTTCGTAGTTTAGAATATGCAAGGGGGTCGTAATTTTGATATCACTTTAAAAAAAAATAGATAAAGGATTTAAACCTCATAACCTGCTTCCTCACTGCCTTCGTTTACATCGTTTTTTATGAGCGATGGTAATGAGGTCAAAACGATGGCAATTAGAAACTTTTTTATGTCAGTTCATTTTTATTTTTTTTATTGTGCAAGCCTTTTGAATATTAATGTTATGTTTGTCAAATTCAGTGTGGTCGCGGGTTTTAGTCCCACCCGTTGTAATTGTATTTCTTTACATAATAATATTGTTTCTTTAATGAATAATATATAATAAAGAATTAATACTTGTTATTTTGTTATTTGATGTTGCTTAAAGATATCAGGTGAGTGTAATTATAAAACTTTTTATGACGCTTAATTATTAACGACAGGAGCTCTAATATTTTTTTTTTTTACAGATTATTAAACGTTAAGAATGCCAATGAAAACCAAACAAACATTAGAGCAGAAACGAGAGCGGGATCGGTTAAAAAAAAAAATATGTGGAATTAAGAAAGATCACGAAAAGTATGCAGAGCTGAAGTCAAAAGAAAGAGCAAGATACCTTAAAAGAAAAGAATAGAGAAAAATAAATAGTCCAGAAAATATGACACCTAGACAATTGAGAGTTCAAAGAAAAACATGGACAGTTAATTCGAAACGTGATTATGAAAGAAAAAAAAAGAAAAAGCTATTCAGCAGTTATTACTTGATAATTCTCCACCAAATAGTGACACTGAGGCACTCCCAGCTGAACAAGATCCTCTCGCTCCACCAGCTCGTGAGCCCCATACCTAGTTCATCTCTAAATGGTTTGGGTTCCGGCAATAGTAATTCTTGTCAACAGTGCCTAAAAAATGACGCTTTATTTTTTATATGATTAGCCAACTGTATCGTGATTTTCCGCAACTGAAATCTGTGACCTGGAACTACTTAGAAGCTGGACATGGCAAAGGGGCGCCAGACGGAGTTGGTGCTGTTCTCAAACGAACAGCAGATCAAGTAGTCCGTTTTGGCGGTGACGTGGACTCATTAGAATTTTTTTTAGCCTATCTTGGACCTAGAGTGAAGATTGAGATTCGCATTGTTACAATGATGGTGCATCAAGCTCTTTGGTCATATGGGTGGTCTAAAATTAATCTAAGAAAATTAAGTTGTTTTCTGTGTGGCAATAAAGATATTTGCAGACACGGCAAACATATTGGACATTATAATGTTCTTTCTTATGAAGACGTCAATACTAACCAATTCCAGAGTTTCCTCGATGAGAATACAACACCAGAACTTATCCAAGAAATAAACGATACAGATTTTGCAATTACTCGTTCCGACCCATTAGCTCCGAAGATAAATCATCAAACAAACCGTGCTCACCGAAAGTCAAGATACTATCGGATATTAATGTGACTGATTGGGTAAATAGAAAGTTTTATATTAATAAGGAGAATATTGCTAAAATGAAAACAGATAATAATACTTATCAAACAGATTTTGAGAAATTCATTTTCTGTAAGAATGATAATGAAGATGACGCCAAAGAAAATAAAGACCAAATATGTGAGAAGGAGAAGAAAAAAACACTGCCTAACTTTTGGAGTGACATCGATGATGATGATGATATGAATATTTTCTAATACGAAAGATGAATGAAAAAATCTGTTGTTTTTATATTTAAAATACTAGCCTGATTTTTAGTTCTTTAACAAGAACTAAAAAAGAATCAAAAGTCCTTCTTCACAGAAGGACTTTTGATTTTAATCTCATGCTTCCAAAAAATTTATGCATATAGAAACGTGTAAACGTTTATTAGAAAGCCATGTAGAAATGGCCAATATTATGTTTTGATCATTTGACCTATCTAGCAGGTAGTTAATTTAATTACAGCAATTAAGTCAATTGAATTTTAAATATTAAAAATGCATCTTTGTATAACAGTATGTTGTATCATTGCCTTCCATTTATATTCATTACCCTCGCAGCCTTCACTTCTCACGTCTTACGTTTCAAAATCATTCCCTTCGTTAATTTTCTCATTACCGTCTTATTCTGATTTTTGTTATGATAATAATTTCATTGTTATCTATAGAAGGAAGGTGTAACCCACAAAATATTGAAGGATTATACGTATATTAATGGTATTAGAAAAAAAAACAAAGTTATTCGACAATTAATTTGATATTCAGAAATGTCATGGAATTTGCACGAATTACGCGAAACACCCTTATATATTTGAACTTAGCATACTATGTGTAGTCAGCAACAGCAAACATTTTCCCGGCAACAGATTCACTGTAAACTAGTATAATCGTTTTTTAATAAATGCTTAACGAGAATAAATTAGATATGCAGGGATATGATATGTAGGGGAACACGTAAAGTGGGGATTTTTTTTTTCTCCTCAAGAAACGTCGTCCAAAAATATTATCTTTTGATTCAGGGATCCGTTCGGTCGTAATTTTTGTTAGAGTCAAGTGTCCCACCCTTTTTTTTGGGTGGGGTATTATCAAATAACTAAGGGTGTGTCAGACTCTTACTGACTAAAACCCACCCGTGTTCTTTCAGTTGCCTGTATATTGCCAGGGTAAGTGTCCCCCCCACCAGCGAAATAGTTCTTTTTGAATGTGTGAAAAAAATCACAAAAAAAAACAGCTAAGTAAACTTTACAAGTTAACGAGTAATGGAATGTATGGGAGAACATGTTTTTCAACTACACTCGCGAACAACCAAATCGACTCAACCCTTAATCGTGTAAACGTACAAGTAGTTAGTAGTTTTTTTGCTAAAAGTACTCAACCCATTTCTGTTAAAGTTATATTTTTGATGATACTTTAAGCATTCAAATCGGTTTAGTTGTTTTCGAGTAATTGCTGTTTGAGTCGAAATGTAAGGAAAATGGGAATTTAGAAAAATAATTTTGGGACATTTTATCAAAAAAAAAAAAAAAAAACAGAGGCTCTTCGGAAGCGCCGATAGAAGAACTTGAAAAAAAACAGGCACCGCGGTAAATCAACGCGTTGATGTCTTTTTAATGGTCAAAAGCTGTTGTCGTCACAGTTTCGCGAAATCAATAAGGGTTGGAATTTCTTTAAAAGACAATACTATGTTCGCCTTTATGCCTGCGGGAGGCCAAGGAGGAGGGCTGACAGCTGATCGCTTCATCACGGATATTCTCCTGGAAGATGTTAATTTGTGATTAATCAAATATCGATTTTAATGCTTATGGTACCACCTTAAAGCTAAAACGTCAGGCTTTAAAAAAATATAACTTTTTTATAAATAGAATAAGTATTTTTTGAAAAAAACTACTGTGTATGTATTGTGAGCGGTTGAGTAGATTTCGTTGCTCGCGGTAGTTTGTTCTTGGGATAAATTCATCCCAACTACGGAACCCTTCATTGTGCGTGGTCCGACATGCAAATACCCGGTTTTTTTTATATGGGATTTTTGTATGAATTAAGTACTTTGGACTGGAAAAGGTCTGTCGGGTCAGCTAGTAGACCATATATATGTTTATGTCAATTAGTCTAAATGTTTTGTATTGTTTATTATTATATTATTTTATATATTATACTTAATTGAAGTTTTTTATACTTACCCATATGTGTATAATTATGTGTAATACTGTAAATATTGGTATGCCGCTTTCAGTGGCGGATGTGCGGTAAACATAAAGACTCGCGACTCCGGTAATTGTTCTACCGTGAAATTTTCTTAAAAATTGTTTTGTTTGAGTCGTGTCGCGCCGCCGTCGTAGCGTCGCGCCTGTTTGCACGAGGTTTTACTAACCAACTTTGTACCTACCATATCTGACGAATAAATTTAGTTGTTTTTGTCGTTGTCTTTGATTTTCGTTTTATGTTATATGTTAGGTACACAGAAGGTACACACGGCTACACATCAAGCTACACATTTCTAGCTGATCTCGCATTGTATACGATTTCCGTACAATGCGAGGTCAACTTATACTGGAAATGTGTAGCTTGATGTGTAGCCTTGTGTACGATCACACTTGTTTTCTGTTACAAGCAAATAGTAATCAGCTACTCTATATAGGTACTTACGGGGGGAAACGAAAGTCGGGGCGTTGTTCTTGAGAAGTGCCTCCCTCGTTGGACCAGCGCCTTCTGAAAAATTCCACGGTACAATTATATAACCGTTAATTTTAAGTAAATAAACAGTGGATATTCTTAAAACTTAGGTTTTTTACGTGAACACAAGTATTTACACACCGGCGGAAAATTCAGGAATAAAAAATCATAACTCGAAAACTACAAAAATTGAGGAACCATACATCGGACGTCCCTGTTTGAAGCTTAAAGGAACAGTGCTTAAGGATTATGAAATAGTGATCAGTTACTCTATACTAAATATTAAAAATGCATCTTTGTATAACAGTATGTTGTATCATTGCCTTCCATTTATCTTCATTACCCTCGCAGCTCTATTGCCTTCACTTCTCACGTCTCACGTTTCAAAATCATTCCCTTCGTTAATTTTCTCATTACCGTCTTATTCTGATTTTTGTTATGATAATGATTTCATTGTTATCTATAGAAGGAAGGTGTAACCCACAAAATATTGAAGGATTATACGTATATTAATGGTATTAGAAAAAACAACAAAGTTATTCGACAATTAATTTGATGTTCAGAAATGTCATGGTATTTGCACGAATTACGCGAAACACCCTTATATATTTGAACTTAGCATAATATATGTAGTCGGCAACAGCATATTATCTGTGGCAACAGCAAACATCTTCCCGGCAACAGATTCACTGTAAACTAGTGCACTTAATCGTTCTTTAATAAATGCTTAACGAGAATAAATTAGATATGCTTGCGTGTAGGGGAATACGTAAAGTGGGGTTGTTTTTTTTTTCTCCTCAAGAGAGGTCGTTCAAAAATGTCATTTTTTGATTCAGCGATCCGTTCGGTCGTAATTTTTGTTAGAGTCAAGTGTCCCACCCTTTTTTTTTGGGTGGGGTATTATCAAATAACTAAGGGTGTGTCAGACTCTTACTGACTAAAACCCACCCGTGTTCCTTCAGTTGCCTGTATATTGCCAGGGGAAGTGTCCCCCCCACCAGCGAAATAGTTCTTTTTGAATGTGTGAAAAAAATCACAAAAAAAAGGTAAGTAATCATTACAAGTTAACGAGGAATGGAATGTATGGGAGAACATGTTTTTCAGCTACACTCGCGAGCAACCAAATCGACTCAACCCTTAATCGTGTAAACGTACAAGTAGTTAGTAGTTTTTTCTAAAAGTACTCAACCCATTTCTGTGAAAGTTATATTTTTTGATGATACTTTAAGCATTCAAATCGGTTTAGTTGTTTTCGAGTAATTGCTGTTTGAGTCGAAATGCAAGGAAAATGGGAATTTAGAAAAATAATTTTGGGACATTTCATAAAAAAAAAAAAAAACAGAAGCTCTTCGGGAGCGCCGATAGAAGAACTTGAAAAAAAATCGGCACCGCGCTAAATCAACGCGTTGATGTCTTTTTAATGGTCAAAAGCTGTTGTCGTCACAGTTTCGCGAAATCGATGGTTTAGTCCCATCTCAAAAATGCTCAACGCGCCTAAGGAAGTTTTCATTAAATTTTTTTTTTAAATAACATGTCTTAAGGAATAATATTTTTTTAATAAATTCATATCCGGTATTGACAGGTTGTAATCGATTCTTCATCAATCTAACCAACTTTTTTACGCTATCCGCTACGCTATATACGCTAGGAATTTCATCCCACTGCTCTAACACCGTGTTGAGCTCATCGATATTCAAAGATATTCAAAAAATTGATTTTGGGCTCGGACTTTTAGTTTAAGCTCGTCCCATAAATGTTCAATAGGATTCATGTCTGGACTAAGCGCTGGTCAGTCCATAGGTCGAATACCGACTTCCTCCAAAAATTTCCTCGTGATATCAGTGTGACCGGGCGTTATCGTGCATCAATATGAAGTTTTCGCTGATAAACCCGTACAGAACAACATCTTCCAGGAGAATATTCGTGATGAAGCGATCAGCTGTCAGCCCTCCTCCTTGGCCTCCCGCAGGCATAAAAGCGAACACAGTTTTGTCTTCTAAAGAAATTCCAACCCACATTATTTGGAGCCGCCGCCGTATGCAACTGTGTCAGCGTAAAAAAACTGCACAAATCGCTTTCCTGGCGCCTTTATACCCGATGCTTCCACCCACTACCCCATGCCACTGCCACCTACTGCCATGTAGACACATTCTACACTCATCCGTAGAGAAAACCGCCCGCCGCTGCTGGAGTGGTCTCGAGCAAATTGAAGGTACACTTGCCGGTGATTTTGCGTCAATTTCAGGCCTGTGGCAAGCCGTTTTGCTTAGCTCTCTATATAGGTACTTACGGGGGGAAACGAAAGTCGGGGCGTTGTTCTTGAGAAGTGCCTCCCTCGTTAGACCTGCGCCTTCTGAAAAATTCCACGGTACAATTATATAACCGCTAATTTTACGTAAATAAAAAGTGGATATTCTTAAAACTTTGGTTTTTTACGTGAACACAAGTATTTACATACCGGCGGAAAATTCAGGAATAAAAAATCATAACTCGAAAACTACAAAAATTGAGGAACCATACATCGGACGCCCCTGTTTGAAGCTTAAAGGAACAGTTCTTAAGGATTATGAATTAGTTATCAGTTTCTCTATACTAACGGGATCAACAGAAGATCCTCCGCTTGACGTAGAGAAAAGGGCATGTCCATCATCGAGGCACGCCATCTGAAAAGTCACACAGTACGATCATTATATATACTAGTTGCATCCAGACCTCGACCCCGTTCAAACATCGGGATAAAAAGTACCCTATATCCTAACCCAGGTCATGGTCTACCTATGTGTCAAATTTCAACCAAATCCGTTTAGCCGTTTAAGCGTGAAAGCTTAATAAACAAACTCACTTTCGCATTTTTACCTGGTCGAGCTCTGCTCGGGTGAAAATAGATAAACGTATCATCCAGGTATACCAAAGTTGTATCACATTGCCGAGGCTGTGAAAATAGAAAAAACGAATTTTCCCAGATATGAGACCTAGCTAGATCGATTTTTCACCCTCGTAAACCCCTATCTTGCAACTTTCATCGAAATCGTTAGATCCGTTTTCGAGAACTTGATTACAAATATATATGTATATATAAATATTGCTCATTTAATATAGGATTATTTGCGAACAATTCATAGCACGCAATTCATCTGCTTGAGAGTTGTATGGAGATTCGTAAAATGGTCCACAAATTATGAATTGCTTTAGTGAAGTTTAACGTCAAATAGCAGAAGTTAGTCAAGAGCAACTACATCACATTTTAAGTGCTGAGTAGATACACTTAGTTTTTACGCATCTGGATCTAGAGGTTTAAAGACCATCAAGCCGATTAGGCTACAGAGCGTGCCAAATAAATAAACATACATACATACTCTCGAAAAACAATTTTCCTCCTTCTGGAGCACTCGGGTAATAAAAGTATTATAATCAGTAATTTGTTAGTTTTTTAATCTACTTTTTCATTAAATACACATACGCCTTGTATTATAATATTAATTTAACAATACAACCTTGTTTTCATTCCGTCTTACGCCTTTACAAATAAAGTATAATAGTACTGTCTACATTATGTTTCACTGTGTGGTGACACTACTCTATCTATGCTCATAGGATTACTAAAATAATATTATCTCTGCAAAGAGGAAAGCAATACACAATTTTAGTTTTCTATTATTTAGTAGAAACTTTTTACTAAAAGTTAAGTGCACTAGACTTTTTGATATGCCGTTCATCAAGCAGTTAGTTAGCACACGCACATCAGGTATATCGGTGGAGGTAAGGATTGAGGGACCAGTTTTAATAATCGCTATTTTCAAATTGCGTCGATATTTTCTACTGCATTTCTTTTTACAAAACGTATAAATGCTTTTACTAAAATGTTTTGTAGAAAAGAACGTATTATTTATTTAATTCACTAATATATTTATCTATTTGTGTGGACTGAGGGACCACAGTTTAGTCGTAATATTTTTTTTCTCTATAATTCTTTGTGGCCTGTTATTTAGTAAATATCTTTACCAATTGTTTACTCAAAAATATCTGTAATGAGAAATCCTTCATATACAAGATACTTTCTGAGATCTAGCCGATGGTCTGTGACAACTGAGGGACCACACTTTAAGGGCTGTAGTTTTTAATATATATATTTACAAATTCCCACATTTGTTCTACAATTGTTTTAAGACAATTGTTTTAAGAATTAAATGATAGGATTTTTCTTTTGCGATTTCCAATTTGGTCCCTCAGTTCACACGCACAAAAACTAGGTAAGAATAATTTGATTAAATCACTACGATACCTACAAATTCAAATCTAAAAGTCATTTATTCAAACTAGGCTGAGAATCAGGTCTAGGTCAAAATTACATAAGACAGTCCCTCATAACGCCAACCCTTCACCACTTCCTAGTGGTTTAGCTGGGAAGAAGAAGTGGCGCAACAAACTCCCCAGCAGCACAGCTGTCTGTCTACATTACGAATACTTGATTATAACTTATTGTGGGGATAAGCAGCTCCCCCGGTGTTTACTATAGAAGGAACCTATCATGCAGGACTATGAGAGCGTGCACACATCTAATAAAAACAAAGAAAACCTACCGTTAACAGTTTTATGTTTTCAGGTTTTACCAGAAGTTTAGAATGCCTGGTGTTTTGGGCTGTATTGATGGCACTCGCTTTGCTATTGTTAGGCCTGCAGAATATGAGGAAAGGTTTTTTAACCGATAACGATAAAATTACCAACTATTTTTGGTGACATTAATATTTACCCTCCCGGACATTGAATCGAGCCACGCTGTATATTTTTGTTTAAAAAGGTCTCTATATTTTCAAAATATACGTCGGACACTTTCTATCATTCTTTCTGCTTAAAAAAAACAGTTTAATATTGCAATAAGTCTGACTTTTCGCGTTTCTCAGAGAAAAATTAGCATGTAATGTTTTAAGAAAACAATGGTTTACATAGAGAAAACGTTTATTTAGTAACTCGTATTACGTACGCCGTCATACGGTTTGGCATGGAATTAATTAATGCCACTATGACGTAATGTTCTCCAATGCTTCCAAAATGGCAGTTTTCAGCCCCTGCAAAGTTTCAAGGTCGAACACGCCTCTTCAGCTCATCCCATAAGTGCTCTATTGGATTCATGTCAAGGTTTCTTGCTGGCCATTCCGTCACTGCGATACTAACGTCATGCAGGTATTCCTGCAGTGTGAGCCCTTGCATTATCATGCACAAATATGAAATCCTGGCCCATAAACTCAGTATATGGCATCACATGAGACTGTAGGCATTGAAGATTGTATCGGCTGCTTTTGGTGGTGGCACAACCTGAAGGCCAGTTTTTCCTTCGGTGGAGATTCCACCGTAGACTGTCCATGTCCCATCGCCATAACTCACCTTCTCTTCAATGCAACATTGCTGAAAACGTTCTCCCTGTCTTCGGTAGACTTGCTTACCTCCGGCATTGCCTTACAGGTACAGCATAATCTTGGTTTCATCCGTAAAAAAACCTGGCTCCATTGACGTTGAGTTCAAAGCAACTGTTCGCGTGTAAACTGTAGCCGCTCCATTCTGTGAATTCGTGTTAGTTTGGGACCATTGGTCGGGGTTGAGGTTTCAGGCCACGGTCTTCGAGTCTTCTTCTGACAGTTCAAGCGCAAACAGTCAGTCCATGAAAGTCACGAAGCAGTTCTTGGACCTGCACCCTAATTGCGTAATACACGATCAATCACAATCTGAATCATTTTGAAAGAGATTGCTAATCCATTGCTTAATAAGTTCGAAAAAAATCTGCTCAACGTAAATAACGCAATGAATGTTGTTGAACTGTCTAAATTAAACAGATTAGTCTTAATCGTTTACTGAAAATATTTACGCAATTAGATAGCTGAGGTCAGGTGATGATTACGCAGGCTAGTGGTAAAGATAAACCGATCTTGTTGTGGTATAGTAATCCGGTTTCGTGGTCCTGCTGGACGACGCAACCGCCAGTCTTCAGGTTTTGATGGTAAATTCTTTGAACGGCAGAACGACTTAGGTATATGAAGTTGTGCATTTACGTTTTACTGGCTAAGCTCAGCCTGAAGAAGTGCCATAGCCTGCGCGGCTACCTCAGTTGTAGTATCCTTAATTTGAACGTCAGGATGGATGATTACATATGGAAAAAATATTTCGATACTTTTTATGCAAAACAATGATTGAAATAACCATTGACTGCCCTAATCAAAGCTTTTTACCTCCTAGAGCTTTTCCAAATTCGTGAATTAAAATTTGGAGCAAAGGTGATACCAAGATGATGGCCAGTATGTCAGCTGCAAAACTGCATACTTTTAGGTAGTGGGTACCTTTATAGGAAAACATAGATTATACCTACCTATTACTAAAATAAAACAATAGTGAAAGGTAAAATATTTGACTAAATTAACAATTCTCATTATATATTATTAAAAAATCAAGCAATAATCAAATACCGAATGAAACTAACAGAAACATTATATTTAAACAGTCTTTTTTCTCGTTTAGGTTTGCGACTCTGATTTTAATATTTTAAGTGTCGATGATAGCCACGGAGGGGCAAGCCATATCCTTTGTATGGAATCACCATCCATATAAGATTCACTTGGAACAACTTCACCAGGCTGAAAACGAAAATGTGTGGTTTTTAGATACCTAACTCAAATCATCACTCAATAATTAACATAACTTTTACAGAAAATGATATTGAAAGCATCATTATTTAAGTGTTATAATAATAAAATAATATTTATATGACTCAGGTTACCTAAGATCAACACTGATGAAGTGATGAAACTAATAGTAGTAACTGATGTAACTAGTAACTAGTAACTGATGTTACGTCGGGTGCAGACACGCGGACTACTTCTATTTAATTTTTAAACTATTTCACACATATATTTTATTTAATATTTATTTACATCTATTTTATATTTTATTTAATATTTATTTCTGTATCTATCTATCCGTGACATCACTGTGGGCCCTATCGGAATACCAGCGCTGCGACATTTTTTTTAAATGTCGCAACATATGCTGAGATAGGAGCCTTTTGGCCTCGTACAGGACTTTCTGTTATTTTTTATTTTATTTTATTTTTCTTTTTAATTTGATTTTTTTATTTTTTTATAATGTTTTAATGAGTGTGTTCCAGTTTAATTTGTAATGTCCTGTGCGAGTCCCAATAAATACTTTTTCTTTCTTTCTTTCTTTCTTTAATAGTGGACACGGAGTCCGATACCTTTTTTGCCTTTAAGTTTTGTGTTAGTTAAATGTTAAAATATACTTTGTTATCCACTTTGTATTTCTATAAATTATGGCGTATGTTACTCAGTGATAATACGTACCAATAGATGTAAGAATTTTAACATCGGTCCAGGAGTTTTTGAGTATGTTCATTACAAACAAACAAACATACATACATAGAAAAAATCTAATCTTTTCTGTTTATAATATCAGTTTAAATTAATTTTAATGATATAAGTAGGTACCTAACTTTTGTATTGCATTTTTCAAAACATTCATTACTATACCTCTACGGGACACCAAATAAATATAATTGAACTGCATCAGCAACCCTCCCATGGTTATGTGCTATTAATTGGTTTGAAGGAGCAGTAGCAGCTGATAAGCTGCAGCACATTGCATCACCACCCGAGATAAAACTCTCCGAGCCTCATGTAGTGGAGCCAGAGGGCGACCTAAAATACGTAATATATATAACATAATTGATTTCAATTGTCATTATAGGTCTTAACCCCAAAATGAATAGCTGTAGGGTTAGAAAATTCCACTCACTGGGAATCCTGCTTGTCGAGTTCGACGAGGCAGAGGCACTGTTGTAGCGTTGGCCAGGTTAGGACTTGGTGCTGGCGCACGAGTCAGGTCAGAACTTGAGCCTGCAGTGATCTCGATAAGGGGCTCAACACCGACAGAGCTCCCACTTTCAGTGTAGAAAGTTCCATTGTATCTCAGACACGTGCAGCTAGTGCCTTTTTACATCCTATAAAATATTACGTACATTCATAATTTTGCACAGTGATACAATTAAATTTTGATCTAAGATAAACAATTATGCACTTACTTTGTATTAAAAACGATCCAACTCGTACGAAATACTTAACTTTTAAATTACACACGTCTAGTCGATGTTTGATGCTGATATAACTCAAGGGAAGAAGTAAAAACTCCTAAATAAAATTATATATACATATATATCGCTCACCTAGCAGTATAATGACATATCTATATTTTTCTTATTTTACAGAAATGAGGGTCAAAGTTTTTACAAATATTTGAAACGAAGTTATGAGTTTATTTTACATTTTATCATGGATTTTATGGTTTTAGCAACTAGTATAAACCTTAATAGATATTAAGGTTAACTTCGTTTCAAACATTTGTAAAAACTTTGACACTCATTTCTGTAAAATAAGAAAAATGTAGATATGTCATTATACTGCTAGGTGAGCGATATATATTACGCGTTGCCAGCCTAAAAAGTCATTTAAAATGTTCCTTTTCAGGGCTTATCTGCGATCTTTTTAGCAGTTATAAGTTGGTATATTATTATTAAATAGCATTTAAACTATAACAATAAAAAATAAAACTAATTTGATTAATAACTGTAAAGAAAAATTAACCGGGAAAATTACGGTCTTTTTTATGAGGCAGTATTTACACCAAATAATTCTGATATATATGAATTGAGTATGATTCAGCTGATATGTGTCACCATTTTACGAAAATTTCAGGAATTACTAATGATCTAGGAATTGATATTTGTTAATACTTACGCGTAATCCATATCACCCACGAAATGCTCATTTTGGAAGTGTTGTCGAATGACTTCCCTAGACCGAGCAGCGTCAGAACTTCTGTAAAGTAACACAGCAGGTAAGATAACACACTTGGCAGTCCCGTTCGATTTTTCCTTTTCTAATTTCTCAACTTAAAACAAATTTTATTGCTGTTGTAGGTATATTCCGAGAATTCAAGATTCCTATAAATAAATTATAGACCAGTGGTCGGCAAACTGCAGCTCGCGGGCCGCATCTTTAGCCTAGAGCGCGGCTCTGAACAAATGTCGATGAGTACGGGCGTAGATATGCGCAGAGGTCATATAAAGTTTTATTCAAAATTCAAACTATATTTCAAAGATTTATTTCCGAAGTATTTTCATCAAAAATTAACAGGACATCGAAAATTTATCATTTACTGTACCTTTCAAAGTTTTCTTAGCAAGTTAATTTTAGAAAGCGTTGTGGAGTGAAACAGGTTGGGAGTTTTAAGGATTAAGAAAAGTGTACTGAGACAGTATGGACACAAAGAATGGATTGTCTCTCATAAGAAATCTTAGTCGTTATAGTATTAATATTTAGTTCTATTGACTAATGAGTTTGAGGACCACTAGCCGTACAACAAAACACACAATAGACAATTGTCTTCGGTCAGGGCCATCATTTCCGAAGTTGAAACCAATTTTCCGGATGCCCTCTGTGATGATCTCCTGCCGCTTGAGAAATTCTTTTTGTTTGTTTAGCGTCCATGATTTGTTGTATGTATGTGTTCTGTTGATGGACACTAAGTAATACTGTTGACTTCATTGTTGAATTGTTGTTAAGATGTAATAGCTTCCGAACCACCAAATGTTGATGTTCCCTGTAACGATCCCAGGCTCCGAAGACATCTACGTACGATATTGTGCACATTCTCAATCGAACCGGTGAGGCTTTCAGGACTGTTTGATCCAGTAGTGGCGATCCGGCTCGAAGGAACAAAAAGAGCACAGTCGGCCAACAGGCTCGCCTAACGTGTACTTTTGGGGGCTTTAAGTTAGTGACTCCATGAAGACGTGTACTGGCTGTACCGCGGATCAATGTACCACAGTAGGTTTTCGGACAAAACAGAAGGAAAACGGAACGAGGGAACACCTTAGTTGAACTGTTGCAGCGGGCAGCTGATATGTTATCAAAGAGTGGAACATGTACACACATCTTGTATGGCTAAACCCTTTCAAACCCAATCATAACGAAGAATGGGGTAGGTATCTGCCCTTTTCACTCTGGTAACCGATCGAAAGTCTAAACAATTGAAACTTTAAAAACCTTTAAAAACCCTTTCGAGGGAAAGGGTTTCCCTACAATCGCGCACCCCAACCATCATATAGTAAAATTTCATCTAAAACTGTGAGATCTCTTGCTGACAATTTGTTTTATACGTCGGTACTCATTTGTTATGTTTGAACAAATCAATTAGCTTATCTCATTATGTGAGATGCTACGATTTAGGTATATACTTCGTGGCTATGATGTTTAAAAATACTTACGATGAGCGTGCCTGTGCGCTGATTTTCATGCGGGCCAGTGTCTCATTCAGGGTTTTATTATCCCTGGGAGCGTGAACTGAGTATAACCTGAAAAGTGAAATGCAATGATAAAACAATCGCTACGGATGTGTGTATTGCTTTTGTCATATTTCGTTAAACTGCAAAGACAATTGTTTGAATTGTTTACGTGGTGTCCAGGTGGCGCCATCATCTGTTTTCAACTTTGCATAAGATTCCTTATTGAACCTCAGAAACAAAAAAAAAATCGTATTATGTCGCAAAGGATTTAAAATCTATGCATTTATGCAAAAGTGTGTTATTCGCAAAACAAGAGGAACAGTTATTAGGCCAAAGAAATGATGGACAGCGAATTTTCTTATGAGGATCATGCAGAGACATTTGATTTTCTCATAATTCTCAAATAAATTAATTGGTCATTGGAAAATCAGCGGCGATCGATGCTCGAAGTGTAGTAGTAAATGAGAGGGTAAGCCTACCGTGTATTGCACGCTGCCGTACCTAATTAGTGATTTTTCACACCAAAATAAAAGTTTTTTCCCAGATATATTTAGATTGCATAGATAACGGCTATGCGATAGGTCTTTTTACTACGCCTTGTATATAAGGGAGTAGGTACTCACAGGGAGGGGTGTACTGTGTCAGCAACCGGCAGGCTTTTTTTGCCATGTGGCTTTGTTGTTGCATTTTGAGTACCAGGCAAAGCTCTGAAATAAGGCATTTCAATCGTAATGATATTCGTAACACATAAGAAATAAAACAATTGAAGCACAATAAAATATATTGGTAATCCATTTTGTCTTAGTAAACCTCAAATAAGAATTTAAAAATATATTTCACCAGTCAGGGTGATATATATTTTTCAATAAGACTAAACTCCTAAACTAATTTGCTTATCAAATCAAAGGTATCAAATGGCTGATCTCTAAACCTAAAAAAAAAAATTAGAAGTTTAAAATACTTACGAAGAGCTGCGTGCCTGTGCCCAGAGGTGCATGCGGGCCGGTGCCTGAGTCACGGGTTGATCCGGGATAACACGAACTGCGTATAACCTGAAAGGTGAAATGCAATGATCAACCGATCGCTACAGATGTGTGTATTGCTTTTGTCATACTTTTACAGATGAACAAAAACCGCGCAGCTCTTGCGCAGCATATGTTTAATTATTTCGCTAAACTGCAAACACAATTGTTTGATTTGTTTACGTGGTGTCCATGTGGCTCCATCAGCTATTTTCAGCTTTACAAAAGATTCCTAATTGAACCTCAAAAACAAAAAAAACGTATCAAGTCGCAACGGATTTAAAATCTATGCATTTATGCATATTGACACATAAATTCGCAAAACAAGAGATAGAATTGGAATAAATATTCTTTGGGCCATTAAATTATGGATAGGAATTTTTCTTAGCGGATCGTGCAGAGATACCTCATCCTCTTATAAGACTCAAATAATTTTTTATGTTATTGGAAAATCAGCGGTGATTCGTGCTCGAAGTGTGGTAGTGATCAGTGAGTAGGTATGGACGTGGAATATAAAACAAAAAGACGAGAGCAGCCCTGCTAAAGTGAAATTGGGCTGGACTTATCGACTGCTGCTTGTCAGATGACCAATAAACAAACTTAGGAATACCGACCAAAAAACCACAAAAACCACACTACAGACTAGATCAAAATAATACATGATGATAGAATCTGGACTCCTTCTGAAGACTAGATAGAAGAGCTGAAAACAGAAAACCTGGAGCAGGCAGCAACACGCGGAATCACACCGAAGGAATTTAAGATTTTAATTTGACCTAATTATCTTTGTGAGATTTCCATGATTAACTGACTGAAAAACAACGCACAGCTAACTAAGGCTTCGGAAGTGATCTCTTGAGAAGAGAGACCCTGAGCCGGGCAATTGGTGTTAAGTTTCTTTGTGAAGAAAATTGGGTTTATTCCTGAAATCCCCATCAGTGGGGATTGTTATTTTTTTTTCCAGATATCCACTTGTTAAATAAACTCAGCCTTTTTTTCGAATAATCTAGTCGTTTTTGGCACTCGCCGGTCGCTGCCGCGGCACCGCTCGCTTCGCTCGCTCGGCTCGTGCGTAGGAGGGTGGGGGGGGGGGTCACAGTTCTAACCTAATCTAACCTAACCTTTTAACTAGTGGGTATTTCTGGGAAAAAAATAACAATCCCCACTGGTAGGGATTTGTCGGTGGGGATTTCTGGAATATACTCAAAATTACAGGCTTGTATTTAATTAACCGCTAGCACAGATTTTCGCTTTGGAAGCTGTACTCAGTGCAAGTATTTATTACAAAATTGCCTGGCGAGTATTTATTAGGTACTGACACTAGCTCCTCACATTAACAGTTTCACCGCCACGACCGAGAATTGCCGTCAACGTCAAAAAACTCTGCCCATGCCGGTGTTCTTGAATGACGCGGGAATTCATCGAATTTTATTCAAACAATACTGAAATCAACAAATGTTTATTAATAACAATTTCACGTAAATTGTGCACAAATATTTATTGACACTAGGAGCGTGCTTCTAATTTTATGGAGGTACCTAACATGAAATTTTGAAATATGTTAAATATATTATAGTTCTATACCTATTCAATAGTTAAAAAGTCGCGTGGCGGTCAAAGGGTTAAAACGTGAGAAGCGAGTTTAATATAGGAATTATTAGTTTTCGCCTTAATTACCGCCTTGAATTAAAGCACTTGGGTCTGCAAAGCCCTGCGCGGAGCACTAGGTATAGGTTGCTCATTTTTAAACAAAAAATTAACTTAGCTAGATAGTAACTTATTTCTTGACTTATGCCTTGTGGACAGGAGGCTTACGACTTAGTTATTGTGTTTTCCTTCAGAGCGGCAATGATCTTTGGCAAAGCGGCGAATTTTCTTTGGAAAAGAAAAGCGGCCACATTCCTCTATATCGTATTTTGTTGCTTCGTGTCTCAATATGAAACTTCATAAAAGGTATTACAAAATTGTAGATACACTCATCGAGGGTCCTTATTATCTGTTATTCATAATTCTCTCTCAGTCACGCGACATTTTTTTTCTGAAGGAGTGGCTCTAGTGTATCGTTGTACGCCATGTTAAAAAACTAATTCTGATGTTCTCGTTAAAACTATAGTTAAAATTAAAAGGGAACATTTATTTAATGACTGATTCTTTTTCGAAAACTAGTTTAAGACATTATAACACTTAATACACGTCTTGTTATACCGAAGGGTTGGGCATTTATATAGAATACATCCATATTTCGCCAGTTATGTTTAACTCCGTCATAGTAGGCATGTAAATGTTATAAACTCATCTTTTAATACTCTTGTACAGTTACATGAACTCATGTCCCATCATATATAAGCACATTTTTTTGCGTGCTGTGCTTTACCCACGTTTGATCCAGTCTGTCCCATCTTGCTGTCCTCCCCCAGCGACGCCATAAGCCGAGGTTTGTACCCCACAGCGGGTGCCCTTAGCGCGCGCTCATCTAGTACTTAAATAAGTTTAGTTTACGCCCGTGGCTGGAGGCTTTAAGTTAGCAGCTTAACGCAGCCACAGGATAGCCCGGTTAAGTAGTCATGGCCTCCAAGGTCAGCTACGAGATGCCCTACCTAAAAAAAAAGTGCCGTGCATTGCACGGTTCCGTAAACAGCGATTTTTCACACCAAAATGAAAGTTTCCAGCAATAATTTTCATTGATTGTTACTTACTTTGATGTACAGAATGCAAAGACGGTTATGTGAATCTTTTACACCTTTTCTATATAGGAGTACTCACTGTGATGGATGTATTGTGTTAGCAGCACTGTAATTCCTTGGGTTCGGAGCAGGCCGGCTTTTTTTGCCACGTGGCATTGTTGTTAGATCTTCAGTATCAGGCAAAGCTCTGAAATAAGGCATTTCAATCGTAATGATATTCGTAATACCAGGGTGATCGACAGCGATTATTGCTTCAAATTAAGTACAATGTCATTTATACATTCTTAGCTGGCGTTTTTTTCATAATTGGGGTTAAGTTTTTAACACCCTTTTATATGGTAAAAAATTACCGAAATTATGAAGTTAGTACCTAATTGACTTCAGTACAGATGATTACCAGAATGATTATGTTCCCAAAAAAAGAAGAGGAAAAGGAAACACAGAGAACTCTGCGTTGAGCACTCGGTGTGGCAACATGCCGTGTTTGGGTTCGCGACAAGTCAATCGTCATCCTGAGGATGCATCGTTGAGGGGTGAAACACGTGTCGATTTCTTTCAGTGTTTTTTTATGGCTCTTTAGAAATAGCTAAGCGGAACAGGTTACTATAAATATATCCACGTCTATTGTACTTTAAAATACTACAAGTCTTATTACTGAATTATAAAACATTTTAAGCTATCGACTGCTGTGAGTGATCGGCACCATTTATTGGCTTGTTTGTTAATTAGAAACACCTAGTTTGTATTGCTTTGAGATTAATTATTAAATTAATTCTGATGTTCTCGTTAAAACTATAGTTCAAATTAAAAGGGAACATTTATTTAATGACTTTTGGGTTAAAGTCATATATTAACAATTCCACTTTTGGCTTAGTAAGTTCTGTTTATGATCCGGCGTCACCCAATATTCTAGAAAATGGCACCGATGACGTTTTAATGGCAATACCTCAATGTTATAATGTAACACGAGAGTTAAATCAATAATAATTTACAAACTATAAAGTAACAAAATTATTTTACACACACATTCATGATTTTTTCAATGTAATGAGTTGTAATAATTAGAATAAACATTACAATTACGTAATTTAATAATTTGAGATACATTTGCATAGCCTTTACAGGGTGCATGTCTAAATACTGTGTCATGAAATTTTAATACATGTCTACTAACCAGTGTTATAAATGTTAGCAAATAAATAAATAAATTAAAACGACGAGTCTTACAGTAGTCGCATATGATGTGTAACATCGGACATGTTGGCTGATGTATATTATATAAACAATATTTATCACCATCATCATCACCGTCACCGTCACCATCACCGTTATCATCATATTCATCGTCATCATACGGTATCATCTGACGGTCAAGCACCGCGTGCGCTCATTGGTCAAACCAAATAGCGCGCGCTTCCCCCGCTTCCTGTTACACACTTCCGTCCCTTTTCACGAAATCACTCCCACAGATTTGATTATTTAGATTTAGATTTTGATTGCAGGAGAGCGAGAGGAAAGATGTTACACATCAATCATCCTTGTTGTTTAATTAAATTCCTTGAACTACAGAAAACATTAAGTAATATTTGAGTTGTAAGAGGTAATGAAATTATTGATTAAAATTTCATCTTAAAATTTACATTTATGAATATTAGCATTGTTTAATGATACAATAATTAACTGATAAGCATCATTTTTAGTATTGTTTGTAAGTTTTATTCAGATAAATAAGTGATTAGACTTGAATATGGTTGAAGTATTTTTTCCGCCCACTTTGAGAGAGTCACGGCGCACTGGCGTGAATTTGTGTTTAAAGGAATGAAAATTGAAATTGTCGAACAAGAAACCTCTGTAACATATTTTTTTTATTTCTAACAGTGTCCATGGGGTTTCTTGCCAGTTCTTCTCCATAAGGAACCTACTTTGTCTTGAAATGGGCAACTAGCTTCACTTACTAACTCAAACCGAATGAATCCTTGTTAAACAATAATTCAAACGTGCCTGTAAATATCTTAATTAAAAGTAAATGCTTTGAGTTTGAGTCAAGTGTCGTGTTGTGTGAGATTGAAATTCAACTACCTACCTATGTACTGAAGGACTGTTCAGAGACGGCCACCACTGGGTTCCCCGCCATGTTATACATTGACAAGAATTTATTTAATTGTCTACAGTATTTGTTCCGTGATACTGTGTTAATGTGTAGCCACAAAACAAATCAGTCTTAATTATAAACTTCTCTTAAATTTTAATCGATTGCTAAGTACATAATAGGTAGTAGGTATTTAACTGTAGCTACATTTTGATAACGTTTTATGTAACACAATTTGCAGACATCTTAATGCATTCTTGACGATTTGTACGTCTTTTGAGGCTGACTGTACGTATTAGTGAGTTCTGCGTAAACAAAAATGTAATAAAAATTTTTGCGAATTTGTTCAATAGGATTTTTGAATCCAATATCGATTTCCCAAAATTCATAGCTATTTTTTTCTTGAAAACACAATTCTCGTATGTTTTTTCTAATCTATCAGGTAAGTACCTTAATAATCTTTTATTTTCTAATCATAGTTGATTGAAACATCAGCTACACGTTTTTCCGTTATTACCAACGCTGTCAGTTTATTGAGTTTTCTGTATGTGTATGTTTATTTTCCTAGGAGCTGCAAAATTAAGTTACGCTTGCTACCCAGTAACTCGGTTATGGATGGAGGTCAGATTAGCAATCGCTCCATGTAAAATCCGGTTAGACTGAAAGCCGACCACAACATAGTTAGGAAAAGGCTAGGCAAATTGATTGTATGTTTTAATTCCAGAAGTGTGGAATCATAATATTTCCGAAAGTAAATTTACAGGATCGCCGCAGCTTCCCTACTAATTGTAAGGGAAATAACCCAACGGTCCATTGCGGTTAAGTATTATGCCGCCTACGGATAACTGCAATACCAATGGCATCGCAGATGTGTTGCCATTCGAGAGAGAAGAACAGAGCCGAGATGTACGAGACATCAGTCTATAATTAACTACACTGACACCTTAAAAGTATCCTTCAAACTGGAAAATAGGGGCGCAGCTTGGTGGCAGAAACAGGTATGGAGTTAGTACTTCCCTTCAAAAGACCTAGTGTGTGAAATCATACAAATAGGCAAGCATGGGACCAAAAAATAAAGCTTGCATGCAAGTATGCATGCTAGCAACACATGCCAGTTTTTACAGGGTTGTCCACCTATCTGAGTCGGATCAGAATAATTATTGGAATAATTATTCGAAGATTTATTGGATTTTATGGCGGTTCCACGAGTCTCCTACCGCACAAGATGCGTCAACTAATCAGTCAGGCTATTTCTATGGTAAAAATACAATATAAACTTACAATATAATTACAACAAATTACTTTCATGATATCGATGCCCATTACAACTGCTTAAGGGCCACGCGCCCGCTAAACGCCTGCTACGCGCTTCAGCACCCGCGTCTAACTCGCTTTGAAATTTGTTGTATATAATATGATTCTTATGACACATGAATAGATCTCAAATCGCATTTATCGAAGTCCCGGGAGGGTGGAGCGGCGTGGGCGCTGTGCGATTGCGACGCGTGTACTACGCAATACGTAGCTATTCGGGCGCTAAGCGTGCGCGTGTACCTTCTTCACATCGATAAAAAATGTACGTTAGGGCAAGGGATTAACTATTAAATTCCAAAGTTTCTGAGGAGGGAGCGACTCGTACATAGGCGAAGAGCGCGCGGTTTCGCAAAAAATAAACAAAAATGATTGGTAATAGTGGTTCAGAATTCATTTAGAAATTGAATGCTATTATTATAACAATTTGGTGTCCAGACTGGAGGAGTCCTGGAGACTTTTTTTAACTTGGTTACATCTTGTTGCGTAATTATTTGAAATAATCACTTTAGTCAGCACGAGAACTCTTCTCCCCAACGGCCGTCAGTCCGGTAGTGACACCAGGTTTTTTAAACAATTTATTTGTAAAGGAATCTTAGCAGGTTTATAACTAGCCATAACAGCAGAATGCCTACCACAGTAATCAATTTTTAGCTTGATATCATTACTCAGTGATACACAGCGGGCGGGCTATCAGAATACCAACACTGCGGCATGATAGGAGCCTTCTTGGCCTCGCACAGGTCGTTATTATTTTGTTAGTTTTTAAATGCAAGGAGCATTTAAGGTTCCGTAGCCAAATGGCGAAAAAATGGAACCCTTATGTCTGTGTCTGTCTGTCTGGCCGTCCTATGTCACAGCCACTTTTTTCCGAAACCATAAGAACTATGCTGTTGAAATTCGGTAAGTAGATGTATTCTGTGAACAATAAAAAAAAAAACAATACATTTTGGGGGTTCCCCATACTTAGAACTGAAACTCAAAATTTTTTTTTCATCAAACCCATACTTGCGGGGTATTTACGGATAGGTCTTCCAAAATTATATTGAGGCTTCTATTATCATTTTTTTTCTAAACTGAATAGTTTGCGCGAGAGACACTTCCAAAGTGGTAAAATGTGTCCCCCCTGTAACTTCTAAAATAAGAGAATGATAAAACCAAAAAAATATATATGATGTACATTACCATGTAAACTTCCACCGAAAATTGGTATGAACGAGATCTACTAAGTAGTTCTTTTATAATACGTCATAAATCGTAAACCGCAATTTAACTTTCATTCAATCAACTCAAATATAAAAAAACATTTAATTTCATAAACATTAACCTTATGCATAAACTGTGAACCATTATTTTTTAATAATAAATTTGTTATAGGTGCCCAAGTAAATAATAATTATAGTTCGTGTGGGGCGTGGCTTGATCGGTAGCGGGTGCGGAGCGCGCGGGGGGCAGGTTGCCGACTGCGCTTACCCGAGCGGGCAGACACGTGAGGGCAGACGTCGTTGACACTCGTGCGCGCGGAGCTAGTTTTTCGATACATTTACGAATGCTAAATCAACTTTACTTTTTGGAGACTTCAACGAAGATTTTTTAAAAGACAATTGTATACTGTCATTCATGCAGAACGCTGGATACAGGACGTTATTACCACCTTGTCCAACTACGCGAGGAGGCACACAAAATGATAATATTTTTGGAAATATTTCTTGTATTAGCTTGTTTAGCTATCACAAGCCTATATGGGCTCGCATATAGTTAGATCTAAATCCCATCATTTAGGTACCTAATTATATTTTTTTATTTAAAAGACAACTTATTGGTCTACAGTTGGTGTTAGTAGTACACGTAATATATATTTAAAAACTGTTAACATTTAACACAATGCAATACTTATTATAAAATCAATAATACTTATTATAAATGCAATACTTACTATAAAATCAACTATCAACGTAAGTCATAATTAAAATATTCTTATATATTTAACTTATTATTTAACTTTGAACGTTAATATCTCGGAAACGTGACACTTTACAGGGTTTAATCTCAGCATATTTTCTGTTTGCATTGATGTCAGCTATCGATTTATATGGGTTTAATACGAGGCCGCCAATTTGAAAATAACAACAAAATGGCGGAACAGTAGGTATGCCACGAATTTTCAACCCCTTTAAAAAGTTATGTAAGTTTACATTTTTAGTAATTTTTATATTTGTGAGCAAAAAAGAAATGTTTTGCCTTTTTTGAAAACGGCACAATTTTACGTCTCCAGGTATTTTTTCGGGGACACCGGGGCGAAATTCCGAAAAAGGGACGGTCCCGTTCAAAATCTACGTTAGTTATAATAACTGTCTGGTGACTGTAAGGACCAGTATTATGAACTGTGAGTCTTTATAATGTACACATATCGAAATGACGGAATCTAAGCTTAACTTTATCGTAGGTATTCTTTTTTTTTTTTTTTCTGTTTGGCTGTTATTGAGAAATTTTTCCGATTATTGTAAAAAAATTCCACAATTTTCATTTTATGAGGACGCCTAATTACTTCCAATCATTACGTAGTTTGTTTCATCGCGATAGATAGACATTTAGTATCTTTAGATAAAAAATTCCACAATTTTCATTTTATGAGGACGCCTAATTACTTCCAATCATTACGTAGTTTGTTTCATCGCGATAGATAGACATTTAGTATCTTTAGAAATAGGGACACCATAACGTGTTTTTGACAGTTCGTACCACCACCAAAAAATAATACGGAAAGTGCTGGCTTGTCTATAATAAAAAAAAAAATAAATGCTTGGCAAATTTTTGTTTAAAAATGTTCGAAATAGTCCGAATCAGGTTCATACAGAAAGAAAAATTTGACTAATTCCATTGTTTATGGGATTTTTGCATCAATTATTAAAATTTGGACAGGATAATTTGGATGAACCCAAAGGCTTAATTTAGCTTATTTTTTGTTAATTATATGAACACATTATATTAGAGATAGTTTTATTTCAAAATTTAGTAAAAAAAACTGTCGGGTCAGCTAGTTTTGAAAAAAGACGACTAATATTTTTAATCACAAGTCACAGAATAGAATACTGGTTTTACTTTAAATCCTGGTATTAAGAAACGATAAAAAATGACCGGTGGGTATCCTGGTTTTCGGCAATTCCAAATACCGGTATCCATGTAGCTCTAACAGGTGTTTCGGATGTAGCTGTTGAGACAGGTTCTGAAGTGAGTGCATAGGTGGTCTGTGCACCCTTCCAACATGCTCCACTCCACTTACCTTAAAATCGTGCCTGGGTATACAGCGGACATCTCTCCAGGATGCTCAGTGATATCGAAGATTGAAAAGTTTTAGCACTATCATCCACCACATAGCTGCTGCCATTAAGCGTGTATTAATTTAGTTTTAAACTTATAGATTATCTTAAACAAAAATAAAACAATAGAACTAATTGACAAACAAAAAAAAAAAAACACTAAAACGTCTGTGACACCGATGGCAACTGTGACGGGAGTGACGCAGTCGCGCTGGCGGCCTAGGGCGCCGCGCCGCTGGTACATCTCGACGCAGCCCTGGCAACCGTTGCCGGGTGACAGACGGAAAGGCGTCGCATCCTCAGCGTCGCGATTTTTTCTTGTATATCGATTAAAATATGATTCTCGACGGTAACAAATATGTATTTACTGAATTTTAATGATTAAAATATAACATAACATAACATAACATCACGCCTTGTTTCCCCGAAGGGTTGGGCAGAGGTGTTCCTGTAGCAGGTTCACCCACATTTCGCCAGTTATGTTTAAAGTCCCATGTAATAGGGGGCGAGCCTATTGCCATCAACCGGGCACAAATCCAGACTCCCGGCTGCTACTGAGAAATTTCAGATAGAAAAACCCAATAACACTTTGCCCGACCTGGGAATCGAACCCAGGACCTCAAGCTCAGCAGTAGCGCTTGCGACCACTAGACCATTGAGGCAGTAATTAAAATATATTTAAAGAAAAATGAATACCCTTTTTCCTTGGTCACGGCATCACGCGTGAACGGCTGGACGTACTAGGTGTAGGTAGGTAGGGTAGATAGGTAGGTAGAGAAGGTAGGTAGATAGGTAGGTAAATAGATAGGTAGGTAGGTAGGGTAGGTAGGTAGGGTAGGTAGGATAGGTAGGGTAGGTAGGGTAGGTAGGGTAGGTAGGGTACGTAGGGTACGTAGGGTAGGTAGGGTAGGGTAGATAGGGTAGATAGGGTAGGTAGGGCAGGTAGGGTAGGTAGGTAACGTTGGTAGGGCAGATAGGAAGGTAGGTAAATATGTAGGTAAATAGATAGGTAGGTAGGGTAGGTAGGTAGGGCAGGTAGATAGGGTAGGTAGGTAGGGCAGGTAGGTAGGATAGGTAGGTAGGGTAGGTAGGGTAGGTAGGGTAGGTAGGGTAGGTAGGGTAGGTAGGGTAGGTAGGGTAGGTAGGGTAGGTAGGGTAGGTAGGGTAGGTAGGGTAGGTAGGGTAGGTGGGGTAGGTAGGGTAGGTAGAGTAGGTAGGGTAGGTAGGGTAGGTAGGGTAGGTAGGGTAGGTAGGGTAGGTCGGTAGGGTAGGTCGGTACGATAGGGTAGGTAGGTTGGGTAGATAGGTAGGTAGGGAAGGTAGGTAGATAGGTAGGTAAATAGATAGGTAGGTAGGTAGGATAGGTAGGGTAGGTAGGGTAGGCAGGGTAGGTAGGGTAGGTAGGGTAGCTAGGGTAGGTAGGGTAGGTAGGGTAGGTAGGGTAGGTAGGGTAGGTAGGGTAGGTAGGGTAGGTAGGGTAGGTAGGGTAGGTAGGGTAGGTAGGGTAGGTAGGGTAGGTAGGGTAGGTAGGGTAGGTAGGGTAGGTAGGGTAGGTAGGGTAGGTCGGTAGGGTAGGTCGGTACGATAGGGTAGGTAGGTTGGGTAGATAGGTAGGTAGGGAAGGTAGGTAGATAGGTAGGTAAATAGATAGGTAGGTAGGTAGGATAGGTAGGGTAGGTAGGGTAGGCAGGGTAGGTAGGGTAGGTAGGGTAGATAGGGTAGGTAGGGCAGGTAGGGTAGGTAGGTAACGTTGGCAGGGCAGATAGGTAGGTAGGGAAGGTAGGTAAATATGTAGGTAAATAGATAGGTAGGTAGGTAGGGTAGGTAGGGGGTTGGTAGGGTCGGTAGGGTAGATAGTTAGGTAGGGAAGGTAGGTAAATAGGTAGGTAAATAGGTAGGTAAATAGATAGGTAGGTAGGGTAGGTAGGTAGGGCAGGTAGGTAGGGTAGGTAGGTAGGGTAGGTAGGTAGGGTAGGTAGGGTAGGGTAGGTAGGTAGGGTAGGTAGGTAGGGTAGGTAGGTAGGGTAGGTAGGTAGGGTAGGTAGGTAGGGTAGGTAGGTAGGGTAGGTAGGGTAGGTAGGGTAGGTAGGGTAGGTAGGATAGGTAGGGTAGGTAGGGTAGGTAGGGTAGGTGGGGTAGGTAGGGTAGGTAGAGTAGGTAGAGTAGGTAGGGTAGGTAGGGTAGGTCGGTAGGGTAGGTCGGTACGATAGGGTAGGTAGGTTGGGTAGGGTAGGTAGGGTAGGTAGGGTAGGTAGGGTAGGTAGAGTAGGTAGGGTAGGTAGGGTAGGTAGGGTAGGTAGGGTACGTAGGGTAGGTAGGGTAGGTAGGGTAGGTAGGGTAGGTAGGGTAGGTAGGGTAGGTAGGGTAGGTAGGGTAGGTAGGGTAGGTAGGGTAGGTAGGGTAGGTAGGGTAGGTAGGGTAGGTAGGGTAGGTAGGGTAGGTCGGTAGGGTAGGTAGGTTGGGTAGGGTAGGTAGATAGGTAGGTGAGCCGTAGATAAGTTCTTAGCGCTACCCGTGCGAAGCCAGGGCGGAAAGCTATTATTGATCAATAAAACTCCATTAATATTTACCTCAAAATATGTAATGATTTCACGAAATAGTCATTCAATAGAGTCATTTAGATTGCTGGTTAACCCTTCGGTATTATTATTTATTTATTTAACCATATATGTACACAATATATATAAAAATACAATGTATACAAAAACAGAAAAAAAAAAAACGTACAAAGGTGATGCTTATTTCTAAAGAAATCTCTTCCAGCATACCTGCAATAGGACAGAGGATAAAAAGAGATATAGACACCATGTGTAAGAGTAGAGACAAAGTAAAATACATAAAATCAAAACAATTCGCTTATTAAAATAAAACAAATAATTTGAGAATACACTTACTTACATACATACATACTTCTAAAATAAATAACATTAAGATATTATTAATTATATTGTAACTAAAATATATACATATATATTTATATACATTACGAAATAAATATCTACGCAACTATGACGAAGTGGACAGATAGTGTTCTTTCTTCACTCTTCTTTTGAATACTACAACAGTTTAGCAGCCCCCTATTGTTGGTATATTTCCCTTTTATCTTAATTTGACCGAGATCTATCTTTTGAAAGCACTTATTTGTACGAATGTACGCAAGTTTAAATGCGACACCTAGATTAAGTGACCTTAATGTCCTGAAGAAACCGAGTGATCTGGTGCTACTTCGGAGAGGACTAATTTCACCAGGGGACTGCTATTATAGGCTGAGTTGTTTGATTCAGCATGCGACCAAGTAAGCATTGTTACAGGCTTACTGCTTTCGGGGTAATTGTTTCTTGTTTCGATCTCAATCTGATTCGGATAGGTTAGGTGGTATAGCTGGTCCACCCTGAAATAACGATATAAACTACCGCATTTAACGTACAAGCCGCGGCGTCGGCATGTACGATGGGCTGCATCAATTGGGTCATCGGTCGGTGAAGAGCACGGACGCTTCCAATTGTGCTCCGCCAAAGTTTTTATTATAAGTTTAGTGAAATGTGCACACCAGATGTTGCAAGTTTGAGTTACAAGCCGGGCATCGAAATCGTAGTGTTTTTTATGTATTGCTTGTAACTTTATGTCACCAAAAATACATTAAAACAGTATAAAAGTGGGTGGAATAAGCGTTTCTGATCTTTGGCGAGCGGTCTAGTGCTTAAGTACAAAGGAATAACTGCCGCAGAATTCAGTTGCATATTTATCTGGTGATATCTTTCAGGGATCTGATGAAGAGATCCGCCTAAAGTCAAGAGTGGATCTCATTATAAATCCATACATCTTATATGCTGTATTTACTTATTTAATTTATTCGACTAACTTTAAACCATATAGGCTCTTTCGAACAGGCGCGACACGCGACGCGACACAAAGACACCGCTCGTCGCGCGACGAGCGATGTCTTTGTGTCGCGTCGCGTGTCGCGCCTGTTTGAAAGAGCCTGAATACGTGTCTGATTATTTGTGTAGTGCAGTGTTCTAATGTATGGTTTGTTTTTTTCGAGTGCGCATTCTTTTGTTAGACATTTGGTGCGAGTCGAGAGTCGAAAGTAGTTGTTGACCAACAAAGTATTCCTTTTAGATTTTATTGCTCTAGACTCTGACATTGGATTTTGAACCCTATAACTTCAAAGCCAAGTGTAGTTTTGTGTTTAGTTGGGTGGTAAAGTTATTTTGTGAAAAAGTGTTTAAGTTTACTTGTTTAAATATTTTTGAAGTTCAAGACGGCTGAAGACTGAGATAAGATTAAGAAGGCTGCTAGCGAGATTTACAAGAAACCTGAAACAGACAGTAGCCAGACGAAGACAATGGAAACAGCAACGTGTAACACAGCGTAGCGGTAACATAGAAAAAAGTCGAAAAAAGCAGTTAATCCCGGCAAAAGAAGCACCGGTGAAGATGGACACAGGCTGAACATGAACCAATCTGGCGGCGACGTCATTAAAAGATGATCCATAGATAAAGATCACCCGTCTTTCCACTACTCCATTGCCTACTCAAGGATGCATATCCGGTATGGCTCGCAAATCCTTCCATATCCTAAGGGCACGTTCTTCCTTACCATTATCGTGCTACCCCGTCTACTCCTTGATATGCAATGGTCTCTGTAGCACCATGCAACATGAGGCTCCAGGGGCTAGTGCAAATCTTGGGGTTCATTCGATTAATTGAGTCTGGTTAAACCACGCTGGGATCGGTGCATTTCATTCATTCATTCACAATTGGGGTACCCAATTGAAGCAATCCAATGTACGCAAAATGCGGTAGTGGGGAGTCAGAGTGGACAAGCTATATGGTAGTTTTTAACCGACTTCAAAAAAAGGAGGAGGTTCTCAATTCGACTGTATTTTTTTTTTTTTTTATGTTTGTTACCTCAGAACTTTCGACTGGGTGAACCGATTTTGATGATTTTTTTTTTATTTGAAAGCTGGTACTTCCCGTGTGGTCCCATTTCTGATAATGGCATCCAAGAGAAAACCATATAAGTCTTAACTTTGCATAAAGTATGTGCGCGACAAATAAACGAATAACTCAATATCGCGCCAACCGATTTCGATGATTCTTTTTTATAGTAGCTCATGCAATTTTTCTTGGAAAGCACAATTTGGTGAAGTGGAACTGATGATGAAGACCACAAATGGCCACCGGAATTACTCAATAATAAGTATTTCACAGGTTGCGATTCGATTACTTTAATATGGCTGCAATGCAATTTATGCTCGTCACAATACATATGGAGAAGTGGAGCTGATGGTTAAGTACCAGGAGAACTCTTCAACGAGTAACGTCCCTGTATCGGGAAAAGCAATATTTTGTAAAAGGTGATGAGCAGTTGAGATTAGGCTGTCGTAACTTAAGTAAATTACAAACTACCCACTAAAAAGCGAGAAATAAAAACTTAATGTCTTTGGTTTTAGTTATTTGCCACCGACTTCCGAAATTTAAGTTATTTTTCACTTTGTAGTGTTTTTTGGAAGTCGGTTGTTTTTTTTTTTTGTATACAAGTTTTTTACCCTGTAAATACAAGCACGCTTGCTTGCTTGTATGTTTAGTATCATCAATAATTATTCTTCTTAGGCGTATACGATTTCGGATAGATGGATAATTTAACCCAGTAAAAACTTGCATCGTTTGCTTATATGCTTTCCTTTTTTTTCATTTTTTATTTGTAAGCTGGCTTGCACGCTCGCTTCGGCAATCCTTTTTTTTCTCGTTTTGGAAATTTACAATTCTCCGGATTCCGACGGAAAACTACTCCGACGGAATAATTTTCCGTGGGAGTCCGGAAAATCATATTTCTAAAATGAGAAATAAATAACGGAAAAAACTCCGACGGAATAATTTTCCGTGGGATTCCGGAGAAATATATTTCTAAAATGAGAAAAAAAATACGGAAAATTATATAATCTTTTGTGTCAACTAAGAAACGTTATGCTATTATTTAATTAAACTTCTGTGATTAGAGAAAACGTGACAATTAAATATCTTATCTTCGAACATGTGGGATATGTCTTTTCGGGCAAATAAAATTAAATGAAACAGTAAAAAATTAGAGGTTTTCGAATTATTTAATAGATTGCTTTTATTTATCTGTACTCGTATAAATTACAAATTTTAATATTTCTTCTACTTAATAAATATAATTAATCATAATGATTTAGAAAATTTTAAAAATAGGGATGCGCCGGTGTCGATAACGGGGTCCAAGCCGCCGTTGGTAAGGGCTCCTGAGACAGGAATCATTATAATTTTCTAATTTTTAGTTATTCATAACTTTTAAAAAAGTTATTAGTTACGAACGAATTAAGTAGGTACTTACTATGCACTTGTAATTTTTTCCCTAGATACTTACGATAATGAGCCACAAAGAAGTTCCGTTTGGAATAAAACTTTTTGGAGAAAACTTGGACTGAGTTCGCGCGTGTGGTTATGTGCCAGATACGTGCGGCACCAGAGCGTTCCGTGAGTCGACTACCGCCACTGTCGCCAGTACCACACCGGGCCTCGCGCGTCCTTGGGCCCTGTCCTCACCCTTATCGCCCCGCTCCACTAGACAAAATAGATAGCAGAAGGCCCGGATCTTACGACTCTGACTTAATTTAATGATATCATGGGCTCTCTTTTCTGGGACAGTCAAGGGGTAGGAATGATTGAGTACCTCAATCATGGAGCTTCTGTCATGGATACTTTAGATGCAGAAAAAATAAAAAAATGCGCGCCGAAATCCGTGAGAAACGGCGAGGCAAACTTGCAAAGTTTGTCTTGTATCATCAGATAACGCGGCCCACAAGGTCGCCGTTGCGATGGCTGCAATTCGAAATGCTCGCTTTGAAATACTAGAGCATCATCCATATTCACCAGACCTTGTCCCTAGTGATTTCTATGTGATTCCGAGGTTGAGGGATTATTTGAGAGGACAGAAATTTTAAGATGATGAAGCAGTAGTAGCTGCAGTACAGGAATTTTTAGGTGCTCAGGAGGAAGACTTCTTCAGGAAGGGAATATTAAATTTAGAAAAAGTTTTCCAAGTGTGTTACACTGAAAGGTGACTATGTCGAAATATTTAATAAAAATTACCTGTAACATACTCATTCTCACTTTTTATTGAATGCCGTAGTAGTTGTGGGCACAGCGGTCATTATGTACTAGGTCCAAGATTTAAAAATATGTTAGGTGTTAGAGCGGTTTGGCACTACGTCCGATCCTAATCCGATTCTAATGCGATTTAGAGATCAAAATTCAATCCGAATTAGAAATATTCCAAATTCGGACGGCCAAAAATCGGATCTAGTGCACAACCCCTCAAACAAACTATGTTCTTAATGTCCCTCGACAAATTTTGTTTCGTCAGTTGTCCGATTTGTATCAGTTGACCTTGACACTTCGATACACGTGCAGACCGCAGGCACAACAGGTAGGAAAACATTTTTGCAGGTCTATATATGTAGTTCACACGGAAATCAAAACAACAATAAAGTAGTTAATTCTGAATTCAAATTATTATACACGTTAAATCTAATAATTGATGGACATGGAAATTAGCATTCGTTTTGTATTCGGAAATCCGATGACACCCGGGGGACATTAATAGAAGTACGCTTGTCTATGCGGCATTTCTAGACCTTTCCAGGGCATTTGACCTGGCCTTACCAGGTCAAATGCCCTGGAAAGACGACTAAGACTATGACGTCTTGCGGTGTAAGATGCGCGAAGCGGGAGTGCCTGACGCCATAACAAATATGTTTCAGTATTGGTATGGCCACCAAACCAATCAAGTTAGATGGGCCAACGAGTTGTCTGAGGAATACAGGTTGGAATGCGGCGTGAGACAGGGTGGATTGACCTCACCAGCGCTTTTCAGCCTGTATGTTAACCAACTGATTGTCGAGCTCGGTAGCACTCCTGTTGGTTGTTCTATTGACGGACTGCGTGTTAATAGTATTAGTTACGCGGATGACATGGTGCTGCTGAGTCCGTCAATTAGCGCACTCAGGAAGTTGTTGGCGGTCTGTGAGTCCTATGCAGAAGCGCACGGACTTGTATACAACGTGCAAAAAAGCAAACTGCTTGTGTTTAGGGCGAAGCATAAAAAACCAGCACATAATATGTCACCGGTTATGTTAAGGGGTGTGGCCCTTGAAAGAGTGCTAGATTTTAAGTACTTGGGGCATATAGTTACGGAGGACTTAAAAGATGATGCTGATATGGAAAAAGAACGGAGGGTGTTGGTTGTCCGATGCAATATGTTGGCCCGCAAGTTCTCACGTTGTACATCAGAAGTAAAAATAATTCTTTTCAAGGCTTTCTGTCAATCATTGTACACGTGCACTCTGTGGGTTCGATAGACGCAGAGGGCATACAACGCCCTCAGAGTTCAGTATAATAATACTTTCAGGATGTTGTTGGGGCTCCCACGTTACTGTAGCGCGTCAGGAATGTTCGCAGAAGCATGTATTGGCGGCTTCAGTACCATTTTACGTAAGAAAACTGCTTCTATGATGCGCAGAATGCGTGGGAGCGGCAATGACATTCTGAAGGTTATTAGTGATAAGCCGTGCTGCACCGTTATGGCGCATTGGGTACGTGTACATGAATTAAATGTTGTTTTTCGTTTGTTACTAACATAGCTAATAAGTAGTGTTTATAACTAACATCATATGGATCAAGGTCTGAAATAAAGTATTTTTTTATTTTTTTTTATTAAGAGATTAGAAATACTGTACTAGGGCTACTTCGGACCGACAATTCTCGGATTCGGATCGGACGTCGACCGAAACCGCTCATAGAGTTTTGTTAACTTTCACAAGCATAACGTCACGCCTTGTTTCCCCGAAGGGTTGTGCAGAGGTGTCCCTGTAGCAGGTTCACCCATATTTCGCCAGTTATGTTTTTTAGTCCCATGTAATAGGGGGCGAGCCTATTGCCATCAACCGGGCACAAATCCAGACTCCAGGCTGCTACTGAGAAATTCCAGATGGAAAACCCAGTAACACTTTGCCCGATCCGGGCACAGGGCCTCATGCTCAGCAGTACCGCTTGCGACCACTAGACCAACGAGGCTGTCTTAACTTGTTGTCTTATAATCAGCTCGTTACAGTGCGTTCTTTTTACTCTTTACACTGAATTTAGCAGTCTTAATTTCAATACTGATAAAGTTCAAAATGGCGACTGATAGAACAGTACTACCAATCACATGACTGCAAAATTCAGAGCTACCAATCGCGTCACAGGACAAGTAATAACAAACGTACGCACGCGCGCAGAGGATAATGAACGCACTGTACTGGCCTCTTTGAACAGTTTCATTTTCTATACTAATTATATGATTTGTGTATTTTATGTTTATGTGTATCCGATTTCGATAATTCTTTCACTAATAGGAGGCTACAGTATTGCGGTGTCATAGGATATATTTTTTGAAAAATGAAAAATTATGAAATATTATCGGAGACGAAGTCGCAAGTATAAGCCAGTACGAAATAAAGTAACTTTGCAAACATTGTCTTCCTGTCTGTATCAGATACTCATTGTTCGACTTGCTCTAACTTGAACGCAACAAGTGCAGCTTCCGGCTACGGAAACTACTTTCCTTTACGTAGGGTTTACGCGGGGGACCCGTTGTTATAAAACATTATCTCGCGGATGTTCACGTGTACCATGTCACCTCATTACACACGTCACATTATTGTATACGTACAGGATAAATTATAAACCAAATAAAATAAAAATATTTGGGCACTTGAAACGTCAGAAGTTAGGTGCACGGTTCCAATTGGTCGTTTCCTATATAAATTAAGTATATTTATTTGTGAAAATTATTTTAAAAAATACGTATTTTTTATGTTTTTTTATACTAGATTTAGTGCGGTGTTTCCTATCCGACTACTCAAAGAGAGACCGAATCAAACTCAGAGGTCACAGTCTCTTTGAAAGTCCAGACATAATCCTGCTCAGTCCATATGTGGACCATGTAGATTAGTGTTTGAGATGGTCTTTTGAGGAAAATGTAGGCATTGTATAAAAACACCACACTATTGTTGGCCACTATTAAAGGAAAGGTTTTAGCTCTGCACTGGGACAACTCTGGCTGATTTATTTATTTATTTTTTACAGTGAAAAACAAAAAGACGAATTTATCGTTGTGATTCTCGCCTTTAAAACCATTGCTGCCCTTCACAAGTAGTTGGGGTTTACAACGGCAAGCCCACGGAGCTTTTTCCACGTGTGTCTTAGTTATCAGTGCTTTTGGCACAAGTTATGAAATCCGATCTGACAATACAACTATCAAGAAAGCAAAAAGAAGAAATTTTACAATATATTTCTTAATTATTGTGTCTGTGACCGTGACGTTATACACCGACCGAAAATTGTGTTATTTCGACTGAAAATTAAGACGAACAATGTTTTTTGAATATCGATAGGTTTTTTGTTCCTTAAAAGTGAAATAAATACAGTATACATTTTTGAATCCTTGTAATTGACCGTTTAAACTTAAATCGCACCATCATTTTCTCAAAGAATGTAACTAATTTAAACAATTTAATATTTTTGTATTGGATATAATGTACGAGTATATGCAAATTTTCTCAGTCATTTTGAAAACAGATAAAACAGCCGAAAATATATATTTAAGCCGAATTCTGACATTGATAACGAAATGGGGCCGGACTCTACACGAAGTGTGTTTTTAGAGTTAGGGAGAGATATTGTCAAGAAGTACTTACTCAGCATGGCTTGGTCCAGCTTCGATGTCAGAAACTATATGAGTTGATGAGGGGCGGGTCCAGGTTCGTATGGGCACGGGAACCAGCTCCATGTTATCATCAGCTATGGCGCTGAAATAAGGCATAGCAATCATAATTATCTAATGCCTTTAAAGGAGCAATTCTTGTATATATATAATCTTAATCTCGGAAACGGCTCTAACGACTTTCATGAAATTTTAGATGCAGGGGGTTTCGGGGGCGATAAATCGATCTAGCTAGTTTTCATTTTTAGAAAACTACCAGAAAAAAAAACATCCAGTCATTCAGATATTATTCTTAACACAAGAAATAAATACTCATTGTTTCCGGTGAAGTAATACAATGGTCCAAAAAATATTGCAGTCTATTAGCCATCCAAAATCGGTCATCTATTTTAAAATTTATTATTTTCTGCCGGCATGATTCGGCACAGCAGGGCAGCAAAATTCAATATTTGATTTTGCCGCCCGGCTGTGCTGAGTCATATTGAACCGAACAAGTGTGTAGTAGCCCTCTTATATTTTAAGTGCATTGCAGGCTATTAGAGAATGTTCACAGAGTGACTTCAAGTGAATCATCATCATTATCATTGCAAAAGACGTCGTCGTCTGGACATACGCCTCCCCCTAGCGTCGCAACATCAGCACAGGATCGGTCAGGTCCTGACCTCCTCGCATTCAGTGGATTAATGCCGTCGTCATAAGGTTTCAATTAAATGTGTACTTACAAGACGGGTCGGTCCCGCGCTCGAGCGGGCGGGAGTACTCTTTGGCGCCTCTCGATCCATTCGAACCTGCACCAAGTTCGTCTCTCGCATTTCTTCTTTATCGCCTTTCTTACCTAAATTGTGACGTTTCAGTAAATTATGAATACTTTTACAAACTTTAACTATAGTACCAAAATTAATATTTGTAAACAAAATGTGTAGGTATACACCGTGCAAATTTTCAAACTGATTTACTTCTACTGTATTGATTGTAATTTTATGCTATTATCTTGTACAACTCCAGCACCCTCATGAGCCATGTATGCCAACAGATCCTTGCGGGATCGACGAATTTGTTGGCTAATGGCTATGTCGATGAGAAGTTGCTCCTTAGTACCGGGACCCGGTTCCTACATCCATTTTGAGAGGCAGACAAATAATCGAATTACTGTCAATGTGCGTATTAATTTTCGTTCTCAAAACGGATGTAAGAAGTTGAAGTATAGTTATGGGGTTCCGCGGGACTACCTGATTTAAGGAGAAGGTGGGTAACATCTGCTGTTAGAAACTGGAGTAGCGACCCAGACTCTAAGGATGACTGGAACTGAGATGTGAGGCAAGTGGGAACTAATTATCCATTTCAACAAAAAGTGGTGCAGTCTGTCCGGTCCCGGTGATTTCTAATTCGGTAACGAACGGACTGCTCTGGCGACGTCTAAGGGCGTAATTAGGACTGCTTCCATTTTTGGTATAGTTCCACACACTCGCTCAGCATCAGCTAGCCTCAGCGTGATAGACGGGCACCGACCAGAATGCACTTGAGGCGGCATCATCCGGACGGCACACGTCTGTCTCATTTTGTTTAGGTCGCGCCCAACCTCTATATACCCACCTCTCATCGCTCTGGAACATGCGATTCTGCGTGTATCGATAAACCCGCCGCTTATAACCGCCGAATACGGTTCGCCTATGCACAAACTTTCTGCTTCAGGAAGTTGATGCGGTCTGTGACACGGGATATTGTATTCTTGAGGGCTGATTCTGTTTCCGAGAATGCCCGCCTGACAAAGCGCATTACTTATGATCGTGTATATCGCCCCCCCTGAAGCAGTATAGTTTGTCGATAAGTACTCTGGTCCGATTAGTACGACGCTTGATCGTACACTGCCAGGCTGGTACGGCTGGTTTTGGTCGAGTAGCTCCGTCACAGTTTGAAAACTTGACGTTAGCTGAACGACATGCTACTACAGCTGCGCAATACAGGATCGAGTGTGTATCACCGAGATCCGTGCTGTTCTCGAACAATTACACATAGTATATAAACAGACAAGACAAAAATAACAGAAAAAAACGTACAAAGGTGACGCTTATTTCTAAAGAAATCCCTTCCAGCATACCTGCGATAGGACAGAGGATAAAAAGAGATGTAGACACCATGTGTAAGAGTAGAGAGAAAGTAAAATACATAAAATCAAAACAATTCACTTGATAAAATATATAATATGAGATTATACTTACTTACTTACATGCATACAAACATATATACTTCTAAAATAAATATCACTAAGATATTATTAATTACAATGTACCTACGCAACTATGACGAAGTGGAAAGACAGTGTTCTTTCACTCTTCTTTTAAATTAGATCAGGATCAACAATATTTAAAGCTGGAATTTCTGCTATTATAATTAAATATGAATTTAGTTTAAAGAAAATTATTTCTTTATACACTTTAAAACAATTAGTTTTAATAATGAGAATTTTAAGTATAGGCTTTCCTGATCTAGTTTTTTTAGTGTTTTCTCATGCTGTATTTAAGGCTTTATATATATTTTTTATTTTAATTATTTTTTTTATTTATATTTATATTTGCTGGGGTTATTATTCATATTACAAATGACGCTCAAGATATTCAGTTTATAGCAAGTCAACAGCAGATCATAATAATCGTTTAACTTCTATAAGTATAAAATTTTCTAATACTTTGTGGAAATCCTTTTGTAGCGGGTTTTCTCTTGGGAAAGTGCACGGAGCTTGTTAGCAGTAGACAGTAGACGCTCAGGGCGTCGAGAGCAGACCTTATTACAAACTTAAGAGTATGAACTATTACAACAAACTCTTGAATTCGGAAGAGAGCGCTAGCTGTCGTTTGAATAACATGGTTATATTTTATAAATACGATAAGACCTGCTATGTGCTCTGTGTTCTTAAGTTAGTTTCAAAGTGAGTAAAGAGAATTATGAACATACGAGCATAAGTGACAACTTATTTTTTCTGTTATCAATGTTGGTATGTACAGTCACTAGCATTAATATATTACTTTGGACGGTTTAGCTGTTCTGTTAGAACTTTATGCTGCTAAAGTGATGTCAAATTATTTTTTATCACAACGAGGTATCACATTATTTTGAATTAAGGGGACTACAGGACCTAAACGTGCCTAAACGCAAGTTTTGTATTGCCTAAAAATATATGATCCACTGCAGTAAACAAAATTAGAAAAAAAATATGATATTCTTCAGGATATACGCTAGTAAGTTAGTGTGTTGAAAACATAATACAACTGATTTGATACAATAGAATAAAATCACGAAGATACTTAAAAAAAAAACGATCTTTTAACGATTTAAAATTCTATTAATATACATGCAATCATTCTGATGCTTTGTCAGATTATTCTACAAGCAACATATTATCGTAATAGTGTGTATTTTTTTGGTAAATAGAAAATTGCGACACATTTTGCAATATATTACTAGCGTTGTGCGTCGCGCTTCTCTTTCTTTTCTCTGCAGTCCGACAGTGAATACGCTTTAGTTGTTGTAAGCCTCTTAAACTAAGTAGGCAGATATTTATAACTGAAAACATGTCATATTTGCATTGAGGTCACACATGTTTTCGATACCGATGAAGAATCCTATAGTAAGGCTCGTCGTTCCTTGGAGGTCACATCGTTGCGTTGTGCTGCCACTTGGTTACATGCCTTCCACAAAATGATCACATATATTTGCCGTTATATTGAAGTCAAATATGTGTAGATGAATCATGAGATTTGTAATGTAAGTGCATGTAAGTAAATAAAGTACAAGCAAATACACTTACCTCCCCATTCGAGAAGCAGTAGATGAAAGAAATGAAAACTCCTTGGAAAGATCGGAAGAAGTGCGTAAAGTAGGCCCAGATTGCGAAACCAGTGGAAGATCCATCCAGAGGATAGTCGAACAAGTTAAATATGTTTATTATACCCAACAGTGGAAGCAGGATTAGTGTGGCACGAATCGTTTTCCTGTTGAAAAAACGGTATTAATATTGACTTTTGGTAGAGCATCGGAAATCATATGATAATAAATAAATAAAAAACAACTGACTTAAAAAAAAACTTAAGTCGGTGTCTTTGGTTTTGTATTTTCGTTTTTTGCCACCGACTTCCGAAATTAAAGTTATTTTTCACTTTTTAGTGTTTTTTTTGGAAGTCGATTGTTTTTTTTTGTAAGTTTTTATTTTTCACTTTTGTCATGGTACCTACCCTACACAAATTCGAATACACAAATTCAAAGACAGGAACCTATGATCTCATCCACATAATAAGAAGGAAAACATACGTATTATTGAAGCTAACTCAAAAACTACCCAATTAAAGTTAATAAAGGACATGTCCAAAAATTGTTTTTTTTTTTTATTAAATATTCGATTTGTGCCTCGGTCGTCCCACAGAGTCTCGTCCCACATAAAAAATTCCCCACTTGTCCCAATTTGTATGCTTCGCTCGTCCCAAAACTTAATTTTCAATATTTTATTCCCCGCTCGTCCCAATTCGTATGCCTGGCTCGTCCCACATTTTTTTCATATGAGTTAAATTTGATTTAATTGTACAGTCAGCCTAAAAACCTGACTGACCAGAAAGATAAATAACCTCATGTTGCGGAAAATTTGATGAACTAATTCAATCCGAGACTCCACTATAATATAAATTATAAAATTACAAGTTACGCCACCATGACAGTTTTTTTCTGATCAAACTTTAGGTTTAGATTGAAGGCATTAATAAAGTACACATAGCCGACCCTAAGTACAAACCCTGTGCACCCCACTGCTTAGACCACTACTATTATTATTAACCTAGAACAAGTTTTTGAATGTTTATAGCTTCGGTATTTTTGTGCGACCGGATTAGAGCTTGCTCTCTCGCTCTGCTTTCTTTGTATTAATCAATTGACCAATGACGTGGCTTTGCGTTATCAGCGCAATCGGAGCAAATGCGGTTACAAAGTGCATCTGCTAATTTTAAATATGAGGTGTTTACATTAAGCGTGGTGTATTCATAGAGTGAGGTTCAATATTTGTGAAGTTTTAAAGGGTAAGTAATAATTATAATTTTGTCGATTTTTTCATATTTTGTGAAGTCATGATAAATGATTTGACTTATATCACTATTGTGGTAATTATTTACTTTTATATTAGTTGCTGTCTAAGGATTATGGTCTTTTATTATATGCATACTTAACTCTGTGCCTCCTGTGAAAAAGAGTACATCGCTACTTTTTAGGAGACGCAAATAAAATTTTGAAAAATATTTTTTTTCCTGTTTCCTAGGTCCTGTCATGGAGTTCTTTATCTATGGCCCTGTTTCACGAAATCGTCTAGTATTTTTTTTTTTAATGAGTAACCCTTTTTCACATTAACTAGAAATTTGCACAAATAATAATTTGATTTGAGCCCTAATTCACATTAATTTTGTTTACCCATTTTAACAAACTTCAAAAAAAGAGGATGTTCTCGGTTATACTGTATTTTTTAGGTTAACCAATTTTGATAAATCTTCTTTTATGTAAAAGCTGGTGCTTCCCATATGGTCGCATTTTAATTTAGTTAACCTCCTTCATAAAATGAGGATGTTCTCAACTACAAAGTGTTTTCTGGGTGAATCAGTTTTGATGACTCTTTTGATTCGAAAGCTGGTGCTTCCCGTGTAGTCTCATTTCAATTTGGCTCAGTTCTGACAATAGCATGTATGATAAAACCATATTCAACACGTTGAAGTCGGTTTTCAGCTATGATTTTTAATCATTATAGCTATTCACGATTCGTATCTACGAAACGAAACTATTGTACATAGTTTCGTTCGGAATACCTTTCTTAGACAGATGAAATCTAATTTTTTGCTCTCTTATATTCATTTAAAAACGAAAAGGGTATATTGGACTTGGTACCCCTTTTTACAGGAGGCACAGAACTAATTCACGTTGTATTTGCAGGTGATCAGATATAGAGCCGTGGCTTCTTCATCCTGAAACATGGAGCCAGTGGCTTCATCATCCCGAGCTGATCTTCAGACTGGCTGCAGCCAGTCTGAAGATCAGCTCGGAAGCCAGACTGCAGTCTGGCTTCTACATCCCAAGAGATAACCTTTATTGAATCACAAAGAGGTGTGCCTATTATTTTGCATGCCGGTTACGAATATACGAAAAAGCGAGAGAACAAAAATAGCTCAATCGTCTGGAGATGTGTGAACAGAAGGTGTCATGGAGGAATGGTGACTTCAAATAATAATGTGACGAAAATTCTTCGTCATGACATTTGTACGCCCAGCATAGCAAGAAATGACATCAAAGAAGAAATACATCACTGCAAGCAAGAAGCAAAATCTTCTGAAGGAAAATCGATTCCTTCTGTCTTCAATTCAAGCATAAAAAAATTATTGGACAAAGGTACTGACAAGATAGAAAAATTACCTGAATTATCGAATGTTAAGAACAGCTTGTATAGTGCTCGAAACAAAGCCCAGCAAATAAAGAAAGCTACATTTAAAACGCCGTTTGAAGTAAAAATTCCAGTAAGTTACATGAGTTTTGTTTTATTTGATTATGAGTACAGAAAAACAAGGATATTAGCTTTCGCTGATGTAAATAGTAAAGGACTTCATCAACACGTGAAACATTACCTTGCAGATGGTACATTTAAGTGTGTAGTGAAACCATTCAGACAATTATATGTGATTTACGGTGACCTTGGCAGCACAAGTGAGAAAATTCACGTCGTGCCCTTAATATACATCTTATTAATGGACAAAAAAGAGTTCACATATGAGACTGCGTTTGCTCTTATCAAATCGCAAATTCCAGAATGGCATCCGATTTCATTCAGAACAGATTATGAGAAAGCAGCCATGAACGCAATCCGTAACATCTTTCCGGATGTAATATGCAAAGGCTGTTACTTCCATTTTAGTCAAGCACTTTGGAAGAGAGCAAAGGCGTTAAAGTTAAATAAAAAGAGAATGTTCAAAAAGCATATAGCTCTATGCACAGCGTTAGCTTGGCTACCACCTGAACTTAAATGCGATGGATGGCTATATATAATGGAGGATTGTCCGAAAACTCTCAATATTGAGAAATTCAATGACTATTTTGTATCAGCATGGCTTGACAACGAATATTATCGAGGCAAATGGGATTTTTGGGGGGATATCTACAGAACAAATAACCCAGTGGAAGGCAGTAACGCTAAATTAAACAGAACATATTCGGGAAAGCTGAACATCATTAGCTTTTTGAATGTGATCAAAAACGACGCTGTTCTTTCTTTAGCTCGCCAAGGTAAACCTCGGCGTGTTGATGATATAGCTCATGACAAATATATATTTGATTCTGTAACGGCAATGTTGAATGGCACTATATCACTGGGCCATTGCCTGGAAAAAATCAGCCCTTTTGTTTATTAATGATATTAATGTGTCTATATTAATGATAAGTTTAAAAATGTTGATTTTTTGGAGATTTAATTGTTAAAATACTACTTTCTCATAAATAGTAGGTTGATTAAAATACTGTGATTGTAATTTGATTGTGATATTAGTTACGTAATAAAGATTTTTAAATATAAATATTTCAATTTATGTTGAAATACCACATTAACATAAATAACATAACGTGGTACTTCTATAAGGTACATATAGGTAAATACAAATGTGTATACGGTCTATAATTATTTGACTGTTACTTATATACAAATGTTGATTTTTTGGAAATTTAATTGTTAAAATACCACTTTTTCATAAATAGGAGGTTAATTAAAATACTGTGATTGTGATTTGATTGTGATATTAGTCACGTAATAAAGGTTTTTTTAAATAAGTAGTTCTAATTATGTTGAAGTATCTCAGATAAATATTACATGTGTAATACATATATATATCTTAACGTGGTACTTCTATAAGATAAATACAAATGTGTATATTGATAGGTGTAACTAATAGTACTGTGATTTGGATTTGATTGTGATACTAAATAATAAAGATTTTCCTAAATTGCAATAGATCTTTTAATTATTAAAATTAAAAACATGCATCGCGGATGCATACCTAGAACTGGAAGTATTTAATATCTTTATGTTATTAGAAAAAACTATTATTTCAATTTATTGGAAGATATAGTACAATATTTTTTGTCAACTGTACTTTGAATTTGCCAGGAATGTGGGACGAGTGGTGACTTTAAAACTCAAGTGGGACGAACGAGGAATTCTTTGGAATGTGGGACAAGATAGTGGGACGACAGAGGCACAAATCAAATATTCTAACCTGGATAAAAACTAGTGGTTCTAACTATATCTTACATTTTTAAAGACCTCCAATTTTGAGAAAAATCGTTTTTTATTTTACTGCGAATTTACTCCTAAAACGATTAAACCTTTCTAATTATCTAGGATAATACAATGAACATACCCCAAAAATTTTTAAACTAGTCAAAATTGACACATGTTACAAAAATGACAATATCATGTGTCAATTTATATCATATTTGTCATTTTGTCGTCAACAAATAAAATATATGTACTTTAAATAGTTTATAATTTTTCTCTTAAATGGAGGTCTAAAAATATTATTTCAGTGGATTCTAGTTCCATATTTTTGTCGTTTTTAATTAGATGTAGTTTGATCCTGGTTACATTTTTCTCGGAATAAAACACCAACGTTCCTACAAAAAGCGGACATCTCCTTAATATCGGACCACCTCTAAGGCCGCGGACTCGGGCAGCGGGACGGCGGCGGTGGCGGCGCGGCAACGCATAGTTTTAAGGCTCCTACAAACAGGCGCGACACGCGACGTGACACAAAGCTACGTCGCGTCGCGCGTCGAGCGGTGTCTTTGTGTCGCGTCGCGTGTCGCGCCTGTTTGAAAGAGCCTTTATATGGAACCGCTCGCTCCCCGCGCCGCTGCTTTCGAGGCCAGTTGCATATAAATCTATGCATTTGAACGCGCCGCTGCCGCCGCCGCCCCGCTGCCCGCAAGATTCGAAGCAGAAGCCTAAAGTATGATCTACCGAACAAAGTCAATTCTTAATTGCCGGAGTAATCGCATAAAAAAAGTAAAAACAAAAAAAAAAGACTCTTTAATTGAGAAGCTTTTGAAGTCCGTTAAAAATATATGTGATCGGTTTACGTTATAAACGTGAACTTACTGTATTTTTCTGAGTTCAGAGTCATTTGTACGGCGCAGTTTCATTATTACGACGCTCATTATGGTTCCCAAAAATAACATGTTGATCTGCAACAAATAACATGTACAGTCACGAGCTTTAATACCCAATACGTAGGCGCAATATTCAAAAGTGATTTACTCCTTAACCAGTAATGTCAATTAATGCGATTTCGCATAAATTTCATTATTATGTGAATTCCTGAATCAGCATGCTAATTACTATTGCTGTGCTATTTGCTAATATGACGATAAATGATAATAATGAAGTATGTGAATTTTGTTAATATGCGAATTAAAACATACTATCAAACTCAGATATATTAACAAGCTCTGACGTATGATAGTATAAAAAAGTACGAAGCGATAAATTCACTTCGTACTTCATAGAATTTTGCAACTACATTTCATTTGCTAAATGCTAAATGAGCATTCGCATGCTAACAATGGATGCGAATGCTAATTAATCCATCACTACTTAATATGTTCATTGCCGGGAGCCCTCCAGGAGGATTCACCTAGTCGCATATGGGATGCTGGGAAACCTCGCGGAGGTCTCATTTTAAATGTAGGGTCTTTTAGCGAATTCAGCATTTATAAACCGTGAAAAAATCTGATGTATTTATTATTCAAAGTCAAATAAATCATTTATTTCAAATAGTATGTATGGCACTTTTAAACGTCAAAATTTACAAAATAATAGAATTGATTAACAAAATTTATTAGTATAAGCATTGGTAATAAAATCCAAGCATTTTGTTTTTTTTTAATTTGTTCACGGTCACCATTTAATATTCACTAATAATTTAAAAGGTTGGAAACTACGTATAGCGACAAGACCCCCTGAAAACATAATTTTACTTCGTTTTACAGTGTTTTATAAAACGGTTTTAAACTGAATACCATTGACCGTCCGCGATGGTTACCTAACTTTAGCGCAAACGTAATGCCGGCAACCCTCCCGGAGGGTTTACTTCCAATATGTATGGCGGCATGGTGTATGAGTTCTATAAAAAGTCGGTGGTCGAAAGTGTTGGATATTTTACTGTGTTACGAATCAAAACGATTTATTATGGATTAGTTCTTTCCGAAAGTTGCCATTTTTATTACACGAAAAAATGCTTTAGGATTTTGCGTGAATGTGAAGTCACGGCTGCAGTACTGTAACGTTGGTTTTCAGCATGAAGTGTAGAAACATTGTAGACTGACGAAATAAAGCCTTTATGTTCACTAACAGTAACAATGAAAGCGCAACACGAACCTTGATGATGCACAGACAAAAACAAAGTGGTGATTCAGTAGTAGTTGATCATGATATCAAATACCTAGTGAATACACGGCTCGATGTAAACTACGCATGGCAATGTTAACGTAACGTAATTCTATCTAGAATTCTAGACCTTATACAGGCACTTTTGAACTGTCAAGGATTTAATTTAATTTGTATGCCAGTGTGTTGTTCGGCTTAAAATATGATTAAATACCTTGTTTTTATGGTGTCTCTAGCAAAATATTGGGCACTTAAGATGTCTTCAGTCAGTATGAAAACAGCCCCATTTTTATTTTTTCTGGGATGATAAATAAGTGGTCTGTACAATGATATTATAGGTCTGTAGGCGTACGGAACGCGATAAATTGTAAATACGTGGTGTTTGAGGTCACCATAACAATAATACAACGACTAATGAACACGTGTAATAAAATTCTATTTTTAATCTTTTATTGAGAAATAAGAGTTCCTTTGAAAATAAAACTGATCGACCATGAAATCGGAACATCTTGAAGGCTATAATTAATTTCTTATTTCAAGTACATTGCGCCCACGACAAAAGCGTGGCTGCTTAGTGAATAAGATGCTGCGCATTACATTGAGTAGGTACCTACGCAAGCTGTCTGGATCTTAGTTAGTACCTAGGTATATAACGTTAGTTTTAGTTTACCTTAAACTTAAAAAGGGGTCTTTGTACTCATAATTATGAAGAATATTTACACTGTGACGAACAATGAATTCGCAATAAAAAAAGATGCCTTTTCATAATGCCGGTCCTCTGATACTTTTTCTGAAAAAGTATCAGGGGACCGGGTTTTGACCGACGAAAGAAGAACTAGGAAAATATACGGCGTTTAGACACTTAATTTTAAAAACTGAGTTAGTTTTTATTGAACCTAGGCACGGAGCCTTTTTATACCTTCTAAGTATCAGATTCTTTTAGTCATGTTTATAAAATAAGTAGGTAGATTGTTGTTTTGAAAATTCTGTTTAAATTATGGCATATTTAAGGTCCGATTTTGGATCTTTCAAAACATGAAAAAATGACTGCTAACTACGTACTAAACTAAGCTTTGCTTACCTACGTAACTGAACAGAAGAGTTATTTTTATTTTCACTAATAAAATTAATGGCATAACAAGTTCACTCTATTTATTTTGATAACTCGATATTATTAATGAAATCATTTGTAGCGCAGGTCTGTTTAGCTTTAAATAGTTCATTTATGTATTTTTATTTTTAAACTCTTCATCGGAGTTTCGATTAGAAAGAAATTTAAATTAACAGATTCGGTATGAAACCAATGTCGATCTTTGTAATAAAAGACGCGGGTTAAGGTTTTTTTTTAATCTCCATTAACCCCTACAAACAAGCATTGCAGCATGCAGTAGGTTACTACTGCATTTACCTAGCACAATCAATCTGCCCAGGCTTTTACTCAACTAAGTTGCGGTCGGCTTCCAGTCTAACCGGATTCAGCTAACTACCAGTATTTTACATGGAGCAACTGCATATCTGACCACGAATATGTATATAATGTAACTGTTTACCAGAGATCTAAATAGACCCAAAATTAATTACTTTACGTAATTAATTACTTTTCAGCATGTAATAACTGAGTTGTATTAAGTATCTGAATTTAACATCTACTCTACTTTTTTTTAACATTGTGTTACAATTATATTTTTGAAAAAACTGAAGTGTTCATCGTTCATCTTTCAGTTCTGACCGACCTACTCGCACATGCTGAGCACCATAACTAATGTATTCTAACTTAACGACGCTTACGTAAATATGAATAGGGCTATAAAAAAAAAAACTTGAATTGAAACACTTTTCTTTCCAACTGTACCTTTCATTGTTTACGTGGAATCGAAGAATTGCGTACATAGCGTAACTTTTCAATAAGTATTTTTCAAGTCGAGTATAGCGGGACTAGAGCATAGGGGGACTAACCGGTATTTTGTACTTCAAACTAAACAAGTTCGTTGATATCGTGTTACCTAGCAACTAGGTTGTGGAGGTCAATTAGGCAGTAGCTCCATGTAAAATACTGGTATTCAGTTGCATCCGGTTAGACTGGAAGCCGACCCCAATATAGTTGGGAAAAGGCTAGGCAGATAATGGCCGCTGGGTCTTGAGGCACGAAATTTTCCACAAGAGTTTCATAAATAAATATCAAAAGTGTGCTTTAAAGAATTTTTGAAAGTTGTTAAGAATTTTTGAAAGTTGTTAAATAGGGGTGATGTAAAATCGGATTTTTTTAAAGTTACAAATTGGCGTTTAAGCTTCTGTTAGCATAAGTTTGTAGAATCATATTTTTTTGGTAACTCAACCCCTAAGGCTCCTGAAGAACAGAAATCCCGACTGGCACAAGGTTGTGAAAGTAAACTTACCGAAACAATGGCCAGTATAGGACCCTGAATGATGTAATATGAAGGCAAGTAGTTGTATCCATACCAGCAACTGAAACAATATTTAAATAAGTGTAAGTATTTTCGATAATCCCCTCTGTTCCGGAGTCCGGATTTGTGCGTTTTTTAAAAACTTATTAATAATGTTCCTTGTTCCAAATGACCGAATCATCATATCATAATGACTGTATATTTACTACTTATTTAACCGAGTTGGTCTAGTAGTCGCAAGCGTTACTGCTAAGCATGAAGCCCTGGGTTCGATTCCCAGATCGGGGAAAGTAATATTGGGTTTTTTCTTAGACATTTCTTAGTACCAGCCCGGAGACTGGATTTGCGCCCGGTTGATGGAAATGACTCGCCCCCTATTACATGGGATCTTAAACATAACTGGCGCAATGTGAGTGTATTATAGGTACATCTCTGCTTAATGCTTCGGGGATTACAGGCGTGATGTCATGTCATGTTATGTGTATAGCCATTTTTTAAAAAGAAAGAACCTCATGTTGAGCCACATAGCAACACAAATCGAAAAGATATTATTTAGGCACACAATGAAATAGGTATACAGGTAATTAAAATATTACGATTTAATATTTATAATAAATAGGGCAGTTGGTAGGAGCTTAGTGCCCGTTTTCACCTTCACTAAGTGACACTTAAAAAACATAACATAACATAAACATAACATCACGCCTGTAATCCCCGAAGGGTTAGGCAGAGGTGTACCTATAGTACACCCACATTTCGCCAGTTATGTTTAAGTCCCATGTAATAGGGGCGAGCCTATTACCATCAACCGGGCACAAATCCAGACTCCGGGCTGCTACTGAGAAATTCCAGATGGAAAACCCAATAACACTTGGCACGACCCGGGAATCGAACCCAGGACCTCATACTCAGAAGTAGCGCTTGCGACCACTAGACCAACGAGGCAGACAAATGAATCCCTGAATAAAAGTGAACTGTTGGATTTTCAACGTTAGGCTTAGCGCTGAGAGTTGAAAATGCAACATTGCACTTTTATATAGGGATTCATTTAAGTGTCAGTTAGTGAAGGTGAATACGGGACGTAGTCATTTAATAAAAACTACTTATCTATGGCAAAGTCAGACTTTGATTTAACAAAACAATAAAGTTAATCGCTTACGTGTTTAGAGGCTCTTTAGAATAGTGTCTACCCACTACAGTTCCCCAAATTGCTATAACGATAGCGGGCACACCCCAACCGCCTGTGTAGAAGTAGTTGATGGGAATCTCATTGCGAAGGGTGTTGGCAGAGATCAGCGTGTTCAGGAATATCCCTTCTATGAACATCCAGCCGTACACCACAAGGCGGGAGTACTCTAGGAGAACGTAAGCCCCCTCGCAAACATAAGGCTGAAACAATAAAATAATTAGTAGTCCGTTCAATAGTATAAATAATATTAATCATGGTAATAAATAAAGAAACTAACATAGCTGGTGAAATGTGGGTGTACTATAGGTACACCTCTGCCTAAAACCTTCGGGGATTACAGGCGTGATGTTATGTATGACTTAACATAACGATACGAACGGTAATGACCACTTCTGCCTAACCCTTCGCGGAAATAAGGCGTGATTTTATGTAATTTAAACGATTGAACCGTGCCACATGTGCGAGAGGGACACACTACTAATCAGTTTTGTTCCTTTCAGGACCATTATTTTCGTATAGTATAACTATTTTCTTAATGTCTCTCTTCGTGTTTCGTCAGTCGTCGGATTTCTATCAGTTGCCCTTTGCACTTAGTGCAGACCGGACGCTCTCAATCGACTTGGAAGTAAATAGAGTCGTTAATACACTTTTTTTAAATGGGAGGAAACTGCTAAAGTCGCAGACACGAAAATAGTTTTACAGCTCTATTCAAATTATTATACACGATAAATCTAATAATTGATGGACATGGAAATAAGCATTCGTTTGTATTCGGAAATGCGATGATTCCCGAGGGACATTAAGAAAATAGTCGGACTGTAAGTCTATTGATATTGTAAAATATACGTTATTCCTAACATGTACAACACAACTTCGCTTCTTTTTACAATTTGAAACACGCCGTGAAAATTGTATCTAATTGTAAAGTTGTGGTATAGGCCACCACAAATTTGTACAATTACAATTTTCAAATTTGTAAATCTCACAAGTGTCTGTGCCACAAAACTTTGAACCAAATAATTGTAACGGAAAAACCTTACAAAAATGTAAATTGTAGGAAAAATATGTCTATAATTTAGCGTACCTAACACAAAAATCTCAGCGTATACCTAGGTATACGTACTAGTACATACGATATGAGGTTTTCCGGAAAACTCTAAAAAACAGCAAGAAAAGTATTGTTTGTATCTTACTCATCGTTTAAGTAAAGACACTTAACTAGTAGTAAGTAGTTGAAGATATACTCATCATTTGACAATCCGGTATGTAAAATATTTTTCAGGTAGATATTTGTTTTATATTTTTTATTTTATAGATATTATTAGTATTAGAAACACACCCTTAATTTCAACATTTTGATTTTCCAATCTGTAGTTATTTTTTTAATTTTAAGTTTTGTTCGTGTGACGTCATAAAAGCTTAAGATCTTTGCCACGATTTAATACGTCTTTTAATAAAAATTAAAAGAATAGGTACATACTAATTCTATCCAGAAAATTCAGTAAAGCATAGAGTATAGTAATATAGAGGGAATAGAGAACACTGTTGCGAGTTTCTTGTCGCTCATATTGAACAGTGTCGCCACCTGATAGCGAATCCCTTGAACCTTGAATAATCTAAAAAATAGTTCAACAAAATGAGTTCAAAATGTTTTGACTTGGATTCGAACCATCGCATTACTGAAGGTCGTGATACTCAAACCGGCGGTTTGACTATGACGTTATGTAACGTCATGAAATTGTTTTCTACTATCGTTGGTACGAGTCATTAGTCAGATAAAATTGTCCAAAGCGCCGTCTGTGTCACTATTAAGTACTAGATATAAGTTTACGAGGCTTTCTTAAAAGGATGGTGCTAATGTCTCAGCGGAAAATGGTCACTTACGTCAAGTACGGCAGTGTGACCCCCCCCCTGCAGTAAAGTCAAACTATCAAACTTGATCGCTAACTTGTTGAAATTTCAAACTTTAGTGATTTTTATTTTTAAAGTTGAAAAGACTTATTATATGAATCGATCAAAGACTACTTGTGGCAAATGCTTCATCAAATGCTTTAAAAAAAATAGCCAACACAAATTGTTATAACTTCCTGTTACTGTTATTAACATAGCGGGTACTAGCATTCGAATTTGTGTGGCGTAGGTAGCACAAGTAAAAAGTGAAAAACAAAAACTTTATACAAAAAACAATCGGCTTCCAAAAAACAACACTACAAAGTAAAAATTACTTTAATTTCGGAAGACCGTGGCAAAAAACAAAAATTCAAAACCAAAGACACCGACTTCCTAAATTAAAGTTATTTTTCACTTAGTAGTGTTTTTTTCGAAAAAGTTAATATTATTTCATTTTGTAAATTAATCAAACACAACGCACACGTGGTCAACACGACCATGATCTAGATAACCAACATGTTTGTGGCTGAATACTGAAAGCTCTATGTGCACCCTTGAACTTGCCACATTTTTGCATTATTTATTCTTTTGTTGGCGTATTCGAGGCATAAACTCTTGTATGACGCAGAAGCTAAATGCTTTTTTCAGGTTGAAGAGGTTCGATTTCTTTAAAACCTCTGTCTACATTGTCTAGTGAAAATTTAATTAAATTACTCTTCTACTTGCTGCTTGCTGCTTTGTTTGATATGCTGCCTCCATAACCCATTGAGATAAAGGATACAAAGCCATTAGGGGAACAGTCAATCAAATATTTTACAGTGTTTGTTTGTCTATATTAGGACCAAGTCTGTGCTTGTCATATGGCGTTATGAGGTTTTGTATCTCAAATTCAAATGCATCTAGTAATAAATGCACATTTGAATAATTTTTGGTTTTTTTATTTTTAAGATTCTTTCTTATTCTAAATTAGTAAATCATTTATTCTATCTATTTTCAACTAAGTATTATATATATTATGTACAAGTAATAAAAAATAAAACAAATAAAGGGAAGGCTAATGGGGCGTCAAATAATTCATTCGCATCGCTGTCAGCGGGAAAAGTGCCCATCTAATTACCTACTCTAGAATTCTATGGACTAAATTATTTAATTTTATCTACACCCACGCTATAAAACCTTTATTAAAGTTTCTGAAACAGTTAGCTTATTGCCAACATTAAAACGGCCAATGTCATAGTAACCATAGTTGAACAAAATTTCATTTCAACTCGAATTTCAAAAAAAAGAACTTTTTTATGCACGCGCGTTTCGCACAAAGTGAGAGTTTTACTTTTCTATTTACGGCACTTTGGTAAAAGCGCCGTAATTTAAAAAAAAAAAATCTTATAGGCTATTCGAATTCACGTCGTGTCCCGCCATTTTTGTTCGATGATAGTATTGCAAAATTTGATTACTTTGTTGCTTACAAAAATGAGTGATACAAGCTTTGATAACACATCACCAGATATTTCTAATGCAGCAGAGGTCATTTCTAACCAATGATTACCAGAAAAGTCGAGAAAAAAATATTGTACAACACCCTATGGTTTCAGAACCTTTTATTCATGGGTGTATAGTTAAAAAGTGGCACGTAAAATTTTATCGGAGAGGCAAGCGGATGGTAAGTGGTAATCTGGGTATTGAAGTGATACCGAACCTCTCGTACTGTCGGAATGAACCCCAATGGACGGGGGCGGAGATATGGGGGATGGGGGCAAAACTTTCTGTTTTGAAATTGCATTCAAAATGTAAGCTCTATTACGTGCAAGGAATTTGTGTGTCATCCGGTTGCCACCTCCCAACATCGTTATAATTGAAATAATGTATATAATTCTTGAAAGTCCTTACCGATGATTTATCATCGAAAATGAGGGTTTATTTTATCAAAACCAGAGGGCATTGATACACGCAAACTCATTGCACATAAAAGAGCTTAAATTTTGAATGCCATGTAAAAAAGAAAATGTTAGGCCCCCAACCCCCAAATCTCCGCCTCCGTCCATTTGGGGTCCATTCGGATGGTACGGGGGAGTTCGGTATCACTTCAAGACCCAGATTACCACTCACCATCCGGTTGCTTCTCCGATAAAATTTTACGTGCCATTGCCTTGAGTAGTAGATAAAGTATTGTATGTAACTGTACATAATTAGGTATTAAAACACTCATGTGAAACTATATTCGTGTTTTAATACCCCTTATTATTAGTTGCATAAATAACCATAATTGTATAGAATACTAAAATTAAATCAAGTTCAGTTATTTTTGTGTCACTTTTGGTAACAATGTATTTAATCAGCCAAAAGTTTTAGTAATAGCTTCAGATCAGAGGAAATAAACGTTAGTAATTGCTTTCTGGTATTTGTGATCTGGTAGGGCTTTATTGTGTGAGGCAGTGGATTTTGTATCTGCTGTGTAAGTCTTTGTTGTTTTCTTTAGGCCTCTAGTACTCTGTTCAATCACTTTGACAAAACAATGTGTAGCGGCATTAACCTAAAGTGAAACAAAAATATTCTTACCTAAAAGAATGCATTAATTAGCCAAAAAAATAAAATTCAAAAGATAAGATGTACATATTCCACGAAAAGGTTGTGGTTCTTCAATTCATACAATGAAATACAAACTACAGTATGCGGCCGCTAAGAAGGCACTTGGGAGTTTTTGAATGGCGAAAACAATGCTCCACAAAACCAAAGGTTTCCTATTCAGATAGGTAAGTAGGTGGAGGTATTGGAGTTTTTTCCAGCGACCGATCGTACAGATAGAATCACATGGCGTATCGCCTCAGCAAAATTTAAGTAACGTTCAATTGATCTTTAGAACAAAACAGACGCTGCCCAGGCTTGTATTCCGCATTTACTTCCTCGCACCATCTCCTTTTTATTTCTTTTACTAACACAAACAATTTGTCGGCTACTTGTTGTGGTGTTTTAACATGATGATATTTATGAAGCACTTGCCACAAGTAATGTTTGGTCGATTCATATAATAAGCTTTGTCTTCTCAAATTTAAAAATTAAAAAGCTAAAGTATGTTTAAACAAATTAACGGTCAAGTTTGACAGTTTTGATTTTACTGAATTTTCTACATTTAATTAGTATAATGTATTCGTTTATTTTAGTTTAAAAATTTTTAAGCTAATCAGCGTGTTTTATGACACCACATGAACAAAACTTTAACAAAATTACTACAGATTGGAAAACCAAAATGCTGACGGCACTATAACCGATCGCACGATACTACCGTATGCGGCTTTTAAAACTGATGTAAACTGACAGCACTATAATTGATAGTGATGGAATACCGCTTGCAGTGTACAGAGTGCCTCTATACACTGCCAATGCCTATGTAGCCAGTATATGTCACTCCCACAATTAAGACAAATCTAACAACACCTCATATGTTAAAATCCATCAAGCCCTTTAGGCTACAGAGCGTGCCACAGAAATAGATATACATATCATAATCTCGAAAACATTAACGTCCTTGTAAAGCAGTCGGGTAAAAAGCCACAATACTTCCCGGTATTCATGAATAATCAACAAATACCATACGTGAATACTGCTAAGTATCCCGGCATGAACCTGAATGCAAAATTGTGCTGGAAAGAGTATGTCAAAAAGAAAAGAGCAGAATTAGATATTCGGTACAAAAAAATGTATTGGTTGGTTGGCATATCTGGGAAAATTCATTTTCTCTACTTTGACAGCCTCGGGAATGTACAACGTTGGTATATCTGGACGATATGTTTATTTCTATTTTCACCCGAGCAGAGGTCGGTCGACCAGGTAGTTTTTATATAATATGCATTAGAAATAAAATAAATCAATTAAAAAAACATTTGACACAAGATGGCTACCTTAATAATGACATGGCAGCATGGAATTAGTATGTACAATACAACTAAAAATTTAAATGAATTATGGTCGAATTTCGACCACTGGACGAAAAATCGTAGCGGAGTCAAAACTGTACATTGAATATTTAAAAAAAAGTAATTGTTACGAGGTTTGGGAAGGATTCTTATTTCCGAAAATATAGTTTTTTCAATTTTTGTCTGAATGTATGTATGTTGCGGCATCACGCAAATAGTACCGGATAGTTTTGGTTCAAATTTCGCATAGATATACTCTATGAGTCTGGTCAGTCTACATTTGTAGACTATAATATTATCACGCTATTGGCTATGGGGGTAGAGCAATACTGCACTATGTTCGTATTCTTCTATAGTTTACCGTAAATTGAAAACAGACGAGACAAAAGGTTGCAATATAGCAGATAGTTACAGATTAATTTTACCTTTTAAATGATTATCATCACGCTATAGCTATAAGGAGCTATGCAGTCAATCATGACCAGTGATCAGAGTAGGTAGTTTGATTTGGGGTCAATGAACTGGTACGTATTATATTAGTATGGATATGCCTCCGGGATTCCGGGAATTTGAAATTATTAAGATTTATTTGAAGGAATTTCAAATGTTGTAATGTGTAGAATAAAGAATACATCAGTATGAATAAGAAATGTTTAACCCTTTTGCTGTTATTGCATTGAATGCGAAATAATATTAAGAAGTATAAAAATATATTTTTATTTATTTATTCAAGAATAGTAACCATTACAAACAGCAGATAATATACTTACAAGAAATAACTACTAAATTAGTCATATTATGTCATTTTAGAATGGACGCACAACAGTAAGATTCACTTTATTACCTTATAAATAAAAAAAAAAACAATTTTAAATGTTTATCCATTCTATAAATTTCTAATGTAGTAGTTTAAAAATCCTTACTTTTACAATATTTGATTCAATCCCGTAAGTACCAAAATGAAATCCCGGAAAAAAGGCTTTTTACTCGCATCATGAATAGTCATAGAAATCGTATGATTTCTATGACTATTCATGATGCGAGTACGTAAAATCAATCTACCTACTCCGATCACTGATCATAACACATATCTATACCGGGTGGATTTTTGAGATGGGGGATATAATTAACAACATTACAAACAAAGACTAATTTGGATTTTGAAAATGAACTAGGTCTTCTTCTTTTCGTGTGGTTAGTGACTAACCTGGTGTCAGAGTTTTAAAGCCGCCCATGGGCCTCTTACTTGGTTTCACATGCCGTCGAGAAATATCTCTCAGACATGCCGGTTTCCTTACGGTGTTTTTCTTCACCGTTTTTGAAGCAAGTGATAATTATACAATACGCACATGAATCCGAAAAGTCAGAGGTGCGTGTCATGGGTTCGAACTTGAGACCTTTGACTTGGTAGTCCGGTGGTCACACCACTAGGCTATCACTGCTCTGGTAAGATTGACGCAGATTTTTAATTTATTTAGTATATTATAATTTTTGCCATTACAGTATTTATCGGATATGCATCCAGTATGAAGTTCTTAGTCCTACCGTTGTAAATATCGGGTACAGGTATACTTTGTTACTCATTTTTCTTATGTTCAGTTGTACGAACAGAAAGAAAATTGGCAAATTCCTACAGAGGCGTTACATCGACTCAATAGTACTGCAGCCCGTGACGAGAGCTCTTGTACCCGAGATTCTTCGGCCTCAACGTTTCGTGGCCGAGGGGAAATTCAGAGTCAGCAAGATTCCGTTGATTCCTGAAGGACTCTCAAATTACTTGTTCAGATGTCGACCGGAGGAACTTGCACGTAATAAAATTAATAGGCATGTCTGACAAACTAACACATAGCACTATTAGGCTCCTTGACTATAGCAATATCAATTTTGATTTAAAAACAGGACGGTAGCTACAAAAAAACTGATTTAAGAGAACATAATAAAATATTTAAACCTGTTACAGCAGAACGCATGCCGTTTCAAATATCCAGAAATCGGTAATTATAAATGAAATTAAATGAAATTGTTTATTCTGTAAATAGGATATCGGAACCACTTTTACACGTCATAAAAAAAAAATTAAAAAAAATAAGCTAGATGAGTTCGTTTCCTATCTGACTACTCTGAGAAACAAACTCAGAGGTCGCAGTCTCTTTTAAAGTCCAGACATAATCTTGGTCAGGCCATATGAAGACCATTAGTGTCTGAAATGGTCTTTTGAGGAAAGAACCACACAGATTTGAGTGGACCTGTCCAATCAATGCAAGCATTTGTCAGTAATCGTGGAGCTCAACTCTGAAGTTATAGAAGGCCAATTCAAGTATTTGAAAAACGTGCAAATTCTGGTTGCGCGATCTCTTCTCAGCGACAAACGCGCTAACAAAAACTTTTTAAAAATGTGGATGAATTCGAAGATTTTTTGACAGATTGAGACTGAGATTGGAATGCGAACGTTCTTGAAAATACGGGAATTGCCTCTGCATAAGTTTATTCACGTAACTGAAGATGTTCAGTTGCAATTTCGATCAAAACAAGCACAACACTGTTCGTATTCTCTACCGCTGTCAGATACGCTCGCGTCAAGTTCACGTTACGCTGTCACGCGCAATAAGAGCGCTTTCTACTGCTGCGGGCACTTCAAAGGTTACAAGGGAATACAGTTTTACACTCAAACTTTAACCTATTTGGTTCAAGTTTGAGTCATAGTCACACTTTATTGTCATATTTCACTTTTGCCATCTTTGTTTTAAGTATGAATTATTTTTACTTAAATTTACTTAAATTTGGTTACCCACACTTTAAAATAATATTTATTGGAATTCCAGTTCCTCAAACTCACTTATGTACTCTCCACAACAAACACACTACACACACAAATATCACCACTTACTATTACCACTTACTATAACCACTTACTATCACCATTTATTATCACCATTTACTATCACCACTTACAATCACCACTTACTATCACCACTTACTACCCCCACTTACTATCCCCACTTACTCAGTACACATCAAGGCTCTTTCAAACAGGCGCGACACGCGACGCGACACAAAGACACCGCTCGTCGCGCGACGAGCGGTGTCTTTGTGTTCACAGCGAACCTTATTTTGGTATATGTATGGTATCAGTAAACTTGCCCTATTCTATTTTACAACTAGTCGCGTGTTCAACATCATAGCTAGTTACGAACAAGATCCGAGTTATTATTTCCGTAAATATTGGTCACGTACGTCGCCTGACATTCAAATTGCATTTTCTTTTTGAACAATGGAAAGTATTGAGAGTTTTCATTCAGACCTTGATCCACTTCAAATAACTAAATCAATCTCTTGTGACATAGACGATGTAAAAACTAAATAATGAACGAGTTGTTAACTACAATGACAAGAACCTTGCAGTAACTATCGAAGAACAAAGATTAGTGACGCCACTAGCTGCCTTCTGCTTAAAATAAACACTGAAAGTTGAACTATTGGAATCTACCGTCCCCGAGTCAAGCCAACACGAATAACTTCATAAGATCAATAGACTCTCTTTTCGCTAAATTAAGCAGGTTTAAAAATATTGTTCTATGAGGCGATATAAATGTCGATATAGCACCTAACAGTCCGGACAAGCGTTCGCAGGAATATCTAAACAAATTAGCAAGTCACTGTTTGCTCCCAGGTCATACAGCACTTACCCATGGACGTACGTGGCTGGACACACAATACTAAAAACAAAATCAGATGCTGTTTCGTATTCGAGTCATTTATTATACATTTCACGAAACTGGTGCCATTAGTTTGTACCTGGATGCTCGCCTGGATTACTGCAATAGAACGGCCTATTAAATTAAATTTGAATCTCTAGGTGCCACTACACAGAATACTGTTTTTCAGCCCATTCTTGAAAGTATTAATGCTACTAACACCTCAACCGACCTACTTGTGTCGTACCTTTCCAATGCAATAAAAAAATAATTTAAATAAAAATTAAAGTTCTAAAAACTAACACCCAGTTACGACGAAAAACCCAACTAAAAAGGTATAAACAAGACATCACAGACAGACAGCTTAAAAATCCGGAGTCACACGTCGAATTAGCCAATCAATAAAAAAATAGACTATCGAACAGATTACGTCTATTGATCTGTAATGATAGGGTAGGTAAGATTGTTGTAAATAAATAAATAAATAAACCTATACGACACGTACGCGACGCTATAATTAATACAGCTACCTACTGGCTGAGCCACTGAGGGTGTGGGAGTAACAAGTTGAGACTGGGTTGCCTGGGAGCAGGCACAGCTAAAAGAGAGGTTATTTGTCAGTGACTCATACCTCTCTGCATTGTACTTGACCAGATCTGCTAACTCATTGGCCTCCTGCATGCGCTTACTCAGGTCTTGTTGAGAAGCCTCATATTTACTAAAGATATCCTTTAGAGCATATTCCCTAACAAACAATTCATGTGCTGAGTGTCGGTATTATACACGGTATTACATAATTGTAATTCATTATTACATTTAACTAAGTCTTGTATTAAATTTAGATTTTTTGCCTAAGTTTCATATTTAATTTGTTAACTTTTTGGCGTTTTAATGATTTCTGAGTTTTTCTAATTAATCTATTAATTATATTTTTTTTTTTATCTTATTGTGACTAGTAAATAATTTTATTTGACAAATGAATTGAGGGGTTGTTCAGCGTCATATTGGCATATTCTGCGTTAAATTGGTAGTATACTCCGCAAGCTTTCTGCAAACGTTCGCAAATAAATTATTAACGCTATTATTATCTTTATATTTGTTTAAAGATATAATGAGAAAGGAGGAGAGGTCAACTGGTTTGCTTGAGCCACTAATATTTTTAATTGCATCCCATAACTGCTTTTTCGATATCTTTTTTGTCGTAATTTCGTTTAGCTTTTTTGATTATAAAGTTACAAAAATTTCGATTTAGTTTAAGAATCTCATTTTCAGGATCTCCATTAAGTTTTTTATGTAGGTTATCCATGTTTCTCAAGAAACTAAACAATCCTCTGGTGATCCACGGTTTGCTGACCCGTGACCTTCGGGGAATCATTATCAGCCTAGAGTTATTATTACCCGACTACGGTGGAGGGTTATGATTTTGACCGCTATGTATGTATGTTCATTTGTTCCCTCATAACTTCTAAGCTATTTCATAGCATCACAATTTGACAAATGGGGTATCGTTGGAAACGTCTTGAGCGTCCGCTGGTTTATAGGCGTCGTGGTCTATATGTGACGTCACATTAATGATGTTAATAATAATAGTAGTATGAATAATTTGATTAACACAACATATGTATTTTCTGACAAATTTGGTCAAGGTTTCGGTAGAATATTTAATCAGAGTTCATAACAATATGCTATAAATAATTGTTTACCCGGTGCCAGTATTAGCCAATTAATTTGTAATATTAAATTGACAAAAATAAACCCCAGTTCAACTGTTATATTATTATATGGGGATAGTTTAAATGTAAGAAAAACGGACATAATTGAATGTGTCCATTTGATGTTACGTCTCAATGAGACCAATAGTTGTAAATTAATTTTCTGTGCCTTGCCTTATTCGCAATATTTGTCTGATGAGCAAAATAGGCACATTTATAATTTAAACATGTTAATTTATAATAGGACATGTCGTCACAGTGATGCTATTTTATATTTTGATTGTAATCAATTTATTAATGATTACAAACTGACAAATTATACAATGTATTTGCCACCTAGTTGTAGGAGACAAATTGCTAATCTTTTAGCATACAATATAGACAGTGACACTGGTACTTGTAGTGTACCATCGAACACTGTTAGTAGTGGTTCTAACACTACTTTTAATACGCCATATACATAGTTTAAACTATTAGGTACGACAACGGGTGAGTCGCATATATTGAATGTTGTTCATCAAAATATGCAGGGTCTACCCAGCAAAGAGCTAGAGTTAAGTTTCTCTGAAATGAATTGTCTGAAATGAAAATATTCTATTATATTCTATTAATATTTTAGATGTCACTCCATTTAGTATTAGACTTCGTAATTTGTTTAGATCTTATAATTTATTAACTTGTTTTTTGAACCTACTAGGATCACGGTGTCTTCGTCAACTTGTCTTGATAATATATTTAGTGATTGTGATGCCAAAAATAAATTAGTGTTAAGTGACTTAACATCTGACCACTGTGGTTTATTAGCTAGCTTCTCCATGCCATTACTGCCATTACATAAAAAGCCGCATAAAACAGAATACAGACCTTATACAGCTAGTCGTTGCAATAAGTTTAAAAATAATATAGCTCATAGAATTACACCATCTATAGTAGAACACGAGAATCCTAATGAAATCTATGGACCCCTTTTTGATGTTGTGCAAAGAGAGTACAAATCTACTTTCAAGACCAAAACTATTAACATTAATGGCACCTCCGTTGGCTTTAACCAATGGGACACTCCAGGTATTTATAAAATTAGAGCGAGACTATACGAGTTATATGGTCTGAAAAAATACAGGTTTGATACTCCTTTCTTAGAGTATGTCAAAAATTAATTAAAAAAAGTTTTTGCTAAATCTAAATTTTTAAGCGATACTATTTAAAATTCCAATAATAAAGTAAAAACCACTTGGAAAATTATTAACAATGAAACGGGTAATTCGGTTAAACAAGATAAACAACTTGAGATTATGGTTGATAACAAATTAGTTAATAAAGCAGCCGACGTAGCTGAGGCATTTAATGAGTTTTTTGCCAATACACCTATAACTACAACTCGCTCCTTAAATTCGTCCCCGTCTAAGGCTGAAAACCTTTTGCTTAGTAGTGTGTCTAAAAGTGTTCGCTTATTTAGCTTCGAACATGTAACGCCTCGTGATGTAGTTAATGTTTTTAACAAACTCAAGTCCCTAAAACACTGCCACGGCCAAAAACACTGGTGATTACTGGGGCATCTCCATTAAACTTTAAAGTAATATAATAGACATCGTAGCCCCCTATGTAGCTGTTACTTTTATTTAGTAAATGCACTGGGAACTGGTGAAGGGTGGGCTTTTTGGGGGACTGTCTTATGTAATTTTGACGTTCGAAAAGTGCTGATTTTCAGCCTAGTTTGAATAAATGACTTTTGAATTTTGAATTTTGTTATGCTCTATCTACTCAAAGCCTGATGAAGCAGAAGTATTTTTCCTCATCAATGATTTTAAGAAGTGTGTTGTAGGAATTGATCTTGATTGATCTGGCAAGATCTTAAAGAGGTTATTAATTCCTAGAACATTTACATACTGGCTTTGGCAATAGGTGTTTACCCTAGAGCATTTAAAAAAGCTCTTGAAATTATCGACTATTTCATGAAATGGTTGCATTTCATGAAGTAGAACTTCGACCGCTGGCCACATCATGATGTGGTCTGGCCTGATCATTGAACACTCAACGTCTGACGATATGCACAGTTAAATGCACGACTACTTCATAGTGTAGCCAAAGATTAGTGACCATATCGTAAAATAGTTAAATTAATTATCTACCAGTAGAGGCGTTGATGTCGTTTTGTTTTTGTTGTGCATAATGGCGGCGGACGATAATTCGATCGGAAAATAAATTATATAATTATATTAAAAGTTAAAGAATGCCAGTAATATGTGAATCGATACCCTACTTAATGATATGGCCAAACGTCGACTGACATATATCACTAGACGTTGACGTTTAAACGATATGGTCAAAATTTGCTGGCCATTTCATGAAACACAACCATTTCATGACAAGATCAATTTTTAGATCTGGCCACGACATATCTACAACCTATCTAACAAATAAGAAAAAAAAAAAACGTTAGTCGTACATTTCGTAAGAAATTAATATTGACAGAAATTCAAAAACTAGTTTTAAATGGACACCTTAGTTTAGCACCTTATAGACGCAATCTAAAACCTATTGCTTATTCAAAAAAGTCAACTTTCGATTTGCAATAAATAAATTATTATTCATGCATATTTTAATAGATCTTTTTAACTGCAGTGCAAGTTCCCTATTACCAACAAAATAACAGCCAATGTGAGGGGCGATCTAAATAATGAGTTGTATCAGTTCACTAAGTAGGTAGCTGACCGTGAGCGCGTGGTTTTCAACCGTTTTAATTAAACCGTGCGAGCAAACAATTGAATTCTGACTAAAAGCGACGGCTTTACAAAGCCGAGCCGAAACCACAAATTAAATTCAAATGCAATAATTAACAGAGTACAGGGTTACTTACGAAGTATTCGATGCCTTTTCGTGCATTTTCCTCTAGTGGGTCTACGCCATCAAAAGAGTATGATTGTTGAGTGTACAGCACCATGCGCACTGTCACTTCCATGAGCAAAGCGTAAAATAAGTGTCTATGTATCACGGTTCGTCTATTGTGCAGGCTACTGTAAAAAATAAAGATCAACATAAAATAACGTCACGTATGTATATATTATGTCTTCAGCTTCACAAAAAAAAAAAAAAACACAGATACAGCGGGAAATGCCAATACATCCATCATGCTCCATCAGGCAAGATCTACGTCAACGAATATTGCGGATATTCTGAGTATAAAGTACGCCACCCTGGTCGACACACTCTCGATCTTCACCACGTTGCTCACAAGGGACTAATGGACAATAAACCCGACACCGCCCGTTGCCAGGTTCAGTTTTCTGTGATTGTGGTAGCCGAATCTCTTTTGGGGATGCTTACCACCCCTTGCCTCACCGTAGCCTCGATCGCTACCGTTGCCAAGGGTAGGTGGGCCTCCGGGTACAAGGCCGTTTTTTCTTAGTGCTTGTCATTTTGGGGGGAGGGGGTTTGCAATATACGCCACGCTTGGCAGGCGGGGTGGCGATCGCAGTATGGTGTTAAAATGCATAGAGAACATTGCTGCCCATTCTCTAGTAAGACCCTTAGTCGCCTATTACGACACCTACGGGAAGAAATAGGTTGGTGCTATTCTTTACGTCCGGCACCACACGGACGACTTTCTGTCGATGAATTGTTAGGATGTGATTTTTAACTAGTAAAAAGAAATGTTCTACCTATAGACTACAGATAGCTTTAGACATTTTAATTGATTTTAAATACATAATGAAGGTTACTATGATTCATTACGTATATGGACCGCGCGTCAACAGCTAGCAATGTATCGATATTTCGCAAGGGCTAGGCACATTCTTATTGTTATTGACTTTTATGACCATAATGGCCGTACTCTTAACCATCATTATGTATTTAAAATCTTTATTGTCTATGGCTATCTGTAGCCCCTAGGTAAAACTCTTCTCTTTATTTTTAATAGTTAAAAATCACATCGTAACGATTGATCTATAGTTACTCGCTCTTAAATTCGAAGTAAAATCATACTTAAGAGCGTTTATAATGGAAGTGGGTAACTTGCAAATAGCTGTCAAATATTTTCGCGTTTTTGATTAATTGGGCAGTATTAAAATGGATGAAATTATTATGGAAATTTAGAGTGTTTATACTAAAAGTGGGTTTTAGTATAAACACTCTTAATTCCGATAGTAAAAGCAAATGATCAAGGAGTATAATAATATTATCATCAAATGATAAAAAAAGGTAACTTACGGAAAAGCATTGAAAATAAATATAGCTGCACAAATGGTTAGAAAAGATGAAGCTATTCCGACCATTTCAATTGTGCGGGTGTTAACGGCCGTTTCGAATTTAAGCTGAAACAAATTAAATAATTATTTTATGGAATCGGTGCAATAAATTACCATCAACAGCTATGCTAGTAAATAAAATCAGGGAAATTAAAAAGCAAAGCTAATTGATTACTAATTCGAATTTTCCGTATATTCAAATCACAACTGACAGTTGTATTCAATAAAAAAACGGTTTTAGCCATGTGGCTAAAACCGTTTTTTAAGTGACGTAGGGTGTCAATTTGCTTGAATTTTGACGTTCAAAAGTGCATTCTAAGTGTCTAATTGAAATAAATTATTTGACATTGACTTGACAGTTAATTTCCATGACTGTACTACTATCGAGCCGTCTATACCGGGGATCCGTAGAGATGTGTCAGTAGGGGCCAAATCTGAAATCGGCTGACTCGGATTTTCAACTCTCAGCGCCGAGCCTAGCGTTGAAAACCCAACAATGCACTTTTATTTATCATTTAAGTGTCACTTAGTGAAGGTGAAAACGGGCATTAGAGTAATATTCTAAGCATAGTTCTAAGGAACCGCGTCAGTTCCAGCACTCAAAAATGTACAAACATAATATCACCCTTGAGTCAAAAAACGATCCTGTTAGTTTCCATTAAAAAATGATGATGATGATGATGAACAATAAAGCTGCATCCGGTTAGACCGGAAGCCGACCCCAACATAGTTGGGCAAAGTTTAGGCAGGAAATACCAATCGATTGATCAGATGCGGATGAACAATCGATTGGTATTTGCGTGGACAATTACTAGGTATTTTTTTGTCAAATCCTTAGGTTATGCGTATTGTGAGACGCAGGTGAAGCGGGTCCACGCAGCGCAGGGCAAAGCAGATTTTGTAATGCATGAACGTACTGAGAGCCGTTGCGGCGCAGACATTTATGTCTGTCCTGCTCTGCGTCTTGTTGCAATGCTGGCACAGATTTCTGCGCGACGCGTGCTAGTCGACCCATGTTTTTTTTATCACTAATTCATAATTTTGTTGAAACTACAGAACATTTAATTAAATTAGTTCATTGTAAACCTTATTTGTATGATACTAACCATCCAGACTATTAAAAAAAAAAAACATTAACGTCTGTTGTTTGTACTAGCTAGGACGCGAATGTATCTGTGTAGCTGCGTCGCCGCGTGCGCTTGCGGACTATGCGTCGCCTGCCCTACTCTGCAAAATCTGTACTGTGCTGTGCTACGTCACTTGTGTCTCAGCATACGCTTAACCTGAATGATGCATACAACATACCTGTGCTTCAGCTTCATCCTCATTTACTTTATCAAGTATTTTTTGCACGAGTGTGGGGAAGCAGGGCGTATAGTTTGTCCAGCCTTTTGACGAAGTGTCGTTTAGATGGCGCCCGAGCCACAGGCCCTCCGAGCCGCACCGCCTAAACGCGCACACTTTAAAAGAAAATTTAATAAAAATAATAGATTAATAAAACAGCAAATAAAATAAATTATATATTTTTCAGGGAAATAGCAGTGAATAATATAAAAGCAAGCAGAATAAAGCCCTAATAAAAATAGTGAAGATCGTTAGTAAAGAAAAGTAGTAAGGAAAGAAAAACTGTTTTTTCTTTATCTGACTTCATTCAGAGTTTTTCTTTGTTTGTTAAAGGCTGATTAATAGTTTTTTAATAAGCAGTTTTTATTTATAATAAAGTTGTATTTTCATTATAAAATATAAATTTTATTAACCTAGACTATGATTAAAATATATGATTTTATAATTATTTATTTATTCTCTGAGTTGGAAGTAGCTAGCACATGACGCAACACATTGCAAACAACTTGCAAAAAATGTAGATGATGTGGTTAAATCATGTCTGGAGTCACAATATCCAATATATTTCAAATCGTTCTAGAAGTATGAGCATGTGCAGGTACACATGCTCATACAGATAAATGAATTTATTTCAATAAAGTACGAGAAATAAAGACGGATTTACGACAAATAATATTGTAAACTGATACCCAAGTCCTCTAAAAGTTTTTCAATTCTACTTTAGTTGAAGATACTACGTGAGGCTGAAGTAGGTACCCTCATAATATTTCCGAAGTTGAAAGGAGACAAATGTTACAGCCCTGTTGAATAATTTCCTTGGTGAAGGCATAGTTACTAAATAATATATATTTTTAAAATGAGTTTTAAAAACAGTAGGTGTTTTATTGACAGAGCCTTCTCCCCCGATAGTAGGTACTGATCCGTAGGTGCCATTTGTGGAATAATTTTTTTTAATAGGTGCCGTATGTGGAATCCCTCAGGTGCCATTCGCTCAGCGGGTGCCCAATGTGAAAAACGTTGACTTTATTTCTGTCACGGCCGTTCGTGGAAAAAACAAAATTCAGTCACAGAATACATCACGAACCTGTGACGTACTAACGCTAAATATTCTATGTTACAAATGTGACACTATGTTAACTCTAGAGGGGCTTTGCTACGGTCACTGTTGGAATAGAAGAAAAAATAAATAATAAATTGTGGCCAACAATTACCTTACTGTGAAGACCAGAGGAAATTAGTAATCAATAAAATATAATATGTCAGGTAGGTAGAACGACACGGGGGAGATATGGATTCGACGTGAACATGAGCGTAATGTGATATTGACAACTGCAATCATGCGTGCGATGCTGCTAGGCGTCTATACTTACTTTTCTGGTTACTCAGCAAACCTTTGGGGCAATTTTGATACAGGGTTTCTCCGGCTGGAGTAGGAGGCCAGCAGAGGTAACCATCACAGGTTGCGTTGCAGTAAATATCATCTGAGGAATAACACGTTAATTAAAGAGAGAGCGGACTGCTTTCCTCCTTTACGGTGGAACTAATTGACATTTATTCCATACAAATTTCGGGGCGTTTTACTCCACTGTTTAACATCGTAAGTCTAAAGTTAAACATGATATCGTTTTGTCTGTGTGAAAACAGAATAGTAAAATAATAAGCCATTACAGTTAGGACCCAACAAAGATTCCTTTTTCTGCAATTTTGGGCGTAAATAGGTAATAAAAGAAGTGTAAAATCTCCAAAAAAAAGTCAGCACCGACAAAGCTCAATTATCGGACAGTTCAATAAACTTTGTTTGTAATCGATTTGTGCAGCGGTTTTTTCATAAAACTCGATTTTCCAAAGGACTTTTCGTAATTTTTTACGCGCTTGTTTTACTAAAATAGTTCGGAACGGTGTTTGTGTGCGTGCGAACTAGACGTTGTGCACGTAGACCAGCGTCTAAATGCTCATCAGTGATACTATCTCTGTCGGACACGTTGCCAGGTGAGATAGCGTGCTTTTTGGCCATGCCCACCAGTAAGTTCCAGCCCGCGACTAGTTCAACCTTAATCTTATAATATATAGCTTATGTGAAAACATGCATGTGTTTGTCTTTTTTCGAGACAGCTAAACGAGTTAAACAATCCACATTCGCCGGTGCACAGGAGGCGAGCCTGTTATGCTATATTCAGAATATCCTACCCAATCAACTATTGGAATGATTAAAATAAAACCCAAAAAAAAATTACCGTACTGGGAATCTAACCCAGTACCTCACACACGAGTGTCGCTTTCCGACCGCTGCCGCGCTGGACAGGACATACGAGGTGGTTGAGTCATCTACCAACTAGTCAATTCGATAACCAAAATACCAAACATCATTGAGTTGTAGGTACACACGGCCACACATCAAGCTGCATATTTCCAGTATAAGCTGACCCCGCATGGTACGGAAATCTTAACAATGCGAGATCAGCATAAACTGGAAATGTATAGCTGGATGTGTAGCCGTGTGTACGTACCTATATAATTGCATGAACCTTATAGTGCAGTTAGCCTTTCACAGTCGAACTTCAATAGGACATGGTATTTAGTGAACTTTATCATGATAAAAACTAAAAAAGTTAGATACTGCCGTGGAAAGGCATAACTAAGCACTGTAGGGACTGTTTCTACTTGCAGCGCTCGGCCGCTATAGAAATCTCAACAACCAATAGCATCGCAGCATCAGATTTTTGCCGAGTCCCTTGTTTTAGTAAAAAAAAAAAAAAAAAAAAAACAGTAAAAACAAGATAGGGAGGTGCGTTTTTTTTCAATGGTAATAAATATCCATGGAAACTTTCGTTCGCTAGTAGTTCGAGCACGTTTGTGCCAAGGTTTTTTTTTTGATGAATGGGTTTTCTATGCTATCCGGAAAGTATAAAATTAGCATCTCAGTTCAGTAGATTTCTCATAATTAGCAGTTTTTGGGTGAGAGGTGGAAAATTTTCATAAAACTTTATAAAAGCAAAACTCGATAACCACCGGTCATATTGGTTTGTTTTAGATTTGCTCTAGTCATAAAACCAAAGGGCTCATAACCCCTTTTCAAGGAATGCACCTAATTACGAATCACCGTTTAGACCAGTGATTCCCAAAGTGGTCCAGGTGGACCCCCAGGCGTCCAAGGGGGACTCGACGGAGGTCTATGTTGGCAACACAAATTTCCATAGTTAGATCTAATCTTTACATTTTTTGTTGAGTTTTGGGAATATGGTAGAAATGTAGCTGCAGGGGCTCCACCGGAACCAGCTAAATTTTGAAAGTGGTCTATGAGAAAACAAGTCTGGGATCCTCTGGTTTAGACAAAGTAGTTTAAGTAAATAAACTGGTAGCTCACTCATGAACCGCTTAAATTTATTGTAATCCGTGCCTCAAGAAAGACTTTAAAATAATCTAATGTCGTTTCGAAACGATACCGCACTGCTTTCATTTTTCTTTATTGGTCGGTAAGCAGCAGTGCAGTATAGTATGCTCTGTATACCGAAAAGATACCGCACTGCATTATGTTTTCGGTATAATTTGTGCCGTACCGTTATATTCATTGAAATATAGGCACCTGTATTTTTATCGAGTATACCGAGCATGCTATAAAAAGCCTGACGTGAGCATGAGCGACTACCGAGACGCGGTAACCCGAAACGATCCCGCCGTGCTTCCGTGTATTTCGACCAATCAGGAAACGCTATTTGGAATATAGTCGCTTGGTAAGCTGTCAGTACCGAGTATACTGAGCATGCTGATCCCGCACCGCTGACATACCGACCAGTAATGCTGCCAAAAATCAAATTATGTCATATTTTACTAAATCTACAGTTTACACTTTATATGAATAATAATGACAACAAATGTAAAGCCGCATGGACAGTCATAACAACGAAATACACAATAAGGACCCCAAAGATAACATTGAACACATTAAAATTTACACCACCATAAGAACAAGCCAGCAGAAATAGCCTCTGCCTTCAACAGTCATTTTACAAATTATATTCCTACTCAAAATTGTACAGATAGTTGTCGCAGATAATTTTTTTAGGGTATCAACCGTAACTGCTAACTCGATGTTCCTCACACCTATATCCGAAAATGAGGTGAGGAAACAGATATTATCGTTGAAAAATACCATTTCTGAAGGCTATGATAAACTTAACACCCGAATTATTAAGACATGTGTCAATGAAATGAGCAGGGTGTTGAATTATCTCATTAACCTGTCCTTTTCACAAGGAGTCTTTCCTAACGCTTTAAAAATATCTGTTATCAAACCGATATTTAAAAAGGATGACAAATGTGATATGAATAATTATAGCCCCATAAAACTGATACCCATTATGTCAAAAATCTATAAGAAATGCATGTATCAAAGAAAAGTTAACTACTGTGAGAAATTTAATATTATAATAAAAGAGCAATTCGGCGTTCAGAAACACATGTCCACATCCTTAGCCATCTTTTCATTCTTGAAAGCAATATTGACCAATATTAACAACAAACAGCTAAGGATTGGGCTCAAATCTATGAAAGGCATTTGATCTGGTTACACATGAAATATTATTACAAAAACTAGAGGCTATCGGTATTAGAGGACTGCCACTCCAGTGGATATCGTCGTACTTAACTAACAGACAACAGAGAGTCACTGGCACTAAACTTAATAAAAGTAGGGACATGACAGAGTATTCGTCTGAATATTTATGTGTAAAACGCGGCGTCCCCCAGGGAAGAATTTTGGGCCCTATCTAATTTATACTCTACATAAATGACATAGTTAATGTAACCAATCATAAATGCTACCTTTTTGCCGATGACATATCCTTAATTGTTACTACCGATAAAAAATATAAATCAATTACGGATCATGAAGCGGACATAAATAATACAATAGACAATCGAATGGTTAATTAATAATAATGTATCTACTAATCTTAATAAAACAGTATTTATACATTTTAATCAATCTTGTAATAATACAATTAATTTTAAAATGGACATACCGACACTTAAACAAGTGGCACGAACTAAGTTTTTAGAAGTAGTAATTGAACGAACATTTAGACTGGAAAGCACAGCTTGATAGTGTATGCAATAAATAAATAAATTTGTCTATACTTTGAGACAAATAAAAAAAGTCACTAGTATAAATACGGCTGTGATACCGCGCATATGTTGAGTCCTCACTACGGTATGGACTAATTATGTGGGGAAATAGTACTGACCGCAATAGAGCATTTGTCAGCCAAAATAAATGTTTACAAGCTCTATACGAAATTCCATCTGATAAATCATTTCAACCAATATTTAAAGAGCTTGGTTTGCTACCGTTACCTTAATTATAAATGAAGTATGCATGTTTGTTCGAAAACACAATGAACTATCTAAAACAGTAGAGGAAATAAGTTCTCGAAGTCGGCGTGACCAATACAGACTTGTGCTGTCTAGATCAGCGAAATATAATAAAAACTCTCTGGATATGTGTGTACGACTGTATAATAAATTACCAAATATATTTAAAACATTAAATCGTATATTATTTTTAAAATCAAAATTTTTAATTGGCTCAATAATAATAATTTCTATAGTATTAATGATTTTTCAGGGTTCCGTAGTAAACAAGGAACCCTTATAGTTTCGCCATGCCCGTCTGTCTGTCTGTCCGCGGTCTAGCTCCGAGACTCTTAGTACTAGAAAGCTGTAATTTGGCATGGGTATACATATTAATCACGCCGACAAAGTGGTATAATAAAATAATGGAAAATAATTTTCTTTAGGGTACCTCCCCCACCCATACAGTGGTGTTTTTTTTTTCATCCCTTTGTGTGGAGTATCGTTGGCAAGGTTCTTGAAAAATATTGTGAGTGTGTGAAACCATTTATGGTTTCAGGGATCCGTTTGCGAAATATTAAGCTTTAAAGTGCTAATATTTGTTAGAGTCGAGTGTCCCCTGCAAGCTAAATGGTTGTTTTTGGATCTGTGAAAAAAATCACGGCAGTAGGTTATATAACGAAATGAAAAGGAAAACTACTACAGCTAAGTAGGCTCTACAAGTTAACGAGTAATAACCGACCAACTTATATTTGCAGTTGCAAAAACATATTTTCCCATACATTCCTTATTATTGGGGAATGTGGTATGGAAAATTATTAATAACTAGCTTCTGCCCGTGACTTAGCATTCTTCCTAACTTTTTTACTTTTTACTGGGCTCCTAAGGGTAATCAAACCTTGATTATTAAACTCTTTAGCTGGATAAAAATTAATCATGATACGAATATCATCATCATCTTTTGATTCTACCCGTGTTTTGATTTACTAATTTGAACAAAAAACGGTTATTGTGACGAGCGGTTCGAAATTAATTCGCGTTATAACAGGAATAAGCGTGGTATTGACCTGTGCAATATTACCACATTACGATACGTGTGGTTGAGAATCATTTTCAAAATTAATTATTTTGAATTAGATTTGATTGATTTTTTTTTTTTGAATTTGGTTATTTCGATTTTGATTTCGTATTTTGTTTTTTTTTTTTTTTTATTTGATATGTTGAAATTTTGATTAATATTAGGCATCATTTGCTTTGAACTTAATTGTTTCTGCTAATGGTAGATTTATCATTCTGTGATCTCGCGAATAAAAAACGAAATTGCCAAAAGTAGATATGTTGTGGTTTTGATCCTAACCTCTTCATTTAACGCTGTGTTTTAATAAAATAGATATTCGCAATCGTGACAATTCATGCTATATCTTCCAAAATCCATCTAATGACACAATCCTACTATGTAGAATCATCATAAACAAAATTCAAAAGTGCTTTTGCCCAGAGCTCGACTTCAGTTATGACAGCGATGGTGATGAGGTAGCACTCAGTGATTACCAGCAGCAGAAACTGGAAAATCATTTACTTTGCGAGAGAAAATAAGCAAAGAGATTGAAAGGACCACGCTAAAAACACCATCAACGTCCACTGCAAATGATTGCAATTGAAATTAAAAACTGTTTAGAGTAGAAAACTTTATTCTTCTTGTAATTTTTTTAATTCGGTCTTACAATAATCAGTCTAATAAAATAAAAAATGTTCTAAGAATGTATGTACCATTATTTTTTTTTATTTATTAAAATGGTATTATTAAATAATTAAATCTTCTTCATCATGCTTGTCTTTGTCAGATTGTTTCCATATATTTAACTTTTGGGGTTGCCCATTTATTTCATTGCAGACTTAGCGCGGCCAGACTCTATCCATGTTTTTTAAACTCATCAACACTTCATTGTTGAATCATCGGCCCAAATAAGTTTCTCTACCTTAACTAGTTCTGTCTGTTCAATGTTAAAACTACTTTTAACTAAAATTGTAACATGAATATCAGTAAATTCAAGTTATAAAGAACTAGTTAATTCTAGAACTTAGTAACAAAGTCATCCGGTAAAAACTAGACTAGTGAAAACGCGTTCTATATAAAAACGCTTTTCATCTGGAGCAATATACAATGTGGAAACTTGTAATTAGTTTTTTCCTGACCTATGCATGATATTTAAGTTTTCGTTTATTCATTTGTAATCTACATATTTCAGTTTATTATTAACCCGTAAGCTTTTTTTTAAATTAAAATAATTAAATAATCGATTATGGTGAATTTATATTTAAGATTAGATACCTACTATACGGATTTTGAGCAACGGACTTATCTTTTAATGCATTTTTTACCATGTTTAGCCGATACTCTGCCCGGAAGACGGATAAAATTATGATTTTGAACTTTTTGAAAAAAATGCTAGGCCAGGGTATTACTGAGCGCTCATATTGTGCGTACATTTTTGAAGTATACATTTTAGGAAATGTTGTATACTTTAAAAATGTACGCGGTGAATTATACGTAGATTGCACTTTTTAGAAGTTATAAGTCAAAAACTGAAAAAAATCAGTACCAACAGTGCGATCATATGCGATTTTTGTGTCTACGGTGACCGGCCTATTACATATCTATGTTACCGGTAAAGCTTGCCTACAGCTATCCGCACCAAGCCGTCACTGTTTCAGACGTGCCCATGTTCATAAGCGCCAGTCACTTGATTTGAGTCTGTATATAATTAAATATTGGGTTATTGTAACGTCAGAGGATTGATGACGGTAGGTAATTTAATATCGATGTTATTTTCCAATATTGAAGACGGGTACACTTTTCATAATGTCCATTTTTTGAGTTAGGGTTTATTACACTTAAAATAGACATATTTTGGGTAATATGTGAGCATCGCAGATAGGTATGTGATATAATATGATAGTGTAATATAAGACGGATATACCCATAATATTATTGTCTATTTTACAATTTCATTCTATCTTAGATCATAGATCTATGATCATAGATATGATAGTGTAATACCCCCGGTAGATACCTAAATCACTGATTGACTCTGTAAGTCATGTTGATGAAACCTGCCTTTAAACCAATAACAACAAGAAAACAACAGAACATGGCCTAAATTGATTTTCGGAATTTCAACAATGGTAGTTCACGCAGCGTACAGCAATTTCCTGTTAATCCCCCACTACAAAGTTATTGGGAAGCAGAAACGACTTCAAAATCAACATCACCAAACTGCAATCGACCGAAATGTAAATACAGTCACACACCTAGTTACCATCAAACATCTACCTTGTATTTTCGGTTGGCAAGATAATTCAGAATACCGTTCATTTTACACGAATAGCTTGGCAATGTTGGAGTATTCGAATGTAATTCTCAGAACAAGTCAAAGCCGGATTACTTGGGTGGGTCACCCACAGGCTTATTGGAGCCACGAGCGAAACGGATATGAATTGTATCCAGCACAGTTTGATGTACATCTCGTGCGGCCAATAAATTTAGTAGATCAAAGACGACGAGGGCGTAGATCTTAATTGGTTGATGTCTCAAAGCTGTTCGTTACTAATAGATGTTCGCCCAGGTATTGATAAAGAGAAAGCAAAGCAGCGTGCGGGGTTTGATTCATGGGACAAATAATAATCAGATAGTATTGATTGGAATAATTATGCATCAACTGCATTTGGTGTTTTAGACACTACAACTAAATAATTCCTAGTGCATAGGCTGCCTGTCATTTTAATTTGTTTGTCTCATTTGCGACGTTATTTCTCAAAGTTGATACCACGAAATTAATAAAGATAATATTATTATAATATTCTCTTGCTACAAACTGTTGATCTCATACTTTGATGTAAGTATTCCTATAATTAATTTATATTTGTTGTGAGGTACTACCGATGTTGCTGCGTCGAGATTCTAATAATTTTTACTCAAATAAATATAAACAGTGCAGGTATAAACCCACAGTACATTTTTCGTTGATTCTAATGGAAAATACCTTAAATATATGGAACAATCAGGCTGGACTTACTGTTGTCAAGGATAAATAAATCAAGAGACTTAAAAAATGCATTCAAAAATATATTTATTTTTTTCACTACGTTGTTGTTAATTAAGAAATGTCGCTAACTAGGGAACAAAAATATTGATTATTTCCATACAGTAATATTACCAAATTAATCAAAACAGCGAAATAGTTGACATATATTTGCGACGTTGTCCACTTTCAGAATAAACGGTCTTAAAAGGATAGAAGGGAAGGTCCTTACATATTATTATACAGGGTTATGTGTCGGCAATTCGTTAAGGGGATGTACGAGAGGTCATTTGCTACCAAATGACCCTTTATGACCTATATGCCATTGTCAACCAATTTCGATTAATTTGACATTTTATGTTCTAAAATGAATGAAATAAAAATATGAAATGTCAAATGACTCGATAATTGTTGAAATTTGTAAAAGGTCATTTGGTTGTAAAGGAGAGGAGAGAGGAGGAGAGGTCTCCTAAAAAAAAAAAACAAAAACATAAAAAACATTAAAAAGAAATCATAAATCATCATTAATTTAATATGAAATCATTATACGAGTAGCGAAGCTGGAGTTTTATTTCTCTATAAAATCTTATGACTCCATCTCTTTCTCACACTGAAGTAATATCCTATCCTATACTATTAATCAAGCAATATTTGTATATATATTTGTTTGTATATAGATTTGTACTCACGTTCTCGAAATCGGTTCTAACGATTTCGATGAAAGTTGCAATAATAGGGGTACGAAAAATCGACCTAGCTCTCGATCGGTCTCATATCTGGGAAAATTAGTTTTCTCCGTATTTTCACCCGAGCAGAGCTTGGTCGCCCAGTTTAGAACAAGATAATGAATAATGACAATACAATAATGACATTAGAATAATGATCATGCGGCAGCATGGAATTAGTAAGTACCTAGCATAGAATAAGTAGGTATGTACTATACATGGATTAGTATACTATGAAATAATATGAATGAGCATTCACTATTTTCACCAGAGCAGAGCTCGGTCACCCAGGTACTTAAAGTAATACCACTTTATGAGCTGGTGATCCCCCCCGACCCTTGCTCAATGAAGTACCAGCCTGCTCCAAAGCCGAGCCTGTAGCTTTAAATTCCTCAGATAATAACAAATTATCCAGATATGATCCAGCCTTACCAATTTTGCTGTCCTCCACCCAGCGACGCCCTAAGCCGAGGTTCGTACCCCACATTGGGTGCCCTTAGCGTGCAGTCGCTTAGTTTGTAATGAGTAATATTTCCTGGCTCGAGCCTTTGTGTTAGCTGAAGGCAGCCACAGTATAGTCCGGTTAAGTTGTAATAATCTTAGAGGTCAACTACGAGATATCATTAATTTAAAAAAACCGGTCAAGAGGGAGTCGGACTCGCGCACCAGGGGTTCCGTACCATTTTAAATTTTCATCGGCGAGGCCTATATTCGTCACAGAATTTTAACACTGCGGCGTAGAATATTGCAGTTTTAGGTTAGCACCATCTCTTGACCTCTTGACCGATAGTGGAACTAATGTGATTTTTGTTGACCATTTCTGAAAAAGTGTGCTATTAAGAGACATCGTTTAATTTTTTTGTAATCTTTACATAAACTTCTATCACAAAGAATAAGTTCAGATTTTTCTCTATGCAAACTTCGGAGATAAGGGGAGGGAACGGTATTTGTTTTTAAATTATTCGTTAAAAGTCATAAACTAGGCGGCATAAAAAAAACGAGAATGTGTAAATAGCGCTCTTTCATATGTTACCCCACATGTCTTAGTAGCTCCACTTCGAATTTTTAAGAATTCCGTTCAGTCCCTGTTGCATAAAGAATCTTTCTCATTTGCAAAATATTTGGGCAAACGTCATCTAAAACGATTCCAAATATCAAGTTGATAGCATTAGTAGTTCTTGAGATGTCCAGCTGTGTCTTCCACACAAGGGTTCCTTTTTATCATTTTGGTACGGAACCCTAAAAAGTACCTGGGCGACCGAGTTGTGCACTGGTGAAAATAGAATGCTCATTTAATAGTAAAGGATAGTATATATATAAGGTACCTACTAATTACATGCTGCCATGATAGTAAGTAATTACTAATTCCATGCTGCCGTGATCATTATTCTAATGTCAATAATGTCATGTCAATATTCATTATCTTGTTCTAAACTTTGGGCGACCGAGCTTTGCTCGCGTGAAAATACGGAGAAAACTAATTTTCTTAGATATTAAACTTAGCTAGACCGATTTTTCACCCCATAAACCCCTATATTGCAACTTTCATAGAAATCGTTAAGGTCGATTTCGAGAACGTGGGTAGAAATCTATACAAACAAATATTGCTCGTATAAGATAAAAATAAACTGTAGGTGGGGGTACAGTCAGTACAAATCGATGATATCGCTCCGTCGCGTCGTACCCTCAGTCGATCATGCATAGCCAGTTTCCTGACATTGTTATAAAAGGTACTTTGATAATTACTTACTACTTAAGTTAACCGTAACCAAAAAAAATCTGTTACCCAATATTTTTGTTGCATTCACGTGTCATTTTCCTTTCAAACTGCATTTTACAATAGTTTGCGGTTGCAGTCTGTCTCCACGACTATCTTCTCATTTCATTCACCTCAGGTGTTAATTTGATAGCAGGTATCGAGTTTCAGGATATCCTTTTGCTCGATGTTATAACGATTCACGTGGCCTGAACAACGTCCACTTATTTATAGGAATCTTTTCAATGCTTGTTATAATAGGTTACCGTTTCAATTGATACAGAGATGCGTAAAGGTTTGTGCAGACTAGCGTGACACCGGTAATTGTTCTACCATGAAGTTTTCTTAGAAATTGTTTTATTATAGTCGCATCGCGCTGTCGCGCCTGTTTACAGGAGACTTGAAGTGTGTGGGTTCACTGATATCTCTTTATGGGCAAGGCCGAATCACGGCAAAATGACAATAACCTCCGAACTGCCGAAGTCAACAATTTATGCATAGCGAAAAAACTTTTAATAACTTCGCCAGTTAAATTTACTATCGAAGTGCCAATCACTTATAAATGTCGAAGTCAACAAGTGTCCAAAAGAAGTTACGAGATAATGCTATAAACACTCTGGTTTAGTGAACAGGTATTTATTACATTTTGAATTAAATTATGTTGTTGCAAACTTGCAATACTTGCAATTAAAAAGAAGTTTTATTAGAACGAACGTGCAAAAAACCCGTTAAATTCAAAGTCATAAAAAAAAAAAAAACTAAATATGTCAGATAGGAGGTACCTATTGGCTATGGATATGTTTCTCTGTCTGGTGCAGTTGCATGTAAACTATGAAGCTTGATGGTCAGAGTGTAGGCTTGCTACCTAAAGAAGTTTAGAATTCTTAGAGCGTTACTTTGACTGCGAGTCTACGACCTTGGCCGGTTTCACCTTGGTTTTGCAAAGGATAGGTATTCAAGATCAAGGTATTATTGTAATATGTATATAAAAACGCTTTTTGAGATTTCAATATTAATTAGACTTTTTACACTAACGGTGATGTGATGATACTGTAGCCACACACGTCACGATTTACTTGTGCAAATTTAGGCTTGCGCAAATTTGCTTGACGCCGGTATTGACCAAACGCGGGTCAAGTTTGCTTGTAAAGTTATTATTTCTGTTTAGTGACCGTCCAGGGGTGTTGTGAGTACTTTCATTGTTGATACAAAAATGCTATTGAAACTTGAACGCATGCTCCACACACGCTCAAGCAAATTTGCGCAAACTAAAATTTGCACAAGCTTGGAATCCAAAATTGAAAATCACTCAAGTCTAGAAATTTGCGCAAATTTATTCCAACACACGTAAATTTACGCCTAAATTTGCGCAAGCAAATCGTTAAAATAGTTACGTGTGTGGCTAGGATTACTGATGATGAAATATGCTACGCGGTAGTATATTTTTCAATGTTTTAGTTTATTATTAGAAAATTACTGCCAGAGTTGTAGAACCTTCGTTATGTATATATGCATGGTAGGTACCTATACGTAGATAAAAGCTTTTGTTTTACAAATTCACAAGTCGTGTGCCCGATGGGGTTTACCATCGGCAAAAATGACGAATTATACCATAAAGAACTTTCATCCCCTATTTAACCCCCTTAAGGAAATGATATATTTGTTTATACATGGGGCGTTTGTCTACTTATCCGTATCCGGTTCGTATTCGATTCGTGTTCGTTTCTGATCGGTTTGGCCATACTAGCTAATTGTACGAACCATATACGCTTGAGAGCACAAACGTCCATACAATTACTAGGATGGCCACTCCGGATCAGAAACGAACACGCATCGAATTCAAACTGGATACGGATAAGTGAGTAAACGCCCTTAATGCTTACTTTCGACATAAAAAAAAAAACTTTTTACAAAATTTTATATTCTAGGCACCAGTGACTGTGCGTTATCTGTTAAAGAATTTAATTTAATTTATGTCCAGCCTTCTGAAAAATTTAGGTGATAACGTGAGATTTTTTTTTGCGTAAATCAAACTAACTCACCTAATTCCAATCAATGGTTTAAAAAAAGAAGGCAATTCATTAGTTATTATTCTTTGTATTATATAATTCAACGGAACTAAGCTAATAATAACAAAAAATAAGTGTAGCAGCAATTATATAATAAGATGACAAATTACTTGATATGAAATAAGTTATATCAATGTAACTAAAGTTTTTTCTAAATTCCATTGTGTACTTAGTCAAATTTTAGTAAGATAATGGTCATAAAGCCGTAAAATGAAACAATAATTTGTTTTAAACGCCTGATTGATGATTGTAATGCTGTTCCATAAATTCATGTGAAAACCTGAAAACATATAATTAGCTGTCAATGGATTTAAGGATCAACAGATATACGAAAAAAAAACATATCAAATGTAAGCAGTCATGGGGACTACAGACAGAAGAGAATACTTAAAACTATCAAAATAATAGTGGATTTCTTTTTACTTTCTTATTAATTTGTAGTGCATACAGTAAAAAAAACATAATTTGCAAATTTAAATTATTAATCAAAATGCATTAAATAAATGCAAGCATATATTTTTCATTACTAGCCAAGCGCCATACTCATAGCTACAGATATACCTACTGCACAGATTAATACAGATGGTTCACTCCGCAAAATCATTTAAATAAAAAGCGATTCTTGCTACGACACAATAAAGTGCAATTCAGGTTGCACAGTGCTATTTACCTACAATTATATTCACCTCTCTTTCTATCGCGGAACTCTTATCTTCTGACTACGTTACGCTCACTTAATTGGCCCGACAAGACGAGCCCGCCGCGTACTTGTAGCTTCATACCTAAAATGCGCAGTGCGCCTTCTGTACTATTCTGTGCCTACTATTAAAATTATATGTCGGTGATGCGAACCCATAAGATTTTCCCCTACTAAAAATCGCAATTAAAAGAGATTTTAGTACGCGTCCCTTTTTTTTAAATTACGATTACACTGGAGTCGCTACAGAATATAATCCCGTAATTCTGAATCCCGGGATTGTATTGGAGCCAGATAATCCTGAGATTCGTGTATTTAAAAAAAAAAATAACACATCACTTTTATTTTACATTAATTCGAGACTTCCCCTTTCTTTGTCACATTACTTTAAGGTGATTCCCCAACATAACAATTAGGGGAATCACCTAATATTCCTCATAATGTTGTTTTAATCCACTTTGCGTGAATAACCTTATCTATACATATCCTTACCACATTACTTTGAGGTGATTCCCAAATATGCCAACTAGGGAAATTACCTCATAATTTTGTTCTAGTACACTGCTTATAAGGGTAATAACCGTACGTTCAAATTATTCGGGACTTCCCAGTATGAAGGAATAAATATGCCAAGTAATATGTATTTTTCCATTACTTATTCTAATCTACTAGTGACAAGATTACACTTTTATACTAGTTTATAAAGTTTAATATTTAAGTATGTACATACAATGAAAAATGTCGGAAGACTTTATTGAACATAAAAAAAACTACGATGTTTCATCAGTATGGAGTCGGTTTTAGTTTCAAAAGATGGAAAAGTGTAAAAAATGTCCAAGCTCGTGGGCATCATTTAGATTTAGCATATAAATATCTATTGTCTATTCCACTGACGAGTGTTGAACTTGAGCGAGTATTTTCAGTTGCTGCATATAATATCTATACATATAATAAAATAGTAGAATCCGGTGTCTGTCCGTTTGTTTTTCGTGCACATCTCTGGAACTGCTGAACGGATTTTCGTGTAGTTTTTACAGGTAGACAGAGATTAATTTAGAACAGAGTTGTTTCAAACTTTGTTTCATTAAAATCAGATGTTGCAAAAAAAGTTATTGTCATACAAGACGGTATTCTGTTCACGACACATTGTGCGCATTTTCTGAAAGTAACCCAACAAAAGTACTGGCTTGCATGAATTCACGTTTAGTTTATTTTGAGTAAGAACGGAACGTCACCGTCCTCGTAAACATGAGCTCTGTTATTTAAAAACTTTCATAAATAAAAAAAAAAACAACATTAAGTGATAAAACAAAGTCATTAGTGAAAGGACACTCTTATACATATGTGATAATGTTATGAAGGAAAACGATTTACAACAAGTACAACAAGCAATATAAAAAACAGTGAAAAACTTCTAATAATTTTCAACAAAAAAAAAAAAACAACTTTTTATGACATAAACTGTGCATGTGTGTAAATATAAACTATTACTAGTACTAAGCTGCATGACTTTTGACCTAATTTAAGAAAAAATAGTAATTTAAAACACGAAATTATAAAGAATAATTTAAATCTCAAACAAAGAATTGAACTTTGGACCTGCCCAACACTTGACTAGTAAACGTTATCAGATCAAGAGGTATCCAGTCACATATTTCAGTTCACTTTGAAATGTGCGTTTGACGCAGCGGTAAAGCTTAAGCTTTAATCGTGCACTGACACTATTGAGTCTCAAGTTCGAATCGCACTATTAATTACTCGACTTTTTTCTTATTATATATTCATTTAAACATCGGTCAAAATGAGCTTCTTTGAGAACATTACATTTTGCAATCGTCGACTATCCGAATCAGCGATGGAAACGTTCGATTAATGTAGTTTTAACAATTCTACAATAGAGGGCGCCACAAATAACAGCGTCCCAGATATTATAAATGACGAGAATTAAGACCTCAAGCGTCAGATTAGCGAACTTAATTCACAGCTCCAGGCGGCTCACGAGGAGATAAATATTCTATCTATTGAAAACACAGAATTAAAGATAACAATGGAAAATATGAATACAAAACATAAACTGATAGAAAAGGTAACTAAGAAGTTAGCTAGCGAGATAGGAACGCCAAATAAAACAACAAAGTTATCTACACCACTTAGAGAAACCTTACGTAAACAATACAGGGAGGATTACACAAGATGTGGAACTCCGGAAATATTCACATCCACACAAGTAACTCTTCAAGACAAATTGGTAAAATCTAAACAGAAGACAAATAAGACGACTCAAGAAAAGAACAGAAAACTCTGTATTATAAGTAGCAACCAAACTAACGAAATATTACCTATAGCGGAAAACACTTTTCCGTGTCACCAAATATGTCACTACCGTTTACCAAATCATGGAATAAAACAATTATTATGTAACATTCAAACTAAGCTTAGTTTGAACTATCCATTTTCGTGTAATTAGTTAGCTAACTAATTACACGAAAATGAATAGGTGTATTATATTTATTGGGGAATATGACGTCCGACAAACTAATAATTACTTTGACATAATAATAACTATTCGCGAAACTTTATTAGCTGTAAAACATACAAATGTAATACTGTGCTTACCGACATATGAATATTATTATTACTCGACTATGTATAATTTTCATTATCATTTAAAGATCCTTTAATTTGTGACTCACCTAATTCTTACAGTTCATGTGCTACTGATGTCTCTAATCAACATTTTTTTCGTCTATGACAGTTTATGCATATTGCATTAAAACAAAAATGGTCTAATAGCAAAGAGTGATATAATAACAACATTTGGATACTTTTGCAACCAGTGGGAAGTGTGTTGATATTCTCTGTTTCACGGAACATAATATGAAGCAGTGACGTTGACTGTTTGAAAATTCATAACTTTAGTTTGGCTACATGCTTCACAAGACTTAAGCGAAACGGTGGCTCTTGTATATTAGTGAACAACCACATTAGTTTCTCTGAAATTGACCACAAAATAATAATATTGTGTATATATAGAGTTCCGAACCAAAGTAAAATGTATCTTTTCTTTAATAATTTAACCTACTTACTACGGAACTTTTGCTATAAAAATAATCAAAAAATAATAATCTGCGGAGATTTTAACATTGACATTCTTCAGAAAACTAAAAATTCTACTCTATTAAAACATCTTTTAAAGGAGTTTAATCTCAATATAGAAAAACCTACGCGTCTTAGTAGCGGTACTTGTCTAGACAATTTTCTACACAATATACGAGGCTGCAAGAGTGAGATATTGGAGCTAGGTGTATCTGACCACACAGCACAAATTATGAAGTTTCCTGCACATCGAACATGTATTTTAAAATATTACTATGTCAACGTTTACAAGACGGATAATGCAAATGAAAGCTTTGATTCGTTTTATGATTTGTTTAAACGATTCTACGATCTCTGCTTCCCAATTATCAAGCGTAAAATTTCCACAGTTATGAGGCCAAAGTGGATAACACGGGGAATAAAACGCTGCAGTAAGAAGAAACGAACTTTATTGTGGCAATATAGACTAACACGAAACAGTGATTCGAAAATAGCTTTTAGATCATTCTCAAAAAGATATCAAAAAGTGATCAAATTAACGCAACGAGCTCAAAATAGCTATTTTATTGGAACAAGTACCAACAAATCTAAGGCAACTTGGAAGGTAATAAGTAGTATGAAGCCCGACATTCCTAAAGCTAATATTAATGTAATTAATGTAAATGACAAATTTATAATAAATCCTAAAATGATAGCAAAGCAATTTAATGATTATTTAGTAGACTCAGTTCAACCGAATGCCAATAATTTTCAAACGAATAATAATATTAATACATTAGGATTGCATAAATCTATGTTTATGGAACCAACTATACAAAATGACATTATTACTATAATAAACAACCTGAAAAACACCAACAATACAGGATATGATGATATTGACACAAGAGTAGGTAAAGCAGTGGCTCCTCTTATAGCACCTATATTAAGTGCCATTATAAATAACTGCATTCAAGATGGTGTTTTTCCGCAAAAGTTAAAGGTTTCCATTATCAAGCCACTACATAAAAAAGATGACAAAGCGAAGATGAGTAATTATAGACCTATAGCTCTTATAACGATTATCTCAAAGGTATTTGAGAAAGTCATTTATAATCGTATTTATAATTACTTTGAAAAACATAATATTTTTTGTAAGGAACAAATAATATGGCCATCTTCAATTTTCTTGAAAAAAATCATGACAACATGGATAATAGAAAACCAGTAATGACAATGTATATGGACATGACCAGGGCATGTGACTATATGGACCATAAAGTATTATTAACTAAGCTATATAGATATGGCATCAGAGGTAACGTGCTTAAGCTCATAAAATCTTATTTGGAGGACAGAAAACAAATTACTCAGATAAGTCAAGTGGATATTACGTCCAAAACTGAAATTGTTTATTCGTCTAGCTCTAGAGTTCTTTGTTACAGTGTTCCGCAAGGTTCTGTGATGGGACCCGTGCTGTTCATTTGCTACATTAATGCCTTTCCCTTAGTAATCAGACATCAAATGTACTTATTTGCCGACGACAGCACAGTTACATATAACACTGGTAATAATAAAGAAACAGAAGATGACATAAACACTAGTCTTATTACGATTATTGACTGGCTGAATGATAATAGCCTTAAAATTAACCTCACTAAAACAAAGATTATGAATTTTAAAATTAGACATAAAACACTATTACACACTCAAATAAACTACAAAGGAGACCATATACTTGAAACTAATGTAACTAAATTTCTTGGATTGCTTATTGATAACGATATGTCATGGAGGAGTCAGATCGGTAATGTATGTGGGAAGCTAAGTAAATTTTCCTATGCTCTCTATATGCTAGGCAAAATTGCGAATAAGACAGCGCTCCTAACAGCGTATCATGGGTATGTCGCCTCCACTTTGCGATATGGCCTTATATTTTGGGGCAATGCTACTAAGGTTGAGGAGGTATTACTAGCACAGAAAAAATGTATTTGAGCTGTATGTAAAATCAAACGAGCAGATTCATGCAAGCCACATTTCCAAAACTTAAAAATATTGACTGTACCATCACTTTATGTTTATGAAACCTGTATCTTTGTAAAAAACAACATATATTTATTTAAAGCTGTCGAAAGTCAACGACGCTCAAAAAAGTTGCACCCGTTAGGCACAAAAACCAAATTTCTATACAATAGTATATATGCAATTGCTCCAAAACTTTACAACAAATTACCTGATCAAATTGTATCAAGCAACAGCATGAATGAGTTTAAACGTAAGCTTTTTAAATTATTAACTGACAAGGCGTATTATTCAGTTAATGAATATCTTAATGTCAAATTAAAATAATATTTATATAATTTTATATCTGTCTGTATAATAAAAATGTTCCTATTTAATTTATTATTGTAAGTATACGAAATTGTGACTAAATACTACCTATTTGTTTATGTGCCGTTTTAATTTATTGACATTTTATTATTACTATTAACCATTAGTGTTTGGCATGAAATTGTGATATATAATTTTCTTGACTTTATATTTTTATTTTATTAATGCGACATATGATTACCTCATCAATTTTGTATGCCTTCTGGCGGGACGTAGTATGGACCAATATCTCTTTGTAAAACATCTGTATATTTTTTTTACCCTATGTTCACAAAATGAATTGAATTGAATTGAATTGAGTACATTAAAAAAATTATATCTGCATCTCTATAAATAAAAATCTATTGCCGCATGTCTTAAATATCATCACTAGAGAATGGCTGGACTAATTTGGCAGATTTTTTCTTATTGTATTCGTAATTGTCTAGATAATTGAAATTGTTTGTTTCAAAGAAAATTTTGGAAAATCCACCGGAAAAGTCGGGAATACACCCGGGCGACACCGGGCACGAACAGCCAGTATCTGCAATAAATTTTAAGTAAGCTAATAGTAAATGAAACATTGGATGTTTTGTTATTTCTGCGATTTTATATTAGAAACTCTAAATCCAAATAGGTTTAGTATGTTTTCTATATTACGTACCGGTTTTTTTTTTTCTCTAAAAATTGTATTGTTTTTTGTATGTAAAGTTGATTTTCGCTTTGGTAAGAGTAGTTAATGAAGAAACTGATTTTATTTGTTTGAAATCTCTTTATCAATATGTTTTATAAGAGGTATTGGTTACATAACATTATAAAAAAAACAATAAACGGTTTTTAATAAACAGCTATTTTTAAATTTGACTCCTATCCTATCCAAAATATGATTTTGCTTTTAAACAGCAAACACACATAGGCCACAAACATTAGGTACACTTAGTTACATTAGCAAAAGTTTTACAATTGAGTGTACTTCTAGTCAGTGCATAAAGGCTCGTGCAGACCAGCGCGATATCGCGGGCGCGACAGGCTGCACGACCCCGCGATATCGCGCTTGTCAAATAGAGCCTTGACAAATAATAACTCAGATCACCACTTTTATTTTCCAGTTTTAATTGACTACTATATACTTAAAAATATTATTAAGATTTACAAGATATATAAATACCTAGTATAATCGATTTGGGGTACTATTTTTTATTTCTAAATCCCAGGATTATCCCGGGATCTCGAGATCGAGCGACAAAAATCCTGCAATCCCGGGATTGCAAAATACGTACGAGATCACATCGCCGACCCGCCCGCCATCCCGGATTTAGACTTATACGGCACAAAGAAGTTGCGATACTGTGGAATCTCTACGGGCGCTTCTCCGGGTAGACCGCAGTTCGTCAGAATTATTATAATCTTCTCTAAGTCTAAATGTTTCGTTTCACAAATTTCAGTTATCAGATCCATCCATTCATTGAAATCTATTTCCGATTTGCTGAAAAACAGAAAAAAAAAGTAACAAAACCATCATTAGGTATCCGCTGTCGAGTAGCTACCTAGTGACAGAAAAAGTAACTGAAGTGTTTGGAAGAGGCAATCCAGCCCCTGTTTACTTGGTGCCATTGTTAAACTCTTAATTAACTGCCGTCGTTATTTTAACACTTCGAATTTGTTTATCAATTTAAAATAAACTCAATCTTCTCCAGCACGCGTAGCATAAGCCCCATAGAAACGGGTTTTCTACGGGTTTTGTAGACTAGCCAAATGATGAATGAACTTGACAGATTGTGATTGTTTATTTGTCATGCTAAGCGTGCAGGAACAAAACACATTTTTTTTTTTGCAAATAAAAAGCAACCGGTTTCCGTGATAAAAAAACGAATATTGAAAGAGACCGACTTACGAAATTAAAGTTACTTTTTTATTATTATTTTTTCTCGTAAGGTTTCCCGAAAAAAAAAATCGTATAGTAATTTGTAAAATTTGTATAAAGAAAATCTACTTGCTATGTAAACAACAGCGATAGGAAATTTTATAACATCATCAACATACACCTAGTGGATAAAATACGTATTACTGAAGCAAAAATTACCTAAGCAAAAGTAATAAAAATATTATGGGACCACCTCGGAAAAATACTCTTTCGAACAAAAACCTATCATTGAAATGAGTTACAATTGGCGAAGATATTGCTGAAAATACATACATACATAACAAAATAACGAGCGAGCATTACAGTAGTCGGATAAGATGTGTAACATCTGAGATCTTGGCTGACTTATATTATACAACACGACATTAATTTAACACACGGGTAGGGCTAGTGGCCAGTAATCATAAAAATATAATAAGAAAAAATAATTAGTTAATCGAAAAATTTAAATTTTCAAACGCTCGCCGACATAGGGCTCTCCCTTTCCTTCAATTCGCCTTCTCTTTGCACGTTATTTGTTTTATTTTCAATGATGCTATGTTATGATCCGTAATCCCGGTAGATAATCTCTGTGTAACAGTTATTAAGTACAGGTTGCGCCAAGATGCTGTTTTAGAAAATTGAAAATAAATCAATAAAGAATAACGTTTAATGAAATTAAAATATCTTCATAAAAATAAAACGCTAATTCGTATACGTGTGTTAAATTTATGTCACAATTAAAGCGCCACGGTATATAAACAATATTCATCATCACCATCATCGTCATCGTTATCATCATTATCATCATTATCATCATCACCATCAACGTCATCGTTATCATCATTATCATCATCAGCATCATCGTCACCTAATTCTAGCACCGCGCTCGCTCATTGATCAAATCAAATAGCGCGCGCTTCCTCGGCTTCCTGTTACATACTTCCCTTTTCACGAAATCACTCCCATAGATTGCAGGAAAGCGAGAGGAAAGCTGTTACACATCAAAAACATAATACAGATGACGTTTAGCAGTAATTTGATGCTCACAATAAAAACTTGGTCAAAATAGATAAAAAAATAGAAAAAAATACCCATGTCTATTAAATATTATTCCGGTGTCAGTCATTGTAACCTTCCTGTCGTCGATGATGTTTCCTTGTCGTAACCAATAGTCGAGGTTCCACAAGGTGATGGTCTCACCAGATCTCGTCTTACCGTCGAAAAGTTTGGCGAAGGCAGTAAACTGGCTCTCAATTGTGGCCTGTTCTTCCTCCATCGTGAGGGTTTAAGCTAAAAAAACATGGTTTTCTCTTAGATTTTTTCAGGTAGACTCGGGTATCTGGGGCAGGGTAGTAAATCGACTGATAAAAACGAATGTTGATAAATTGAATTATAATTGTAACATCGATTACCCCTGAACTAAAAATTCATGCAACTACATCACTAAACCAAACATTAAAAAAATAACGGGTGGCCATTGTTGTTTATATCATTGGAAAATTTAGAAACGCGCAAGCGTTTCATGCAGCAGAGTTTTATGTGTCAATCCCGACGTATGTACGCAAGTACATACGTCGGGATTGACACATGAAACTCTGCTGGTCGGCTTGAACACCGTAATTGGACGTTGGTTTTTGAGAATTCCATACCTATAAAGGGTCATCGCAAATAGAACGGCAACTGTTTGAGCATGGTCGAGCAAAATCCCCACTGCGTTCGCCGAGTTTACGCTATCGTCAACTTAGATTATTGACATACAGAATACTCAATTATGAACAATTTGAAAATCTACCTATCCTTAGCTTTGTCTCTCTGGGGTATGGGGTATCCTGTTCGAGATTGCTGTAACTTGCGAAATATTTACGTCGTATTTAAGTTCAATAAAGGAATTATAGCTTGTACGAAATATTTCCGTCGTATTTAAGTTCATTATAAATTCATCGATGCTGAAAAAATTATGCAAAACTGCTTGAGCATCTTGCTACTCTGTCTGCCCTGATCCTAACGGATATTTCATTATTCTGTTTAGTTTGTTACAGCGAAACATATCTTGCCTGGCTTTAGGGTTGTGCCTATGCTACTTGCATCATCTCTTCGTTAGCTAGACGAGAAAATCAGTTCGGATTAAAATAATATTATTATTTTAATAATATTATTTTAATATTCATCCATATGTTTCACTGGAATATCTACTGATTTTCTATGGTATTTTTTTCCACTAGATGCGACTACTTTTGTACTTTGTTCTGAATAACTAATAAAATAATAAATATAAATAGTGGAAGTCTTAAACCACAATGGTTTTATGTTGGAAAATGAACTAACTGTGTTCATTTAAAAGCATTTTTAAGCGCATTTTTACAGGGATTGTTCAGTGTAATTTTTAAAATAGAGATTCAGGAAAAAGTTCCTAGTTTCAAGACCTGACGCCCTGTAGAACAGGTACTCTACGGGCGACTAAAACCTTGACTAAACTAAATTTCCTTAATTAAAAACAGTAAGAATGTTTTTATCATGAAACACACAAAAGCTTCAAAGAAGTTCAAGCTTTATCAGCTTCATCTTTAACATAATTAATTAAATGTTCAACTAAGCCTTTTGAAAAAAGAAGCTACTCTTAGTATTTTTAACTAAGAATATTATTAAAAATGTAAGATGTAAATATGAATACAGATTTTTTTTAGAGGCGTCTTTGAGGTCTGAATATGATTCTTAGAATGGTAAAAGCTGGCAGCGCGTAGTATGGAGTTTTAATAAATTAAGACGCAGATATATGACAGTGACCTTGAGTGGTTAGCTTACGCGTTTTGTACTGAACTCACACAACACGTCGCACGTCAAGCAGTGCTGTCCCAAATTAGACGCATTATTAATTTATTAGACATAAAACAACAAGTATTTTAATAAAACACCTATACCAAAAGATCAGTAATAAATTATCTTTAAAATGGTGAAGGTTTCAGAAATATACGCTTGATAGATTTTGCGTGATTCTTAGTTTTTTATCTGCGTTAGACATAACTTTACAAATTAATTTAACTATGTAATATAAACAACCCAACATATCCCAACACTAAAATATTAAGAAAATCCTCAAATTTAACATATATTTGTTCCAAATCATTAATACAATACAAGTTTAGACGTCATCTTCAGTATGAAATCATTAAAAATCGGTTATCGTCGCCTGAGGAGACCAGCTTATACTAGATTTGTTACCACTTACGTTTGACCTACTAAATAAACGCACGTGCCTAAAACACGTGCCACACTTCTATCTTGTTCATTTGCTCTGCGGAACAGTGCGAAATTGTAAAGTTGAATCAACATGGATAATTATTTTTAACACACAACTAAGTTCATGTACTTAGCTGATAATTTGTGTACCTCTGGTTTTTTTCATTAACTTCACTGCAAATACAATCCTGACTGGGTTAAGTGGCAGGAAGGCTGAGGCTGTTCAAGACCAGGGGAGGAGGGAGGAGAAAAGTAATTATTATGCAACAGATACAATGAACATTGATTGAACATTGAAGTACCGTAAACCGGGGTTAGATTGATTGGTTTTGAAATAAATACCTTAATAATGGATATCGACATAACGTTACCTCATTAGATAATTACAAATAAATGTAAGTATCCAATTAGTGTCGAAGGAAAAAAAAATTGGAACCCGTTAAATAAAATATTGATTATTCGATAACACCCAATTATTTTACCGTCGTTTAATAAGGTATCTAGAACGCATTTTCGACGAGATCAAAGTTTACTTTATCAATAAATCGAAGGAAGGGTATACAAAACAACATTAGTAATAAGAAATTAATAGCCTGAAGACTTGGAATTCCTAAAATACTGTTTTCTTCTTTTGGGAACTCAAGATGTCTGCGTAACATTTCAAGTAATTATTTTAATAGTTTGTTAGTTAATTTAGTAGAAGAAGTTTATCAAGTGTATATGTTGCAGGGATATTGTCGAACCAGTGATTGGGCTCATTTCAGTGACATTAAAATTCCACTAGTTTAAAAATATTGCTGCACTGCGCCCACGCAGTGCAGCAATAGCCTTATATCATAAAATGAATAAAATTCTACACTTTATTATGCAGATCTTAAAGGCGTATGAAGAAGATTTGACCAATCAAAACGCACGAAGACCCCACTACAAACTTGACTCATAATATTCCTAGGGTTATTATAGAATCAGTACAGCGTTTCTGTGAAATTACAATAACACTAAAAAAAGTCCGTCAAATTGTGAGAAATGGAGGCGGTTGACAAAGATTCGTGCAATTATAATTTCAGTAGCGAAATTATAATATTACTGGTTTGACAATATCCCTGCGACATATATAATTTATCATATTAATAATTTCATTATCAAGCTGCCCAAAGTTTTCAAAGTCACCTCTTTTTGCCGGTACTTAATATATTTTTTTAATAAAAATGCATAATTGTATGTGTGTTTTTACATGTTTTGTTTCTTGTTGATCTTAAAAATATAAACGCAAATCACTGAACACAACTGAAAAGTGAAAATGTATTTTTCCTTTACGAGGTAAGGAGTACTGTACCTAAGGCCTTCGTGAGATTCACGAAAGCCTTAGGCACTACCCTAAACACAATGATGGATCTAACTTAATTGATTTGACTAAAACATCTAACAATGCTCACCTAGCCTAAGTATACCAAAAGAAACTGTAAACACAAAATTGCGCGACTTATGTATTGACCAAGCAAGTTTCAAATAAAATGGTTGACAGTACCCTTCACAATAATGTTTTGATTCAGTTGCCAGTATGACAAAAATCTTTTCCACTATGAAGTATTTAATGCATGTTTACAGTAGGGGAGTTTGAATGTAAACATAGGGGGATAAAAGTAAAAATCACGGCTAAATGAAAATTGTAATTCAAACCCTTAAAAAAAGGTTACATTTTCTTTTAAGTCATGGGAGCAGTCGCGGCTCAGTGGTAATAGCCGTGACTTACGAATGCAGGTCGTAGATTCAAACCCTGACAGGCGTTTTACTTTCTGGAAAACATCGTGAGAAATCGGCATGTCCTAGAACCAAAAATTCGAAAACATGTGGCATCTGCCAACCCACAGTGGACCCAGGTGGGGGATTACGGCCCATTTCCTCTTACAGAGAGGAGGCCCTGTTTCCCAGCAGTGTGAACATTTTAGGCTGATTATGCATGATTTTCTCTTGACTTTGTGAAGGCCGCCGTAATCCACTGGATGCAAGAAGCACAGGACCGGTCGATGGAGCGACGCTTGTCCTTCAGTGGACGTCCTTTGGCTAATGATTTCTCTTCGTTAGGTGAAGTTATACTTAAAGAAATGGAGTATTTTTGGGATATTTTACTTTACTGGTAACAATAGCTGCATTGTTATTTTTACCTGCTTTAGAATGTCGCTAGCGAATTTGATTAGATTTTAACTCATTTTTTACTCAGATATGACTCTCAAACTTAATAAAAATTGATATAATAACGGCGGAAAACTAAAACCGAATTTCATCCAACTCGAGCTCATAAAATATGACTACAATATTTTGAAATCACTGTTCACTCATCTGTAGAATAACAGTTTACAGAACTCGTCTATTTATCGGTACATAGCGATGCAGTCCAGATTGAAGTTAAAATCGATATTCTAGCTAGATGAAACAGAAGATAAATGTGAATAGCGGAGTATTTTCCCTTCGGTAAAATCAAATATCAAATCTTTTTATTGTGGGCATAGTTTATACAGACAGATGTTAGGTAAATTGCAGTTCCATGATGTCCTGCCTAATAGGCATACAATAATTATGTCAACATGCAGTATAAACAATAAAAAAATAATGTAATTTATTTAGTACCATATCTAAATAGATTAGTTTGTACACTGGCATCCCCATCCTACAATGGCGTCCCAACTCGTTTCATAGTTAAGTTTTAACAAGAACCATGGTTTCCAAGGAAACGCGTTGCTAAGGTTTAAGAAAAAGTAAATCGTAACACTAACGAAGTCGCAATAAAGTTCAAAATACAATAACTGGCTTAAACGTTACTAAATTTTGAATCGGTAAAAGGCCGCCAGTGCTGCAAGCATGTTAAGAGTCCGCGCCATCACTGAAGTTCATTTGACGCGGCGCTATAGTCTATGTCATTGCGCAACACATTGCATTAAAAAAATGTAGTATATAGGGGTCTAGGCACTATCAGTAATAATGATATTTCTGTCATTCCTTCCAATATTGACGTAAAACTATGTAAATCATTAATAATCCAATCACCACACTGTCACTAGTAATGACATTTTACTTGAATGTAATGTCATTATTCCATATTTTTCCGTCGGCCTTCTTTCGTGGCGCGCACTATACATTTTTAATCGTCTTCATTTTTATCAATGCTAAAAACTGACAGTGGGGATTTAATACGGCTCAGAGTAATTTTTTTACACTTTACGGCGATAGACAACTTCGTTTTTAATTTCATTGCCTGTTCATCGAAATCCGTCAGCGTGAAAAGGACAGACTGAATTACTTTCTTATTTGTACAAAGGACGGTTAGTAAAAAAAAAAAGTAGTTTACTTGAAGTGCAGTATGAAATTGAGGTTGAAGGCAGATAAAGCAACGATGTCCTAGAAGAGCAGTGACTGCACTTAACGGCCGCAGTGACGATTGTCATGGAAATTATGACAGCGGCAAAAATTTAAATCGTTAGATTCGGCCTACCGCGTCAAAAGATAGTCGCGTTTCTGTTTCGTGTTGACACCTCTGACACACGCAGTGACTTGATTCATATAGAAACGCTATTAAATAATACGTGAGCTCACTCTTCTCAGTATGGACACTTTTTCGCGTGACTAAGTACCGGTGAGGGCAAATCTAAGAGACTGTAAACTAAGGAAAAATAGCACAACGCAAAGATGCTCAGAATAGAAAGGGCTTATTACTATCCTTTATTACATTTTCATACATATAAATTACATTTATAAATATTTTGATGAAAAGAAATTAAAAAGACAAATTCACATTATATAATTTTATTATTATTACTTGTCTTAACTTAAAAAGTAGAAAACATTTGTCATTAAAATATTTAATGATAAATGTCAATGATAATTTGTCATTAAAATAATCATTAACTTTATAATAGGCTATATTGATCAGATAAGTCTTTATTATATTATTTAATGACAAAATCCTTGCTTCCTTTATATTAATAGGTTATTTAATATTTACATTCTAGAGCCCATAATAAATGCACTCTTGTACAACAGCTGTTTTATGGCGAATTGCACAAAGTGTACTGCCAAGCCTGGTACTTTTTAACGTTTCATATTTATTTCTAATGTCTACGTGTCGAATGCTTGTCCATGGATAAACAGTGATGGCAATGTCAATTTTTTAAATTTATAAAATGTGGTTTGCAAGGTTTTAATGCACATATTGCCCGGATACATTTTTTTGGGCTTTGAGGACAGCTTCTCTCTCAAGGGTTTTCTCACACACAGATCACATGCATAAACTTCCAAATATTTAATATCTCATGGACTACACACACTTTTACACACCCCCACACGCCCTCTCTCAATTCACACAATCACACTTCATTCCACACAGTGAGACGTCACGCATTCATACACATTCATAATCTACATATTATAATAAAATATAATATTAAGTGAAAAATAACACTACTGTAAATTATCTTGTAAAAAATAATGTTAAAGGCTATGCAAAATGTAAAATTATCCGAGGGGATAGCCGAAATACAGGTTTTTGCCGAGTTCGGCTAAAGATGTTTAACTCATTTGTACTCAAAACTAGCCTATGTTTAATTTGTAAAACAATCTAGAAAAATAAACTTTTATTTACTTTACTGAACCATATTAATAAGTTAGTCGAACCGACTTATGCGTGGTAAGTGGATAGAAGTGCACTTTGATTTATCACTTTGCAAAGCTTATAGATGGCATTGAATAACGTGACCATACGTCCCGTTTTGAAAGGGACCGTCTCTTTTTCGGTTCTTCATCCCGGTGTCCCCGAGAAAAACCTGGGAACGCAAAATTGTCCCGTTTTCAGAAACTGTCGTTGGGTGTTCAAACAGATTCACACCTTAACCATGAAAACTTTTGTATTTTAATTGAATATATTTTATGTCAGCCAACAACAAATGCACAAAAGTCTTTTCTTTAGTGAATAAATTGTGTACGTCTGAAAAAATCCAGTTACAGGTTCTGGTCCTTATGGCGATGTTGATAACTAAAGTGAATATTAAAAAAAACGTGCCAAGAATTTTATTCTTACTTAAAATCATCAGCTGTATTAGAATAAATTTGTTCTACTGACAAATATAAAAATGACTGACAATTTGTACAATTTATCTTGATTAAATTTTTTATTGTACTACCTATATAATTTCGATGTTTTTTATCTGTGTTTTCTTTCGTTAAGGACTTGGTATTCTCAAAATTGAGTTTCCTTTATGAATCGGCCCTACTAATTGAGTTATATAAGCCGTCGTGTCCCGCTTTGAGTCATAAAGTAAATGGTCACGTTACATATCAATACGTACTTGTTCAATATGTGTCTTCTATGTCATGTTTTAATCTATATGTAGGTAGTCCAAGAAATACAAAATTTCTGATTTATTTCTTGTGTTTTTATTTTTTTTATAATTTGCATTGAATGTGCTTAATTTTTTTTTTTTAAATTTAACAATCGCAACTCTACGTGGTAGGTACTTGTTGGCCTTACCACGTGTTTTTTTTTTAGAGCCGGAAAAATTATTACCTACATGTTAAGTTTCAGGGGTCTATGGGTTTCATTTAAAAATAAAACAAAAATATATCGTCGTTTGACAGGAATAAACAAAAGGGACAAGCCCATTTGATAAAGAGGTTTTGGCCAAGTGACGCCCATGAAAGAAACAAGTTATAGGTATTAGGGTTGACATCATAGATAAAGAAACAACCACAATTTTTTGCATAGAACTCAGTCGGTCTTTTAAAAATCATATATCAAAAATAAAGGTTTATAAAAAGCATTTATCGTTTTGGTATAATCCATTCTGCAATTATGGTTCTTATTTGTATGTGCCTTGGGCCTATTTTGCGTTGGTATAGATGATGAAAGTGCTTTCTTAATACAGATTGACCACAGTTCACACAATCATATTTGTCGATGGCAAACATTTCGTTCTTGTGGTGCAGAAGGCTGTTGTGCATTCCTTGCCAACATCCAACATTGGTGACACACCAGACATTATCTGAAACATAACTGCATACTGTCATAAATATTTTTAATACCTATTAATATGCTGTAGCATCAAAAGGTCTTTAAGGGTCTTTCAAACAGGCGCGACACGCGACGCGACACAAAGACACGCATAAAAAACATTGAATGACATCGGTCTCTTGATACCATTTTTGATGATCATACATTTCATTACTTATGTCACATAAAATATGTGGCAATGCTTTGAGAGAAAACAAACTTCAATTATTTATTTCTGTGGTTTCCTTGACACTAACCAACAGAATTATTCAATTCAAACCAAATGTTATGTAGCTATGCAATAAAAGTTGCTGAGTATATACCTTGTATGTTCATGAAGTAACTTGCTTATTGTGGTGCAATCCATTGCTGAAAAATATGGACCGCAAACTTCCACATTGCTTAACGTAAATTCTCTTAAGTCTTCGTGTATCCACGCCACAGTTGAGATGGCTCCGTGGAAAACTGGTAAGTTCGTGCAATTCAGGTTTCATATTCGTGTCAGGTCCTTCGCGAGAAACAGGTACGGTATCCTTTGGCAAGCTGGTTTCGTCGTGGGAGGCGGGTACAGAATCCAATGTGAAGCTAAGATCGTCAATCGTAATCCAAGCCGTCGGAAAATCAAATAAAAAAACGCAGTAGAAAAAATACAGCACCAAACAAAATATGAAATAGCAACGTCAATCAGTTGTCAATTGAAAAATCTATTCTAAAAAAAACAAACTGGAAATACGGAATCGGTTCAATGGATCGAATTTAAAAACCCGAAAATGAACAAATATATTCTTTTGTCTCTAAACAAAAGCGTAATAACTGACGCTGGGACAGTTAGACCACATGCTGCACAGCCTAAATGAAGCCTCTCGGCAGGTTGGCCTTGGCCTGAATTTGGACAAGACGAAAGTCATGTACAATTTGCATGTCTTGCCGAATCCAATCCACATCAAAGGGTCGCTTCTCGAAGTTATGAAGGAGTACGTCTACCTAGGGCAAGCCATCCAGCTCGATAGGCATAACTTTGAGAAAGAAGCCACAGACAGAAGGATCCAGTTAGGTTGGGCAGCGTTTGGAAAACTTCATCAAGTCTTGTCGTCGCTAATCCCGCAGTGTTTGAAGACGCTATGGAGCGGGCTTTGCTTGGAATTTCTTTGAAGGATAAGATCAGAAATTAAGTTTTCCGGAGTTACCGACATAGCCTGCATAGTAAGCAAGCTGAAGTGGCAGTGGGCTGGTCATATTCATCGAAGGACCGATGGCCGGTAGAGCAGACGAGTCCTAGAGTGGATACCGCGTATCGGCAAGCGTAGTGCGGAACGCCCCTCAGCTAGATGGACTGATGGCCTCAAAAAGTTGGCTGGGACGGACTGGATGCGGAAGGCGGAGGACAGGATGTGTTGGCGCAGCCGGGGAGAGGCCTATGTCCAACAGTGGACTGCGATAGGCCGAGTTGATTGTAACAATTACATAATAAAAAATAGATTATCTAAAAATCTATTTTTGGTAACCGGTTTCGAGTGTATCGATTTTTTCAGTAAAAGTTGCAATCCTTACTTTGACAGGATTGACCAACAATCGGCAGTGTTAGATAAGGAAATAAATGATTGAGTGTCGTGATTAAATAGGCTTTCAATTCCGGAGGTTTCGTTACAAATAAGTAATAGCAATATTTTAATTACTTAATGGGTATTTTTTTTTGTATTTACCACATTGCTGGGCAAACCATGGCCAATAATGGGCTTTTCGCTTTTGATGATTTTTGGTCTAGTTTAGAGGCATTTGTGACAAGAGAATTGACACAAATGTCAACTATTCATTAAAAATTAACACTAGTTAATTATTTTCAAAAATATTGACAAAGTTTCACTTAATAGCGACAATGTTGCGATGAAGGTCATACTGAATCGATACAAACTACCGCTCGGCGCATATTAAAACACGTCGCGAATAAATGTGACGCTTCCATTCAATCCGATACATCGAATAAATATCTCGCAAGTAAAAAACATTGACGACGGCTTCATTACTTTGTACCATTCATTGCCTGTAGGCTGTTGCTGTAACTGTAACTGTTATTTCTACTGAAAATAATTACAAAAATCAAAATTCATAAGAAGCGTATCAGTGCACACAAAAAGTTTTTTTTTTCTGTTTGCTTATCGTAATAATAAAATGTAATGTAGGCAATGAAATGTTTGTATTCCACTTCGTATCTAAAAGTTTGTGAAAAAACTTCATGGCTCTGCCAATAATTATTATTTTTCATATTGAATCGGATGTTAGTGGAAGAAGTGTCGTCGCAGAGACAGGTCTAGGAAAAGTTGGCGTCATGATAGACAGACAACTAGAATATTCTTTGTCATTACATCTAATGTTCACTTTATGAGAACTTTGGTCAGCGGTGAGAAAGTAGCTTTTTAAAATGCAGGTGCGCACAGGTACGTACAGGTGCGGGAACGCAGGCGTTAATTATTTCACTAAAACAAAAACTTTTCAAGTAATGGGATTTTTCTACTGAATGCTGTGGATGTCGACCTCGAGACGAGCTGCTTCTCACACGTACGTCGCTTGCTCTCGCGTCACCAGTCCTGACTGTCTGTATATTTGGGCTACTGAGACCAAAACCACGTAACCTGTTATTTTAGTATATTGTGGTGAATAACGACTTCCACGCGAATGAAGTCAAGGGCAGAGGCTAGGATAAAATATAACTAAATGCACAATTTTTTATGTTCCACATTTCCGCAAGCTCGATCGAATTTTCAACATCCCGTCATTATTGCGTCGAGAATATTTTAAGGGTGACGCCACTCGAGCGTTGCCGGAGGCTTCGCTCTTACTGGTTCATTATATGGTTAATTCTGATGTTTCTGTCACAATAGGTAATTTATTTTGGCATTGATTTAAAGCGATGGCTGTTTATTGTAGTTTTGGTAAATTAATAATTACAAAATGCATGTTTATTAACAATTTCGGCAGTAAAAACTGAGCAGTAAACTAAATAAAAATTAGTCATAAGTTCATAACAAATATCTAAATGGGTAATTCTATCAATAATTAAGTAGTAAAATGATTGAACGGGCAGTTACGTGTGGGCAATCTTTAATTAAACTGAATCTGATCAAGCAATTTTAATTTATGTGTGTAAAAACAAGAGAAAATGCCTTAATCACACGTACGGAGTAGATGGGCGAGACAGCAAAACGATACTAGGCCTAAAGAGTTGGGTGGACGAGTAGGGTTGGGACCGACTAGAGATGAGTAGCACACTCATTGAAAATGAGGATCGTGCGAGGCACTCATTTTACAAAGTGTGCTAGCACACTGTGTTACCACAAATGAGGCGAGGCTGCGGAAGCCTGTGAGCACGTACATGCTGTGAGTGTGTCAGTGAGGCGCATGATACGACCGACTCGCAGCGAGAGTGTGGTGTGTGGCTCATATTCAGTAGAGTAGGCACACGCGGTGATTATTCGGTTAAGCGCGTTAAATTAAACTAAGACCTTAACTCCTTTGCTTAGAGTCGTAAATGGACTTGCAATTTAGTGAGTGACTCATTTCGTTCAAAACTCACAAACGAGTACAAAATAAAATGATGATGTGGATATATTTAGTTACATGTTCCGCTTAGCAATTTCTAAAGAGTCTTAAAAAGACCCCGGAAGAAATCGACACGTGTTTCACCTCTCAACGAGGCATCCTCAGGATGACGATTGACTTGTCGCGGCGTGTGCGCAGACTGCGCTCGGTGCTTGGTGTGGCAACACGTCGCGACAAGTCAATCGTCATCATTTTTAAGACTCTTTAGAAATAGCTAAGCGGAACAGGTTACTAAATATATCCACATCATCATTTTATAATGGATTTCCGCAAGGTCACGCCTGAATCAATTAACTGAGTACAAAATGTTCTGTGTAGCTAATCTGTGCCCTGTGGTGTGTGCTAGCACATCAAATTCAAAAGATTGAGTGACTCTTTTGATCCAAGTGAGTAGCTACAACTATGCTAGCACATGTGCTGAGTTACCCAACACTAGAACCGAACCAGTCATTTGTTTCACAAAAATCGTGAGAAACGGTAGCATGCTGCGAGCGACGTGAGTGTGCCGAGTGGCGAATATGCACCGAGTGCATGTTTATATCTGCCGAGTAGGCAGTGCGGGGGTGGGCACTCGGTCTAATAAATAGAACCGGGTCTGAGTGGCTCTTCCCTTCAGTTTGGCCGAGCACTCGGTGATGTGTGTTTACACGTACCGAGCACTCGACCGAGGACTTTGTCTCGCCCATCTACTCGGTACGTGTGATCAAGGCATAAGCTTCCAACAGGTTTGATGCGTGTTTGACACATTTCGCGAGGGAACGCTGCGCAGAATAAAAAACATGTTTGAAGTGACCCCGTGCTGACGGCGCAGTTTCACCTCTGAAGGTTGGAGTAGCCCTTGAGTTATTATTTTTTAACGGCTTAAAATAAGTCCATTCTGCTCTCAGATCGATAACCAAGAAGCTATTTGGAGTATATCAAATTTAGTAGCTGTTAAACTAGTTAGCTGGCTGCGCATTATTCTCGAAATGTTTTGTTTCCGTGGCGACATTCTTGTGACACTGTTGTTGCAAACCAATCGGATACCTCACGTAACTACGCACACAGGCCAACGGAAATTGATAGCAGCTCCCTTAATTAATAGGTCCTTGAATCTCTGCACTCAATAAGTCTCGCATCGTGAGGACGTTCCTGTCTCTGGAGCTCTAACCACCGGTAGCCATTTTTTAATATGTTATTTACTTTTACCTTTTTTAAGAAATATTTAAAAATATATTTTAGGTATATGCCCGTGTTGACGATTTCCATGCTATTGTGAGGAAGAGAACAGCGTCAATAATGGGTAGGTTGCGCGGAAGCTCCAACAGCATCCTAAAAACATTATTAGACAAAGTGGACAGTCCCTTTATATAGCACTGGGTACGGAGGCACGTGCCAACGTGTGTAGGGCCACGTCAGTTTTAGTTGTTTTAGTTTGCAAAAGTTGACTAACATAGTTTTTAAGTCATTGTTACTAACGCTATATGGATTGTGTGTACTTGTATGTGTAGTCCGAAATAAAGAATATATTATTAAATGGAAAAGAATAAATGGACGACATGATAGGTACTGTAAAATGTATTCAGTGTAAACTTATAAAATAAAATAGTTATAATTGAAAAACAGATTTACTTGGAAACATGAAAGAATAATGAATAAATAAAATTTTTCCTCGTATCGTTAACGATACGAGGAAAAATTTAATTGAATAAAAATTCAACGAAAAACTGATTTTTATTAAAGTACTTTATCAAATTCAAATAATTAATTTTCTTTTCGCAAACAATGGCGTCATATAATTTAGACAAGCTTGAAAAACTGTGACACTAGTTTGTGAGAGACTGGTGTCTGCACTAGGAATACCTGTATGCCTACCACACGGTATGTAAACAATTGCAAGCGACCATGGACTTTGTTAGTATTATATTGCAAGCGACCTTCACCTGATATTCAGTTTATATGTGCGTAATAGTAATATACATCTGGTGTGACAGTGCAGTGGATAGATCGATCGGGGATAAACCGCGGATAAGGTCTGTCGGTCAATGTTGACACACGGTGTACATGAGGCTGGGCCGAGTTTCAACAGAATACGAGGTTTGAGGCCCAGTGGACTCAAACCTCGTATTCTATTGAAACTCGGCTCGTTAACGGGCACAGTAGGGTTGCCACCTATTGTTATTTAAATTCCGGAAGAAAAATTGAACGTAAACTCCAAAATATCTGGTCTTGAACTAACTTTAAAAAACTATTTGCAGTCCATTTTAAAATTGACTTGTGTTTCTGCCTTCACATGTTCGTCATTTCAGCGGGTTCTTTCTTTTGTCCATAATATCGAATACTATATTGAATAGCACGCTTGCTGGCGGCGTTTTCCGGGAGAATTTTGTTTATTTGAAATTCGTTTCGGAATTCCGGGAAAGGTGGTAACCCTAGGCACGGGCACGGGCATGGTACGATCTAAAAAATAAAATTGGTCAAGGCTACACGGGTTTGCACAATTAGGAACCGTACCAAATTTCACTAGGTTACTGTATGCTGCGGTAAACTCTTAAAAATTTAAACGTGACCTAAAATTGATCTGAATATGTTTCAACTAACAAACGATTTGTATTTGAAAAAAAAATCACACGTACAAAGGTCAACAGGCCTTCGGAAACTGTAATTTTACTGTCAAATATATGGCTTAATATCTAATAACCGTAACAAAATTTAAAAAAAAATGGGTTGGCAATCTTTTACCGGAGATGTGAAGAAGATACATTTAAAAAATAAAATAAATAAGATCGAACTAAAAAATCTTTGTAGCCGACAAAAAAAATGATCTTATAAATGCGTCGTTTTACCTCTTAAGGTCGGAACCCTAAAAATATTGCTACTGGCTCAAATTTTGCGTTACAGAATACATAGTTACGTCAAATAATATAAATAAGTACGTCACTGTCAAACGACAAACTGTTAATTACTATAAAGGTAATTTCTTCTTTATTAAGCCACAAATCTAGAGTTAAACTTGAAAACTCTACCGAGGTTGGTTTACGATTTAAACTTAGAAAGATATTTTGATGTAGGTACGTAAAAAGAATCATACAAATTGTCGTTTAAAACGTATTATCATCACTGTATATTTCATAATTATGCGGTATTTGCGAGAATATAAGAAAATACGTAATAATTTTAGTATTCATAAAATTTCATATTTTGAGAGACAAGGTTTACTTTGAGAGAAACCACAAATTTCCGAACAATACAGTGATGAATAATAATTCAATTCAACAATTTAACAATCATTTAGCTTCGGCCAAACCTGACCGACAACAACGCGGGTATTATCGTGCACACGTGTCCTGCAGTGTAGTTCTCACATACTTTTAACGAGTCTACGATCGCCCGCGGCGCGGCGAAGGGCGTAGCAGCACCATGTCATCCGCATAACTAATATTGTTGCCACTGATATAATTTAGAACCGTGATATTGTAAACCGCCTGAAACCCAGTCCGACGTTTCGTAAGGTAACATTTCACGTAAGAACCTAAGTGCAAAAGGAAATTTTTATTTAAACGAATCTAAAAATATTTCTAGAAATTGAATCCAATCTATTATTGACATTCCATGGAAATGTTATAAACATTAGCACAACACAAAGTAAAACCAGTAATTGAAACGCCTCGAGTCTTGTTCTCTTGTTAAATTTTTTTACAGTTTTATTAATTAAAAATGTTACATGGAATTCCGGATTATCAAGTTTCGCACTCGGAGTTGCAGCGCTTCGAAATTCAATGACTTATTGAAATTGAATTTGGATTCTATTATATAAACGTTATAACTGGAAGCTTCTTCGCAATATTTTACAGTAAATTGAAACTCCGGGTAGCAAAAAGGCAATGTTTTTTTACACGAGACAGTTTAAAGTGGAGAAGTAGCCCCAGAACTCGAAGACGAAAGTGGAATCAAAAATGTAGTACGTCATATTTTTACTATACTAAGTCGCCATTAGCTTATTACCTGAAAATATATGAAAAAAAAAGAAAAAGTTTGAGAAATGGCATTAACTACTTAAATACTTATATCTTTGCATACCTACCTACTCTGCAGCAAGCGGTAACAGTGTTCGAAATTAATTGTCTTTATACTGACTCCAAAGTGTCTCTTTAGGTTGATATTTTGTTCATTGTGAACTCAATAGTTCTATTTCCGCAGAGCCAGACAATTGCATTGTTTTCTGTAAATGACAGTGAACCGCCCGGTGAGGCCACTGTTCACTATATTAATTTAATCGATGAAATGCGACTTTGTTTGAACTTGTTTATGTTTGTACTTTAAGACACTGTAAAACCTCTGTCATAACTTATTAGTTTATAGAAAGCGGTAAAGGCAAGAGACAAGAATGTAATCTCTTTACCTTGGCAAGAAAAAGGACTACATAATGTCCTCTCGTCTTACACTTAGTTCATCGAGTACGGGGAAATTGCGGACAAATTGGGGGAACTTGAGGAGTTTGAGGACAGTAAATTTTCTACACGACTTATGCACAATTTTTAATACGAATGTAGGTACTCCCGGCTACATATCTAGCTATACATTTCTAGTATAAACTGATCTCGCATTGTATAGGATTTCCGTATAATGCGAGGTCAGCTTATACTGGAAAAGCAGCCGTAAGTATGTACAGTAGGTATATGTTTGAGTGAAAACAACATGGAAATCTCAAAGAGTTACGCTTTCGCAATAATATACAATTTATTCCGAGTTCCGAGAACAGAAACAGAATATTTACTTCCTTTCACAAAAATGTTTCATTAATATTTTTCGCTTATGGATACACAGTTTTAATATTCACTGCAATTTCCTTTGATGTGGTAAAAAATGTCGAGTAACAACGTGTTATTTAACTGAAAACATGAAAGTACATTTCAGTATTGAACAATGTCATGTAAATAACATTGTCCATAGCCATTGTCGGGCCGAAATCGTATCAATCCCGTTCATTTTGAACAATACAGAAGGATTTGGCTTAAAATCACCGAGGTGGAAAATTGTGAAAACCTGTTCAAAATTTGTAGAGTATTGTCGATCCACCTTAAAAGTAAATATCTTGACTGAACAATTTAATCATCAAAAACATAAAGTAAGTAAAAATAAGTTAAGAACGTAAGCATATTATGTAGCTAACTCGTAACCACTTTGGTAAGCATAAAAAGGTACATAGTACCAACTTTAGTGAATATGCTACCCCTAAAACTGATATAGCATGTCAAATCTAAGGACCAACATATAATAGTTCTACAATATCATTTATCAATGTGTTTATAGCTATGTTTGTTACAAAGGCCATGTTGAAGAAAATGCCTATTTGTACCTAAAATGTGAGGTTTTTTGTCTCGACTGTAGGTATATTTATACCTAATAGTTTATCTATTGTTCGACGAGAACAACTGTCGACAAACTTTTATGCAGTTTGGCAGACTATATGTATGTTATTGTGAACACAAAAAAATAGGCAGTCATGGGAACTGCAAATAGAAGCGAAAACTTAAAACTGATATTAGCACCATCGATAGATATATAGTGCACACTACGGCGCGAACATTTCGGTGAGGCGAATCCATAAGTTTATCCCCTACCAAAAATCGCTCAACGCGCTTGAAGAAATTTCACATCAAAAATATTCATCAGTTAATTAGGCATATACAGCTGCATCAAGCCGTAGCGTATCGCATTTTACAACAAAAAAAAGCGCGGTGCGGCCCGTCTGTGGCGTGTGATGGTTCATATGAAACTTACGACATTAATGTATGATGAGCATTATTGCAATGTGGTGCGGCTCGGCAATTAGTTTGATAAGAGCTTGCATTAATCAGTTGTTCAAACTTCTTAGTTTATAAGACAAACCGATCATTATTTAATCGCAATTTATTTGTATAGATAAGCGATGGAAGATGATGAAGTAAAAGCGACGTTAGACGACCAGTTTACAGTCTTTGCTAAGTTCATGGACATCGATCGGAAAGGGGTGACCATTGATTTGTTTCGGAGTGACTATTGGTTCCGTCAGAGCAAAATCTTGGACGATAGGAATCTGACTATGACCGACACAGGACTCGCATGGATGCAATATGGGTACCTAACTTAGAGTAATTATTACATTAGCATTTTCATAAGTTAATAATGAAATTATGAAAAGTGAACGTTTACGCCAATTGATAATATACTCCCAACTGAATTTCGATCACGGCGGCCAATTTAAACGGAGGTCATAGCCAAGCACGCAAGAGATATTTTAGTGCACAAGAAGTATTGTGCTCTAAGGCAAGTGCACTCTCTGTTCCTTTACTATAATAGTTTGGGATAGCATCCCACGCGACCGGGAAGATATCAGGTGCAGGACAAACGACTTTACACTCTTTCCGAGGCCCATCATCCACTTCCCAACTCCGGGCTGCTACTGAAAATTCTAATGAAAAAACCCAAAACACTTTTTCAGACCTAGAAATCGAACCCCACGCTCAGCAGTCGCGCTTGTGACAAAGGATTATGGTCTTGTGACCATAAATCTCCTTTGTTAACAACATTTTTCCTCTTCTAATTTACATCTCATACTATTTCAGCAAAACGGAACTCACTTACGACGAATGGTATGAATTCCTAACAGAAATCTGTTATATCAAAGACATGAACCAAGTGGAAGTTGAGGGAAATTTGACCAACTGTGGTTTACCGGGATTTGTCCAGGTGATCGTACCACATTATAAGGACTTTTTCAATACTTACACACCGCCAAATAAATTGATAAACTATTAGAATTGGTTTTGTTTCATGTCGTGGGTAAGTTGGTGGATATTCTTTGTGCTGCAATAACGATCGTTATCCTTTATCACGGTAGCGGCAGACCAGTACCCTAATTTCGTAACGTATTTTCGTAAATGATTACGACTTTGTTTCATTTTTACAGTTCAACAACATTCATTGCGTTATTTACGTTGTTGAGCAATTTTTTTTTCCAACTTATAAAGCATTGGATTAGCAATCTGTTTCAAATCGAAACAAATTGTGATTGATTGTGTATTACGCAATTAGGGTACTGTTTTCTTTTAGTCAAAGTTTTGATTGTTTGCACTGTTGGTGCGCTGGTCTAAGGTTTTAAATATTTTGATGTAATTTCAACCTGAGTGCCTAGTGCGAGTTTTTATACGTAGTCGATCGCGTTAACGTAAACTTCTATTTGTATTGAAACTGATTAAGCGCCGCGCCGTCTGGTAACTTTGTTGGGAAACGCAATTCGTTCATTCAAATTGACGTTAGTAAACGTTAACGTTAACGGGATCGAATAAGTATAAAAAATAAATAAATAATTAAAAATTTAAAAAACACTACTGCCTTGCCAAAAAACGAACTAAAAAGTAATAAACTAATTTTCTCGCTGACGGGGGACACTTTTTAATCTAAGAATAAAAAGTGTTCCACACAACGACACAACGATCCCCCGACTGCAATGACAATTTGATTTATTTGTTTAGTCAGGGAGAAAATGAGTGACCTTTCGCTTTGTATATACAGATTAACTAATATAACTTGTTTATTACTTTTTAGTTAGTTTTTTGACAGTTGTGTTTTTTAAATTAATTAATAATTTTTTTTTAAATTTTAAAATCTGTCATGCTAGGTGGCTTTAATATTTAAGCATTACAGGTGGTTTGATACTCTCACGGCGAGGCGAGGCTAGGGGTGGATGGCGTGGGGATGAAATGTATGTTATGTAACATGTCATGCCCATAAATTAAATAGTTTTGGAATGTGCTCATCAAGGCTTTTAATTGGATATCCATATAGTAATAAATGAAGAAAATATTTTATTTACACATTTGAATGTGGAGCCAAACTGCCAATTATTTTTTTTTAACGTGGCCTGTGTCACTCGGGTTGATGTAAGGATTCTAACGATACCCATACATCCAAATCTATCCAGGCATTTAAAAGTTATGGTGCCATAAAGAAACTCACATACATACACGAACCCTGAAAACATTACACTCCTTTTTGGGCAGTCGTGTAAATACTCGCACTCGGCCCTCTGGTAAAGTGGTGATATCTTGGCAGAATGGCGGCAGGGTGTGGATGTGGAGTTGTGTTATGGCGAAGTTTTGAGCCAACAAGATTTGAAATAATGTCGTGCGACGCGAAGAAGAAGATTTCTGACGTGTATCATCTTTCCTCTCACTTTCCTGCAATCTGTGGGAGTGATTTAGTGAAAAAGGACGGAAGTGTATAACAGGAAGCCGGGGAAGCGCGTGCTATTTGATTTGACCAACGAGGCCCCGCCTGTTTAATGTTGTTGTTAATGATGCCAAGGTGAGATGTCAGATGTACACATCTTATACGACTGCTGTAAGGGTCGCTCGTTGTTTTTGTAGAGTGACATGTTTTTACATGGTTTTTATTTTATCCTCAAGTCCTCACTAAGCATTACATAAGTACTTTATATCGTTACTTAATTTATTTTTCGTACTTACTAATACCTAAGTGTTACTTTATAAATATGCTTAAAGTTAAGACACGCTTTTTTATACGCAAAAAAAAGTATTGTTACGCTGACGTTTAATCATAACTTATCTATAAGCAACGTTTATGAATAAAAGGGTAAATGTAGGTATATTTACCTAATAAAGTGTTAACGATTTTTTTATTTATTTACATTTTGTTGAAAACCCGTCTGACTTTGGAATTTATTTTGAATAGCTTTAGGCATCGAAAAAACATTCTACTTTTTATAAATGGTTCGAAATAATAAATAATAACTGGCAAACTTTACACTGCGTATTAATTTGAAATCAAATATGCTTTTTCTCTTTCTTGATCGTATCGACGATTAGTCGGGAAATTAAAGTTGAAAAAGAGGACGCGGCGCGTGGCGGCTCGGATCAGGCGCCAGTTGAAAGAGATTCAAAGTTTTTATTTTTTATAGTATTTACTATTTGTTATTTCCGATTGGATTTTTGTTTGAACATAATTCATTCGAGAAGGTATTAAGTATACGTTCGTTCGTTTCCCGTAATATTTCTTTTATCTCGGTGGGTACTACTCGTTTTGATTGGCCTGCCATTGTTGTTGCTATGCCAAGATTTAATTAAAGTTTTTTGTTGGTGCACTGTTTTATTAATAACCACTTTCGTGTCTTTGTGTCTATTGGAACGATTTTACAATATAGAAACCTCTTACGTCATCACCGTCTTAAAGTGCTTTATTTAAATTTTATTTGTTTTTTTTTTTCATAAATGAAGTTGTAGGTTGTTATTAACGAAGTTGTGAACTCTGTTTCGTCTAAGTTTTACACGTTTAGGTGTTATGCAAAGCTTTTTCTGAATCCCCGGCTGTTAATAAATTGCGTTACGATTCAGATATTTTATTTTTCTTTTACCTAATCTGCAGCTAGACTATCTACATAATAGAGGTAAAATTTGTTTGTTTGTAAGTTTGTGTGTAGGGTGTAATCTCCGGAACTAATGAACCAATTCTATTTTTTTTTTTCACCGGTTAGAGAGCTATATCATTCCTGAGTGCTTATATAATATATATATAAATTATATTTATATCATGCATGTTAGCCGAGCTATCACATTTTTTGCCTAGCAAGTCGGAAAGAAATATATTTTTTAAGGGGCCGTGTACGAAATCGAATGATTTTGATCAACTGATTTTTTGATTTTGTTCATTAGTTGTGAAAAAGGGAAACATAATTTAAACAAAATATTTGTGATTTGAAAAGTTGCATTCTTTGTCTTGTAGATAGCGGAAAGGGATTTTTCAAATAAGTTAAGGATTCATAGAAAATCACTCAAATTCGCAACAAGTTTTCCAAAAAATGACGCGAGACCGACGTTTGATTGTGTCGTTAGAATAAACTACTTTTGATTTTGAAAATTAAAAAATATCATCAACATTTTTCAACTTCTGTACAAAATACAGCAGAAAAAAAAATGTTGTAATAACCTTTTTTTTTGTAAACCCTGTCAATAATGTATTTTTTCTTATTATTTAGCAAACCATATCAAGAAATTTAAAAATCACACAGTCTTCAGCTATCCTTCAAATAAACTCAAAATTTTATTTTATGATTATACTATATCTTCATTAAGTAAATAAAAAGCAATAAACAATTAAGTAAATAAACCATGTTTTCGAGAGCGCAAAAGTGATGCAACTATTAACAGGTGTTGTGACTGACACGAATGGTTTAGCCCATGAAAACCGTACTTTTATACTTACACAGACTTAACATTTCAATTATTTCAAGCTTTCTTACATTAAACAAGTTATCGAGGAAAAAGGGTTTTTTCGTGCACGGAGTCTTAAAACAGAATTATTTGCATGGGCTGCTTAAACAGTTGTATATAAGTGTAAACAATGTTCGGCAACCAGTACCCTAATTGCGTAATACACAATCTCCCAATTCTCGAAGAAAGCTCGCTACTACTCTTTGGAGTCGAGCAAAACGAAAAGAAAAGTCAAAAGAAACGGCAAGTGAAAACGAAGAAACAGCGCGCGGACGGGCGATGCGAGATGCGACGCGATGCGATGGGCCGGGGGAACAAGAAATTTCAAGCGGACCAAGTCGCGGACAGAAGGTAGTAAAATGTAATTGCATTAGTCAGTCTCTACCTTCAAAGGACTTATCCATCATCTAATAAGCTTTACTGTCACAAACCTAGTCACAAACGAAAAATAACAATTTATTATAAGAAATTAATAAGTGCCGCTATATTTGATTTGTTTTTAATGAAACCTTGGTTTACGTGGGGGGGCGAGGGGTGATATTGCCCGGGATTGCAGCTGCATCTGGGCTGCGTTACCTACGACCTTGAGCCCGAGTCTATCGGGTGATAGACTCGGGCTTCCGCCCACAGCCACCCGCTTCCACCCCCATCCACCTGATACCGCCCACAGCCACCCGCCACTACTTACACGACTATGCAGAAGGTGAGCGCTGCACACAGATTTTCAATATTGTGAGCGAAAATTGTGTATCATAGAATCTAACCTTGTAACACATTTTATTTCATTATTTTGTTCAAGTAGGTATTAATTGTCCTTAAGAACAAACATGTGCTTAGAGAAACATGTGCCTGTATATTGAAAGTAAGGTTTCGTCAGTGGAAATAATTTGGTGTGACAAATAATCATTAAAATATCATTAAGTCATTCCGATGAAATAAATGGTGCTGATGGCCCCATGAATCAGTGCCCTAAGGTTTACTCTTGTCTGTTTGTTAGCGATATGCGGAGGCTCAGGACCTTAGATACAATGCAAAAAAGAGCAACTTTTGAGTAGAAATCTGAGGGATTGAGTCACTGCATCAAAGACGGATAATGCTAAGGGGAACACAGACGGATAATGGTGACAAGAAAAGGAAACGTTGGGCGCTGTTTGTCACGACTAATCTTTTGATCCGTAGGTTTGCAAAGTGTTCTAGGGTATACAAACTACTCCGTTTAGACCACACGCAGAGGGCTTACAGCGCCTTACTTGTCTAACATAACATCGTGTACAGGGCGTTGTGGCGTTGTTGCCGCGACACTGCACTTCACGACTTACATGCGTTGATGCGAAACCGTGCCGCTCCGTGATTTTAATAATGGTTTATTTATCTGACATAGTGTACCTACCTATATACTAACACTAGTTTTTAACTAAGAAAAATGGATAGTATAGATCGATTATTACTATTTTAAAATGTCTTTGACAGACTTGGGACCCTAGGGTTCCGGACGCGAACGCGTACTAGAGGAAGAGGCCTACTCGCAGAGGCCCGTTACACAACTTAAATGAAATGAGAAATATAATATTACCTAAACATAGTGTGCCGTGTGCCGAAATCAATCTTTGCTTACATAATTTACAATGCATGGTATTTAGCTTAGGAATGTATTGAGCTCGCCGGACCGTTAATCTGATTAGATTGGTTTTCGTTTATATAACGAACACAACATTCGTAATATTACATTGCGCGTCGGTAACATGTATTTTTTATTTGAATTAAGGATTATTTAGATATTTCTTGTTAAGCCGAATGCTGACAGACTTGAGACGTGTATAAAGAGTATATGAGACTATATGCGGAAGGCGGAAGAAGGATGTTGTGGTGATGTCCACAGTTTTTTTTTTGTTCTGTTTGGCGTCTAATATTGAGAAATATTATTATTATTGTAAAAATTGATGGAAAGAAAAAAACAGATTTAAGCAAAAAAAAACATGTTTGTTTTAAAATGAGGGGAGTTAATTTTCTACAATTTTTATTTTATTTGGACGCCTAATTACTTCCAATCATTACGGAGTTTGTTTCATCGCGATAGATCATTCAGTTTAAAAGTTACACCGTTTTGTTACTATTTTTTTTTAATATTCATTAAAAAATATATTAATAAATGTTTCGATTTTTTTAAATATTTTTGCCGTAAATTAAGCATAGATTCCCTCATTTCGATATATGCACATTATAAGGACTCACGTCATATAAGAGTCAAATAAATCAAATACCTACGTAATACACAATTTGACATCAATCAGTATACCTACCTATAATCGGATTAGATTGATTCGAGTATAGTCGAAAGATGTAGACAGATGCTGTAGCTACTAGATACCGTTTCCCGTATTGTAGAAGGAGCACTCTGACGAAGTTCGCACGTTCTTGTTGCCACTTACCATCGTCTGGATTTATAGTAGAAATTCAGGCTAACTTTGCATTAATAAAACAGCGATGTTTTTCATTTGACGTGTAGGTAATGGACAAAGGAGCACGTTAAAATGTATACCGTGAAAAGTTCACCCACGCATGTACGTTTTTTTTAAAGAAAACATCTAATTTCAATTTTACGAGTAAAAAATATTAACATCCATGTTTGTATGGAAGGTATGTCGAAGAGATTACTTTTAATTAATTAATGTAATTGTTTTATTTACTTTAGTTAACAATTTATTTTAAATAATTATAATTGATTATAGTTGTAGTTTATTATGCAAATTCATAATGAGAAAATAATATTTTTAAGGCACTGGTAGTTCGCGAAATTTAAACTTTCTTACGTTTTTTGCAATCATTTGCAGGTCAGTTTGTATCTTGGTTCTATCTTGATTAAAATTATGATTTCCGACCGTAACAAATATGCATTTGCAGAATTATAATAATTAGAATCATTAAGACATTTCTTTATAGGTAAGATTTGTTCTCAAATGTCATGACTTCATAAAAAAGTCACTCAATGGCAATGGCAGAGTGGTTGACACAAATAAAACACACGGCTAATAAGAAGGTCATGGTCGAAATCTGGATACATTCCATACTATTAAACAAACAAAATTTGTATATATATTTGTAATATCACGTTCTGGAAAACGGCTCTAATGTTTTCCATGAAAGTTGCAATATAGGGGTTTACGGGGGCGAAAAATCGATCTAGCTCTCATAAATCTGGGAAAATTAGTTTTCTCCGTATTTCCACCCGAGCAGAGCTCGGTTGCCCAAAGTTTAGAACAATATAACTAACTTAAAATAATGACATGGCAGCATGGAATCAGTAGGTACTATACGTGGATTAGTATGAACTTTCCTATACTATTAAATGAGCCTGCTATATTTTCAATAGAGCAGAGCTCGCTCGCCGAGTTATTAGTTCCTTTATACACAATACAAGTATTGATATTCCAAATGCAAGTAATTCTAGTACAACCGAGTTTCGAAACTAAGTCTTATAATCACTCAAGTCTCGCCACTATAGAATCAACAAGAGTCTTATGTTCACTTGAATCTAGTGTTGGCAACGGCTTTTGCGTTGCTATGGAAATAACAAAATGGCGAAGTACAATGCAGTTAAAGTGTTTCTGAGATCGCGACCTTGCATTGTGGGAACATTTGCTAAGGGGGAAGCCTCTTGAAACTGTTTGCAGCGTATTATGTTTAATTATAGGGTTTAGCGTTTTGCTTCATCAAAGGAATAAAAAAGGGCATGGTGGTGGGTAGAAAATTAGCTACAAACCCTAGTTTTTTTTGTGATTTAATAGAGGAATAAAAAAAAAATTGGTCGTCGTGTCTTGCAAAAGAAGCTTTATTTCAGACGCATATAGTTTGTTATTACAATCTGAAACAGAGTCGTCTGCACAAGAATTGACGTACCCGCGCTGACGCGTTCAATGTCACGTGATCAATTACTTTATTTTTTACGCAATATTATTTCTCAAAAATATTAATAAAATAATTTACAAAATTAAGTCGATGATTGATAATTTTAGCTCACGATCATTGTATCAACGTTCATTAGATATTTTCTCACTGTCAACTAGCCTAATATCTACTTTTAGATTTCGAGTATTGACGTTCAAGCACACTTATCGCGTCTTGCCATCGTTATGTGATCGTCATGAAATAAAAAACGTTAAGAATAACCTAATCACAAAACGTAGGAGTAGTTATATAACTATGATAAAGCTTTCAATTTTAGTTTTTAATAATGATAACTATCCTTGGCGATGATAATCTTCAGCGTTGGTTTTCTACATAATTGCGAACAAAACTATTAATACAATGTGTCGAATGATGCATAATTTGGCTTCCTGTCACAGTCACAGTATTATTATCTGAATTTTATAATATTTAATATTTTTTAAATATTTCTTTAAATTATTATTTGTTCCTAAAAAAAGAGTTTTTATGTTTCCGGGTTCATGTATTATGTACGTGTGTGAGTTTCTTTATTTATAGATTTGTTTGTGTGTTTGTAAGTTTGAATTTCGATGAGCTTATGTGGTATCGTTAAAACCCTTGCATTATCCCGGGTAAAAAATTGTAACTCATTAGTTATATTACATATATGTTTTTTATTTTTCCATTATTTATATGATCTCTGTCTAGAACTCTATAGATCGTTGATGAGTAGATTTCAATATAATACTATCATTTAAAAACCAGTCGTTCAATAAATTAATCATTTGAAATGTCGATGATTAATGGTAAATTCAAGGATTTTATATTTTAAAAAAAACAGTGGCACAACGAGAGTGCTGACAGAAATGAGCACTTGAACAATTTTACTGTGCAGGAAATACTTTTAATGAGGTAACGGTTACAGTGTCGCGAGTTCGATTGTTTTTACCCATCTCTAAAATCCCAACGCGCCTAAAGAAGTTTTCACTTAAAAAAAAAAACACTTCCCAACAGTGCCCAAATGTCAGAAGCTAGGTGCACAGTTCCAATTAGTGGACGTTTCCTATGGAGAAGAGCTAGCAAGAAACTCCACGGTTACTCTTTTAGAAATAATTGACTTACAATGTTTTCAAATACAGTGTTAATAGGTATGGAAGGACAGTGTGTAGGTAAAATAGAAAATGGTCAAAAAAAATCACGGCAGGTCTCTAAATTGGTTTACCGTCTTTTCACCATCCTTTTCGCGATCGGTCTCTCTCGATTCATGTGAATTTTGTAATTTTAAAAAAGGAATCGGCGCCAATATCTGACTTTCTTTAACTAATAAACGATTTTAAACACAGAGAAAGATAAGTTGTAGAAATATCAGAAATCTACGAGTAAAAGTCATCGCACATATTATCTATCATAAGTATTCATATCTTTATTTGCATTCTACCATGTTTAATTATTTATCTGCTCGGCATCATATCGATCCGACGTCACCTCGCCTCATCGGCTCGTCGTCTGAACTTGTAAAATTTTACTATTCCTGCATGCGTAACCCGTTTAAAGGTTTTTGATTCGATTCACTAACCCGATCACGGTATAGGATTTTTGAAAAGGTTTACTTACTGGAACAAGGGTTACCCAAAAGCAATAACTGTTTAAGTTGAAGGAGTATAAGATAAGCAGGAAGGAGCATCATATAAGATAAGCCGTTCACAGTGTCACACTTAAGTATGCAAGAGTTATAAAAACCCGATCGAATACCCTAATGACTAACCAAAATGGTCCCACATATGTGACAATCTGCGGCTAAAGGTACCTTATGGACGTTTATAGTTTCGAAGATATTGAATGTTTTGTAAATTTTACAAGAAATATAGATTTTTTTTTTATTGCTTTTTCGCAAAGCATAAGATCTGAAATTTATTTCCCTGTTATTATTTTTTATTTTATGTAAATAATAAGTCCATAATGTGGTCTCAAAGTTTAGTAGAAAAGGTACCTTACGGCCGCGTGTTATGAAACGCTAGATGCAAACACGTCCTGACGTGCTCCGCTTCTGTCATTCACGCCGCTGCATCGTAGCAATACTTTGTCTTTGCCGCCAGGCATCTGAACTAGCGTTCAGAGCAAGCAAATCTTTAATATCGTGTAACTCGACCATAAGGACCCTTTTCTTTACATAAAAAAATTATTATAATTTTTAAAGAGACTAAAAAAGAACTGATTATGTTTGTAACGATTTATTACTAAAATGATAGAAATAAAACCAGTCATTAGAAAAACCATTATCATCAATGTATAATCTTAATTTTATTGTTTTGACGGATTATAATTTGTTACATTATTTCCATAAGGTACCTTTTCTCAAATGTATGGAACAAAAACTACCTACTATTGTGATGTAAGTTTAAGTGACTTAAAAAGCTAAAATTTGCCTGTAATGGCGATATTGTCAGTTTTATTTTAAGTTAATGAAATATTTTCGTTGATTTATGTATGAAAAATTATATTGTTTGTTAAATTATGACTGAAATTTGTTAAGTTTTGTGATTTTGCATGAAAATTATTAAAGGTGATTTTTACCCCTAATTCTTGTTTTTATTTTTTTATTTTGTCAAGATTTTCTTTCGAAATTGTGCTTTAATAGATCAGTTAATAATCTGTAGGTCTCATCGCACGAATTTGGCAAAATTAAACAAAACATCATTTTTTAGAAATTGGTCCATAGACACATTGATTGGTCCATAACAAGGTTCTGATTAGTAATACAGAAGTTGTCTCAACATTCTTTAAAAGACAGGAGTCCTAGGAATAATTTTTCGTTGGCCACTATGTAACTTACAACGGCAACATAGTGTTCGAGGTGACTGAACTTAAAATGTCTGTTTCTCGAAATTGCACAATTTCGAATATAATTTAAAAAAAAATATATCTCCGTAACAAAACATCGTAGGAGGTTGATCTTTTTTGATATCTACAGCGTATTAATCGCAGATTACTAGCGTATGCATAACTCCATATCGACCACAAGGTACCTTTAGCCGCGGATTGTCACATATTTTCTTCCCACATACACCAAGCTGACCATTACTGTTTTGATAGGCAAATGATTTCACCAAAATGTCATGTTACAAAAAACAAAAAATAAACCGTCTGAAAAAAAAAACCTAAATGACTAAAGAACTAAAAAGTCAAGAATTGGTGTTGGTCGGAAAAATTCTGAGATAAGTTTTACTTAAGTTATTAATTACTTCAAACGTACCATGTGTGGATAGGTATGATGTATGGTACCTACACATTATACAGTTGAAGTAATTGACCTACCTCAAATTCGCAATGAAGAATCTGCTATCCTACTTTGGATTCATGACGAATTTTTTACGTCAAATAAAAGATTTAGTTCTGCGGTATCCTTATTTACGTCCATCACTAGTTATTTTATATACATACAGTTTTCATTATAACAGAACTATAGTGTCAATTCAGTTTTCATTGTCATAATTGGCTACGCAAAGCCTATTAATCAGTACCTCTTGTGAGTAAATAAGAAGGCTTTCCTGCTTGCGTAGCCTCTTAGAGATTTTTCCAATGAAGCCCCGATGTTTTCCAACAAACATAAGTATTTTCCCCATAATGATATTGCAAGATGATATTATGAATAGCTATTTAAATTATGATTGTTATAGTGGAAGCACTTGTTGGAAATGGGGAATAGCTTTTAGTGTCCATGAATTAACTGAGACGTAGTGAATTTTGGTAAAGTAGCAAAATAACAAGAAATTATAGAGCTCGTTTCAAGTATCTATTTATTAAATAAGTATTATTAAACACGGAAGCAATAAATTTAATCTATAAACTACCTTCCTTGTTTTGCTACTACCGTAAATATAATTTACTCTAATTGATACTTCAAAAGCTTAACAGCGTTGAGTACCGATTACCGTAGCAGCGAAGCTCTAGTTCATTTTTGTGTGTACAAAGTACTTAACTACTTGCATATACAGGGAGCCTGCGGAAGCGCGTTTTTCTGGTGTTCAAGTATAATATTTACTGTCGTAACGGAAAATAAAAGTAGACTGAGAGGCAGACCATAATACCAGCAGCCAGCCATATTAATTGACATTATTATTATGTTCTACGGTCTGGCTAGCAAATGTTTGAGTAGCCTTTTAGAAGCCATGTGTGTTGCCAAGCCTCTCACGTACCTATAACAACACCCACTTCCTACAGCTTTGTTATAATATAGAACAAGTAACATTGGCGTTGGTTCACTTAAAAATGGGCAACCTGTTGCCGTCGCTGGGTCCATGTTGATTGGACCAGCGAATGCTGCTATCCGATCCTTCGCACCACCTGTTGAGTTAGTGAGGCGAACTGTTTTCTTAAACTTAGTCGAGCTCATTTTCTTACTTATAGCTATAGTTAAACTAACCGTCTAGAATGGGGCTCACCGCTCACCTGCAAAATAAATAGTAACTTGTGTTTTCTAGCTGTAACTGGCTGTAAGTTGTATGCTTATATTTCTTAAGTTTATAAAAAGTTTACCTACTTATGCATTAACGATTTTCAATTTTGAAATTCATGAACTGTCAGGGCTAAAATTAGTTTTTTTTTAAGACGTTCATAAGTGTGAACAGCTACCTGATCGTTAGAAACTTACAATGCTGGTAATATTTGATACATTACCTTATATAATCTTATAACTTTTATTTTGGATAAAGTTCGTATGGAACCTGAGTATGAAATGACATAGATCGTTGATATTGACTATGAGTAAAGTAGGGCCAATGATACTACCCTGTGGAACGCCATTCTGATTAAACAGCTCGCTACAAACACAGGTCATCTATCAATTTTAATAGTTTGCATTCTGTGAGATCTAGGTCGATAACCCTACTCTCTCATAATTTACTCTAGAGTAGATCTAGAATAGTGTTACTCTTCTGAGTTCCATATTTTAAAATTATTTTAAATTATTACTCACACACACAAACGCTTGGGCTAAGTCTAGATTTTGTTGACTATTAGTGGAGTGTCTGGGGGTTTTGACCTCGGACTTTTGTAACATTGAATATTTTTTTAAGATCGTGGTGGGGTTTTGTTTTTATACTATAAATTGCAATGTTTACCGAAAATTCTTTTGTACTTTCGACTTTTATTTGCATTAAAAATGCTTTTTCGATCGCTTCAGTGGGTCCCCTTTTCAAGAAAAGTGTGACTGGGGGCTAGCGTCCTAAATTAATAAGATAAACGATTGAAAATGATATCAGAAGATGCGTTACTGAAAGGGCCACAATACCGGAAAAATATTATTGTAAAATGTTTATATTTTTATTAAAAATAAAACTAATCACCAAAAAGGAGTCTCCGAAAGGGGTAAACATCTATCCTCAATTATAATCGTATCGAAACCAGAATGATATCATTTAAAATCCTTTTAAATTCTCCAGGATTTATTTTTTATTTTTTCGATATCTCTTTTCGTTTTTGAGAAGTTTTTAATTCTTTGAAAAAGTCACAAAAGAAACGGTCAAAAACTGGCGTTTTTATATATTTTTGCTGTATTGTAGCCCTTTCAGTAACGCTTCTTTTGATACTATTTTCATTTCTCTATCGTAATAGTTGAGGACGCTAGCTAGGCTTTGATCGCACTTTTCTTGATAACGGGTATACCTTTTTTTTTGTTTTGGGTGGGAAATTATCAAATAACTTTTCCCGCTCTGGGCGCAACAGGGGGGCGTGTCAGACTCTTACTGACTAAAACCCACCCGTGTTCCTTCGGTTGTCCTGTTGCCAGGGGCCACGATCTCCCTTTCGGTTTTCTTCGCACCCGCGGCCGGCATCGGCCCTAACGGACCAATGCTGCTGATATCTCTTTGAGGCGCGCGAGAACACAACGCGCCGTTGACCCGGGCCTGGTCCTTATCGGGCGGCGAGCTACCCATTGCTCACCGTCCGCAAGCCCGCGCCTACGGTGGCCGGAAATCGGCCTGCGATTCCCGACGCCCTGGGCGTCTCCTCCTGCGGTGGTTAGGGGCGTGAGGTCGCGAAATTTGCCTCTCCCTCACGCGTTCCGCCTCCTCCTTCGCGAGCATTACCGCTTCGCAGAAGGAGGTCACGGCCTCCTATTTCCTCTCGCTCCGTACCATGGCTTGAACCAGGGCCGGACGCGAGAGATCACCGCCGCCGATAGCCTCCACGAGGACACGGCGATGCCCACGAGGAAACGGCGATGCTAAAATAAAAACGGGTACCCTACAGAAGCGATCGAAAAAGCATTTTCAATGCAAATCCTATCAAAACCAGATTGATATCATTTTGAAGATCTTAAATTTTTCCTGGATAGTTTATTTTTATTTTTTTGATATATCTTTTCGTTTTTGAGAAGTACAAGATTCTTTGAAAAAAGTCCCAAAAACAGTAAAAAAATTCCTTTTTTTTTTTAAATTACTATTTTACAGAAAAAAATAAACTGTATAAGGAATCTTTTGATACCATTTTAATAATTGAGGACGTTAGTTAGAAATATTTGTTTCAATACACCACCTATCATTCAAATAAATGAAGTCCAATAAAATATTTGATTAAGAAAAAGATGTCAATTGTTTTTAGGAACAAATATTTTATTAATAATTTATTATTTATATATATATTTTTTTTTTTAATTAACTTCTTTTTTTTTTCCCGATTACTATCCCTATTCAGGGTGACAGGGAAATTCAACCTATGTATTCAATAACATAACATAACTAGACTCCTGATCATAATTTGACAAATGAGGTATCATTGGAAGCGTCTTAATCGTCCGCTAGTTATAGGCTATGTGATTAAATGCATTATGGCGCCCTCTAGAGGACATAAAGTCATGAAGTAAAAAAAAAACTGTTTGCTGGGTGTCAAATTAAAGGGCTTGACAAGCACATTACAAATAAACTCAAACTCAAACTCAAAGCATTTATTTCAAATAAACCAATTACAGGCACTTTTGAATTGTCAAGGGGTCGGTCAGTCAGAAAGATGAAGCTAGTTGCCCATTCCAAAGCGTAGTAGGTACCTATGGAGAAGAACGGGTAAGAAACTCCATGGACACTCTTTTAAATCACAATATGTTTACAAAATATTGGTTACATCATTCATATTAAAGTTATAAATGTGAGAACGATGCAAAACGATAAAAGCGTCCGTAATAAAAAATAAAACAATTCAAAAATCAAATTAAAATAAGCCATGGTAGCTAGAAGATGACCAGTCCCTACTGACAGCGCCCGTTCACGAACATGACGCATGGATTAGCACCATTCAGCTCAACCATTTTGAAGGGAGCTAAATGATCCAACACACACGCCACCGTCAGCGAGACATTAGAGTGAGCATGACATATTCTCAGCCGCAAGGGCACATTCAAGTCAATGAAAGACGTACCTAGTAAATGGTAGCTTTAAAGTAGGTACATAGTACGTGAGAACGTGTTATGAAATTATACAATGCTAAGGGGTTGAATTTATACAATGCAAAGATGAGTAGTTTTTAAATCTTCAGCAACTCCAAAAATATTTTCAAATGCTAATCAATTAGTTTATGCGCCCTTGTGGAGCAGGACCAGCGTTTAGCCAGGCATTTATATCAGCGATGTAATCCCCCAACTTATAATATGCTTGGCTGCATAGTGTGCGTTTTATATAAGATTTAAATTTCGTTTCATTCAGTTGAAGTATGTGGGGAGGTATTTTATTGTAACATTTTAAACAGTACCCCATGAAAGATGAGTCCACTTTAGCCAATCTGAAACCTGGTTGAACTAATTCTAGTCCCTATTTCTAGTGATATAATTGTGTCTTGCACCTCTTTTACTAAAAAGATGTAGATTTTTCCTTACGTACATAATGTTTTCATAGATATACTGACAAGGTACCGTCATGATGTTAATATCTTTAAACAGTTCCCTTAGAGAGTCTTGCCTGCGGAGGCCATATATGGCTCTGATGGCTCTTTTCTGCAGAATAAAAATCGACTCGATGTCTGCAGCCCGACCCCATAGTAAAATACCATACGACATAATACTATGAAAGTAACTGAAATAGACTAGCCTCGCGGTATCTACATCCGTAAATTGACGTATTTTTCTCACAGCATATGCTGCTGAACTTAGCCGTCCTGAAAGGGATGTTAAATGAGGACCCCATTGAAGCCTTGAGTCGAGCGTGATCCCCAGGAAAACAGTTTTATCGACAAATTCTAGTTTCTCTTGATTCAATACTATCTCACAATTACTACTTTTGATATTTGGTAAAGAAAATCTTATGCATTTAGTTTTTTTATCATTTAATACTAAATTATTAGCAGTGAACCAATTTTGGACTTGCAGCAGGGCGTTATTTACGTCGTCAAGATTTGATGCACGTCTATTAATTTTAAAAATTAAGGAAGTATCATCAGCAAATAACACCATTTGTGGTTGGGTTTTTAACAAATGGGGCAGATCGTTAATATATACTAAAAAGAGGAATGGACCTAATATCGATCCTTGTGGTACACCCATTTTTACTTTTAAAGCAATATGTATATATACCATATTGTCTAAGTAAATAAATATGTTTAAATAGTTAAAAACAAGCAAAAGTGTGACTGTGCTACGTGCGGCGTGACTTCAAATACCAACTTCAAGTACAATAAAACCCAAAAAAATAAATTTATGTTGCTCGCGCAAATACTTTACCACGAAACTATACCCCAAAAAATTTAAATAAAAAGTAAGTTCTAGAACTTAAACTCGACTACTGACAAATCACGCCCTAAAAAGTACGTACATAGGTACAAAAGTGGTCGAGGTAAAGCCGTGGTCGCATGCCTGTACACCTACAAAATTATAATGGCATGCGACCACGGTTTTACCTTGATCATCTTTGAACCTATGATTTCTGTCTGAAATACTTTATTGTTTCATACTTTTTAGAGCGTGATTTTTCAGTAGTCGGCTTTTATTTCAAATCAATATCACATTTTTTTTATAGATAAACGTTTTTATATATTAATATATTTAAAAAAGTTTAACTATGAATAAGTAAAATTAAAAATAATAGATATTAGGCTGTAGAATATTTTTGTATATCAAAGTATTCTCTCTTCTAAAAGAAGAACACAAACAGGAGAGAAGCATGTTGGGTATTAAATTGTCCAACAGATTTACAAATGGGGAAATTAGTAGACAAAAAAACAAAAGTATCTGACATAGTAGAGAGAAGTCTGTACTTTCCTATACCTACAATTAAATGTGTATTCTCTATTCGCATCAGAGCAAAGCTCGGTCGCCCAGGTACTAATTAATTAGCCATTCAGTTGGTTTAAAACTTGAGATGCAAATGAAATATTTGGAGTGCTGTCCTATTTAGTTAAGTTTGTGTCCATTGCTTGAGTGCAAATAGCAATGGACACAAACAAATAGTGTTTGAAAAGGTGGGCTGAAAAATATTGCCATAGTTATCATAGTAATTGCTCATTGTAACATTCTACACAACTTTCCCAGTCTCTGAATATTTGTAGCTTAAGGTTTTTTTTACAAAGTTGGCCTAACGGATACTTCAAAAATCAGTGCTGATATTGGACTTGTGCTAACAATCAATATAAATAAATAGGAGCTTTTCTAGTGTATACCGTAATGATACGAAATATAATGTTTCATCAAGTCGGGCTAGGCCAGACAGTACTAAAGTTCCCGGTACATATATCTTTTCTATATTCCTACTATATCTACTTCAAGTCTAATGCTTGCATCAAATGCTTATTTTAATGATTTCTATCGTTAGAGTTAGCCATTTGATCTATTAGTCGTCTGCTCATGCTCTTTGTGTCATAGCAAACTGTCTTTACCAATATGTCGATTTCAAATTTTTTTTGTGGAATGTAACATTTTCTTAAAATCCAATCACAGGTGTAAATACATCGAGTTGTACCTATTTGTACAGATAAAATTGCTCCAGAAAATTTTACCTTCGGAGTCGGTTCAATATACGCTGAACATCTGGTATAATATCTCACCCGTTTAATTCTTCCAGTGTTATTACAAGTGTTCACGTAAAGAAAGATGGCCTGCGCCATAGGTATATTGAAGATTGAACGGTAACTTGGAACTTTCGAATTCGAACAGATAATTTTAGTACAAGATATTTTATCTCACGAAAACGGACTGGTCTTGTGTGTGTTGTGGGTGCATGTGCAATTGTTTCAGTGTGCGTAAATGCAGCTCGGCTAATTTAGAGTGCTTTCGAGCTTCCGGACATAGAAATAATTTGAATGTGCAACTCACACAATTGAGGGACCGTACTCACCGCGAGTATTTGTTTCGCAATTTGTTTTGCTGCATCATACTCTTGGTGAGTACCGTCCCTAAGACCATCCCGTGTTATCAAAACATCTTTTATTTAGGTTTAAGACAGACATAGTGACTTTATTTTATAATAAACGTTTCCTTAACGAGTAAAAGAAGATAGATGTTTTTTATTTAAACATAGATCTCTCGTAGAACTCTCCAAGAATAATTTGCTCGACTGGTTGGTAATTTGTTTGTTGGTGATTAAAACTCGAGTATTGCACATTTAATTGGCGTTACATTTTATGTTTGTAACGCCACTTAACAATGTTATTTTCAGTGTAATATTTTTGTTCTTTTTTCCCGTTTGGTTCCTCTCAACGATTCCTTTAATTGATTTTAACTAGTTGGAGTGACCGACTAGATAAAATCAATGAAAGAAATCGTTTTAGGATTATCCCTTTGCGCGACCATTTGCCTAATAAATTAAGTGCCTGTTTTTTGCGACCCAGGTTTTTTTATTTCTGGCTAAAATCACCTGCCTGTTGTAGGCATTGGAGATATCATCAAATCACTTATCTCGATTTCTAGTCGTAGGAGTGACGTCACGTCGCGGGAACGTGACTATTTACATGACAGACCATACTAAACTACCTACATAATTATTATGAATGATTAAAGGTCTATTTTTAGTATTACCTAACATTATGTTAAATTATGACCATTTTCTAGTAATATACGTTATTTGAAGTAACAGCTATGCTGGATCTAATTTGCTGGTTAGTGTTTTTATTACACCGATGATGTTGTTACAGCAGCAGACATAGTTAGTTATAAGCCAACGAGTACTAAACTGACTAGTCAATATTTGGCATCTAACACAAGAGCGACGAGAAACTCGCGCCGCTATTGATATTTGGTGAGGAAAGGTACGCGACTTCATTCAATGGGGAGGGACAGGCACAAATAAATACAGATGACGCTACCCTCGATGGTAACTGTCAGCTGACTGTCTGTTGAATGTTTTCAAGGATACTAAAGTCTTGCCTTGCCGTTGAACTTCGTTTCCTATTTTTTTTCGGGGTAAGGGTTTTACCTTCATTCAATCTGCCTAGCCTTTTCCCAAGTATGTTGGAGTCGGCTTTCAGTCTAACCGGATGCAGCTGAATACCAGTATTTTACATGGCGCGTAAGGCTTTGACAGTAAAACAACATCAGCGACGATGCGACATCTAAATTGGAAGAGTCCCTCCCCATCCTCCTCGTCTTAGAGCCTTCAAAGTTCTTCGAAAAATCTCAACATTATTAACTCTTTGTGACCTAGTGTTATAATTTTTATTTTAGCCTCATTGCTTTACTAATTTTTTTTTGTTTATATGTTAAGGGATATTAATATTGTTAAGCTAATTGTTTACCAATTTAAGGCTGCCTGTCCACTGGAGTGCAGCGAGGCAACGAAGCAGAAAAAATTGCCAATATTAACCAATAGGAGCGGAGCTCTGAAGTGGAGTTTAGATTCTATTGGTTAATATTGGCACATTTCCGCCAATCCGCTTGCTGCCTCGCTCCGCTCCGCAGCCTAAAGCAAATGTATGAAATGACTATACCTAACACGGCAGGTCGTCGTAGTGTGTCGATTTGATAAACAATTAAATGCCGCTTTTGCAAATAATTAGAGTTTAAAGGCTCCCGCAGACAGGCGCGACGCGACGGTGCAACGCGATTCTAGTAGAACAATTTCCATAAAGTTTTCATAGAAATTGTTTTATTGGAGTCGCGTCGCGCTGTAGCGTCACGCTATCGTGTCGTGCCTGTTTACAGGAGCCTTGAAATGTATTATGATGATATACTAATGACTTTAATTTTTCTCGAGATGTACCGTACCAAAGAAAAGTGGTTAATACCGTTAGTATTAGAACATTCTTGTAGAAAAACCCCTAATGCCTAGTCTTTTGGTTATTAATTTATTAGTTTAATTACTTACTGGGTCCAATTCGTTGATTCTGTCGATCGGCCCAGTCGTCATAAGTGTCGTTGAATTTTTTGTTTTCATTGTAACGCTTGCAAAACTGTTTTTCGTAAATGGTGGCGTTATCGCTTCCAACGCCTCCGTCACAGCCAACTGGAAGCAATCCCAAAAAACCGCCATCATCTGCAAAAGAAAACGGTAATAAGATTCATGTACTTAGGTACCACAATAAGTACTACTAGGTATTGTTTACAGTTCATCAGATTTTTGTGGTTAAAACCAACTGAGAAAACACCCATCTGTGCTTCTATCTGATCCAAACAGACGCAGCAAAATGCCTGTTTGTTCTCGTGCCCCTTGTAAAACAGTTTTCGATAGTAGACAATTTTGGCGGCTTAATTAGTAGACTATACGACAGCATCAACAAAAAGCTCAACATTGTAGGACTTTCCAGAAACAGTTAAAAACGTTGTTGCTGGTTTCAGCAATTAGACTATCAAAAGACCGAAGACTTATTTGCTCACACTGCGTTAAGCCGGTTGTACACACAAGCTTTTCTCCCGTGAAAAACTACGGTTATTGATTCGCGATGTGTACACACGTTTCTACAGCGTCCCATACACGGCGAATTAACCGTAGTTTTTGACGGCAATAAAATGTGTGTGTATATTCGGCCAAATATCAGACACTTTCACACATACACTGACACCTCATCACACTTACACCCACATAAAAACACACGTGAACGTACGTGCGCTGCGTGTAAACTAATATGCATATGATAAAATAATTTATGTCACGATATTCACGTTGACACGATTTCTTTGTAATGCTCCAGCTCCACGTGTAGGGACAAAATATAAGCCTTGGCTTAGTTTGGGTGTCAGTTCAGAACCTTAAGTAAAAATAACAAACGTGTGCGGTCAGGAACGAAGTTCTTTCTCACGTATGATTTAAAACATAAACAACATTTTTGCAGCTCCCATCTTACATTTATATTTTGACCTCACTATCGGCTTTAGCATCCTCAAAAATTATGAAAACGATACCCGTGACGAAAATTTTGAAAATTTCGCAGCCGCCATCGTGGATTTACATTTCGACCCCACTATCGGCTTTAACACCCTCGAAAACCATAAAAACGATACCCATGATGAAAAATTTGAAATTTTTCAGAGCCGCCATCTTTGATTTTCATTTTGACCAAATTCACACTTTCTCTCTCTCTCTCTCTCTCCGGCATGCAGTGTACTCGGGCCGATGTGAACAATTTTATCCCACGACACTGTAATCATTTACTCTTTTCTTTTGTTTTCTTCTGCCGGCGTTTTCTCTTTCTTTCTCTTTGAATTAGAAGAAGACAGTCGTATTAACACTTAATAGCGTGACGATTTTTTAAAGTTTACAAGCCGCGTTAGAACTTTGTTCTAATAACTAAATAGGTACTGCATCTATGTACCAAGTTTTAACCCGCAAAAATACGCGGTTTTTTTAAATAGATTTTTAATTCGTATTCTATAAGGCACCTCTTTAGGTCATAAGCTATCCGATCATCAAAAAATATTTGACCAATGTCTTAATGCGTGAAAATTGTTTCAAAAGCAAAACAATTATTTTAATTAAACCATTTACAGGCAGTTTTGAATTGTCAAAGAGTCTGAGAACTGTTAATTTGTATAATATATTCTTGTGAATGCTCTCTTTTGTGACGATAACCTTTTTTTTTTTCTGTACGTCCGAGCTGTCTTACCTATCAATAGTTTTATTCCATTTTAGTAGAATGTAGTTTCTGGCATACCTACCCATGTAATACCTTACGTCAAAAGGAACAACGAAACCTTTATAGGATCACAAAATATAACCCAGCATTGCACACAAAAGCCTCCAAGCATAAAGAGCATGCCAGCTATGGCACGCTCTTTATGCCTGCAGGCTTTCATTTAGGTATTAAGTTCTGTTTACGTGTTTATTTTATATTTCTTCTTGAGTATAGTTTTCAATGTTTTTGTTGGTTTATGATAAATGATAAATGATTTTATTTCTGTAAATAGGTTTGTACAAACACTTTTACACGTCAATCATATTTTAAAAACTAGATGAGGTCGGCGTTTCCTAACTGACTACTCTGAGAAGAAAGGCCGAAACAAACTCAGAGGTCACAGTCTCTTTTAAAGTCCAGACATAATCTTGGTCAGATCATGTGAAGACCATGTAGATTGGTGTCTGGAGTGGTCTTTTGAGGAAAGCATCACACAGATTGAGAGGGCCTGTCCAGCCAGTGCACGCATTTGTCAGTTATCGTGCAGCTCAACTCAGAATTAAGGAGCTCAACGATTCGACGAACAATACCAAAGAAAGGACATTTGGGTAGGCCGCATAAATTACTCAAAACTGTCAGACTATAATTAGAACTAAGTGAGAAAAAATTAAAAACAAAAAGAAAAAGGAATGACCCACATAGTCTTCACATTCCCAATAATTTAAATAATATAATACTTTAAAAGTATATAAAATTCATTAATGTCAATGTGTATATAAAAACCAGGAAATAATCTTGGTCAGAGCATTTTATTTGAGGACCATGTAGATTTGTGTCTGAAATGGTCTTTTGAGGAAAGAACCATACAGATGTGAGTGGACCTGTCCATTCCACGCACGCATTTGTCAGTAATCGTGTAGCTCAACTCAGAACTTAAAAGGAGACTCAGAACTTAAAAGGAGCATCAGAAATTGCTCAGAAAGCTCAGAGCTCAGAAATTATGTATATTGACGTGTGCTAGCTGATATATGGCAAATAATTTAATTTAATGTTTTGTGTTTCGTACAGTCGCCGGCAAGTAGTTTAGCAAGGTTTTGACGTATTGGGAGTAATTGCATATGTACCATCGGGGTAACGCATATTTAACCAATTTGACAACAAAATCCCGTGCACACGACACTTTTTTTCGTAGGTAAGCGTTACTATAGCGGCCGAGCGCTGCAAGCAAGAATAATAATAGTCCTTACAGTGTACAGATATGCGATTCTTCGATAGTACACTAAGTGCAACAAAAAATAAAAAAAATTATTATAAAATAATGATAAGCAATAAAAGTATTAATTTATAGAATGTGGATGCAACACAAGTGATTTTTTTTTGTTGCACTATAAATATATATATATATATATCTCTTTTTTGAACATGTTTAATAAGAAAAACAAGCGAAAACGAATTCTGCGCATCTCATTACGATTCTTGCCAAGTATCGTGCCGGCGGCGACTAAAATGTTTTAATTACATTTCATAATATTGTTTAAAATCGAGTTCTTAATCAAACTGAACAGACAGCTGTACTGCTGGGGAGTTTGTTGCGTCACTTCATCTTCCTAGCTAAAGCGCGGACGTTTTGGGGGACGGTCTTATGTAATTTTGACGTTCAAAAAGTGCTGATTCTCAGCCTAGTTTGAATAAATGACTTTTGATTTTGATCACTTTGTTTTCCGTCTATCCGTCTGCCAAGGCCACTTTTCTCACGAACGAGAAGATGTTATATCAAATACCAAGGTCTTCGGTTCATTGGACGGGTAAGAAATAGCAAGCTCAAGCTTCTGAAAGTTAGGTTTGACTTCAATTCTGAATTATCTTAGGTACCCACTTGTAGTTTTTTGGTGAAAGTAGGTTTGGTACGAAACCCTAATCGTGCGAGGCCGATTCGCTCTTGGCCGGCTATTTTAAGGTATCTTTACAACGCAAACAATACGTCTATGAAGTACGGAAAGTTTCAACAACATCGAAAGAAACGGCTATGTATGTATAAGCTTTTACACTTTAATAACATCCATTCTAAGGGCAAATGCACACAGCGCACTTTTTCTTCATTTACTTTGCTTAGTAAAGGACGAATATGAACTTTATTTGTTCAAAAGTATGAAACCCTTACTTACATTAGAATCACTTCTATGAATATAAACGTTCGAGGGTTCATGGGTTCAAGGGTCACGACATTACGGACACAAATATGAATGTCACCGTAAAATTATAAACTTGGATACAAATTTATCGGTATCATTTAGAATAATAGTTTGATGGGTCGATATTTCTGGACCGAAGTTAAAATTCGTTTAGAAATCCTCAATTCTACCTATCTACATATGTATTGTTTTTTTTTATGTTGATGGAATTAAAATTTGCAATGACTTAATTAATAATAAGGGTATTTAGTCTGAACGGCCCAAAGCGAATGGACCGCGGGCCATTCGACCGTAAAAAAAATCGTCTACGTTCCAAAGGACCGGTAAAAAAAATTTGTAAATAAATTCAATGGCATAAACTACATCAAGTACATTTAGGTGCAAAAGTTAAAAAGTTGAAATTAAAGTTTAATTTTTTTTTCTTAGATTTGTTTTATATTCTTTAGAAAAACAATTAACAATTATATAAATTGTTTACAAAAGTAAAGTTTGGTAATTAAATTAATATAAATCCGTCTTATTTTAAAGAAAAAAATCTACAAAATATATAATTATGTATATTTAACCTAAACGTCTAAAAAAAGTAAAAATATAAATAATTAACTTTTAAGAAATCTTACAATATATACAAATAAGTAAATATTTAAATAGTTAAAATTCATAAATAATGCGATTATCACAATGCATGTGACTGTCCCTTTAAATTAATTTTGAAATCATTCTATCATCGGTCCTTTGGAACGTAGACGATTTTTGTTTACGGTCGAATGGCCCGCGGTCCATTCGCTTTGGGCCGTTCAGACCAAATACCCATTAATAATAAGTATGGACATTGAATTGTAATAATAACGTATAATAAGTAATTATGATTTAATAAGTAATTTTATAACGTCATTTTGATAAATATACTCGTAGTCGCGGCTTGTGCACCATCTCTTCTTACCAATGTATACGCCACGATACGCAGCTGCGCTGAACATGGTAGAACATTTCGGTATTTAATATCTTGCATGCAATGTATGTACACCATGTTTATTCAAATAAATAAACTTAGTTACATTGAAACTTAACTAGCTCATCTGCTTGGCGTTGGACGCAAGATTATTTGACAGTAATCACATATAAAAATAATTAGTTTAATGTTTTATCACGACTGGCTTTGTAAACATCCACACGGTCATGGTCCATCTGATAGAACTACACTATTTGCGCTGTAGCATGGTGCGGGTGACAGTTGCCCGTATGACGTTGACATTTGTCAGTACCACGTAGGGATGTGAGGTTATGCAATTCATTTTTATCGCTAACGATACTCGCAGCGTGAATCTAGTTCTCTTTAATATTGTTATGAAAATTAGTGTATTATTCAGTTGTGCAGTGTAACTACGTGTGTGCTACGTGTATAAACTTGTCAATATAAATGTTTTATGGCTACATAATTATCTTTGTACTTATATAAAATAATCAAAATCGGGTTTATGTTTTTTTTTTCGTGACAACATTTTTGCTCTATGGTGCATCGGCGCGGCGGCCATGTTGTTTACCCGTGCGATGCTGTGAGTGCGAGTACGAGTGCAAGCGCGTTATATTGTGACTTAATGTGACACGTATTACGATTTCATTGTTTGTTTTCATTTTTGTTAAATTGTTATTTGTTATAAGTTTGTTGAGTTTGTTGTTATTACCATGCCTAAGCATACAAAAAAAACTGTTTTGGGTAGTCAGGCCAGGGAGCTTGTTGTTCGCCTCCGAGACTACTTTGAAAGAGAACAACAAAATAATGGACCGTTGTTACCATTGAATCATATTGTAGAACGAGTAGCCGAAGCTCTTGATATTGGCCGCAATACTGTTTCGCGTATAACACGTGAGAAAATTGGCCAAGATGGGATGTTTGAAAATAAATTATCGACACCCAACAAAAAGCGGACCAAGGTGAAGCCAATCACAGATTTGGATGATTTTGCTAAGGTTGCTATTAGAAATCATATTTATGATTATTATAGAAGAATGGAGCTACCCACATTGCTCAAGCTTCTAAAATCATTAAAAGAAGCTGACTTGTTCAAAGGAGGTATTACTTCGCTACGGCAAGTTATAAAAGATATTGGCTTTGTTTACAAAAAAGTTAACAAAAGAAAGATTATTATGGATAGGACTGACATTGCCCTAGCAAGATGTAGATTTTTAAGGAAGGCCAAAAACATAAGTGATTGGAGCAAAGTTGTCTTTTTGGATGAAACGTGGCTAAACGCCAACCACACAGTGGGTAAAAGTTGGACCGACGATACGGCACAATCGTGTACCAAAGTGCCGGAAGGCAAAGGCGAACGCCTTATTATTTGTCACGCAGGTACAGCAAGTGGATTCGTCCCTGATTGTTTGCTGGCTTTTAAGTCAAAAAAAACTACGGAGTATCATGAGGAGATGAATTACGAAAAATTTAAAGATTGGTTCATAGGTCTATTAAACAATTTAAAAGAGCCTATGACCATAATAATGGACAACGCACCCTACCATTCGGTGCAAGTTAATAAACCCCCAAACCAATCCAACCGCAAAAGCGAGTTGGTGAAGTGGCTGAGTGAAAACGGAGTTACAGCAGATATAAAAATGTTAAAGACGGAGCTTATTGCCTTAGTCCGACGCCATAAGCCACCAACTCCTACCTATGCTCTGGACGAGATGGCAAAAGAAAAAGGCCACCAGGTCCTTCGACTACCACCCTACCATTGCCAGTATAACGCTATTGAGCTGATTTGGGCCCAAATAAAAGGTATGCTTTTAATTTCAATTCCCATTTTGAAGCTTTATAAAAAAATCAGCTTTCCGATCGTAGCATGTACCTAGTTTAAAAACATTACCAGATACTAGATTAGGCTGATTGATGATTATTTGAATACTTTTTTTTATAAGTTCGTTTATTTTTAGGTTACGCCGCAAGAAATAATACTTCGCCGCCATTTACGGCAAATAAGATGTTGGCCCTATTACAAGAGGCCATCAACAATGTTCAACCTGAAGACTGGTCGAAGGTCGTGAATAAAACAAAAAGGGACATTATGTCTGATTGGGATCGTGACATACATATTGACAACATAATTGAGTCATCGTTAATAATATCCGTCACAGATTCAGATGATGAATTGAGTGACAATTCAGATGTTCCTGACTCTGATATGAGTTTAGACGAATAACATGTATTTTTTTTTAGCAACCTTTTAAGCAACCTTACCCTATAAATGTTCTGTTGTATAATTAGACCTTTTAAAAATAAAAATTGACCTACGCACAATATACGTTTTTTATTATAAAAAATATCGACTATCCATCGTAGCAGTACATCCCATCACTAAATACGTCTATGGCGTTACGTTATACGCATAACACTTTGCTTAATTTTTCATTCAATTTGATTTTATTTCTTGATTAGAACATTCTGGTTGGGTTTAATTTAATTTACTACAGTTATTAATTATTTAATATATTACGAATGTGGTACAACTGAAATATTAAGTCATAAATTGTAAATCGCGGCAACTTTCAAGAGTGAAACGAAATGTTACTGAAACTGTCACCCGCACCATGCTACAGCGCAAATAGTGTAGATTGATGACATTGGTCACAAAGTGCGACCACAGCAACTTACTTCGTTGATCTAAACCTTTTAAGTTCTGAGTTGAGCCAGACGATTACTGACAAATGCTTGCACTGACTGGACAGGTCCACTCAAATCTGTATGGTTCATTCCTCAAAAGACCATTTCAGACACAAATCTACATGGTCCTCAAATGAAATGCTCTGACCAAGATTATTTCCGGGTTTATTATATACACATTGACATTAATGAATTTATATATACAATGACATGAATGTTTACTTTTAAAGTATTATATTATTTTAATTGTTGTGAATATGAAGACTATGTGGGTCATTTCTTTTTAATTTGTTTTAAATTTTTTCTCAGGTATTTCTACTTGTGGTCTGACAGTTTTTTTTTGGTATTGTTGGTTGAATCGTTGAGCTCGTTAAATTCTGAGTTGAGCTGCAACATAACTGACAAAGGCGTGCACTGACTGGACACAATCTGTGTGATGCTTTCCTCAAAAGACCACTTCAGACACCAATCTATATGGTCTTCACATGATCTGACCAAGATTATGTCTGGACTTTAAAAGAGACTGTGACCTTTGAGTTTCGGCCTTTTTTCTCAGAGTAGTCAGATAGGATACACCGACCTCATCTAGGTTTTAAAAATATGATTGACGTGTAAAAGTGTTTGTACAAACCTACTTACAGAAATAAAATCATTTATCATTTAAACTTGAATTCAGAATCTTATCAAGTTTTGGAACCACAAAGTCAATGGCATACCTACATGACAAAGATTTTGGCAACCTTTGTATTGCAAAATGGTTACTCGATAATTGACTACACAACACTAGAGTCGTCAAGTTAGTGGAAACTAATTGTAATTTATTCAAGATTCTGAATTGAACAAATCCATATGTGATATTAGTTCAGAAACAGCCCATCAAATCAAATTAGTGAAGTTATCTACCAAATTGAACGTCCATGATCGCTGCATCGCCTTCAGCAATGTTGACATCAGCATCTTGAAAGTCCTCTTCTCTCTCCCTCCTCCTTTCTGTAACAAGATTGTACCTACTTCAGCAAGTCAATTGCTTAATACACGGAAGTGGCAATACCAATCATTTAGATGAACAGTAATATTCATTGCATTATTTACGTTGTTGAGCAGTCACATTTTTTAAACATGCAGCAATGGTTTAAGTATTTGTTCGGATTGTGATTTAAAGGGTGTTACGCAATTGGGGTGTAGGGCTACGGTCATTGATTAGAATCTGGATAATTAATAGGGATTCTCTAAAAAGATTTTTACCAGTACAAGCTTTAGACCTAAGACAGTACAACGCGCAGAAGCGCGGCGGAAGTTCTAACGTAATAAAACACGATAATACATCGTTAAGTTTGAATTTACACATAATTTAGGGGTCTGCACCCAAATTGCGTAATACACGATCAATCACAATCTAAATCATTTTGAAACAAATTGCTAATCCATTGCTTCATAAGTTCGAAAAAAAATCTGCTCCACAACGTAAATAACGCAATGAATATTGTGGAACTGTTAAAATGAAACAGATTAGTCTTAATCGTTTACCGAAAATGTTTACGCAATTAGATAGATATACGCGTAAAAATGATTGGGTACATTAAAAAATTGTTTAATTTAATCGTATTTAAACGATGGATGGACTGCCGATATGACGACTGGTAGAGAAGTATGGAAGGAAAATAGAATAGACTGCGCTGGCGTCAAATATATTGAGATAAGAACAGGAGAATGACGATGATGTATTTAAAAACTAAACACATAGTATAAACAAAACTTGAATTAAGCAGGGCTCGGAAACGTTATTTAAAAAAACGTTTCGAACAGTTCTTTGTACAACCAGTACAACATTTTGTTCTGAACGAAAACGAAATAAGAATATTTTCAAAAACCGGTTTATTCTGCAAGACGCAGCCGCGCACGGGGCGTGCGTCGACAAGCATGAACTTGTTTAGTTAAATTGTGCCTTATCTTCATTTCATTACATCATTGATTCCAATGCGCTTGCCGCTTACTTATTGATTTGGGTTGTGTTGCGAGTTTCCTATCGATCAACCCAAAAATGGTTAAAAACGTTCAAAAACGTTTTATTAACCGAGAACGATTTCAATTTTGTTTGTTTTTCTTCAAAAACGTTTTAATAACGTTCCGTTCGAACGAAACCGAAACAAACGTTACTTTGGTTTTTAAGACGAAACCGTTTCGAAAAATATACCGCTATCTGAGCCCTGGAATTAAGTATCAGTAATATGAAAAAACAAACTTATATAAAAGAATCAGCATTGCCATACAATGGGGTAATGCTGTCAGCCTTTTAGGCACTTTTCCAGTTGAAAGCGATGCGGACGAATTTTTTGATTATTTGCCCTATGATTATTTCGCCGCCTTTTTATACACTTGTACCTACATATTATTAATATTATTTCAAGTCTGTATATTAAGTCTGTAAGTTTTTAAATTATATAAATATTATCTTAGAAATATATTTTTTAATTATTTTATTCTTCGTAATTTTAATTAATATTATAAAGTCAGGGGAGTTAATAGTTCACCAAATTGACTATCAATATTATTTTTTTTTAACTTTTTATTATTCCTATGACTATCCACTTATATTCCGTATATTCGAATCACAACTGTTGTAGGAAATGGCTGTGACATAGCAAATTGACGTAGCGAGTCAATTTGATAAACAATTAATTTACTACATGAGCATCTAAGTTTTAACCAAGTAGGGTCTTACCTGATCGTTCAGCGTTTCGTTATTTTCTTGGCTTTAGGCGTAGGCGCATGCGTCAAAAACCTGAAAAAAGGATATTATGCACTGAATAACTTTGAACCTGATTGACATTATATTGGAATATTGGCTTTTAGAAGTGGCTCAACTAGTGATGGGTAACTCAACAGATCTAAACATATCTTCGGAAAAAAGTAGTCAAATCAAAAAAGAAATAATCAGCCAGGTGCGTGTTGGACCACGCACAATCAAGGGTTTCGTAGTAGAGATGAATTTATCCCAAGAACAAATTAACATTGTAGTTGAAAAACATGTTCTCCCATACATTTCAATTGCAAATGTTAGTTTGTACGCACAAAATTGAGAGATTTGCTATGTTATTTTAAAACCATAGACTTCATACAGGTTTTCCTGTAATCTATTTTCTGTATTATTTTTTAAAATTTTTGTCTTCGAAGTTTCGGAGATAATTTTCATCTATTTTCTTAAATAACTATAAAACTATGTATTTTAAAACTATTAAAAAACCTGGTCGAACGAGCTCTGCTCGGGTGAAAATAAAGAAAACGAACTTTCCCAGATATAAAAACGTAGCAAAATCCATTTTTCCTCCCCGTAAACCGCTATATTGCAACTTTCATCGAAATCGTTAGAGCCGTTTTCGAGAACGTAATTACAAGTATTGCTCATATAATAAATAATATAAGAATTTTATGATATCATAAAGTTTAAAAAACTATTTTCTTTCATTGTTAATTTGCCTCCGAAAAGCGACCCCTATGTTCAAAATTAATTTATTTCGTTATGCGTCCATATTTGGCTCATAGAAATTCATATTTGTACCAAATTTCAACTTAATCGATTAGATTCGGAGCAAATTGGCTGTGACAGCCAATCAGACAACAACACGAGTGATCCTATAAGGGTTTCGTTTTTCATTCGGACGTACGGAACCCTAAAATCATGTCATTTCCTATATCTGAGTAACTCCGAAATTTATCAACGTTGAGCAACATTAATTAAAACAAGTCCGAGGTAAAACATACTTCTCGCCTCATAACGTGGATCTATTTAGAAGTCGGAATTACCTCACCCAGATATATTTATCTCGCTACATAAAGTTACTTCACTCCCAGATATATTAAGCGGATAATATAATGAAAATATAATGTTCATACATACGCATGTACATACATTTTATCGGATCTATTTTCATCTTACTGAAGTACTCGGGTGAGTCACGGAAGTCAAGGGTTACCGGCCACTTTTACGCAACGAGACAAAGGCAAGACTAGTGTGACTATAACACTATACATTTCATATATACTCCATTTTGCCTGTAGTTATTGTTCATATTATTATCTTAAAGCCTTGGATAGAATATAACAGTTAAGGCTCTTTCAAACAGACGCGACACGCGACGCGACAGAAAGATACAGCTCGTCGCGCGACGAGCGGTGTCTTTGTGTCGCGTCGCGTGTCGCGTCTGTTTGAAAGAGCCTTTACTCGTTTGCTTCATATTCATCCTGCAATTTTCAACGATAGAAACATCCGCTTGACGTTCAGCGACGCGTAATAATTATGTCTTTTATTTACTCTGTAAAGAAATACTTCTTTGAAATAATGTTAAAGGACTTTGCATGTAATAATAAAGATGTGGTGGCATGTACGACGTGCGCATCAAAGACGTCAAACAAATTTTGCATCGCGCAAGCAATGTTTACCGCGCACGCGAGTATATGTACAGCATCCCGACATCAATCGTAGGGCAGTAGCTTACTAGACACAACACCCGTCTCGTCAGACGATCCTTCCTTTTCTTTGGAGGATAAGTGAACTTTACACCCTGTTCCTCATAGCTCTACATTGATGACCGCCGTGTGGCGTTGACCGATCAAATAAACACGACTTTTGGTCGTAAAACTTGTGGTGATAATATTAGTTGTAAATCATATGAAAAGAAAAGTCCGTCACTTGCACCTAGAAAGCTGAAATTTCGCATAATGTAGACAAGGAACAAGGCCGAATTTTTTGAAATTTTAAAGGAGAAGAAAAAACGGCGAAGTCGCTGGAAAAGTGCTAGTATGACTTTATTATAAACAATCGATATATCATAATGCTGTCAGTTAGTACCACTAAAAATATTAGGTATTTCGTTGTGCTTCTTACGATGAATCAGGTAACCTTGCATTTAACGTTTAGGTATTAGGAAATTAGGTTTAGGTAATTCACGGCTAGCCTAACATTTAAATAAATAACTTATAAGCTATTGTTTGTATAAGCGGAAACCGTGAATTCTAGGCCCTGTATTTTTACAATGTAGAAAAGAAAATGAATTATAAATAAGTATTCATTATATAGATCTTTGTGAATTAGAAGGAATTTAGCCCAATTTTCTCTTTGACTGTTTTAATAGATTTCTTCTCCGATATATTTTTTAAGAAACCCCTTTTGACACTTCTTAAGCCGATATCGCGGGTTAAACTGGTAATGACATTGTGAATAAGGTAATATTATTGTGAAAGAATTAAAACAGGATTCGGTATTGAATAAAATATTAATGGTTTTCTTTAAAGCTTTTTTCCCACTCCCCAGCAAAAGCCAATAAGCTTTTAGCATCAATTACCGAACTATGCAACACACAGATACACACATATTTTAATGTATGTGTATTGTGCAGCGGCCACTTTACAGGGATCAACCGACACTCCACTGCACAAAATGTAAGCATAAAGCCCCCCACTTTGACGTGTGGGCAGTATGTGGAATTTTACTACTGAAGTGAATTCATTTCAATTGTTATATAAATATGGTATGTTTTCATAAATGTGCTATGTACATTATTATGTACAGTTGCGCATTTGTGTTTTTTTTTTTAATTTATGTATGATTTACTCAAGTATTCTTGAGTGATTAAAATGTCATGCTCATTAGCTTGGGATTATTTTAGCGTATTTCGGTCGGTGCCAGATTTTGTACAGCAAATCTGTCAAAAACTCAGAATGGAGAGACCATTATAGCTTTTATATTTATAGCTTTCAGATTTTCATTTGTATACTAAATTCAGGACTTGTTGCGCGCTCTGTTGACTCAAACTCATATGGAAGCTTGTCTAATCCCTTGCTCGTAATGCACTCGATTGTGATGGTCGCGCTTTGTAGCTAGCCTTTTGTTCTTTTTATTTAAATACCCTTTCATGTTTGGTCTTTGTAATTTAATTTCTTGTAAGTACTCGTATTTTACATTTTCTTTATATTTATTTTATCTCCGCTTTTTCTCTTGCGCTCTTACGCCATTGAGTTTTCTAAGTATTAGAGGTTTTCTTGATTTTTTTACTTTTATTATTTTCTCTTGGTTGCACAGCCAGCCAAAGCTGCAAGGCTGTCATTATTATTTTATTTTGCATATTAAATATTTTGGTCATTGCCAATGTGTGTTATATTTCGTGTTACGATGCACCAATAATACCACACAAGTTCACGTTCGCACTCGTTCATGATACTGCACTGATTGGTAGATACGAGTTCATCCGGATTTGCAGATATTTGTGGATTTCAACGAAGCGAACTAAACAAGGTAAACGTGTTTCAACAAATTAGGGCCACTCGTACGACACGCGCGTCCATCACGCTCGTGTAGGTACGTGCATGTGTCGACAAATGTTAGAGCAAATAATCTTAAATTCAAGTCTATGGTCTAATTTAGCAAATAATTGCTTGTAAACATTTATCATACAGAAACTCTGGACACGAACACCCGCGTGTTTATTTTCTGGATAATTTATACTGAGACTTACTAACTGATACTGTTTAGGGTTTTTGTTAAGTACTTGTGAAAACAAACGAGCTAATAAAAAGTGAAACCAAATTCAAACCGAACTTTAATAAGACCATTTACCCTGTGCGTATTATTTGTGCTGTATGTCTGCTGCTGGGCTAGCTCGAGAGTTTCTTGCCGTATCACGAATTACGAGATGATCAATTTAATCCAGCAAACTAATGAGCGATGATATTTAAAAATGATGCGAGTGTGAGTTGATGTACCTATGTCATACTAATAAAAGCCGTCCGTTATAAAACGTTTTGTTATATTTTTAATGTAGCCTACATTGAACTTAGTATGGTTTTGGCGAGATAATACGACAAAAAAAAAAACAATAATACACATTAACATTGACCTTATTGGTAATGTTCTTCAGAATGTTCAGGTGGGTATCACTCGCAGTTGGCGTGTGTGTATGACCAGCCGTCTTATTCTGAAAAGATCTCACCATAAAGATTTAGTTGAAGTGACCAGACAATAGTGTCAAACCACCGGTTGGATTGACAGCTCTCTAGACCTAAATTTACACGGTTTTTTACAGAGATCGGTTGATGTATGAACGTCAACCAATCATAAAAAGTCGGGAAGGATCGAAGCACGTGGCGTTCCGCAGTTTCTGTCTACAACCATGGGAAAAGGCATGGAAAGGGTACAATTTTCAATTTCAGATGAATCAAGTTGTTTTGAACTAAATAAAGCATTTGATTGGACGATAAGATAAAGACAGTGATGGCAGTGGAGTTGTCTGGAACCACGTCCAGCACGTGCTTTATTTCTAGTTACAAGATAAACGTCTACTGAATATTGGTCACAGGTTCAAGGAGATCTGTGCCCTCTGGCGCTAGTATCTACATTGCATCTCAGAATGAAACTAAAAAATAATTCAAAATCAAAATATTTTATTTCACTGAACCTACATCTGTACTACAGAAATGTCAGAAACTAGGTGCACGGTTTCAATTGATCGTTACGGAGAAGCGTCGGCAATTTGCCGGTTTCTATTTCAAATTACAGTGTTATAAGTTATAGCAGGTCAGTGTAGGCCTGTCGACAAGTAGCAGGTACTTAACAAAATATAAAATTATCTACAAATCTACAGTTTACTAAGCCTACAACGTTCCCACATTTACAAAATATAAAGAATCTATTTAAAAGATGAATAAAAAAGTGGTGGCACTCCGACAGTGCCGACAGATGTGAAAATTTGAACAAGATCACCTTGGTGGAAGAAAAATGCTTGTATAGAACATTGGTCCGAAACCATATCTAAATAAAGAGCACAATCGCGTTTACAAAAATGAGGTGTCGTTACAGTGTCGCGAAAGCAATAGTTTAGTCCTATCTCAAAAATGCCCAACGCGCCTAAGAAGGTTTCACTTTAAAAAAATGCCTATTTCAATCAAATGATATCATGATTGCCATTACAACTGAATTAATATCCTGTCCACAAATACCAATAATACATAGTCGAAATTAGAATTGTAGGAATCTTATGTCAAATAATGACAAGATTATGTCAAGGAAGTAGGTAAAAATAATACCTATTTAGAAAGAAAAGGAACATCGTAATTTGGGAGCAGTTAAGACTCAACTAGTTATACAATCACGTAGTTGTGCCGTCAATGAGGTACCAGGGAAACCACTTGTGCAACAGGAATTATTGCCTTCCTTGTCTGTAACGTAGTCTTTAATCTTATAATAATTATGTTTTTTTGTTAACAACACGTTTGAAAACCGACGCACGACATTGGCAACTTGTTATAAAAGCGGATACTGTTTATAAGAAATGAATAGCTTGTTTTAATTATTCTAAATGTAGGTATCACAATTTCATGTTTACTATGTGTATAAGTAGGTACTACGGAAATCGCTCTTATTTTGAAAAGTCCTATATTTTTGCGAACATACAAAATAGTTTCTAAGATATAAAGTTGTTGTATCCAATCAACATTGTTGCTTTGTACATGTACATAATATTATATTGTATAATATTTTGTGTAAGCTTGTAATGTATTCCACTGTAAATAAACAAACCCAAAATAATAAGATGAATAAACAATCAAAATTGCTGGCATAGAATATACGTAGGTATAAAAGTGTATTTAGAGAATTAAAATACTTAAATACTTCTCTTGCTGGAGTGTCCTAAGTATCTGTTGTACCTTTGATGCTACTGTGGCTGCAATCAACATATCCACTTACTGGGCTTGAAACTAAAACGTACCGGTGACACGAAAAGAAGAAGAATACAATATTAATAAATAAATAAACAAATAATAATTTAAATTAATTATAATTTAAATTAATTATAATTTGAATTAATTATAATAATTAATTACTATTTTAATTAAATAATTATAATTAATTTAATTTAACAATTATAATTAATCTAATTAATTATACCCAATTTAATTATAATTAATTAATTATACTCAATTTAATTATAATTAATTAATTATACTCAATTTAATTATAATTAATTAATTATAGTTAATTGTGTGTGTGCTTTATCACCCTATAATGTTCCCGCAGCTGGGGCACAGGCTTCTCTCCGGGAGAGGGAGTAGGCCATAAGCCATAACCCACCACACGAGCGCAGTACGGGTTTTTAGATGTGTCTGTTGACACAGCTTTAAATCCTAATGGTGTCAAGTGATTTCTGGAAATAAGGGTGAAACTTCGTGTCAAAGGAGGTCTCGAGACGACCGCTATTGTCAGCCGTGTGGAAACTCCTTACAGACTTTCTTTTCTTATTTTAGTGTTTATTTTCAGCAATAATTGTATTGTGCTATAAGTAAGATTTTTAAATATTTTCGTATTGTGGCTTGCGACTTTTGGGTCGTACCATTGAGTCTTAATGCAAAATGTTTTTACAGCAAATTAATAAATAATATTGTAACTTTTAATGAACAAAGAAGTATTTTTTTGCCGAAGGTATAATATCCACTGAATACCAAATTAATTTCTAATGAATCTGACAAAAACTTCTTGCGGTAGGCAGCTTTTTAAGTTGAAGACGAGATGAAAATCGCAAAAGCAATCAATATGAGGCTCGAAGTAAAAATATTGAATAAAAAATATAGAAACCTTCTAAGATTCACTTAAAGAAGGTGTTTCTGCGAACGTTATGAATCATTTATTACATAGTATTCATTTCCTAATAGCCGAAGCCTTATTTGACCACAGTTAATTAAACATTTCTAAGTATAAGTAAATTGCTTCTTATTATACTGGTCTGCTCTCTACTGCAAGCTTTTGCCTAGTGGTTGGTTACATTGATGACCTAAATACAGGTCGGCCTGTGAAAAAGCAGTTTTTAAAACTACTTCGGGGTCGTTGTTATAATTCTTTTTTATTTTTTTAGTGAGTGAACATCTAGAACAAATCTTGTCGACGAAAAATGTTTCCTTTGAGTCAAATTTTAGTCACTTTGGCTGTTATTTAGACAGATAGAATTTTTATATCGATCGAAGACTAATTATTGTATTTAAGGATTTATAATTTAAAAAATGCGACATTGAAAGAGAAAAATAAAAAAAGCCTGAAGTCAAGTGAGAATCCCAAAAGTTATTGAAAGCCGTCTAGCTCCTAAACTATTAATAATCACTGAGCATACATAGAGGTGTTTCGGGAAGCCCTTGGAAAGAGGCTTCTAAAATTTTTCTTTGGTCCTCGTTTTGTATCCCACCTGTATAAGGGAAATTAGTCGATTATGTTATTGATTCTATAAAATTATAGGTTTCTTATAAGAAACCCATATTATGTTTTCATAATATTGTTATCATGATACAATATATATATATATATAAAAGGAAAGGGTGACTGACTGATCTATCAACGCACGGCTCAAACTACTGAACGGATTGGGCAGAAATTTAGCACACAGGTAGTTATTATAGGTTTTTGGAAATTCGATCTTTAAGGGGGGGATTTTGCTAGTATGAACAATTTTATTCCTTGAGTTAATAAACTTGAAATTTGTCAATACATAAATTATAAAGTTCGCCATTTTTTGTTTTTCTAAACTACTCTGTAACGGAGGATTGGGGGGTTGTATGGAAAAATTTTAACGCGCGGTCTGATTAAAGGCTCTTTCAAACAGGCGCGACACGCGACGCGACACAAAGACACCGCTCGTCGCGCGACGAGCGGTGTCTTTGTGTCGCGTCGCGTGTCGCGCCTGTTTGAAAGACCCTTAACTCGAAACTATCTCGATAAGGGGTAGTCATTTTTACTGGGGAGGATATTACTTGAAAATAAATAATCAATATGTCAAATTATGGAAACGTCATAAATCACAAGAGACAAAAATAGTTATCACGCTATTTGCTATGGGGGATGAGCAATATTGAATTGTGTTCGTATTCTTCTATAATTTACCGCAAATTTTAAAAAGACTAGCCTAAAGGTTAGAATATTGCAGATTATTACGGATTTTACCTTTTAAAAGATTATACTCACGCTATACCTTTATGGAGCTATGCAGTAAATCATAACATATACAGGGTGGATTTTGACTTAAAAGCCGGCTAAGTAGTCATTATCTCAGAGGTCAACTATGAGATGCCGTAACTAAAAAATCATTCAAAATAAAAAAAGAAGGCGGATTTTGAGATGGGGCAATAAGGGCAGGTTCCGTAACGGTTGTCGCTACAAGAAAACGGTTTAGGAGACTATGCTTAACTTTTTGGGACATTTTGATCTGCATTCACAGATTTTGAAAAAAATGTATAGTCTGCAAGAAAATGGTAAATTTTTACAAAAACTTTTTTGATGCCAGTCGATCCTATTTCTTATTACTAGGGTCAAAAAATATATCGGCCCAACTGAGGTTTGAGTTTGAAAAAAGTTAGAAATTCCAAAAACTTCCCATACATTTCGTAGGAAATGAGCCTGAAAGGAAATAGATATACCTTTGTATAGTGAAATAACTTTTTAATGAGGGACTTACTAATAATGAAATGAACACAGTATGCCACTATGGGTCGTTTTCAAAGTTTATGTACATTTTGTTGTAATTATGTGTCCACCAAAAGTGCCAAATTACGTGAATTCGGTAATTACTTTATAGTGCAGCATGTCATTGGAGAGGATAGGGATACGTTAATTTTGCTCAATTATGTGACCATTGTGTTATTATTTTTGTGTCACGTGACACTTGGGGTTTGTCACGGCATATTCACTTAAATGTGAATTGTAATTCCATTTCTATTTTAGGAAAGATACCGTTAACGCCCGCTGAACGACAAAGACGTTACCGAGAGCCTTCAAAACATCCACAAAAATGGAAGGAAGTACAAGAAAAAAATGATTAAATTCGTTGACTTCGTTATGACTCTACCCTTACTCTTCATTTGTGTTACTTTTGTGTTTTTTTTGCTTCTTTTTTACAATTTGATATACTATCCATACTTATATGTTTATTACTTATTTACTTACATATATATATATATATCCGTATGTTAACTTTTCGCAGCTAAACCACTGAACGAATTTCGATAAAAGGACATATGGTACTTTTGTCTCAAAAATAATCCTAAAGGGGGTGATATATGGGATGAAAGTTTGTATGGGAAATCCAGCATTTCTTAAGGCGAATGTCCTGTTGAAGTCAATGGCGGCACTAGGTATTACAAATTAATGGTAATAGTAATAGTAAAATTAATAATTAGTATTTTAAGGCATTTACAATCATGTAAAAAAAACCGGACAAGTGTGAGTAGGACTTGCGCCCTGAGGGTTCCGTCTCAAAGCTGTGCTTGCTCGGCTGCCCGAATTTCTAAATTCGGAGTGAAGGATAAACTTAACTTTTCAATTGAAAAATAACTCTTAACAGAGTGGAGAGTACCAATTTGAATGAAATACAGACTGTGAGCGTTCTGTTCTAGGTTCGGGTTCTCACACTATTATGCACTGGATTGGAGGGCACTATTACTTGGTTCACTGAATAAAAACTCTTGATTACTTGTCGAATATTATTTACTGTTCACTTATGAGATCTGGATACAAAACTGAATAAAAACTAATACAAACGCCTATACTTGTACTAAGTTACATAGGCGCAAGTAGCGGCGGTACTGATTAATACTTAAAATAAGCTTACAAATGAAATAATTAGAAATAAATTGGCGATCTCGCGCGATCCTAGGTCCACCAATCAGAGCGAGGCAGAGGCGTGTCAATGTCGGACAAGTTCGTACAAGTTCTGACAAGCTCGGTCAGGTTCAAACTCGCATCTCGACTTGACCTAGAATTGCGTACGATCATAACAGAGTTCTTATAACTAAATAATTATGTTTATAACATTGTTCTTGATCGACTTTCGTTACATATAATCATATTACTATATTATTAGTGGGCGTCCTGCACATTTCTCCCGCCGTGCGTCGTCCGTTCTGACGTCGCAGTTGTAGAAGCCGGTGCAGGTTCGCCGTGGTCGATCGATAGTACCACTATCTTTTTCACTGGACGTCTCAGGATACCTCCTTTCGTGGTCACGTCCACTGTGCGGACTACTCCATCTGGGCCAGGGAATGTAGCGCTGATGCGTCCTCTGATCCACATGTTTCTTGGGAGGTTACCATCTACGATAAACACTAGATCGCCTATATTGGGGATCACGCCTTTAGTGTGTGGTTCTCTACGATTCCGTAGTTCTGGGAGATATTCTTTAAGCCATCGGGCCCAGAATATATCGGCAAGCCTCTGGGCTGCACGCCAACTGGCTCGTAGACGTAAGTCACTGTCGTCGAATTCTCCTGGTGCCGCAATGCGACCTGGACCGCCCAAAATGAAATGATTGGGTGTCAATGCTTCAGGATCCTCGTGGTTCACGGACACGTGCGTCAGTGGCCGGCTGTTGACAGTGTGTTCGGCCTCGATGAGTAGTGTGTTAAGCACTTCTTCGCTCGGGAATCGCTCGTTCAATGTGGTGGCTAGCGCTGTCTTCACAGACCTCACCATGCGCTCCCAGGCGCCTCCCATGAATGGTGCTCCGGGTGGGATAAAACGCCAGTCGATCATCTTCTTCGAAGCTTCTTCGGCCGTAGCCGCGAAGATGGCTGTTCGTAGCTCCTTTTCAGCACCGTGAAAGTTCGTTCCGTTATCGGACCATAGCTGTGTTGGACATCCTCGGCGTGCTATCATGCGTCGTAGTGCCATGATTGCCGAATCTGTGTTGAGCGATGCCACAAGTTCAAGGTGGATGGCTCGCGTCGTCAGGCACGTGAATAGAGCGACGTACCTCTTTTGATGACTACGTCCCACTGTAATGGTCAGGGGTCCGAAGTAGTCCAACCCGGCGTAGGTAAATGGTCTCTGGTGGTGTGCTAGGCGACAGGAAGGGAGATTCCCCGTCATCGGCTGAGGTGGAGAGGCTGCCTTTATACGACATCGCAGGCATTTACTTATGATGTTCTTGATTGTTGGTCGTAGACGGAGCACCCAATGTTGCTGGCGACACTCATTGACTATGGTCTCGGTGCCCGCGTGATGTAATTTGCGGTGGACGTGTTCGATCCACAATCGTGTCACAATATGATCTCCATCTAGTATCATTGGATTCTTTAGGTGTTCGGTGATGTCTGTCATAACGGTTATTCTGCTCTTCAGGCGAATCTCTCCTTCTGTGTATTCTATGCACAGTGCGTGCAGACGACTGTTTCGCGATATGGGCTTCTTGTTGGTCAGAGCTTCTATCTCTTCCTGGAAGGATTGTTCTTGTGAAGCTCGCAGGATCAGACTTTCGGCGTGGTGTAGGTGCTCACCGGTGAGAGGCAGGTGATTGTTTGTGACCTCTCGCCTCTCTCTTGGTTTGACTGACACTGACTGCTTACTTTTTCTCCAATCAGGGTCGTTGCTGCTGTTCTTCTTAGTTCTTTTGTAGTTAATATTCTGCCCTGATTGGCGGCAGAGATGCAGAAACTGTAGAACTCGTGCTGTGGCTCGTAGGTATCTTTCCCAACGTGAGAATCTGTTGGCGTTTGGTATAGCTTCGCTAATCTGTACGCTCTTATCTCTGATACTACAGGTTCTCTCTTCCCCTGTGATTATGAGAGGGTTCTTCTCGTCAGCTGGCCATGTTTCCGGAGGTCCACGTAGGAATTCTGGACCGTTGAACCAGCGATGATTTTGATCATAGTGTTCTGGCACGTCTCTTGTAGCGTCGTCTGCTGGGTTTAATTTGGTCGGGACCCAGCGCCATTCGTTGGTGGAGCTGTGTTCTTCAATTGCTGCAATGCGGTGGGCGACGTATGGTTTATAAGATCTGGACCCCGTTCTGATCCATGACAGCGTAGTTCTGCTGTCAGTCCAGAACGTGGTCGATTCTGGTGTTCGTTCATGTTCTTCCTTAACGGCTGTCGCCATGCGTGCGCCAAGTACTGCTGCTTGCAGCTCTAATCGTGGGATTGACATTAGTTTCAATGGTGTCACCTTGGCTTTGGCTGTGATCAAGCAGACGTAGACTCTTCCGTCCCTCGTGACTGTTCGCCAGTATAACGTTGTTGCGTATGCAGATTCGCTTGCGTCGGTAAATATATGTATCTGTAGTGATTCCGTAGCGCTGAAGCCTGGATAGGTTCGTGGAATGGAGATATGTTCTAGTGCTCTGAGATGAGTCAGCCATTTCCTCCAGCTTGCGGCTAAGTCACGGCTTCGTCCCATGCTGTTCCACGACGCCAAACTTCCTGTAGTATCTGCTTGGCTCTGATGGTCACCGGCGATACAAGTCCCAATGGGTCAAATAGGGACATAACTATACGAAGAGCTTCTCTTTTCGTAGGCGTGTCGTTCTGTAGGATGTTCTGAGGTATGCGTATCAGATTCAGGTTGAAGGTAAGCGAGTCTTCTGTTGGCCTCCATATCAGACCGAGGACTCGCTCTGTCTGGATGTTGTCTTCCAGATTGATTGTGTCTTCGGTCTTGGTTACTTCCCCTAGTGCTTCAAGAAGGGCAATAGAGTTTGATGACCATTTCTTGAGTTCAAAGTGCGCTTCTCTGTGAATGTTACGCACTGCTTGTGAGACTCTTACTGCTTCTTCTAACGTGTCGAAGCTGTTCAAATAGTCATCCATGTAATGCTTTCTTTTGATAGCTTCGACTGCCTCTGGATATTCATGTTGAAATCTTTCGGCGTTCGTGTTCTTCACATATATGGCTATAGCTGGTGAGCAGGAAGCTCCGAAGATTAGAGACTTCATGCGGTATTGTTCAGGTGGCTGGTTGTCTCTTCGGTCTCCTCGCCATAAGTAACGGAGAGTGTCCCGGTCTTCGGGTCGAAGTTCTATTTGTAAGAACATTTCAGTGATGTCGGCGGTCACGGCGATTGAATGTTGCCGGAAGCGCATGATCACTCCTGGTAATGATTGTAGAAGGTCTGGACCAGTGAGTATTTGATCATTTAGAGAGACCCCTCGGGTCTTGGCTGCAGCGTCACAGACAATCCTTAATTTGTCCGGTTTCATCGGGTTGTAAACTGCGAAGTGAGGTAAGTACCAGGTTCTATGTTTCGAAGTGGTCGTTGGAGCTGGTTCGGCGTATCCCTTTGATACTAGTGCTTCCATTTGTTCAGAGTACCTCTTCTTTAGTTCTGGATCTTTATCAATTTTCTTTTCCACACTGATGAGTCTGTTCAGAGCGCTGTCGTAGTTGTCTGGCATCTTTATGTTATCATCTCGCCATAATAGAGCGGTTTGATACCGTCCTTCTGCGGTTCCCTTCGTATGCTGCTGCAGGATACGAAGTGCTTTCTCATCAGGATCATTGATGGGTTTCTTTGGATTGATTTGCATATTGTCCATTGTGATGTGTTCTTTCACCAGTTCATGAAGGTCGTCGTCTGTGTTAGCATGTCTGATGAAGTTCACTCTGTGGCCAAGTGCTCGTGTGTGGCTGCCATGTAGGACCCAACCGAGTGGCGTTAGTGATGCCACTGGTTGGTTCTTCTTTCCTGTTTTGGTTTCTATAGTAATGAGGAGATCCCAGTTGTCTTGGCCGATCAGGAGTCTGGGTCTTGCATCTTCAGTTACTATGTCTATGTCTCGAAGATGTTCACAGTACCTGATTGCTTCTCCAGGTATCCTCTGTGCAGCCAACTCTAGCTGCTTGACTGTTCTTGCTTGTAACTTGCGTTCAGATGTGTGAAGTCCTTTGATGAAGAAATTCACTCGTCGAGATGTCATATCGATCGTAGGTTCGCCGTCGAAAGCTGTTATACGTAGTGGTTCACAAGATCCTTCTGCTCCGATTTGATTGGCTAGGTTCTCATCGATAATTGTTACCGTAGAGCCGTCATCTAGGAGTGCGTAGGTATCTACAGCTCCCGCCGGTCCAGAAAGTTGCACAGGTATTATTTTGAGAAACGATACCTTAGGTGTCCATGCTGAATGTATCTTTTCTTGTTCTTCTTTGGGGCATTCAGGTTCTACTTTCTTCTTGTTCGCTGCACTATTGGCGTGTAACATCTTATGATGGAAATGTACACAGTCGTTTATTTCGCATTTCTTTGGTTTACAGCTGTGTTGCTTTGTTCTGTATTTGAGGCAATGAAAACAGAAGCGATGCTTCTTGGCTATATCCCATCTAGCATCAGTAGTTGCTTTCTTGAATTGTTCACATTCCATGATGCTGTGCCCCTGACGTTCACATAAACTACACTTTAGTTTGTTCGTTTCTTGTGTAGTATGTACTCGTTGCTGGCGTCGCTGCGTGTTCTGAGAGGTTTGTGGTGTTGCAGCGATGTTTTCAGGCAGTGCATACGGGCTGCATATTTCAGCTTCAATCTTAATGAATCGGGTGAACTTGATGAGATCAGGTTCTGTTCTGGGCTGCATTGCTGAGAATTGGTACCACTGCCTCTTCAAGGTTGGCGTGAGCTTCTCAACAATAGCTTTCGTTACTTCTGGATTGAAGAGATAATGTCCACAGTTGAGTGCTTGCAGAGTCCCAACTATGCTTTCAACTTTGGTGGCGAATGTACAAACTTCACGCGGAGATTCAGTGAGGCGTGGCAGAGTTCGTAGACGCTCTATTTCGGCCATTGCGATTGAGTCTGAGCGTCCGAAGCGTAGTTCGAGTGATTTCATAACTTCATTAGGGTCGGCGTTCACTATTAATAGACCCTGTACAGCTTCCTTGGCTAGACCTCGAAGGCTTCTTCTAAGTCTAGACATGTTCTCCAATGCTGATAGTCGGTGTGCCGTCTCACAGTAGGCGGCGCGGAACGTGAGCCAATCTTGATGTGCTCCGTTGAAGCAGGGTAGTTCGGTATGTCTTATTGGCTGCTGGTACTGCGTGGCTTGCACAGCGTGTGTGATCGCAGCAGCAAGTTCTTTCATGTCCGCTCTTGGTTCTTGAACAGCCAGTGTTGAAGGCTGTTGCACGACGTGCGCTGATGGCATAGACTGCGGCACCCGGGTCTCGGTGGCATACCTCGGATTGTAGCTGTGATATGGTGCCGTAGTGTAGATCGGTTGCCATGATGTGTTCGTTGTCGCGTATGTCGAGTTCTGTGGCCAAGGTGCGACGGGTTCAGTCGGCACTGGCATTGGTTGCGGCTGAGCAGGCACGTATTTCGGTTGCCAGTGCGTGGATGTGATCACTGGCTGCTGGTTCGGGTATGACTGCGAGGGCACGGAGTTCTGTTGCCAGGCGGCGATTACTGGCGGCGGGTTCAGGTGCCGTTGTTCTGTCGCAGGGTTCGGCTGCCAGGAGGCGGTGGTGCTCACTGGCGGCATGTTCAGGTGCGGCTGTTCTGTCGCAATGTTCGGCTGCCAGGAGGCGGCGGTGCTCACTGGCGGCATGTTCTCAGGTTCGGTGTTCAGGTTTTCAGGCGGTGGGTGCATGTCGTTGACTCCCGCCGGTAAGGTCGCCGGGATGGTCCAGGACACGGCTGCGGTCACTGGAACTGTATGTTCGGTCGGCGACTTTACTTCGGATTGATGTGATCGGTCGGCGATAGCGAGTACTTGATTTGATTGTAGCCAAGTAGTCACTCGTTGATCATTTCCAGTTTCAGAGGCGACTGAGCATGAGTCATCATCCGTAGATTCAGTTTCGACTTCGGCGAGGCGCACGGTTGCTAATTCGACTAACCTTTGTGCTAGCTCCGCTTTGGCCTTGGCTATGCGACGCGCTTTTGACACTTTTTCACTTTTTTGCGACGTAGGTTTGCTGCGGCGACCACTTTCTTTGTGTTCAGGTTCGGTTTCTTGTTGTGTGGCGACAACTTTGACTGTAGATTCGGTCGCAGTGGGTGCTTCTGACGTATCAGCTGTCGTTCTCGTAGCTTCCGTACTGACCGTCTCAGTTGTAGTTTCTGTAGCGGTCTCGGTAGCGGTTTCAGTCGCAGTTTCAGTCGCAGTTTCAGTCGTGGTCGACGGTTGTCTGCCTCTTTTACCCGTAGATCTCGTAACTGGCATTGTTCTTGATTCTAAGTAATGTTCTTCAAGAAGTTCAGTAGAGTTTACTCACTAGTGTTTTCCTCAGATCCGGCTAACGAAGGACCAGACAATGTGAGCGTTCTGTTCTAGGTTCGGGTTCTCACACTATTATGCACTGGATTGGAGGGCACTATTACTTGGTTCACTGAATAAAAACTCTTGATTACTTGTCGAATATTATTTACTGTTCACTTATGAGATCTGGATACAAAACTTAATAAAAACTAATACAAACGCCTATACTTGTACTAAGTTACATAGGCGCAAGTAGCGGCGGTACTGATTAATACTTAAAATAAGCTTACAAATGAAATAATTAGAAATAAATTGGCGATCTCGCGCGATCCTAGGTCCACCAATCAGAGCGAGGCAGAGGCGTGTCAATGTCGGACAAGTTCGTACAAGTTCTGACAAGCTCGGTCAGGTTCAAACTCGCATCTCGACTTGACCTAGAATTGCGTACGATCATAACAGAGTTCTTATAACTAAATAATTATGTTTATAACATTGTTCTTGATCGACTTTCGTTACATATAATCATATTACTATATTATTAGTGGGCGTCCTGCACACAGACTAAACGTTACTTCAAGACACAGCCTATAAAAACTTTGATCCAAGATTGAAGAAGAAACTTAACTTTGCAGTTCATATATAACTATAATAATTTTCGGATTTTGCTCTGTATTTGACCTTGCTTCTCGCCAAAGTTCATGTTGCTGGGCCAACGGGAAGTACCAAATAGTCTTTGGTTTATTTGCGAGGGCCAAAATATGTCATAAATGCGCGTTTTTTTTAATTGCATTGACTTGAAAATTTTATTTTCGTTGAAATCCAAGGAACCGTAGATGTAAGGCTAAGCGCGCACTACGAATTTCAATCGTTGCGGATAATATTCACCAATCTGTGAACAATACCACTAACTAGAGTTCGCACACTGCCAAAAAAAAAAAATCGTTTGCGAGTGCGCGTAGGAATTACTTTCGTTTACGATTTTATTTCGCAGGTTAATCATCGCAACGATCAAAATTCGTAGTGCGCGCTTAGCCTAAGTTTTTGATATCTATTTCAACTGGATTCCTCAATGCGTTCCTAAGAAAAAGGGTCTTGACAGACAACGAAGTCATCCTTTAAGGGTTTCCATTTTTCATTTTGTGGTACGGAACCCTAAAACAGATTTATTATCTGCCTGTTACCTTTTCATGCCATTACTGAACAGATTTAGATGAATGGCATACGGATAGGCCATGACCTGGGTTAGGACATTTTATAAGTACTCTGAATTCCGGTAGTACGTTCCAGTGGGATATTTTCCGAACTTTACGCGTGCGAAGCCGCGGGCAAAAACTAGTTTAATATACATAAAAACACACAGACACCATCCGGAATAAATTATCTAAATGATAGCGAAAACCTTATCGCGTAGCGTAGTTTAGGAGAACAACGCGGTCACACAGACAGTTACGAAAAGCGACTCTAATTTATAATATGAATAGATATAGCATGCGCTGAGAAAGCCAACGAAATTCTTTTTTTTTTTCAATTCGCAGGCACTATTTCGCTAAAAAAAAAAAACAAATTCGCGACCGTAACAAATATTTGTTTACGGAATTATTATTAAAACTTTTGCAAAAATAAATATTGCGTTTTTCATGTTTAATATTTTCCCGAAGAAAGGTCATTGAACCCTGTCAGTCATAATAATGCCACGCCGTCCGCCATAATTATTTTGCTGCGCTTAATTTGAAATCTGTGATATCTTTTATAGTATTCATTTAAATGATTTGATGTGCAGGCATATTTCAATCTTAATTAAATGGCGAACTTTAATAACGTGTTTTATTGGAAAAGGATTAATAATAAACTGGTCAAAATAGCTTCAGGTAACAATTTTTTTTAAATGAAATTCTGAAACAAAACAGTAACCATTACTGTGGGTCATCCTTAGAAGATAGACATATGCTATCGGTGACTTTTCTGTTGATTTTGTTAAGATTATTATTATACAATCTTAAGAAAATAAATGTTATCTATATGTTATGGTTTAGTCAGCGTACGCCATGTAAGCGCTCAAGAGAGTGCTTTTTTCAGGACTTCAAGTTTCAGTACTACGTTTACGTTGTAACGTTGTATCATTACTTTCTCTAAAATTATTGACAACAATAAAATTTCAAGCCAAACCACAGACTTAATAATATTAGGGACGTCCGAGGTTACTAAACATAATTAGTTAGCTGTTCGTGCTAGTGATGCGCGCGGTCAGCGTATCCGGACGTGTGAATGAGAACCGATAACCTTCGCGACACCGCCGTGATCGTTTCACTCGCGGTGACCAGCACATTCGAATTCCTACTTTGGGCGAAGACTCACGTTCACTTGATCCTGAATCACTTGTGACCTTACATCATGTTCATCTTCATAATTTTTTAAAGCCTAAAGCAGACAACAGTTTTTATTGACTCTTACCAAACAACCCTATTAAATTCAGTGTTTTCGTAACCCCATACTGGGTAAGTGTTGAACAGCTAATTATGTTTTTTATGGTGTGTACCGTGTATGTCTACCTATCTAACTACCTATGTAACTTACACGTGTGCCTATTTGCTCGTAATCTGATATTGTCTAATATCATTATGCCTTCTGCGTAATTATTTCTACATGCAACCTATTTGCCATTAACTCTGCGCATTTTTTATGTACTTGCCATTGACTCAAAATGTGCAAGTCATTCCGTGCTTCTCACTCCATGTAAACTTCGTACTGATTGTGACATCCACACACCACCTTCATAAGCGCACTAGTACATCTCGCTTTACTTATGCTTTGGTGTCACTATCAGCGGAGATGACTATTGGCCATCTTGTGACACGCTGGACGTTATGTTCCAGGGTCCAAAGTTCCGCCTAACATCTCACATTCAACATTCACTTACCGGCTACCATACAAAGTACCGGCTTACTACAATCTACTGGCATATACGATTGCCGTCGTGCTCCGTGCAGGGTACACATTTACCCGCGTGAGCACGTCGAGCCAAGTACGGGTCAGGCGTGACCAACCACCGACCGTCACCATTCCTGGCGTCTGCAGCGTGGCACACGCACTGGGGTCATCATCGCACCAAACTGAGCCAAGAGAGTACTGCGCTAATCCCAAGGGAATTAAGGGAATCTTGTGACCATAGACCTTCCTACCCATTTTTTGTATGTTATAAAAATATACATTTTTATGTTGACAAGGCTACGTCTCATTTATACCCCCACGTAAACCCTTTAGTAGTAGCCGTAGCCCCTTTTGCAGGGAGCGGCAGTAATGAACAATTTTTATTTTTTACTGCCGTGGCTAATCTGCAGGTCAGGGCTCCAGGGAGAGGAACCTCTAAACAACGCGAGCCGTGCCGAGTACCGCTATCTGAAGCAAGCACCTAACGAGAGCCTCCTCAGATGTTCGGTGAGGCTCTTGGCTATTAAGCCATTGACTGTCACGACCATTGGCACAATGATCGATTAGTCCACGCATACTGTAATTTTTTTAATAATTATGTAAGCATGATAAATAAATATACCACTAAAAAGCGAGAAACGAAAATTTTTTCAAAAAAAAAAACAACCGACTTCCAAAAAAGCAATATAAAGTGAAAAATAACTTAAATTTCGGAAGTCGGTGGCAAATACAAAACCAACATCCGATTAAGTTATTTTTCACTTCATTGTGATTTTTTGGAAGCCAGTTTTTTTAGTTTTTTATATTTTCTTTATAAAAGCCCTTAAAGGTAAGCTCACCGAGCACTGTTTTTAGCACTTCCATCCTTAATTATACTTCTAACAGTTTCCTTATTTTTCTATTCTATATAACGTGTTAATTAAAACCCTGTTTCCGTCAGTTTTTCAACGAGGAGATTTTACATTATACCTGAGTTCGATATGACAGCTTATTAAATTGAACGTTATTAAAACGAGCGTTAGTAACTTTACCGAGAACAATGTTTTAAATACCTATTTAAAACATTCTTCACGGTAAAGTTACTTACGCTTTCAGACTTCACCTTCTCTGCAGCAGAAAGCGAAATATGCGAAAATGTTCAACATAGCTATGTAAGTAAATTATTATCCCATTTTGTGCATTTTCATCACCATCATCTGTCTAGCCTTTCCCAACTATGTTAGGGTCGGCTTCCAGTCTAACCGGGTGCAGCTGATACCAGTATTTTAGATGGATCGACTGCCTATCTGACCTCCACAACTCAGTTACTGGGTAATTACGTGAAACTCCGAGAGTTTCGGGCTTCTGACAACCCGTAACGACTGTCAAAGGTCCACGAATGACAGCCGGGAACAACAGCTTATCGTGCAGTATTGGTATGTAAAAATGGTCACCGGTGATCGATTGACCTATGGGGGTGTTATTACTTAGCCACAAACCCCTCATTTTATGCAACCTTATCAAAACCTACTGAGAGTACTATTTTCGCTCATCGAACCAACAAATCCTCGAACTTTGATATTCGTACTGTTTACATTATCAATTTCAAAGCTTTGGCATTTGGTGAAACCATGTTTAATGTTACATTACACAAATCCGGGTGTGAACTGTGTAGTACAAACAAAATATAAGGTGTTCTATAAAGTGTTCTATGATACGCAGTTAAAATAAATAACGCTACCAGAAAAATAAATCGACCAGCGTTTTATTAGGAACGTTAAATGTTTTTAAAAATACACGCGATCTTGAGAGTACGAGATGGATTGCCACTGCCGAGTGATCTTATCTTATTAGTGTGATAGTGAACACTGTCATTGTTATCGTTTATCCAACGCTTTTCTAGTAAAATGCTTTCTTTCATGGTACGCATTCTCTGCGTGTCGATAGGAATCAAAATAGAGGCAGGCCAGAATTTGGCAACGAGTTTGGCACCTTTGGTAGCGTGCATTAGTTCCTATAATAGTGATAGTGTGGAGCCAGCATTAAGCGACCCATTGTTTGTGGGTAGCACCACATTGTCAAATGTCATTCTCAAGCCTCAAGTCTAACCTAGGCTCAACTTTTAAACTTCTCAATGCAATTTACAAGTCATCCAGACGTCATCTTCATGGTCTGTTCAATATGTTGTAGGTCTCGAACCACTCGGCTTCAAACTTTCAAATCTTGAAATGCGCAACTTCTGTGTACTTCGATATTAAATGATAAATGATAAATGATTTTATTTCTGTAAATAGGTTTGTACAAACACTTTTACACGTCAATCATATTTTAAAAACTAGATGAGGTCGGCGTTTCCTAACTGACTACTCTGAGAAGAAAGGCCGAAACAAACTCAGAGGTCACAGTCTCTTTTAAAGTCCAGACATAATCTTGGTCAGATCATGTGAAGACCATGTAGATTGGTGTCTGGAGTGGTCTTTTGAGGAAAGCATCACACAGATTGAGAGGGCCTGTCCAGTCAGTGCACGCATTTGTCAGTTATCGTGCAGCTCAACTCAGAATTAAGGAGCTCAACGATTCGACGAACAATACCAAAGAAAGGACATTTGGGTAGGCCGCATAAATTACTCAAAACTGTCAGACTATAATTAGAACTAAGTGAGAAAAAATTAAAATCAAAAAGAAAAAGGAATGACCCACATAGTCTTCACATTCACAATAATTTAAATAATATAATACTTTAAAAGTATATAAAATTCATTAATGTCAATGTGTATATAAAAACCAGGAAATAATCTTGGTCAGAGCATTTTATTTGAGGACCATGTAGATTTGTGTCTGAAATGGTCTTTTGAGGAAAGAACCATACAGATGTGAGTGGACCTGTCCATTCCACGCACGCATTTGTCAGTAATCGTGTAGCTCAACTCAGAACTTAAAAGGAGCTCAATGATTCGACGAACAATACCAAAGAAAGGACATTTGGGTAGGCCGCATAAAGTACTCACAACTGCCAGATGATCATTAAAAGTAACTGAGAAAAATAAATATATATATATGACCCACATAGTCCTCACATTCACAATAATAAAAAATAATAAAAAAATATTATACTTCACAAAGTAAATATTCATGTCATTGTGTATATAATTTTAAAGTTAGCAAAAAAAAAAAATAAAGTTCCGAAAGTAAAACACAAAAAATTATAAAATTGGAGCAGCTCAATCCCATGCCTTTTTGTCCTCAATGTAATCTTTAACGGCATAAAAAGCCTTCTGGCACAACTTGCGTTTAGTAAATGATTTGAATTTATTAAGACTTAGATCTTGTACGTGGCTTGGAAGTTTATTATAAAAGCGTATACATTGACATCTAAAGGAGCTACCTATTTTCTTGAGCCTTGTTGTAGGTACAACAAATTTGTGTTTGTTCCTAGTATTTATGTTATGGATATCACTGTATTTTTTATACAATTTTTTGTTTTTATGGGCATATAAAAGATTATCAAAAATATACTGAGAAGGCACAGTCATTATATTTATCTCCTTAAATTTATCTCTGAGAGAGTGTCTAGGACTTAATTTATAAATAGATCGAACAGCTCTTTTCTGCAAAACAAAGATAGTTTGAATGTCGGCGGCATTTCCCCACAACAGAATACCGTACGACATTACACTATGAAAATAACTAAAGTACACTAAACGGGCTGTCTCTATGTTAGTTAAATTACGAATTTTTCTAACAGCATATGCTGCGGAGCTTAGCTTTTTTGACAATTTATCTATATGTGGGCCCCACTGAAGCTTAGCATCCAAAGTTAAGCCCAAGAATACTGTGCTATCTTCAGGATTCAATTCTTCGTCCTTTATCAACAATTTAGTTTTCACCTGCCTAACATGAGGTAGGGTAAACTTAATGCACTTAGTTTTTTTTTCATTCAGAAGTAAATTGTTAACATTGAACCAGTGAACTACTTTTGAGATTGCCGTATTTACATCGTCAGTAACTAGCTGCTGACGTTTAAGTTTAAACAAAAGTGAAGTGTCATCTGCAAACAACACTATATCATGGTTATCCTTTATGAGGTAAGGCAAGTCATTAATATAAATAAGAAACAAGAAAGGACCAAGAATTGAGCCCTGTGGGACAGCAACTTCAGCAACTTCCAGGTTTCAAGTCTCTATAGAGCAATTTATAATATAACTGTCTATTATCTCTCTTCTAACTTCTAATTGTCAGATTTTTATTCCGCAGCTTCTAATTTTTATTAATTTGTCAAATCGGGTTATAAATAGTTTAGTAACATGTTTCTAAAGAGAGATTAGCAATGTTAAATATTGAGGACGTGTTACACAACAAAAGTTTATGTGTTATATTATAATCTAGTACACGCACCCTAAGATATAAGTCTTAACGGCCGACCCCAATAACCTAATTTCAGTAAAGGACAGGTTGCTATTGGTGATTGACAGTATAATTATATCTGTCATTGAATGTCGTCTCACAATTCCGTAAGATTCCTTATTCTCTGACAGATTATTGGGACGTTAAAAAAAACTTAACAAATTTAATATTTTAATTTTAATTCAATTTTATGTAATTTATTGTAATATAACTTAAAGCAATTTAATTTTAATATTGCTATGGGTTAATACCTGACATAAATGAAATAATAATAATAATATGTTTATTTTTATTTTATATGAATATTTAAAAATAAAATTAATATGTTTAAAAATTAAATAAAGGAAATAATAATATATTTTTTTTGTTTTTGTATGAATATTTAAAATTGTAATTAATATGTTTCAAAATTTAATAAAGGAAATAATAATAAAAAAAACCTAGATAGGTTTTTCTATCTCCAGTATGCCAAAACTAGAGATATTAGGTTAAAGGGTTCAGCTGTTAGTCACCAACTTTAGTGATCTTCTAAGTGTCAATTTTGCAGGGCTTCAACTAATAAATCATTAAGACCGCGTCTTTGGCTTACTAATGCCCGCTTTCGCTAAGCCGAGGCGACATTTCACTTTCAGCAACTAGGTATACAGAAAACTTTAAGTTTCAGCCTCTAAATATCAAGACTCAAAGTTCTATGCTAACAGTGTTCTTTCAAGATTCAAAAGTATAAGCTTTAAAGCGCCAAGTCTTTCCACCATCACCTTCTGACAAATGAGTGACAATTTCTAAGCTTCCAAGTTCCAGGACTTAATGTTTTATTTAATTTTAAGCTTTATATTTGAAGAGTTCCCTCGATTTCTCCAGGATCCCATCATCAGATCCAGACTTGTAATAATGGGACCGCCTCGGAAGTATATATACCCTTTCAAACAAAAAGTATTTTTTGCAGATCCGTCAATATTAAAAAATATGAAGGAATTATGCCCGATAATACATAAAAAAAAATTATATATATAAACTTTCCAATTGATAACCAACTCATTTTAGAAGTAGGTTAAAAAATAAAAATAATAAAAAAATAATGTTGATCGGTTTTCACTTCTTCCGACTTGCTTTGAACTTCCGTGAGTTCAAAGGTCAACGCACGAAACTCTCAGTCTACAAATCATTACAGTTTCCAAGTGTCTAAAAGCTGTTTTTATTTCAATTTAATTACAAATTACCAATTAGCAATCCACAATTTCCAATTATCTCTCAATTTAGGCTTTTGTTTAAGTCTTATGGCCTTGATGGATGGATTGTATATGGAATCCCAATTAATTGCCCGACTGCAACGATTTACAAGCGTTGAATAGCCTCAATGATTACCATTATTAATATTCAAGTTCAATAGTTAGCCACATGTCCATACAGTAATAGCATAGCCAAATTAATCAAAACAGCAGAATATATGACATCTATATGCGACGTTGCCCACTTTCAAAGTCGCTCTTAAATTTATGGTTTTAAAATACTCTTTTGCACTAGTATTATCAGTGTAATCGTTTTTATCGTATTGTCGACCCCTTATGGTATAAATAACTAACTATCTACTATATTAGTTTTATCGTTGGTTGTATTTTCTTTGCTAACTCATTAGTCTTCTAATCTTGGAATTTCAGACTAAGATCAAGGGCGAAAGCAGCTGTTCTGTTAATTTTGATATGTTTAATTAACACTGGGTTCGAAGACACGGTCCAAAGTGTGTTAGGACACGTATTATCATATTATCTTTTTGTTAGGTTAGTTTGCAGAAGTTTCCTACATTTTAAGTATTCTTTCACGGATTATATATTATGAGTAGTCCGAAATAAAGATTTTGTTATTATTATGCCATTTAGAGGTATTCATTTTCTTTACATATTTATTGCCTACATTTTTTAATAATTCTTAAATAGAATTTAAAAAGAATTGTAGTCGGCCGGTGTCGCGCCAAGTTACCTATCGCTCCAGAGATAAGAAATTCATAATACGACTTATATTGCGGATTACCTACAGTGTTTTTAATCATGCTCTAATATTTTTTAACACTAATTGATTATATTAATTATAAATATAAAAATCCAAAAAAATCGAGCAAATGACCAAAAGATCTTATTTACCGTTTATTTAGCTGATATATACCATCAAATTATAAATATTGAAATGTTATAAATATTAATATATGAATATTGAAATTATTTTATCCAATAATTTTATTTCGTAAAAAGCGACTGCCAAGTCCGTCCCGAACAATGAAAAAGCAATAAGTAAAGAAACTTTTTATGTTTTCAAAAAGATACACAATTACACATACCTGAAACACGCCTTACGACTGCTCGAGTGACGCCCGGCGCCCTAACTTCTCAACCTCCGCGGTAAGGGAGAACGCGCGTTAAAAAAATAAAAAGTGTATAATCTAAGAGATGATTTTTGGGGGTAACTAGGACAACTGATAACGAGACGACTGCTCGGCACCGCGAACTTTCAGAGAATGAGATTACCGGGACTGGCAGTGGCGAGTCAGGCTGCTGTATGTGACGGTCTGAAGCGTAGTATCAACATGGACACGGTATTGTAATTTGGGAATGAGCAAAGTAGTGGGTTCGATTCCGGCGGTAAATGAAAGTTATGATAGGTAGGTATTTCACGCGTGACCATGAGCGCAGTGCCGCGCTTCACGATCTTGACAGTTTTTTTTTTTTTTTTTTATTTATTTATTAATATGGCACTCCTACGACTTATTTACTCTCACAGACACAAACAAAAATCACATACAGTTTTTGGGTATTATGAATTCGTCACTTCAGCAATGCGCAGCACTAACAGAAAGAAAGAAAAATACTTTATTTGGGAAACGCACAGGAAATACAAACAGTAATAAGACATAAAATAAAAAAGGAGCATTTTAAACTAACAAAAAAAAATATTAACGACCTGTGCGAGGCCAAAAAGGCTACTATTTTAGCATAATGCAACGATATTTAAAAAAAAAAATCGCAACGCTATTATTCTGATAGGGCCCGCTGTGATGCCACGGACACACCTACGAATAATAATTTCTATACTATTAATGATTTTTAAAATTAATTTCAATGTAATACAATTATTTCAATGTCATAAATGTATTTGTAGTCAGTACCTAAGTTTGCATGTTTTAAGCATAACATATTCGATTTAATATTTTTAATAACACCTTGTATACCATGTTTTATGCAATAAATCCCACTATTATATCACCAAAAAAAAAAAACAAAAAAAAAGCACGAGTGATTTATTTATTTGGTTACACGAACAGTGGTAAATACAAAAAAAAACATAAACAGATAAATAACATAATAAAAGTACTGTTATATGTGTCTATTATAGGTATACACAGTAGTGATTAAAGGACGTCTAAGAAAGATACTGCCAGTTGAATTATATATGCCACAAAATGAATCAAATAAAATGGGCTTTGTTCATAGATACAATACAATTTTTTTTGGGGATCGTGTGTTTTAGTTACGAGGTGGTTTGGTTAAGACACGACGTGGCAAAGTGTAAATTCGAAGCACATCGAAATCATTAAAATCACCTAGTTTCAAAACTCCCGGAAATCTTTCCAGTTAATGCCACCAAATATCTGGATTGGTAGTGGTTTCGATTTTATCGTGTCGCCATCGCCATCATAATCAATAGGTAACTTTTAAAGAATTAAGTAGTAAGACGGAGAAATGTTAGTACATGTAGTTGGAGTACAAACTTCAAAACAGTCGAGAGGTGCCGCGGAACAACCGGTTGGAACAAAGTTTCTGTCGCTTTTGTACTTTTGGAAAATGAGAGCTAGACCGAATCGGTCACTTCGTTCTCCAACTATTCCTGCATTATTTAAGAAACACAAATTCTGCACATAAAAAAAGAAATGACACAATATTTTATATTTAAAAAAATATATATAAATAAATTAATAAGCTCCCCATAGAGAGGTGGTCGCCCAAGCAACTCTATAAATCCATTTTTTTTTTAATAAGAACATTATTATTATCTCAGGTAATCCTTTAAAGTAGTTTTCATAATCTAATTTTACGAGAAATTTTCAGTAAAATGTTACTTGTATATTGGACGTAATATAACCTTTACATTTAAAAAAAAAAAACAAACTACTTTCACTAGGTACTAAAACATAAAAAAAAACTAATTAACTGACTGTACAAATAAATACAAAAACAAAAAGGCACCTCGAAATAAAATAATACTAATTAAAACCTTTGACATAGTAATTCAATTTTTTACTAGATAACAACCTACGCTACATTTTATGCATTCAATGCAAAAAAGCGGTAATTTAAAGTGGGTATTTGTCATAATAAGTTAGTTGGTTCTGTGAGTACGCACAGGTCGTACACCGCATCCAATATTTCGGCAATCTATGTTCATCATGCCCTTACCGCGCCCCCTCCCCTTACCCTTCCATAGTCCACCATTAATTTACAGAAAATTTGGGCAATATTGCTGTAATTTTTATATTATTATTGGTAATAGGGGCGAAGTTATTGTCAATACTGGGTGCAAACTGTTGAGTAGTAAAGCAATAAGTTAATTTTTATTGTGTATTAATTTAAAATAAATCACTATACTACTAGGATATTAACAAAACTAGGATATTTTAATGCAAAGAGAAATTTCTGCTTCTACAGTCTGAAATGTACGGTGCATACAAAGAGCGCGAAGAGGGCATTGACCTGTATCGTTCACCAGTATCTACTCTAAAAGGAGCCGCCTTGCCAATAAATGGGTGTCTAAAGTCTAAAATCGAATATTAAATGGGTTAAAATTCGATTTTAGATTATCTATGAAAAATTTCAAAAATAAAATCTTATTTAATTTAATCGATGTAATTTTATGTAATCAATTTAGTTTTTAATAATTTATTTTTATTTTTATCTAAACTTTGTACCACTTATTTGTTTTAATTAATTAATTGTGTGTGTTAAAAAGGGTTTTTTTTTGGAGCAATAGAATTTTATTTACACACACGTATTTACATGATTTAACAACTAACTAAATAATAATATGTACAAGTATATAAAAAATCGTCCACATCGCTGTCAATAGGAAAAGTGTCCAAAAGGCTGACAGCATTGCCACGTTGTATGGCAATGCTGATTCTTTGGACAAAGAATAGAGTGAACAGTCGACCAGCCGCTTGGCGATATCTTAAAAAATTACGTGGGCATTCGGACCTTATGGCCCTCGTGTTTCAGCCCCAAACGGCTCAAACATATAAGTCCCAATAAGATTGAAGTATTTGCGTCGTTTGAAGTTTTCCGCACCTGCAGCAGCAGCCCCAGCACAGCCCGCCGTGCTAGGAAGACGGGATGGCGCAAGGGTGTCGACATACGATGCATCCCACACATTGCATTATCGTCATTCCGTCTGGTCTCTTCCCATCGTTGCGTGCCAAGCCTTTGGGTTCTAAAACAGCTAGCACTCCGGTGGTATCAAACTCAAAGTCAAATCATTTATTTCAAATAGGCCCATGTATGGCAGTTTTGAACGTCAAAGTTTACAAAATAATATAATTGATTCTAGTCGCCCCTTCCAAAAGGTAGTTTTCGTATGGAAAAGAATGGGCAAAAAACTCCACCGTTACTCTTTTAAAATATTTTACAATAGTTTGTATAAGTAATATTAGTTAAATAATTATATGTGAAGAAGATGCACCTAGAATAAAATTACTAAACCACAATAGGTAAAAAGAATTAAAAATGAAGCAACGACAGATAATTTAATTATGTGATAGATACATGGTGCTCACATATTTACAAACATTGTAAAAGTAGACGATTTTCCTAATGTTTTTAAAATTAATAAGTCAGTGTGTGAGGAAGTAATCACAGAATGTAAAATCAATGTCATATAACCCAAAATTATAAATTTTATAATTAAATTAGCAACCTGTTTGATTTTGTCTTGATTCGAAATTGTCCTATGGAGCAGGACCAGCATGTTTCCAAGCACTCTTTTCTTGGATATAATCCTCTAATTTGTAATATGCTTGTTTACAAAGTGTACTTTTATTTTAAATTTTCTTTCTTTTAATTGCAATATGTCACAAGGTATTTTGTTGTAACATTTAACACAGTACCCCATAAAAGATGTATGTACATGATGTGATGTGAGATGTGAGATGTGGTGCCAATAACACGACGTATGATGTCATTGCTGCTGGCGTGGCGTGCTATCCGGCCTGCACTCTTACTGCAGGATAGGCCATGGTGTCCGAGACAATCGGCACCTTCCACATTGGCAGCGATGCAGAGCCACACAAGGAGCGCACAGACGCAGACAGGTAGCAAGTCGGAAGGTGGTATCACCCAGCATAGTGCCTATGTTGGGTGACAGTTGAAGGGAAGTGTTTGATATCAGCTTCAGCAACTTTGATTTTCAGTAGATATTCTTGTATATCTATGTATATCATGGGTAGTGCAATAAGAGATATAAAAATAAAAAAATAAAACTGGTGGCACTCCGGGAGTGCCGACAGAAGTGAAAACTTGAACAAAATCGCCTTGGTGGAAGAAAAATACTTGTATAGAACATTGGTCCGTAAACTTATCTAAATAAAGAGCACAATCGCGTTTGCAAAACCTTTAAATTAAAAATACTTTCATAGATTGATCCGTAACGTAATATAAATAAAGAGCACAATCGCGTTTACAAAAATGAGGTGTCGTCATCGTGTCGCGAAATCAATGGTTTAGTCCCATCTCAAAAATGCCCAACGCGCCTTAAGAAGTTTTCACTTCAAAAATCTAATTATTATTGAAAATGTAAAGTTATTGCTATTTAAAAAATAGATTTTTTGTACTAATATTACCCCAAATTTATTAAAAATGAGCACATTTTTAACATGGGTGTTAAGTTATGATAAATTATTTTATTTCTGTAAGTAGATTTGTACAAACATTTTTACACGTCAATCATATTTTTTAAAACTAGATGAGGTCGGCGTTTCCTATCTAACCACTCTAAGAAGAAAGGCCGGAACAAACTCAGAGGTCACAGTCTCTTTTAAAGTCCAGACATAATCTTGGTCAAGACCATGTAGATTGGTGTCTGAAGTGGTCTTTTGAGGAAAGCATCACACAGATTGTGTCCAGTCAGTGCACGCATTTGTCAGTTATCGTGCAGTTCAACTCAGAATTTAAGGAGCTCAACGATTCGACGAACAATATAAAAAAAGGACATTTGGGTAGGCCACATAAATGACTCAAACTGTCAGACCTTAATTAGAACTAACTGAGTAAAAATTTAAAACAAAACAAAAAGGAATGACCGACATAGTCTTCACTTTAACAATAATTAGAATAATATAATACTTAAAAAGTAAATATTAATGTCACAAGACATGAATATTAATTTTTTCACAAAATTCATTAATGTCAGCGTGTAAATAAAAAACCCAGAAGTAATCTTGGTCAGAGCATTTCATTTGAGGACCATGTAGAGAAATGGTCTTTATCATATAGATGCCTTGCCATACAGATTTGAGTGGATCTGTCCAGTCAGTGCACGCATTTGTCAGTAATCGTATAGCTCAACTCAGAACTTAAAAGGAGCTCAATGATTCGACGAACAAAACCAAAGAAAGGACATTTGGGTAGGCCGCATAAAGTACTCACAACTGCCAGATTATCATTAAAAATAAATAAATATATATATAGGACCCACATTCACAAAAATTAAAAAGAATAAAATAATAATAATATTATACTTCACAAAGTAAATATTCATGTCGTTGTTTATATCTATAATTTTAAAGTTAGCAAAATAAACAAAGTTCCGAAAGTAAAAAATAAATAAATTGGAGCAACTCAATCCCGAGCCATCTTTAACGGTATAAAAAGCTTTCTGGCACAACTTACGTTTAAGGAATTATTTGAATTTATTAAGGCTTAGATCTTGTACGTGGCTTGGGAGTTTATCATAAAAGCGTATACATTGACATCTGAACGAGTCACCTATTTTCTTGAGCCTTGTTGTAGGTACAACAAATTTGTGTTTGTTCCTAGTATTTATGGAGACCGCTGTATTTTTAAAACAATTTTATGTTTTTATGGGTATATAAAAGATTATCAAAAATATACTGAGAAGGCACAGTCATTTTATTAATCTCCTTAAATTTATCTCTGAGAGAGTGTCTCGGACTTAATTTATAAATTGATCGAACAGCTCTTTTCTGCAAAACAAAAATAGTCTGAATGTCGGTGGCATTTCCCCACAACAGAATACCGTACGAAATTACACCATAAAAATAGCTTAGTACACTAAACGGGCTGTCTCTATGTCAGTTAAATTACGAATTTTTCTAACAGCATACTTATACTGCGGAGCTTAGCTTTTTTGACAATTTATCTATATGTGGGCCCCACTAAACCTTAGCATCCAAAGTTAAGCCCAAAAATACTGTGCTATCTTCAGGATTCAATTCTTCGCCCATTATCAACACATTAGTTTTCACCTGCCTAACATGAGGAGGATAAAATTAATACATTTGTTTTTTTTTTCATTAAGAAGTAAATTGTTAACATTGAACCAGTGAACTACTTTTGAGATCGCGGTATTTACATTGTCAGTAACCAGCTGCTGACGTTTAAGTTTAAACAAAAGTGAAGTGTCATCCGCAAACAACACTATATAATGGTTATCCTTTACGAGGTAAGGCAATCAAAAATATAAATAAGAAACAAGAAAGGACCAAGAATTGAGCCCTGTGGTACTCCCATTATTACTATAGATCCGGGAAATCTTTTTCCAGTAACGTCAACGCTCTGAATCCTATTACTCAAGTATGAAGTAAGAAGATCCAGAGCGCTGTTCCGGATCCCATAGTGGCGGAGTTTCCTGATTAACGTTTCATGAAGAACGCAATCAAATGCCTTGGAAAAATCACAAAAGATGCCCAAGGCATCGCATTTATTTTCCCATGCATTATAAATATGACCTAAAAGTTCAACACCCGGCCATCAGTAGTTGAACGCCCCCTTGTAAAACCGAACTGTTTGCTATGTAATAATTTATGTCTATTAAAAAATCTTTGCAATTGCTCTAAAATTAATTTTTCAAAAATTTTACTGAAGGTAGTACTGAAATAGGTCTATAATTAGTGGGATCTGATGTACTACCTGATTTAATTAAAGGTATTATTTTACTATTTATCATAAGATCAGGAAACTACCCACAGTCGATACAATTATTAAAGATAAGAGCTAAAGTAGGTGCTACAATGTCAATAATAGTCTTGGCAACTTCTACAGAATTACCCCACAGATCTGCAGTCTTTTTTACATTTAAAGTGTGAAAAGTTTTAATTATGTCTCTACAGGTAATATTGTTCAAAAATAAATTCCGAATAACAAACATTAACATTTTCCTTTAGCGAAGACTCAGCAACAGAAGGTGATGAGTTTAGGGATTTAGTAGTTGAAACGGGAATATCTGAAAATAAATTTTCAAAGGCCGCGGCGACTTGGGAGTCTGATTTTATTACATTGTCATTAATAGACAGGCTGTAGTCAGTATTTCGGTTATTAGACCCTCCCGTTTCACTATTAATAATATTAAAAGTCGTTTTAATTACATTACTACTATGTTTAATCTTCGAACTAAAATAACGCGAATCGGCCAAACAACAAACTCTTTTAAATAATTTTGAATAATTTCTAACATATAAATTAAATTCAGCTGTGTTTACATAAATCCTTTCATTGTTCAGCTCCCAAAGCCGTGTTCTACTTTTATGAATACCAAACGTAGCCCAATCACTAAAAGATGGGTTACCTTTTAACCAAGATAGTCTTGGGAATAAAGGTGGAATTAAATTGCTTACAGTATATATTAAAGAAATCATCATATAGATAATTAGGATCAGCATGAATAGACAAAACTGGTAATTTATTAATGAGTTTAACTTTAAAAGTTTCCAAGCAACTTGCAGCTTTCGGGTTAACAGTGATATCCTTTTTAGCCACTTTGTTGTTTTGGTTTGGGATAGTAATCCTCTACCCGCAATGATCAGAATCTAGTATTGACTTGTAGACACCCGCTAAACGACGGCGGCTCGCGCCACATGTAATAGCCCGGTAAAATTCCCCATTTAAAAAAAAAAAACGACGCGATAATTTTTTTTGAGATTTTCCTGAAAATTACCACATAAATAGACTCTCAGTACGATACCTAACAACACCCTCACGGATCGGACAGGGTTTTTTTTTTTTTACATGTTGTATGTAGTTGGGTTGAGACTCAAATTAGTCGACTAGGCCGCAGAATAAACAAGCTGAATATACATTTATATTAACCGATCACCGTTAAAAAAAAACGCTATTTTGAGTGGGGACTGCAAATCGGACTGCGAATCTGCAAATGTGAGTCACCCTCAGGCTAGATGGAGCGACGACTTTCGCAGGGTGTCTGAATAGCACCTAGTCGAGGATCGAGTAAAATGGCGTATTATTGGACAGGCCATCAGATATGTCCAGCAGTAGAATACTATAGGGTGTTGATAATGATCAAGTTGATAGATCACGTCATGCTAGGCAATAATGGCATGGAGCCGCTCGTAATTTTTTTAATTGAAATGAAATATATCATAGTGCATACAGGGATAATCGTCGGTTGGTGCCTCAACAATTAAAATGTCTAAGGGGCTCGTACGCCTTCCAGGACCGGGACCCCAGCGTCCCGAGATATGTCAAAGACATTTAAGTAATAATATATATCTATTTATGATATCAAAGATTGTGCGGTATTGTGATGAAGGGATTTCTCAAGTTCTTAACACTGGATAAAAACGACTTTCTTCTCGTTGTTTTGTTTGCTAGAGCTGCATATTGAAGCAAAAGAATTGAATTAATCGAGCCAAAATTTTCAGAACCAAATTTTAATAAAATGTTGACTACTGAACCCTATTTTTCACAAAAAAGAAACTCTACAACAAAGACCGTCCCCTAAGTTAAACAAAATAGTAGTTATTAATAACAACCCTTTCTGTCACGTGTTTGAGACCCCACCAGCCTTTACTTCGTTGCGAAACTTTTTGCTCTTTATTTTTTTATACGGTTTCCAACAGATTACAAAGAAACAAAAGAATAATAAACAAATAAAAAAATAAAAAAGCAGGTAGTCATGGGGACTGCCGTCAGAAGTGAAAACATAAAACTTTTCTTTTCAAGGATGCACTTTAATAAGGTATATACTCTTGTCCTTTACTATTAAACAAGCAATATTTGTATATTTTCAATACTCACGTTCTCGGAAAAGGCTCTTATGATTTCGATGAAAATTGCAATATATGTGTTTACGTGGGCGGGAAATCGATCTTGCTCGGTCTCATATCTAGGAAAATTCGTTTTCAAGATTAATTATAAGGACGGGTTTTAAAGACATTCAAACATCTCGAATGCTGGTTAGATACTGCGAATATTTGGTCCAATCGATGACAGTATAAACACACACATCCTTACTGTAACATGCTTACATACTACACCACACCTCTTACGGTAATATTTTTTTTTTAAGAATTAGTACTTTTATTTCTAGGTACCTACTTTTAAAAACAGTCTCTTATAAATGCATTCATTTTGCCGTATGTTATACTTATAAACTACTTAATTATACTAATTACATACTCATTATTGGATAATACAGTGTTTGTTTAATAATCTTATATATAAAAGTAAAGGGTGACTGCACACGGACAGCTCAAACCACTGAACGGATTGGGCTGAAATTTGGCACACAGGTAGTTATTACAACGTAGGCATCCACTAAGAAAGGGTTTTTGGAAATTCGGCCTTACAGGAGGGACTTAAAGAGGGGATGTTGTTTGTATGAAAAATTTTATCCCTTGAGTTAATAAACTTAAAAATTTGCGATGAATACTTATCTATGTAAATAATAAAGTTTGCCATTTTTTGTTTTTTTAAACTATAAAAATAAAATATAAAAGAAGATTGGGGGCGTCAAAGTTTGTATGACTCGAAACTCAATATTTATACTTAAAACTGAAAGTAAATAAAAACGTATACCAGGGTTTTTTGAAAATCTACCCCTAACGGGCTGGAAAGGGGTATTGATTTTCACAGGGTAGGATTTTACTGTGTGGCTTGATTAACTTGAAAATTGGTACAAATAATCTATAATTCAAATAATGGGAAATCACAATAGACTTATAATAAAATAGAATAAACAAAAATTATTATCACGCTATTTGCTATGGGGGATGAGCAATATTCTACTATAGTTTACCGCAAATTGAAAAAGACTAGCCAAAATGTTAGAATATTGCAGATAGTTACGAATTAAACCTTTTAAAAGATTATCATCACGCTATACTATATATATATATGGAGCAGTCAATCATAACATATACAGGGTGGATTTTGGGGTGGGAGATGACATCATCATCTATGGCAATAATGGCAGGTACCTTAAAACCGTTGTCGTTACAAGAAAACGGTCTTAGGAGACTGTGCTTAACTTTTTGAGACATTTTGATCTGCATTCACAGATTTAGAAAAAAATTAAATAAATAATTAATTTAAAAAATAATTAATACAGTCAGCAAGAAAATAGGCAATTTTCACAAAAACTTTCTTGATGCCAGTCGATCCTATTTCTTATTATTGGGTCAAAAAACTATATTGGGCCAATTGAGAATTGAGTTCGAGAAAAGTCAGAAATTGAAAAAAAGACCTCCCATACATTTCGTAAGAAATGAGCCTGAGAGGAGATAGAACACAATATACCTTTGTATGATGAAGTAACTTTTTTATGTAGTACTACTATTATTATGAACAAAATATATCAGTTGAATTACTGGTACTAATACTTCACTGGGCTGAATAGGAAACAAATGTAGCAGATAGTTACAGATGATTTAAATGATTATCATCCCGCCATACGTTTATCGAGTTAAGAAGTCAATCATGAATTCATGAATTATATAAAAACTGGTATTGTATTCAACTTCGATTAACTAATCAAATATTTTAGCGGTTCGACGACTGCGTTGCAAACCTAAGTTCGATTCCCAACAATTGATATTTTTTGTTCTTCTTTTTTACATTTTGAAATACTATCCAAAGTATCCATACTTATATACTTATTACTTATGTACTTAAATTTACTTATCCAAAATATTATAAATTCGAAAGTAACTCTTTCTGTCTATCTGTCAGTCTGTCTGTATGTTACCTTTTCACGGCTAAACCACTGAACGGATTTCGATAAAATTTGGGAAGGAGAGAGACGACAGGCAGGAGAAATTTGGCAGGCAGCCTGTAAAAGGACATAGGGTATTTGGCATGGGTTTCAGCGTTTTAGTAAAATCATCCCCCAAAGAGGTAACATAGGGGATGATTTATAATTCAAATTTTTTTGAGTCTTCTTTTCAAGATATTTAAGGGATTGGAAAATATAGTCCCTAAGTCCGTATCTTGAATTAACATTTAGTCTTCATAAAGTATTTTAAGGCATTTATAATCATATGAAAAAACCGGACAAGTGTAAGTAGGACTTGAGACTTGAGGGTTCCGTCTAAAAGCTGTGCTTGCTCGGCTGCCTGAATTTCCAAATCTGGAGGGAAGGACAAACTAAACTTTTGATCCCAGATTGAAGAACAAACTTTGCAGTTCATATATATTATAACTAGAAATTACCAATTTTCGGATTTTGCTCTGTACTAGACCTTGCTTCTCGCGAAACTTCATGCTGTTGGGCCAACGGGAAGTACCAAATAGGCTTCGGTTTATTTGCGAGTTTCAAATACGGCCGTTTATGCCACATGCATAAACGGCCGTATTTTATTATTGCGTTGACTTGGAAGTTTGATATTGGTTACAGATCCAAGCGACTGTAGATCTAAGGCTAAGCTCGCACTACGAATTTTAATCGTTGCGAATATATTCACCAATCTGTGAACAATACCATTAACTAGAGCTCGCACACTGCTAAAAGAAATCGTTTGTGAGTGCGCGTAGGAATTATTTTCGTTTACGATTTTATTTCGCAGTTTAATAATCGCAACGATCAAAATTTGTGGTGCGCGCTTAGCCTAAGTTTTTTATATCTATTTCAACTTGATGCCTCCACGCGTTCCTGAGAAAAAGAGTTTTGTCGGACAGCGAAGTCATCCTTTAAAGGTTTCCATTTTTCATTTTGAGGTACCTACGTCTGTTGTCTTTTCATGCCATAAAGGCTCCTACAAACAGGCGCGGCAAGCGACGCGACACAAAGACACCGCTCGTCGCGCGACGCGACGTACCTTTGTGTCGCATCGCGTGTCGCGCCTGTTTGTAGGAGCCTTAACGGCTAACAGATTTAGATGATTTGCATAAGGATAGGCCATGACCTGGGTTAGGACATATGATAAGTACTTTGAATCCCAGTAGTACATTCCTGTGGGATATTTTCCGACATTTACGCGTGCGAAGCCGCGGGCAAAAGCTACTTTTATTCTAAACTTATAAAACAACTCGCGTAAAGGCTCTTACAAACAGGCGCGACACACGACGCGACACAAAGACACCGCTCGTCGCGCGACGAGCGGTGTCTTTGTGTCGCATGGCGTGTCGCGCCTGTTTGAAAGAGCCTTAACGTGGATTATTTGTGTCGAACGCTCAAACTCAAACTCAAAGCATTTATTTCAAATAAACCAATTACAGGCACTTTTGAATTGTCAAGGGGTCGGTCAGTCAGAAAGATGAAGCTAGTTGCCCATTCCAAAGCGTAGTTGGTACCTATGGAGAAGAACGGGCAAGAAACTCCATGGACACTCTTTTAAATCACAATATGTTTACAAAATATTGGTTACATCATTCATGTTAAAGTTATAAATGTGAGAACGATGCACAACGATAAAAGCGTCCGTAATAAAAAATAAAACAATTCAAAAATCAAATTAAAAAAGCCATGGCAGCTAGAAGATGACCAGTCCCTACTGACAGCGCCCGTTCACGAACATGACGTATGGATTAGCACCATTCAGCTCAACCATTTTGAAGGGAGCTAAATGATCCAACACACACGCCACCGTCAGCGAGACATTAGAGTGAGCATGACATATTGTCAGCCGCAAGGGCACATTCAAGTCAATGAAAGACGTACCTAGTAAATGGTAGCTTTAAAGTAGGTACATAGTACTCACACATGTTATGAAATTATACAATTTGAAAGGGATTGAATTTATACAATGCAAAGATGAGTAGTTTCTAAATCTTCAGCAACTCCAACAGTATTTCCCAATGCTAATCAATTAGTTTATGCGCCCTTGTGGAGCAGGACCAGCGTTTAGCCAAGCATTTATATCAGCGATGTAATCCCCCAAATTATAATATGCTTGGCTGCATAGTGTGCGTTTTATATAAGATTTAAATTTCGTTTCATTCAGTTGAAGTATGTGGGGAGGTATTTTATTGTAACATTTTAAACAGTACCCCATGAAAGATGAGTCCACTTTAGCCAATCTGAAACCTGGTTGAACTAATTGGTCCCTATTTCTAGTGATATAATTGTGTCTTGCACCTCTTTTACTAAAAAGATGTAGATTTTTCCTTACGTACATAATGTTTTCATATATATATTGACAAGGTACCGTCATGATGTTAATATCTTTAAACAGTTCCCTTAGAGAGTCGCGCCTGCGGAGGCCATATATGGCTCTGATGGCTCTTTTCTGCAGAATAAAAATAGACTCGATGTCTGCAGTCCGACCCCATAGTAAAATACCATACGACATAATACTATGAAAGTAACTGAAATAGACTAGCCTCGCGGTATCTACATCAGTAAATTGACGTATTTTTCTCACAGCATATGCTGCTGAACTTAGCCGTCCTGAAAGGGATGTTAAATGAGGACCCCATTGAAGCCTTGAGTCGAGCGTGATCCCCAGGAAAACAGTTTTATCGACAAATTCTAGTCTCTCTTGATTCAATACTATCTCACAATTACTACTTTTGACATTTGGTAAAGAAAATCTTATGCATTTAGTTTTTTTACCATTTAATACTAAATTATTAGCAGTGAACCAATTTTGGACTTGCAACAGGGCGTTATTTACGTCGTCAAGATTTGATGCACGTCTATTAATTTTAAAAATTAAGGAAGTATCATCAGCAAATAACACCATTTGCGGTTGGGTTTTTAACAAATGGGGCAGATCGTTAATATATACTAAAAAGAGGAAAGGACCTAATATCGATCCTTGTGGTACACCCATTTTTACTTTTAAAGCAAGTGAATTGACACCATTTATTTGAACTTGCTGCTGTCTACCATTTAAATAAGATTTTACTAAACTAAGCGCAAGTTTTCCAAGTCCGTAATGCTCAAGTTTCGAGATTAAGGTTTCGTGGACGACGCAATCAAATGCCTTGGAGAGGTCACAAAAAATTCCTATGGCGTCTTGGGCCTCTTCCCACGCCGTAAATATGTGCTTTAATAAGGTGACACCGGCGTCAGTCGTACAACGCCCTTTGGTGAAACCATACTGTTGCTCATGTAAGATTTTATTGGTGTTAAAATGATTGAGCATTTGATTAAGCATTACTTTTTCAAACAACTTGCTGAAAACCGGCAATACGGATACGGGTCTTTAATTATTGGTGTCTTTACTGTCCCCCGATTTAAAAAGTGGTATTACCTTACTATATTTCATTAGATCAGGGAAGACTCCTTGATCCACACACAAATTAAATATTAAGGCTAAGTACGGCGCTATAGTCTCAATAATAGAGGTACAAACTTTGATAGACATTCCCCATAGATCTTCGGTTAACTTGATCTTTATTTGCTTGAAAGCTTTTATTACTGTTATGGGGTTTATATGTTTGAATTTAAATTCAATCGGACAGGATGAAACGTTTGCTCTTAATAAATCAATAGAACGCGAGGGCGAGGAATTTAAGGTTTCAGTAGTTATAAGTGGAATACTGCTAAATAATAAACTGATACCTATTAATTATCTAGTGGAGTAAATTATCTTAATTTAATTATGTAATAACATATAGTTTCGATCGGTTACCATGTCTGGTTTACCATTAATGTTCACCATTAAATGAAAAATTTCGGATGACCTTGTATGGTCCCTCATAGGTTTATAAGCCTAAATTGAAATTACTCACTAAATTATCGACTTCTTTAAAAAATTTCAATACAATTTTACCTTTACGTCTACTTTTAATAATTGTTCATACATTACCGTCCAGTATTACATAGAATAGGATTAATATTTGCACGCACTCATGAATACACATTGACGCACTTTTGAATAGCCGTAAAAACTCAAACTCAAAGCATTTATTTCAATTAAACCATTTACGGTCAGTCAGAAATATGAAGCTAGTAGCCCATTCCAAAGTGTAGTAGGTAGGTACCTATGAAGACGAACTGGCAAGAAACTCCACGTACACTATTTTAAATAAAAATTGTTACAAAATATTGGTTACATCATTCATGTTGAAATTATACATGTGAAAACAATGTAGAAAGACGTGCACGTTAGAAGCGCGTAATAAAAAGACAAAACAGAGAACAGTTCAAAAATTAAATTAAATTTAAAATAAGCCGTATACGTCGTCGTTGATATGGTTGTAGTTACCAATTTGTCACTTTACTTAATTATTGATTATCCTTGGTTGAATCACTAACTCGACAGTTGCAGTCCTTACATGCAACTGCAGGATCACGATCATTTCTGGAGCGATTAGACGAACACCTTAGAACATGCCTCGTTAGCTGCTCTCTCATCCAAGTTTGATGACATCTTTTGCACACCCGGTACAAAATATAGATGGTCTGAAGAAACAATATCGTGCATATGCTCATTAGCACAATGCTTATTGCTGATAAATGAAATATGAATTCCTCCACAGTGGCTGAATTTTGGCCTCCACCGGCACTATTCAGTAATTATTTCGTAACTTATTTTCATAAAGAATTTTGCCTAATTTGTTTCATTTTGATAATTCAACGACATTCATTGCGTTATTTACGTTATTGAGCAGATTTTTTTTTCCAACTTCTGAAGCAATGGATTAGAAATCTGTTTCAAATCGAAACAGATTGTGATTGTTTAGTATTACGCAATTAGGGTACTGCAGGTTTTTAATTTGCAAATAGTGTGCAAATTGCTGAGTATCACGCAGAGCACAGTCCAAACTAAACGCGAACATGATTCCTCGCTGGAATGGCAGGGTCTCCGTATAAGGACGGTATTTAAAGACACTAATGCGTATATTTGGTCCATTCAATGACAATATAAACACACACATCCTTACTGTAACATGTTTACATACTGCACCACATAATCACATAGAATAATGACATGGCAGCATGGAATTAGTATGTACTTTCATACTACTATTAAATGAGCATTCTCTATTTTCAACAGACAGAGCTCGGTCGCCCAGGTACTTATTATGAGTCCATTTGTTCTAGTGATGACTGTTATACAGCATGTATCAGAAAGGTGTGGTCATATTATAGGTTTTTGTACAGACACTGATCTAATTGCGTAATACACGATCAATCACAATCTGTTCGATTTTAAACAAATTGCTGATCCATTGCTAAATACATTAAAAATAAAAAAATTGCTCAACAACGTAAATAAAGCAATGAATGTTGTTGAAATGTGAAAATTAAACAAATTAGTCATAATCGTTTACGAAAATAAGTTAGGTACAATTAGGGTACAGAGATGTTGCGGGTATTCGCATCCGCATTCGCACTTGCGGAGCTTCTGCATTTATTTAGTTCTCCGTATCCGCATTAATCAATGCGGAGGTCATGCGGATAGAGATGTGGGTGGTAAAGGGTGAATATAAGTAAAATCATAATCAACAAAATGGAAACTACAATCATTTAAATTATGAAATCTCAAAACGGCTATTTGACACTTCCCATGACCCAAGGGCTGGTTTTTACCTTGGCCAGAGGCTAAACATTGCCATACAACGTGGCAATGCAGCCAGTCTCTTAGGTACATTACCAGTCGACAGCGATGCGGATGAGTTTTTCGAATGAGTTTTGTGAATATTTTTAGTTAAGTTAGTATGCCTTTAATTTTGTTATTTTTATTCTATAATGTTGAAATTACACCAGCCTGTATCACCTATTAAATGTATGATAGAGTATTAAATAATTTCAATTAAAATTTTCAATATGGCTTTACATCGTCACATTTTCACGAAATTGTGATAAATCCATGAAACACATTAATTGAAAGAGCTCTATTGATATTTAAATGATTGAAATCTAGTAATTGTTTTATTAAAATTACCGCGAATTGAATTATTATGATCAACATATAATGAAACAGCGCTGTAATTTGCGAAACATGTAAGATTTTTGAAGTGAAAACTTCTTTCTCGCGTTGGGCATTTTTGAGATGGGACTAAACCATTGATTTCGCGACACCATGGCGACACCTCATTTTTGTAAATGCGATTGTGCTCTTTATTAATATTACGTTACGGATCAATGCTCTATGCAAGTATTTTTACTTTAAAGATTTTGTAAACGCGATTGTGCTCTTTATTTATATTAGGTTACGGACTAATGTTCTATATAAGTATTTTTCTTCCACCAAGGTTCAAGTTTTCACTTCTGTCGGCACTCCCAGAGTGCCACCATTTTTATTTTTTGACTGATCCCGTAGGGAAGCTCGTAGCTAAGTAATAACAAACCGCAAAAAAACGTTTTTTCTTTCTTTCTAACAACCGCACGGTTCGATCCATCAGGTTAAGCTACGCTTGCCGGGGTTGTTCCGTAGATGGGTGACCATCTTAACATTCCGAGACTCCTCCGTGCCTCGAAAAGCACGTTAAACCGTTGGTCCCGTCCGTCATTTGTAGATCTTTGACAGTTGTTAAGGGTCGTCAGAAGCCCTAAAGTCTGACAACCAGTCTTACCACTTTACTTTTCTATTTTCTTAAGTACCTGGTAATTATTGAAAGACCTACACTGTCCTCCCATACCTAGTCACACTGTTATTTGAAAGAATTTTAAAAGCCAATTATTTTTAAAAGAGTAACCGTGGAGTTTCTTGCCGGCTCTTCTCCATAGGAAACGACCAATTGGAACCGTACACCTAGCTTCTGACGTTTCATAAGTGCCCATATAGGTTTATCTGAAATAAAAATATTTTGAATTGAATTGAACCAAGGGGTATCGTATTTTCCAGTTACTGGGTTGTGGAGGTCAGATAGGCAGTCGCTCCATCTAAAATACGGTATTCAGCTGCATATGGTTAGACTGGAAGCCGACCCCAACATAGTTGGGAAAATGCTAGGCAGATTTTTGCTTTGACGGATCCCTTAAAAAAACTTGAGATCCGCATGCGCGGAAGTGAGCCACCAAAAATCTGTATCCGTAGATGTTAAAAAATCTGTATCCGCAACATCCCTGGTACAGGACTGTCATACTATTATCAACTGTCTCATACAAAACTTTAATACTTACTCGACCCAAATGTATAGGACGACTAATTATTTTTCTGCAAATTCTTGGTACTTATTCATACCTCTTCCAATAGAAATATTTTCCAGGTAATACAATAACATACACAGGTACAGTCAATTAGCGAAAATTTTAAGCAATTTTTAAATAACCTTCCTCTATTGTGGGCATGATGTCACTCTCTTTCGAACTATCATTTTCATTTAAATCTAGCTGATCCGACGGCTGTCCAAATTTCAATAATATATGTATACAAAAAAGGACGTTCAGTTTTTCCCATTGATCATGGTTTTTCCCGAATTTGAAGATTTTCCGGGACTCTTTTCCAATTTTTCTTTCCGTAAAAACCTAAATCGGACTATTACAAAAAATTGAAACAAAAATTAGCCATATCGTACCAGCGGCTTTCAAGTGATATGCTTACCAACGAACAGCATTTCATTTCTATCATTATTTATATACTTCTCAGTGTGATTTTCTACGGGAGAGAGATAATTTAATATAAGTGGAGTTTGTTGCGCCACTTCTTCCCAGCAAAAGGCACTAGGAAGTGGTGAAGGTGGACGTTTTGGGGGACATTCTTATGTAATTTTGACGTTCGAAAAGTGCTGACTCTCAGCCTAGTTTGAATGAATGACTTTTGAATTTGAATTTAGTGTGTCAAACTCATGTGTGAGTGTAGTGTGGTGTGTGGTGTGTGGTGTGTGTTATAGTGCGTGAGAGTGTGAGTTTTTGTTCCCATTATGTTTCAGTTGTTGATAGTGTGTCCTTTTAATGACGAATGACGAAATATATATATATTTCATATATTGAAATATATAATATATATATATATATATATATATATTTAAAAACCATTCATTCTTTAGTATCTATTTTCTTACAGCTAAATGACGCATATTAATACCGCAACGTTTGCAGACTTTATTTGGGTGTTATTGTGTGAGTAGTTCTGAGAGCGTCTAGTTAGCATTGACGTGCTGTCAGGTATTGGGATTCCGTTGTGAAATCTTTTGTTCCTATTTTGTAACGTAGTCAGAGTTATAATACAGGCGTATATAATGAATAGTCGACAGACTTTGAGTACTCTTGTTTTACGGTAGCTAGTCAGTCGAGAATCGGCAAGGCTTCCTATTTTAAGAGTTTTATTTATTACCTACACATGTCATAGTTGTAGTTGCCTCGTATGTCTTGTGGTTTCAACCGCTACTGATGAGTATGAGGTCCTGGGTTCGATTCCCGGGTCGGGCAAAGTGTTATTGGGTTTTTCATCTGGAATTACTCAATAGCAGCCCGCAGTTTTCATTTGGGCCCGGTTGATGGCAATAGGCTTGCTCCGACATGGCACTTAAACAGAACTGGCGAAATGTGGGTACTTCGTGGAAAACTGGCTGTTGATATCTAGATAGGTAATAGTTGTGTCTTAACGTTTAGACACTTAGGTTTACATAATTGTATTTTGACATACTGATATTCTGTAGCCATACCAAATTGAAACAGATGATGATCACATTTAAATGATATCTGTCACACTTGTGTTTCTGATCGTGGCGGACGTTCACAAACACAAGACCTCCGCGTTGGGACTTAACTTCAAACTTGTGAAATTAGTTGAGCTATTAGCAATTCGAAGTTTATCACGATTATCACTTTCATGTGGATTTTGGTTTATAAAGTAAGAGGAGTTTGTAGTACTTATTCTAGCTAGAATCTATCTCAATGAAGCATTACTGTCGAACGTTTCTCTGAAATCCAAACTATTTAGTTTGTATTAAATATCAATGCAATATTTGACTGAAAATCATTATTCCTATTGAGTAGGTATTCAGGTTGAGTGGCATCCGCTTCAATTATCTCTACAGTATTCTCTTGTTCTGACAGATCTTAATTAGCGAGAGGAAAGCTCAATATTTGTTATAGTAAACATACATTGTTATGTCTACCTATTCTTAGTACAGGATGAGGGGATGGAAACACTAAGTATTCCCGACTAAGATATAATATTTTTTAGACTCTTCAAAGCTTTGATATTCTTTAAAATATGTTGATACTAATAATCTCGTCTCGTCTCGTCTCTCTGCGTCCAGCGCTCGGTGTGGCAAAACGCCGTGTTTGGGTTCGCGACAAGTCAATCGTCATCTTGAGGATACCTCGTTGAGAGATAAAACACGTGCCGATTTCTTACAGAGTTTTTATGGCTCTTTATGAATAGTTAAGCAGAACAGCTTACTAAAAATATCAACGTCTTTTGTGTTTTATAATGGATTTTCGCAATGTCACGCCTGAATTATTTAACTATCTGATACTATTATTGCAAATACAAAGAAATTTTTCGAACATATGAAGTAATAGAGTAACAATAGCCTTCAAAATGATTCAGATTTTGATTGGAAGTGTGTTACGCAATTTGGATGCTGGTATAACAGTAGGTAGGTACGTTGTAAATGATCGTGGATACGATGATTGATAACATATCTTCATCTCTGAAGGAATACATACCCTCACTTACACTCACACCACACACTCACTCACCTTAACTGTTTTTGTATGTGTAATTTATGTTATCATTTTTTTTTGTACTTAAATTATTGTAAATTTTATATGAACTATGAATAAAAATATTGCGCTAGCAGAACGTATTAAATTGTTAATTTTGTGTGTGTTTGGGTCACCAAGATAGAGGCTGTGCATAGTTTGGGACCCGCTATCTAATATTCTAAATCTTCTGTTAGTGAGAATTTCATACCACGCTAGGTTGTATATTTAAAAACTTTGTGTAAGCTAAATAAATTAATTTGAATTTGAATAACATATGATGATTGATAAGGTATTTTTTTTGAGTTTTGGCATTTCTAGTAACTAGGTAGGTAATCTAAACACGGTTGGTTCGAAATCCTTTTTGATCCTTGTGAGAAACAGAATTAGTATCATTTCTTTTTTTGTCTGAAATGCCCATTTTCTTGTTTACTCTAGTTTTTTCAAAATCTGTGAATGCTAAAAAAAGCTAAAAAAAGTTAAATATAGTGGAAACTTAACTTTTTGTAGCAACGTTTTCCTGTAGCTACAGCGAATAAGGTACTTATCCTTAATATACCCTGTATATTCTAAAAGTGTATTTTTCTCAAGAGCGTTTGTGTGTGTGTGTGTGTGTATGATGTGCTCCCTTATACCTCGGAGATAGATTTCTAGAAACTACTCAGGTCTTGAAAGTATAGTTACGCAATTTTGTGTCCATATAAATGTTTTTCTTTCTTTCTTTCGTGCTCGTGGCTAAGTAATAACAGCCGCACGGATCGATTTGTGAGTTGGTCCGTGGATGGGTGACCATCTTTACATACCTAAGCTTATGTCAATCCTGTTGAAGGGCGATATAGAAGTACGAAACGCTTTGGAAGCGATTACTACTTGTCTAAGCCGTCTATCACGTTAGTACCTATTCTGTGCCTCTGGCAACGCAACGAAATGTATCGAACAGGGATGAATCGTAATTCATCAGAATACACAGTCATCATAGTTCTTAACATTATTATCATTAGCAAATGATCTAATTAGTTTTAGAGTTTATTTATTCATTAATAGTAGTTATTTAAGTTATGATAAAACTAAAAGTGTAATATCCTAACTTGACTAAAACTAAACTAAAATTATACTAAAATATGGCGTCGAAAAATTCCTCCGCGTCGCTGTCGACTGGTAATGTACCCAAGAGACTGGCAGCATTGCCACGTTGTATGGTAATGCTTAGCCGCTGGCCAAGGTAAAAGTCAGCCCTTGGGTCACGGGAAGTGTCAACCAGTCGTTTGGAGATTTTATTGAACAGACCGTGAGCACTCGGACCCCACGGCCCTGGGGTTTAAACCCCAAACAGCTCGAAAATATAGTGACCTATAAGGTTATTATACTTTCGCCGCTTGAGGTTTTACGCGCCGCAGCGGCAGAACCAGCACAGCACGCTGAGCCAGGAAGATGAGATGGCGCTAGAGTATCGACACACGTTGCATCCCACACTAAAGGCCTACCCACCTTCCATAGAAATAAAGATATGCCGTCCGGTCTCTTGCCATCGTCGCGTGCCAAACTATTGGGTTCTAATACAGCTGAAACGCCGACGGTGACAAGAGCTCGTCGGATGACGTCATTAATGTTCGCGTGCTGTGCTAAGCGACCCGCACTTCGGCTGCAAGACAGGCCGTGGTGTCCGAGGCTGTTGACATCTTCGCCACAGTGACAGCGATGAGGAGAACAACAAGGAGCTCCTAGTCGCAGGGATTTTTAGATAATTATTATAGATGACCTGAGTCAATAGAGGAGATTATGTCAGAGAAAGAGCAACTATATGACTCTGTAATGTGTATGTATTAAGGCCCTGTATAAAAACAAACCTGTTATATACAGAAAGAAAGAAAGATAATTATCAATCTGCCTAGCCTTTTCCCAACTATGTTGGGGTCGGGTTCCAATCTAACCGGATGCAGCTGAATATCAGTATTTTACATGGAGCGACTGCCTATCTGACCTCCACAACCCAGTAACTGGGTAAAACGATACCCGTTGGTAAGACTGGCTATCAGAGTTTCGGGTTTCTGAAGTCCCGTATCAACTGTCAAAGAGCCACGAATAACAGCCGGGACCAACAGCTCAATTGAGTTCTGCCATTTTATGGTATTGGTCGAAGTGACTGTACTTCTGATAATATTCAGTGAATTCTGAATTCCTTTCGTTTTTGGAAGTTAAGGCGGGCTGATCATTTTTTTTCCATATAAATGGTATCTACATTTTTTCGCTTGGGCCGATATTTTTAAGATTATTTTGATAGTTTATCAAATAAGACGTATAAAAATTTATTCTAATGCTTCCGCTTTTTCGTTTTTTCAACTTTAGTGAGTATCGTGTGTTTCTGGCGAAAATTTTGCGTAGAGTTCCACCGTCAGACGTCCGTCGCTGTCAGCAGACAGCGACCTACTGGCTGATTGGTCGAATGCGAACCTCCCTACCCTCGTTCCACAAACCGATTAGTAATCCGTCCGTCTAGACGGACGGTATTTTCACGTCAAAGGAAAATTGCGCGGCTGCTGCGCCGGGGTTTGACTTCCAGGTTGAACAAGGTTTCAAGCACGGAGTCTGGATTTTTACCCTGTTAATGACAAAAATGGTTGCCCCACATTTTTAACCGACTGTATTTTTTTATATTTGTTACTTCAGAACTTTCGACTGGGTGAACCGATTCTGATGATTCTTTTTTTATTTGAAAGCTGGTACTTCCCGTGTAGTCCCATTTCAATTTGGTCTAGTTCTGATAATAGCATCCATGAGAAAATCATATAAGTCTTAAATTTGCATTAAGTATGTGAGCGACAAATGGACGAATAACTCAATATCGCGCCAACCGATGTCGATGATTCTTTTTTTATAGTAACTCATGCAATTTTTCTTGGTAAGCCTCATTTGGTGAAGTGGAAACTGATGATGAAGACGACAAATGGCCACCGGAATTACTCAATAATAAGTATTTCACGGGTTGCGATTCGATTACTTTAATATGGCTGAGATGCAATTTATGCTCGTCACAATGCATATGGAGAAGTGGAGCTGATGGTTAAGTACCAGGAGAACTCCTCAACGATTAACGTCCCTGTATCGGGAAAAGCAATATTTTGTAAAAGGTGATGAGCAGTTGAGATTAAGTTGTTGTAACTTAGGTAAATTACAAACTACCCACTAAAAAGCGAGAAATAAAAACTTTTATACAAAAAAAAAAAAAACAACCGACTTCCAACAAAACACTACAAAGTGAAAAATAACTTAAATTTCGGAAGTCGGTGGCAAATAACTAAAACCAAAGACACCGACTTTATGCGTTTTATCTAAGTATGTTTTTATTAATTATGATAAAACAAAAAAAACGTATCTAATATTTTTTGTTATTTTTACTGGCGGACTAAATACATTTTTTTAACTCAGGCAATAGGGATGCCTATTGTCATAGAGCTGATTGTCGTCCAGGAAAGTAGGTAAATACTATCACCGTACCTTTTTCCTGTCATCTGTGTTGGCTCTGGTGTACGCGAAGGTAACCACTTAATATATGATGATTGTTGCTATGGTTTCTATCCAATAACATAAAAAAACCCAGACAAGTGCAAGTGAAGTGCCAACGGTCACCAACCGCGTCCCGATAGAGGTGCACTTGGTGATTTAACAACCGTGCAGATGGTGGTTTATGACCAAATTTCAAACAGCTCTGCCTGTCGCCAACCAAGGTCACCTATCACCTCTGTCGGGGTCACGGTTAGCAGCCGTGTAGCAGGCACTTAAGACTAGTGCTTTGAGGGTACCGTGTGAAAGCTGTGCTCGGCTATCAATCGAATAACAAAGTAGGGACCGTTTTTTTTTCTTTAATAGTACGTAATCCCAAAAACATTAATGTTTTTCTTACATCCGTTTTGTTAATTCAGAGACTCGTTGATATTTCACATCTTATCGTTCCTTAGGTATTGCAAAGTATTAAGTGCCTATCTACTGAGCTATAAAATAAATCCAATTTCATAGTCAGTTTATTTTCAATAATTCTTGATGTAATCAAAATGTTAATTTTCGACTTTCATTCATTATTTTGTGCAAAATAAGGGTGCTCGAATGTTCTGCGCGAATATAATTGGATCCGAAATGCGAATAACTGTAATACATTTTTGTTTTTATTTGTTTTGTCTAGAGGGTGACGTCAACACAATTTTCTGACTAAGAATTGGCCTCAAATGTCATGAATTAACTAAATAGTCATTCAATAGGGTAATTTGATGTTTAAGAGTTGTATTGTTGATTTTAATTCTGTAAATACGTATTTATTACGGTCACGAATCATATTTCTATACAAACTCATAACCTGATATCAATATCAGGTTACTAATCAGTAAATTGCAAAAAAACGTGAGAAAATATGAATTTCGCGAGCTACTCTGGTTTTGCCTTAAAACTGATGCCTTTTGGTGAGACTTCGGTGAGTAGTTTGCAAGTTAATTGTCAATAAAATATGCGAAAGTTGCTGTCAAAGGTTATTTTTAAAGAACAAAATTACTATAAATTATCGATTTATAAAATAAAAAGGAGCACACAGTTATCTCGCTATAAACTACCGACAAGAAGAAACGATGTATGTCGTAAGAAATTTCAATCTAATACCAGTCAAAGACTAACTAAATTATATATTTATTTAATTGTTTACACTGCATGCTTCACAGAATTTTAAAAGTGCAGTCGTTCACGAACATCTAGGTAATTGCGCAAAAAGTATACAAACCATAGTGAGAGAAGGAAATTCACGTTTATTCTTATTGTAAACATGTTTTATTATTGTTTCCTCTTAAGTTTAAACCTTAAGTCACATTTTCTTGACACATGCCGGAAAATGTGAATTCGACTTTTGTTTCTTCCCCCATAGCTATGAAGTTTGCCATACGACCACAAATGAATAAAATAGGCTAAACTAATTGTTCCAAGGAAAATGAAACAAAGTTACAAAGTATCACTGTTTCGATGAAAAATGGTTTTGAATGTTTTCGCCGTATTCCTCAATTTTAATATTATTTGTATATTTTGACTCGTATTTAAAAACATACAGGTTACATCTTGAAACGGTTTTATCAGTGAAACATCATCTTACTAATGTAATTTACAAACAACAACAACAACAATAACAACACAACAACATCAAAATTTATTAAGTACTCTTAAACTTACTTCAGACTAGCTTTGCCAGCGGCTTCGCCCACGTGATATTTTTATAAATTATAGCGTATGCTACTCAGTGATAATATAGCATTCAATTGGAGAAATAATTTTTTAATCAGTCCTGTATTTTTTGAGTTAAAGACTCATTACAAACAAAAATACAAACATACAAAAAAAAAATATTTTCTCTAAATAATATTACTATATACAAAGACTATAGGTACATAGGATGCATACTATACCTACTAATAAACTCATTGAATTGTTATTTTCAGCTCAAAATCTGCATTACATGTCTCATGTTTAAACTGGTAACATGTTCAGGTGGATTCGAAGATACGATGAAAATGGTTAAGAAAAATGAAGATACAATAGGACTTAGTAAAGTAGTTCAGTACATATTAGATGCAAAGCTACGCTCAAGCAATAGAAGAACCCTGAACTCTGAAAGTTTGGATAAAGCTAAGAAGTTTTATGATTTCATGAGAAGCCATAAGGAATCAAAGAGCATCGCGAGAGATGGAGGAACGGACCACGCAGAAATGGTCGAAAATGAATTAAAGGTCGCATTGACTAATAAGAAATCAGCACTGTATGACAGACCGTATATACAAAAGCAAGGAAGAAATGACTTCCTTGTAATACACCCTGAAGTCATCGACCCTTTTGTGACTGTGGTACCTAACCATATCTACTACAACATTGAGAAGTCTTGCGTCAACTGGTTGGACGACTGCAGCTTAATCGGATTAAGGGAGAGGCTGTTAAAGGGTTCCTAAGCCTAAAATATAATATATAAATAATAACATATATTTCTTATACAAAAGTCTGCCATTAAAATCTAGTTCTTCAGATACTAAAATGGATGAATCAGTATTGTGCCGAGCTGTCCCTAATAGTACATTTATACTTCTGGTTATACTTAATGTATTTTAGTCTCGTTTTACGTCGTAGTAATTCTGACATGATTCGTTCAGTAAAAGTATGTAACCAAATTGTCAAGAATAAACACCCCTCAATCGATTTGTTTGCAAGCAGCTAAGCGTCCATTTCTACTGTTTTATCTTAACACTACAATATTGTTTCTGATGCATTTCAATAGCGGTTTTGCATGCATCTTTGCCTATGCAGGTACTTAATTTAAAATAGTTAATTCAAAGTTATACTTAGTTAATGTGATAGTTTACGATTAGTTAATCAATTTGAAAATTTGTACAACAATAGTCTATTGCTAACCGTGGAGGCTTGTAAATGGCTTGTCGTCAATTACTTCAATGATATTTTTGTATTGATCGATGTTAGCCACCCAACACAATAAAATAAAAATCTCGAAGAACGTTGTCAAAACAATGCTTGAATTTTCAAGCATAACTTAGAAAAATTAATAGATACTTGATAACCATTAGGACTTCAACCTTGCTTCTACTTTTGTTCATGTACTTACCTAGTTTGAAAACTACAAAACATGAGTAGTAAACATTTAGAGTATAGCCACGCTAAGTCTGCAAATTTAAAAAAACAGTGGAATTTGAAAAGCTATAGACGCCAACACCATCCTGTCCTACGAAAAAGAATTTGATACTTTGTTTGTCTTTTTGTTTTTGATAGGTAATTTTGTTTATATTCTGATTTATTCCTAGCAAAGAATACTCACTTTAGCACGATGCGGTGTGGATTTGATACAGTTTTGCCATCGTATGGAGGTAGAGCATAGGTACACCATAGTTTATTACACATAATCTGAAAAAATCAAAAGGCAAAATATCAAAAGCATTAGATCTACTTACAACCCCGAAATTGATACAACTGACTGATGTAAAAGATTACCATATATAAAACTTTTTGGGGTTGCCCATTTAGTCTATTGCAGACTTAGCGTGGCCAGACTACCAACTTGTTAAAATATTAATTGAAATCTGAAGTGATTTCATTATTTACTTAAAAAGTTACATCACATACCTATAGGTAACTGAATTTCAGTGCGCGTTATGTAGCGCGTAGATTCGTATCGACCGGTCCAGTGAGAAAAACCATGTTATTCGAGAGGTCTCATGCCATCTCGTAGTACACAATAAACTTCGCACAATTGCACCAAACACGCACGGGTCGGTCCATCAGGTTAATCCACGCTTGCCGGGGTTGTTCCGTGGATGGGTGACCAACTTTACATACCGAGACTCCTCCGTGCCTAGGCAAGCACGTTAAGCCGTTGGTCCCAGCTATCATCTTTGACAGTCGTTACGGGTCGTGAGAAGCCCGAAAGTCTGCCAACCAGCCTTACCAAGGGGTATCGTATAACCCATTTACTGGGTTGTAGAGGTCAGATAGGCAATAGCTCTATGTAAAAGGCGCGGCGCGACTCTAATAAAACAACCTCTAAGAAAACTTCCCAGAAGAACAACTACCGGTGTCGCATCACGCCTGTTTGCTGGTGCCTTTAATCATCTTTTGTGTTGATCATGCTTCTTCAGATATAAGTACCTATCCCTTTATAAATAAGTTTAGGTAACTAAGAGCAAACTCTTATTAATTTATGGTATCTTTAATAAGGGGCCGTGGACGAAATCGACTGATTTTGATCAATTTTGTTCATCGGTTGTGAAAAAGGGAAAAGGAATTTAAACAACACTATTTGTGATTTGAAAAGTCGAGTTCTTTGTTTTGCATGTGGCACAAAGGGATTTTACAAATAAATTTAGTATTCATGGAAAATTACTAATATTCGCAACTAGTTTTCAGTAAAATGAAGCGAGACTGACGTTTGATCATTTTGTTACAATAAACTACTTAATATTTTCAACATTATTATATGGTCTACTTGCATGTGGGTGAACCATTTTTTTCAACTTCCCTACAAAATAAAGCAGAAAATAATGTTATAAAAACCATATTTTTTTAAACCCGGTCTGTGATGTAATTTTCCCTATTATTTAGCAAACCATATCAAGAAATTTTTAAATCACTCATTAATCTTCAGTTATCCTTGAGATAAAAATCAAAATTGTATTTTATGGTTATCCAATATCTTCATTAAATAAAAAGAAGGCGAAAAATACCATATTTCCGAGAGCACAAAAGTGATGCAACTATTAAAACAGATGCTGTGACTGACACGAACCAAAAAAACTGTACTTTTATAGTCAGACAGATGTAATCTTTCAATTATTTTAGCTTTCTCACAATTAGATAAGTAATTTACAAAAAAGCGTTTTTTCCGTGCACGGAGCCTTAATTATACAAATTTTGAGTAAACTGCGTCCCTCTTACTTTTCAATTTAAAAGTTTCTGCGTAGGAAACACGACATAATCGGTAATGAGTTGTCCGCTAATAACTCAGGTTACCTATTTACTCGGGATTGGACCGAAAATATGCGATTTATTACTCTTTATTTTCGCTCGATAGGTTTTACTGAAGGTTCCTATTCGGTCCTTTGCTTTGGACTGTACTAATAAGGCTAACAAGATTCCGCTGCGGAAAAACCTGCTTAGCTTTTTACGCCAGCTGTTACTGAATCCCATAGAATCCTGAAGAGTGCATGAAAAGAAAACAAGGGGAAAGAACAAAGGACACAGTTGGTAAACAAATAAAGTTGGACACAATTAAAAAAAACCGGCCAAGTGCGTGTCGGACTACGCACAATGTAGGGTTTCGTAGTTGGGATGAATTTATCCCAAATACAAACTTAACATTGTAGTTGAAATACATGTTCTACAAACTTATATTTGCAGTTGGAATGTATGGGACATTCTGCAAATATAAGTTTGTGCGCACAATATTGATAGATTTACCATGTTATATTAAAGACCATAGACATCTGATAAGTTTTCCTGTAATCTATGAGTAAAGAACCATTTTCAGTATTTTTTTCAAAACTTAGGCTCAGTAGTTTCGGAGATAATGGTCAATTTTCATCTTTTTTTTTTAAATATCTTTAAATTTATGTATTTTAAAATTATAAAAACAAAAATTGAGATCCTCGTAATAAGCCCTTTTATTTGATTTGTCGCACGATACTGTTTAAAAAACTTTTTTTTTATTATTTGCCCCCAAAAGTGACCCCCGTATTCAAAATTTATTTAATTACGGTACACGTCCGTGTTTGGGTCACAGAAACACATATGTGTACCAAATTTCAACTTAATCGGTCCATTAGTTTCGGAGCAAATTGGCTGTGACAGACGGCCAGACAGACAGACACACGTGTGATCTTATAAGGCAGGGGTGGCCAACCAGTCGATCGCGATCGACCGATCGATTGCGGCTATTAGTCCAGTCGACCGTGGCGAAAAAATTATATTAGTTAATATACCTAAATATATTTTTAAAGTAAAAAATTGGTAGTACAGACCACGCAACGTAATCACCAACTGCTGCGCGCATCTTGTTATTTATCCTCTCTTCTACGCAGTAGCTCAGACGGAATTATTATTATGGTATTTAAATTTAATTCTCTCAGGTGAGTTCCTGGTATTTTCAGAATCTTACGGGTGTGAACCAAGGTGAGATTCTAGTTATTATTCTGAGAAGCTAAATTGCTCTGTACTGCAGTGAAATTATTATCTAAGTCAAGTTGTAAAAATTTTCTTACTATGCGGCAAGTGTTTAATATGGCAGCTTTTTGTAGTGTTAGGTATGTGTATTTGGATAGATTGAGTGCACTAAAACTATTGAATATTTGTTTCGGGATAACACCTGTTGTTGATATTACTATTGGGACTATAGTGACTCTATTCATTTTCCAAACTCTGGTGATTTCTTCTTGTAATTCTGTATACTTCCTAATTTTTTCTGTGATAGTTTTTTGTATGTTATTAGTGTTTGGGACTGCTATATCTATTATAAATGTGTGTTTGCTTACTTTATCAACTAGTGTTATATCAGGTCTGTTGTTATATATGGTGTGGTCTGTAATTATTGTGCGATCATAATATATTCTGTAGAATTGGTTTTCTAAAACAGGTCTAGGCGTGTATTTATAATATGGTGTGTAGGGATCTTGCATGAGTTTAAGTTTAGTTGCGAGTTTTTGGTGTATGATATTAACAAGTTGATTATGCCTATGCGTATAGTCGTTTTGGGTTAGTGTGATACAAGCTCCTGTGATATGTTGTATTGTTTCCGGTTTGCTGTGACATTTTCTGCATAAATCGTTTCTTACTGTACTATCTTTTATTATGTATTTTTTATAATTTTTTGTATTTATGACTTGATCTTGAATGGCTAACATAAAACCTTCTGTTTCAGGAAACAGCTCACTTAACTCAAGCCATTTGTTAGAAGCTTCTTTATCTATATATGTTTGGTGTAAATCGTTGGGATGTCTTCCATGTAGTTCTTTTTGTCTCCATTTCCTGTGTATCTCTTCTCTATGTCCCGCCTTATCTTCTGTCTCAATATTGCTGTCACCGCTAAGGTTCAGTGGTGTATACTGTTTGTCTATCTCTATAATTGTTTTGTGTAATTGGCTGTTGTTTTTCTTGCGGAAGAAAAATTGTTTTAAGCTTATGACTTGTCTTTTATGAAGATGGGATATTTCGATTAGTCCCCTGCCACCTTCTTTTCTGGACATTATAACTCTCTCTATTGCTGATTTAGGATGGTGATATCTATGTTGTGTCAGTATGGTTCTTGTTTTGACTTCGAGAGCATGTAATTCTGTGTTAGACCATTTTATTACACCGAAAGAATAAGTGAGTATAGGAATCGCGAATGTATTTATGGATTTAAATAAATTTTTACTAGACAGGTGCATTTTGCATAACGAATGTATTCTACTGTTGTATTCTTTTTTCAGTTTATCCTTAATAGTCCTATGTTCTAACAGTCGTGCTTGATTGTAACCTAAATATTTATATAGTTCTTCGTCTTTCATCGCTTCAATTACTTCTTCGGAGTCTGTTGAGTAGTTTCCTTTTATAATCTTACCTTTATTTATATTTAGTTTCCGGCATTTATCTAGTCCAAAATCCATTCTTATGTCTTTCGAAAATGTTGTTGTGATGTTTAATAAATCGTGTAAATCTGTATTTTTATTAGCATATAGTTTTAAATCATCCATATAAAGTAAATGTGTAATTTGATGCAATATCGACCTGCCGTTCTTAATATCAAAGCCTAATTTCGATTCGATTAATGCATGAGAGAGTGGATTCAGGGCTAGACAAAACCATAGAGGGCTTAATGAGTCCCCTTGGAAAATACCCTTTTTAATCGCTATTTCATCTACGGATAAGTTTGTTGTTTTAGTTTGTAATTTTAGTGTCGTTCTCCAGGATCCCATTGTATTTTTAAGAAAATTTATAATTAATGGATTGATTTTATATATGTTTAATACTTCGATCAACCATGAGTGCGGAACACTGTCGAATGCCTTCTTGTAATCTATGTAAGCTATGAATAAGTTCTTTCTAGATCTCTGGACGTATTTTAAAATAGTGGAATCTATAATTAATTGCTCTTTACACCCCATATGACCACGCCTGCATCCTTTTTGTTCTTCAGTTAGGATATTGTATTGTTCAGTGTGTTTAATAATTTTGTTAGTTATACAGGACGTTATGATTTTATATAATGTTGGCAGGCAAGTGATTGGTCTATACTGTGAAGGATCCTGGGTTCTGCTTGATTTTGGGATCATATATGTGATCCCCTTAGTCAAAAATTCTGGAATATTTTGATTGCCTTTTAAAATATCATTTATTTGCTCTGCTAACGTTATATGAAGTGAGTGAAGCCTTTTTATCCAAAAATTGTGTATACCATCTATTCCTGCTGCTTTCCAGTTATGTGTTTTATTTATAATTGTATTTATTTCGAGAGCATCTATATCTTCAAACGGCATTTCGTTTATAGTTTCTGATCGGACTCTTTCTTTTTGTATCCATCCAGCTTCTTTGTTATGTTCAGTGCTGTCTGACCAGATTCCTTGCCAGAATTCTTTTAAAGACTCTTGAGATGGAGGGTTAAGGATAGTCATATTGTCGCCTTTAACTTTTCTATAGAATTGTTTCTCACTTCTTTTAAATAGTCTATTGTTATCCTTTCTTTCTTTGGCTTTTTTATATCGTGCTAGTCTATGGCTCTTCACTAGAAGCTTTTGTTTTAACGTATCTAGGTGATCTTCTATTCTCTTATTAAAGTTTTCATGTGAACTGTGTTGTTTAGTATTTTTAATGATCAGTTTGACTTTTTTTACAAGTTTTCTTGACGTGTTGCCGTTTTTATATTGTGTTAGTCTATTTATGTCTTTTCTTAGCTGATCTATGTCCGTTTTTAATCTTTTTTGCCATGGTGGATCGTTTATTATTCTATTATTATTACTAGTTCTATCTATATTTATTTTTAATTTAAAGTGAATTGCAACTGTAATAGCTACAGAATAGATTAAAGAATGTGTGTCGCTTAAGTTCTCTAGGGATGATATTTTAGGAGGAATAATTTTTTGATTAAACATACTAATGGTATCTGACAATTGACGAGATGGTCTAATTTTTGGTAATAAAGGTCTACACGCAGGATCCATTCCGTTGTATTTTAACATATTTGATTCTAATTCGTTACTTAATGATTAAGGAAGGATCAAACGCAATATCATTCTGTGTTGATATTAATGTGAGATTATCTGTAGTATATTGATTGTTGTGCTGTGTGGGTGTGGTTAGTTCTGTGGCAAAATATTCAATACCTGAACTAGTGTCGTGTTCTATGGAAGGATTATATGTTGTAAGCGACTGGGTTATCTGTAAAGTGTTTGGTAATTGTGTGAGATTCATCTTTTCTTCTTCTTCATTTTTTAGTTGTTCTGCAATTTCAAATCTAATTCTATTTAAAGTGTCGTCTGATAGCAACTTGTTTCTGATAATAACCCGTCTTTGGTCTGCTATTCTTTGTCCTGTTACATTAATTTCTGGGTATTGTAATTTAAAATTTTCGAATAATTTTGTGCAATACATGGTTCTGTCCTCTTCAAGTTTCGTAATATGATAGTAAGTGCGCATGATGAATATGTTCATATCTTCAGTCCATTTCATGCGCACTCTGTGTTTTCCTGCTTTGGTGGTCGCAGGCTGAGAAGCTAACGCCGCTTGCGAATCATCCAAGGCGGATGTTACTGCTCTACTGTCATCACTATTGTCTAGTCTGTCTGTCGGTTCGGCTGTAGTATTTTTGTCGGGGAGAACCCGCCTGCTCAGTCCCCCACCGCCGATGGGTCGCATGCTGAGACACCCAGCATCGGCCCCAGGTGCGCCCCGACGATTGCCCTCGGGTAGCGGTCCTATACGTATTTTCTTTGATCTAGTCTCCATGTTAAATGGGTTTCCAGAGCCACGTTAGCCACGCCAGTAATTTTTCTATCGTGTGTCCGCCCCCCACGTGATTGGATGGTCAATCAGGACGTGTGGTTGTTTAGGGGGCTTATTATTATTATTATTATTTAATTTATTTCAGGTATAAACCCACAGCAATATTAAAATTAAATTACATAAAATTATATTACAATAAATTACATAAAATTTAATTAAAATTTAAATTAAGTACTAGATTTCAGCATAATTATTATCGTCTTAGCAGGTACACACAGTGAAATATTACAGACACTATTTGATTAGTACATACACAAAATCGAGACAGGAAAGTTGCCTTGAGTCTCCTCAAGAGCCCGTAAAAATCAAGAGCCAGTAAATCTGTTCTCAACGAACATGCCAGTCGCACTACACCGCCAGGGCAGCTTTAATATAGCTCTAAAGGCGTTAACATATTGTAAACGAAGAGTGTTATAAGCGCTCTTCGTGTACCTGTACCACCCCGCGTAGCATGACCACAGTAGAAACGGGTTTTGTCGACGGAAGAATAGACAAAGTGACAGATTGTGATTGTTTATCAGTCGTTTTGTCTATTTTTCCGTCGACAAAACCCGTTTCTAAGGTGGTCATGCTAAGCGTGCAGAGTTGACTAGTGTAGAACGACTGACAGTAAGCCTTGAACAGAGTTATTTTAACTTGGTTGGAACAGTGAGAAAAGCGTCTAGCCAACATGCTGCTTCGACATGCGATACTACGCCTTTGTCGTTCCAGATCAGTATCATCTGCTAAATGGTCCTTAATTATGTGACCAAGATGTTTAAACTTAGTAACAATATTTAAGGTAGATCCGCACAAATTGATCGGTAAGATATGATCAGGGCCTTTACTGTATTTAAATATCATAACCTCCGATTTCTTAACATTATAGGTAAGATAATGTTCAGCTCTGCACTATGCTTTATGCACTAACAGCTTTAATTTAGACTTATCATTTCTAAACCTTAGAACTATTTCGTCGCTTCCCAACGTTAATGATATGGTGTATGTATTTAACACCCATATAGTTTCCCTATTTGATGTTCACGCACCGATCAAGACGTGTACTATAAAGGAAAAGTCGTATCCGTGGATTACAGATACAATCAAAGTTATGATGCGTTTACGTGACGAAGCACTTAGTAGTTTTAGGAAAACGAAAGCCGATTCAAAAGAAATATATTACAAGGAGCTAAAACACTTAGTGATTAGTTAATTGTATAATGAAAAAGTTGCGTATTTTAAGCACAACATAAATAATAAAATAAAAAGCCCAAAATTGTTATGGAAAAATCTCAAATCTACCTTATCACCTTATAAACCCAGACAAGACCTACCGTCGCACTTTACAGATCCTGACCTAATTAATAATAACTTTTTAATTGTTCCCGGTAACCCCGTGGCAAGCATATCACTTATGCAATATTATGAAAATCATAGACATGGTGAAGAAATTTTTGCAATCACCCCAGTGGAAGAGAACGACATCTCTCGCATTATCTCCAACCTTAAAAGTAGCGCTGAAGGTTACGACAGCATTACCCTGGATATGATTAACATGACTTTGCCACACACGTTAAATGTTGTAACGGACATAATAAACCGCTCTATAGTGACGTCTACGTTCCCTGACCTATGGAAAATTGCCTCTGTTAGGCCTTTGCCTAAAAATTCAAATCCAACTACTTTAAAAGACCTACGCCCTATAAGTATATTACCATGTCTATCCAAAGTATTGGAAAAAGTCGTTAACCGCCAATTAACGCTTTTCTTGGAACAAAATAACGTTCTACCTGATCTACAATCTGGTTTCAGAAAACAGCGCAGTACATCTACTGCTTTACTGGATGTTACTGATAATATATTATCTGCCTAAGATAGGGGAATGTGCTCATTACTGGTTCTACTCGATTTTTCCCGGGCATTTGATGCAATAAATATCCCACTATTAATATCGAAATTAAATTATTATGGTTTCGACCCCAGCGCCACCAAATGGTTTCGCAGCTATCTAACAAATAGGGAACAACTTGTTGACTTGCGTTTGGGTGACGGCACTACCCTTAGATCGACACTTACTTCTGTAGAGAGAGGAGTCCCGCAGGGCTCCATATTGGGCCCGATTCTCTTTATTTTGTACTGTGCGGATATTATAAAATGTCTCCAAAGATGCAAGTACCATATATACGCCGACGATGTTCAACTGTATATATCCTTTAGGCCTGATGAGTACGATAGTGCTATTAAGGACCTTAACGATGATCTTCAAAGAATCGCTGTCTGGTCAGAGGAGAACTGCCTGTCGTTAAATCCTACAAAAACTAAATATATGGTACTTGGCACGAGACAGCAGTTGGCTCGACTACCTGTGACATTTGACTTGAAACTTATGGGTGAACCAATAGAGCGAGTGTATGAAGCGCGGAACCTATGTGTTATTGTGGACAAGGACCTTTGTTTTGAGAAATACGTGGCGGAATCGGTTAGAAACTGTTTTTATCGCCTAAAGGTTCTATATAATATTAGGCCTTATTTATCCGAAAGACTACGAGAACAGCTAGTGGAAACCCTGGTTCTGTCTAGGTTAAACTACGCCGACACGGTTTACGGCCCGCGATTATTAGCTCGTACAGACCATCTCATCCAAAGGGTCCAAAACGCTTGTGCTCGGTTCTGTTACAATATTCCTCGCAGAAGCCATGTAACACCTTTCCTTAACAAGCACTTTATTCTGAAAATGAAGTCTAGACGCAAACTACACTTGGCTTGCCTTCTATTCGGTGTAGTTAAATATCAGAAACCGGACTACTTATTCAATAAGCTAAGTTGGGTTACAAGTAGACGAGAATGCGGGAGAAGGCAATGCTCACAACAACTCTCGACTCAGTCTCAGGGTACAGCCGCTTTTAGAGGCAGCTTTCGTTATGCAGCTTCAAAAATTTGGAATAACCTGCCACCACCGATTAGGGTATTTAACCAAATAGACACTTTTAGACGACGCTTACGGCAGTACCTCATAGAAGCGCAAAAGAAGCTGGATATGATCACACTGAATGTCTCAATTATATGATTTATGTAAGTGCCTGCCGACTTGTGAGTTAACCATAAACCATTAATAAATTATGACACTGTGTTAGAACATGGAAGTCTGGCATCGTGCAAAACTGTTTTTTTGTTCTGACTCATTTCAAAGGATATCTTTATTTACATGTTTAACACTGGTCTATCATACGTCCGTCTCATTTACTCATTTATTTGTCAGTCTTTGTTTGTATTGTTTTGCAATGTTATGCACAATCACACTATTTATGTAAGTACCTACATATTTATATTCATATTCAGTAGGTATATTTTTTATGTGACACAAATCTATTTTATATAAGTATACATACACACGTTACATCATAAAACTGATTTACATCCGTCACATTACACTCTCAGGTCCAGTTGAAAACCAGCGTTGGGCACATAGTTGTCAGGCAATTTTGCTGAACTGGGCCTTTTTGGCGCAGCCATGAGGCACACTCCCATGCTAACTGTCTTACATCGCCCTTTACACTTTTTATTTGTTTTTTTTTTAATGTTTTTATCTGCTCTTTAATTATAATGTGTGCTTTATGGTCTGTTCTAAATAAACGTATTTTCTTTCTTTCTTTCTTTCAGCTGCATATTTCTCGCAGATCGTAACAAATCTCCTTAAACCGTTGGCTGAGGGACTGAGCAACACCATGTCATCTGCATAGCAAAGATTGTTTAAACCTGCATCACCAATACGACAACCAGCTCGGGTACTGCTCAGTTCCTCAATCAACTCGTTAGGGAACATGTTAAATAAAATCGGCAAAGTGAGTCCACCCTGCCTCACGCCGCACGTCAACCTATATGTTTCCGACATAGCATTATTCCATTTCACTTGATTGCATTGATTTTTATACCAGTATTCTAAAATGTCTACAATTTTTGATGGCACTTTAGAATTACAATACTCACACTAGGTACTAATAATAATTTTCAATTTTATGATCTCTTAATAAAATAAATAATACTATGTAGGTAATTATATACTGTCTCATTTAAAATTTCAAGAAGTATGGAATTGGTAGATCGCATAGGGTTTCGTCAGGAAACAGTAGATCTTACTTCTTACCAAATTGCCCCCCCTGCTATAAAGGTTCCTTTTTTTTTCTTTTGAGATACGGAACCCTTTTTTTTTTTGGTGGGAAATTATCAAATAACTTCTCCCACTCTGGGCGGAGCGTGACGGCGTGTCAGACTCTTACTGACTAAAACCCACCCGTGTTCCTTCATTTTTCTGTATGTTGCCCACTCTAAAAATTCATAATATCGCATAATGGGTGTAAAATCTACGCTGCGCCGGTTCGGCTCCGGTGTCATGTACAGGAAGCCTAGGATTGATCAGGATAACATTAAGGGTACCTAACTTTTTTATTCTAAATCTAGTCTGGCAAACGAAAGTAGACACCCGAATTATTTGCAAACTTTTTATATGGCAATGCTTTATTAATGCCAACCTCAATTTGCCAAAACAAGATGGAGTGTTGTTGGTGATTTGTTGTGATCTTGATACAGCGTTTACCAACTAAAAAATGACAAAAATGTGGCTCTAATGTATCTTATCACATGGAGTTTTAGATTAAGATTTTGATTATAGTAGTGAATATTAACCAAAATTATTATACAATATTGATTTTTTTTATTTTTTATTGGAATTGCTGCATAATACATAAAGACGTATTTTTATTCAGTCGAAGTAAACTGACTTGTCAAAATGTCAAGAAATATCTCTTTGATTTGAATCATATTAGGTAGCATGATTTTAAACAAATAATTCAAAAGTATCAAATTAGGTTATTCCAGGCATAGCATACTAATTTTAGGGTTGCTATGCTGATATTTTTTAAATTTGCCGCGCTTTTTAGTCTACTTTCCTTTGCCAGACTCTATAATATATATATAGTACATATTACATGAGGTAGGTAGGTACAGCTTATCTGCAACATTAAATTAGCAATTAGCTATAAAATACTTATGATTGAAGTAAAATTACATTTCACATGTTTTAATTGATAATTTGCCTATTAAGTGCCCTCTATTTAATAACACACATCTTAAAATGATCGAAACGACCAGACGTTAATTTGATTTCATTGGCATTTTTTGGTGTCCAAGTAACACTCATTTCTGAATATGAAGACGTAAGTAATATGAGAAAAAATATTTTATTTTTGTATTATTTTAATTGCAACTTTTTAATGATCCAACATCAAAAGCCTAAAGGCGTATACGTACGAATGAACAAATCATGGTGAACACGAACATCGAACACGGAACATTGGGTTCGTACGTGTGGACGTTAATTAGCAAAGCGAACACGAACACCATACGAACACAGTTCGACTTGTGTTCGCGCTCAACCGCTCCGGTCTCTTTAGTAGCCATGAATTCGTCGTCACGAACATTTGTGACGAACACATTCGTTAGTGGTACGCACATGAGAACAGAGTATTCAGTGTTAGTTCGTGCGTACACGTCTTAATATTAGCAGCCTATAATTCTTTTCACTTTGCCAACTCGACAATATTTATTTTCCCCGGGTACAGATTGGTGAAATGTTACATAAATATATGTTAAACACACGTATAAAAAAGACGCCTAGTTGTAGTGTTACATTTCAAGTTGTATTGCATAAAGGCTCGTGCAGACCAGCGCAATATCGCGGGCGCTACAAGGATCGCGCGCTGCCTGTCGCGCCCGCGATATCGCGGCAGTTTGCACTAGTCTTAAATTGGGACGGCAACGTAATATGAAATGAAAGTAAAAGTAAAAGCTTTTTATAATTTGTCTTACTTTTGTCTGCTTCGGACTTTGTCTGAAAATAAATGAATTATATTATATTTATTCAGTTCACAAAAACACGGTACAATATAAAAAAAAAAAAAAAAAAAACGAGAAACAGATTACATAGGAGCCTTAGGTGCTAGATTTTTACAAATTATAAAAAATAAAAATATATTCATGGAACATGAAAATGTTACGTTTCATCAAACTGTATCCGGGCATTAAATTGGCCAACAGATCATTTTTCCATGAGGCGAAAATGAATGTGAATCCCCTTCAAATTGAGAGGAAAAGTGTTTGGAGTTTCGGGCTTTCTCCGTCCCAGCAAGATAGTTATGAACTTTCCAGTGTTCCTTGGGCGAATAATTAAATGCAACAGTTAAAAGTATGATTCTATGTGCCAAGTCCCACTTTTACAGCTTCGAAAATATTGCAAATTGGTCTCTCAAAAGCTGCAACAGCTAGGTACACAACTGGAAATGTATAGCTTGATGTGTAGCCGTGTCTACGGAACTAAATAAACTCCATTCCCCACCGCTCTGGATTTTCGTTTGCGTTTTGATCTCACAAAATAAAAAATCATACGTTAGAGAATTTTTTTTTTTAAACTCTACGTGTATTTTCACGGCAACAAATTAAAACTGAATTGAAAAGGTAGATCTATGTATTACTAGTATGCTACGAAAAAATACTTAATCTCATGATGTTCCTTTACTAATGTTTAAAGTTAATTTTTCAAGAATATCTTCCAGGTATATTTTAATTCCCCTAGCAGTGCTGTGCTTTGCTTCTACTGCTCTATCGCAGAATGAGCCGTATTTTTTAATAACGGTATTGTTTTACAATGACGGAAACAGTCAGATAGTGGCTGCGGGCCGCATTCCAAGAAAAGTCAACCAGGCGATCATAAAAGACTTCAAGAGTCGCCTCAATACCACCCCTGCCAAAATAGTAGTGGTTCCGATTTTCCGTCAAATAGCGACCGCACCTGCAGCTAGCGAAGTGACAGCCTTTGTGGAGGATACATTCCAGAACGTATACTTGGTAGAAATACCAAAAATGATTGCTTCAAAACTAGTTTACGAGAAAAGGAAGAAAATGACTTTAATAAACATGAAAAATCACAGACTTGATAATCTTGCTACAGGTACTCAAAATAAGGACGAAGCGCTGGATACGAATTTGATCTCGGCGGGAAAGTTTGATAAAAAATCTAATATTAATATTGCAAAGGCGCCAAAGTCATACTACATGCCAAATACAGTTTTCTACGCAATCGAAACTAAATGCTTGATTCCGACTGACTATAGTTGTTATATATACAACCAGAATCGTCATATTAAAGCTCCTCATTACAAAACTTTCAAAACAATATTGAACACCACGTCGAGGGACTCGCAGTTTTGATGCAGCCAATAGTATTTATAGATAACGAGAAGTTTTATTTTTCAGTTTAAAAAAATAAATTACTTCCACGAATATTTGTTCAACTCATTTATTGTGTTTTATGCGTAGAGAACACATAACTTTTTTTTTTTTGGGTGGGTAATATTATCAAATAACTTCGTTCTTCGTGTCAGACTCTTACTGACTAAACCCCACCCGTGTTCTTTCAGTTGCCTGTATGTTGCCAGGGACTACGGTAACCCTTTCGGACAAACCTGCAACCCCGGTAAGCATTGGCCCTATCGTACCCCTTCAATTGTGCTGACATCTCTTTGAAGCGAGCGTGGAAATGACGCGCCGACGACCCGGACCTGGCCTCTCTAAAAAAAAAACCGTGTTATAAAACACTGTAAAACGAAGTAAAATAGTGTTTTCAGGGGGTCTTGTCGCTATACGTGGTTTCCAACCTTTTAAATGATTAGTGAATATTAAATGGTGACCGTGAACAAATTAAAAAAGAAAATGCTTGGATTTTATTACCAATGCTTATACTAATAAATCTTGTTAATCAATTCTATTATTTTGTAAATTTTGACGTTTAAAAGTGCCATACATACTATTTGAAATAAATGATTTATTTGACTTTGAATAATAAATACAACAGATTTTTTCACGGTTTATAAATGCTGAATTCGCTAAAAGAACCTACATTTAAAATGAGACCTCCGCGAGGTTTCCCAGCATCCCATATGCGACTAGGTGAATCCTCGTGGAGGGCTCCCGGCAATGATCGTATTAAGTAGTGATGGATTAATTAGCATTCGCATCCATTGTTAGCATGCGAATGCTCATTCAGCATTTAGCAAATGAAATGTAGTTGCGAAATTCTGTGAAGTACGAAGTGAATTTATCGCTTCGTACTTTTTTATACTATCATACGTCAGAGCTTGTTAATATATTTGAGTTTGATAATATGTTTTAATTCGCATATTCTCTTCTTGCTTCTCTTGTTGCTATAAGTAGTTTCCAACCTTTTCAATTTTAAATGAATATTTGAAACCGTGAACAAAAAAATAAAAAAAATGCTTGGATTTTAAAACCAACACAAATACTAAAACATCTTGTTAAAATATACATCAGATTTTATTTTCACGGTTTATAATGCTGCATTCACCAAGAAATACCTACATTGAAAATGAGCCCTCTGCGAGGGCTCCCGGCATCCCATATGCGATTAGGTGAACCCTCCAGGAGTGCTCCCGGCACTGAACGTGTTATGTTATGTAACCCTCTTATTTGGATGCTGCAGTTCACAACTTAAGAGCAGGGCACTTGGCGTTGTAGCAACCTACGCTCCACTCTATTCAATGGCAATGCTTATTTTTCCAGTGTTTCCTTTTTCTTCAGTTGGTCTGCCTCTGCAATGATTTAAATCTTATCTTTGTTCGCCCTTCTATGTCTCCCTCTTTCTTTTTTACCTCAATATTACCTTTTTATTTCTTTTAAAATCAACTTTTTATGCATAAGGATATATCCTAGTAGAGCCATTCGCTTTTTAGAAAGACTGTTTTCATTACCTACACTAGATGACACTTAAATGAATGTCTAGGCAAGTCAATTGAAAATCCAACAGTGCATTTTTATTAGGCACTAGCTTTTGCCCGCGGCTTCGCCCGCGTGGATGTCGAAAAATATCCCACGGGAATCTACTACCGGGATTACATACCAAATAGCCGAGAAAAGGTCATTGACTAATACCGCTGCGCCCGCGTTGCCATCAACCATAATTATGTAGTTACACGTAATTTTGAATCTGTGATATCTTTTAAACTATTAATTTAAATAATATGATGTGAAGGCATATTTTAATTTTAATTAAATGCTAAATTTAAATAACTTATTTTATTGGATAAGGATTAATATAATACCGGTTAAAATAGCTTCGGAAATAATGAAATTTTTATAAAATTCTGAAAGATAATAATGATTACTGGGTCATCCTTAGAAAATAGACATGTGTCATTGTAGACTTTTTTGTTGAACTTTTTAAGATGAACATCAACAACAACTTAAATGTTACGTATCTTTTCCGGTTTACGTGGCGTGGCCAGTAAAGCTTTCAATCAGCATGTTTTTTTTTCGACTTCTTCAACAATAATCGTTATGTTTAAGCCAATTTACACAAAATCTTAATGAATTATACACCGAAACCTTCCTTATGAATCATTTCGTCTATGGGTGAAAACCGTTTGAAAATCCGTTCGGTAGTTTTTGAGTTTATCGCGTTCAGACAGACACAAACAGACGCTGCGGGGGACTTTGTTTTATAATATGTAAGGATTAGTTTTAGGTCTTGCGTAGTTTAAATGAAAAAAGGCATATGATAGATAGATAAAACATTTATTCAGTGGACTTATAAGATACACATAAGCACAATTTTATTTGTGTAATTATTGGAAAGCACGTTAGGACCAGTCCAATTTTTTTGACTTAAGCCAAACAATGGTTGGACCACATGCGGCTCTCAGTTGGTTATACTGTTTCATCCTATACTTATTGATCCCTAAATATGGATTAAAACATCATGTGTAAACTTGAAGTAATATTGGTCTGGTATGCTGATTGGCAAGCGGATCATTAAACGCCCAGCAAGATGGATCGACGACCCTAAAAAAGGTGGCCAGGACATAATGGATTCGGAGAGCGGAATAGGGTATTATGGTACAAATTGAGAGGGGCCCCATGCCCAGTAGTGAACTGCTAGAAGTAGTGAATGTCACATTGTATTGAATAAGGATACACTAGAATTCGTCGAAAATACTGTTTTCCTGGGTATAACGCTTGACTCCAAATTACAGTGGGGTCCTCACTTAACATCACTTGCAGGCTGGCTAAGTTCAGCCGCTTACGCTGTTTGGAAAATCCGCCAACTAACAGACATAGATTCCGCAAGACTGGTCTATTTTAGTTACTTTCATAGCATCATGTCTTACGGTATTTTGCTGTGGGGACGGGCTGCAGATATTGATTCTATCTTTATTCTGCAAAAGAGGGCCGTCAGAGCCATCTACAACCTCCGCAGACGCGAGTCTCTAAGGGTTACTGTTTAAGAAAATGAACATCATGACGGTACCTTGTCAGTATATATATGAAAACATTATGTATGTTCGAAAAAATCTCCATCTTTTTAGTAAGATAAGTGACAGGCATAATTTTAACACTAGAAATAGGAACAAATTAGATCAACCACGTTTTAGATTGTCTAAAGTTAACACTTCTTTTATGTGTACTGTGTCAAATGTTATATTAAAATACCACTCGATATTCTTCAACTAAATGAGAAGAAATTTAAAACATGCTTTAAACGCACACTATGTGGACAAGCATATTATAAGTTGGATGATTATATCGTAGATAAAAATACTTGGCTTAATGCTGGTCCTGCTCCACAGCCACTTGGGCTCACTAGTTAAAATTTTAATATTTGGAAGAGTTGCTTCCCCTTTTTTTAAATTTTGTTTTTGGCATTACGAACTTAATGTTTATTTTTGTTTTACCAAGTAAATTGTCGAATGCTCCAATTAGTAATGATTTTCTTTTTTTGGTGGTAAAATTGTATTAATTTCTTAAATACATTGCAAACTATAGTTTTGTATAATTTAGAAGCATTTTTATTTTTGTAAATGTGAGACCATGGAGCCGTTTATTAAGTTATTAAGATGTATGTTGACTTGAAAGAGCATGGCAGTTGAGAGTATGTTATGCTCACTTAAATGTCTCGCTGATGGTGGCGAGTGTGTTGGATCATTCGGTTCCCTACAAAATGGTTGAGTTGGATAGTGCTGATCCACGCGTCATGTTCGTGAACGGGCGCCGTCAGTTGAAACTGGTCATCTCATATCTACCAGGGCTTATTTTTAATCTTATATTTTCAATTGCTTTTGATTATTTTTTGTACATTGTTCTCACATATAGAAGCAACAAGAATGATGTGACCCGGGTGTTTCGCGTTATTCGTGCAAATTCCATGACATTTCTGAATATCAAATTAATTGTCGAATAACTTTGTTTTTTTTCTAATACCATTAATATACGTATAATCCTTCAATATTTTGTGGTTTACACCTTCCTTCTATATATAACAATAAAATTATTATCATATCAAACATCAGAATAAAACGGTAATGAGAAAGTTAATGAAGGGAATGATTTTGAAACGTGAGACGTGAGAAGTGAAGGCGCGGCTGCGAGGGTAATGAAGATAAATGGAAGGCAATGATACAACATACTGTTATACAAAACTGCATTTTTAAGATTTAAAATTCAATTGACTTAATTGCTGTAATTAAATTAAACTACCTGCTAGATAGGTAAATAATGATCAAAACATAATATTGGCCATTTCTCCTTGCCTTTCTAATAAATTTACGCGTTTCTATATTTATAAAATTTTTGGAAGCATGAGATCAAAATCAAAAGTCCTTCTTAACAAGAACTAAAAATCAGGCTTACTATTAATTTAAACAAGAATAAACTTATTTAATTAGTATTTTAAATCTAAAAACAACAGTGTTTTTTCATTCATCTTTCGTATTAGAAAATATTCATATCATCATCATCATCGATGTCACTCCAAAAGTTAGGCAGTGTTTTTTTCTTCTCCTTCTCACATATTTGGTCTTTATTTTCTTTGGCGTCATCTTCATTATCATTCTTACAGAAAATGAATTTGTCAAAATCTGTTTGATAAGTATTATTATGTGTTTTCATTTTAGCAATATTCTCCTTATTAATATAAAACTTTCTATTTACCCAATAAGTCACATTAATATCCGATACTATCTTGACTTTCGGTGAGCACGTTTTGTTTGATGATTTATCTTCGGAGCTGATCGATGGGTCGGAACGAGTAATTGCAAAATCTGTATCGTTTATTTCTTGGATAAGTTCTGGTGTTGATATCTTTATTGCCACACAGAAAACAACTTAATTTCTTTAGATTAATTTTAGAGCACCCATATGATCAAAGAGCTTGATGCACCATCATTGTACCTTTGGCTGCTTTTAGGGCTGTTGGAAAACTTCTTGCTTCAATGTCACTTCTTGTAACAAAGCGAATCTCAATCTTCACTCTAGGTCCAATATAGGCTAAATTTTTTTTTAATGAGTCCACATCACCTCCAAAACGGACTACTTGATCTGCTGTTCGTTTGAGAACAGCACCAACTCCGTCTGGCGCCCCTTTGCCATGTCCAGCTTCTAAGTAGTTCCATGTCACAGATTTCAGTTGCGGAAAATCACGATACAGTTGGCTAATCATATAAAAAATAAAGCGATCTTTTTTAGGCACTGTTGACAAGAATAACTATTGCCGGAACCCAAACCATTTAGACATGAATTAGGTATGGGGCTCAGAGCTGGTCGAGCGAGAGGATCTTGTTCAGCTGGGAGTGCCTCAGTGTCACTATTTGGTGGAGAATTATCTAGTAATAACTGCTGAATAGCTTTTTCTTTCTTTTTTTTTCATAATGACGTTTCGAATTAGCTCTCCATGTTTTTCTTTGAACTGTCAATTATCTAGGTGTCATATTTTCTGCACTATTTATTTTTCTCTTATCTTTTCTTTTAAGGTATCTTGCTCTTTATTTTAACTGCAGTTCTGCGTACTTTTCGTGATCTTTCTTAATTAACGCATTCTTTTTTTTGTTTTCCTTGGCATTCTTAATCTTTAATAATATGTAAAAAAAAAAATTATTAGAGCTCCTGTCGGTATGACGCTTAATTATTAAGCGTCATAAAAGTTTAATAATTACACTCACCTGATATCTTTAAGCAACATCAAATAACAAAATAACAAGTATTAATTCTTTATTATATATTATTAATTAAAGCAACAATATTATTATGTAAAGAAATACAATTACTACGGGTGGGACTAAAGCCCGCGACCACACCGAAGTTGACAAACATAACATATTCAAAAGGTTTGCACAATAACAAATAATTAAAATATTAGAAATAATAATTAGCTACAAAGTAGACCAAATCATAAATACTTACGTAGTAATACGGACGATAGAAAGGAGAACGATTCTAGAACCTACCTCTCGCGAAACTACACACGTAAATATTTTTCACCACGACGAAGCGTCCACTCACTACGACGTTTGCTGGGTGACTGAGACGTGTGCGGGGCGCAGCATGGGGCGTTTGCAGCATTAAGGGCATACGTAGACTGTAATTTAGATTTTCTTTCAAACCGATGGTAATCAGAAAAAATATATGTTAAAACTTTTATGAAATATTTTTTTATAATATTGCGGATTTATTGTTATTGAGTGCTGTAAATGGTTTAATTGAAATAAATGCTTTGAGTTTGAGTTTTGAGTTTGAGCTGATATAGGCTGTCTTCATTGATTGTGCAGTTAATAGTTATCAGTTGAGCAGACACTCATCACATCAGCTAGAACCATTAATGAGGAAGCGTGGTGATAATTGCTTGTTGTTGTACGAGTGGAGGCATTGGCGTTCAGAGGTTCAAACTAGTTTGTCTGCATTTTGAGCTTATTATTATATACAATGCTTTCCAGAGTTATTAGGGCAATATCTACTCGATTACGGTTTCTATCTACAGAGAGTCTAACATCCGCAACTGAAAGTACCTGTCCTTATCGTCAGAAATTTTTTAAACCTACTGCTATCCAAAATGGTGCTATTAGCTATAATATCATGACCAGATCAGGATGCGGTCTAAGAATGAGCCGCAAGCTGGTTGATTTTGACAAATAAGTGATCGTTTTATATTTTTATTATGTAGGCAATTAATGACGCATGGCGAAGTATGGAGGAGACCTTTGCCCAGCAGTGGGATAGTAAAGGTTAAAAAAAGAAAAGGCAATTTAGGGATGTTACTGATGTTCCGCAAGGTAACTTTTAAAATGGGTCCACAAATGTTAAAAAAAATACATCTCCATTCGCCATTTGCACTGGTCAAGGTACTGATAAAAAAACGATATATTAGGGTTCAAATAATTAAAGCCATTTTCCAGAAAGTTTATTGCTTATTGAAGTTTTGCTAAATACGAACTCGATTAGATCGCGAGCGCACGTGCACCCTGCCTCAATGTATAAGCGAGACTGACTAGTTGGGTTGCGAGCGCGGGCGGGGAGGGGGTCTATGATCAAGGGGGTGAGAACTTTTGCCTACCCATCGTCTGCGCTCTGTCTACGCCACATCACTTCTGTGTGAATAACACCTAAATTTTGAGAACCCCATTGCTCATATTATTAGATTAATTTAATTTTGGTAGATTAAAGTGTTCTAAAAAGGTTTAAAGACTAGTTGAGCTGAATATGTTGTCGATTGATGATTTGGACAAAATGTAGAAGCTTCACATTTTGAGTTCTGCACTCGCTACAATGGCGAAAAAATAAATTATATGAGTATATAAAAAAAGGGTAATTGAACATAGACACTATTAATTACCATATTTTGAATGTTAATTCGAAAGGAATTGTGATAAATTAAAAACCCGTCGAATCTAACATAGGTGTTTATTTTTCTAAAGTGGGCAAAATGAAGTTGCAAAAAGTTGCGATATTTAAATGATGTCTTTGAAGTAGATATCGATGTTGTTGCAGGAGACTGTGCATCGACGTGCACTCTGTCCTAGTGATCCAATGCGACTGGCGCTGCAGGCGGGGATGGGGGAGTTCTCCAGGCAAGGTGGGGTTAGTGGATCAAATTTAGTAGACCGGGCACATTTTTCGTCATGTCATAAGGAGGCTTCTTTAGCCCTCGAAGTTTCACGAAATTAACAAAATAATGGATCCCCGAAACTATCAATTGCAATTGTTTGTTAATGTTTACGTGAATGAAGATTTCAAATCATAGACGAATGTAGCTCCAACTGACTGTAGGTATGCGGCCGCCTCATTCGACTTCAGAACTGTGCTAAGAAAAGTTCCGTCAGTCATAAAGTCATAAACAATATGCTTTCAAACGTAAATAAGATAGATACCCAAGGCATTTCTTGCGGTATCAACTCATAAAAAGGAAAGGACGAGACAGACATTTTTACGGCCGACAATATGCTGGCGCGGTCGATTTCAAAATAACGATTGTTATTTACGATCATTGAACATCAATACACGGTGCGTCAATTGTATTTTCTTAGATGTAAAATAAAAAATCGCACCAAGTAATTTGAAGACTGGTTTGTGCAATGAAGACTGTTTGAATTTAAACCCAGGACGTAAAACGGTTTCATTATCACAAAACACAAAGCGGTCTTTGTAAACGGTTCGTCGTCGCAACGCCCACCCCTACTAGACAGCTGTCACTTGTTTCGTGTTTTCCGATGCCTCAAAACGCATCGGAAAACACGGAACAAGTGCTTTCCCGATTATTTTTCATTTTCAACGACCACTGCTTTGTTTTTTACGGATTCTGACCCTGCCTAACTTGTACGACCCTTGTTTTCACATTGGACACCGAAGATCGCTCATACGATTGACTTGGAATTGTTATTTTGGATTTTACCGCCGGATTGGATATTGTTAAAACTATGGATCGCTGTGTGGATTGTGGTATAGCAACTAGTCACTGCAATAAACTAATATATGTTTGAATTTCACACCATCTTCATCTCGTTACATCCAGGCCCAAGAGTGTATGTAATCGTTTCCGTCTCCTTTTTATCATTTGCTGCCAATCTCGTAGTAATACTGTCAAACGGTTCAAGTTCATTTTGCAGACGATCAGTTTGCTGATCAATGTGTATCAATCCCGTAAACATTGACATTTAAGGCTCTTTCAAACAGGCGCGACACGCGACGCGACACAAAGACACCGTTCGTCGCGCGACGAGCCTTTACAATTGGTCGTTTCGGGGACCCTTGTGAAATTTTATTTATTGTATTATGGGTTTTGCCATTTTTTTTTTGACAGTCTTGCAGTTTTGTATTTAGGAATTTCTGCAAAAACAGAAATGTTCTGAAATAAGAAAAAAAAAAAAAAAAACACTCATGATATTTTACTTTTTATTGTTAGTCGACTTTGTTCACTTAACAGCAATACACGGGTAGATCATATACGTAGGCAAATGTTTAAAATAGTTCATACATGTAAAGATACACAATATTTTTATAATATCAGTACTTTTTAATTATAGGTAGATATCATTATATGTCATAATGTCTTAGATAAGCTAACAACAAATACATTTTATGCATAAATATAATTTTGTAATTAAAATATATAACAGTATTTAAAAATCACCGACGACAATTAAGTTAAATGCATTCGTTCTAGATTTTAATTAAAATAATATTTTATATTCACATAATATAGATAATAAGTACTTAAAGTATATTCGTTGCTTAAGAAGCGAAAGTTTACTTAAAAAGAAAATTAAAAAAAGGAAATAATGGCAGTGCTGAATTAACACAAAACGATATTTATCACGTTTGGCACAATTACATTATATCACTGGGTGCAAAAATAGAAAAGGAAGCCTTGAAAATGTTTTAGAGAGATTTTTTAAAAATGACTCGCGAACAAGCTGGAACAAGAACTGGGTACTTAAAAGTTATTAGTAAATACATAAAATCCTAACTACAATATTTAAAATTCTTCTTATGGCACCAAACATCCATAGCTCCACAGAGCATGACATCGCGAACAGTCCACAGCTCATCACAGGGTATTGAACGTTATATTATTGATCGATTCGCGTTAACCTATTCACTAAGCTAGCCGTATTGTCTGGTTTTTCAAAGTTCCTTAATACTAATACAACATTTATTTAATCTTGATTATAATTATTGAAAAAACAAGTAGTAATCTTGTTTCGATTTGGTTTTAATCAAAATTTGCCAATCGAAAGATAAAGATTACACTGTCACATTGAGATTGAATATTTTTTACATAGTTGTGCTATTGTAGAGTAAGTTTGATGCATCGAAGTTCGTTCGCAAAGTTGACTTTAAGGCAGGAATGTCCTATGAACAGAAACAATTGTGTATATTAGAAAACCAACCTTGGAACTGGGCGTTGCTTTGATGTAGAAATGATATGTTACAAGACAAACCGCGACAAGAAAATACAAAATACTGTCAATGGTGAGATATTTGCAGTTTTTTATTTTTTTGTAGATAAGGCAGCATAGACTTTTTTCTGCCTGTGCCATGTGAAAAGAATTCGCATGAAAAGAAATTCGCGTCGACTTGAGAACCTTCTCTTTTTTTCGTCGGTTAAAACGGCATCAAATTAGAAGTTCTGTACATTCGACCTCATAAAATGCTTTAGGTACCTTAACCCTAACGACCAGGTCTATCTAAGAGTATGTGACAATGAGTTAGTTATAATCTTAGGGCAAATTTTACCAATGAAACTGAAAGCGATCAGCACATACAAACTGTCATCGATCAGCACGTACAAACTGTCATTAAGGGCTGTCAGTGGCAACTTTAGATGTGTTGATCGCGTTTAGTCTCATTGATGAAATCAGCCCTTAGTCAAATTTAAATTTACTAGGAGCCGTTGTCAAAAGTAATAAATCAATTACGAGGTCGACTATACCTACATGTGTCAGAAATTCGGCATGCGTGGCTTAAAAATAAGGATGCTAACTCACCAGTCAGTTCCGTTTAGTAGATGTTATGAATCGCTAGGATTATTCGGGAGAGGAGCAAGCATATCAAGGATGGTAGTACGAGAGGAAGGACGTTCAGGGTCGGTTTCGAGTTAGTGTTGAAGAAGCCTGGAGGGGATTCATACACATCCAGCTCTTCAAAGTAGGGATACAGATCCGGGAACAGTTGTCTGAGGTTCCATAGCAGCGTGGAAAGTTAGTAAAGCTTTGTTAGATTTTTTTTTTTAAGTTAGCAAACTTTTAACGAACATATGCTTTGTTGCTCAATTCAGATGTCCGGAAGTGTAAATCATTAAAATAGTACTCACTCCTTGCATCGCTGTGTGTTCCTTCCGGTAACTGCGACCTGGCCCAGGTTCAGTCCTCGGTCTGACGCCATCAGCTCGATCTGGTGGATGCAGCCGGTGAAGCCAGGGTAACCCTGCTGGTTGATATGGTCTGGCATACCACCTGGGGAGAAACGAAGGCGATGAACATACTTAGGTACTGTCAGTTTCAAAAAGGTGTGTACACGGATAAGAATTAATTAAATTTTCTAACCGACCCCCGTCCGGAACGAAGTTCCTTTTCACGAATGATTTAAAAAACAAAATTTTCGTAGCCATCGTGGATTTATATTTTGACCTTACTATCGCCTCTAGCACCTTCGGAAACTATGAAAACTATAGCCATAAAGAAAAATTTGATATTTTTTGCAGCTGCCATCTTGGATTTATAGTTATACCTCTCTATCGGCTTTAGCGATCTCGAAAACTATGAAAACGACAACCATCACGAAAAATTTGAAAATTTTCGCAGCCGCCATATTGGATTTTTATTTTGACCAAATTCACACTTTCTCTCTCACTCTTGCTAGCCTGTTACTTGTTCATGTTTGATCTCTTTGGTGGTTGGAACTTTTACAAGAAATATACACTTCTCAAATTCAAATCACTTTTAGTCCCTAGGGATTAAAAAGCTATTTTAGACCCTGTTTACGAAGAATAAACTAGCTATTTTTGAATAGATGTGATAAAAAATATTAGACACATATTTTTTGCTATAATAATTTTAAAAAAATACTTAGATAAAATGCATTAAAGTTCGGGTGTGGGGGTCGCTAAGTCACAAGGGAGTAAAAATCTACGTACTAGTGACGCCATGGCACATTTTAACTCTCAAAATATAGCGGTAATCTTTTGATAATGTGAAAAAAGAAAAAACACGTGACCAATATTTTTTTTTAATAACATAGCTGACGGACAAAAATTTTTTTTTTTGTCGTCATCCTTATTTGTAGTTTATTTTTTATTATTATCAGTTAGTGTATTATTGGAACATATTATGGAACAGAAATTGTAGATCCTCAAATGAATTCTTGTTAATGTAGGTACTTAGGTAGGATTACATACACTCGAGAGCAATGAATCCGGGTCACTTAAAGAATGTTAAAAATCTCGGAAACTAAAAATGATAGGTTAATGCAATAAATTGTATTTAATAGACAATGTAATACTCCTTAAATGAAAGTAAAAAAAATATGAGTCACCATACATTTTATTAACACAAAATTACATAAAGAAAAAAACTGCTGATCTCTCCTTAAAACAAAAATAGGAAACATGAAATTTTTGAACTTTATTACGATTTTCTTGAATTTTAATACTTCGTATTGCCTCTTCGTGCTTCCATTACTGCGTTTACGCGGTTTGGCATGCTGTACACCAAGTTCCTTATACGATTTTGGGGAATATTCTCCCATTCCTCTGTGAGAGCAATTTTGAGCTCACGAAGCGTGATTGGGGGAGGGTTTCGTTGTTTTACGCATCTGCCTAGCTCGTCCCAAGCATGCTCGATCGGGTTGATATCCGAGCTGCGCGCTGGCCACTCCATACTAGTAATGTTCATCTCTTGAAGGTAGTCATTCACAATCCTACCTGTATGAGGTCGGGCATTGTCATGCATAAATATAGCATCCTCACCTAAATTGACCATAAATGGACCAACGTGATCATTGAGGATTTCTTCCACATATCTTACGCTAGTTAAAGAGCCGTTTTCTATGATCACCAGCTCTGTGCGACTTTCAGAAGAAATTCCGGCCCACACAAGTACAGACCCACCACCGTAGGCTACTTTTTCTTCGATGCATGCTTGCTTGAATCTTTCCCCTGGTCTTCGATACACTCTGTGTCTTCCATCGTGTTTGTAGAGCATAAATTTTGATTCGTCGGAGAACATAACTTTTGACCAATCTTCAATACTCCAATTTACGTGGCTCTGGGCATATCTTAGTCTTGAAATACGATGCCCACGCTCCAGTTTAGGGCCGTTTGCAGGTCTAAGGGGTTTTAAGTTAGATTCAGCAAGCCGACGTCTTACTGTCCATGCACTTGGGTTACTTCCTCCGAGGCGTCGAAACTGATTTGTGAGTTCAGTTCCTGTGAGAAAGCGATTTCGAAGCATGGTGTTCACCAAGTATCGGTCTTCTCGTGCTGTGGTACACCTGGTTCTGCCCGTTCCTGGTCTGCGTAGGTTAGAACCAGTTTCTTCGTAACGTCGGAGAACTCTTTGTACTGTTGACAGCGACACACCGACAGTCCTGGCTGTATTGCGCTGACTCCGGCCGGTTTCCAGCATTGTAAGTATTCTGGTGCATTCTTCAGGCGTAAGCGACATAATTTCAGCTTGAATAATGAATATAGAGCACTATCAACATGGTTTATGTACCCACATAAATGACAGATTACAAACAAAAGCAAAACCAAATGCTGTAATTTCGTAGTTCCATCTTCGAAAGTGGCCCTTTTTCAAATTTGATTTTTTTTATGATATAACTTTACAATAACTAAGAAGTTTTAATACCTTCATTTAAGGAGTATTACATTGTCTATTAAATACAATTTATTGCATTAACCTAGCATTTTTAGTTTCCGAGATTTTTAGGATTCTTTAAGTGACCCGGATTCATTGCTCTCGAGTGTATTTTTGACATACTCTTGCTAAATGGATTTGGGTATATAAATAGTTGTCTGCCACTGCAAGACTAAGGCACAGACATATATCTTTTTATGGACTACCAAAGAGATTTGTATATTTATATTTCTTAGCTCACTAAGAGAGCAATGGTGGCCTAGTGGTAACGGCCCCGACTTCTGAGTTTTAGGTCGTGGGATCGAACCCAGGCATTTTACTTTTTTCATTTCATTTAATTGCATTCCATCTACCAACTCGTACTGGGGCCGCATGGTAGATTACAGCCCACTGCCTCTCGAAGAGAGGAGAGAGAGGAGTTCTGTGTCTCAGCAGTGGGAGCATTAGGTATAGGCTGATTATGCTCACTACTATGCACATAGAGGTCGGATTCGCTACTTTAGCAGCATCTATGGCAGTACTAATAAATTAGTGACGTCGGCAAATCTGCCACGGACCGTCTTCAAAGCCGTCAGTTTCTATTCGTCATGTTTTCCATAGTATGAGTAAACGGTGCCACGTTTGCTTTGCATAAAAAATAATTGACAATTCCGCCTCTAGCAGCGGCCGTTGACAACTCTGCTCTGCAACTATACATGGCAGTATTTACTGTTCAAATCGGTAAGCAGTGCTGCGGTTAAGTTATCAGGCAGATAACTTGAAAGAAATTATGTTTGCCTGGTGGAATGTGACTTTTACTTACCAAGGTAGATATTCGAGTCAGCGTTCATGACGCTGGATATGCCTGTGCTGGTTCCTGAGTTCTCCCGGCCATCTACAGACAGTGAGACGCGGCCGTCCTCCAACAGCCTGACGATTATCTGCAAAGATAAATAACATTACGTCTATACTTTGCAGGCATTACGATGGCATACCGGGATGTTCCATGATCAGCAGTGGCGTTTGCGACCACTGCTAGGTCCTGGGTTCGATTCCTAGCTCGCGCAAAGATTTATGGAATTAATCCCATGAAAAATTTCTCAGTAGCAGCTCGGAGTCTGAATTTGTGCCCGGTTGGGGTGGTCGGGGAGACAACAACATTACTGGGGAGGGAATGTAGCTGTAATTATGTAACCGGTGTTACATAACACGTTACTTAAATTCAAGCCTGTCTAAACAATGTATGAATTACGAAATCAGATACTCAGCATTTCCGATAAGCGCCCCGTCAACAATGTCAATGAGATATTTCAGTTGCAGATTGTGTTCAGGGAAGCGTGTATAAGCAAGATTAATTTAGCGTGAACTCAGAAGCAGGTTTCAGACCTTTTTTAAATTAGGCTTCATGTCAAGAGAAGGCATTTAGGTAATAAACTCTTCTTACTACGCTTGTCGACTGCTTGATGATCTTAGCGATTTCAGATGTTAAGCAGTCTGTTTATAAATATTGAACCAAAATTGCATTCGTGTTTTTAAAAGTTTGGAGTTGCTCAAGCGATTTTTGACGTAGGTACGTTTTATGTGTTTTTTTTTTTTTAAACTTTCGGAATAAATTTTCAAGATTTTAAAATGTGTATCTTACAGGAACACAAGCGAATGCTTTTCAAAAGTATGTCTACGACGAAAGTGTCTCTACGAGGAATAATTGCATGCACCGTAGTGCCAACAATACTACAGAGCATTCTCTACCAGTCAATTATTATGAGAAACTACAGGTCGCACAGTGGAACGAATGTATGGAAGCGGTTGGACGTAGACATGTCCGAAAAATAAGAGTAAAATTATGACAAACTAATGATGCCATCTTATTCGATTACTTAATGCCTTCATAAATTGTGGTGATGAATTTCTTCATAACTCCCATATTTCGGGAGTAATTTGAGAAAATGTGAAATTTTACTATGAAAATGAGTGTATTGAGCTCTCTCCCTCCTGATTCCGGGCTTGTTTCAAGTAGCGGTCTCTAATATCGTAATGCTATTACTAAGAGCTATATTTAATACTAAGACACATAGTGCGCCAAATGTGCACTTTCTGGGATAAAAGGAAATGAAAATTTAAAAAAAAAAACGTTTTTTCCCCATTTGTATTTACTTTAAACCGCAGACAGACTTATTAAGAGGTCTATAAATATATTATATATATACAGAAATATATATTAACAAAAATATTCACAAGAACTGATGAGAGTATGACTTTTAAGTAAGTTGATAATAAATTACCTAGTTTCATTAAAAGTACAATAAATAATTAAGACGTAAGCTCTAATTTACTAAGTTACACATTTTAAAACAATAACATCATTTAATTATCTTCGTCATCATCATCATCATCAATTAATTCAAATTCAGAATCGATGTCCGCTAAATCATTTATGTTAACAAATTCGATATCACTTTTCTCAGAATCCGTAAGCTCATAAAATTCCTTAAAAGAAGATTTTTTTACAAACTTATTTCCTTTTGGACGGATACTTGTAACAAGTGGATCAGAAGACAGTAAAAGATTGTGCATAATATCTTCATTGCATGAGATACTGCTATGCTTTCGAGAATGCCCCTCTCTATATTTTCTAAAATCTTTATTTCTAGCCTCAGATGCCTCTTCGGATAGAAAACCAATGGGCACAATTGACATGTTCTGAACTATGTCTGGCCCATGCATTAAAATTTTATGAAGTGAAGAAGGCATATAATACCATGGGTATAACTCCACGTAAAGCTTAGCAGTATCAAAGCAGAACTCTCGGAATTTAGTTACGTTGATCTTCTCTCCTGATGAAATACACTGCAAGATCACACAGATTTTTCTTAAAAGCATAGCATCTATTCCGGTCAGTTCAGCAGATTTAGTGTAGTTTTCAAAAAATCTCCTTGCCGAGTTGCCATTGTTGGTGGATCCACTGCCTTGTTTCACAACATCGAGAAGTAAGCCCGTTTCTCTTCTTACAGCCTCTTGAACTCTTTTCTTCCTGTCATCAACTTGCCTTTTTGCTATATCACCCCTTACTTGCCATGATTTTATGTCTAATTTGTAGGAAATGTGTAATAAGCATTCCATTGAGCGAATCCAAGCGTGAAGGGTGCTTAAGCTATATTTATACATGTCCTCGTTTGCGTGTTTATCTTTGATTAACTCTAAATTATTCATTTCTTTAGGACAAGCCTTGCATATGTCACACACTGAAGCTGCTGTATTGGATATAATGGAATGAATTTTACCATCAATCATTGTCAACAGCAGTTGGTGTTTGACACTAATTCCATCAGTGATGGTGGATGGAGTTAAGGCTTCAATCTCTGCTTCGATTTCAGCCATCTCTCTCTGCACATTTTCTTTGGTTTCCTTTATAAACTTAAACAATATTGGCCGGCAAAATGAAGTGGAAGATGGTCGCTCGTTTTCCCAAATTGTTACACCTTTTGAGACGAGCCGCAGTGGTACAAGACTAATCATAAAATTACTAGCAAGATCGATTTGCTCATCTTCACTCGTCCTTTGATGATAAATGCTTTGGCTAGATGATCCGTCAAAACCCCATTTGCTGGTCAATACGAGCTGTTGATTGGGATCAACAGGGGTTTCTAACGACCTAATAAGTCTTCTTGAGGTTAAATCCATCAAGGCTTGTAATTTGATTTTTGCAGAGCTCTCTGTAACTGTGAGATCTTCTTTGGCCGGATAGCACTTAATTTTTTCTTTAACCAACATGTAGTAACTCGGGTATTGAAGAGCTCCTTCTTGAGTGTTGAAATCCCGAAGAGTGTTATAGCGCCATTTCGATAAGTTCATCGATACATAAAGAGCCAATGCCTTCAAAGGGGATATTTCCCGTACCTGAATTGATTTACCTTCAATGAAGGCTTTGATTTTTGAGGCCTCTTCTGGATTCTCCGTCAAGTATTTCATAACATAAGCTGTATCGCTTTGTCCTGCCTTTTGAAGCGCCCTTTCGGCCGAAAACATAATTTCAGCGCTGCTACTGCTGCATGAAAGACTATCTTCAGTGGTGCGTCTTCTTTTTTGCCGGTTACTAAGGTCCTCAAAAGATTTACGAGGACTAGGATGTGTACAAGTTGAAGCATCAGATTTAGCAGGAGAAATTATGGGCTCGATGACGTCACTTATATTTTCTGTAGAAGGTTCCATATTTTCATTCTGTAATTCCGGCCATTGAATTGCAGCCTGTAGCCAAATCTCATGTTTCTTCCGAAACTTATCTGTGCTTCTTCCAGACTGTGTCCATTTTGCATAAATGCGGTAGCAAAATCGACGACACCAGTCTTTTAAACTTGTTTCAGCACTTTCACATAACTGAACACAACTGTTATCTTTTAAAACACTGAACAAATAGTTAAAGTCGCGTAAATCTTTATGTGCGCGTGCGCATAAAGCAACGTGAATATCAAGATTTGTATTAAAATTTGGAAAATACATTGCGAGATTAGCTTGGATACAACGAGGTGTAAATCAACACTGATTTTAAAGTTACTAATAGTGACCTATTTATATAAAATCCAGGTATCCCAGGTATCCTTTGTTAAATATTGCAAGGTAATTAGTTATTGTGATAATTAGTAAATGATGCATGCTAAATTAGTGTATTAAGAGCCATTTAGTAATTAAATAATAGCAATGTTCTTATCAGTAATCATTAGTGCATCAGTTTTATATGTAAACCTTAAGTCCCTAATTATATATCCTAATTAGCTTATATCTTCTCTAATTGGCTGATCAGAAATGTTATTGTAATAAGGTAAACCTTTAGAAAAACGGTTTTAATCAACAAAATAAACAAAAAATTAAAAAATTGTGTTATAAAATAAACATCACTCTTTATCCCAGAAAGTGCACATTTGGCGCACTATGTGTCTTAGTATTAAATATAGCTCTTAGTATTAGCATTATGATATTAGAGACCGCTACTTGAAACAAGCCCGGAATCAGGAGGGAGAGAGCTCGATACACTCATTTTCATAGTAAAATTTCACATTTTCTCAAATTACTCCCGAAATATGGGAGTTATGAAGAAATTCATCACCACAAGTTATGAAGGCATTAAGTAATCGAATAAGATGGCATCATTAGTTTGGCATAATTTTACTCTTTTTTTTCGGACATGTCTACGTCCAACCGCTCCCATACATTCGTTCCACAGGAGTTCCAGGGTTTCTTAAGACAATGACTTAACGTTAAGTATTTGGTCAACCGATCTCTGCTCGGGTGAAAAAAGGTAAACATATCGTCCAGATATACCAACGTTGTATCACATGCCCGAAGGCTGTGAAAATAGAGGAAACGAATTTTCCCAGATATAAGACCTAGCTAGATCGATTTTTCGCCCCCGTAAACAGGGATTTACGAAAAAGCGATCTAGCTAGGATGAAAGTTGCTATATAGGGATTTTGTAAGTTTCATCGAAATAGTTGGATATGTGATATGACTGTGCTTTTAAAAAAAACACTATCGGCTGAACCGATTTGAATGAAATTTGGCACATAAGTAGACAATGACCTGGGTTTAGAACATAGGATAATTTTATCTTGATATTCCCACGGAAACGAGACTTATGCGGGTAAAACCGAAGGATGCAGCTAGTATACATAAACAGTGACAGGAACTTCGTTCCAACCAGGTGTCCCACGACACCTCTTTACTTTTTGAAGTGAAAATTTCTTTAGGTACGTTGGGCATTTTTGAGATGGGACTAAATCATTGATTTCGCGACACTGTGACGACACGAGCTTTTGACCATTAAAAAGACATCAACGCGTGGATTACCGCGGTGCGTGGAGTAAAAGACATCAACGCGTTGATTACCGCGGTACTGATTTTTCTTAAGTTTTCACTTCTGTTGGCACTCCCGGAGTGTCAGTTTTTTTTTTTACTTCAAAATAACAAAATGTACGATAGGTACAAGACCGTAACTGTGGTAGTATATCTGCACGTACCAACACCCACAGGGCTATAGCGTCCGGAGATTATGAAAACGCAAACCAGTCGGAATTTGTCCTTACATTGATCAAACGATTAGAATGGAATAGAATTAATTAAATTCAAGGACTAGCACAACTGAGTACTTAATATCTTCTCACGAACATCCTCAAACTATTAAAAGATTATAACATTAATAAATTGTTGTCTAAAAGACTTACCTGATGCCGTTCACCATCGTTGACGTAGAAGTTCACAGAGAGTTGTGACTTGCCGCCGCCATTGTCCCATTCAAATATAACGAAGCCTCTTTCAACTGTAACAAAAACCTTATGTTAGTAACTTATAGGAATGAATACAAAATTATGGTATCGACCCCTAATCCCCGAAGTAATCATCAATAATATAGAAACCATCCACACTATGTTAATCATAGCTATATTCTACATATACAATTCAACCTGGTTGCTAATTTAATTGTATAATTTATAATTTTTATAACATTAGTTTTACATTCTGTGATTACTTTAATTTAAATATCGACTTATTATTTGTTAATATTTAGGAAAATCTACTTTTCACAATATTATTAAATATGTGAGCAACATGTATAGATGCATCTATAGATAATTAATTTATCTATTCTGTTATTGCTCCCATGTTTTTTTATTATTTTTACCTATTGTGGTACAGTGTTTTTTTCTAGCTAAGTACATGGTCTCACATCTAATACATTTATAGAAATAAATAACATTAAAGTGTCTGTTCGTAATGTCAAAATAACAGGTTTTTGCTAAATGTATATGAAAGTATATACGGTACATACAACAAAAATATATTTTTTAATTTGTAGGTCTGTCTTTCTGTCTGTTTGTTCCAGCTAATCTCCGAAACAGCTGGACCAATTTAGATGGGACTTTCACAGGCAGCTATACAAATAAATAAAATTTAAGTATAGAATTCCACGCGGACGGAGTCGCGGGTAACAGCTAGCATTTTTATATATATATAATTAATGAATATAAAATATTTACTTGATAATAAAATAGTGGAGTTTCTTGCCCATTATTTTCCATACGAAACTACCTTTTGGAAGGGGCAACTAAAATCAATTAATTTTTTTTGTAAATTTTGTCATTCAAAAGTGCCATAAATGTGGCTATTTGAAAAATAATCATTTTTCAAATAGCCACATTTATGGCACTTTTGACTACATTGGTCACCAGCTCTCAGTATAGAAGTCTGTTACGGCTAAGGAGCAAGAGAAAAATACCAAACTGTTACCATGAATTCAGCATGTCATGATTCTAGATACCCCAGCAAAAAAAAATACTAGAAGATTTTAAAAACTCTTTATTCGGTACCTACAGCAGATGTTTTTTAAGGCTAATAATCTCTTCATTCTAACTCCTAAGATGTTTCATAAGTAAACAACAATAAGGAACATAGTTTATTGTATTGTTTGTCTGTGACTTAATCCTCTGAGTTTGTTTGTCTTTAACTCATTCCTTTGAACTCTTATAGCCATTATGACATGAGAAGACCACTACAAAGTTTTATTGCGAAAGTTGACGTCCATAACCGATCAGCGCTATGTGCAAATAAACTTTACATATTGTACATGGAAAAGATATGCAATACTTTCTGATTTTTCACACTAACACCTCACTGATTACACTGTAATTGTGATTTGATAAGTATTCAAAATTATTCAAAATCCTGATACAAACGCGAAACTTTGTGAGGATGAATGGATTTATGTGTGATGGTGAACTTACTTCTCAGTAGGATGTAGTCGCCATAGTACGGTCGGCTCATAGCTTCCTTCTGGTACAGCAACACGCCGTCCTGTGAGGTCGAAATTGCCAAAGCAATGATGCCAGGGTCAACGTCCAAGTTTTCGTACTTCAGCAGGTTGGCGGGCAGTTCAAGATAGCCGTTTCCGTTGAAAGCAACGCTGTGGTGCAGTTCCAGTTCTAAGAAAAAAGAAAACATTAATTTTCTTTCTTTTGAGGATTTGGACTGCTTCCTAATAATGTACCACTGAGATAAATAAATCATGTAGTTTTAATCCAAAATATATGTATGCAGTACCGTTTAGTTGAATTTGACTGCGAAAAAATGCTCGGAAATTAATACAGAACAAGTAAGCTGCACCGTGTATCACATGATCAATCACAATCTGTTTCATGTTCACAGTTCAATAACATTCATTGCGTTATTTACATTGTCTAGCAGACAAATTTTTCAAAAAGAATGGATTAGCAATTTCCTTCAAACTAATTCAGATTGTGATTGAACGAGTGTTACACAATTAGGGTGCTGGTCTAGTTATTCGGAGGCAATGACATAACCAATTCAATAAAACTTGGGGCTTACCGATCTGGCAGTAAGCGCCGGCGAATCCTAAACGGCAGTCACAGGTGTGGTTCATTCGGGAGCTCAGGTCTGGTCGACATGTCCCTCCGTTGCGGCAGGGTCGGATTGCACAAGGGTCGCTGGGGGGCTGGCGCGGGGACTTCATTGGAGAGGGCACTTGGTACTCGCAGAGGGAACCTCCGAAGCCCGCGGGGCACGTGCAGGTGGACGAGTCGCTCGTGCAGGTTCCACCGTTGTGGCATTGACAGCCAATCTCTAACTGTTGTAACACGCGGTTTAATTAACTTCGAGTCTCATAAGTTTCGTGACTGCAGACTAGAAACTTAATTATTTATTATTGAAACTTTTTTTATTTTTACTTATGGCCTGTTTCGCAAAAGATATAGCAGATAACTCAAAACCTGTTTAATTTGTAAATTTATCTTCTAGAAGATGATACCAGAAACTGCGATAGTCCGTTGATGTTTTTGTACAAAAATAATGATTACTTACATCAGGAATATCACCGCGGACGTACGTATTGCATTCTTTCACATTGGCGGATTGTATGGAGTTCACGATGTCAACAGGTTCTCCTTGCAGCATGAACTGAGAATTAAGGGCAAACTAAATATCACGTTATGAGAAAGAGAACGGAAGGGAAGGCCTGAACGGTCTTTGAACATTAATCTGTCTACACAGGATATTCGATGGTATAAGAGTTGCACAATTAGGGATGCGGCACAGCCGGGCGGCAATATATGATAGATATTTTGCCGCCGGGTTTTGCCGAATCATACCGACCCAAACCAATGAGGTTAGGTATTTGTGTTTATTAAAAAGTGTTCAAACAATCACATAGTCCACATTTTAGTTTGGTTGGTAGAACAATATCACTGTGCACTGGAAACTGGCTATTATACCATACCAAAATTTCAAGTTTGTCAATAGCGTATTGAATAAACACATTTTCTTTCCTTCTTTCTTTTATCTGTGTTGTACGTGTGCTATGTTCCGTAAACGATGGAATATTAAGGACGAATTTTACAAATTGAACTGAACGCGATCAGCACATCTAAACCACGTTCAAGAGCGGTCAGTGGGGACATCCACTTTTATCCCCTTAATTCACTAATTAGTAACCCTCAAACTGTTGTGACGTCGTTCGGACAATTCTTATTCTTAGTGAAATAGACTCTGTGTATACAGAACAGACAATCGAGGACAACTGAAGGACCGACTGTTTAGAAATGGAAACATTATTTGGAACTGTTCAACTGAAACATGCGATCGATAAATTCCCGTACTATTTCGCATAAAAACCGTTTTGACTTTTTTACGGTTTATGCTCCTAATGAAGCAGGGTAAAACAGGCAGCCCACATCATAAGTGGTCACCTATTGTCACCACCGCCTATTGACATCTGCAATACCAGAGACTTTGTAACTGTGCTGCCAACCCAAAACGTTGGTTTCCGTTGAAACTGCGCCATTGAGATAGACACGCTAAATTCAAATTCACTCGTTTTTATTTTACCTAAACCTACATGAGCACTTACGAAACTTCAGAAGCTAGGTGCACGGTTCCTATTGTCATTTCCTATGGAGATAAGCCAGCAAAAAACTCCACGGTTACTCTTAATTATTTTTTTATCTTTTCAAATTATACACTGTTAATAGGTATGGGATGATAGGTTAGCCGTCAACAAGTATTTATGTAAGGTTTTCGTTACCACCAACCTCGTGGACCAAGTAGCTAAATGGTTCAAGGATTTAGCATTTAATATAACTTACGTCGGTTATGCATCCACTGAATCCTCCAGTGACGCCGACGTTGTTGTTGAGGATGATGGAATCATCCACGCCGCCCACGTAAATCGGTGTGTCCAGGTTCAAGTCCTATTAAACATTTTTAGGTATAAAAGACAGCCTTGAAAAACAGATTTATAAGAACCGACTTGTAAAGTCTGGTGCAGATTTGGGGAAATGAAGTTCTCAACAATTTATTTCATTCATAGAATGGAATTAGTTAAGATTATAAGAAAGTGTAAGTTTTACTTGCTGAAGAAATATTAACCCTGTTACAAGGTTCCTGTACTTACTACATAATGTTAAAATAGGACTTACCTGTTTTGGCAATTCTAATCGTTGTTCGAAGCTGTGCACTGAGTTGATCCTCAGGGACACCACTGAACCGACTCTTGCGATATGTACTTTGGTCCATTCGTTGGCTGGCAGAGTCCTGTTGCTTACCAGAACCACTGGTTGGCTTCCTGTTAAGAAATAATCGAGATTTCAGACGGAATGCCAAAAGTTATAGAAACGTAAATTTTGATATTTTTTGCGTATCGGTTTACGGTAGATATGGTCAAAATGAGAACACTGAGATCTGAATTAAATTGGGATAAGGGCGGGAGGATAGTGATGATAACCCACCTCCTCCCAGGTCAAAACGGAATTCAAGTCTTCCGTCATGTACAACCAGGGAAGTGAATCCTCCGTGGCCTCTTGGTGATTCAGCGCAGTACATGATGATGCCGTCAGTGACCGGTGAATCTGCCTTGATCCTCATCGACATCGTTAAGGTACGGGATGGGGCTGGTGGCTTGATAGCATAGTATGCGCTCCCGGTGAAGGCTGGGTACTCAATCGATTGCCTTTCTTCGCAACTGAAAGTTAAAGTATCATTAGAAGTCTGTAGCTGGCTTATTTTAAGAGTACGAATTATTAATGATGAATTTCAATTATCGCGCGTTTTGATTTAATGAAATGTTTACTAACTTCCTTCCAGTATGGGTAACGGGGCAAGCACAGTTGTATCCGTCGACCGTGTCGGCACACTTGCCGGGTCCGCAGAGTCCGGGGCGGCACGCCTCACCGGTCCGGTCGCAGTTCAGGCCAGCAAAGCCGGACGCACAGATGCAAATGTAACCACGTTCGTTACGGGCTTCCTGTGAGCAATTTTTTTTGTAAGTTCATGCATCTGATTGCGGGTCTAAAACATGTCATGTGTACTTTTAAGATAAACAGATCGGGGCGGCAAGCACCGCAACACACTGGAAAAATCCTCTTGGAACAATTTCATACATTTTCTTTTAACCATCACACACTACAGGCAGGATGCACCGCCCTTTTTTGTATGAAAATGCGTTGCGTTGCGGCCCGTTGCGGCTGTCATGTGCACTTGACTTTATAGTTAATCAAAACGCAAGTTCTACTAACCGGCGAAAGAAATCTTGTGAGGAAATTTAGGCTTATTAAATCTAAGTAGTATTAGCTATATCTAACCTGGCAGACGCCGTTGTTGAGGCAGAGGTTGGGTGCGCAAGAGTTGCACTCGCTGACCCGGCTGCGTTCCAGACTATCCATCATGATGTTCTTCTCTTCTCTGCCCAAAAGCAACATGCTTGCGCAGCCAATGAATCTGAAAGAAAAAGTTCTAGTTAGAACCTTAGAACTTCATTCACGCTGTTGGTATCGTTCTATCTTCCTATGACATCTAAGCAAGGACAATTCAAAAATTCATGCGTTACTGGTAGATTCGTCAGTCAGTAAGTTTCTGAGGCTGACAGCCCAGGAGGCGATCTGTTTTTTTTTTTTAAAGTCGCATTGGTATAAGTTTTATAAATTGTTAATTAATGTACGTACCCAGAGGCTCCAGCCAAATCAATGGGTAGTTGGTTGTATTCGGGTACTCCACCGATGTAAAGGGGTTGATTCAGTTCCAGCAACCCCCACGATTCTCGGGACTCTGCTATGAACGGCCCAGTGTTGTCCACGTCCATTGTAACTAATACAAAAAAAAAAAACTTAGGCTGGTTTTTGTCTTCTCTCATTTAGAGATACAAAAAATCTGTTTTTCCCCTTTTCTGTGTAATACGCTCACCTCAAACATAGGTTTCTTATCTTGATAAAGCCGTGAAGAGAAGGAATTATATTAATTAAATATATTATCAGAAATAATAGTTACCCTTAGACTTAACCCTGCTCAGTCTGATAGTGTGCCAGGTGTTCAGTTGCAGAGGACGGTCGCCCCTTACCACGAGGGGTTCAGTCCCAGTATTCATTATGAACTCAGGTACTCCATCCTTTAGTTGAAGTCCGATGTAGTCGCCTTCGCGTCCTTGATTCTCGCTATTGTATAGAATTAAGCCATTATTGTCTGAAAAAATAAATAAATGGTACAGTGAAAATTGCAAAGAAGGAGAAAACCAACCTTTTAACAATAAGCCTGTTAACAAAAACAAAACAACTTTATATAGACAATGAAAAATTAACAGTTGTATTTGTAATTTATCCTCACCAGCTGGTTTGAATGAGATTTCGATCTCAAACTGCTTGTAGGGGTCCCTCAGGGTTGGGAGAGAGAGGAAGCTCTCTCCATCGAAACGAGGCACAACTCCGGTGACGGTCAGGATGGCTCTGGCTTCGACCGTGGCTCGGCTGTTGCTGACGCGGCACACGTACGTGCCAGCATCTGCTTCAGTCACTGAATTCAGGTACAGGTTGGGCTGGAAAGAATATTTGGGTTAGTTGTCACCTTTATTAACTTGAGAAGTCTAAGGATGAACAAATGCGTATAAGGAAGGATAAAAAAGAAGCTGTTTTAAATTATATGAAGCATGATCAGTTACCGGGCTTTTCTGGATTGATAATAGTTCGAGCAGCGTGATCCTTACAACAGCATTACTAGAAGAGGTGAATGAAATGCGACAGGGTAAATTATGTAATAGAAAAGCTGAAGTTACCTGGTTGGTGGGGAGCTCAGCAGCCAGAGGAGCAAACTCTCGTCTCCAATCAATAGTGACGGGTTCTTCCAGGTTGTGAGTGCATGGGAGAACCACTGAGTTACTCAGACGTGCGGTGTACTGCGACACGGCTGCACCTCGCGAGTTGTCCGGGTAGTAAGGTCCACCTGAATACACAGTAAAACCATCAGCATTCTGTATTAGTACTTAATGTAAAGGTTTGCTGAGCTAAAATATTAAATTCAATACGCTGAAATAGTAAAAAAGTTCCCAAAGTAAAGAGTCAAGTTTAGACTACTGGTCATGGTTTGGATCTACGGGTAGGGCGAAGTGATGTGGCATTCCATAAGGAATTTCTCATTAGCAGCTCGGTGTCTGAATTTGTTAATAGCAATCCACCTTCATTTCATGGGACTAATAAATAAAATGTTAGCATACCTACTACTATATAATACTAACCTGCGTACTTATACTATTGGAGAACAAAGTACATAAATCAAGCTCAGACTCACCTGATTGAACTTCAAGAGTAAAGTCATCGTAGAAGGTGTGGTTGTTGAAGTCCATTCCGATGCAGCGGTAGACGCCTGCGTCAACCGCTGTGACGCCCGTCAGCGATAATCTGACGCCGTCGCCATATGTCTGCATGAATAAACGATTGTGAATATAACTAGAACACGGCTAAAAACATGACTGAAGCCAGAAACTATAGCTGATTGAAACCGTGGTTTTGTCTGAGTTTAATTGCATAAAATCCCACCTGATCAGCTTTAGGTAGGTACCAATATATTTGTTTGTTTGATAGACATATGCCAAGGCATGCAAGCGGAGTCAAGCATCTGATAGGTATTATTCTTACCAGAGATGGTACGTATTGGTTGGTTCCGAGGCGCACCCACTTAAGTTTGATGTCTCTTGACCTGCCTTTGCACAGCACATCCACTTTGTCGCCAGCTCGGAACTGCCTGCGAGGCTGCTCAATAGCTACCAACTGTTGCGATGAAATGCGAGGACCTACAACATTCAACACCAATTAGCCAAACTGAAACACACGTAGATGGTAAACTCGGAAATTTAATAAACCCCTTCGAAGCGACCTAGGACACCATACAATATACTTACACAATAATATAGGTAACCTGTGGATATATATTTACGTTCTGAATAAAATATAAATACAACAATTAATGAAAATACAAGCAACATGCAAACCCAGCGTCGTTGTCCATCACTTCAAAAAAGCTTTGAACATTTATTTTTAATGTTAATTACGTAATAATGTGACACCGTACAGTAAGCAAAGACATACTTGTTAATGTGTAACTCTGGAAACACAGTTTTAGACAAGACGTGAACACCAACCAAACAAAAAGTATTCGATACTAAATAATAATATCTTATATCTTTAATTTTCGTATCGTAAAATTCCTAAAACTACATAATATAAAGGAATACAAAGATGCGTCAAACTTTAAACCAAGGCTGCAGGGGTTCAAACAAAACTGAGTCCCATCACAGTACAAAGTAGGTCGGAAACAAAACAACACCCGCGCTGACTAGACAGACAACTGCCCAACACACCCGCACCAGATTTACCATCGTGTGTGAGGTAGTTGTTCCAAGTCCTGTCCAAATAACGCTTATCTCGCCACAGGCAGTTCTCCTCATCACTATTGTCTCGACAGTGACTGTATCCATCGCATAGTAAGTGCTCGTCTATACAGCTACTGGAGTCTTTACAAGGAAATTCCGTATCCAAGCACTTATAACCTACAAATAACTTACAACATAACTTCCAATACAATACTAAAATCAATTAATTAAAACACAACATAGAAAGTAGAAGAATTAGAAAATATCGATAAGAGACTATAAATACTTATTAAATGGCTAAGCATGCCTGGTTATCATAAACGGCTGGGCGAAGCAGAGAGGGATTTCGCCACCACTGGAATGAAAGCTATCTAATTGACCTGGTGGTGAATTCACTGACCCTGAATGTGCAAGTTGATGTAATTGCTAGTAACGGTTCTTCCGTTAAGGTCTCTTATGCTGCAGACATATTTTCCAGCGTCGGATTTTTTTGCGAGTCTGATGAAGAGTGATCCGTCGTTTTTCTGCCTGACGGAGCGAGGTAGGGCTCGGCCATCTTTGCTCCACACGATGCGCACGTTGTTTTGGGACACTTTGCAGCTGAGGTGCACGGCGGCGCCGACGTGTGCGTGCTGCTCATTGTGGTGTGACACCGACGCCGTATGATCCGTATCTTCTATGGATGTTATTATCATGCAAGTCAACTTAACCCTTAAGCGTTACCAACCGCGTGTACATTACTGAATATACACAATATCCATGATTAAATAAAAATTAAAATATTCTGCATTCGTAAGCCACTGATACCTCAACTCAAAATCGTATACGCAGTTGGTAAATAAAATTATAAGTAATGTAAAGCATTCAATCAATGGTGTTGCCATTAGGTGTGAATTTGGTGACCAGCATTCACACAGCACAACTGAACGGCAAAAAAATAACAGGTGCCATAACAGTGCGACCTGTACATTTGTGTCGTGATTTCGTGAACTTGTGAAGATTGCTCAATGGCAATCTTCGAAATTGATAGAACTGTCCAAAATGTTACTGGAGTTAATACCACAGTGTAACTAAGTATCATATGTTCTTTTAAGTATTGCCTGTGCTGGCGGATATTTGCACGTTTTTTTTAGTCATAGACAGGTCTATCGTTGCTCAGTAGCATACGCGATATATATTTTTTTTCAGTTAGACTGCGTTATTAATTTCATAAATAAAATTTAAAGTTATCGATAATCTTGTGAAGACAAACGGCATTCTTTACTTAGATGGCGATCGGTTGCTTTTAGGTTTTTAATGTATGTTAATATGTTTATTTGAGTATTATATTTCTATCAATTTCGAAGTTAATCTACCGTACAGTTTTGTGCTGTTGGTGTTCATGCTACTGAGGTGTTGAGAAAGTTCACATACCGCTGACGATGACCTCTGCGGTGGACTTGGCGTAACCGTAGCGACTTCTGGCAATACATTCGTAGCGACCGGCGTCCTCTACTTCAATTTCGTGAAAGATCAGTCTAGAGGAGCGTGTGTCTACACGGCTAAAAAAAAGGTAACAAGACTTATTTTTTTAATTTTATACTTGAGTAGTTATTATTGGGCCCCAGGCCATAAGATTAGTACTCAATGTTTGGATTTGCACCGATACGCTACACAATTTTGTGTATATGTCGTGGCCAGATCTAAGCATTGACCATTTCATGAAATGGCAAACTAAAATTGACCTAAACACTTAAACCTTAACGACGTTTAATAATATGTCAGTCGACGTATAATTAATGTAGGGTATCCATGATTTAAGGTGCAGTAAAAACAGCCCAGTAACTGCGACCAACTTGGAATTAGGTTGGTCACAGTTCTAACCTAACCCATTTGGTCGGGGTGCCACATAAGCGACGCAAATTTTTTAACTGGTCATATAGTCAAACGTTGAGTATTGAATGATCTGGGCCAGACCACATCATGATGTGACCAGCGGTCGATGTTCATTTCATGAAATTATCAATTCTAAGATGAGCCTCAGTTTGCTCATTGCATCTTAGACCTCGTTTATCGTTTTTCAACGGTCGAGTTAAAAATCAAGAGTGGTCGAACGTGGAGCTATGATAACTGTACTGTGTTCTTCTACTTACTTCGAAGGATTCGGGTTGAGAGGTTGCCAGGTAATGTCGATGATGTCATCACCATCAACGATGCAGTCGACTATGGGCGACTCTCCAGGATGCACTGTCTGTGTTGGCGGGCGCAGCGTGATCTTAGGCGATGTGTTGACGATCAAGCTGGTATATACCGCTTTTTGGACTTCATTGTACTGGTTGTAAATGTTGCACACGTACTCTCCTGAGTCAGCCTTTGAAACCTGAAGATGTTACACTAATGGTTAATAGCTATACGGGCGATTCTAGAAATGGGATTTTAGTAAGTCTCACAATACATAATTGTTATGACAATATTGTATTCTCGTATCTCTTTATTTTTATGTCAATTGGGTAGAGAAACAACGGTTCTGGGAGGTTCACCTCTGCTCAATCTATCAAGAATTGTACTTACATTGTTGATGATAAGGCGCGAGCGATTCTGATAAACGTTTCTTTGGAACGGCTGTCCGTCAGCGCGGACCCATCGCACGTTGTCGTCTGATGACTGACTGCAGCTGTAATGACAAGGCATTTTAGTATACAACGTTATCAGTGCTGTACTCGTGCTTGCGAAGTCACTAGAACAGAAAGACGAAAAAAAAAACGCGTTGTTATATTTTCGCGTCTTCCTTACTTTAACTTAAGGCAACCGAAAAGGTATAACAAAGGCATTTAAGTAACAATTACTTACTAGATAATGGTTTCATTTGATCCTTCAATAGCGACCAGTTTTCTAGAGTTATCAGGTTCAGAAGGGTTGTATGGTACGTTTGTATCCGGGTTGATCTCGCCGTCTCCGCTTCCTGTAGATAGAACATTTTACTTAGAACTGTAACTCGTATAATTTTCTGATAAGAAAGATATATAATATCAAGACTAAGGCACGGAGACGCCTCGGCGGCCGCTGCTAGAGGCAGCACCCTTAATACTTTTCATATAAACCAAGCGCTTCGAAAACCGACGGATTTAAAAGGCGAAGATGACAGAAGTTGGGAGTTGTGAGCTTAACACACTTTCGGCTCTACGAATTTTATTAGTACTACCACCTTAAGATGCTGCCGGCGCGGCGATTCTGTGCTCTGTGGCACTGGTGAAGTCCACAGGCGGCAGTGACCACCTTCCCACAGGTCTTCCCACCTGCTTATTTACCAAAAAAAACCACGTCAAATACTAACCAGATTCGAAGCCGCCGTCGTTACCACCATCTCCTCGGTCTACCTCGACCATGAACTGCTCTTTGATGGTTCCAGCGGCGTTGGTGGCTGTGCAAGTGTAGTATCCGCTGTCACTTTCACTGGCCGATGACACGCGCAGGGAGGCACGGCCCGGTGTTGGCGCAACGACCTCACGGTAATCACCGACTGAATAATAAAAGCAGGACTTAAGAAAATGTAGCTTATTAAGGCGACTATAACCGACTTTTAATTTTATACTGAAGATGACGTCTAAACGAGTAGTGTTAAAGATTTGGAAAAAATATGTGTTAAATAAAAGCATTTTTTTACATTTTAATATAGACATATTTTGGATTATGTTTATACATTACATAGTGAAATTAATTTGTAAAGTTATGTATAAGGCGGATAAAAAACTTAGAATCACGCAAAATCTATCAAGCGTATTTTTCTGAAACCTTTACATTTTAAAGATAATTTAGTAATTGATCTTTAAAATGGTGAATTTTTATGGATCAGTATGTTCCATAAATATAAAACTGACATCGATTGTAACTAAATGAATGAAATATTGTCTTATAACAAACAAAATCACTCACGTTGGATGGACACAAGTGGTTCAGGGTAACCACTGGCTCTGCACTCGATGTTGAGGAAGTCTCCGGTAGACACCTGCACATAAGGGCTTGGCGTGATGCTGATCTCAGGAATAGCCCTCACTTTGATGACGGCGCTAGCACTGGCAGATCCGGCGTCGTTGCGAGCCGTGCAAGTGTACTCGCCTTCGTCGTTGACTTCGATCTTGTTAAACCTATGAGATGGATTAAATATTATTAGACATCTACGGACGTTAAGTGACTGAGGGGATGGCTTTACTTTTTGGATAAATAAATTGCATTCTATCTGCTAGAATTTTGGGCTCATAAACCACTACGAGTGAGCAGTTACTATGCTTTAGCTCCTTCTTTTGTCGTCAATTTTTGTGGAGATGTGAGTAAATATTTTTTATTTTTATTTAAATGTTATATCTAATGATCCAGCAGTAGATCGCTACCCACTGATCTGACAATTTTGTAGGAACTTTCGAATGGTATAAAAAAAACAGTAGCTTACTTCAGTTCATGTTGTGGTGTTAAATCCGTGAATCTCGAAAGCGGACGGCCGTTCCTGTTCCATGTGACGTCTGGCTCGGGGATTCCTCCTGTTACGCGGCAGATCAACGTGTGTTCACCTCCCAATGGCACGGCTTGTACCGTCCCTTCTGGTGGCCAGATTTCGACTTTAGGAGGTTCGCGTCCTGAAAGTATTGTCAATATTAAGGCACTGTTCGTTCCACTGCGATTCACATGCTATACTTATTCTAAAATAAAACGTGTAAAAAATGACGGCCATAAATATGGAAAAGACCATATAGTTTGATAGTTACTTACTTTCAATCTCAACGAACACATAGATATTGGCTACTGGCTTGTTGTTCACGGTGCCTTCGCAACGATAGTATCCTTGGTCGCTCTCTTGAGCGTTGTTGATGATCAGAGTGTTTCCGCGTTGGCTTGAGTCGGGGCCAATCGAACCATCGTGCTGGGGAAATGGAAAGAATAGATTGTGAATTTAACACGGACAATGTTCTTTTTTTTTTTTCAAATAAGCAAATCTATTTGCGTAAAGCTAAAATGTGCTGTGCTTTCCGATTTTCTTACCTTGGTCCATTTAATCAGAGGCGCGGGACGTCCAGTGATGATACATTCAACGGTTCCGCTGCCTCCAGTTGGGATCTTCAGACGGTCTTCCGACACCGATATGTTATAGGTCTCAGGCGTAACCGTCTGAACGTTCACAGTGACCAAGATCGGTATTGGGGCGACGTCGGAAAGCGGCGATTGGCAAATGTAGACACCCTGGTTGTCAGGTATTGCGTATTCAATGTACAACACACCGTTTTCTGACCGTACGTTCGATGGGAATATGGCGTTGTCTTGTCTGTAAAAGAATGTTAGCATGTAGCCTACAGCTGCTTATAAAACATGTTACTACATAAAATTAAGACTGATGAGGATCCTTACCTAACCCAGTCAATAGTTCCTGCTGGTATGTTGGTAGTTCCTGTGCAGGCAATCCTGATGCTTTGTCCCTCGTCTACGGAAGGTTTAGGAATGGACACGGTGAGTTTGTCTCGGGGCGGCCATAACGGTCGTGGACGAATAGTGATCACGGCGGTGCGGTCGGAAGTTCCAACTGTGTTAGACGCGATACATCTAAACAAAATAATGTATATGAGAATAAAAGGACAGGTTGCTTACTATAAAGCCCGTCACAGACGTAGCTATAATATATATGCAGCCCACTGTACAAAAAAGTCAAATGCAGTTGCTTTTTGCATTAATTTGTCAGTTCAACAACATTTTTTTTTAAGTGAAACTTCTTTAGGCGCGTTGGGACATTTTTCAGATGGGACTAAACCATTGATTTCGCGACACTGTAACGAAAACTCATTTTTGTAAATGCGATTGTGCTCTTTATTTATATTATGTTACGGATCAATGTTCTATGCAAGAATTTTTACTTTAAAAGTTTAGTTTTTTTTTTTTTTTGTTATCTCGACTGTGCTTTTTATTTAGATAAGGTACAAGTATTTTTCTTCAACCAAGGTGATCTTGTTTAAGTTTTCCCTTCTGTCAGCATTCCCGGAGTGACTTTCCTTTTTTTGTTTTTTTTTTCGTTATTAATACCGTTGTGCATATTAGGGTGTCCTTAGAAAATAAAAATAATTCCTACCTGTATTCTCCAGAGTCTTCAACTCTCGCACTTTCAATGACGAGCCGGCTGTCAACGTATGAAATGGACAGTGGTAGCGGTCTGTTAGATGCCCTCTGCCACCGGATGGATGGTGTAGGGTTGCCTCTCACGCGGCATTCCAGCTCGATCAGGTCACCTTCGTAGTATTCTTTCACCGGCGGAAATATTTCCACGCTTGGCATTGTCATTGCGTTGCCTAGGATGATAATAATACAACTATTATCTGAAGACTTCGCCAATAACATTCATGTTGAGAGTATTTTCAAATCTCTAATGAAAAATCGTAGGTATGTATGTTCTGCATGCTGTTAAGACTATCATTCGTAAGTACTAAAGTCAACGTTGTGCTACTTACCTCGGGCGTAAAAAATCCAAGGAGGTACAACTATTCCAAGAATGTTAGCAAAGATTTAATAAAAATAATTTTCAATTAAGTTTTAGTGAAAATTTTACGCAAACCGTAAGGTAAACGTAATTGAGAATAATGTAAGTGCAAATATTAAAGACAGTCAATGATTCTAAAGGAGCTTACCGGGAACTTTGAGAGTAGCAAAAGCTTGAGCAGTGTTGATGCCATCACTAGTCTCGCAGATGTACTTTCCACTGTCGGAAACCTGCAGGTTCGATATCAGAAGAAGGCCAACGTTCTCATCTATTTGGGTCCTATCCAGTGGCAGCATGCCATCGCTCTTGGTCCATCTGACTGCCAAACGAACCCTGGAGTTAAGGCTTTGAGCTTGGCAAGTGAAGTTGACACTGCTGCCCACTTCCTGGATCTTAATAGTTGGGCTGGTGATCTGGACCACAACAGTCGGTTCTGGCGATGGTGTCCTAGGCGGCTCGGTCATAGATGAATCTCCTCCTGTATACATATATTGTATTTAGTGTGTGCTGATGTAAAAACACAGGTAAGTTGTAGCTTTTGTTGTTCAAAGTTTAAGACCTTCTTTGAGTCCCATCAATTATTTCTTTCTGACTGTTAAATAGTATTAAATTCTGCTTAAATAAACAAGTATCAGCTATGAAGTAATAAAAATATATGTTGGTAAGTATCAAAATTATAACTAGACAATACGACAGATCATGAATGGATTTCTGTGGACGTAATATGAATGGTTACAGACGCCATAGACGTTCACAACATACAATTGTAGATAACGACACATAAAATTAATTAAATATTCTGATCACTATGGATTACAACGATGAGGGACAATACATTGTTATTGTTTATTTGTTATTATGTCGTGACTGATTAAACTTGAGCCACAAAGAGCGAATGAAGCCTAACATTTGAAGCATGACATGTAAGGCACGAGAACATAAGGCGGAGACGCCCGAAGCACCTTCGGTTATGATCGGCTACCTGGCTCCGGCAGACTAGTTGTCAGTACACCGAGGGTGAATCCCTTTTCGGTGATTGTGTGGCACTCATATGTCTCGCCTTGTCGCCTGGTGTCCCAAATCGTGTGCCAGACATGTGTCGAGTGCCAGCCATCCTTGTGGAGTCTTGCCTCATAATAGAGTTTCACAGGGCGCTGTTCTCGGCCCTCACGGTAGAACTTTATTGTGAGAGGTTCCGGTGCACGGTATTTGCATGTAAAGGTCACTTTTCTTGAGTAATAGTCGTCTCCAAAGTCGTGGATTTTCGGATGCAGTTCCATTATTAATCCTATCGGCCGTTTAGTAAAATTTTATTTGTACATATTTATATGTATAAGTTTGACAAGGTTTGACAGGCTACCAACACATACTTAGAAATGTCTGCAGAAAATTTGTGTGGCTACATCAGTAATAAAACAACAAAGTATGACTTTAATATATAAGATGACTTCAATTAAGTATTTCCGGAAATTATACAGTTCTTAGCTTACCGATAGTTGAGCAATCGTATCCGGTGTAGGGCGCTTGGCAGTTGCAGACGACTTGTCCTGCACTGTCAAGTTGGCAGTTGTGTCCATTGCAGGGGCACTGGCGGCAGTAACCTTTCTGGTCTTTGTAGTAGGCAGACTGGCAGCTCTCACAACTTGTTCCTGAGTAACCAGGCGGGCACATGCAGATCTGTAATATTACGAATTGTATTAATTCTCGTTATAAAAATCCAAGCTAAATAAGTATTGTCTTCTCCTCTCTTATCGTCGCGATGATTGGCAATTAAATTCATCTCTAATCCGTTTTTCTGATTACAGCAATTATTTCCTTAGACTGCCAGTGAAACGCTGAAAGATGTCTAATGTCTAAAGGCATAAATACATAAATTGATGTAGTAATACGAATTAATACCTCAATTCCTTTAGCTGATGGAAGGACAGCATCGTAGTTCTGTGTAGCACTGTCCATGGAAACATCAGCGATGGTAGTGTCGTAGATGATGGGAACCACGGTGGCTCTTACGAGCACTCTCTTCAGATTCCTGAGCACGCTCATGAAGTTGCTACGAGTCGCTGGGTTGGCGGTGTTGAGAATGTACCAGTCATCCTCCTTGAGCGGCACTTGGTAGCTCTGAGGGACGAAAATAGTAAAAATATAATTACTTAATAGTGGAAGTTTGAGAAATTTAATAAAGAATAAGGCTGAGAGAACTTTGTTTTTTTATTAGGTATGAAAATCAGAACTTTGTGTCGCCAAGTTTAAAAAAAAAACTGTTGCTATTTATCTTATTGTGCCATAAACGCAATTTCTTTCCTTCTTTCTATGCAACAATATCCTAAAACATATCACTTACGTATGAGACTCCAGACGAGAACTGGTTGGGGTTGGTCCAGTAGATAGAGATGTCTCCACCATCGAGAACCACATCCGTTCCCCGTTCAGACTTTTCGTACACATCTGAATTGAACTTCTGTCGCAGTGATATGGTACCACCGTAAGACAATACGCGGTTACCTTGGGAAAAAGAAACATTGTTCAATCGAAATGTTGAATCAAACAAATATTTAACATAACAAACAAAACCCCTGAACAGGAGAAATTCTTAGAGAATTTTAAAGAAAAGAGAAATTAATATTAAATATTATTTACTTACCAGGGAATATAGGCAAAGACCAGTAGAGATCAATGTCAGGTCGGGACGAGAAGGTGTACATGAGCTCGCTCTGTTGGAACATCGGTACGAAGTTGTCTTTGATAACTTTCTCGGCGGCCAGGTCGGTAATGGCGTAACCACCATAGTTGTCGCCTAAGACTGGTGCAGCCATCGGTACTCTGGTGTAGTGGTTGCCCTGGTGAAACGGCGGCGTTTAATGGTCATAATATTTTAAGCTGGTTATTTAGTAGCCACAAATAATCTCTCTTTAGCTCTCAGATGAAACCATGTTTGTTAAAAGGTTTTATAATACGGAGCATAATATGCTTTGTTTCATATCCATTCAAGATGGAGTTGAACTAACCCAGAACAATCTAAATACTAACTTCGTGGCAGTCAGTTGTCACGCCAGAACAGTAGCAAGACAGGCATCCGTCAGGGTAGTTAGAATCCAGCCCGAATGTACCAGGACGACAGCGGTCACAGGAGTCACCTTCAACGTTCTGCTTGCAGTAGCAGTCGCCTGAATCATCGCAAGGCCCGGTGGTACCACGAGGATCGCAACTGAAATACAATTTTGATTTATGCATGTATTCCGAGAAATTGACGATTCTCAGCAGTAAAATTGAACATTTGGGTAGACTACCCAAAAGTTTATAGAGATATGAGGAACTTGCGTGACGTCAGTGTAATGCGTAGTTGTGTGGCGATGTAAATGCCACCACAAGTTCATTTCTAAAACCCCAATGACTCACCTACACGGTTGGACGGTACTTGCTCTGTATTCAACGCAGTTGCCGTAGGGATCAAGTTCATATCCTGGCTTGCACAATTCGCATTGTTCACCATCGGTGTTGTCAGCGCAATCCTGTTTCAAAATCAAAATTATATTTCAAACTTACGAGATTCAGCGTTCAATACAAATTCGATCTGAATTATTTGGGACATAAGCTTTATTCAGATGTAGTACTTATAGCATACAACTTGTAGTCATTGAAAAGCTATGTAGTGAAGAAAATATTCTTACGTAGCAGACTCCAGTCTCAGGGTTGCACATGGTAGACTTGTCGTTGCATTCACATGGTTCACAGTGTGCTAAGTAAAGGCCTCCGTCACTCCTACGAAATAAATAATTATTAAAACTATGAGTGATTATGTGATCCTTCAGTACTTTTCAAAGGTAAGTTTAGTTTAACAAGACTACCCAGTTTTTTGCGAAAAAGAGATAGTGGTATTCGCCCTATACCTCTTCTTCTCTTTCTTCATCTCTTTCTCGCATTGGAACAATGACGGATTTCAAACAAGGACAAAATTAACAAATGACTGACCTCTTGAAACCAGGCGCGCAGTCTTCACAGGAGGTTCCGATATAGCCAGGTGGGCAGGTACATTGCTCAACATGGAAAGCCGTGGGTCCATATCCATCAGCTTCAGCGGTCTCAATGCTGGCACTGACCGGGGAAGCTAGTTCGGTGCCCGGAGAATATGTTGCCTTGATCAGGATCGTCTTTACGTCAGCTAGGGCTAAGAGGAAGTGCTCACGTGATACTTCCTTGCCGTCAGGTCTGTTTGAAGAAATAATCCAATCAATGTAGGTACACCAAAGTTCTTACATATTTATAATAATTATGTTTTTAATATAGTTATTAATAAAACGGCCAAGTGCGTGTCGGTACCACGCACAATGAAGGATTCAGTAGTTGGGATGAATTTATCCCAAGAACAAACTTAACATTGTAGTTGAAAAATATGTTCTCCCATACATTCCATCTGCAAATGTAAGTTTGTACGCACAATATTGCGGGAGTTGCCATGTTATTTAAAAACCATAGACTTCTTATAGATTTTCCTGTAATTTATAAGTATAGAACTATTTCCTGTGTATTTTTTCTAATTCTTTGGCTGCTCAGTAGTTTTGGAGTTAATATTAAAGTTATAAGTTAGTTGTTGTTATTTTCATCTATTTTCCCAAATAACTATAAAATAATTGATTTTGAGACCCCCACAGTACCTGAGCCCTTTCATTTGATATATATATCACACGGTACAAAACGTATTTCTTTAATTTTCGTATTTGCCTCCCAAAAGTGATCTCCATATTGAAAATTCATTTATTAACGTTACACGTCCATATTTGGGTCACAAAAATTCATATATGTATTAAATTTCAACTTAATCGGTCCATTAGATTCAGAGCAAATTGGCTGTGACAGACGGACGAACAGACACTCAACTGATTAGGGTTCCGTTTTTCATTCCGTCATACTGATTAAAATCAAATTATTTTTAATTTGTTTTTGTGAACTTTTGGAAATCTCGGTTGTATTTGGATAACACTTACCTCTGCCATCCCTTTTCAACGATTTGGATGCTCGCATTCAGAATGCCCTCATGAGAAGCTTGGAAGTCTCCAAAGTAGTGGAACGTAAGACGGTTGTCCTGTAAAACACAGTATAAAGAGTGTTAGAGTTTGCATCATTTGGTTAAATAAAATAAAATATAATAAATGTAACCTATTTATTATTTTGCACTGAAACATTTGTGTAACAAAATAAACAAAATACTTACACTAATGAGTTGGACATCAGCGGCAGAGTTCCTGAACCTTTGGTCGGGTGACCCTATCACATTCTTTAGTACATAGCGTAGGGAACCTCCGTACGATGTCACCTTGTTACCAGCGAAACTAGCAGGCAGACTCCAGTAGTAAATAGTGGACGGGGAGCGATCGATATCAGTTAGTGAGATATCGCCACGGTACAGCTGAGGTTTGAGATCGGTTTCGATTGGGGCAGTATATCTGACAGCTCCGGGGGGTCCAGTGGGGGAGATGTTGTAAATCTTCACTTGGTCCACTATCTGTGGCACGTTGAACTGAACGCTGGTGGTCTTGCGGCGGAGGTTGCTACTCATACATTGTTGTGACACGCCCGTACAGAAGCAGAGGGCACACCCATGTCTGAAACGAAGGTTTGGTTAGTCGTAGTCAGCTTTACAATTTGGTACATTTTAGAACCGGGTCAACGACGGGATGACCACAACTAAAGGCTATTTTCCTCTAACTATACCTACCTTAATATATAACAGTTATTGATAGATCGCGACAAGTAATAATTACCTGAAATCAGAGGACAGGTAGAATGAGTCGTTCTTGCACTGATCACAGTAGCGTCCCTGGACGTGATCCTTGCATACACACTCATCCGGGGGCCGGATCAGCTTGGTGCCGGTCGGGTTGCAGTTGTCGCGTGCTACCACCGGTCGGCATGTATTGCCGGGCACCATCGGGTTGCCTTCATAGCCAGAAGCGCACACCTCACAGTGTTTGCCTTCGTAACTGTGAATAATGAAATGATATTAGCTACATCGTCCGGCTTAAACAACGGCCGGCAAGGAATTAGCGACACCAGAGTTGACAGAAAAACTTCCTCATTTGATGATAGATATGTCTTACCCTGGGAAGCAGTCACAGATGACTGATCCGTCGTAACCGAGTGAGCAAGTTCTGGCGAACTGGTTTTCGCGGTTAGTGAGCGGACAAGGGCATTGCTTGCATGGTATGCCGCTCGCTGGGTCACCATATGTGCCAGGTGGGCATTCTTCGGGCATGCAGTCTCCGAGCCAGGGTCCAACCTTCTTGCGAATGTAACCAGAAGCGCATTTCTAGAAAAAAAAATACGTTAAAACACGTTTGATTAAATATTTTAATCACGTAAAGCCAAGATACAGTAAATTTTTGTAAATAATTTGACAAAAAAAAAAATGAATTTGTATTTGAATTTCTAAATTTACCTGACAGGATAGTCCTTCGTATTCCTTGGGGCACGTACACTCTTCCACCAGACTGGCGGCTCCCAGACCCATGTTGATGTGTTCAGCAGATTCCATCGCGAAATCAGTGATGTTTACTCCCGCGTTGTTTAGGTCAGAGCGCAGAAGAATCATTTCGATCTCATCCAAACTGTAAGAAATTGAAAGCAACTTCCTTATAAAACAAGAAAAGACAAAAACTTGAGGGCGTTTAACTAATTCTGAGAAAATTCTTACGTCATCATAATATCTTCCCTGGAGGCAGGTGTGTAGCCACTAGTGCTGTTCTTCATCCAGTCTTCAGGAGTCAGGCGAGCTTCAATGTTGAGGTCCCGGGAGCCACTAGCACGGCTGATGTGGAATAAGTTACCGTATTTACCCTGCAGATTAAAAATCATTCATGAATCACAAAAGCAATGAACTCATTATATGGCACTATTGTGTAGTAATTTCTAGATCCAGATGTATTGAATAGGTATGAATATTGTCACGTAATCCTCAAAGATAGTTAACAACGGGTACTTATACAGGATGTCCAGTAAAGAATGGAAAACCTTGAAATAGCATAATAAATAGACCTTATGGCCATTCTAAAAACAATACAAAAAAATATATCCCAAGTAGTGTTATTTGTAATACCAAAATATTACTATTACATTTCTTCTGTAAACAATTTGAAAGTTTAAATGTTAGTTTACACTTGTGGGGGGTCCCACAAGTGTTTACTAACATTTAAAACTTCGCCAAGTCTTGGTTTAAATAGATTTTTAATATTATTTTATAAAGATTGTTTTCTATTTTGTGAATGTGAGAACGTTGTAGGCCTAGTAGAGTGTAGATTTGTTGACCATTTTCTATTTTGTTAAGTACCTGGTACTTGTTGTAAGGCCTACACTGTCCTCCCATACCTATTAACACTGTTATTTGGAAATATTGTAAAAGCCAATTATTTTTAAAAGAGTAACCGTAGAGTTTCTCGGTATTCTCGATAGGGAACGACCAATAGGAATCGTGCACCTAGCTTCTGACGTTTTATGCCCATGTGGGTTTAGTTGATAAAATATTTTGATTTTTGAGTTAAGAAGGAACAGATGATCATACAGACATAGCCTGTTAAAATCATAACCTTCCTTTGGTTTTGCCGTATTCTGGTAATAAACTTTTTATACCTAAATGTTGTCTGTTTGGAATGCTTTGGCATGTTTAAATACCTTGATAATGATAGTTGGTATGCTGTCGTCGAATCCATAGATCTGCGTGTGTGGAGAGACAGTGTACTTGATGTGTCCACCATAGGACTTGAGCTGGTTGCCGTTGTAGGACTCGGGCAGGGTCAGGTAGGGATGGGACCTCACCCACGACGAAGTGTCACCGAATTTCGTAACCTGCAACAGAAAAGGTCTTTAGAACGGCAATAGAAAGATAAAAAAAAAAAACACTTTATAAAATGTTTTCATTTTTCACTTTTTAGCTGTCGTACCTACCCTCAAAAATTCGAATAACACTACCTGCTATGCAAATAAGAGTGACAGGAAGTTATTATAACATCATCAACATAGACTAAATGCAAGAAATTATTATTGAAGGTAACTAAAAAACTATCCAAGAAAAGTTAATAAAATTTATATGGGACACGCAAGCTTCCTCAAGTAAACGAAAAGTAATTTTCAAAATTGGTCTACAAGTGACGAAAATTTCGATGGCCATAAACAAAAAAAAAAAAGAACATAGAGATGGACAAAGAAAGAAAAGAAAAAAAAAATATTTGGGAAAGAACCTCATCCTTTTTGGAATTAGGTTAAAATGGTGCTACGCTTGACCAAAAACCGATTTAGCCAGTCTACCGAACGTTGCGTATTTGACGAAAATGCGAAAATCTTATTATTGTATTTATACCAAACAAAACAAGCATGACTTACCGTAGCTCCATTCCTCAGAGGCTGGTAATAGTACTGGTTCGAGATCGGTTGAGAGGAATCGATGGCGACATCTCCTGTAGGCGAATGCTTGATGCCGAGCAGCCTGGTGCCTCCTTCTCCGAGAGGAGTCGGCATGTTGTAGGTGAACAGGTCAGCGCTGCGGCACTTGTTCGATTTGCCGAAGCAGAAGCAGCGGATGCACTCGCTTTCCGAACGCGCCTCACTGCGAAACAAACGATACATATTCGTAAAGTATAGTTCGAACAAATATGCAGTGCAGGAAAGAAATGGAAATCTCTCCCACACAGAAGTAAGATTAAAATAATACTGCTAAAGAGGTGGTAGTAGGCCCCTTGTGCAAAAAATCTTAAAATGAACTTCTATTTTCTAGCCTTGGTTAACAATGCTCATATATACGAGAAATGGTCTTATAAAATAAGTCTTACTTGTTGAAGTATCCCCGAGGGCAGAGGTCGGTCTTGTTAACGAAGACGATGGCATCAGGTGCGGCGAAGGTCGCTGCTTTGTTGTTGATAGCCTCGCATGAGTATGCTCCACTGTCGTCCGGCTGAAATACATCACAAAATTGTATGTGAAATAAAGATAACTCTTAATACTTACACTACTACACGATATAAGCATCATAATGCACAAAAATAATTTATGCTTTTTTTCCTCTATTTATTGGTAGAATAGGAGAGGATTACTTTTCGTCTAAAGCAAATGTACAGTATAAAGGGTGCTACAAGACTGCTGTAAAGGTAAATATTTATTAAACGCTGTAAGAGTAATTATTTGTAATACGAGATGGCAATCCCCCACAGTAATAATTCTGTCAAAAACGGTCACAAACCTGCATGTTAGTGCAAGTGATAACACCAATTCCTCTCTCACTAGTCCAGGTACACTTGGATGGGACATGACCCCAGTTCAAACGCCATGAGATCAACGGGGTGGGCACACCGACAGCCTCACACGTCAGTATCAGAGTCTCGCCAGGGTTCAGGACCACGTTTGTGGGTTTCGGGGGACTGGACACGTAAACATCACCTAAGGAAATAGAAAATGTATGTTTCAGGATTCAAATTTTAAAAGCTTTGATTTATTTTATCGCCGTTAGCGGCGACGGCCATGGAACCATCCATCACTTAGAAGCTATTCTCAAGTGTCTTATTTATTTAAATAGTAACCAGACAACTTTCTTACAGTTGAACCTTATTGAAAAATAATTATGCTACTTACTGCATGCAACTTCATCAGAGCCATCCTGGCAGTCATTGTGTCCATCACAATGGAAACTCCTAGGGACACACTGGTCCTCGGACTTGCACGTGAATTCAACCGGTGAGCATCTGCCGCCATCACTGGTGAAGCCGCAGTTCTGTTCGTCTGATCCATCTCCACAATCATCTTCAGAGTCACACATCCATGTCTTGAGGACACATTTACGGTTGTTACACTTGTACTGGTTTGGCTCACACATGTCGTTGTGGTCTGAAAAATGTTTGAATGTCAGTAAATAATAATTTAATTACCCGAAATAATGGTAATTTTTTTTACTATACTGTAAGCTACTTAAGTTTCTTATATTATATTTGCATTGAACTCCGTTTCATTTACTTTCTTCGTAATTATAATTATGGCATATCGAGAAATAAAAAGTATTTGGATCAAGATACTTACGGCAATTCTCTTCGTCGGAACGATCGGCACAATCGTAGTTGTTGTCGCAAACAGCGGATTTGGGGATGCACTGTCCATTACCGCAGGTAGCCTCGTACGGTTGACACGCGGGGAACGGAGGCCTATACGTTACGGCTGCAAAAGTGCATCAAGTGTTAACTAATTAGTAATGTTGACAATAGAAAAGAAGTGTTGCGAAATAGCATGTGAAGAAAAGTTGGAATTATGATTGTGATGAGTGAGAGTTGAATTGTGTGTGAGAAAGATGAAAAAAAAAAATTACACCTAGGATAAGGCACATAATGAACACACACAAAAAAACTTAGGTGCATAGTGTGCCTCATAGCTGCGCCAACAGTCCCAGTTCAGCATAAACATCAGACCAGTAAGTAGGGTCTGACGCTGGTTTTCACCTAGACCTTACGTTGCGAGAACTTATGTTATGTGTGTTTTTTTGAGATTTTATCACTGTAGGTCAATTAACCTGCCTAGCCTTTTCCCAACAATGTTGGGGCCGGCTTCTAATCGAACCAGATGCAGCTAAATACCAGTATGTTACATGGAGCGACTGCCTATCTGACCTCCACAACCCAGTTACTGGGTAACACGATACCCCTTGGTAGGACTGGTTGTCAGACTATGGGCTTCTGGCTACCGACTAACGACTGTCAAAGATCTACGAATAACAGCCGGGACCAATGGCTTAACGTACTTTCCGAGGCACGGAGTGGTCTCGACCGCGGCAAGCGTAACATTAGCTTTTGATCGACCCGAGTGGCTGTTATTATTTAGCCACGAGCCACACCGGCTGTAGGTAAAGGGGTCAAATACTGAGATGAAGTAAGGGCAAGATGATGATAATAACGGTAGAGCACAGGTCTGGTCCACCGGTAGGTGGGGAAGGTTATTACTTACGAGCACTTTCCACTTGCAAGTTCACACGCACTTGAGCGCCAGGGTACCGCAAGTATTCGTCTGCCTGGCAAATGTATGTACCACTGTCGACTTCCTGCAATGATGACGTATGTGTAAACCATGAGAGATTTTAAAGTATCACTAAAGTAAGGCCCTAGTTATGGCGTTTAAGGCGCTCAATAAAATTTTATAAATTTCTATGTAACAAAACACATCAAACGAGTCCAGGGGCGCGCGTCATGTAATTTATAGAGAAATTCATAAAATTGTATTAAGCGCCCAAAGCACAGCGTACAAGTCGCGCGCCTCGGTCACCTGTTATAACCAAGGCCTAGGAGCGGTTACGCACTACGTCCGATTCGTATCAGAGAAATGTCGGCGCGAAGTAGCCATATAGTACTATGGCTACTTCGGGCCGACATTTCTATACATTTGGAGGGGTTGCGCACTAGATCCGATCTTTGTCCGTCCGAATTTAGAACATTCCCAATTCGGATTCGGATCGGACGTAGTGCGAAACCGCTCTTATAGTCATAGTTCACTTGAAAACCAGGTACTGAATTTATGCCCGTCTTCACTATCATCAAGTTTGGCAACCCCTAATAATGTCCACCGTTATCAGATCCCCAAGCAAAGTCAGCTCCAAAGTCTATATTTGTCTGTAGTTGTAGTCAATTTCGATGCACTTAGAAATCTGTTACTTGACAACCCGCATGGGCGAATCGTTGTAGGTAATAACTATATTGATCGCCTAGTGGCTGGTGGTGGTAATGGCTTTTGCGCTATGTAACTGTTAAAATCTACGCATTATTTTAGATAAGAAAATATATTTTATTCACATTTAGCCTATTAACTAATATGTAATTTAAATATAACTGCAAAGTAACTATAAAATTAAGAAATCGTCGAATAACATCTTTCTTGTTCACTATAAGGTAAGGGGAAGACACTTGATTCACAATTAACTCAACATTCACGTGATGATGAAGTCTGCGTTCATGATCTTCTGCATATTTTTGTATAACTATGTTTACGACATCCATCTAATTCTGCTTTTTAGGGTTCCGTACCTCAAAAGGAAAAAACGGAACCCTTATAGGATCACTGTGTCTGACTGTCCGTCTGTCACAGCCAATTTGCTCCGAATCTAATGGAGCGATTAAATTGAAATTTGGTACACATATGTATTTCTGTGACGCAAACTCGGACGTGTAACGTAAATAAATGAATTTTGAATATGGGGGTCACTTTTGTGGGGCAAATAAGAAAATGTAAAAAAAAGTTTTTCAAACTGTATCGTGTGACTTAATAAATGACAGGGCTTGTTGCGAGGATCTCATTATTTTTATCATTTTATAATAAATATGTTTAAAGATATTTAAGAAATTAGATGAAAATTGACCATTCCCCCCTTATCTCCGAAACTACTAAGCCTAAAATTTCGTTAAAAATACAGCGTATGCTTTTTCACTCATAGATTACAGGAAAACTTTTAAGAACTTTATGGTCTTAAAATAACAAGTTAAATCTCCCAATATTATGTGTACAAAATTACAATTGTTGTTAGAATGAATGGGAGAACATGTTTTTCAACTACAATGTTAAATTTGTCCTTGGGATGAATTCATCCCAACTACGGAACCCTTCATTGTGCGTGGTCCGACACGCTTTTGGCCGGTTTCTTTATTCGTGAAGTCAAATTATTTTAGATGTCGCTTATTTTTAGTGAAAACGGGCATTATTTTGGAACCTACAATTTTGCCTATTAATATGAATTACTTACAGTAACTTTGAACATTTCCAATCTTCCTCGAACGTCGGTGGAGCCTGATTTTAAGGAACCACTATCTCTCGTCCAGCTGACATTAGCTCGTAGAGGTCCTTCGTCACGACATTGGAACACCACATCGCCACCTACAGGAACTCATTGTAAATATACTGATGTTGTTGGAAAAAACGAGACCCAAATGCAGTATTTAATGGTATTTTTATCAATGAAGTGATGTACCCTTTTTAGTCATCCATAATACATGCTTTTGCTTTTCTTATGTAGATTATCATATTGTTTTACAAAACCAATGTACTTATATGTTTAAATATAGCATTTGATTTCAAGTGTGAGATTTTTTTTTTTTTAAATTTTATTAATTATGCTTTGGCTATCCAAGAATACGGTGAACGGTCACACAATAACGGCTGTTCAAATACAGACCGTTTTTTGACACCTTGAGATAAATAATTGGTGGAAATTATAGATTTTCATGACGGTCACCGTTCTTCTTGAAAACAGAAGCTATAGAGATAAAAATTCTTACGGAACCAATGAACGGATGATACATCTTACTAAAGAATACAATACTTAATATAATATATATGTATTAATTGCGTAAAACGTGCAGAAATCATTATTATGCCTACTATGAATTTTTGAATACCTATGTTTTAATAATTATCATTTTGCAGTGGAAATGCTTTTTTGACTTCGTGTTGGATTGAGTAGGTACCGTTGTTCAAAATCAAAACGAACTTACACACTGCAAAAGTGAATACAAACAGTTTATTTGAATTTCATTATTATGTAAAATGTACTTATCTCAATAAATGACGATATTAAATTGTTAATTTAAACCCATATTATTTTTAAATGTTAATAATAAAACTCAAAACCCGTAACACTACTTAAAAATATTCAATTAAAATAAATACCTAAGTATTTGTATAAAACATAATTATTGCCTATATAAAACACATTTATATTGGCAATAATTATTATATTTTAATATTAATACATTCCTTGATTGTTGAGCTTATAAAAAAATCATTTAGCATGCAGTGAAAGAGAAACCCTTTTATAATATAATAATAATTATTATATTCATTATTGTCAAACAAACTTTCAATACATAAAAAAAATATTATTTTGAATATTATTTATACTGCTCCCACTGTTAGATAAACTGCTCCAATAGTTGTAGCCGTTAAAAAAAAAAACAGGTTATTACTATGTTTCACTAAATCCGATATTAATTATTATTGTAATAAGCCTTAAAAATCATAAATGACGCTATATAAAAATATAATTAATTCACGCAAACCAATTCAATCATGAAGCCATAAAATGAAAAATGTTTAGAAAAAACCCATTGTATGATGTGGTTGCCCAAAATAATATCAGGCAAGCCGACTCACCAGAGCTCACTGTTCCACCACCATGAAAGAAATAATAAGACAGTATTATTAATAAATACTAATAAAACACTATACAATACCTACCTACCTAAAGAAATCTATATTACCTCCACCCTAAGTAAAATTGCCTGTATTAAAAAAAAACAAATTGTTAATATAACTTATGACTATAAGTAAAAGCTCGGTTTCATGAACGATTTTATTTGTTAAACAATTATAGTTATAAACTTATAAAAAATTATAACTTATATTCATCACAAAAACGGTGAATGATGATGTAAAACAATAACAATCAGTACCTAAGTTCGTAATTTTTTTTCGGTATCTTTTATTTTTGAAATCAAGCTGCTACTTTTAAAAGAAAAAGAAATAACTGAATTTGTTATTTCGTAAAAAGTGACTATTCACATGTGAAATGTGTAAGCAGCAAAAGTATAGGTACGAAAAATGATCACATCATTTACCTGCTGCTCATTACTACTTTCAGATGATGATTAGTCCCTTTGCTAGTACCTAGGAATAAAGCGCATCTAAGTATCAAAAATATTCACTCCTGACGGGCGTCACAGCGCGTCGCATCGCGTAGCAATGCGTAGCCTAGCGATTTCACATGTAGGTATCCTCATGTAACCATGCGTAGGTATCCTCACGTAACCACGCGTATCTGCACGTAACCATGCGTATCTGCGCGTAACCACGCGTAGGTGTCCTCGCATGGTCATGTATTTCGCGTAAACACACATAGGTATCCTGGTGTAACCACTTATGTATCCTCGCGTAACCGTACATCCGTCAGGTATGAATTACATTACTGAATGTAAATTTAAATAGCACTACAGTATTTTATTTTACTAGCCTACAAGTTTCCGCTGGATCTCTGTAGCTCACCTGATTCTCCCTGCCTCTTGTTAGGAATATGCAATAATTTCAGACAAATATAATTGCAGACATTTATTCGAGTTTTCTAAACTCGTTTATCATCCTTTAGCGCCAATAAAGAAAATATTATTAACTTACTTTAATTCTTGGATAAACAGGTAAGTAGGTAGGTACCTATTTTATCATTTCGATATTTTTTTATGGGAATTAAAATATATGGGAGGTATGGGACGTTGCATCGAAGCAACCGCATTTTCTGCTGGTATTTCACCTACTCAAATTTAAGTTGTTTGTAAATACATTTTCAATCATGTATGCACACGGTATTTTATTTACGTGCCATTATTGCGATATTCGCAACTAATGATGCTTTGTCAAGGTAAAAAACGCGTCGTCGGTGAGCAGACGACGCAAGTAACATGGAACGGGCGTATGTAAAGCGCCGTGTGTTGTGCATCTTAGACCCAAAATTTCCATGGTCAGTTTTCGTTAAGACTGTGTGTATAATTCCACTATGTCTGCAAATACCCTGCCAAAGGTCTGCCATAATTCTGTAGTGTTGAAAAATTAACTTTCACGTTCACTTTTGTGTTCGCAGTGTTACAGACATGTGGCAGTTCGGATAGAGAAGAGTTGTTGTATTATTTCTAGCTTACAATTTAGAGCTAAATTTGTGTCTGTGTCCAATGTCTTTCCGACGACTCACAATTTAGCTTCACTGAACAAATGTTACCCTGTGTTTCAGAATAACTGACCAAACAAAGAACTCACCGTGTCTGACGGACTGGTCCGGAGGGTACGTCTTCAGGTTCAAAGCAGGAGGGCCTGAAATAAAATAAGCATTAAAACTTATTATTAATTAATTAATTAAGTAAATAGACATTCTGTACAGTGTCAGTGAAAATTATCAGCCGTGCGTCATACAAAATAAGTTAGTTTTGTTTCCGTAATTATAAAAAAGTTACACGGTGTAGTAATATACACTTTCACCTCAATTATTAGTTTTATTATATTAAAGATTAAATATTATCATTCAAATGTTATACTCAAATTAATTAGTTATACCTAGTGACTAACGAATTTAGTCTTTAAGAGTCGCATAGTCAAAGGCCTAGTGCTATTGATACGTTTTTAAAACGGACATTTTGAATTTACTTTTTTCTTTTTCTTTTAACGTCATTTCGAAACTCGATTATATGAAATATGTTTCATCGTGTTATTTGAACAACAACTATTGCACCGAAAATTACTTTTCGCTCATGCTTTATTGATCAATACAGAGCAGGTAGTCTTTTTATGACAAAAAAAAAATTGTATGGTAGATACAACTAGCTATAAAATAGTAGGTAATTACTAAACATTGAGTTTTAGTAGGATTCGTCGACAAAAATATGATGGATAATCATGTCGATGAAACTTATTTCGTGCAAAAAAGATTTTTAATGAACTATTTAGCAATGATCATTGCGTCTGCGATTATAAAATATTTCCTTATTTCTTCTTTTTTTGCCATAGAACGAAAAACACTTTGCCATGTCAAAAATTTCACGACGCTCCTTTGAGACGTTAAGTCGTGAGAAAAGACAAATATTACAAACAAAAATGAACTTACACGCAAACTTTGAATAGGGATGATGGATGGGTCAAAAGAAAGTAATTCTATTTAGTCCGTCAGTCAGATATAATAAAAAAATTTTAGACATATTATTTGCTTTATCGTAAAATTAAAAAATTACTTAGAGATAAAACGCATTAAACTTAGGGTGTGGGGGTCGCTATGTCACAAGTAACTATAAAATTTACATACTCATGACGTCATAGCACATTTTAACTCAATGTATCGCCGTTATCTTTTAAACGTAGAAACAGAAAAAATACGAGTCCAATTTTTTTTTATTATATTCGGACGGAAAAAGAAAACGTCATCATCCCTATTGTCTCCTTTTCTCAAACGGAACTGTTTTTGAGGCCAAATCACTCATTGACGGTTGAGAAAGCAGAAATCAAACAAACTCACTTTCACATTTACAATATTAGTAAGGGTAAATCCGTTAAATTAGGAGATGGGGTCCGTCCCTGTTAACACTATGTTAATGATCAACAACGTCGACTACGAGATTACAATATTATCACATCATTCAGTCGATTTCTTACTGTGGTAGGGACAGTCAAATTCGTCACTGTAGTCAAACGGACAGTCGATATGTCCGTCACAACGCCGATACACGGGTATGCATGGACCGTTCTCACAACGCCATTGCTGTGGGTTCCTGCATGCAGGTCCTAGTAAACGGAATTGTCAGTTTAGACCCGAAAAGTCTAGTGAATACTTACTTATCACACAATTAAATAAATAGTAAACATAAGAACAAACTCAGAGTTTATCGATTTATAGGTTTGAATGATCTTAGCAACAATTTTTATTTTTATTTTATTCTAAACCAGAAAGAATCTCTTTAGTCGGCAGCGTCGTAGTTGGTGCTTACCACGGAAATAATCATTTAGCAGACAGATGTCAATTTGACGATTTTTAGTCATTATTCAACTTACATGTTATCTGTCGGTGGCAGACAATAATAAACAAAAAATACTTGTATCATCTAAACACCGTTTAGACGCTAAAACTTTTGTTTTTGCTTTAACTTGTGGTAACCACAGAAAATTAAATTGTACCGTGTAAATCAGGCTTTATTCTTTGACAGTCGTATGGATGACTGTCAAGTAATTTCTATTTACGGACAATTCAGGTTGATAAGTAAATTTGCTAAACAATTATTTTCCCTGACACAACAGCTGTAAAACCAGTTGATAATCACTTTAAGTAGACTTAATTTCACTGGAAATTCCCGAGTTTGAGAACTTTTATAATTACAAGTAATGATTGTCCTAATTAATGAACTATTCAAATAACCAGTTGATCAAATCAAAATGGCGAACGACTTTGGAACTTAGTACTCAATATACTCAATAAAGATATTGAGAACTCAATATTTTTATTGTTTTACCATAAACTTAGCAGTTTACTGCGATAAATTAATTATTCCTTTCACTATACATGTTTTCTACCAACTGTGTCGTTACTTCTGCTACCCGAAGGATAAAGCGACCGTCTCGCTAGTACGCGGCTATAGTTTGTATGAATGATGACGAGAAAACGCGGCTTGATTGATCACGTCATATTCAAATACAAACGCACGACGATCGCATATTCGTACGTCAATCGGTTTCGGCTTTAGATAGTAGAATAGGTACCTAAATAGCTATGACTTACCGCTGTCAGGGTATCTACTGCCACCACCGCTTGCACTACTACCGCTGTCGGGGTATCTACTGCCACCGCCGGCTGCGTTACTACCGCCATCGGGGTATCTACTGCCACCGGCGCCTGCACTACTGCCGCTGTCTGGGTATCTACTGCCACCGCCGCCTGCACTACTGCCGCTGTCAGGGTATCTACTGCCATCACCGCCTGCGTTACTGCCGCTGTCAGGGTATCTACTGCCACCGGCGCCTGCGTTACTGCCGCTATCAGGGTATCTACTGCCACCGCCATCAGGGTATCTACTGCCACCGCCGCCTGCACTACTACCGCTGTCAGGGTATCTACTGCCATCACCGCCTGCGTTACTGCCGCTGTCAGGGTATCTACTGCCACCGGCGCCTGCGTTACTACCGCTGTCAGGGTATCTATTGCCACCGCCGCCTGCGCTACTACTGCTGTCAGGGTATCTACTGCCACCGGCGCCTGCGTTACTGCCGCTGTCAGGGTATCTACTGCCACCGCCATCAGGGTATCTACTGCCACCGCCATCAGGGTATCTACTGCCACCGCCATCAGGGTATCTACTACCACCGGCGCCTGCGTTACTACCGCTGTCAGGGTATCTACTGCCACCGCCGCCTGCGTTACTGCCACTGTCAGGGTATCTACTGCCACCGCCGCCTGCGTTGCTACCGCTGTCAGGGTATCTACTGCCACCGCCGCCTGCGTTGCTACCGCTTCCAGGGTATCTACTGCCACCGCCGCCTGCGTTACTGGCGCTGTCAGGGTATCTACTGCCACCGCCGCCTACGTTGCTACCGCTGTCAGGGTATCTACTGCCACCGCCTCCTGTGTTGCTACCGCTTTCAGGGTATCCGCTGCCACCGCCGCCTGCATTACTGCCGCTGTCAGGGTATCTACTGCCACCGCCGCCTGCGTTACTACCGCTGTCAGGGTATCTACTGTCCCCGCCGTCTGCGTTACTACCGCTGCCCGGTCTCCTACCACCACCGTTACCTCCTGGTGGTGCATAAGTATATTCAGGGTAATATCTTTCCGTTGTGGTGTCGTATCGGTCTGGTATCCTACTGGTTGTAGTTTGTGTCTGTGGGCAGTTCTGTTCATCTGTTCCATCTCTGCAGTCGTAATGGCCGTCACAGAATGCCAAAGTTGACAAGCATTCGCCACTACGACATTGGAAGCTATCCTCGGGGCAATCTAGAATGGTAATTTTTTTTTATTAATGTCAAGCTTTTTTATTGAGTAAGTAGTTATAATGTAAGTAGGTACCCAAAGATTGGAACAATCTCGGAACGTGCAGGAACGGCATCACACTATAACTAATTGTTAATAATATGTAAAACTTCTAACGATTGTAATAGATTAACAAGTTAGGTATGACAGTTACAGGAACTTATATATATTTAAACTTGTTATCTGTTACAATTCTAGGCCGTACCATTATCAAAAACGAACGTCGCTCGAGTATGCGAGCTCTTGAATATGAATATTACGTACTCGCGCGATCAAGCAAGGCGCGCTTGTACATCATATACAAACGATCGTGTTGATCGTGTACTCGCACGACGGTTGCTTTCGGTTAGGACACGGGATAGTCATTCCCTATAAAAACTTTTACAGGATTATAAGCAGAAGTGGAAACGTGCAAAAACCATGTGAATTTCATAAAGCAGAAAATACATATCTTTTTATGGCCTGTTTCACCACCGGATAACTTATCAGGTAGATAGATAGTTCCTATCCGGATACTGTGAAATAGGCCTTTAAACCCGCTCGCGACAAGATTCTCTGATACTAAGGACTAATTTGACCAAGTTCAGATATATTTTTATTTTTGGAATAAAATGGATGTCTGATAGTTTTTGTATGCTAAAACTGTCAAAAATACAAAAATTATTCGCAGGTAGACTTATTCTTACTAGGTGTACAAGCTTGGCCGAATTCGCCCTTAGTTAAATAATATGAACCGGATATTTCAAGCTACTAATTGATATGGAACCAAAAATGCTTCAAGCCGAGAATGATTTTAAATAATTTTATTAGATAAGTAGGATATGTATTATAATTTATGAAAAGGTGGTGATAAAAAAACAGTTAAAGGTATGCAAATCCTAAATAGCTGGTCTAAAATGGATCTATCCTACACACATAATATTTACAATGTATGATAAAATACGAAATAAACTGTTGGCCTGGAAGGAATCAACAATAAATTGGGGTACCTACACTAATTATTTTTATTCTTATCAAACCGCATTCCAAAATATCTGCTTGAGTACTTCCACTTCTGAGTGTAATTTTAACACCATCATTAATTACTTAATTTGGATCCTTATTAATCAGGATACATGTGTTAGAGCGTTTATATTGAAGTGGGCAAAGTCGCAGATATTTCGCTATTTTGATTTTTGGCAATATTACTCTATGGAAATAAGGAATATTGCTAGTGAACTAGAATATTAATAATTAGTTGCAATTATAACACAGAATTTGATGTTGTAACCGTTTTTGGTGTAAAAAAAGGCATTTGGAAAGTTACCAAATATTTTTTTACATCTAAAACGAAATATTCGGTGTTACGATATTAATTATTGCATTTCATAATCAATATTTTAGTTCACTAGTTAGCCATATTTCTTATTTCCTAAAAGATAAATTGCCAAATTAATCAAAACAGTGAAATAATTGACAGCTAATTGCGTCGTTGCCCACTTTCAATATAAACGCTCTTGAATGCATCGATGAACCAAATTAATTGAGTATGTGAGAACAAAATTACTCGATGTAGATAAATATTCACTGTACACAATTTTATACCTCATTGATGGACTTAAATATACTTGTGTCCAGCTGGATGTATCATTATTTAAGCCGGATTTACACGGCGCGATTTAATAATATTTATAAGTTGAATCAACAATAAAAGTTGCACTGTCTAAACAGTGTTTGTATGATGCATGTCATTTCTTGCTTAAATTTATTGTATAATACACGTAAAAAATCTTGCATTGCGTAAATAGGGCTTTAATCTACGCCGCCATTTTTTTATCCAACGTCTTTTGTTTTCGTTAAAAGAATTTAGCAGTAAATAAGTCACGATAGCGGTTGTTACACTCAGATGTGGTAGTACTAAAATGAGTAAGATACCAGTATTTAAACAGTTCTGTTCATCGGAAAAATCGTAGCAGTCGTATATATTGTCACAGCGCCTCGAGTGCGGAATGCACCGGCCGTCGTAACAGGTGAACTCAGACTCGTGGCACTCCGCCATCGCAGGCGACCGCGACGCCCTCGTCATGTACCAAGCTGGACACCCATTGTGAATATCAACCTTCCTATTATGGTATTTTACCGAAAGCCCCATTTACACGATGCAACTTTCATGTCTGCGGCATACAATAAAATGGAAGCAACAACTGACTTGTATCGTCTAACCACTGTTTAGATGGTGCAACTTTTATTGTTGCTTCAACTTATTGCATGCCACTGGCAATTCAATCGCACCGTGTAAATGGGACTTTATTCTACTCTAGATTTGATGCAAGTACTCGATCCACGTAATTCCCCGCTAAGTGAAAGATATACCACCAACTACTATGGTTACCACGTAAATTTCTTTCGCTTAGCACCTTTACGGTTCAGACTCCTTGAAAAAGTAGCGTCAACGATGCTTCGTCTAGATTTTGTTAGTTACCTACGTTTTAGTGGCTTTGTTCAATTTTCATACCACCTTGCTGTGTGGCTAATGATTTTACAACGGCATAAGCTATTTAGTGTTCAAGAGAAGAAGATAAATAACCATTCCAAACAAGGCACGAGTAGCATCTAGAAGTGCATGGTGCGTTATTAGCCTCAACAGAGAATGTGCCATAAACACACGGTTTGTGAATGGAGAATTAAATGTGAGGGCTTGTCAACTCTACTTTAGCATTACTTAAGGTGATAGCCCACAAAATTCTGAATTTCGTTGGCCACTTTGAAGTACCTACCTAGTCACCTTAAGTAGGCAATGCTAAAGTAGAATTTCACAACTTCTCATCTTCAAATTCTCAATTCAGAAACCAGGTGTAAGTGTTGATTCGTTAAGTGCGATAATTAAGTTGTTAGTGCTTCTTTTAAGTTCTATAAGCGTGTTAGTGCCCTGTGCTTGCCAATTGAATGAAAATTACCCAGTTTAAAATGACTGCAGCTAGTTATTGACAAACGTTTTAATTTTACAGTAACTGCATTTAAATGTAGCCATTTAAGTGTACCAACTAATTTGAATATTTAAAAAAAAATGTTTTCTCATAATGTCAATAACAAGCACCAGAGGCTCCCCTAATTTTAAAACGATATAAGTATGAGAGTGTCGAAATGTCATAAAAAGTTCGTAATATTTTCTATTCAATACCTACAATTTTGATACTTTTATTATACTATTTCTATTTATATATTGCTCTTTTATACAGGGTTATTGATTATACGTCGGCAATCCGTTAGGGGATGTAGGAGAGGTTATTTGCAAGCAAATTGCCCCTGATGACACCTATGGCAATGTCAACCATTTTCGAGTAATTTGACATTTTATATTTTAAAATATATGAAATAGAAATATACACCGGTACCGACGGTTAAACCTCTATAATCCCCTTAACGTATTGCTGATGGATAACCAGTAACCCTGTATATCAGCACCTACTGACAGATAAAAAACCAAGTTACATTCCTTTCACAGTTATACCTCTGACAGCAATCGAAGCAGCAACTGTTAGCATGCATTGAGTTCCTGTTAATATTATCTGTAGTAAATATTAAACTATTAACTTTCGGTTGTCAAAATGACACCTTGGGAAAAGATTGGTAGAGCGTCTGAACGGATCTACGAGAATGATGGTTAATATTGTCTATATGTATAAGTGTAAATATTTACGAAAGTATATTATAAAATCTAGTGTCAGGAGTAATCTTTGTTTTATTGTATCCAAGAAGACAAGGCAGAGACATCGACGCGAAAATTGTTACCATGAATTCAGTACATGAATGTGCTGTTCCATACATTTTGACGGCGTAGGTATTGAACTTTGCTATGAAACAGATTTTTTTTTTAAATAACGACGATGATAACGATGTCCCTGGGTGGCAGGGACATCGACGCGAAAACGTTACCATTGATTCTGTTCATGATTCTGAACCCCCTTGAGTTGAAATGTTTCGTCTGTATTTCTCTCGGAGGAAAACATATAGAATTCCTATACATATTATTCGATTTTTATAACTGTGCGCTTGGAGCTGTCAAAATCGTAGGTTGTTAATATTGAATTTACCCGCCCGGTTACCTCCTCAGTGCCCCGAAGCCTCTAAATACGGTCTCCACAACTCGTGTCGTCTCCACAGTTCTGTCTTATTGTTCGTTAAGTTGTTATTATTTAAACCACATAAACCGTAATATTTTGACATTGACAGGCGCACTGAATAATCGGGTTAAATACAACCCACCAGCAGTAACGAGAAGAAAGATCAGTGAGATTTTGACAGTGACGCAAAATCAGAGGTAAAATAACTGTGTAAGGACTGTAGAAATAATATTATAAAATGATCTAATCGAATGACTAATTATAAAACTCGCAACCTATCAGCAGTTCTAAAAAAAATAGTATTCGTAATCTTAGTTTTAACAATGTGTCTTGTTTATTCATGAAAACTAATCCCTCTCTAAACTTGTATTTTGTGACGTAAAACAATATTTTAATACTTACGGCAGTTATCCTCATCGGAACCATCTACGCAGTCGTGATTGCCATCACATAAGAAATTCATGTCAATGCAAACATTATTTGTTGTGCACTTAAATTGTTCCGATGTGCATGGTTCTGAAATAAGAAATAAATGTAAAATTTATGAAGCTGGTGGACTCAGAGGATAACTGGGTGGTCACTGCTCTCCTTTTTAACTATACTTAATCAAAAATGCTAATTAAATAACACTTACGATCAGGACTAGTGATCATAGTTTTATTGCAATTCCTCTCGTCACTGCGGTCCAGACATTCCGGTATGCCGTTGCACCGTTGCAAATACGTAATGCATTCGTCAGAGTCGCATCTAAAAGAAAAACATTAGTATACAAAAACCTGAAGATCTGACAACAAGAAAGCGCAATCTCAACTTTCGCGTAACGCATAATTCGCTGTAGGCATTAACATAGCAATTCGCAATTATAATTAACACATAGGTATAATTAATACACGAAATAAATGTAAATTATTGAATACAGAACTCTTTGTTTCAGTTACCTAAAATCATCAGGTCCGTCGCAGTGATAGCAGTCCAGCTCATCAGATTCGTCCAAACAGTCAGGCTGGCCGTCGCATATCTGACTGGCCTTTAAGCACGTGCCATCGTCGCATGTGTGGTCACACACTTTAAAAACAATACGATTCATTTGAATACAGTAAACTTAAAAAGCAGACAACGACAATAATAGAAATAATCAGGTAATCGCAAATGGACGCAAAGCCGTTTGCCATGGCACCGACCGCACTTGCATGGATAATCGCAATATGTAACATTGGTTAATTTAAAATAAATAATTCAGCATTATTTTATATTGAGTGGGAACGGACCGCAATGAAAATATTCCTAAGATAATGAAATAATATTGTAAGAAATTTTGTTAGATCCGAGTGAGATGTATCATTGCGAGCCGTTGCCAGCACAATGTGAGCCAGCCTTAAAAGTAATGATAAAAATGTAAATTATTATACGAATGAATCTATAAATATTATATGATTTAGTAATACTATACAGTTTCAGACAAATTGGATCATAAACAAAAATATACAGCATTACCCCGAGTTAAAGCTTATTTTTATCTCACAACATCGAGAAATACACTGACGAACAATATAAAAAAGCCACTTGCAAAGTGCCAAAAAATCTAAACATTTCCTAAACCACACAAGTTAGCTACAACAAGTAAAAAAAATGTTTAAAACAGTTTTATAGGTGTTTTTATACGCTAATAAATACACTACTTGAATGTTGTTTTGTACTTTAAGAAGCTATCTTGAGTGGTTTCGGAAATATTTCATGATAAGTTAGTGACTTTTTTATATTGCACGTCAGTGTATATATATATTTCCCTTCGTAGGACAACCTCTCGCCTTTCAATGTTTCCGAAGTGAATTTCCTGTTAATAATCGTTGCATAAAATATTGCTTAGCTTCAGGATAACGCTGAATTTCAGAGGTCTTACCATAAACCCTATTATCAGTCAATTTTATGTATCCTTATCAACTTACTACTACATGAATTCATATTTGAGCACAAACAACTTGCACATGCACTTGACACAAAACTTAAACGACCAAAAGTTATGGTAGGGCCTTTGAACGATTTTAGTAAGCCCTATAGGAAAATTAACCAAATAATCTAAAGATAATGTACCGTCACAATTCTCCTCATCTTCGCCGTCATCACATTCGCGTACATTGTTACACTTGTCTGCGCACTGGACACGAGAGCCTGTATTGCAGGTGAAACGTTCGGGTGGACACCTCGAGGTATCTGAAAATATCGCTATGTTATAATTATTCGTCGTCGCTTCTCTTGAACCCCCAGTGCGATTAACACATTGCGAATAACTACGGCTGTTACCACTTGACTACAAAATCGTCGACAAAATTATTGCAAATGAAACCATTAGATTTTAATGTAGGTTACAAATATACTAACTGAAATAGAAATACAAAGAAAACATTTGATCTGAATGTCTACAAACAAGAATAGTAACAAATATAAAGACATTGCTAGAATTTAAACGAAAATAGAATAGAAGAATATTCATGCGATATGTATGCTCATGCTTCTAGCTATAACAATTGAAATGTGGACCTTTTATCACATTCGACGGTTCACAGTTTTTCTCGTCAGAATGATCGGGACAATCGTATTGACCGTCGCATCGTCTCCGAAAACTTACATATACACCGTCGTTGCATTTCCAATGATCCTTTCCGTGGGCCCCTAAATATTTACACAAATAATATGATGATTCTTAAAAAAAAACAATCGTTCTAATTACCGTCCATCAATCGTTTGAGGTGGATCTTTGTAACTGATGATCATATGTAGTTTCATGATTTACTTTAATAAATTTTACACTGGCTTTAGTTTTGCTCCAATTATTATTAATTTATTTTTGCAGCCCAGACTGGACGTAGCCAGAAAGTTTTTGAACTATCAAATCAATGTGTCTTTTATTTGAAACGATTAACGTACAGTGATTTTGAACGGTGATCAAATACATAGGAAAGCATTCGTCAAGCATTACTTACCACAATTGTACTCGTCTTCGCCATTACTGCAATCATCCCGACCGTTACAAAGATAGGCTATATTTATACAAGAACCGTCCCGACACGGGTATTGGTCCCTTTTGCAAGGGCAGCTGGTCTCGTCGGTGCTGTCATCACACTCCACTGTTCCATTACATCTGGCATCGGCTTGCACGCACATTCCACTCGTGCATTCATATTCATAAGCCATGCAAACTGGGCCTGCCGTAATAGTGCGCCATAACCATATAAATACACTAGTAAGGGAGTCATCATAAACAAGAGTCCCTTTCTAGTATCATCAAATTAAAATTATAAATTAAGCAATCTTTAGATGACTAAGAGCTGTTATCTTAATCATCCAAAATAATAAACTTGAAGCGAATGCCCGACAGATGAAAGTTCAAATTCATCAAACTTCATGAGTTTCAAAGGTAACTTCATGTTCAGCTTAGTTCACGTCTAACAGGCTGATCGCGTCAAGTTTATGTTCAATAAATAAATGTTATGAATATTAATCTAGAAAGTGCAGCTTTAATGCTGTGCATTTAAAAAAGCGATTGAATGTAAAAATTAGTTCGAAGTGTAGCATGCTAAAGGGAGGTGAGGTATAAAGTTTCACCATCACCTTTTCGAATTATTGATATTTATATATTTACAAAAATCATTTTTTTTTAATTTGGAAAAAGTTCAAACCATAAGAGCAATCGCGTTCATCAGAACTGTCCTGACAATCATGCGTTCTGTCACAATGCTTGGATGCGGGAATGCAGTGTCCATTATCGCATTTGAAGTCGCTCGCACCACATGCTAGCCGGTAAAAGAAATAGACTGCGTTCATATTGATTACTTAAAGAGCTGACAAATCACCAGCAATTCAGAAAATATAGATTGAAAGAAATGAAAATAATGAAAAAGAAGAATAAAAATCTGTTTAAGAAATTGAAAAGATAAAAACCAATCACCATGGAGACTCATTGGAAAGAGAAAGATATGAAAATAAATGGAGAATAAAACAGGTTCAGAAGTAAAATAAGACAGTAAGCCAAGTAGCAAGAACCCTGTACGATAAAATAAACTTACGACAATTTTGTTCGTCGGAAAAATCTCCAGGCGTACAATCATATTGACGATTGCATCTTAGAGACTCGGATATGATCTTGCCACTTCTGCACTTAAAGTAACCAGTGGCTGGAAATACATGCAAAGCCATACATGTAAACTGATCATTGTGATAATTTAATGTTGGATGTTAATTTGAAACTTTATCATGCAATTTATAAGACATAGTTTCAGTGTTAATGTGAATTGTAATGGAGCTTGAAACGTTATCTGAATGTTGATTATGTTGATGAAATCTATGGGGGGTGGTCTAAATGTTTTGTTCAATCTTTATGGGCATGGATGTCTTACCGATGCAGTTCCTTTCGTCCGACCTATCTGTGGGGCAATCGACCCGTCCATCACATCGTTTACTCCGTTTGATACAGGTTCCACGATCGCATTGCCATTGGTCAGGCCTGCATGCTTTTAGAATTACATGGTTTATTGTACACGATGTTATTGGGTTATAATTTAGTATCCGAACCATTGTTTATGTGGTTTTGTCTATTGACATTCGTAGTATAAATGTTATATTCAGTCTTGAGAAAAAAAAACAGATTTCTGTTCTCAGACCGGTAAAAAAGACCTCTTCGTATTTCAATACGCATTAAATTTCAATATTTCCATAGACGATGAAACAAACTGTTTTTAACATAGAAGTTAGGTATAAGTACATTACAAAACTAGTTTATCAAACGACAAAAATTAATCTTCTTACACTCAAAAGTTGATAATCTAGAAGTAGTTGGACCAGAAATACTGTGAATGTTACGAATATAAACAAAACCACAAGTCGGTTAGTTGCGTTCAAGCCAATACTTACGACATCCAATTTCATCACTGCCATCTTTCCTGCAGTCTTTGAAACCATCACAGCGGAGTAGGATGGATATGCACGAGCCATCGTGGCACCTGAACTGGCCGGCATCCTTACAGACATGGCGACCAGTCCACCACACAGACGTTGAAACTTACCGTACAAATAATCCACGAAAGCAGCGTGTGAAAATACCACGTTAATTACCTTTTTTGGATTTAAACGAGGCATTACGAGCTAACACAATAATTTTGGTGAAAAAGGACATGGTCCTCGCCATTTGTAATTTCTCCTTTTACTTTACATAACTCATGCAATATACTGCTATGCTCATGCATATTTTGCAGTCATTTCATTCCAATACTTAAACTAAATAATCTGATTTCTCAATTGTTACCTCCCCATACGCAAAATAACTTGGTACTATCAGTTAGAATCATGCATTTGCCATCCTGCTTCAAATATTTCATATTGTGTTGCTCATAGTCTCCCGTTGGTTGAGTCTGGCTTCTTACCACAAGGTACTTACCACAGTCTCGTTCATCAGATGAGTCCGCGCATTGATATTCGCCATCACACTTCTGGCGTTCCTCAATGCATAAGCCGTCACTTTCGCAACGGAATTCGTCGGGTCGGCAGTCTAAGAAAAGCGTTAGAAACAAAACTATAAGTGTTGTCTAATATCAGTCTGGATTTGTGGCCCACCACCTTCTCACAGAGAGGAGGCCTGTGGCCTAGCAATCGGAACATAATAGGCTGATGTTGGCTGTGCTATGCTGGATTTGTGGCCGGTTAATGGAAATAGGTTCTAATTTTACGATGCAACTATTCGTTCATTCGATTAACTTGTACGAAATTCCTAATCTAATTGAATTGTATTATCAAGAAAATTTAAAAAAAAACTTTATGTAGGTAGGGACTTACCGCAACCAAGTTCGTCGTCCTGGTCCGGGCAGTCGAGTACCTTGTCACAGCGGCGGCTGGACTCAATGCAGTTACCGCTTCGACACTGGTAATCGTCGGCCCCACATTCACCTGTTGACAAACAGATATTTTTAGACTTGGTATACCAACCAGCAACGCCATCTAGGAACGTTGCCGGGTACTATAGTATCCGGAAGGAACTGCGTTTAACGTTCACGATTACAACATAGTGACACTAGGTGTATAAATCGTATTTTAATTACACCACCAACTTATTAATTATATAAAATTGTGTAAAAGTATTATCAAACGTTAGTATAAAGCGTCGAAAGGATAACCGACAGCACCATCTAGTAGGTTTATTTTCGTACTTGCTAGTTTTTTTTTTGTAAATGAATCTCACACATTGATATTTATTCATGATACATCAATAATATTAGAACTTTAACTGCTATTTCAGAATAAGATCAACGTTTAGTTCCGCACTAAGAGTAAGATGGCGCTGCAGTACCTTCATTAAAAGCTACAAAGGTATTCAGCTGTGTTGATTAAACAGTTTAACTTTTACGAACTTAACGTTTCAAAGCGATGCAAGTCTGTGGTTGCTTATACGAGCATTTATATACCAATTTCTGTGACAGACTTTGGCAAGATAAGTTGACGTTTCTCAGTACTTACGAATTTATAGTGTTTGAACAAGACATTGCTACGGTGCCTTTAATTTAGTGACTTACTGACAAATCTGTTAAATACCTCATTAGTGATGGATGGAACTTACGACCGGGCGTTATAGTACTTAGGTATCTACGTACTGGATTAATATTTAATAATCATTCTAAGTTGATTCATCAGAGTGCTTTTGCCAGAATTGTTTTTATTCGTAAATTAGTCACTATAGTTGGCCTTAGTGTGGATAAGCTGCCCGATAATGGTCTATTATCTATTATTGCTATACCGTATTGGGCTCAAAATATAAAAAAAAAAACAGTTACACTCCGGGAGTGCCGACAGAAGTGAAAACTTGAACAAGATCGCCATGGTGGAAGAAAAATACTTGTATAGAACATTGGTCCGTAAAGTAATACAAATAAAGAGCACAATCGCGTTTACAAAATTGTGGTGTCGTAAAAGTGTCGCGAAATCAATGGTTTGATCAAATATTGGGCATTTTTGAGATGGGATCTATCCATTGATTTAAATGTCGAATGATTTAAATGTGTGTTAATAGTGTCGCGAAATCAATGGTTTGATCCCATTTCAAAAATTGGGTATTTTTGAGATGGGATCAAACCATTGATTTCGCGACACTGTTACGACACCTCATTATCGCGCCTAAAGAAGTTTTCACATCAAAAAAAAATATCACTCCAAGCAACGCTCATCAAATCTAACTATACAACACTTACAACCTTGCTCACGTAAGCCCACGTTTAACAAGTGCTCAAACGACACAACTCTAGTTAGCATAAATCGACAATAAAGAGGAAAAAAAAAGGAGCGTAGTCCCGACAAATTTTCCACATCTTTTGTTCTATAAACATTGCCAGTAACACCTATGCGTATTTAAAATTCCGACGTTGTTCGCTGGGGCCTACTACGTGATATACTTAAGACTGCATAAATAGGCAAGTACCCGCGAGTATTACGGGTTCAGAGTTTGCGCGTACGCTGGTGAAAATCGCAAAGTTCGCCTTGCTTCGGCATTATGTATCGCGACCACGTGGCGGTGTTTAAGAGTCCAGGGACGCGCGACTCGCGACAAATCAAGGTACCTATAATCTTTTTACACTGTGTTTCTTGGAGTTATTAGATACTTTGAATATCTTATGAGTATCTTACTACCTTATAATTTCACACTCTTCTATTCATTGAGACCTCTGACTTACGGGAGATGACTGTATGTTTGTGAAGCAAAACATTTATCAAAAACTGCTAGGCAAAGTTTATTTTTTATTTTTTTATTATTTCGTTGTTAGTTATTTTGTTACAATAAAATGTAATGCAATTAAATTACAATTATTATTTACTATGTTATGATAAGGATCCTGAGAGCCATTCCTCGATACAATAATACTTAACATTTGTAGTAGGTACATAGTGACGTCAGTTTGTTGCAATTTAGGCCAGCCGGGTTGGTCAGGTATGCATTTACATTAATCAAAAGATTTATATAACACGCTTTGACAGTTTGAACGTTTAATAGTAAAAGCAATGTCATTAGGTACGAGTATGTGCCTTTTACATGTACAATAAGCAAATGACTAATAGAAAATAGAGTTAACTTCAATAACGTACTTTTTAAGACTGATGATATGTAGACTTTAAATTCATTATCGTGAATGTGACTTTTTAAAGTTATCGAAACGGTAGTTGCGTAGTGCAAAAATGTACCAATATTTAGTGCCTGCATGCCTATTTTTTTGATAACTGTACTAAGATGTGTAACACGCATAATTCAAAGTAGAGCTTGAGCTTTGGAATTTAATTTTCTATTTTGAAATTAATTTGTTTCGGACTTCGTTGCTCATTATAGCATAAATTATTATATTATAAATTAAATGAATAAGAATTCGGTAAGTACTTTGTATTTTCTGGATAAATTAAAGGACAAAAAATCAACGAATCTCCACCTAGCTCTGGGGTGTAAAGATTAAACATCGATTTTTTATAACATGTCAGTAAAATCTTATATTTTCGGGCCCTTTACTTATGAAGTACGGTAGTCGAACAGAACTAAATCATACATACCCAAATCCTAAATCAAAGTCGACAAGCGTCGCATTAAATATTGTAACCAAAATAAACATTTGCGATCCACTCACTTTCTACATAGCTACATAGCGTTCGTGAAAACCTCAAATAAGGTTTCCTCGACGTTCATATGAGGGTAATAATATTTTATTAAAAGCTTTCTAGCGTAAGGGGCGTAAGGGGCGTCCCAACGACAAGAAGACGACGCATCACTCTCAGAACTTAACTTAATGTTCTACAAATTACTTAAATTCCCATTTTTTAAAAGTGTGTAACGATGCTTACGAACTTAAGTTGTTTATAAAATAACTACGAGATTTCTATATAATAATAATAGCTTTTGCCCCCGGCCTCGCCCGCGTGGTGGTCGGAAATTATCCCTCGGGAACGTCCTCCAAGGATAAAAGTATTATTCTACATCCTAAAGAAGAAGGGCAGTTGAATGGGCCATGACCAGGTCATGGCCTATTCGTCTGCCTTTCATCCAAATCCGTTCAGCCGTTAAGGCATGAAAAGGTTGCAGACAAACAATAAATTGAAATAATCTTTTTCTTTATAAATAAAACTGGTTTTAATTATTCTAAGCCCTCGTACCCACGGATGTTTTTATTACACGGCTCTTTTTTGTCGCGCACTGCATTTTCAACGCACTACTTAGCGCTTAGAGTTGAAAATCCAACAGTGCTTTTGCGGCGCTGGGATGCACTGTGTTGGATTCTCAATGGTCGGCTCGATACCGACAGTTAAAACTCTAATGTCTTAGGTTCTTACTTAAAAAGGAAAAGTCAAAAAACCGGCATGCCTGAGGATATTTCTCGATGGCAAGTGAAGCTCAGTCCGAGGCCCATGGGCGGCTTTAAAATTCTGACACCAGGCTAGTCACTAACCACACGAAAAGATGAAGAAGAAGCTAAAATATACCAATAAATTCTTTAAATAAATCTTTAGAGTTATAACTGTATGTATACCTTCGCTAATTTGTGTCAATAACATCATAAAAAAACTTCATGTCTGACTATAAGTAGAAGTACAAAAAATTGTGCCAAATACATCTTAAATTTAAAAAGAAAACCTTTAAGTCAGTCTTTAAAAGTACGAGTTGAGCCAATACCATCTATAAAAATAATCCTTTAAGTCTTCATAGAGCGACCGCTTAAAGACTACCTCCACAAACAGCTCAGTAGATATTGAAGGGGTTAAACTAAATTGTGCACTTGTGCAACCTTTGCACAAAGGACCGGAGTTTGGCCAGCCCCTGGCTTGGAGACCACAACAGTGCGACGGAAGGCACACAATGCAACCATACACGGAATTAGGTACCTACTACTTGGCTCCAAACCCTATACTCCATAGTTTTAGGTAGTTAAATAATGGTAAACAAAAAAAACCACGTGACGAGACAGCTGTCAAGTAACCGACTAAACGTAATACCTGATACTTCAGTTGTCACGCTAGGTCACAGTTGTACTCTTCAATTTAGCAACGTTATACTTAGTTGACGTTTAGAATTTGGGCTCTTTACAATAGACAGACTACAAAATTACTAGTATTATAAATTTAACTACAAAATTGTGCTCCAGCAGTTACATCTACGAAGAGTAGTTTAACAATAAATGATAAAGTTAATACATTAATAAAAGAAGAAACTATTGTAAAAATCTATTATTCATTTAAATTGAATTTATCGTATTTTTAAACAAGAAAGTTTTATCTATAAAAAACTCTTATTACGATTAGTTTACCTTTATTTAACTACCTACCTATGGAGTATAGGAGTAGGTGCCGAACTCTAGCAAGTCACGCGTAGACAGCTTCGGAGAGAAAATTGTGGAATGGATGCCAAGTCGAGTACAACGACTAACAATTAAAATCAATATTATAAGTATAAGCAATATAATTTGACTGTATTTAATTGTAAATACATCATGTAACTTTTACACGATTGAAAAATTGAATATACTAAAAACATCTGCTATTAATACCATGTCATATGAACCTATACATATATTCTAGCAAATAAATTTCATTCATTCATTCAAATGTACAAAATAAACGTAAGACCTTGCATTTTGTTAAAATGTAACCAATCATTAATCTTAACATACAATATGAGGAAGTTTTCATAAAGCCAGTTTAAATAAAAACAAACAAGTGCAACTAAATAAAAGCTTGTAAAATCTGTTTCACTCAGGGAGAAATTTTGGTGTAGTAAAAAACCTATTTTGTTTACTGCATTTTTATTTACTTTTTTCTGTTAACAATGATATTGGCTGCGGCCGTTCTGTGTAAAAAAATGTAAAAAAAGCATTTTTGGTGTTTCGTGCTATATCAGCTACAGGCGGAAATGGTGTTTTTTCATACAGCCACGCATTTGGTGATTGTTTGCAGGCAGCAGGTCAATAGGTACGGAAAAAGGAATGGTATTACGTATACTTATCGTCACTGGTCTATTCGACAAAAACAAATAAACTACCAACAAATAAAATCCTAAATGAACGAATACATCCTAACATTTGATAACCAAAACAGTTTTTATTTTGAATTACCGAAACAAAGAGAAAGTTTCCATTTTGCCAGACAGATCCTAGTATTGGAACTTGGTTTATCATAACGATAGATGCTTTCGGAACTGTATCTAAAGTTGGCAATACCTTCATTTAGTCTGAGGCTGAGATCTCTCTATACGTCACTTAGCCATGCTTTGGCTTAGTTAAGTTCTTGCAATTCCAGTTTGACAGTTGTGCAACAGTGACAGGAATAATCCTGAGCCAAAATACGTGCTAAGTAATGGTTAAAGATCTCACTTAGCCGTGCTTTGGCTTAGAAATGTTCTTGCAATTGTAGTTCAACACAATTTTGCTGCTCGCACGTATGAGTTCATCGCAACTGTGTAAACACGGCCTAATGCCCGTCCACAATCAAATTACGAAAAGTTAAAATAAAATAGATACAAGAATCAATCAATAGATACAGTGTTCTGAAAATGGTTTACGAGTAGCAGTATAGTTAGGTATAAGCTTTACTTTCTTTTTCAATATGTTTCCGAACAGGTGCGAATAGGAAGCTTTATTTATTTTTTGTTTTTTGGAATAGTTGGAGAACTAGATTTTTCATTAATTTTTTTGGCAAGTCTATGATGAGCCAAGACGGATGTTTTATTTTTACTTCACTGTTTTATTTTTTTAAATAGGTAATATAGTTTTATTTAGTTGAATGCTGAATTTTATTTTTACTACCATTTCCGCTGTTATACCTCTATTACCTATCATTATCTACAAACGCTTAACTAAATGAATAAATAGTTGTAAAAATCAATCAAAGTTATCAGTTACCATAGTGAAATCCTGGTTAGGGACGCGTCGCGATTTGTGTAGCTTTCTAAAATAACTTCATTATTAAGTTACGAAGAAATTTTTCTACTGACTATTGAACTTCTGGGAATCCTTGAATTATTATTTTATATGTCTGTTATCAGTTTGTTTTTGTTTCGGTGGCTTGCCAAAGATGAGTTTGTGAGTTCGAAATTCGAATCTAAACATAGAACAATATAATGTGATGGAAAACATCGTGAGGAAACCCTGAATTTTATTCATCTGAAAAGACATGAACACAATAGAAACGGGTTTTCTCGACGGGAGAATAGACAAAATGACAGTTTCACAATCACAATCTGTCATTTCGTCTATTCTCCCGTCGTCATGCCACGCGTGCATGGTCCAGTAGTTAGTAGTAGTCGTTCTAACACAGTCTTAGACAAAAACCTTCGACATTAAAGTATATTGCCCTGAAACCAAATTAAGTAGAAGTAACAGAACAAAACTAAAACTGATCGTTCATACTAAATATTTACATAGGAATAGCTGGCAATCGAAACGAGTATTTTTTAACAAAAAGTCTATAGATCAGGTAAAAAAATTGCTAGTCTCTTTTATTATACTGGTTAAGCAAATACCACAATATAAGTATCAAGGTTAGGTAAGAATTTATTTGTAAAACACGAAAGTGAAACAAATTCGCGGATGTCGAAAATCAAAAGAAAAGTCGTGGATGCGGTAATAACCAACTTCTTACGTGCCCTGATATAAAATGTACGAGAAGATATTTTTGTGACTAGGTAAATAAACCCATACCAGGACATAAATACTAGCTAGTCGGAAACTAGTTTTATAAAATTAATATTGGCACTCATGTGAACTATTTTTCCTTATAGCAAAACAACAAGAATTAAATCGGAAACGCAACTTATATATGACGGAGAGGGTCGGTCTTTCTTTCGTTATTATCACCCATATTTTAACTACTGTGGGCGTTCTGTGTGTGTTATTGGTTATTGCGCAATAGAAATACCGTTTACAGTTCAGATCAAATTAAAATTTACTATCAAGTTAATCACACTAGCAACTAACTACGTTCACTGCTTGACTGCCACCGATCAACTCTGCGCAGCTCCGGCTCCGGCCGGTCCAAACGTTATGTTGTAGACTCTGTCAAGCGCTGCTAGGCGGCGCTGGCGCTCCGATTAGTCAAAACATGACGTATTTCCGACATATAAAAAATGTCCAACAAAATATTCTGCCGCTGTAAGGATACCGCATCCATTCCTCGTATATTCACGGCGCTAACGTAATAGGTCCCAGACAGGGTGAACCAGCAAATAAATTAAACTGTGTAATAAGTAGTCGCTAGTCTGCACCAGGTACCGGGTAACCCTTATTACAAAATTGTCCCCGCGGTGATTCGTGAGCAGCCCACTTCTTTGCCCCCTTTATTATTATGAAAAGGTTGTAAAAGCCCCGTGATTCGTTGCGACAACCGACGACAGTTATTTATTTGTTTTATAAGACATGTCAGCGATGATTTTTCAAATTATATTCTAATTTTCTCTAAGACTGTACGCACACTAGAAACGACACTGTAACAATTTTGTGTCAAAACAGTTTTTCCAGTATACAATTTGACTGACAACTGTAACCATAAAACTGTTTTTTTTTGTGACACCATCATTATTTTCATAGAGCGATAGACAGACAGTTCTTTAGACAGATTGACTCTGTCTGCGCTCAGCCTAATACTTTATGACTTGTTCTGGTGATTTTGATGAAGGAGGGTTATTACCTACATTGAAATAGTGTCTGCGCGCAGCAGCGCTACGTAATTGACAGCACCGCTCCCTCCTTACTGACTAAATAATATTCTTACCTTGGCAACTATTCTTTAGTTCTTGCCGACACAAGTGAAGATTATTATAAAGACAATAATATCCATGAATAACCTTTTATTCACACATGCAGCAGTAGGTAACTTGGGTGTAAGTTAAGTATTTATAGTTGACATCACAATAGCGGTGCTGTCATCTCATTATTGTCGGAAAATAGCAAATGCTGCATTTAAGTAGGTCTAACGCTACCAAACATAGGAACACATAACTTAACGTCACTCTTAAATGATTTATTTAAGTAGACTTGTGCTAGCACTGATATTCTCAACAACAGGGATTTATTTAGTTTAGCTGCAGTTTTTGCTATTGCCAACTTCATATACATTTTTAACCCTATTTTCGCTAATATTTCTCTGAAGGTCCTGGTAGTACTTCGTCAACATTTGACAACGACACCAGAATCACCGCTCTAGCTAAACACGTTTTTGCGCTAGGTATACGAATTGGAATTGACATAGTGAATAATTTAGAAATATTGGTACCGATGATCTAGCTTTTGAATGCTCAACCATTCTCTAGCATTAATAGTCTCGTGGAAATTTACTAAACGGTTGAACTTGTATGTTTTATTAAATCATGATTTAAAGATATTGAATTACCCGAGTGAAAACACGTTTTTCTGTCAAAAGCAATGTGTAAACATTGCTGACATTGCAGTGTGTACTCTGATTTACACTGTGTATGCACACACGACTACACGGGACATCTCCTTTGACTAATTTTTATGCGTGTCTCGTTCTTGCGTATTCTCACGTTCGTTCTCGGTTGTTTGACGTCCATTGAACGTCAATAGGGCAATTTATTATATCTCGTGTTGATTTACGTCCCATTTCGCGTATGTCATCGTCACATTAGTATGTGGCAAGCAATGTATTTGACGCGATTGTTTCGCTCTTGCCATATGCAGTATTGCAATTAATGCTTTGAGCCCAGTATTTCAGTGGAATATTATTGGGAATTTTATTCAGCCTTTGTGTTCTTTGAATACGTCATTTGATCTTTTTGATTGGTATAGTACTTAACTTAATTAATATGTTATAGTAATGGACAGTTGGGAACTGAATACGAAAATAATATTATTTTTAAAATAAGTATTTGCAGTTAGATGTAAAATGCTTTCAAAACAGCACAATCATAATTAATTTATCAATTAATAGCAAAATCATAAATCCAACCTAATCTATATTTTTTTCGGTTATCGATCCCTCTTACAAACGGAATGTACGTAGATACCTACAAGCAAGTAATTTAGCTAATTATTATAACTACGCTAATAAAGCTAATTCTATTAGTAAGAAGCGAGAAGCTCGGAATCGGTCCAAAGTGGCGGCGCTTGGGGGAAGCCTATAACCAGCAGTGGACGTCTTTTGGCTGAAATGATGATGATGATAAGCTCGAGATTGATCTGGTCAATTATTATTGCCAACTAGCTGTGCTCGCGGCTTCGATCACGTGACTGTGTACTGGTATGATAAGTTAATCGCAACTTAAAGTTATAATTATTTCCTACAACATCAATTCATGTAGGTTGTTTGTTTGGGCTGTTCACTTCGTTGAAAAATGTAACTAAATTATCCGTAACGACATGTTGTACAGGATAGACTGCTTAGCTCCTTATAGGTATAGCGTGATGATATTAATTTCAGAGGTTTAATCCATATCTTATCTAACTATAATTTTATACTATATTTTCTCGTCTTATTAATAAATGTCGCGGAAATATGTTGAGGAATACGGACAAAAAGCAAAACCTACTGCTAATCTATAGCCTATTTGTTGACCAGACCTGTAAGGAATATTTGTGCAAAATGTTATTTAATTTTAATTATGATCAAAATTGCCCTTCGTGTATTTGTAAAAACATTGAAATTAAATGAAATTGTTTATTCTGTAAATAGGATATAGGAATCACTTTTACACGTCATATTAAAAAAAAAAATAAGCTAGTTGAGTTCGGCGTTTCCTATCTGACTACTTTGAGAAGAAAGGCCGAAACAAACTCAGAGGTCACAGTCTCTGTTATATATGAGGACCGGAGGCGATATGAGGAACATATAGATTAGTGTCTGAAATGGTCTTTTGAGGAAAGAACCACACAGATATGAGTGGACCTGTTCAGTCAGTGCAAGCATTTGTCAGTAATCGTGGAGCTCAACTCGACGAACAATACCAAAGAAAGGACATTTGGGTAGGCCGCATAAACCACTCAAACTGCCAAACCAGAAATAAAACTAGCTGAGAAATAAAAATAATGATATCCACATAGTCCTCCCATTCAACACAGGTTTTCATAAACCTAGATCAGGCAGGTCTACATTACAGTTAGAATAAAATTTTCATCGATAGTAATTAATGTAAATCATAATTTTACTTTATACTTAATTTTTTTATTTTATTATTCACAATTATTAATTAAAATAATATAGTAATTAATTTATATTAAAACCACTCGCTGAAGACTACAAACTGGCTGTTCCTAACTCTTTTATGTAACTTCATCACATGCCTACATAATGAAGTGTAAATATAACCAGTAAACTACCTACCTTCACACACTTCTAACAAGTGTTCAGATGTTTTGTACCACAACATTGGTTTGTCGATCGCTTAAATAATTCTCCGTGACGGCTCTATTCTATTGTCGTATACGACAAAAAACTCTCGAATTATAACTCAGTACGGGGTAATGACCGAACCAACGTTCAGTACACACCGAGCTGAATTATAAAGAACGCCTGCCTTCAAACGCGGGTCTTAGTAAAGAGACACATTTCACATTTGTACATCGTTAGCCGACACAATGGCTATTGGTGAAATATGCAAAACATGGGATAAACTTAATCCTATTATGTACGCTTTGAAAGAGACTTCGCTTACGGAACGCTGTGTCGAGTTATGGTCAGATGTCCCATCACTATTTTGGTTTACGTTACGATAGCGTGACCGTACCTAATACATTACCGTCATACTGATTGGATAGATTGATACATTATATTGTACTATACCCATCCATCTATTGATAGAATACAAATTAAATGCTGTTCGTTGGTAAGCGCATCACTTCAGAACGGCTGGAAAAAATAGCCAAATCGTAATTTGGCTATTTTCTATTTTTAAATGTTTGTAATGGGAAATCCGAATTAGGCTCTTACGGAACTAACAGTTTTAAAAGTTGCTGGGAAAATCTGAAAATTCGGAAAAAAAAACCGTCCATTTTCTATGGGATTTTTTTATGACAGGACTGGACGTCCACGTCCACGTCTTTCGGGTTACCTAAACAAAAGAAAGGGAAACGGCGTTGGACTTTTTCTTCCACCGAACGCCCAGAAATTGTACTGTAAGCTAAGAAAGATAAATAAAGTTTAAGTATTCCAATTTTGATCTAAAGTAGTGCAAATATCAGTCGCCTAATTGCTTATGAAATGTTATAAAATATTTATTAGTTGCACATACCGGTATGTATGCATTAAGTGTATAATCCATTGGTAATGTCATTGCGCACCTAGGTGTTTTATGACAGTCGTTTGCTTACGACAATTACGACTGCATTTACTAAAGTTCATTCGAGTTATGTAATCAATTATTGAAGCCTAGTTAAAGTTATTAATTTGTGAAGTCGCAGTTACTATGGACGACTTTGCGATTCCCAAGCAAATGCGAAGATTATCCGTACTAAGTAAGAACGTACTTTTAATTAGTTTTGTATTAACGTTAGATTATATACAAATTCTATCAAAATGTCGTGTCAGTGTCATGTAAATATCATCTTCTACAGTTGTGGTTAATCTTTCGTGAACCCAAAGAGGGTCGTTTCGTAAAAATTAGGGATGAATAAAAATGCACTCGTTATTTATCATAATAATGTGGCCATTAGCTGGCGTATATTATTTACTCGCAGACTCGATTTACATACTAATTTGTTTAATAATAAACTTCTTAACTAGTATCTAGGTATTATTAAGGTTTCTATTCGACCAAGGAAGACAGAAGACAGGAAATTAAATGAAATTGTTTCTGTAAATAGGATATCGGAATCACTTGTACACGTCATATTAAAAATAAGCTAGATGAGTTCGGCGTTTTCTATCTGACTACTCTGAGAAGAAAGGCCGAAACGAACTCAGAGGTTACAGTCTCTTTTAAAGTCCAAACATAACTTTAGTCAGGCCATATGAGGACCATGTAGAAGGAAGTTAGTGTCTGAAATGGTCTTTTGAGAAAAGAACCACACAGATTTGAGTGCACCTGTCCAGTCAGTACAAGATTTATCTGTAATCGTGGAGCTCAACTCGGGTTTAAAATAAGACAAGAAGGGTTTTAAAATAAGGCGAACAAAAAAGACCAAATTTTACAGAGGATGACTTACTTATCTAGAATAAAAAAAAATACTTTCTCGGAAATTTATCCACATAACGGTAGAGTACCAATGTCTAAAAACTAGAAACAACAATAATTTAATGTTTAACTAAATTACCTACCAAAACTACACTACATAATAATTATATACTTACCAACAATTACCAACACCAAAACCAATTTTAAAAAAAAATCCTCAAAAGTTCACTACATAATTTCAGTCACAAAAACCTGCGAACATACTTCCCGTCGCAAAAAATCTTCAGAAGTATCAAGTGCATTCAAGAACTTTTACCTATTGAAAAATCAGTTTCTTTGTGGTCCACCGGTTCACAAAGAGGGCCATGAATATTGAATAGGCGTCTCACCCTATCAATTACCTAAGAGTTGTGAGACGGAGGACAGAACGGTCACTCTTGCTTCGGACATATTTTAACTCACTTGTAGGCTGTATCAGTGTCCCTGCTTTCAGGTAGCTTCAGGTTTACAACCAAATAGTGTTATGAGAGGCCGGACTAACCAGTTTAGTAGACAATAATTCGGGACTTTGAAGTCGAGAGTGATGGTCGAGAGTGATGTGAAAAGTGTTCTATCTATATGGCTTCCTTTAAGGTCGCTGGCGACTACAAAAAGTGTTGTTGAGTTTTTCCATCACGAATTTTCCAGTAGTAGCCCGGTTCACGATTTAGGGCAATAAACTGCCCTCATCCTTGCCCCTTGGACGTAGGGTCTAGGCAAGTGGCAATGGTACAACGAACGGGTTTGATTATGCTTTTCGGTCACTTATGTCAGTCTCATACAATTTTGACTTACAATTATCATGTTTGCGGGGCCAACATGGCCGGAACTCGCACAAAATAGAGAGATTTGGAAGGAAAAAGGGGAGGCCAACAGTGGGACACAATACCGGGTGGTAGGGAAATCGACGCGAAAACTGTTACAATGGATTCAGTACATGATTCTGAACCCCCGGGGCGTTGAAATTTTCCGTCGATTATTTTTTTTTTAATCTGCTGTTTCATAGAAAAGTGTCAAACCCACGCGGTAAAACTGTATGGAGCAGCAGATTTTTTTTTAAATAACCGACTAAAAATTGCCACGCTGGGGTGTTCAGAATCGTATCCTGAATCCATCTTAACAGTTTTCGCGTCGATGTCCCTGCCACATAGGCTAATAAAAAATAAAATAAAATAAACATCGTTATTGCTGATAGAGGGTGACTTTGTCGAGCTCCTTTTATTATCATAACTGGCGAAATGTGAGAGCACCATAAATCTCAGCCTATTCGGTAACTACAGTATGTTATGCTGAATTACTTAAGTTTAATCTGACCATTGGCACTTACACCCAGCCAATCTCCCTTAATCAAGTAATGACACTGAAACTTAAGACTGAGTGACACGGTTCGCACGACATCGTAAATAACCGTGACTCGTCGAACATTCGATCATTGTACAGCCAATGTCTCAGTATCTATTCCGGGCAGGCGAGCAGGTGACCGGGGCACAATTAGAACCAGGCCGAGACACGAACGGCCAAAATTGCATCAAGTATTATTTAGTGATAGGTTTATTTAAGGACCTTCAGGTTAGATACGTGTGAATACCTAGCGTTTAAGTAAACAGTAAAACACAGATACATACATAAACTGTTGCTTTTTTCCCAAGGAGGTATGCAGGAACTACTGAACGCCACTTGCTACGACCTTTACATAATAATTATACAAACACAAACACACATCAATAGGTAACTATGTGATATTGACAATGTCTTGATGTCCACTTGCATTACAAAAATCGACCTGTTCATCTGACATCGGCATAATTGGCATAAATAACATAACATCACGTCAATTTTCCCCGGAGGGTTAGGCAGGGATGTACCTATTATAATACACACGCATTTGGCCAGTTATGTTTAAGTCTCACGTAATAGGGGGCGAGCCTATTGCCATTAACCGGGCACAAATCTAGACTCCTGGCTGCTACTGAGAAATTTCGGATGGAAAACCCCAATAACACATTGCCCGACACGGGAATCGAACCCAGGACCTCATGCTCAGCAGTAGCGCTTGCGACCATTGGACCAACGAGGCAGTCCAAAAATAATAATTAAATATAATAGAAAATGGACCTGACGGCTAAGTAAGGTAGGTTTTCATTGTGCAAGTCTTTATCATGTAGGGTATTTACCCTCAACCGTCTCAGAGTAAATAGTCTGAGCGGCCCAAACCGAATGACACTCGGGGTATTCAACCGTAAACAAAAATCGTCTACGTTCCAAAAGACCGATGATAAAAATTTGTAAACAAAATCAATGTCATAAACTACATCAAGTACATTCGGGTGCAAAAGTTAAAACGTTGAAACAAAAGTTTTAATTTTTTTCCTAGATTTGTATATAATAAACAGTTAATAATAACATAAAATGGTTACAAAAGTTAAATTTGGTAATTAAATAATTTTGAAGTCGTGCCAACGGGCTATGAAGATGTATTCTGTTTATTTACATGATTTCAAATAAGTAAATAGTTAAAATTCATAAACTATGCTATTATCACAATATACGACAATGATTGTCTCTTAAAAAAATAATTTTGAAATAATTTTATATATTTTATTTTTTATACTGAAATTGATAGCAATCAATTTCAGTTTATATTTACCGGTAATAGAATCTGATCATAATTTAGTTCAATAGAACTAAATTATTTTAATTAGTTTTCATTTAGAATGAATATATCGGATTACCACATATGTGGAATATGTTTCTGGTAAATTAGAAATTAATTAAATTTGTAGTTTACGTGTTTAAAATGTAATTTTGTTCACGTATTTCATCACATAATATTATTTCGAGTTTATAATCTTCTTAAAATGTTATTTCAATATGTTCTGTGTTAGAACCGCTATGATAGGCGTCGGCCCTTCATTCGGAATTAATAAGAGCGGGAGTCTGCCTGTCTGTCATCGTAACGAGCCGATATATACAAACAATGGCTCCGTGTTAACTATCAAAGCGAAGATAGGTCAATGAAATGTCTGTCACTTTCAAGTGCAGTTATTAATTCTAATGAGGTTTTTATGATCTTCAATTAGTTTGCTCTCACGGATCTGTGGGGGGTATTTTAGTATACGCCGAGAAATTAATTACACAGCAGACCAAAATAGTAGTATCAATTTGACGGTGATCAATTAAAGTTAGGATGAAAAGTGGATGTTGATAAATGCACTGATGATGTAATAATAATGCATGTATTCATCGGAAAAGAACAAGCTATTTACATCAACTTGAGAGACTAAGGGGAAGTAATTCAATGCACATAATACTTAGACCCGATTGACTTTAGGAAATAAAAAAAACGCCACAGATATCATGATTTACAATGCAAACTACTTGGCCCATGATTTGACAAGACATACCATCTTTACGAAAGAAGAAACACGTTCTTCAAACCTCTCAATTCTCATAGCTATATTTACGTTTATGGACGGCTATAAAACATTAATTTGACAAGGCACTAACCCTCAGTTAGGGATAATCAGTGCAGCGACTATATTGAGGCAGTAACGGTCACAATTATTGTTTTGTCGCGCACTGGCGAACGTAGATTGTGACACGCCTTCATGGGTCCGTGTCCATATTAAAAGGACAGAGTTTGGAAAGTGTAGAGGGGATGATAAATGATTTTATTTATGTAAGTAGTTTTATGTGGCAACTTTTACTGAAAGTAGCTAAATATTGGATTCTGAATAACAGGAACCGGCGGCGATGTGGTAGACCCAGAAGGAGATGACGTGAGGAATTAGACTCTCTCTCTCCTTTAGGTAAGAGAGAGAGTAGAGTGAAAAATGGAAAGACGGAAGGTGAGGCTGAGGATGAGCTAGTGTGTAGTCTTCAACAGACATTGAATAATTGACTTTGAGAAAGAAGACCAAAGAAACGATGGATGGACTGATTAAAAGATGATATTTATTTTTTAGGGACAAAAAACAGTCACATGCTACAAAATACAGATAAATAATTAAACTAAGAATTAACAGACATGTCACCCACACCATTTTAAAAGAAGTGCTGAAAACAAGTGATACAAAATAAAAATAAAACAACAGTAGCTGTCACAATATTGCTGTGTTACTAACAAAATATCCAGAGCCATTTTAAATAATTGCTTAGATAAACAAAATATATCTAGTTCTATAAAATGCGTGTTGTAAGAATCAACAAGGCGAAGAAGAGGTGCACGTTCCCCAACGTTAGTCCTGCATATGTCTGATAGAACAGTTGATAAGATATGGCTAGAAATGGAGTTACTACTGAGATGAAAAATATCAGAGATGTATGGATGAAGATTTTCTCCGCGCCGCTTCCAAACAAATTAGAGCTATGGGAAGATAATGATGACAAGGAAAAACCTCGAACGATATGTTTCCATATTTCGACGGCTATTATTATTTTCTCAGGTAATTTCCTCAGGTTTTCGCATTGTTGGTTATAAGACCTACACTAAGGACAGATAAGATCGAATTATATTTCGTCACCCACGTAAGATCTATATGTGTTATAGTCATATTAGAACTCAACGCATTGTTGCAAAACTATCGTACAGTTAACGCACGCACTTAATGTTATAGCGTTGACTCCTACCATAAATAATTGGAAACGTTAGGTACGAGTATAATTTTCAGCAAAGGTTTAAAGCTGTTTTCCATAATTAAGTATAAATGTAAGAAAATAAACTGTAATTTTAATTAGTAGGGAGCACTCCTAAATACCTTCGAACAGTTCAAAAGTGTAATTTTTCTATAAAAAAGTTTATTTTTAAAACATGACCAGTTCTAAGCCTTTTCTATTTCTACATCAGATCGGGGTCAAGCCCGACAGTAAGATATGATTAAACACGCCCTTAGCCGACTGGATGAAATGCAAAATATAGATACAAAGCCTGTGTAAAGCGTTTAGCGGACATGTTAGAAATGAAAATTTAAATAAGTAGGGTCGTACGTTACACGACATTGAGTTTTTAAAGGAAAGCTCAATGTGAATAGCAGCACCACCAAATTAAACGGATTTTCAGCAACTGATGGTACTTTTGAGCCACTGAGGTCCGGTCAGGAGAATACCGGCAATTGTACCATCCGGAACAGCTCATCACGGGCAAGGAGGACTCGGCAAACAACTACGCGTGTGGTCACTTCTCCACCGGCCGTGAGGTCCTCGGTCCAGTCATGGAGAGAGTCAGGAAGTTGGCTGACCAGTGTACTGGTCTACAGGGTGTCTTCGTGTTTCATTCAATCTATATTGTACTTTTGGGTGCAAGAGTCACCATGTGCGTACAGCCTAGTTTAAAATTTCAGCATGCGTTTTATTTATAAACACTGTAGCTTTGAAACTTTGAAACCGGGTTTTTGCCTTCTACCGCGTAATGTAGCAATCTACTTTGATTTTAATGTGTTACCATTAAGCTTGGTTATTGGCAGGGCCTGATGAACAGCTGCGACCACAGAATCTGACTCATGTCAGGCACACATCTTCACAGGTTGAACGGCCTTTTTATGAGCTTCCCGTCATTTTTATCGGCTGTTCACACGATAATTATGCAGCATCCCTGACCTCGATTCATATTGAATATGTTATAAACTATGTTAATTTAGTTTTTAACCCCGTTTCTGTTTTAATCAGTTATTGTTCCTCGAATAAGTTCTTAATTAAAAGTTGTCGTCGTTAGCTTTGATTTTATGTTGTTATGTTTATGTTTATGTTGTTATGGTTCTGAAGAAAAGCAATGTTTTTTTATTTTTTTTTATTTTACTATGCTTTGGACCTGCTTCCGATGAATTTATATTTCGTTAATTAGGCATTACTAAACACTGTTGCTATACTGTTACAAGCAAATCATATCAATTTGTGTTAGGAATTTGTTATGACAAATGGTCTCACTTACTATAGAATTTCCAATTTTTCTTTATCTTTCGACATACTAAAATACAGTGACTGCTAGTGTCTAAACATAATTACTATTTAGAAGTTTAACAAACGCGGCGGCTTTTCAATTACCGTATTTCTATTTTCTTAATATCTCTCGGCAAAATTCGTGTTTCGTCAGTTGTCGGATTTCTATCAGTTGCCCTTTGCACTTGGTGCAGACCGGACGCTCTCAATCGACTTGGAAGTATATAGAGTTATTAATACTGTATTAACTTAATGTAATTTATTTAAAAAATGGGAGGAAACGACAGATAGAAAAATAGTTTTACAGCTCTATATACATAGTTCATACGGAAATCAAAACAAAACAACAATAAAGTACTTAGGTTTGAATTCAAAATATTATACACGATAAATCTAATAATTGATGGACATGGAAATTAGCATTCGTTTGTATTCGGAAATGCGATGATACCGGAGGGACATAAGAAAATAGAAATACTTTATTTGATTTTTGACGCTGTCAATGCTTTTAAAAGCTTCCATGAAGTTTCTTCTAGTTTGTTCCAAAAAAAAGACTAATAATTCTGCTTGATGAAACTAGGAAAATGGAAGAAAATCAATAAAGGTATTACGGGGGTTACTGTATACCCGAAATACATTTTGGTTTCTACAAAGCCTTTCAACAAAAGCCTTGTTGAGTGCTTGTAAAGTTAGCTCTTAGGAAACACTGCTGTTACTCAAAGTTCGGTATTTCACTAGCATTGTGTAAATGGCTTAAGTCCGCTCTAGTGACTAGAGCCTGCCTGCCATAGGTAGGTACCTACCTATACAAATACTTCCATTACGGTCACCTTCCAATACTAGTAACACTTAATTCAACGCAACCGATTGTTTAGTCTACATCTGACACCGTGTATAAACTCAGTGTCAAATTAAATCACACTTAAACTTATTTACACTAAAATATCAGTTGGTACTTACGTCTGATGAAGTATTGTTGAGCTTGGACTCCAACTATGGTAGTAGCCACGAGAAGGGCTATCCACGCCCTTCCGGGGTTTCTCATTTTGTTAGATTCCTGTGTGTTTCATGTGTAAAACTGCTATGTAGTTCGTGTAGTCGAGCTATAAAAAAATGCCCAGCGGAATTTGGCATCAGTATCGAGTTTCCGAATCGTTTATCGAACACCACACTGATCGGTTCAATCGAAAGCTATTAATGAACGTGTAAATTGACAGTCAAAAGAGCTTCTTTGACATCGAATGCTTCCACTATGCGAATTGCTGTTCATTTGAGATTACGTTATTTGATGGTTTGTTTTGACAATACGTGACGCGTGTTAGCAATTGTTTTTTTTTTTCAATTTTGCATGTTAGGTTAGGTTCATTATGTGGTGGCGAATTCCAGAAGAACTTTACTCTAAAGTTGTATATACTGAATAATTAACGTATTTTTGACCTGACAATTCTAAGTTTAAAACTGAAAATAACGATTATTTAAAAATAGGTCCTGTGACACCATTTTTAAATGCACTTTTTTCGTAACATTAATTTTTAGTATCTTTACATTGTTTTGTTGTGGAAAAGTTAGTGAACCTCAAACGAACTTCATTTGTCGCCTAGTGCGATAAAGTCATGATAGGTTTTTAACATGGAGGTGCAAACAAATACAAGTGGTTTTTTTATATTTTATATTAAACTAAGCTTGATGAATTAATATCAAGCGTTTTGTTTAGAAATTGGTTAATAAGTATACCTTACGCAAACATGAAGAATTTCTCTTGAAATGTGTACCTATCTAAAGTTGAGCGAAGAACTTTTGAAGTGTGTCAAATCCTAAACTTGCTCACACTTTCGCTCTTAGACACTATGTGACACCCGATGGACCTTCATATCGTTTGACGCACATCCGTACGTTCTACGCTCGGTGTACAGTCGTCCATCTTTGTCGTATTCTGTCGATTAAACACGGTTGAGTGTGCCGGGCACATCTGTCACCATGACAGCTGTCATTAGTTTATAAAACTTTGTTTTTATTGCAGGCCGCGGCGGCCAGGTGAGGCACTGAGATTTTGTCCGATTAAGCACGCTGACTGATTTATAGGAAGTCAGTCGCATATGATTGATTCTCATTACTAAGTTTCGTTGTTAGTTTAAATTTTAACTGCACCTAGAAAACGTTCAGGTGCAGCTGTGAGGCACCAACGCCCGGTTTCCGAATTGAGAGTTTTATGTTGAGAATTTATCAAATTCTACTTTAACATTAATTAAATTATAGGCCCGTGAAATTTAAAATTTATTTGCAATTCCGTAAGAAATTTTAAATTTATTTGCAATTCCGTAAGAAATTTTAAATTTCGCGGATAATCTTATAATGCAAATTTCTAAAAAAAACTGAGTTATTATCACGATTTCTTTTAAATTATTTTTTCAGTCCCTCAAATAAACTTATCTGTTATTTTAAATGACTGTCCAAAAATTCGGCTAGACACAGCACCGTCTATTTCTGGAAGAAATTTAAGTCTGCAAACCGAAATAAAAATAGAAAGCACTTTAAACGGAAAGCTCATCAGTTCGTAATTTATAGCTGCTAAGCGTCGATGACCATAGTTGACATGAGATTTAACTTTTTAAATGTATGTAACCTATAACATAATCACTATAATCAGCCTTTAACGTTCCCACTGCTGGGACACAGACCTCCTCTATTAGAGACGGCCCATAAAATTGAATACCTTTTGTGTAAATGGAGTTGATGACATTTGCGTTACTGGGCTATATTAAGACGCAGATATATGCCAGTGACCTTGAGTGGTTAGCTTGCGTGTTCTGTACTAAGCTCACACAACGCGTCGTACGTCCAGCCAGTAATAGGATTCGCCCATCAAGGAGCGCAAATGAGACGTATTATTAATTTGTTATACAAAAAACAAAAATGTATTTAAATAAAACACGTATACTAAAAGATCAGTAATTAAATTAAATCTTTAAAATGATGAAGATTTCAGAAAAATACGCTTGATAGATTTTGCGTGCTTCTCAGTTTTTTATCCGCGTTAGACATAACTTTACAAGTTAATTTTACTATATAATATAAACATAATCCAAAATATGACTGTATTAAAATATTATGAAACTGGTCTAATTTAACATATATTTTATCCAAATCATTAACACTACTCGTTTAGACGTCATCTTCAATATAAAATCATTAAAAGTCGGTTATCGTCGCCTTAAGTACAATTTATTATATTTACCAATTAATAAGTTGAACTGGTTAAACCTGTGCACGTGATGTTTACTATGATTTAAGTACAGTCAGTGACATCAGTCGCTTAACATCAATCATTTATTGTGAATTGCTAAATACAAGGTTTGTACAATTTACAACTTCATATTAATATAAAAAAAAAACATGGTGCAGTGGGATTGATTGACCTTCTCTATTTTCAAATACAAAGGTTAATTTTTGTCACCTCTGGATAAGTTCTAGATAACAAATCTGGCACTTGCTTACATTTAAAATAATGTATCTTTGTCTTTTTTTATTAACCCGGTAGATAATTTTTTGTAAATATTAATTGGAGAACCTGATGCGGGATTTATTTTGCAAATATTAGCTGGATAACCTACTAAGTATTGATTGAACTTTAATAGTGCACAGTAATTTAGAATACTTACACGTTACAATGAAAGGTGTATCTACTTGTCTTGACATTTTGATTTTAGATAGCAATATAGGTTTTTTTTTTAAAATCAATATACTGTCAAGCCTTTCGATGACATGCCGTGACGTTTGTGTACACGGCCTACACAAAAACTTATGTAACAACACTTACTGTAATCAGTTATTTTGTTTACTGATGAATGATGAGACTACCTTGAGTTCATAGAAAAGGATTTATTTCAACCTAAGTTCGAACAGCAATAAAAAAATGTGTGGATATTACTTAAGGTGAATTTATTAGTTATACATACCATATAAATATATCGTAACTTTTGAAGAACAATACCCATAATTTTAATCCATAACATGCGCTAACATAAATCCACATAAATCCCACGTGGAGGCCAAAATAAGAAGAAAACGAGCGAGTGATATCCCACGCCAATGTCAGACGATCTTACATCCGTTTTTTTGGTCAATGGGCACGTCAGCGTTAAATCTTTCGTTTTATTGCTAATTCCGACTGTAAAAGTCTTTATTTTTGTTTCGTAACCGAAACATGATTCTTTTTTGGTTGGTTTTAAATTATCCATTGTATCGATTCACAGAATTGTAGGCTAGTGGTTTTATCACCATTAGTCGGCTTTTCGGATTCATGTGCGTAATGTATCACGTACTTCAAAAACGGTGAAGAAAAACATCATGAGGAAACATCATGCCGGAGAGATATTTCTCGGTAGCATGTGAAGCTAAGTCAAGAGTACCATGGGCGGCTTTAAAACTCTAACACCAGAGTCACTAACCATACGAAAAGAGGAAGATCATTAGTCTACAGCAATCCACTGCTGGATATAGCCTCATCAATCACACGACATTCATCCCTTTTCCCGGCAACACTCATTCAGCTGCTATCAACCACCCTACGAAGATCCTCACTACACCTAGCTTGAGGGAGCCGAATTCACGGTCTCCACTCAAGAACACGTCTACCCCAAGGGTCATCGGTCCTACAGCTAATATGGCCGGCCCATTGCCACTTCAACTTGCTTATTCTGTGAGCTATGTCGTCAAGTTGATTTTCTACCGGATAACCTCCTTCCGGATTAGATCTCTCAGAGAAACTCCAAGCGTACTCTTTCCATAGCTCGCTGAGCGAACTTCAATTTATGGACCAGCTGTACCGTGAGTGTCCACGTCTTGGCCCAGTACGTCATAAAAAGCAGGACGCACTGATTGAAGACCTTAGTCTTTATTAGGCTTTGTGGAATACGCGATGAGAAGACTCGACAAAGTTTCCTAAACGTTGATACTGATTTTTTATAGTCATTGTTTAGTTTCCCTTAAGATATTACACCACTAGTGGCTTACTTTTTCCATTTTCCACAGACGGTGAGACGCTCACGTGAGCGTCTCACCGTCTGTGTTATCTTTACCTGGAAGAATTTGGGGCAGGTCTTTGCCCAGCAGTGGAACACCGTGTCAACGGAAAACGGTTTTTATTCTATGAAGTAATAGAAAGAAGTGAAAGAAAATAGTTACAACGGTAAAGGAAACAAAATTGTGACGGCTTGGCACCAACACGCACCAGGTCTAGTTTTCTCAGAACTATCAAAATTCATTACAAAATTATAGTAGGTACAAAAAATTTGATACTAAATGATGATAACTGCGGAAGTCGTCGACTGAGATAACTGACGTCATGGCATGGTCAACGGTTTCAAGGTTGATAAAGATTTGGTCCTTATCAGTTTTTAGCATATCTCCTAATGACCTACTAAGCTGAGATTTCGTTTGATGACAGACACAGTGGTCCAAGATCACAGATATATAAAAGACGACATTATAATAACATCACGCCTGTAATGCTCGAAGTGTTCGGCAGAGGTGTACCTGTAGCACACTCACATTACGCCAGTTATGTTTGAGTCCCATGTTTTAGGGGGCGAGTCTATGGCTATCAACAGGGCACAATTCTGGACTACGAGCTGCTACTGAGAAATTCCTGATGGAAATACTTAATGCTCTTCTGAGCATGAAGTATTTCCATCAGGAATTTCTAAACTAAAATTATGACAATAGTTGACGCCATTTCTATGGCGTCAACTATTGTCATAATTTTAGTTTCGATAAAATAACCTTAGGCTGCTCTCTGTATATTGTCCCTTTAACAGAATTGTCGTGTTCCGGTGTGATAGGTGTGAATATAAAATGTTGTCCCCTTATTTTTTTACCCGACTACGGCAAAGCTAAAAAGAAGGGTTATGATTTTAGCAGTCTAAGTCTGTATGTTTGTTTGTATATATGTTTTATCAGATTAATAATGATGTCCCGCTACATCCTATTACTTACGTCTTCAACTAATTGACACGAAAAGTGCATATCTGATTGTAATAACACTGTTTTTAATCAATATTCGCTATCACGAACCGTATGGGTTAAGCTTGCGTTCGCTTACCTAAACTATGATACAATAAGCAACATTGGAATTCAACCATATTATTACCCTTATGAAAAAATGAGGAAAATGTTGGGAGGTTTTTTTTATAAGTCCTTATTAAGTATAGGTATCCTAAAGGATTTTTTTTTGCTGGCAACACTGGCTGCCGGCCGTCAAAAGTTTTCGTATTAGAATTAAATTCTAAATTAATATTTTTGGACCCGGGTTAATTTTTTTTCCCTGTTATTCGTTCCAGTCGGATAGTCCACTAGCTGAATTAAAATTTCTCTAGTCAACACCACAGGTAATTTTATCAAAACCTTATCTTTCCTAAAATTCTGATTTTTAAATAATAGAAGTGTACGGATCGTGAAGGTTTAAGGATCAATATCTTTTTATACAGTTTTAGAAAGGTTACACCCAACGAGAAGTTATGGCCACGTGCTTTAAAAGTTAGAAGTGGTTTTGTTCAGCTTAGTATCTTAGGAAAAAGTTGTCTGATTATTCCTAATGCCCCTGCCACACTATGCTCCTCGCGCTGCTCATCGCTATGCTCTACGCGCTGCCGCGATGTTGTACTCTCTGCCCACACACTGCTCTTCTCGCGCAATTAATCGCGACGCTTCGCACTAAATCCTTTGACTCGCGCCCAAAAACCGACAAAAGAGGGAGCAGTGGGCATGACGTGCGGCATGACGAGTAACATTGCCACACTACGTCTCTGCCTACTTTCCTCGCTACTTCTCATGCCACTCGACGAGTATGTGGTAGGGGCATAACGTACAGTGGGTCGCACGTCGGTGGTAACACTAGCCTTGAGCTGCTCTAGCGTAGTACGTAGTTTCAATAGAACACGAGGCCAGCTTAAACTGGTTTTGTTAACACTGACGTGAGGCCTGCGGTACGTTGGTACGACATAGGATGTAGATATCAAATAAAAGAAATGTACTCATGATAACTAGTATGTTATTTTTAAAAAACGGAGCCCTTGAATCGACATCTGGTTTCCATGGCATACCTACGTACATGAATACGTCATTTGGTTCATTTGTACAATAAAACGCAAACATTTGATTAATGTTTTAGTGAATCATGAAGTAGTATTTTTTCATTGTTTTTAGGGTTCCGTACCTCAAAAGGAAAAACGGAACCCTTATAGGATTATTCAGGTCTGTCTGTCTATCCATCTGTCACAGCCAATTTGCTCCGAATCTAATGGATTAAGCTGAAAGTTTTGCTACCAGTGCCATGTGACAAATCGAATGAAAACGCTTGTTGCAAGAATCTTAAAAATATTTTTTATATAATTGTAAAATAAATACTTAAGGTAGGTACTTAAAAAAATCGATGAAAATTGACCATTCCCCTTATTTCCGAATTTCGAAAAAAATACACAGTATAGTTCTTTACTCTTAAAATAACATAGTAAATCTCTCAATACTGTGCGTACAAACTTACATTTGCAGTTGGAATGTATAAATGTATAACACGTTTTTCAACTACAATGTTAAGTTTATTCCTGGGATAAATAAATTCATCTACACTACGGAACCCTTCATTGTGCGTAGACCGACACGCACTTGGCCAGTTTTTTATTAATAAGATCCTGTATTATTTTCCACTGGAAAACGCAGTAATCTCGTATTATACATTTATATTGCATACTTAAAAGTACGTTTAACTATAAGAGTACGTTTTTTTTAAAAGCTCTGTGTTTATCAAAAAGCTCCGCTTAACAATGAGATAACAAAGTCCTGACTGAGCTCTAGGTACAATCGTGTACCTAGAGCAATCGTCCGCTATCGTAATACAATACAATAAGTACATGTGTGGAATGCAAGCGTGAGAAATAATCCAACTTAGGATCACATGGTAACGTAGGTCGCCGCGTCGACTTAATACAAAAAAAAAGTCCGGCCAAGTGCGTGTCAGACCACGCACAGTCAAGGGCTCCGTAGTTGACATGAATATTTATATGCATACCTACATGGGTTTAATCGGCTGCAAAAATAACTTTGTATTTCATAGTATTTCTCAAAGAAACTGAAAAACAAGGCTTTTCTGCGTTTGCTTAACTCAAAAATCTTTTACAAAAATCAACAACGACTTCCAAAAAAAAAAAAAAAACACTACAAAACGAAAAATTATTTTAATTTCAGAAGTCGGTGTCTTTGGTTTTTTGGCAGCGACTTCAGAAATGAAAGCTATGAATGTGTTTTAATGTCTGACCTTTGACTTCAACAAAAAGTTAATTAATAATCTTTTTTTTTTGTCGATCCAATGGTGCCCCGCACGCTTATGTGCACAGAATTTTTTTCATGCCCACAATTTTTTTTTCTCTATATTTCCTTGCTATATTATACCTTTCCTTCCTATATTTTCTTGTTTAGCGGTTTATAGAGTACGTAAGTATTACCTACACCTTCCTTCAAGCCCAACATTCTCCGAGTAAAGTGGTGACTGACATACAGATGGACAGACGGACAGCGCGAAATTATAGGGTTCCATTTTTGCCGTTTGGCTATGGAACCTTAAAAATTGATAAAAAAAAGCGATGTCTTTAAAAACGGTGCGTTGGACTGGGAGTAGTTTCATGAAAAGAATTTCTTTTATTTTTACTGAAAAAGAAGCAGCGCTCGTAACGGGCGACTCCTATTACTGACTGGACATACGACACGTTGCGTGAGCTCAGTACAGAACACGCAAGGTAACCGCTCAAGGTCACTGACATATATCTGCGTCTTAAGAGCAGTTCTAATCGAGGCACTTTGTCCCAATCTGAACCTTACCGAGAACCAAGAAAGGACAAATATGATTGGATGCAATGAGCAGATACTTCTCGCATTCATAACCTAGGTAACCATTAACTTGCAGGCAGCGCCTATACTTTAATTAATGCCAATAAAATTATAAATTAGTAAAGTTTGACATTGACAAGCACATTGTATTGAACCCAATAGGAAGCTACTGTACCTATATCATCTTCTCAAGTATTATACATTATTATTTACTGAAAGCTAATTAATGCACACTATAGATTTTTTATAGGTAACATTAATTTCCTTTTCTAATAAACTTCTACTTTGAATCAATTAGCTGTTTTTCCACTTCTTTCATGAGAGCTTTTTGCTGTAGGTAAATGATGTTTTATTGAGCTAGATATTAGTTCCAGTAAAGATAAGATTTAGGTACAGACATTTTGCTGAAGTGTGAGAGTGTGGAAACAGACGAAAATGAAAAAAAGCCGGTGAATTTGTGAGGAAAGTATGTCATACGTCTCAACGGCACTATGACAGCCATGAAAGCTTGGCTTAATCAGTGTCGTCGTATGCCTGCCAAGTTATGGTTTACCTTTCTTATTCGCTCATTACTGACTTTTCATTAAGACTTAGGAACCGTTTCTGAATTGTTTCAAACTTTGACGTAATATTTTGGTTATTTATGTTTTTTTTTTTTACAAGTGAGATGCATATTTGTTCGGGTCGGCAAAATATATATTCCATTTAGCCGCCCGGCCCGGCCAAATACCGGATGAACTTAGCCATGCGGTTGTATGTTAAGATATTGATTACGAATGCTACAATAAATCTTTCGATGCTATTGAGGGTTAAGGCCGCAGTGAAACAATGCAATGTTCTGACTACTGACAGTAAATCCATTTTTCCTGGACTCTGCTGTTATATAATACTGTAGAGTAGCCCTATGTATGAACTTCACTTAAACATACATATAAACCGATAAATATAACCTCGACATAACTGTTGAATTTAAATGATATGATAATATTCTATAAATTGGTACTTAAACCATACGCAACGTAGGATTAAGAACACTTGAATTCCTTGTTGTTTGTGTAATTATTTATCTATAAATATTCAAGTTTCAAACGAGGTTATTCGTGCAAAAGTCAGCACACCAGAATTTGCGCCATTGTTTTGTATGTAAAACAGCTAAAATGACATAATGCACTATTATGATCGAAAGAGGTTACGCGTTTAATGTACCAACTCCTGCGCCGATAACATTTGAAGCACTTTGACGAATTCCCTCTTCATCGTAAACTACAGTCTAATTATATTTTATTTATCTTAAAACGATGGGCAAAATGAGGTTATCCTAAATCTCATTTTGTCCATCGTTTTAAATAATAATCAAAGTCTAAAATTGCGTCGATTCTTTTACAATAAATAACAATAGAAACTGATGTTTTTACCTATGCAGGCCAGAGCAGCAATCAAAGCCTAAAGCATCAACCACATCCTGGTGAGGATGTGGTTGATGCTCTCCACAGATCAAGTTTACGCACAATGTCTACGCAGGGCGTAGGTGACAAGGCCTGTAACAGAATCCGTCATCGAATATCACGTGACTGTAAGGTGTCAACCGATCGATCGGTGCGCAGGAGATTAAATGGAGATTTTGTGTTTTATTTTTAGTAATGGAAGTATGTGTAACTGCGAGAATTTAGGGCATTAAAATGGTTCGCAAGTAAATCAGGATAGTTAGTTTATCTTGAGATACATATTTCAAAATATTTTAAAACTTTTGTCAAAGTAACTTGATATTTCTCGACGGTATGTAAAGCCAAGTCAGAGGCCCATGGGGGGTTTTGAATTTTTACTTTAGGCTTTTACTCTGACACCAGGTTAGTCACTAACCACACAAAAAGAAGAAAACTTGAAAAATCAGAAATACACTGTACGCGTGTGTTTTAAATTATAGTTTATCTATAACAATATACTTCGTCTAATATGTAATTAAAATAATTGAAAACAACATTTTGCCGCTGCAAAGGACACCCTTTGTCCCTCAAATGTATTGAACTAAAGTTTGTCAAGGCTAGTAGCCAGGCGATACAAGCGTCAAATATAATCAAATAGATTGGCCCCAAAAACGTTCGTTTTATAAAGCTTTGTTACTACCCGACCAAAGATAACACAATTATTCCATATAAAACAAACCATTATTGTATCTATCTTTAACTGAAAACTGTCAATTCGGAAGCAAAGTGCAAATAGACATTGGTAAAGTAACTATCCACATACGTGCCATTTACAGAAATATCGTACTACTTAAATAAACGCAGAGAACAGAGCTTTGTAACTAAAAATATCCATCTGAACTCAATTAACACAAGCATTTCAATTAAGCTAGTAGTCGATATAGTTCAGGGAAATTACATTTCAACAATGCATTGAATCTTAACAGCTAGAGTTTTCTCTCCAAATAATATTTAAAAAATAAACACTGAAGGACCGTATAAAAAACAAAACATGTTTTTATGACTAAAAGAAACAAAATTATTGTTTTTACTATTGCAAAGTTAGTCTATTTAATTCGGTACAATTTCCCTAGCATATCAATGTTGTTGAGTTAACCGAATAGGAACGCAACAGTTATACCTGTTTTTAACATTATTAACGTGAATGTTACACCAACATTGAATTTGGTTTCTATCGATTAAAAGTGCTAAAAACATCGAAAATGTTGACGACGACTATTGTTAGAAAAATTCAAGTCATTCTGTGGAAAATAATGAAGTTTTTACCATGAAGGTACCTATTATGAAGCTAAACGGAATGTAACATTCAATAGAAAAACTGACGATGTTTCTGACCTATGCGTTTTATTTACAAATTAAAGGCAACACTACACGTTAACTAATTCAAGACACAGCCTTAGCTAATCAGAAACTGGATGTGTCCTACATACGCATTGGTAACGTAACCAACACCGTGTCATTACATAGAGGTTTTTTCTCAGAAACTTACAAAGAAAAAGTTTAATAACTATGGCTGACTGAACTCTGTTGTTATTGAATCCAGTTACCACAAGCTAGAAACTGGCTACCCGACACTAACAAAGGGAGTGTTGTGTTTAAGCGCCTTTCCATTGTTCATCGTCCTGCTGTCAAGTGCGCCTCAAGTTACGCGGGTTAACAAAACTATTTAGATTGTTGATCGTGGTCAGTGATTCTACACAGATAGCTACTGTTACACAGAACTCTTCAGAACTCTTTCTTGCTGAGTTGTTTTATAGGAACGTGCACGTTTTTACATAGTTCGCATCTATATAATTAAATAAGATGCGCCCCGCGGTTAGACCCGCATAAGTCTCGATCCCGTGGGAATATCACGATACAAAATATCCTGTCCTCATCCAGTACCCTAATTGCGTAACTTATTTCCGTAAACAATTTGTTTAATTTTGAGAGTTCAACGACATTCATTGCGTTATTTACGTTGTTGAGTAATTTTTTTATTTTTTTCAACTTATGAAGCAACGGATTAGCAATCTGTTTCAAATCGAAACAGATTGTGTTGTATTACGCAATTTACCAATGTACCAAGTTTCATCCAAATCTGTTCAGCCGTTTTAGCGTCAAAGCGTAACAAACAAACTCACTTTCGCATTCATAATATTATTATAAAGTTAGGATGATGTAAACAATATTTTATTTATATACGCGTGTCCATAGAGATTCTTGCCCGTTCTTCTCCACAGGAACCTACTACCCTTTGGAATGGCCAAACAGCTTAATTTTTCTGACGGATCGACTCCTTAACATTTTATTGAAATAACGGTTTGAGTTTGAGTTTTGAAAGGCTCGTAATTTATATGAATATAATGAGTTAATGTGCACAAACATCAAGAACCTAGTACGATCTATACGGCCGGGTTTAATGTTTTACGAGCTTTTTAGATTTATAGCAAAATGTCCATACACGTACCTATAAATGCCTCGTATTGTAGTTATGTGTACAGATTCTCTGAAATCGGCTTTAAATGTTAAACATTAAAGTTAACCTGTTATCAAGTGTGTAATAAATTCTCGAGTTCGTAGAGAACGCGAAACGAACTTAGTTAAAATGAAGAACATCCTAATATCTGTCTAAAGATGTCAAATTTCACTATATTAACGGTAGCAGATGATCTAAAAGACCTCCCGAGTAAGTCATTGGTTCTCGAACTAACCAATCAGCACGAAACATTTGAAAATGTCCATATAAAAACTTGTGACGTATGCTCCTATGAATTCATAAATAAATTTGTTAATTAAACATTTTAAACTGATTGCGGAAGCTTCTAAGGGGTCTTTTGCGGAACATTCAAGTCCCAAAGTTTGTAGGTATAGAAAATAAAAATAACATTCCTATTTAGTAGTTTTCATGTTTGCTGAATCGATTTATTAAAAGTTACTTTATGAACGTGAGCTACGACAATTCATTTTACAGAAGACGTCACATTTGGTATCCATTTTTTTTGGGTTCCGTATTTTAAACTACAAAACAGAAACCTTATATTTCAATTAAGGTGGGATTAAAGTAATAATTACTTTATTATTAATATAATTAATTATTAATATCCACTAGGGACGACAACAATACGGTTGCATGGTTTTTGGCTTTAATAATAAACGAATAACAAACTTCCTAGTGCAATTATTAAAAAGAAGCAGATTAATCCCAAAGAAATCGGTTGGTTGCGTTCGTGGGTTCGGAACCCTCGACTAGCAAGCCAACTCACACTTGACAAATTTTATAACACCGAGTTCCACAAATAATATTTTACAAAACTGCTTGAATTTCTAAATATTAAACTCATTTATCTTGGTTGGAATGCAAACTTATAGTAAATAATTATATCGGTAACCGAAGCACCGCAGTATACTGCGATACAACAGTTTGACAAAAACCCACATTGCGGGACACTTATTTAGAAACAGATATTAATTTCAACGAGGCCACGGTTTGCGTGCCTCGCTCTGCCTCGCTACTCTTGCGGCTCGATTCAAACGCATTAGCGACAAACTAACTAATGTCTGCCTCAGCGGTGGAGGGACACGTTACAGGGGACAACTTTTCCCCTTCCACTGAACAGTTATTAATTTATTGCCCGGTTTTAAAACGTCCAAACTTAGATAAATTGTTAAATAACCGATAAATATAAAGTTTCAAGAAGGGAAATTAGTTCGGATAAAAAATGTTTTCTACGCTGTAAAAATTTCACGCTAGACATAACACTAGAACTCGGCGAATTCAGTCAGTACACCTTCCGTTTAAAGGTAGAAATCGCTTATGTTCCACTTTTGGGCAACAAGAGAGATATTATAGTTGTTATTTATGCAAATCTGAGCAAAAGCACGACATCGAAGCCGTCCTTTTGGAGCTTCTTTGCCTAATGTTCCCGACTTAACTCGTACCGATCAATTCGCTTTATTTTTACGTCATAAAGTTTGTGGTTCCCGAAAACCAAAATGTCTGATAAATTGCCAGACAGTATACAATGGTACAGGCTACCTGTGCTTAGTTACCTGTCTTCGTTCAGATCATTTTACCATCAGTAAATATTAAACAAATTATTTTGAAATTAAAAGTAGATGCCTACCCACTTCATATCCAGCACTTTACATTTTATTCTATAAAAAAAGGTTCCAAGGAGCTTCTGAGAACTTGATATAAAAAATCCAAATAAATTATCTTCCTAAACGAAGTCCTCAGTTCTATTAATAAATAATAATTTGATGGAACTTCACTTGCAATATGGGTTCCTATTAATTATCGATGGCTTCTCCTGATATTTAATTAATTTCAGGAAACAACTCTTGCAATTTCAAATTATATAGGTACTGTGAAAGGACACTGGGCAGGAGTAGGCTATGGACCAATAGCGATAAGGTTTTGATATTAGTTAAGGATACGTCATACAAATCCTTGTGCAATGGGGTATCATAATTTGACACAGCGATATTGAGAAAAATACACTTAGGTCGGGTAGTAAGAGCAGCTACCTTAACCCGTTGTAGTTACCGGAGAACGTGTAGTTACCGGAGAACGTTCTTTCTTTAACTTTTTGAGTAATTAGTAACTGCATTCACAGATTTTGTAATTTGGAAATTGAAGCTGTTTGTGGCCCTGTAGGATGATGGAATGGAACTAACTAGATGCTATTAAGATTGAACGTTCTCATACGGCCCTTATTTCAGACACTCGAAACCTGTGGGAAATGCAAACAAGTGCAGCGTGGTAATTGCGGGACACAGTAACAATTGCAACGACTTTGTAAACCCTATAAATTCTAAAATTAGGTATTTTTTTCTCAAAATAGCCGAGTCAGGTTTCGATGGCTCTTTGCATAAAGGTATAAGTGAGGTGTCCCTAAATCGTATCGCCATTGCTCCATAGAACACTTCCCATAAGTCTAGTCTGCATTTAAAGCTTTGTGCCTTTTCTGTTAGATCTGCATCTGACGTCAAAATGACTATGATTTATCTGTAGACAATGCAAAAACAAAACGAAGATCGCAGCCCTTTGTAACATCTGAGGGCCAACTCCCGTATTTTTAAGAACGTTGGTATTTTAATATTAGTCTGAATCGATCAAAAATACCTACATTTTTGACATTGATAGCTGAAATGAGATTGCAATTCGATTTTGAACGTTTTTAAATACTAGAATTTGTCTTCTGGTTTATTTCGATCTAACCAAAAAACCCGTGTAACACATTTCGAGTACCTGACTAGATCTGATAACATATTCCAGTTCAAAGGATCTCTTCAGAAGCCTTTTTAATTCAAATCATCTTGAAGCTTAGGGTGGCGACACACTCAATCGAACTTGTTGTGACGTACCTGAGAAAGTTCAGCTTCTCAGAGCGACACCCTTTGTTTTGTCATTTGAGACGGCCGACTTGCCGACTAGGTGTATAATAAACTTTGCCTCCTTACAAGTTTAGTATTGTGCAAAACGTTGGTTTAAGTATAGTTCGGTGGAATGAACGTTATTCTGCTTTTACGAACCGTTTTACCGTCACACCGCAGATTTGTTCGTCATTTTAAAATACTTAAAGTTGTTGAGGTTGTTAGCTAAACAGTACTGAAATTTGGAGATTAAACTGTTTTACTAATTGCTTTATTTTTTACTAATTGCTTTATTGCTTTATTATTTTTGTCAATCGTCGTTCACACAAAAACAAGATAAGTATTCCTACTTTTTATTTGACTAAAACCCTTTAATTAACCTAAAGTAGTTGCTGCAATGTCACGCGTGCAATTTTACTGTTTTTACTTTTTTATTGTAACCAAAAGGGTTTCCCCGACCTTTGCAAAGAACCCTAATTTAGCACAGATATGCGCGGTTTAAATTGTGAGCGTGTTAACTTGCTCGCGTCAACTTTACTCGTTTACCTAACTAACCAACTTCAACACAACTATTAAGGCGGGTGTTTTGTAAAATATCAACCTGACGCATTTTTATTCTACTACGATTACTTAAAAGCAATGCTTGTTGTTTTGCTTTTTGTAATAAATACTCTTAGCAAATAGTTAAGGAAAAACTGGGATTTTGCTCCAAGGAAATCTAATGTCCGTCATAATTTTATTATAATCATAGACTGTATGTGGATGCAGTTTAAATGAACCCTTATACGGTAACTAATAATTAACTACTTATTTCCGAGTCGTAAGTAATATGCGTAACCCTTGCGTACCCGTAGCAATAGATAGATTTATTTATTGTCATTAGTGTCACTACTGACAGTTCAGATGAAATTATGACGCAATTTGGATTTTTTTGCTATTGTTATCTTTTCTTAAGCTATCTTACATAGAAACAATCTAGTGTATCAGTTAATGAAACTTTTAAAAGAGTTATGAAATTGAAGAAAACCGAAATAATACTTCATATATAATAATTAAAAACATCCTAAGAACAGTCGAATGTCTTCGCACGACTTTTTCGCGTAAGCTCGGCTAGGCTTGCCGTAGGAGCGGCGTAGACATTTCGTAGACGTCGGAGATACGTCGCAAGAACGCTATTATTATGAAAAAATATTCAGTATTTTTTCATCATCATCTTAAAGTGCAAAAGCGTGTGCCGCGTTCTAATAAATAAAAATGTTTGAAAACAAGTACCTACCTAAATAATTTTTGTGCTAATTATCAATTAATTATCATATTCAGTTATTACATCACTGTAAATGGAAATCGTATCGTAAGGGCAAAAGTATAAAGTTCAACCGATAAGAAACGGAAAAAAAATTAGTACAAAACTTAAGCTCTGCTCACACTGAGCGATTCTCGCGCGAGACGCCGGAAGCGCCGGCATAATTTTATTATTGAAACAATCGACACGTTATCATTAATCGACAATTAGGAATTCAAATGGCTATTTGCGCCAATAGAATTTGACCACAGCTTTAGAAAACAATTTTTCCAATCACTTTTAACAAACAGTGCGATCGTCATTTAAATTAACATAATTTTTATTTTATTTTAACAATGAAATTTTATAGGATTTTTGATCCATTCTTTATAAGTCAGATTACCTATGCCTTCTTCTTGATTTTTACGAACGCTCCACAGGGACAAAATAATAAATTATTACGTTGGTAATACGTTTAATAGTTCACAATTTAAGCTGTTTAAATTTATGAATTAATTTAGGGAATGAAATTGATTGATCAAATCTTTTGTCACATTTGTAGGTACGTTTCGTATCCTACATAATTAAATGTGTTTTTTGAGTATTCCATTACATTTCCATTTCGCAAACGTGTGTATTTAATTAGTTTCCTGATACCAATCTAACCTAACCCATACCCACAAGCTGTAAATGCTGCGCGTACGCGTCTCATTTAAGTTCCGTTAAAAGCGCGTCATCTTTGTATAAGTAAAGACTACCAAACTAATTAGGATTACCGCTAAAAATAGCCGTTAGATAGTAAAACATGGCATCCTTGACCAAAAATGGGCCCGATAAGAAGGACCTAAGACGGAGTACGATGTAACTTCAGTACCATGTCAATGAAATGATAAGATTATTAGTATAAACAATGCTACGTGACCCACAGTTTTGTTTATCGAACACTAAAGGTCCAGAAGGGCCGAACTCGGCTGATAATAATTATGTATGTCAGAACGACTGGGTTCTTGAAAAACAAGATGGCGTGCTCGGGAGCATGGTTACTATGGCGATAAAAAAATTATTACTCGGCTAATTAAACGATTACAGTATGTTGATTGTTTTAAGTGTAGGTCTTATTTGATTCGAAAATACACTAGTGTGATGATTTTTTTTCTCATACTTATTTCCTATTAAGTAATCTGGAATCGCCAACCCGTCTTGAGCAAGCGTGGTGATCAATGCTCGTGCCTTGTCTATATGAAAAGAGGCTTTTGCCATGCAGTGATGAGTCACTGTGAGATAATAGGCTGGTATTAGTTAAGTAGTGGGAGTTCGACAGCCATAAAATTTGTTTCATATTATTCAAAAAGTATGCCTAGTTTTAGGATTCTTGAACTAGCCTCGTTTTTAGAAACCTAACCTCACGACTATTGTTCCGATGAAAGACAGTAGGTACAGCAACGGGCTCGTAAAACAAGAGTGGGCCACAACGTTACACCAGTAGGTACACACGGCTACACATCAAACTATACATTTCCAGTATAAGCTGAGCTCGCATTTTACGGAAATCCTATACAAAGCGAGACCACCTTAAACTGGAAATGTATAGCTTGATGTGTAGCCGTGTGTACCTACATATGTCTTTTCTTTAGACACCTCTAGAACAATTCAAAAGGCTTTCACGATACGGCACTCTACAAATAATCGTTTTATTGTCACTACAATATTATCAAGATCGTAGATTCAAATTATCAACCAATATAATTTACAAATTATTGGGTTTATTTATAAAAGTTAAGAAATGTTTAAAGAAAGAAAGAAAGAAAGAAAAATCCAATATTTTTCTTTCTTTCTTTCTTTCTTTGATACGCACAGGAAATACAAACAGAAATAAAAACTAAAAAGGAGCATCTAAAACTAACAAAAAAATTAAAATAAACGTAAAGAAAAAATAATTTATAACAACGACCTGTGCGAGGCCAAAAAGGTTCCTATATCAGCTTATCGACGTTGACGTCAAAAATGTGTGGATAATTAGACGTTGATAAAATTACCTAATTCTAAGCAACAATTAAAAATAAAATTAACTTAAATATATTTTTCTGTCCACATTTACTCGGCCAGCACTTGTTTTTATCTAACTGTTCAGACCTTAACGTACTATTTAGCTTATACGAGTTTAAAATGGCAACACAATAATGTTATTTCAACCTCCGAACACCGGAAAGTAAACATGATTGAACATTACTTTGGATCCATGGTCTAAGTAGCATATTTTATACACTGGCACTTTCCGAAAGGCCAAGGCACTTGCATTTGCATGGAATTCTGCAACTGACACGATACGATTACGAAATCGAGTAAAGTGTGTGTTACACCGGTTTACTTAAACGGGACACAAATAAATGCTAAATTACTTGACACGCGCAACGCCCACACGCGCTTCCAACACCTAATAACACAATGCTTATCTATAACAAACATCTCATTCACACATCAAAGCCTATTTAAATGCTCCTGGCGGTAAAATAACAGTATACGACCTCCTTACTAAAGGAGGAGGGTAAGCCACTCCTTTGCCTCTTCGAAATGTTCTGTTTTTATCTTTATGCTCTAAACAATGTCTTCTTACATAATTTGGTGATAATAGATTACTTCTCAGGTGTAGTCAGATAGGAAATTTCTACTCCATCTAGCTTATTAATTTTTTTAATTATATTACCTGTAAAAATGATTCCGATATCCCATTTTCAGATTTGGTATCCGCCAGTCCGTCAAATGCAAATTGATCATGAACCGTTTAAGAAGATTAAGTATAATACATTTAATGATCATCATTGTGTTTAATGAACGTTTATTTCAAATTAATACACACAAGTTTGAAATTAAAACAAAACTTCAAGTTACAACATCAATTTGTAAACGTCTACTTACATAAAATTCGCTTGTCGCGCTTTTGTGTCAAAGATCTACGCATCAAAGGGATAATAAGCTACTGGAGATGTTGTTCTAACGACAAGTAATTCGCCTCGTAATACTCGTACGTAATACTGTAAAAATTATTCAATGTTTATTTGTCCAGGAGATGAGAACAAACAGACATAAGAAGAAACAGGAGGGATCGTCGGGCCTTTTGACAAAATGGGATATTTTTACCCTCAACGTTCAATTGTTTCAGATCATTCTGAATTCAGAATATATCTTTTACGTATCTTCATATAAACAAAGAATTATCATCTAAAAACTCGATGAAGTTAATGAGCTTACAAGCTCAATTAAAATAAATGTTTCCACTTACTATATCAAAACTATCTAGTTACATGCATTTACAATATTGTTAAACAAATTATTCCGTAGAGATCAATTCTTCAAAGCACTAATCATGATTAATTAATAATTGCAGCGTAATTAATTTGATTAGGGAGTTATGTTCCAGGTTGTTGTACGTAACGCGATGCAACAAGAGCATCAATTAAAAATTATTATTATTCCTCGCACAAATAATGGCTTATAGTTTTGTTCTGGAGGAGCTCGTGGCTAATTTATAACAGCCGCACGGGTCGATTCATCTCTTTATTTATATTAAGTTACGGATCAATATTCTATGCAAATATTTTTACTTTAAAGGTTTTGGAAATAACTTTTTTTTTTCAAGTTTTTACTTCTGTCGGCACTTCCGGAGTGCAACAGTTCTTTTTTATTTATTTTTTTAAGAAATTTCTTTGAAAGCAATAGTGCGAAATTGAAATGCAGTAAGCAAGATCTTTTGGGAGAACTGCCTTTTGTAGTCCAGCCGTTAATGTCTTACATACTCGTCAAATGCAAGAGGTATTTTGACGTTCCCTTTTATTTCATTTTGAATTCAAAAGGACTTGCAAGCTGAGAGCAAATTCGAGGGTGTTTTGCTGATTTTTCAACATACATTTAGATCTTTAAAACCATAAGCTTTTTGTGTCTTTGAAAAAAAGCGTCAATTTCCTATTGCTACACCAAAAGTTCAACGTGTTGTCAAGTGGCCCCGTACTAGGCAAACATGTGACAGTGAGGGTAAAACACGCTGACACGGTGTCCTTAACCAAACACGGCGGGTCACTTTCGCGGGATCGACGCGGGCGCATGTTTGCCTACTTATTCTGGCGTGTCAGGAGAAACGATTTCAATATTAGGGACGAATTAGGTTTACGTTATGTTTATAAGTAATGAAAGAAAAAGAAGAAATACTTTAATAAAGTTAAATGGAATAAAATGATTAAATGATGTAGATGTACGTTTTTGATGTGTCTTTTAAGGTACTTTAACAAGTGAATTTTAAGGTCAATATATTAATAATATCAATTTTAGACGGACAAAGCTACATCTTGCTTACCCTATAAGTACGCAGAAAGCGTAAGCTGAGGCTGATAAAAAATTAAATAAAGTACCAAAACAATTATTCAAGATTTACGAGATTTCAAACATCTGTATGAAAATCCCCCATCGGTATCGTCAGAATTATTCAACAAAATGAAGCAAAAATTACTGAGGCTCTTCATGAAAATCGCGAAAACCATTTCAGCAACATATGCAACAAAATCTACCAAAATTGACAACTGAAATCGAGAATTATCTATGAGATTGAGGTTCACATTAAACTAAAATTATAAACAAATCTAGTTCACTAACCCAATTTGTTAATGCGCTGTGAACACAGCGTTAATGGGTTATAGCTATACTACAATACTGATTTATGTTTCTTATGAACTGGCGGACATTTGGCAGTGCGCACCTGGCAACTAGCGAGAGACTCCTGCGCAGGGCTGCCCTTTGTTACAGTTTGGAAAATGTTTATGAGAAGCCATTGAGCTGGTATGTGACATACATAATTTTATGTTTTTGTGTGGCAAACTAAGATTTATAAAAACGCAATTAGATTTTAGCGTAAAAGAACTCATAATATGTGATAGGTTTTGTATCTTTTATCAATTTTGAATACACAGAACAAGCTAAATCATTTTTTGAGAACTATTTTTTTTTTCTATGACAATTCTTATTTCTTCTTTGTGTCCTATAATTTGCAATCTGCTATGATATGCTCTTAATTGATGCCATATCCAATTAGCATTGTATTATATACGTATATGTTGACTGACACACATATTATAATGTCATAACAATGGTTGCCATCCCTATCAATACATGTTTTTTAATTTACTTTCTTCTCTGCATTAGAAGAGCCTTTGCCCTGCAGGGCTGTAGGCTGGTATTGTTATTATTTTCTTCTTGGTCTCCTTCTTTACTTTCAGTTTATAAGGAACTACTTATATTTTGAAATAATTTGCATTAAACAGATTGTTTTTAAATTGCTACACCGACGTGGGTCATTAACTTTTGGAAAATTGGTTGATATCCAAATAAAATATATACAAAACCCTAAAACGCCGACCCTACGACAAACAGGGTTGTTAACCCGAACGAAATGAGTACCGTTAGTAACCCGCGCGCGCGCACCTTAGCACACCTCAGATGCACTTTGAAAACACAGCCCATCGCATCAGGAGTGCTCTAGTACTCGCCTTCGGCACGACTGTCGAACTAAGTTAACGGTTCGAGTATAATTCACAATAGAGTATTGTCTGTCTATGCCGTCTTATCTCAGGTCTTTGAAGTAGGTATTTCATAATATTCTAAAATCAATTTGCTAGAACAGACTAAAATAGGCCTATCTTCAAGTTAACAAAGTCATAACCATTCAATAAACTTCGGTAAATAAAAATAAATCATTTTGACAGCAATTTTAAGAATATGCACCCACTTCAATGATAAATCAATAACAATCTGTTTCATTTTGAAAGTTCAACAACATTCGTTGCGTTATTTACGTTGTTGAGCAGATTTTATTTCGAACGATATGAAGCAATGGATTAAGGATAATTGCTAAATGATTCAGATGAATTAATTAGGGTGCAGTTCAGCTCAAAACCTTTAGTATTATGCTTCCAAACTTGTTCATAAGAGTATGATGTTTATTGCAGTCTATATGTAGTGATTAAAATATTTTTATTGGTGAATTTAATTAATGGTAATTAAATGTAGTTAGCGACTACGATTGAAATGCCATTTTAATTGTAAGTCTTGGAATGAATTGTTGAATGATAAAATCTTTAGGGATATTACAGATCTGAAACAAAATTATTCCGACTAATTTTACTTTCAATGTCGGAAATAAACTGAAATTTGATGCAGAACTTGTTTAATTGAAACTTTGAAATATTTAATTGCACCTCTAAAAAATTATTGATCTTCTAATGATGCTCGCCTTTTTAAATAACTGAGCATTTTTAGTAATTAGGCTAGAGCACCCCGGCCAAATGGGTTAGGTTAGTTAGAACCGAGCATTGATTGATTGCATAGTAATTCTGCAGTTTTATGAACGCGCAAAGGTTAAGTAAAGCAAGCTTTTTTAGGCTTGGATTCTAGAAAGAACCTAGGTGTCATTATTTTATATCACATAACATCACGCCTGTATTCCCCGACAGGGTAGGGAGATGTGTACCTATAGTACATCTACATTTCCCCAGTTAAGTCCCATGTAATAGGAGCGAGCCTATTGCCATCAACCGGGCACAATTCCAGACACCAGTCTGCTACTGAGAAATTACAGATAGAAAAACCCAATAACACTTCGCTCGACCCGCGAATCGAATCAGGGACCTCATGTTCAGCAGTAGCGCGTGCTACCACTAGACCAACGAGGCAGAATATTGTATAAGTAGGTACGTTATAAATCAGTTCTTAGACCGACTGACTAAAAGATAAGGCACAGAATACCGAATAGGCACCGAATATGGAAACTTAAAACTTGGATGACACATTATTTACTGCTTCCCTGGCGGTAAAGTCAACGTACAATATTACGACAGCAAATAATCGATGTAATTCATTAATTTGTTGTTGTGGTGAAAAAGAATGTAAAATAGGGTAAAAAAAATAGTTAAAGATCTTAGGCCCTACTTGGGATATATCTATTTTTGTATTTTTTTTTTAGAAGGGCCATAAGGTAAGGCATTATAGACTATTTCCACAGTAGGTCTAGAAGTGCAATAAAAAAGGTTTTTCCAAATTCACCCGTTGAGCACAAGTGGGTTAAAATTTAAATGTAAAACGAACGTAAAACTCTTTCGGATTTTTATTTTGCACGTTTTGCCGTTAACATTCAAATTATGACTTGCTTAAGGTTATTTTTTTTAATTTATGCTTCTTACATCAAAGTAAAATAAAGAATAACGTCTTGTGAGAATTTTTCTTCTCGAGAAACTTAACTCTCAAAGATATTGCATTGAAACGGTTTTATATGACGAAGAAGTCCAGTTAAAAGAAAAATCTATTTACTCCCCGTAAATAGATTTTTCTTTTAACTGGACTTGTCTTTGACGTCAGAATATATAATTTTCAAAGCATGTTGTAGTCTAGCAACTAAATACCACTTGCTATTAATGTTACACGAAAGGAAAGTGGAGCTTAGGGACCACTTGTGATTTAACATTTTCTTATCATTTTATCATCTTTCATGGTAGGTACCTACTGTTGCAAATAAATGATTGAAACTGGTCTGGAATTCCGGTTAGTTTTAATAGTTTCGACGATTACTTTTTTTTTCGTCTGTCACAGAGGTTTTTCTCGAGATCTATGCAGTTGAGGAATTTGAATTTTGGCATAGTGTTAAATTTTGATGACGCGCACACAGATCGCCAGTTAAAGACGACCAAAAAAATTTTTAATAAGTTTTTTTACTGTATGTATATTATGTAGGTAGGCACATCTATGGTGTAACATTTTTGTAACCATAGGTATGAACTCGACCTCTTTTGTTCGATGCCTACCTACGTCTAGATGCTATATTTAAATCTGACTTGCTGACTCGACAGACGTTGTCCTGTTCAAATTTAAAAAAATGTATACAAAAACCCCATAGAAAAAAGGACGATTTTTTTCCGAATTGTAAACTTTTCCGGGAAACTAGTTTTCCAATATTACAACGAAAATGAAAAAAAAATAGACGAGTCGGTCCAGCCGTTTTCATGTGATATGCTTACCAACAAACAGCACTTCATTTTTATATAGAGATAATTGACAATAGACAAATTATTGTTAAGATTAGCTAATCTATTTTTTTCTGAAAAGTTGTAGGTTTCAGGGTAAATTATAACGTGTGGGTATATTTATATAAAATGTGTAAAAATACCTACCTACTTATGAAATAATAAAATTATACCAATTACAAGAAGGTTCTATACGAACGAACATTAATGATTGAGTTTATAGGGCGTACCACCTCTTTATTTTTTATATAAAGGTAAGTAGGTAAATGCGTAAGTATTAAGAACATATAAAATACTAGATTAACATAAGAGCGTCCTTGCAACCACAAAAAAGTATAGAAGTAAGTATGTATATAAGACTTTAATAAAGGTTTTTAAAATATGTTATTCTGTTTAAATAAATTCCAGAAAATAAGTACCTAATAACACATCTGTTTGTACAGTAGGATGACTTAAAAAAAAATATTCACATGAAATTATTACCGGGAAAAAAACTGTCAAAAAATTACAATAGGTCACCAGTGCCAAGATTACGTATAATGTCGTAAAACATCTTACGTGTTGAGATACCAGCAGTTTGATCTAACTATTGTTTGCAATGATAAGAGATAACGTAAGCCTTCGCCTGAAGTCGGCCGAAAAAAATCTTAATTTCTCACAATTTAAAAGTAAGGAAACTCTTTAGGAGTAAGCGAAAAACTTTTCCGCGCCGGTGCAACCCTCAAAAAGTTAACAACAATTTTTCTCCGCAGACGTGCAACCGCGAAGCATCCGATGCCAATTTTAAGATTTATATATTTTTTATAGGTATAAGTAAAATATAGAAGCAATTTCTATAACTTCACTGATTTGTAACCGTTTAGTGTGGTGTTTAATGTGTCGCGAAACTTACGGGTTGATGTGAGACCGCGCGGGAGGTAGCGAAGACGTGCGGCTGAGCGCACGGGTGGAAACCGACTGGCGCTGGGACCGTTGGCGGGAACGCCGTCGAAGCCACCGTTTATCAACCTATGACTGCATCTCGCGGGTTGAATAACTCATTAGAAGTCGGGATTCAAAGGAAATCGACCAACGAATACTCTGATAATTCAGTAACGAACTAAACACTCCAGTATGGATTGTTAGATGCACTCTCGGCTGTTATTTTTGGCTGACATGCAAAACTCTGCAGAAAATACAACACTCTTACCGAAAAACTTAAAATAAGTAACAATTTTTTTCGTTTGGCCACTTTTGTCGTAATTAGAAACCTATATTAATTCTTGATTGCGCAAGTATTTCAGGAAATTACTTGTTGAACGATAAGGTAATAATTGTGTTAACCCCTTTTATCTTGTAGCGGGCCATTGTAGGTCCCGCCCAAGTATAAATTAAATGAAAAGGGGTCGTCCAAACTTCTTTTTTTATATATTTGTTCTATTTACTTGTTTCCGTCGACCAAAAGTTATCAAACAACCAGCTAATTCTCAAACTGGCGCACTTAGAAAATTAAACGGTTGTTCGTGATTTTTTAACGTTTTTGACGTCGGCAAAGTTTCTTTCTGGCTAGATTTTACAAGGCTCTCCAACGTCCGGCAGACACTTGTCGAACTTTAGAACGACAGTTGTAAGGATTAGAGGGGCAACTGCTGCACCGATCTTCTCAGAGGTGTCAGACCGACTTACGACCACAGAAAATACGGCGAAATTTTATAACATTCTCAGTGTGTGAACGGTTTTTAGACTTTTTTTTTTATTGTCCGTTTTGTGTTGCTGTGCTTTGTTGAGATTTTGCGTACACCTTGCATAGGGAATGAGTTCGCTTGGCGCTTTCCTATCTTGTTTAATATTTGGAGAATATCGTAACGCAGATATCCTAACTAATATAGTAAATGCGAAAGTGAGTTTGTTTGACGCTAAAACGGCTGAATAGATTTGGACAAAGTTTGGCACATGGGTAGACCATGACCAGGATTAGGACTTAGGATACTTTTTATCACGATCTTCCCACTGCTGGGACACTCGCCTCCTCTCAATGAGTGGGAGTGGGCAGCATATTTTGTAAAGGTTTTCAATATGTTATAATTAAAATACGTGTTTTTTATCGTTAAACGAAGTATTATTTGGCGAAATTCATTGCAGATTAAATACCGGTATTCGGTATAAGTTCTCTGAATTCCACTGAGACTGCAGGTCGTGACTTCAGAAATATTTACAATATATTTTGGTACATTATTGTTAATTAATAAATCATCCATATTTATTTTCCCGTAATTACCGAACTATGTTTGCATACATACTTCAACAATCCGTTTGACCCAAACGGATGGTTGAACGATGAGTTTCTTAACATCCTTTTTGTCCAATATTTTCTCATGATATACTTCGGGCGTTTATTGTAATTTCGTTTCTGAATTGAAAATTTGAAGTTGAGAATTTATCGAACTCTGCTATCGCATTCATTATAGTGATGACTGCTAAATACAAAATTTCTTTGCAAAAATATAAGAAATTTTGAATTTCGCGGGCCAAATTAAAGGAGTCACCTTAGTGCTATAGTAGAGTTTAACAAATAAACTTCAAATTCTCAATTCAGAAACCGGGTTCACTTGTACTAAAGTAAGTGCTTAGCACATTTCTAGTAAACGGATTAGCAATGAACTTAGACGCGGGAAATGCCCAGATTAGGGCCAAGATGCGTTCGCGGTGTTTACTAAGGATTCCCTCCCTATCCAACTGATTAAATAATCGGTTCACACTGTGCAATTTTACTTTTGAATATTCTTATTTTTACTGTTTGTTGTAGTTTCTGTTTTTTTTTTTGCAATATTCAGTTTTTTTAAAACAGTCGAGCTGACCTAGATAAGGTCTAGGCTCGGCGGTAAAAATGTCTTTATTCAGATTACCACTTTAGAAATTATTAACTTTACCTAATAATATTACAAAATAAGATACATCTTAAAACAACCAGCATTTCCTTTAATAGTTTGTACACGACTTTTAGATTACGAAACATTTTAAGCAATTAAAAATAATTCTTGCACTTTCAAAAATAAAAACGGGAAACTTTGTTTGAAGTGAAAATATATATTTAGCCCTCTCTCCGGCGTGAAACATAGGCTTCTAAGTAGTAAAGTATGTACCCTATCTACGGAGCCACCTCAAGATCACTCTTTAAGTAACATTAATCGGGTTTCTTAGCTTTTAACCAAGTGCTAAAACGTCGCATCTCCATCGAACAAGATCTTACAACTTTTGACCCAATCTTCCAAAAAATAGAACACATTATTATTTATCGTAAATTTAAAGTCTTGAGATTTTTACTGAAGTAACTAAGCGCATCATACGTCACAATTTGTAGCTCTAAAATGAATTATTATAAATAGGTAAACTTTAGCCAGACAGGATGGATCTTATACCTGGCACATTAGAGTCTTTTAATGAACCAACAAAAGAAGTAAGTAGAGCAGTAGATAAATAAAGTAATGATTTATTAAGTGCAACAACAAAAGAAAAACAACATAATAGCAAGTAATATACACTAAATAAATTCAAAAACACAACACAATTTGCCGAGGCTGTGCCAATATAAAAGAAAACAATACAAAGAAATAAAGTTTACATGCACCTATTCTATAGTTATGGGTAGCCCGAAAGTCTGACAACCAGTCTTACCAAGAGGTATCTTGTTACCTAGTAATTGGATTGTGGAGGTCAGATAGGCAGTCGCTCCATGTAAGATACGGGTATTCAGCTGCATTCGGTTAGACTGGAAGCCGACCCCAACATATGTAGTTGGGAAAAGGCCAGGCAGATTATGACCTTTTTTACAGTTAATTTTGCAAACCGCGCTCCCGAGCCGCGCGCAGTAATGCATCGCGCGAGGTGGGTCTTGCAAAGCCTACAGATATACTTCGTGACCGTTGCGCTGCGAGGTCGGCAGAGACAGAGAGAGAGATGGAACCGTCAGATGTCTCTACTGAGTTACGAGTAGATCGATCAGCATGGATGTCGTTCTCCTCAGCAGTGACGACTAACTTAATAGTTAAAATCTTGTCCTCAGGAATGCCAGTCACTTTGATGTCTTTGACCAGTGTCTGATCTCGCTTGTTCACTTGGAATTTTACCTCAGCGATATTATTTTCTACTAATGGGTCCTTTATTGATGGTGTTCTTTGGTTTAGCTTAAGCTGGAGGGCGTTTACTCGCGCTTCCAGGCTATTCACGCGCTCATTGGAAGTATTGAGGGAGACCTTTAGTTGGGCCACTTCTGTAAGTAGTTGCTGGAATTCCTGATGCATCAGGTGATACTCTGCGCGCGGTTCCTCTTTGCATAACCTCCGCTTGTCTGCGAAATCAGGGGAGAAGTTAATGGAGTCTAGCGTAGTGCAGTTTAATGGACTGTTAACTGGGCATAGCGGTCCACTTTCATTTACGTTCTACTTATTATGGTTATTAATTTTAGCAGACCGACATTCACGGACATTTGAACTGCAGAATAACATTTTAGAAGTTTTATGAAACTTTTTAGCAGTAAGCAGTAGTTGAATTTTGCTTCTATTACTTTTCTGGGGTATCTTAATGTTTTACTTAAAAAAAACTAACTAGTGATTGCAAGCTTTGTCCGGTCTTTAGTTCACAATTTTTTTTTCGCCCCATTTTCAACTAGCATGCTGGTACTGCTAGCCTAGACCAGCCTTTTTACAAGCTTTATAGTTAACTTGCGTCGTTCGTATGTTTCCGGTTACTCTATTTGACATTCATTTTTCATGCACTACCTTGTCTCCGATTGAGCTGAAACTTGGCAAACTTATATAAATTCGGTAACAAAGCAATAATCTGGTACCATGGAACTGGCTTGATGATGGAGCCCCAGGGCAGTCATAAGTACTCCTCAACGAAATAAGATAGTCCCGATGTGTTTGAAGTCGTTGGTTTTGTCTTGACAAGTATTATAGCTCTAGGTGGCGTCCAGGTTCTGATGATGGAGCCAGAAGTTGAAAAGTAGGACCTTCTCAACTAAACAAAATAGCCTTGTTTTGTTGGGGTCGTTGTTTATGTCTTGCCAAGTACTTATAGCCCAAGGTGTACTCCAGGGATTATTTTTGATAGATACAAAAGGTTGCCATAGGAACTCCTCAACTAGACATGAAATAAAACTTATGTGAACTTAAAAATAATAAAAAATACGCAAAAATCTATCTAAACCAAGCTTGATGCTCGTTTTGTGTTCGTAGCGTTGCTTTTTTTTGAGTTTAAGAAGAACGTTCACGCCTCAAGCTTATAAGAAAATATAAAAGTTCTATGCTTAGGTATACGTTAGTTTTCTTTAGTCTTTTTTGTTATTAAAAGTTTGTTTTAGAAAGAAAGTTTGACAGTGTTTGTTTAGTACCGACATCAAGTGTGTAGTGCGCTTAATATTTCATCACAGGCATCAAGTGTGGCAGTACGCCTAATATTTCATCACGGGCATCGGCCCGTTGTCAAACAAAACAGCGTTCATAATTTAAATTCATTACCACTTCATTCCAAGAGTGGTTACGATCCATTCACATCGCTCATTGTCTAACTGCCAAGATGTGCTTGAAAGTTCAAACTTATATATTCTAAACATAAATAAAACGTCATCTAGTTGCTCTCGAAACCGAGCCTCAAAGGAAAAGCTGTGCAGACGGAGCCGCGATATCAGCTAGTGTTTCACACAACACAACCAACTTGACTCGGTATTAAAGTGGTGACACGCGGGTAAAGCGATAACGTTGGGCTGTTGACAAGCTTCAGCGTATTCTATTCACCAAAATATTTTTGTTCAGTACAAGCTTTAAGCGTGCAATCCACCGCAAGATAAACTTACCTTAAACTAACTTAGTTTAGCTGGTGGTGTTATCGGTCTCTCCTGCACCACAAAAACTAAATACGTTTACCGCTAAACGTATTTCAAACATTCCTTTGTGTCTTTCGATCGTTTCAAGGAGGCAGAGACTGAATAATGTTTTAAATAGGTTTAGTGTGATGCTAGATTTTGTGGTACAATGGTTGTCAGTCTTTAGTTTCCAAATATTGCAATGACAAGAAGAAAATGATATTTTATTGGTATGGCTTCTTTAGTTGAAACCCAGTTCCAGTCGTATCTGATCAGTAGCTAATTAATCTCTTAATAGTCTTAGCTAATCTGATTGAATATTTGATTATACTAGCAGTCAATTATTAATTAATTTCACAGCTGATTTAATTCAATAAGCTCACTGAAACCAGGATTGTAATGTATACACTGTTTCAACAGATGTAATTAGGTATCGATATATTTTCCAATCGAATCTCTTCACCTCATGGCAATCGTTTTTGTGTTTTGTGATTTTACACACATTTCAGTTATCCGCTTTAAGAATTTCATCTCGCTAGGGTTTCCTATAAGAGCGGTGCCATCATATAACGGCCGTCACGAAACTCGGTCATTTTCATCAGTATTTGACATGTGTCAAAAAACGTTCTGTATTTTGATAGCCGTTATTGTGTGACCGTTCACCAAAAAAACAAATCTTTACTGCTCGTATAGTCTAGATCCCGCATCGCTATCGCATATCTAGTGTACTCTCGGCTTTAAAGATAAGTAGATGCATAATGTATTTATAATACACTATGTGACTTGATATAGTTGTTGATTTAAATTTGCTTGGGAGGATATTAATGAGTTAATAATAATATCAAGTAATTAAAATAAAATAAAATGAAGTCACCTCTCATGCTTGAGGTTGCGAGTTCAAATCTGGGCAAGTACCAATGTGACTTTTTACCCGACTACTGCGAAGCAAGAAGGAGGGTTATGATTTTTTCAATATGTACTTTTCGAGTTTACCTTGGACATTAATAATATCGGTGAAGGAAAACATCGCGAGAAACTGATCTATAGTTAATACATGGTGGGCAATTATGAACTACACAACTTTAAAATAAGATTATTTTTATTACAAACGAAAATTACCAGATATTTTTCAATTGTTATATCATTCAGGCTTGGCAATTTTATACAGGGAATAAGTTTTACCTAATCTGTTCCTGTTTTATTCTTAAAAATACGATCGCTTTTCATCGTGTTTTTCATTAAATATCCGCATACTTCATTAGATATCCCACTAACAAAGTCACAAACATTCTGCTTTTCGTATTCCAGCTTCCACAACACGTCCCTTTAGATAACTGAACAGAAAAAAAGTCAGGACGTGTCTCGAAATCCGCAGTAATCAAAATGGTGATCAAACTGTTAATGATTTGTTAGAAAAATTGGGTCGTTTTTAAATTCGTTTAAGAACTTCAAGATAAAATCACTTAAAGTATTATGTTCCTGTACTGTGTATTATGGTCATAATGAATTTGCCACATTTTAACTAAATAATAGACACCAAATAACTACAAAATTTGGCGTCATAAGAATGGGGGCTGAAAAAAGTTGTATACATCAGTATTGGCCACCCGTTATAAGTATCTAATTGCGAACCCTACTTTATGTGGTGATCAATGTTCGAGCCTTCTCTGTTTGGGAAGACGCCTTGGCCCTGGAGTGGGACATCAAACGCTGGTAATGTTATTATTATAATTGATTAAAACGGGCAGTGCCTCAAAGGTCTTGAATGACGCTGTATCGGTCCAAAGGTCCATCAATACTAATTGTAATTGGTTAACAGATATGCCCTTGGTATGGTGCATATTTACCATGTTATATCATAGTTAAAACAGCTCAATTTGGCATTTTTATTAAGTGTCTCCTTCTCCTTGTCTGACTTTCAATTACTGTCTATTGGTTAAAATTGAACTATAAATAATGTAGGTACCAACTGCTTCCATTGACTGTTAGAGGAACTTATATTCTTTGTTGATCATCATCATTAAGGGCTTGTGGCTAAGTAATACCAGCCGCACGGGTCGATCGTTCAGGTTAAACTACGCTTACAACGGTTGGTCTGTGGATGGGTAACCATGTTTACATACCAAGACCCTCCGTACCTCGGAAAAGACGCTAAGCCGTTGGTCCCGCCTGTCATTTGTAGATCTTTGACATTCGCTGCGGAGTAGTCAGAAGCCCGAAAGTATGACAACCAGTCTTACCAAGGGGTATCGTATTACCCAGTAACTGGCTGTGGAAGTCAGATAGACAGTCGCTCCATGTAAAATACTGGTATTCAGCTGCATCCGGTTAGACTGGAAGCCGACCCCAATATAGTTGAGAAAAGGCTAGGCAGATCCAGTTGGTAAGTAAGCACTTGAAAAGTTTTGGCAATAAAAGAGTATTCGAGTACTTACTTACTCTATTTAACAAATAGTAAAAAGAATAATTGGCAGTCTAATTGAAAAAACAAATTCTTAACTTCTTACAAACAATTATTGGATGGAAGAGAATATCACATTAGCAACATCTACCTACATCCCTATGTCAAAATATCACCCCGGAAAAAACGGACCTCCACAACTCAGTTACGGCCCTTTTCCAGGGCCGTCAAGTTCTGCGGGAACGGTTTTTGTACTGGGTCCCGCAAAAATAATTGGTGTGTTCACACACAGTAGTTCGCATCCTGCTTTTTGCGGTAGAGCAACAAGCGGTTATTAGATTAGGCTTATAAGAATTCAGACGTGGATGGAGACGATGGACTTGAATACGCGTTTGATATTATACTGGTATTATCACTACCGCCGGCAGTGTAAAAAACCGGACTCGCGCACGAAGGGTTCCGAACCATTATCTATAAAAACGAGCAAGAAAATGTTAAATGATTTTTTTTTGCTCGTTTTTATTTATATTTATTTTATTTTTTTGTATTTTTTCTTATAGCGGTAACGGAAATACGTCATCTGTGAAAATTTCAATTGTCTAACTATCACGGTTCATGAGATACAGCCTGGTGACAGACGGATAGATAGACAGACGGACGGACACCGGAATCTTAGTAATAGGGTCCCGTTTTACCCTTTGGGTACGGTACCCTAAAAAGAAGATTTTGGCTTCACCCAATGCTGAAACAACGGTCGACATTGGGTATCTTTTGTAAACTCATGGGCGATTTTTTTTATGAATCTTTTTTTTTTCTTTACTTTTGCATGTCCATGACCACGTTTGATAACCTTTTAGAAAGAGCAGGAAATGGGAACACTTCCATTGAACTACTACCTACTTTTCTGGGTAACACGATACCCCTTGGTAAACTGTCAGACTTGGACTACCCATTACGACTGTCAAAGATCATAATAATCACCATTGTTTATGTTGTATTGTCTATTTATTTAAGGCACATGAATTCGGCTCAAACAACAAGGTTATAATGACTCGGAAACTCAATAAACACATGAATGGTTCATTTCTAATTTACATCGACATTTCGCCCAGTTGACAATTAAAGCATCATTCATTGACTGAATCGGACCTGTTGGTCCATTAACGTCACATTACTGCGATGTATTATTAGTTCGATTTTTATTTGAGGAAATTAAGAGGTATTCAATTGCGTAGTTTAAAATGTTCAATAATTGCCAACAGTATTTTTTCATTAAGAGGCCGTTCACGAAATCGACTGATTTTAATTAATTTTGTACATTATTTGTGAGAAAGAGAAAAATAATTTAAACAAAATTATTTTTGATTTGAAACGTCGAGTTCTTTGCCTTGCATGTGGCTGAAAGGGATTTTTTTAATAAATTAAGGATTCATGGAAAATCACTAAAATTCGCAACAAGTTTTCCTTTAAAGTAACTAGTACACACGGCTACACATCAAACTACACATTTCCAGAATAAGCTGACCTCGCATTGTACGGAAATCTTATACAGTGCGAGATCAGCATAAGCTGGAAGTGTATAGCTTGATGTGTAGCTGTGTATACCTATTTGACCGGCTTTTTAGCCAAACAAATTTTATAATAAAAAGTAGTTTGTCTGAAAATATTTGTGAGTTACTTTTTAACTAGTATAATAATAACATATTGTTGCGTCATATATGCGATTTTCGGGCTTCAGTTTGAAACAAGTCTTAAGATTATATAGAACTTGTTATAAAATTGTATCGTTAAATAAAGCTAGGTTTTTTTTTTCAGAATTTAAATACCAAAGCAACACCAATTAACATTTAATTTTACCCAACTAACACCTTTGTAGCGTTACATATATAATGGTTTAAAAAAAAACAGTGGCACTCCAGGAGTGCCGACTTGGACCAGGCCCGGGTCGACGGCGCGTTGTGTTCCACGCGCGCCTCAAAGAGATGTCAGCAGAATTGAAGGGGTCCACTAGGGCCGATGCCTGCCGGGGTTGCGAAGAAAACCGAAAGGGAGATCGTGGCCCCCGGCGACAGGGCAACCGAAGGAACACGGGTGGGTTTTAGTCAGTAAGAGTCTGACACGCCCTCCCGCTCCGCCCAGAGCGGGAGAAGTTATTTGATGATTTCCCACCCTCAAAAAAAAAAAAAAAAAAAAAAAGGAGTGCCGACAGAAGTGAAAACTTGAACAAATTTATTGTGCAGGAAATAATGTATCGCGCGTTGATGTCTTTTTACAGCTGGTGTCGGTAACAGTGTCGCGAAATCAATAGTTTATTCCCATCTCAAAAATGCCCAACGCGCCTAAAGATATTTTCACTTTAAAAAAAGAAATGGTATAGTGCGCGCCACGAAAGACGCGCGCTTTGACGCGGCGCTAGTGTCAATGCCATTACATCACATTGCATAAAAAAAATAGTTTCACAATTTTCCGCGGGCCTTCTGTCGTGGCGCGCACTGTACATACTTATTTTTGTATAATGAGTACCTATTATGAGAAACGTATATTTTCTGGGATTACGTAGTTAAGGTTGTACCGACGGACAACTATGTTGGGGTCGCCTTCCATTCTAACCGGATATAGCTGAATAACTGTATTTTCCTGTCTGACCTCTTGAAATCATTTAATATTATTTCAATTGGACACAACAGCGTTCCAGAAACATTTGACATGGAAAAACGTGTTATCCACGTAAACAGTGCGTTATGAGGCTCACTTCCGCCGACGTCCATCCGTTCTCAAGGAATTGCGTTGACCCAGCTTTGCTTTACTCGCCTTTCCCGAAACTGTATCGTAAACCGATTCAGGCATAGGAGCTAGTCTAATTTTATTGATATTAAAATTATCTTATTAATATTATTTATTAAAACTTTATCAACGAGTAAAAATAACCGTACATAGGCGGATACTATATACAGTTATAAGTTACATAACTGTATGTAATTAGCCAAATGAAGTAATTGCCTGTAAGCCTGTTTTAGATCTCGTTAATCGTAATTGATTCGGATCCTCAGAAATCCAAAAACTTTTGCTCGTGAGATAAAAAATAATAACCTAAATTGGGAATTGAACCGCCACTGAAAGGACCGCGGCTGCGGCTACTCACACCCAAATTGGCGCCGTATTTAATAATAGGGGGGATACAAATCATTATTTTAAAATTATAATACTTTCTATCCAGCTACGAACGATTAACAGAATTCGTTTAACGTGTAGGTGTTGCCCATTCTAAATATTTAGTTTAACAGTCCTAAAGTTCCTAATGTCAGCCACTTGAGTTCCAAGTATGAATGAGCGCGATTAGGCGGCCTTATCAGTTTATTCTAAAACAACAGTGACACAATCTCTGTATTTGATTGCATAACAACATGTCGGGCGTCCCATTTATTAAAACATTCTTAGAAATCATTAGGCAGCTGAGATGTTAAAATGTTCTGTGGACGCATCATTTGCCCGAATCAATTGTAGTATCAAAGGTTCAGCGCCTCTGCACATACTGACAACGGTGCCTGGTTACTTGAATATTAGACGCATGATGGACAAGACCGTGACACGAGCTGAACTCCTGAATATTTATTAATTATGTCTTAATTTGACGAGATTTATTTGTCATCATCAAAGCCCAAGATTTTATTTTTTGTAAATTATATCGAACCTTTATACACAAAAGTATGTTTTTATTTCCACGCTTCATAGATGTTCTTTTCCAGTGTCCAAGCTGCTTCCACGACCATAATAATCTGATTTACCGTAAAAATACTAAAGAGGATCAGGCAGACAAACTCACTCATACTTTATGACCCCCAATCTGTGAAGGCTTGAAAATGTTGAGCCTAGCTCTTGTACTAGAATGTATGTTAGCTATTTATACTAGCCGTGCACCGGTGATGTAGTCACGGAGCGTTACTCAGAGACTATATAACACGTGACATCACCCAGTGATAACTCGACCACACTGCATTCCGCCGATCTCGGCTAAACAAACGTACCTTCAATTAAAAGATATCATAAGTTTGTCAACCTGTATTACTTTGTAGTGCATCTGACCGAACTCAGACAACAATAGGCAAGCCTGATCCACCCCATTTGAATACACAAAGATATTTTGCTGGACCCTAAGATACCGTCAATATAAAAAAAAAAAAATGTGCGCTTTCATATTAATGAATCCTTTCAGCACATCAAACAACGTCCTCTCAACTCTTTCATTAATGAGTACGTGGAACACCTGCAAATACTTGATGAAAAGGCTTTTTTGACTTCATCAAGAAAAATTATGCCTATTTTATGTTAATGCTTCTCTTTTGGTTTGTCAATATTCGCAACCAACTTCGAAAATATATCATGAAAATTATTAAAGTACCACCTACCTAATTAAATATAATTTTCGAAAGAAAGAATATACATTACCGTACCTGTAGAATGTGTTGGAAATAATTGGTATGAACATGTGTCCAGTACTATCGGAATAAATAATATTTCTCTAATTTTAATACCGCTTAACTAGTGCTTTAACATGAGAAATGGCTAATTTTAGCCGCAATGATATAAGCAATGCCATTAAACGCACAAGGTTTTGCCTACAAAGTGGACTCTGTCAAATAAATCCTTACTTTGATAGCATGTTTCAACAAATGTAGAAATTCTGTGTGCTCGGTTGTAAGTCGTTTTTTTTTTATTTTTTGTTAACATGCTCGCAATACGATTTCATATTATGCTTGCAATACATCTCTCTTCAAACACTTGTATCAACATCATGAGAGTATTCATTTTTAATTACAAATACGGCAAAATATTTCCATGAAATATTTTTACTAAAGTGTTTCAGTATTTCCATTTTAATAAAACGTAAAATTTTATATTGCGGAAAAGATTTTAGACATTGAAATGCTAAGAGTGCACTACGACACACAACACGAGTTTTTCTTTGGACATAATTACCGGCGCATGCCCTGACAGACATAGTTTAAACAAAAAGTGAAATAGTAAGTCGGAACTATGTCATAAAATGTGCTAAATGAGGGCACTGCACGCAACAGCCCGCGGGCTCAGAGGCCTACACAAATGGAGACAGTAGGTAGGTACGTGCTAAAAATAGTACCAACACCACACTGATACAAAACTTTTGCAAAACGCCTTTTCCTGGCCTGTTGTTTACTTTACCATTATATTATTTAGTTAGAAATCCATGATTCGGGTATATATTTTTTTTTTAGGTTATGTTCAATTTTCACGCTATCATTACTTTGACAGTTGATGCATAATTCAGGATCTGTTTAATGTACTAGTAATAAATTTCTAAGTCATACTTTCAGGTATTTAGGTTAACTACTAACCTTAATATTTTTAGTATTTAATACGTATCTAGTTAGGTGATTATTCTATTGGTTTAGTGATTAATGTCAATAATGTATTTATTGATTCAAATACCCACGTATTATTTTTAATGTATTCCATTAATTGACAACACATCATTCACATTGCAGTCAAGTACTAAATGAGTCCATTTGTTTTTCCGACGTAGGTAACTTCCTTATTTAATATACAGGGTGAGATTTCGATATGGGATATTAAATAGAGATTCACACAGAGGGCGATACCTACATTAGCTAAATTTTGGAGAAAAGCATAATGGCAATTTTTTTTTTTTTTCATAAAGCAAACGTGAAAACACATCACCCTGTACAACTCAGCGATAGTGTTGCCGATAAGGATTAAAACTTGCAAAGTAATGCAATGTGGCATTTTAAATTAAATGACATGTTTTTCTTGCAAGAAAACAAAAGTCGTTTGGCAATTAAGGTTAGAAAAGTCAGAACAAGACTGGGTAGAGGGTTCGGTGTTTATTCAAGTATATATCAGTGAGCTCTAAGTGTTATAAATAGTTCTTTAATAACTCAATGACTGCAGTACTAACAAGTTGGTACTACTTAGTCATAACTTCATTTAAGGCCGGGATGCGTTTGCGTTCAACTTATTTACCATACGCCCAATTATCCCGCTAGTACATCGATTACATCATTTTTATGACATCACTGTCTCTGAAAATATTCGCAACCATAATATTATGGGGGAATATGGTTTTGTCATCGGATTGCGGTTTCCAAAGATCGTAAGACATAGGTACCTGCTATTATCTTTCTAATACCTTTAAACAAGCAATTCTTGTATATATGTATGTATATTTATAATCTGAATCTCGGGAACGGCTCCAACGATTTTCATGAAATTTAGTATGCAGGGGTTTCGGGGGTGATAAATCGATCTAGCTAGATTTCGTTTTTAGAAAACGTCATAAAAAAAAGAATCGGTCATCCAGATATTAGGGTTCTTAAATACAAAATAATTACAGAAAATAGTGAAATTGTGGTAAATTACATGCAAGTAAAGATCGCGGTAGTAAATATGTGTATACATTTTGTCACACATTAAATATCTCAGTCCATCAAAGTACGTAGAATAAATAATCAATATGGCAGAATTGTATAATAGGTATTGATCTCAAATGTCATCACCATTATTCTTCACTAATCCCAATATACTAGGGATGATCAAAAAGTTATGAATAATAATCAGTTGATATTTTCTATACTAATAATAAAGCTGAAGAGTTTTTTTGTATGTTTGAACATGCTAATCTCTGAAACTACCAGTCGGATTTGCAAAAAAATCTTTATGCATTATATTGCTCAATTCTTGAAGAAGCCTAACAGGCTAAAATTACGCTAGAACCGATAGGCGCCGACCAAAAAAGAAAAATATAAACATAGCATAGCATATATCTTAGCAACATATATCTTTTTATTAATACTTCTTTTTGCTCTCAAATTTATATATACTGCTTGTGCCTACAAAGCTACGGGCTTGTCCGACATCATAGGACAGTCAGTAAACGGCAAAAGTTGATGTAGGCAATTCTTTTATTTAATTATTCTAGTGTTGATGGCTCCAGGAAAAGATAGAAGAGATATGTGTGACAAATGACATAAGATGAGACTAGACAACAATAAACTTTGCTTGTTAGAACATTGTGATTCACTGGAGACTATTAAATCATTATTCAAAAGTAGTTGGGTAGGTTCAAAGCGTCATCTGCGTTCGTGACTTGATAGATAAAATAGGTAAGATATGCAGTTTGATCAGTTGGTTCCCTTTCATTATCAGTGACGTTATTAGAAGTATGAGTATATCATAATTATTGATATACTCATACTTCTAATAACGTCACTGATAATGAAAGGGAACCAACTGATCAAACTGCATATCTTCCAGATAGTTCATTTACGTTGACACTTCGATCGATCAAGCATGAGGTGGTTATCAATGATCAATGCTTGATCGAGAACAAAATGACGGTGCAACCAGTTTCATCACCCTTAAGGTTCATGGTAATGATAAACAACAATTCAACGAGCAGAAAATTGTCAATGATATCGTGATTTGGTTGGAAAGTGTAGAATTGAAGAGAAAAACAGTTTACACATACTCCAAGCGATATGAACCCAACCAGAGTGAAGGAGAAGAAAATCGCTGGGAAACGATTCAATCGATTACTCACATAAAAGTGAAACCGATTTCGCTCCACCGTTACACTGATGCTAATCTACCACCGTCTCCGCTAATACCCAGTTCCTTATACAGTTGCCACAAAGTTCACGAGCGAGTACAGTCGGCGACATAAATCAGGTGTGCGGGCGACATGCGACTGATAATGTCGCGATCGGAATGTCGCGACCGCCGCTTGCGACGGAAGAGACGTCGCGATGCGTCTGGAAGACTGGGCTGTCGTGTAAACAGAGCCATGGTACTTGCACGGCAAGGGTTAAAATTCTAATTATCTTATCCGTGGAATTGGTTTGATGACATGGCTAGAATGGGATTGAATACTGAGAGACTTATAGAGCTTGTAGAGGTCATGTCGGGGGTCATGTCGTCCCATCGGACTATGACAGTAAAAGATCAGGAAGTGCACCTGTCTTTACGCACGTACTCAAAGTCAAAGTCAAATAATTTATTTCAATTAGGCACATAAAAGTCACTTTTGAACGTCAAAATTTACAAAAAATAGAATTGATTATAGTAGCCCCTTCCAAAAGATAGTTTTCGTATGGAGAATAATGGGCAAGAACTTGTGCCCCATCTCCTGTATATCTGGCTTATCTCCGTTGAGATTGGCCACCCGTGAGCAAAATCGGTCGAGAGAGTATTATTAGTTAAATTAGTTATCAGTAAATACTACTACTATTTACTGACGCCTTTTTTTATTACTTTTTTGAGTGTCATCTTGCAGGCCAACCTAAGAGGTTGTCGGCTACTTAAGCGGACTTTCCTGTGGTTGCCTCAATAAATTAAAGCTTCCAGCCAGGGCATAAAACTTAGAAGCTGAGCGACTACACGCTCAGGGCACCCTCTGTAGGCTACGAACCTCGGGTTAGGGCGTCGCTGGGGGAAGACAGCAAGGGACAGGTTTATGCTTAATGCACGCATGCCCTAAATAGGCAAAATATGGACTACACAAACCACCTTTTACAACTGGTTACACATAGGTGTTCAATCATTTACTTCAAGAAGATATAGATCTTCTTGAAGTAAATGATTCTTATTTTTACTGATCGGTTTCTAGGTGCCAGGGAATAAACATGAGCTGTCTACCCTTGATCCACCTAAATACTCCAAGAACATGACACGCACCTAACATATGTCACATTATCACTATTTCTACAGATTCGGCCTCCAAACAGAGGTTATCAAACATTGACTGGTACACTTATCGGTACTTTAATGTACCAATATTGCCAATTTATTATAATACCCTATTACGGGTAAGAGAGACATCCACAATGGATAACTCGGAAAATGTACCGGAACACGCAAACCTCGGTATTCAATTTCATAGTGAAACTTATTTTTATGTCAGCGTACTTATTCTGATCACGAAAACCTAAATTGATCACTTTTGTGTAGAGTTTTATTTTATTTCTTATTTATGTTTTGTGACTAGTTTGTTATGCATTCTCAGAGGGTTGCTTTTGTTGTCTTTGTAGGAAAGACAAATAAAATTAGATCTTGTTGTTCTTGTTTTTTGCTACAATATTAAGTGGACTGTTTTAAGTATTTTCCAAACTTCAATATGATGGGAGAGAACTACCACTAATGTTACTTTTGTTTGAATAATGCATGCGTCTTATTCTGTCTTTATTTTTTTATATATATTTTTTTATTATATATTGTTCTTTGGTTTCGTTTTGTTATAGGACCTTGCAGCTGGAAAAACTTTTGGCAGCAGAATTAAGGTGTTCTTACTCTGTGTCGATACGAGCTTATTATCTTAACAAATAAAGGTCCAGGAGAAGACAACCCTCGAGATTAACGAGAAAACACAAAAAAAAAAATCATAATCTCAATGTCACGTCTATTTATTTACTTAGTCTATAAACAGGCATTCGGCTGTCACCAGAGTCCTTCGTGAGGGATACAGAAAATACTTTCTGATTTGCGTGAACACAAAGGTTCGACGAAAAGAATTGAATACCAAGGGAAACTCCTCAAATTAGGTTAATAACATTGTTGGTATAAAGTTTTAAACCAGTTCCATCACTTTATTACAAGACCGAAGTCGTTTATAAATATGACTTGAATTATTTGAGCTCGTTATGTAATGGCTTCACTAAATATATTAACTGTTCTCTGTGTTGTCATTTTAAATACTTTACAATATCATGTAAATACTAATCTAAATGTATTAATAAACTTATCCCAACTTAAAATATGTAGGTAGATTAGATATTTTAAGTTTGTAAAAGACGAACACGTTTTGCACTACATACTTGAACAGACAAAAGAGCATCTACGACTTTTTTTTTATTTGTTACAATTTTTACTTTATTCTTCTTCTTTATTCCGCGATATCCCCAAAGTTTATTTATTTTACTGTGCTACAGATAAGCAAGAAATTATTGTGGGCTCAATAGACAGCATGCAATTATAATGAATACCAACTAAATATCGATTGGCAACGTCACGCAAGCCCTTCGAATAGTGCAGGGAAAAATCACGTAGATTTATCGATTATGATTAGCTACCTAATTATTATTATTTTACTGTTATATTTTTTTGTAGGTAACCCTGTCTCTAAACTTGATACAATTTTTTTTTTAAATATTACAAGCACACAAGTTAGGTGCCGTTGTTACTTTTATTACAATTCCAACGGTAGTGCTTCAGTAAGGCTAGCAGCTTGTTCTCATATTATATGACGGCTTCATAAACGTGATTTAATTATTTTGTACCTGGAAATTGGCTGTCTTCATTAATACTGTAGCGGCAATTTGTCTCTACCTGGAAATCTATGGGTAGGTTTAATACAATCCCTGAACTATTTAGCTTAGATTAAAATCTCGAACATTACGCAGGGGTTATCAATATTAATGAATAACAAATTAAAACTTTTGAGTAAGTAACAAGAATAACGAAAAGTATTATATTTCACTATATTTGTAATTTTAACGTAATTTATAATATATAATACAATTAGATAACATAATAGGTAGTTCAATTTTAATGTTTTGTTTAATTAATCAAAGGTCAGGATAGTAACGAATATATTTTGTCATTGTTATTTTGACCCCGATCCCTACTACATTGAGTTAAGATCAAATATTAGAAGTCGGTTAAAAATAAGTTTCTAACGTCGCTGTAAATGTGTGCTATCAGCTACTACCTACTTAGAAAATTCCGATTAAGAACTGATTTGGATATTATGGAGAATGGAAATAATTTATCAGTAAAACTATTTGTCTATGGAATTAATGGTAGCAGTGACATTAAGGGACTATTTCCAGCAGTTGCCTGGGATAAAACTTAAGTTAACAATAGGTATAACAGATACGAGCACAGTCGTAAAAACTGATAATAGAGCCAAAATACTTTACTGATAAACTCGTGATTGTTTTTGTGTAATCACGGGTGATAAATTGTCCGTTATAGAGAGGTAATTAGAATAAAATTAGATTGCTGTTTATGAATAAACGTCCTTATTCTACTAACAATGACATTTTTTTATCGATATCGTTAGTTTAAATATAGCCATCACTAGACGGTTAACCCTAAACGATGCACCCAGGGGTCGAATAGTCTTATTATAATGAATATTATGTTTTGGATTTTATGGCCCTACTTATCATGGATTATGTGGAACGCTAAAATGTTTCAGGTACCTACCTGAAACATTTTAGCAGCACAAATAGAATCACTCGAAGCCACAATACTTAATCATTTTCATTAGTAAACAAAAATTTGGATTTTAAATGTTGCATAATGTTCCGTGCGATTTCGTCTGTTTGTCCTTCCGTCTGTCACAGATGCTTATTTCAGGAACTACTGTTGCAATACCTAACTAGAACAGTTTATAAGAAATCACCACATACTTAGTTATGCGGTTGCAAAAAATGGAAGAAAATATTTTTCCCACCTTACTAGTTTTCAATTGGATGTGGGAATCTATGGAAAAGAAGAAAGAAAGAAAAAACGTTTATTTGCGGTAAACATGACGCAAAAAAAAAAGTTTTAAATACATAAAAAAGTTTTAAAAAAAGTTGGGGAAGCATGCGTCACATCCACGCAAATCGGCTATCGCTCAGCATTATGCTACGACCCTATGCAAGACAGAGCCCCAGCGCTGGTTTTCAGCGACAGCCGGCGCCAACGTAATGACGTCGACCGGTGCAGCAAACAAATATTTAGACGGTGTACAAGTCCAGCGTACTTAAAGAAAAATAATTTATTAAAATTAAATTGTGATTAAATATATTAAATAGATGTAAAAAACAAAAAGAAATATACATACATTTTTTTAAGTTACGAGAATATCATCCTCAAAAAGGTTTTACGTTTCATATATTGGCAACATTTCGTCGCGTCTTATTTGGCGTGCACCCAACATGTACTAAATTGTGATGTAATAAAATACACTGTGTATGATAGTCCCAAAAAATCAGTGAGATATTAAGAGTGGCTTTATATTTAGAGATGTCAAGCTGTAACTCAGAACCTGACCTAATAAGAATTAAACGTGCTTCAGTTCAGCATATCAAGAAGCTGCCAGCAATAAAAATATAATTGATAAGGTAACTAACAAACAGGCAAATACCGATATAACGATAGAACTCAATGGAAACACCAAACGAACATCTGTTACCAAAACATGTTATAAAAGGACATAATTAATTAATAAAACAGACCATCTTGAAGATAAAAATATGAAGTGGCATCATCGCCGAAAATCGAGCGATTATAGCACTGTTCTCGTGTTGCCATCGACAGACATGTACCAGTTGCCATAGGAGCGTATTGTGAACTAGAGGAGTATGGGAATTTGGCTAACAAGAAAGATTCATTCTCTTTCATTCGTATCTACCTACCTAAGTTCGTACTAACTGAGGAAGCAAAAGGAAGACCAATACCTTCTAAATCTACTGCCTTGCTTCTCCTCGTATGATCAATCAGATTCGTAAAGGTGCCTATAGATATGTTGATATTTTACATTCGACTTGAGTTTACTTTAGTACTTCTTCGTGGTGAGTGGCAGAAGTACTAGACAAAACACGTGATGATCGTCAAAAATCGAGCAAATCTTTATTTAGCACAGTATAAAATATGGATCTATAGGCACCTTCAGATAGGTATCCTAAGTCGTCAACAGGGATGATGTCAGGGGAAAAAAAAAGAAATTCTGTGTCCGTCAGTCAGATAATTAAAAAAAAATATTAGACACGTATTTTTTGCTTTATCTTAAGAATAAAAATGACTTCGATAAAACGCATTAAACTTGGGGAGTGGGGGTCGCTACGTCACAAGTAAGTATAAAATCTACATGCTCGTGACGTTATGGCACATTTTAACTGAATGTATTGCCGTAATCTTTTGAATATGTAAAAAAAAAAATACGAGTGCAATATTTTTTTTATAATTACGTGACGAACAAAAAAAAATGTTTGTCATCATCCCTATTACACACACGAGTAAATTGTTTATTTGATGTACAATCTGTTACATAATCACACACAATTTTCCTTTTTGATAGAGAATCTACACGCATTCATATATTTATCGTTTTATGGTAAAGAAAATCCAATTTTGTCGTTAGGCACTTCTTGTGACGCGCTCTGCTCTCTCGCTGACAACTTGACCTCAATCCACTAGTGTTTGTTGAGACACCGATTAGCTGTCGTGTTTTATGGTCGGGAATTCAGGATGCTGGTTTCATCATATCACATCACCGATTCACATAATGTATCATCGATTTGATCCTGAGATGTATTGGAATTGGTTACTTAAGAACAAAGGTTTTTGATATCGGAAAACGAATTATGGAAAATCAATCGCCTTGCCAAGTGTCCTGCCCAGCTGCCCAAAGTTCCATACTTTGGGCAGTTGGGCAGGACACTTGGCAAGGCGCAGTGATGACAGGTGGAGTACGTATAAGGCTGTGACCGAATAGCGTTCAAAGATTGGAAAACGAAGTGGCTCGCCCGGTGGCGAGATGGACGGCCGGAGAAAAGACAGGCCTAAACTTAGCATCGAATTCAAGCTGTGGATGAGGATGGCTTATAGGCAGATTTTTCAACAGTCTGGTAACTTTTATCTGAGGAATAAAGTTAGCGGTAAACAAAGATAGCCGTCTTGTTCTAGGCCCTAAATAAACCGATGCCCTGCGAGGGAACGTGGGAAATATTGGAGTGTAGGTAATCGGCAGATATTGCAGAAAATTTCGGGGTAAAAAAGATGACTTATATAGATCATGATGAAGAAATATAAATAATAAGTGAAAGGTGCTGAACTTTTTGAGCGTGATTATTTAGGTAAGGTCAGGGAAATTTACTACCAACTTAAATTTTCCATTTACTCAAATCAAAACTGTAATTCTTTGACAGTTGTGTGAAATAGCAATAACACGGCAAATTAATGTAGAGTGACAATTTGATAAACAATGACTGTACATACATACTTGGTTGTGGATCGCTTTTAAAGAAACGTTTCAACTACCATTGTTGTAAGAAAGTATACCTGCATATAGCTTTGTGGCATTTGAAGTTTAGTCAAGAAACCAGGAATGGATACAGGGTACTAATAAACTGCCCTAGTCGTTGAAACAATAGTCTCGTGTATTAAATGTATGCCACCAGGCATACACGAGACTATTCACATTAGTACAAAATATTGTTCGATACTTATTGGAAAGCAAAATCACCGTACAATATTCTTACTCTATTTTATTATATATAAACTGCATATTCAAAGGGATAAGCCTATAAATTCCAAGACGTTGCTAATGCAATAATAGTGAGTGCTCGGGAGCGGCTTGTAAATGATCACTAAAACATTTCATTAGCGAGGCTTTTTCATTTAATTATGAAGCTAAGTAAGCCTGTCTAGGCTGTTCACGCTCAAAAACATTGCAGCGAGCTTTTTCCTGTTGTTGTGGCTTATGGCAAAAGTTGTATTGGTGTGAAGGTGAAGATAAGCAAGCCTAGTTTAGAAAGATAAGGATTGATATCTACTGAAATGGTATCTATCAATTTATTCGAAGAGAAATAGGTTAAGTTGCAGCAGTAACTTGGGAGGCAAACCAGTTGACGGCCGAATTCCGGCCAATTATAATGCAAACAAACACGAATCAGTGTTTGGAGACAATTATAAATAACGACTGAGTATGCACCGGGCCCGCTTGTATCAATTTGTTTCAATCAAGGCATGGGGCGCCAAGACCCACAGACGACAATTAAGACAACAGCTTAAATCAGTAACCTTGACGTGACACTCAAATAAATTTTATTATTGTTTATGTTTTGTTCGATTAATTGTTTCAGCGGTGACATCATACGGATCATCTACGGTTTTAGATTGTAATTGGGGTTTTGTTAAGACGCTGGTGAGAGCTAAAGCGCTCACTGTCAGACTGCATAGAAACGAGATGAGCGATAACACAACATTGTTGCAAAATATGAAGCAATTATCTATTTAATCAAAAAAGAGTTGTTAATCGAGAATTAAAAATCCAACCAAGTTCTGCATACAATATTAAACGTTTGTTATTAATTTTACCAACGTTCCTACTTTTTTATGCAAGTTAGTTTACCGTATCAAGATTTTTTTTTTTTCAAAAAGTCTGTGTCTATGACCTAGTTCGCAGAAATATTTGTGGCAAAAAAAAATAACAAACCCGTTTTGTCAATTTGGCTCTTTCAGCGCCTTAAGCCAGCATAAATGTCCTACTGGCCTTCAGTAATTAAGAACGTTTCTTAGCTGATTCTGTTGCTTTTATTACAATGCATCCTATTACTGTTGCATGAACCTGGTCCTCCAAACCATGACCTACCTCACTCCTATAAAGGCTAGTATATACTACTTACTTATTTCAACTCCTGAAAATTTTTTGTTCAACTTTGGCCTCTTAATAGACGGCTTCAATAAAAATCAAGAGGTAATGTCAAATAAGTCGTCAGTAGTAAAAATTATTTATTTATTGTGGGCCTAGTATTGATTGATGTGTCATGAAACCCTCCAATTTATATCCTAAGTTTTCTGCCGCCACGGGCCAATCGAAGGTTAAACTATACTTGCCACGGTTGGCTCGTTGATGGGTCCATTACATATCGAGACCCCTCAGTACCTCGGTAAGCACGTTAAGCCGTTGGTCCCAGTTGTCATTCATAGATCTCTGACAGTCGTCAGAAGCCCAAAAGTGCAAACAGCGCTCGGCCACTACTACCTACCTTTACTTAAGAAAAAAAAGGGTCGTGTGCACGGGATTTTGTTTTCCAACTGCTTAGATATGCGTTTCTTTGATAGTACCTAAATCTCACTTACTTTTTCGAGTTAACCTAATTTAAAAAATCCCTTTGGAGTTTTATTAAGCTTTTTAGCACGACCTAATGGCTAATTTCAATTTTAAAGATTTTATTACATTTTTAACCGTCGCTACTACTCATGTGGCAAAAATATGAATAAATTCATTTTAAATTACTAATAATATGTATAAAGTACTCCATTTATTTTATTTCGTTTATTTTTCTATTATTAATAAGAATATTTTTTTTATTTTTATTTATTATAAATAATATCTTTATTTTATTAGAGTGAGAAATAATTTATTTTACATAACATAACATCACGCCTGTAATCCCCGAAGGGTTAGGCAGAGGTGTACCTATAGTACACCCACATTTCGCCAGTTATGTTTAAGTCCCATGTAATGGGGGCGAGCCTATTGCCATCAACCGGGCACAAATCCAGACTCCGGGCTGCTACTGAATTTATTTTAATTTAACAGTTATTATATCTTTTTCATTAAATTAAATATCTTTATTATTTCTAATATTTGACCACCGTATGTGTAAAAGTCAAAGTCAAATCATTTATTTCAAATAGGCCCCTTTATGGCACTTTTGAAAGTCAAAATTTACAAAATAATATAATTGATTCTTGCCCCTTCCAAAAGATAGTTTTCGTATGGAGAACAATGGGCAAGAAACTCCACCGTTACTCTTTTAAAATGTTTTACAATAGTTTGTATAAGTACGTACATTAGGTGGTTCTAAGAACCATCCGGAATTAATAGTAACAAAGGTGATTGAACAGTAATTCAGTGCACATGGGCGATTGTTTTATCTCTTCGCTATGAAAAAACTGTAACAAGCTGACGACTTAAATCTAAAAGATTTCTGGTTTTCAATGTTTATTATTTATTTCTTTAACAAACATTAATTTGATATCCGACCATGCAGTTGGTCTATAGAGCAATATTTCACAACAATCATGACACTGGGTGCTCCTGAACGCGGTATAGATGAACGAACTACTGAACGTGACGTGAACGTGCAGGTCGTGTTCAGTTTTGTTCGTATTTGCCTTAAGTTTTTAGCCTAAAGGTTTTTGTATCCGCTTTACCCCAAAGGTGAATACTATCTAGTAATTCGCCACTGAACAAAAATATTGTATTTAAAGCATTCATAAAATATAGTCTTATTTGAGTAGGTTATTACTGTAGATAACAATTAAACAGGATCACGAAAAAACATGATTCCTAGACATAGACCTTCAACGTCTACAAACAAAAGCAAAACTGCTGAATCAAAGCTACAATTACCAGTGTTTAGAACAAGCGCGGGCGGCGGGAGGAATGTTAAACTCATCATAATAAAAGATTAGATGGCTTATAACGGATGTTATGGCAATAAGGACACCGATACGTGGCACAGTCAACACGTGATGACTAATATTGAGATTAGAACACTTGGAGATGACACTACTCGTACAGTTCAGTTAGAAGTGAGTTAGTTACAAGGACAGTAAATTAAGATTTGAATGCAAAACTACAAGAAGCCATGATGGTTTATAAGATAATAGTCTTGAATGTAGTACTTTGGCAGCACTTAAATGACGAGGAAATAGAAACGAATACTTTAAATGATGATTCAATTTGAATATTATAGGTAATCAAGACATATCAAAAGAAAAGCACAGACTCATCAACGCAAACCATTGGACCCAAAAAACTGATATTTTGCATCAAGGTTTCTTTTATATGCAGACAGGGAAAAAAGATGGATTTTTCGAAATTCCCATAGGTACCTTTATGAATACAAGAGTGCTAATTATATTATCTATCTATTCTAAACTAATATTATAAAGAGAAAAGATTATGTATGTTTGTTTGTAAAGAATTAACTCAAAAACGACTGAACCGATTTAAAAAATATTTCACCAATAGAATGCTATATTATTACTGAGTAACATAAACTATAATTTATAAAGATATCACGCGGGCGAAGCCGCTGACGGAAGCTAGTATTATAATAAAAGGACAAATATTGGGAAAATTTAATTAAATATTTTGTTTGGTATATTGCTTATAATTATTCTAGAAAAGAATCCAATGTCTTTGCAATAACAGTTTTCAGTAATAATGCAAAAATAATCATGAATATTTAGACACTCAATTCAAGCCTACAAAGAAGATATTCTCGAAAGCGATTGCTGTTCTCGTGTTTACGAGTCGAAAGCGATCAAATATCCTCCGACAGACAGAAGCTTTTCTATATATAACTTTAAACCTGAACAGTGAACTCTTTATTCTATGGGAATGCAGCTATTCATTTCATAGGACATTAGGGTCTTCAACGTTTAAATCAAACGCGTCTGATGTGATGATCAATATCGTTAATGTACCTCGTAATAGAGCGTCACGGTGTATTAATATTAATTTAGATTCAAATTAGTTTACAGCTGCTGATCTATATTTTAATACTAAATGTGCCTCGCGGATTCAATCGCCTTCTAAGGGCGATGTTAAATAGTCTTAACCTTTCTCAAGCATTGGACTACTAAATGCAAAAAAATCTTATTGGACTGTGAGAGATTAGCGCGTTTAAATAAACAAAAATCAAACTCTTCAGCTTTATTGTATCAGCACAGATAAGTTATACCGTCGATAAGACTTATGAATAACGTGTTCTTAAAATGGTTACCATTGGTAATGGGTATTCGCTGATCAATCTGTCAACAAAGCACTGCGTGGAATCAAAAATAATAATAAAATAGCTTATAATGTTCCCACTGCTGGGATCCAGTGCGGATTGGTGAATGTCGAATGTTTTCGATTTTTTTTGTTCTAGGACATGCCGGTTTCCTCACGATGTTTTCCATGACCTATTAGTATTACTAAATAATACTTACTTAAGTGGCGCATTGACCTTAATATTATAAGGATAGGAAAGGAATGCAATTGGTCGATTATGACGGCTATTTAGTTCAAGAGCCTATGTATCCTAAGTAGTTCGATACGGTGCGGCGGCAGTACTTGACTCGTCTCCACTCATATCATACAGTCGCCCACATATGAAACACTTCAGATTCCTTACATTGTATTATTCAGCCTATATGATTTGGATACTATATTTGCTAGTTGTTCAACAGGTGAAAACAAAGCAGAGCAAAAAAAATTAAAGTATCCATGTCTCCTGCCCCAAACAAAATATTTTTAGAGGCAATACCTAGATGGTTAATTCACAAACCATATTCCTTATTAGGTGCATCACTTAAATTTTGGTTATCTATCCGAAGTGCTGCGCAGGCGCCACTTAAGTACGGCGCCGCATTTATTCTCAACAATAGAATTATGTCATGGCGCATTAATAATCATTCTTGTATAAATGAAAATTAATTATGCCAAAACTTTCGGAAACAGCTTCAATAGTTAAATATTTATTACTTACATATAATATTTTTTAAGTAACACACCAAAGTGATTTATCATCCAGTATTTTATATGAAAGACGACAAGTGAGAGGAATGACTTCGAAACTTCTCGAAAAATAGTACCTTTAAGTACCTTTTAGGTTTTAGGTATAGCAAAAGCGCGCCAAAATAAAAAACTCGCATTGTTGTTATAATAAAGTGCTGAAAACGCAAACATTCTCAAAAAATAAAATTATTCTGTTACTGTTATTACTTCAAGTATGAGCTGAAAACCGATTTCTTATGTTTTATCGTGTTTAAATATCAATATCCATCACATCTGTGAAGACTAAAAAAAAAATACAGATTTTTTAAACTAATATTTCAAGTGACTACAATAACTGCAGTCGACTACCCTACTAAAAATATCATCAAACTATTTTTTATTTCTTATCATGTTTAGATATCAATGCCCATAGCATCTGCGGAGTTTAGCTAGCCAATTTGAAATAACCCTGTATACTCGTACAAAAAGCCAGGCATCTAAAATTTCTCATCATTTTTCTCTAAAACGATTTCTTTAACTACATCACACAAATTTTCTACCACGTTATCTAAGTGCCAATTACAAAATGGAATGGATCAGTGGTGTAATAACATTCGCCAATACTAGATTATTAATAGTAGTTTATATAAATAGGCCATCTTCGTGTCTCGAGTGCACTCAAACGATTTACAGCGCTATAATCGACGCTGCCTGGTCGGCTTGCATAATTGCAAACACATGAGTTCAAGAACCCTCTGTTATTATGGTACATTGATATTACTCATTCGAAGGTACTCGTAAGATCGTAGTATGATAGTAGCTGGTACAGTCCGGGAAATAAATTGTCAAGCTAATTTACTAGCAACCTAAACTCAAACTTGCATTTATTTGAATTAAACCATTAATTCAGCCACTTTTGAATTATCAAACAGTTGGTCAGTTAGTCAGAAAGTTGAAACTAGTTGCTCATTCCAAAGCGTAGATCTCTATGGAGAAAAATGGGCAAGAAACTCCAAGGACACTCTTTTAAATATAGATATTACAAAATCCTGGGTACATTATTCATATTGCTTCTATAAGTGAGAACAATGAAAAAAATAAAACAAAAACAATTAAAAATTTATGATTAGAATAAGTCCTGGTAGATAAGAGATGACCAGTCTTAATTGACGGCGCCCGTTCACGAACAAGACTAATGACATGATACATTAATGTCCTTAAAGTAAGCTCAAATTGCAACTGTCAATTTTGACAGTTGTTTGAGAAGGCAAATTGATGTAGAGTACTAATTTGTTTCCCTGGCTGTACTTGGCTCTAATAATGCTTTGAACGGTTTTCAGGGTCTATTGAGATTTACTTGTGATATTGGGATCCATTCGCTAGCCAATATTAGACAACTTCCTCCTAGATTTATTATAAGTAGTAACACTAGTAACTTTTTATACCTCATTCCATTCCATCTGCAATCATTTGTCGAGAAAGAGAGATCCAGTTATTGAGACATGCAAACGAACATCGTTGCCTTTTTCACAAATATTCAGAGTCGATTAAAACATTCGCGAATTTGCTTTTCATAATTTAACAATCAGTTGACGAGCAATTTCTTGTAGAAAAGTTTTTGTTACTTCTAAAGTACCGTAGAGTTAGATACGGTCAACCGCACATCAGTGTAAACAATTTGACATTGACAGTGTCTTTACATCGTAGCAGTTAGGGTGATTTTCGTAGTGCAAGTGACTGTACTATTTTACACGTACGGCAATCGATACTTTGAGTTTAGAGAGATAGAGAGCTTTTTAAGTTTCGATCGCCATGCAAGTAAAATGAAAAAGATATTACAGCTTTTTCATTATAGACAAACATAGGACGCCAAAGTTAGGGCAGTTGACCGGTACCTATTTCAGTAATTCCTTAACCCTTAGAATAGTGCTGTTTATAGTAGTTCCTGTTGATTACTAAAAATAAGTTGGTGGTGTTAACACCTTCTTTAAATGTACTTATAATTATGTCTATAGCGGCTCGTTAATATTCCTTGACTTTGAGAGATAATAATTCTGTTGTTGAAATATAAACCCACTCAGATAAAAGACCACTGGATGGCCCACTTACCTGCTCTTTCCACTCATATCTCGCTTTCTTCTCCACCGTTACTTTCCGACAAAATATAGACGTGAATACTTCCAGTAGGTGATCAATTATGTCAATTAACTGTTAATTTCTTCTTTCGTCAAGTCAGGTAAACGCACCTAAACATAAGCAGTCCAAACAATCTCGTTCCCTTATGTTGTTAGAAACCTGTCACATGGTCATGTACTTACGGCTAGGGCAGCCAGCCTCATCGATACCATCGGCGCAGTCAGCGTTGCCGTCGCAACGACGAGTTGCTTCCACACAGCGAGTCTCATCGCAACGTATGTGTGTCGCAGGACATTCTGCGGACAAATATAATGGTTTTAACATGAAAACTGGTTAAGCTACGCTTGCCTAGGTTGGTCAGTGGATAGGTTACATTACACACTCTCTTCCTCTCCACCTATATCCTCTCCTCACCCCTCCGTGCCTCAGAAAACACGTTAAGTCGTTGGTCCCAAGTTCCCAACCGTCATTTGTAGAGTTTGACAAACCTTACGGGTAGGTAGTTAGAAGCCCGGAAGGGTGATAATCATTCTTACCAAGTGTTATCGTGTTACATGCTACCCAGTTACTGGGTTGTGGAGGTCAAATAGGTAGTCGCTCCATCTAAACAATTACTGGTATCCAGCGGGGAAAGGCTATGCAGATGAGGCAGATGATAAATAATAAGTCCCATGTAACTGGGGCCAATTTTTTTACCATTAGCTGGGCAAAAATCTGAAATAACTCATTATCCCTGCCCTACTTGGGGATCGGAACCAGGTTTACCTACGACGCAGTCATAATCTTTGTTTTGACTTGTTATTTTCACCGGCCTCTTATATGTAATCAAACTAAGCCTTACAACACAGAGAGTAACGACTTTAATAGGGAACATTGGAATGGTGGAACCACCTATTACTAATCAATAGTAATGACAAAATAAAGTATCAACGTTTTACCATTATAAATTCGGGTTGTAGTAGTATCGTAGATGTCAGTCTCAAACGCAGTGTCTGTTTCCCCAGGCGCACCTTTACAAAAGAACAAAAGAAAAGAAAATAAAATATAAAAATAAAGAAACAAAACAAAAACAAAGAAATAAACAATTTAACACAGAAATAAATTAGATGTTTCAAAATTTACCATGAAACATTGTTTGAGTTTTGGTTAATTGTCAACCACAAATTCCAGAAACATAATAAATAATTGAAATTATAAAAACAATTCAAACAAAAAAAAAGTTCGTACCCGTGGAGCTAGGATCGATTGTTCCGCCTAAATCACCTCTAGGCCAATAATCGGTTTCTTGGTCGACTGTGTTACGGTTATCTGGATTCTCAGATCGGGAGTCAGGACTTCCTTTTTGGTCTGGATTCCTGTTATCAGGACCCGGGCTATAGCCATAAGGATCCCGATTATCTGGACCAGCGTTTCTATCATAAGGATCCCTATTGTCTGGGCCAGCGTTTGTACCATAAGGATTCTGATTGTCTGGGCTAGCGTTTGTACCATAAGGATAACGATTGTCAGGACTTGCGTTTGTACCATAGGGATTCCGATTTTCTGGACCAGCATTTTGGTCATAACGATTCGAAACATCGCGCCCTGTATTTTGGTCATAGGCATTACGATTGTCAGAGCCCGCATTTTGGTCATAAGGATTCGAAACATCACGCCCCGTATTTTGGTCATAAGGATTCGAAACATCGCGCCCCATATTTTGGTCATAAGGATTACGATTGTCTGGGTTCTCTATACTTTGATTATAACTGTTGTCAGGCATCTGGTCATTATTGTTTGGAGTTTCTGGTGGTGCGTAGCCAGTATTCCGATAATCTGGAGTAGTTTCATAGGAAGTTCGCTCATCTGGATTCTCATTATCAGTACGCTGATTGTTCTTATCATCGATGTTGTTGTCGATGTCGTAATCCACCCGTGATTCTGTTGTTGGCGACGATGCTTTAAATTGAAAATAATAAACATAAAAAAAAACACAAAACATAGAATTCGAAGATAAACATAGGCATTATAAATTGAGAAAAAGACTGCGAAAGACAAGTACTTAGTGGCCAGTCTATGCACAAATATGCATTGATGACTCACGTAGAAAAAGAAAAGAAATTGTGTAAAATCTAGATAATACAGTAAGTAGGGCCATGGGTAAAACATACATTAGCAACTTAAAATATTACCGCAGTCGAATAGAGCACGTAAAGAAATAAAAATGTTGTCTAATACTAACGTTCAGGTACAGGACAATCGTATTCATCGGTGCCGTCCCTGCAATCCGTTCGACCGTTGCATATCACAGACATTGGCAGACAAATATTTTCGTCGCACGTGAATTCATTAGAGTCGCAGTCAAACGTGGTTCCTAAATAAAATAAAAGTAATAAATAAAAAGAAATAAACTGCAAAGAAATACTATAAGTATTCTAAAATATAACAGTCATTTTGTAAAATAATGAAATATAAGTAAAACCTTTTTTTTAAAACCCTTTAATGAACTAAAAAGTACTAAATAAAAGTTCCGTAAACATAGAACTTTAATATTTTCTTCAAAGCTCATCTTTAAGTGAAAAAAAAGAACGTTGACGCCTCAAGCTTTGAAAATAATATATAATATAATAATAAAAAACCATACATATAGTTTTTTTTTATGTTGAAACTATATCAATTAAACAGTATGGCAATAGTTTTTGTCGAAACAAAACAAACGAGCCCAAACACTGGGAGGTTATCTTATTCGGTTGAGAAGTTCCTATGGCGAGCCATCGGCTGCATCATCTGATCCTGGACGACATCTTAGTCTAACGTATCTACTTGTCAAAACAAATCCAAATGGCCTAAACTAAATTTTATCTAGTCGAGGAGTACCTATGGTGACATTCCGTATCCATGACGCCCTGGACTACACTTTGGGTAAATTAAGTTAACGAGTTCAAATACAACAAGACCATCTTATTTAGTTGAGAAGTTACTGTTTCTATGGCGAACTTCAAGCTTCATCATCAGACTAGCATCATGGTACGATTTATTGCGATGTCACCGCAAAATTTCAGCTCAATAGAAGCCTAGGAAGTGCTTCGCTTAAGTGCTAGCTTGAAAAATGGGCGACAAACAGAACATACGAACGAAGCCAGATAAAATAGAAAGCTTGTAATAAAAAAGAGTATTAAGGTGGATCCGCAAAGGTACTCCGCAAAATTCATGATTTCGAAAAAGTTATTCAATGAAACAAATCTTACTTAGAGTGATGAAATTAAATTAAATGAATGAATTCTAATGATTATAATTCTGTAAGAACATACCCATCAAAAACATTTTCATGTCAAATGTTGCCAAGACGAAACCAGTCAAAGTAGCCTTATCGTCGGTTAATCGGTGGGGCGTGTAGACTTAGAAGCTAGCTTCTATATAATAAATGATTAACTATTGTATAACAGAAAAGTAATGAACAGTGAATGAATTTTTCACCTAACGCCCATGTGATGGTAGCGAAACGGCCAAGCCACATATTTTAAACAAGGTGTAGAGTTAGAAGCTTAACTCTAAATGAGATCTTATAACATTTTGACATTGGGAGCCATAATGATCTCATCTTGGCAACATGATATGAAAATATTTTTGATGGATTTCACTTTTTTTTAACCGACTTCCAAAAAGGAAACAGGTTATATTGATCGCAGCGTACGTTTGTGTTTTATTTTTATTTTTTTATGTATATCCACCGATTTCTCCGTCAATTGTGGACCAATTTTGAAAATTCTCTTAACATTGCTTGGATAGTTTTTGAGTAACCTTCAAAAATACGTATTTTTCCCACTTAGTATGTTGATAATATGATCACTGTCACAGGTAGCAGGTAGCGGTATTCGAATTTGTTGTGAAACTTTTGACAAAAGAAAAACAACCGACTTCCAAGAAATATCACTACTAAGTGAAAAATAACTTTAATTTCGGAAGTCGGTGGCAAAAAAAGAAATTCTAAAAGACTTCCGAAATTAAAGTTATTTTCTACTTTGTAGTGTGTTTTTTTTTTGGAAGTCAGTAGATTTTTTTTTTTTTGTAAAAATTTAATTTTGACAATATATTTTTTTTTATATTGTGCATGTTTTCTTTCTTTTTTTGGGGTGTATTTCTTGCACATCGCAGGTGCCTTTTTTCATAGCCCACTCTATCTTTGCCATTTTTTATTTTTGGTTTTGTAACGGAAACCCCATACAAATTTCCATCCCCTAATTTAAAGGACTGGGAGTGATTTATAAAAAATCCTGAAATATATATTTTGTTATTTATAACAAGGAATTAAAATTTGCGAAAGTTTCATACAAACTCCCATCCCCTAGTTTAAGGGGTTGGGGGATAAAAGTTCCAAGTTATTGTTTGTGTACTAATACTAGCTTACGAAACAAATTTTAGCTTTCTAGGACTTCAGGAAATCAGTGACAAAATTAGAGTTATTTAGATATCAATAAAATCTAAAATATAAGATCAAATCTCAATCAAAACCCAAGTTATGAGGGTTGAAAAAAACGACGAAGCGCTTCGAGAAAAGGTAGGTAGTGCACTTGCGCTTCGCTTGTCTCGTTTTGGCAGGGGCACTACAGATTTTATTTATTTATTTTTATTTTATGGTCGCAAATCATATTCGATCAAAATACATCCTGACAATGACCTGCAAATTGCAAAAAACGAAAGAAAATATGAAATTCACGGGCTACCTTTGCGGATCCCTAAAAACAATAAGGTTTTTTTTTTTACTTTTTCTTTCATGCAAATATGTGTGTAGCACTCAAGGCTCTATAGATATAATTGTTGTCAATTACTACCGAATTTACCAACCTGGGTCAATTAATTGGGCACTGAAGTCACCATCACGCACGGCCACCACTCCAAGCCGTCCGTTGTTTTTAATATGATTCCTCAAAATGTCCTTAATGGTGTCCGTATCTTCGTTCCTTGTCGTCACAATGTCTAAGGTGACTTTGCAGAGAAAATCGTCGTTGACAAGGGACCTGGACACAAGAAATAGAGATTAGATCATTTTGTTGTGACTTTTGTTATGTTAGTCAATCCCCGTTAAATTTTACAGATATTCAGCTGCATCCGTTCGGACTGGAAGCCGATCTCAATAGTTAGGAAAAGGCTAGGCAGATGATGGTTCAGGGTATCTTGACTAGCACGCTTAGCATAACCACAATAAAAACGGGTTTTGTCGACGGACGAATAGACAAAATGACAGATAAACAATCACAATCTGTCATTTTATCTATTCTTCCGTAGAAAAAACCCGTAGAAAACCCGTTCATGTTTGTCATGCTACGCGTGCTAGTAGCTATGATAAAGCATTAAATATTTTGCACCTAACATACTTCATATCTATGTATACGAAAGTAGAAGACCCCAACAGGGTGGTCAATCTTTTTGTGATTATTATGACGATGTGGATCAGCACTTACTGTATCCTGACGAGACTCGATCGCTGCGTGCCGGGCAGGCTCTCGAAGAGCAGGTCGACGGCATTAGCCAGCGAGCGAGAGATGTTCAGGAACTCGGGAGAGTCCCTGTTGGAGTACGCTGTGATGTACGGCTCCATGACAAGGAAGGTGACGCGAAGAGTTTCTGAAAAGTTATAAAAATATTGTTTTTTGTTATAACAACTTTGTTTAGTCCTAATAGAGGGGTTAGATAATAATTTGGTAATCACTTTCAAAGCGATTCGTGTTATTACAATGACTTTCAACAGGATTGACATAACCTTTTCGATAGCATAAAACAATTCAATACATTTTCGCCTTCATCAATTTTATCACGACCTGCGCCCCACGGTTGCACCCGCATAAGTCTCGATCCTGTGGGAATATCGGGATAAAAAATATCCTATGTCCTAACCAAGGTCATGGTCTACCCAAATGCCAAATTTCATCCCAATCCGTTCAGTCGTTTTAGCGTGAAAGCATAACTAACAAACATACATACATACAAAAAAAAACAAATAATTTTTCTTTATAATATTATAATATATATATATATACCTAGTTTAGAAGTTTAGATAGAAACCCACTTAGTCCAAGACTTCCAGAAATAATTTCTGAACTTTGAATTAAATGTGGCACCAGCAGTTTACCAGATATCAAATCATTCCTGTGTTTGTTATCTAACCATCAAAAATCACTTTCACATTTCTTAAGCGAGTTTTTTTTTTTTTTTTTCTTTCATTGGTATAGTAGTCGCAAGCGACTATTGATCCTGGGATTACTGGGTTTTCTATTATAAAATTGTCAGTGAAACTCCAGAGTCTGGATTTGTGCCCACCAACTTTAATAACGTAACTGGCGCACTGCCTAGGCTAATTATTAAGTTACTCACTTTCTCTCGGTTCAGAATCCGACTTGTCAGGTACTCCAGACCCGACGTCCAGGTCAGCATCATCCTTGCCATAACTGAAATGATCAAATATTTATAATAAATAATATTTATTTCTTTACATTGGTTAAAAACTAGGAGCATAATTGATAAATGATTTTATTTCTGTAAATAGGTTTGCACAAACACTTTTACACGTCAATCATATTTTAAAAACTAGATGAGGTCGGCGTTTCCTATCTGACTACTCTGAGAAGAAAGGCCGAAACAAACTCAGAGGTCACAGTCTGTTTTAAAGTCCAGACATAATCTTGGTCAGATCATGTGAAGACCATGTAGATTGGTGTCTGGAGTGGTCTTTTGAGGAAAGCATCACACAGATTGAGAGGGCCTGTCCAGTCAGTGCACGCATTTGTCAGTTATCGTGCAGCTCAACTCAGAATTTTCTCAGCTCAACGATTCGAGGAACAACACCAAAGAAAGGACATTTGGGTAGGCCGCATAAATTACTCAAAACTGTCAGACTATAATTAAAACTAAGTGAGAAAAAATTAAAAACAAAAAGAAAAAGGAATGACCCACATAGTCTTCACATTCACAATAATTTAAATAATATAATACTTTAAAAGTTTATAAAATTCATTAATGTCAATGTGTATATAAAAACCAGGAAATAATCTTGGTCAGAGCATTTCATTTGAGGACCATGTAGATTTGTGTCTGAAATGGTCTGTTGAGGAAAGAACCATACAGATGTGAGTGGACCTGTCCATTCCATGCACGCATTTGTTAGTAATCGTGTAGCTCAACTCAGAACTTAAAAGGAGCTCAATGATTCGACGAACAATACCAAAGAAGGACATTTGGTTATAGAACCTCCTCCTTTTTGGAAGTCGGTGAAAAACACTTTTATACGTCGAAAATTATGATTTAAAACTAAATGAGTTCGGTGTTTCCTTTCCAACTACTCTGAGGAGAAAAACTGCAAGAAACTCTCACACAACAACACAATACAACTCTCTCTCTCTCTGCACAGTCTCTTTTAAAGTCCAGACATAATTTTGGTCAGGCCATATGACTATGACTTTTAACCGACTTCCTAAAAGGAGGAGGTTCTATGTTAGTAGCATATGTATTTTTTTTGTTATGTATGTCCCTCGATATTTTCGTCAATCGTGGACCGATTTTGAAAATTATTTTTATTAATCTATTAATATACGTATAATAATACGTATTTTTCCCACTTAGTCTATCTATATGGACGATGTTATAATAAATTCCTGTCACTGTTATTTACATAGCAGGCAGTGGTATTCGAATTTGTTTAGGGTTAAGTATCACAACTAAAAAGTGAATTTTTTTTTTTTTTTTTTAAAGGGTTTTTGTTAATTACTACCTTAGGCCCGCGTCTTTGCCTACGTGAAGTTACTTGTTTTAACATAAAACATATCATTATGGAACTCGGAAATAGTGCAGTTTTCTATCAATCAAAGAATTAATTAATTAGACAAGTACTTCCAGAGATTAATTCTAACATATAAACAAACATTTTTACCTCTTTATATTACAAGTTTAGAAGTTTGTGACCGCTTACCTGCCGTTATCGTCAGGAACTGTGTCGGTGGCGGTTTCCGCCTCCTTTTCTTTAGTTGACCCCCAGCCGAAGAAATCTGAAATAAGACAAATATTCATTATTAGTTTCAAGCAGACGCAGTATGTTAATTATTGTTGTTGAATTTTGCTTTAGCATGGCTGTCCTTCCGAAAAAAGCGGTGCCGTAGTATCAATGGCGTCAAATGACGGCTGTCATTAAAAATATGGTGGATGTTGGACTTTTGGAGTAAAATGCTCTCTTATATGTGCGCCATTATTTTGTTGCCGTAATATGAAAATCATGCTTTAGACGTACTTATAACATCCTTTATTTAGTTAAGTTAGGATACTATATTTTTATTTTAATATTAATTAATTAATTAGGTACGTATAAGTTGTTGTTATTTATGTTTTATTTATGTTCAGTTCATTTTAACTCACACCACAAACTAAGACAAATATTAATGTCCTGTTACGCAATGGATCATTAACGCTAATAATTTCGATAATTTCATCAAAGAACCATTAGAATCGAGTCTAATTTTGCTTTCTGCAACAACTTAAAATAAGTTAATGGAAGATTTGTATCTAATGACAGCTTTAAAAGTTAAAGTTCTTTTCTACAACTGACAGTACCCTAATTGCGTAATACAACACAATCACAATTTGTTTCGATTTGAAACAGATTGCTAATCCAATGCTTCATAAGTAGGAAAAAGAATCTGCTCAACAACGTTAATAACGCAATGAATGTCGTTGAACTGGTAAAATGAAACAAATTAAGCATAATTCTTTACGAAAATACGTTACGCAATTAGGGTAATGATCAGTTTATCCTGGTTTTGTTACTACTGTATCTACAATATAGTATTTCATTTAAAATGTTAAATCATAAGTTCTGTAAAATAAAACTTACCCCATTGCCTCTTGAAGCGTTTGAGGCTGTCTAAAACGGTGGGTTCCTCATGTTTCTTTACTTCTAGGAACTCGTTCGAAGCATATTCCTCTCCCTCCCAGTAGATATCATTCGTTGATGATACCTGAAACATGGAAAATATTCATCATTAGAAAATTACCAATGATTAAAAAATAAACATCAAAAAACGTTGTCCAGAAAAAAAATACCTAAACAAATTTATTAAGATGAGTTCGATAACTGAGGAAAGATCATAATCATGGTAAACGTTTAACACTTCTTAACTTAAAGTATTTAAAGATATCAACTTTATGTATAGACTTATTTTACTTAACACTGCTTTCACAAAACATTAAGACCATTTTTTAAGGGTACTTAATCAGTCAAGGCATTCGAATCTATCGGCAAAGCAGCCTGCAGCGATTGAGAGACGCGAAATATCTAATCGTTGAACACCATGCAACACGTCAGCTTCCCAAGGAAATTCGTGAAGAAATGTTTATTAACTACATAAGACCCTTGGCTTGGATTATATAGGGAATAAGTAACTAGGTGTTTCGTGATTGGTCAGACCCACTCGGTCGCCCCGCCCTTATAACGATCTCGATTTAACTGCTGAATCCCGTTCTAGTAATCTCCGCCTTTATTTTAGGTATATATTAGAATATAACACAAAAATGTTTCTTTTGTTTTCAGCCAAAAAATACGGTTTTTGCGTGAATTATGAGGTCGACACTGCAACGCACGCAGTCGACCGGTGCAGCTTAGTGCAACGCTACACTAGCGCGGTATCGCTAAAAATTTGCCAGTAATTTAAAAAACTATGTAATTAAGAAATGACTCTAAGATTACTTCAGAAACATAAAAAAATGTCTTGTTTAAATATTAAGGACAGAGGACACTGCTTGGATCAATAACTTGCTGCCTTGAATTTGGGGCGTTAACGCATTTCATTCATTAACTCTAGTGTTACCGGCGCGTTGTTTTTCGTGGGAAAGTCGAACATTCTCATTACAAATCGCTTACACCCGCTATTCGCCGGTAGCACTTAGTATAGTATAGTCAATAGGTATATGAATGGCCTGTGATCACAAATTGTCTACGAACGTACCATACCGTAAACTATAACGTGAATTTCAGGGCTTTTGTTGTTCTGTCATGTTAATAATAATCCCACGTGATACTCTATATTAAGTAAAACATTATAGCATTACGCCCGTATTTCCCGATGGTGTAGGCAGAGAGATGTCATGTAGACTCCCTTATCACATTTTGCTGGTTAATATGATGATAACCCTTTGCAAGACTGTTTGCCAAATTTTCGAGATTTGCTAACGCGTTATTTAATACACTATGTTATTAAAACGTTACATTTCCAACGTTCCTACATTTCTAAAAGTAGACTCACCTCCTTTCATTGTACAACTCGAACCGCACTTCAGGATGTGAAGTAACGGTTTCAGAAGTTCTTTAATTCAAATGCATTTTCGAGCATCAGTAGTTGTATAATCCTAACATGAAAGTTACAGTATGCAAAACAAAAATAATTCATAACATGCTGTATCCACCTAGGTAGGTACCTGCTATAGAAATGGGTTCTGTTATTACGGTAGACTGCAAGTAAATGGTTCAAAAAATTCATAACTGGCCTTATGTCCTAACAAAAAGTCCTGTAGGTAAGTAGGTAGGTACCTATGTCCCATACAAAATGTTACTATCAAAAGCTGGCATTTCTCCGAGGTGGGTCTATAGTCACTTTTTATACTAATTAATATCAAGAGCTATCAAACATGTCAAGCCACAAACCTACCGTAAAATATGTCGCGTAAACTATTTCATCGGAAAGCTGAAATAGAAGCAACTAACGCCATCTATGAGTCTTGATATGAACTACTAGCGTTTCAGACATACCGTATTATTCAGCCCTCCCACTTGTAAAAAGTGAGGTGAGACTTTTGCGAGTCTTGTTGTATGTACCGGACAGAAATGAATTTTCAAGCTAGGTAGCCACTTTTAAGCATTATTGAATAAATGTAAATAAAATTGATAGTTAATAAGTATCTAGGTTACTGTAAAAAAACGTGTTCTTTATTTACTGTATCACATTAAAATATGCCATTAGAGATTTTTGCATTCAAAATCGTGACAACATTAACACTTACTTATTTAAAAATCGAACCACCCCAACCCTTATTAACATAAGACGGAACAGTATACTCGAAAAAATGTTAAAATAACAAAAACCGGACAAGAGATCGTAAAATCGTCATTAAGTCGTTGCGGGGAGTCATGATTCGCAAATAAATCGACACTCGAGCCGCAATTAGGGGAGGGTGGGGTTGTCGGCACAAGGGGGATTTCCTTGCAATTTTAGTTAGTCCGACATGATCCGCCGACGGGTGAGAACGACAAGACTTGCAAGCTAATGACCGCGCGGCGGGACGGACGACTTGCCCCGACTCACTCTTGACTATCTTCTTCGCCGAAAGTGTTACTCAATCCGCCATTTTTTTATGCTATCTTTTCAACTTATTAATTTTGTTCTTGGTATGAAATGATGGAAATATCGATACATTTTCTTCTTTTTTTTTTCAGGAAATGACCGTTAAAGTTTACATAATAGACATATCATCGCGCCTACATTGCCCGAAGGGTTGGGCAGAGGTGGTGCATTGTCATTTTAAATGTCAACTTATTGTCATTATGTTGGTAAGAATAGTAATAATATAATAGTATATTTTTTTACATATTTTTTTTTAATGTATTTTGTATGTAAATGTAATAAAAGATTATAATAGTATTGATTTCTAAGACAACTTTAATCGAAAAAAATATATTTTCCCGAGCCGGCCGAGCGCTGCAAGCAAGAATAGTCCTTACAGTGTACAGATATGCGATTCTTCGATAGTACCTACATAAGTATTACAAACTACAATTTCAGTGTCTGTGGTTGGAAAGCTCAGTTGAAAACGTGTTCGGCTTAAAGGTTGATGAGCGAACAATTTATTGCATTCTACATTACTTCATAGAGCTCTTTATTATTGTTACTATACAAATAATAAATGTGCACAAAATGCTAGTCTTAATAACAATAAATTAAAGTTGGAGCTGAAAAATCGACTGTCTCTACGGAAATAATCGAAAGTGCAATATTACTAGGTATAGAACGACACAACTTGGATGTAGCATTCATTTCAATTTTACAATGTATTGCGTTTGCATTAAGAGCATTTTCACCTAAAGCAGTAATATATATTAGTAATTTTGAAGGCGCATTCTGTTCGGATGGTGATCGGTTTTACGAATTTTGCCGATGCTACATCTAAGTTGTGTCGTACTGTACTCACTTCACAGAAAACGCTATAAAAGGTAGCATTTTACAGATTCAGTACAATGAGCAATGACAATCGAAGTATTAAAATTACCCATAACAGAACATCACGCCAGTAATCCTTGGAAGGGTCAGACACAGGGGTGTATCAATAGTACCTACAACCAAATTTCAGTTATGTTTAAAAGTCCCATGTAATAGGGGGCGAGCCTATGCCATCCACCGGGCACAAATCCAGACTCCGGGCTGCAACTGAGAAATTCCATATGGAATAACCCAATAACACATTGTCCGACCCGGGAATCGAACCCAGGACCTCATGCTCAGCAGTAGCGCTTACGACCATTGGACCAACGAGGCAGTAAAATAAATTGCACCGGATTTATAAGCTAAGAACATAGTGTTGTAATCGCTACATTATGCCTTCCCACACGAGGGAAAATGCCTCTTGAAATAACACCTCATTGATAGCCTATAGCGAAGATCATCTGCTGGCCGGATGGGGCTGAATACCAGTATTATATCTTACGTATGTAGCAAACATCCTCTAATGTTAAATTATCCTACACTATTAAATGAACTATAATTAATTTTGTATAAATATCCTATGTATGTTATTTATTATTAAACAAGCAATATTTGTGTGTGTAGGTACATATTTGTACTCACTCAACGGCTCTAACGATTTCGATGAAAATTGCAATAGGGGTTTACGGAGGCAAAAATTCGATCTAGATAGGTCTAATATCTGGGAAACTTCGTTTTCTCTATTTTTACAGCCTCGGGAATGTGATAGAACGTTAGTATAGGTACCTAGACGATATGTTTATCTATTTTCTCCCGAGCAGAGCTCGGTTGACCACTACCCTGATTGCGTAATACAACACAATCACAATCTGTTTCGATTTGAAACAGATTGCTAATCCATTGCTTCATAAGTTGGAAAAAAAATATGTGCTCTTCAACATAAATAACGCAATGAATGTTGTTGAACTGTCAAAATGAAACAAATTTGGCTTAATTGTTTACGAAAATAAGTTACGCAATTAAGGTGCTGGTACTAAAACATTATAACCATAAATGACAAATAGTTGTCTGAACCGAGTTTCTCCCTTGAAACTCACTGCAAACTTTAGTACTTGACGGTACATCTAGATGGCGCTGTAGGCACCTTCAACTAGACGCTCTGTTGAAAACATCACGCTTTTAGGCGTAGATACTAGTAAAAACTTTACCCTCCTTCTGGGACAGTCGGATAATTAACTATGGATCTAAAAAGTACCAGTAGGTACGAATAATGTCAATTTAAATCAATCTAATAGATTGATGCAGAGAAAAATAGACAAATAATAAGAAAACACGAATTCTCTCTTAAATGCTGGATAAATAATTAATAGAAAATTCCCCGCGAATAATCGGCGGACTCGGCGGAGTAAATGAAAACATCCTTTGTTTTATTTCTAAAATGTTTAGTAAAAACATCATCGTAACTAAAACATGTCTGTTTGTTTTGTAAAATACAATATATTGTATGTTTAAACAGAATTAACCTTTTACATTATTACTTTTGTACCTATATTTGTTACATTCTTACGCAGTAGCCAACTAAGTGTGATAACGTTTAACTGTCGATAATTTTAGAATTGATGATCGTCGTGACGTAATCTGATTGAGGAAATCGGTTACATTAATAGGTTTGGTAACAATAGTATACCTACCTTACCTACCTACGGCGAGAAAATTCACAATTCAGTTCGGAAATTTTCTAAAATTAGCTTTCCTATTTCACTGCCAAGTTCGAGGCTTCTGTTCTTTTTACAGCCTGCAATTCACGATGTTTTGAAAAAGTTTTGTTTTAGTAAGTCTATAATACTTCAAATTGCGTAGCATGATCCGCTGTTATATCGAAAATAATGCAGCATTGATTTTGTCACAAATATATTAAAGTTAAGAATTAAGGCTCGTGCAAACTGGCGCGATATCGCGGGCGCTACAGGCAGCGCGACCCTTGTAGCGCCCGCGATATCGCGCTGGTCTGCACAAGCCTTTAATGTTTGACGAAAACACAATTCCTTAAAATGTTCTATACAAAAGTATTCCAAAGTTACCTCCAAACCGAACAACAAACTGCTGATATTAAAAAAATACTTCAAATTAGATGAAACTTTGCATAATAACTGAACTGAATATATAGCAGATACTATGTTTTATTTTTATTTTGTTATTACAATTATTTTCACTGTAATCAGAAATTATCGGCGCCTTGGAGCCGCCAGCACCCCACTCGGTCTCGCTCTCACTCAGTCCGCGAGCAGTATGGTGCGAGAGATATAAAAAGTAAAAGAATTTGAGCTGAAGTAGGCTCATCTTCTCTACCTTCTTGGTTATCACCATGGTTGCCACCATGTATATGGGATATTCTCAAGTATATCTTTCAACGAAAAGACCGTGACTCAGTGAGATGATGTATGCTAGACTTAGTAAGAATCGATGCGATCTCTACTAATATAATAAAGCCAAAGAGTTTGTCCATCACGCTGAGACCCTTAGGAGCCGAAAAGTAAGAAAAAACCCTAAGCAAAAATGAAGTTATAGCGTGGACGGACGATACGATGCGATGCGGCGGAAAAGACGATTTATAAAAATGTGGCTTTAATTTTAGTATATTGGGTATCTTACAACTTGTATGCGAATGAAGTCGCGAGCAGAAGCTAGCTATTCATAATTCTGAATTAAATTCGTCATCGACTATCGATTGGGATCGGATTTCAAGAGCACGTTCTGCCCGATGTCGTCAGCTTTCCAAACATCATTTTAATGATCAATTTGTAGCCCACATCACTTGCTTGTTTGTCAAACTTCCTATAGGTCATGACGTCAATCAGCTGCCTTGATTATCAATACCTATGGAGAAAACTCGGAGGATAATGTCATGAATCAATTATAGCTAAAAGTCTAAGATTTCTTTAAATCCAATACTTCTTGCTGCTTGTCTTCTTGCCTCTTCTAAGTCAAAAGGTTGCCAAGAAAATTCATAACACGTTTAATGAACATGTACCAGACATGAATAATGCGTTCTTTTTTAAATTCGATCTCAAATATTCAGTAAAAAATATTATATTAAGAGCATAATTTATTATGCAAAGATAAACCTTCTATTAACTATGTAACAAAAAACGAAATTCGCCTATTTTTAACCTCCACGTAAACAGAGCGAGGGTTTTAAGTTTAACATGTGTATCTGTTTGTGGCATCGTAGCTCCCAAACGGCTAAACCTATTTTCTTTTTTTTTTGACGTAACAGTTTCTGTAAATTGCTTAGTTCATATTTATCCTGACTCTCAAGCGGAAACGTTAAATATCAAGTGCATTTATTTAAAAATTCGCGTACGTAAACAAAGATCTGAGGTTTTGAGTGTAAACATATAAACTGAAAGATGGATTGTACATAAGTACCGCATACCTGGAACGTTGCCGATTGATAGTTAGCGGGTTGAAAAGATTTAGGGGAAACGTGGTTAATTGGGTCAAGAAGTCAAGATCGCGTTGTTTGTGCGTAATCAGTGCGTAGTAACGTAAACAGTAGGAGGTTATTGCGTACAATAACGTTGTAAAATCGAGTGTTGGAAGCTTTTGATACTTGTTTTAGCAATTTATTGGTTACGTAATGTTCACCTTGTAAATACACGTCATTATACGAAAAGGTATTTTGTCCATGTGGCAGTTTAGTTTCAACCTGAGTGAATTTTCAATTTCCTGGGAATTTTTGCTAAAAATGGTAATTACAAGTTCTTTATTTTTTAATTATTTATGTATTACTAGCTTCCGCAAGCGGCTCGCCGCCCGCGTAATATCTTTATAAATTAAAGCCTATGTTACTCAGTGATAAAATGATAATATAGCATTCTACTGTTTAAATATATTTTTTTTAATCGGTCCAGTTGTTTACTCATCGCAAACATAAGTATAAATTTGTTATCTTTATTATATTGATGTACCAAGTTATATTTTCAGTTTGTACAACCTATGCAAGTTATTCGATTATTCCTACCTACTCTCTTACAATAAAAAACAACGTATTTATTGCAAAAATAAAAACCTTTTTTCTGACTAGTATTAGAAAGGTTAGGTTAGGTTAATGTACGACATTATTTATATACAAATTATACCTACAAATTTTGCAAATAATCGAAACTATATGAAAAATGTTTGCAACGTGCATACTTTTTTTGCACGTGCCGTGTGTGTAATGAATGGATTTCTAGAATATTGTTACGTCGTGCGTACGAGATCTTTCGAGAGGGCACGGATTGCAGTGTGTTTGCGCTAAAAACTTCGAGAAGCATTCCATTATTATTAGTTTGAAGTTAAGTAGGTAACTACTTATAAACAATATTAGAACTCGTCATTGTAATTTCGACCGTACGCCGAGGGCATAAAGTACCTATTTCTTTATTCGGTACAAGTAGGTTATTATTTTTTTATACCTACTACTTTTGTATTTCCTGGTAATGTTTATTTGTTGATGTTTTTCTGGAACCGTTCTACACATAGCCAGAATGTTCTTGAATATTGACGGTATAAAAGCAGAGCGCCGACACACGATGGAGTCAGTCTGATTTAGGCGATACAACGAAGCGAATCGAAGTGAACTAGAAGTGCGATATCTAAGTGAATAGTGATCAGTAGTGTATTTGTGATTAAGTTTTAAGTGTTTTGTGTTTAAATAAAGTTATTTAATTGTCTGATTGGTAGTAATTAATTTATCCCATACCCAGCTCGTAACAATTTGGTGTCAGAAGTGAGGGATAAATTATGCCAATCCTACCGAAGGACGACACGGACGGTATCCGTACCAGGAGTCAGCGACAGCAGGACATGGACCAAAGGCGGTTTGGACATTCTCCAACACAGACACCGGGTGGTGTCCAGCCTACGTCAGTGCCAGTCGCTGGCCCATCCGCAGTTCCTACAGCATCAATGGCGCCAGACTTGTCAGCTTTAATGGCGCTGCTACAGGAGCAGTCTCGCCGTCAAGAGGAGCAGGCTCGCCGTCAAGAGGAGCAGGCTCGCCGTCAAGAGGAGCAGGCTCGCCGTCAAGAGGAGCAGGCTCGCCGGTTGGAAGAGCAGTTGCAGCGAGATAAAGAGGAGCAAGTCCGCCGCCAAGAGGAGCAGGCTCGCCGGTTGGAGGAGCAGTTGCAGCGAGACAAAGTGGAGCAAGTCCGCTGCCAAGAGGAGCAGGTTCGCCGGTTGGAAGAGCAGTTGCAGCGAGACAAGGAGGAGCAGGTCCGCCGCCAAGACGAGCAGATGCTCCTCATAAAGGATCTTCATGCTACTTTTGGCAAAGACCTAAAGGTGATGAAGGATCAGGTACAGCAGCACGAGAATCGCCTCTCAGAAGCCGAAGTTCAGATCGCTGGGGTGAAGAAGGCTTTGGGGGAACTGAAGACTGGAGACGTGACTGTAGCTTCAGTAGTTGCTGCACCTTCAGCGCGGGGCTTTAAGGTGCCTCCATTCGATGGCACATCTTCGTGGTCGGCTTATAAAATTCAATTTGAGGCCGTTATGAAGGCGAATGGATGGTCAAAACCGCAAGCCATGACCGCGCTCACCTTGGGCCTCCGAGACCAGGCCCTAAACATTCTTGAGGCGCTCGGCAAGAATGTAACCTACGAGCAGCTGCTGGAGGCGTTAGAGTCCAGATACGGCGACGCGCACCTGGAGCACGTATTTCGTGCTAAGTTGAAGGATCGTGTACAACGTAGTGCCGAGAACCTACAGCAGTGGGCCCTCGAAGTTGAAAAGCTGGTTCGGAAAGCATACCAGTCTGCCCCTGCACTTATCGATGGGAATCTGGTACAAGCGTTCGTTGATGGAATACGCGACCTAGAAGTTAGAGCCGCTGTGAGACTTGGGCATCATGAGACGCTGAAAGACGCCTTGGCCCATGCCTTAGAAGTAGAGGCAGTGAGGCAGGACCACCGAACGCACCGCGTCAGGGAGGTTGTAGCAACACCTGTACGCGACCGGCCGCAAGGGTACAGTCCTAGGTGCTACACTTGCGGAGAAAGGGGTCATCTTCGGTCAAGCTGTCCTAAGCGCAGCACCCCGAGAGAAGATCAGCAGGGAAGGGTGGCTGAAGTGACTGCCCAGCCACAGCAGGGAAACGAGTAAATGCCAGGACTGGGGGGCGGGTGCTGGCTGATATTGAAAGAGCCCCGAGAATCTTGATCTCGCAAGCACATGATGGGAACAGCCTGACCATCAAAGGCGAAGTCAACGGAACACCATGCAAACTGACGTTGGATACTGGAGCTTCTCACACGGTCGTCAATTCTCACCTAGCAAGTCGGTTTCTTGGGAGAACTCACGGTAACGCAGACGCCTTGTCAAGAAGACCTTGTCCTGAAGACGGTAAGCACTGTGCCAGGCAAGAGACTAAGGAAGTAGTGCCCGTGAGGATGCTTAGAACAGATCTCAGCGATGAATGGAAGGAAACCCTACAGCAGGCTCAGCAAAATGACTCGGACATCAAACCGATCTTCGAGTGGGTCAAAGCTGGTGCTCCTAAACCTAAGTGGAGTGATGTGGCTGCGATGAGTTCCATCACGAAGAGTTATTGGGCGCAATGGAACAGCTTGGTGATCCAGGAGGGAGTCTTGTGCCGTAAATGGGAAAACGCTCGAGGGGACAGCTGTCATCTACAAATGGTTGTCCCTAAAGCTAAGGTACCGGATGTTCTACGGCTCTACCATGATGGATGTTCAGGAGGACATATGGGAGTAAAAAGGACTCTACTAAAAATTCGAGAACGCTTTTACTGGATCCACTGTCGAGATGATGTGGAGGACTGGTGTCGCAAATGTACCAGTTGTGCGGCCGTGAAAGGACCCCACACACGCAGCCGAGGTGCATTAAAAGTGTACAATGTTGGAGCCCCTTGGGAACGGATAGCACTAGACGTTGCGGGACCATTTCCAGAAAGTGAGAGCGGAAACAAGTACTTACTGGTGGTCATGGATTACTTCACAAAGTGGCCAGAAGTCTTCGCCATTCCTAACCAAGAAGCTACAACTGTCGCAGATAAATTAGTTCAGGAAGTTTTCTGTCGTTTTGGAGTACCCTTAGAAATACACAGCGATCAAGGAAGGAATTTTGAATCGCAAGTATTTCAGGAAACTTGTCGATTGATGGGTACCTACAAAACCAGAACCACCTCTTACCACCCACAATCTGATGGAATGGTGGAACGATTCAACCAAACGTTGGAGAGATATCTGGCAAAAGTCGTGGAAAGCAGGCAGAGGGATTGGGACAAGCACATACAGCCGTTTCTGCTGTCCTACCGCAGCGCAGTCCACGAAAGTACGACTGTGACGCCAGCCTTCGCGAACTTTGGAAGAGAATTACGGTTGCCTGCAGATTTAATCACTGGAGCTCCCCCTGATGCTCCACGTAGTGTAACAGATTACGCAAATGATTTGCGTAACAAGTTGAATGATGTTTATGAGCATATCCGACAATCCGGCCAACAGATGTCTGAGAAGATGAAGACCCGTTATGACCGCAAGGCAAACAGTAGGGGTTTCGACGAGGGTTCACTGGTGTGGTTACATAACCCAGTGCGGAGCAAGGGGAAGTCTCCGAAATTGCAAGCAAAATGGGATGGACCATACCGAGTCGTGACTAGGATCAACGATGTCACCTACCGAATACAGAAGGGTCTACGAGGTGCGCCTAAGATTGTTCATGTAGACCGATTGGCCCGATACTACGGGGCTAATGATGCTCGGGACGAGCATGTCTAAGGAGGGGGCAGTGTTACGTCGTGCGTACGAGATCTTTCGAGAGGGCACGGATTGCAGTGTGTTTGCGCTAAAAACTTCGAGAAGCATTCCATTATTATTAGTTTGAAGTTAAGTAGGTAACTACTTATAAACAATATTAGAACTCGTCATTGTAATTTCGACCGTACGCCGAGGGCATAAAGTACCTATTTCTTTATTCGGTACAAGTAGGTTATTATTTTTTTATACCTACTACTTTTGTATTTCCTGGTAATGTTTATTTGTTGATGTTTTTCTGGAACCGTTCTACACATAGCCAGAATGTTCTTGAATATTGACGGTATAAAAGCAGAGCGCCGACACACGATGGAGTCAGTCTGATTTAGGCGATACAACGAAGCGAATCGAAGTGAACTAGAAGTGCGATATCTAAGTGAATAGTGATCAGTAGTGTATTTGTGATTAAGTTTTAAGTGTTTTGTGTTTAAATAAAGTTATTTAATTGTCTGATTGGTAGTAATTAATTTATCCCATACCCAGCTCGTAACAATATTCCTAATAGTTGGAAATTCTTAATTATTCTTAAACGTGGGAAGTACCTTAGTAGGTGGAAAAGCAAATTGCTATTTTTATAACCAGCCTCGATTTGAAACACGGAAAAGTGCGCTCGACTACCTGGAGAGAAACAAAAGATCGCAGAGAGAGAACGCTCAGGTTCCACAGAAGAGTTGCGTTAAGGACGAAAATTAAGAATTCAATGGATATAATTGTCATAAAATGCTGCGTCACTGGGCAATTTATACGTAAGTGTCATAAACTCATAATAAATCTAGGGAAAGTGGTAACTGAAACATATCTACGAAATTATGATCGTTAACTCATTAATAATACCAGCGTATCTATTGTGCCACTGCAAGGCAATAGCCTCTTAAAGAGTAGGCGCGAGCATTGATCACCATTGTACACAGTTCCTCACGATTCTTTTCATAAAACAACGTCAGTAATGCGCAAGATAAACTCAGAAAGTCCTTTAAAAATTAGACACTATTAAATAGCTACTAGTGTCTAATATTGCTTATCTAGAGTTAAATCTAATTACGTGAAATGTGCATGTTCTAGTTGTCGAAGCAATAGTGCAAAGATTTGGGGTCAAACTCACGACCTGTCTCTTGCCTGCCGCCCTTAAACCAAATAATTCAAACAAATATGTTTTGAACATTTTAAAGCAGTCTTTATTTGTGTGGTCATTAACGTTCAAGTTTGTTTTTTAATTACAATTATAATCATTTAAAACATCAACATAGCTCTCCAATTTACTTCCCGATAATCAAATTTAAATTCCGTGAGGCTACATTGAAGGACTCTACATTGTTCACCTTAAGTAATGCTAAAGAGTTTAACATTTTCTCAACTTCAAATTCTCAATTCAGAAACTGTAACACAGTCTAAATCTACACACAGCTTTGCACTACAACTCTAATGTTTTTACATGAAGGTAAAATTAGAATGAAACTTAAAATACTCCAAGACATTCCCTTATTTAAATCGTTAAATCCATGAAAAATTAATAGAGTAACGAAGAAATGGGCAAGGGGTATGGAGTTTCCTCATTAATAGGTACCTACCTATATTAACGAAGGCGGGTCGTCTAATTGTCTTCACAATTAGTAAAACGGACCGCCTCCCAAGTTGAATAAAATTTGAAGGCTCGAGTAGGTAGGTATACAAAGGGTTGTATGGAAATCGTTCTGTACCTAATAAGGATTTCGTACAAGTTAACTCTCAATAAATATTGTATGCAATTAGTCATTAAAATTCTAAAAACATTGCATTTTATTTTTATTATTTGACCAGGCATGAGAATTGCCGATAGAAGTGAACACTTTAAACAATGGAATTGAATTGAATGAAATTTGAAGAAATTTGCGCAAATTTCTTAGAACACACGTCACGTTAGACTTGTGCAAGCGTAAATTTGCGCAAGTAAATCGTTACGTATGTGGCTTTCATAACATTAGCATGTCGGTGACGCGAACCCATGATATTTTCCTGTCCCAAACTGCGCTTAAAAAGAAAAATACCAGTGTATCCAACCCACGCATGGTCGCAAAAAATGTAATATCATGACATAAAAAACTACTTTGTACGTCTGTAAACATTGGTTTTAATAAACTCGCCCATCGTTTACATAACTTCAGTCAAAAATAGGATCTTGTAAATACTCGAATATTAAACTTCATACGTTTGTGACCGAGGGTCGAAGCAATAATAACTAAGCTTGACGAAGACTGTCATGATTATTCAGTTCTTTTCATACATTTAAAAAACTTTTCCAAATAAAAACTCTCTTCAAAAAAAACACTACTACGTGAATAATTACTTTAATTTCGGAAAACTGTGTCTTTTTATATGGGATTTATATGGGAGCATCACGCCAGCTTCCACTACTGTACAATGAAAAAAGAATTTTCAAAATCGGTGCATAATTGACGAAAAAAGCGATGGACACACATGACGAACATAGAACCTCCTCCTTTTTGGAAGTCGGTTAAGGGGTCGTGCACGAAATCGACTGCTTTTGATTAATTTTTTCCATTCGTTGTGAGAAAGGGAAACAGAATTTAAACAAAATTGTTTGTAATTTGTCTTGTAATAGCTGAAAGGGATTTTTCAAATAAATTAAAGTTTTGTGGAAAATCACTAAAATTCGCAACCAGTTTTCCAAAAATTGATGCGAGACTGACGTTTGATCGTTTCGTTAGAAGAAACTACTTAGGATTTAAAAAAAATATATCATCAACATCATTATATGGCCTACTTGTACATAGGGGAACCAGTTTTTTCGACTTCCATACAAAACATACCAAAAAAGAATTGAAATAACTTTTTTTTTAAACCCTGTCAGTGATTTTCCTATTGTTTAGCAAAACATATCAAGAAATTTAAAAATCACACATTAGACTTCAGCTATCCTTGAAATAAAATCAAAATTTTATTTTATGATTCGATTACTTAATGAAGAGTATTATCTTCATTAAGTAAATCAAAGGCGAAATAAACCATATTTTCGAGAGCGCAAAAGTGATGCAATTATTAACAGGTGCTGTGACTGACACGAATGGTTTAGCACCACGAAAACTTTTACACAAGCTTAATGTTTCAATTATTATAAGCTTTCTTACAATTAGATAAGTTATTGACGAAAAAGGGTATTTTTCGTGCACGGAGCCTTAAAAAGAAACAAATACGAAGCTAATCCATACTCCATACTATTATATACGAAAGTAACTCTGTTTGTCTATTAGGTACGATTTCGATGGTTGGCGAACAGGTGCCTGCAACCATCGAAACCGTGACCATGACCTGGGTTTTGACAAAGGATAATGTTTATCCAGGTAAGACGTTCCCGTGACATAATTGCCGACCTCCACACGGGCGAAGACAAGCGAGAGAAGGCAAGAAAAACAAGAGTTGCATTAAAAAACTAAACTAGTTAAACTAACGCTAGGACGCAGCTTCTCTCAAAGTACGTTATTTATCAGTTATCAAGTAAACCAAGGTTACTTTAGTCACAAACCACATTAGTTAATGTAGAGCTAACAAACGAGAGTTTACTATTAGCTGCGGTTTAAGTTATAAGCGATTAGATCAGCCAGTCAGTGCACGCATTTGTCAGTAATCGTGTAGCTCAACGCGGAATATAAGAAGCTCAACGACTCGTCGAACAATACCAATGATAGTACATTTGGGTAGGTCGTATGAAGTACTCAAACTGCCAGAGAATAGAGCAAAAAAACCCACATAATCCTCACATGCACGATAATTAAAAAAATAATAATATTTTTCACAAAGTATTTTTCATGAACCTATTATATAAATAAAAAAATAGATATGTGGGTCTTCTCCTCTGCCCACCATTAGGGGAACAAGGCGTGATGTTACGTTACTTATTTAATTGAATTGAGTTAGGCGTACTTTTCCAAGGCAATTTCAATTCTACACATGAGATATCTAGTTTTTTCTCTCCTTTCTATTAAGGGAAATTTAAACAATGAAACTAAACGCGATCAAAAATCTATACCGAGTTCAAGAGCTATCAGTGTCATTTTTGTTGTGAAATATTGACACTAACAGGTATTTTTTCGGTATCCGGTATTAATACTGGCTGTATTCAATTTAACCTTTAAAAATACCTGTATAAAATATAAATTTTGTAACCGAAAAAGTATCCGTATTGATCATACCGGTTTCGGTCCCACGAGTTTCACCATTAAAATTAAAACGCTATTCGCTTGTGTTCGCCAGAGGTGACATTGAACTTGGTTCACTCCGTGACGCGGGTCACATTAGCATATCTCTTAGCTAGTTAAATACCACAATTTGTCTGCAAATTCATATTAATATGGTACTAAAAACTACAAATTTAGTTGCTAGCTGGTTTTTAAATATTTTGGTACCTATGTACTTCCTATTCGTCTTGGTGCATTTCACATATTATTAAATAATTTTTCATTTATGTAAATCTAAGTTGTGAGAAGGACTGCATATTATATTCGACATAACTGTTATTGCAGCTGCAGATTTCTGAGTTACAAACTCATATTTTACCGTAATTTCCATTATAGAACATCAGAGCTTAGAAAAAAAACCGGTCAAGTGCGTGTAGGACCACGCACAATTAAGGGTTCTGTGATTGGGATGAATTTATCCCAAATAAAAACTTAACATTATAATTGAAAAACATGTTTCAACTGACAAATGTATGTTTTTACGCACAATATTGAGAGTATTACCATGTTATTTTATGGTTTTCCTGTAATCTATGGGTAAAGAACCATTATCTGTATTTGTTTCAAAATTTTAGGCTCAGTAGTTTCGGAGATAAGGAGAGAATAGTCAATTTTCATCTATTTTTTTTTAATATCTCTAAATATATTTTTAATAAAATTATTAAAAAAATAATGTTTTAGATTCTCGCAACAAGCCTTTTCATTTGATATGTCACACGATCTAGTTAGCAAAACTTTTTTTTAAGTTTCTTATTTACCCCCAAAAGTGACCCCCATATTCAAAATTCATTTATTTACATTACACGTCTGTATTTGGGTCACAGAAATACATACAATTTCAACTTAATCGGTCCATTAGATTCGGAGCAAATTGGCTGTGACAGACGGACCGTCAGACACACCAGTGATCCTATATAAGGGTTCCGTTTTTCCTTTTAAGGTACGGAATCCTAAAAACCTTCACCAACTATGCCAAACTGTGAAAAATCTTGCAAATCGTAATAAAATATCGAAAAATATTTTCCACAATATTTTTCTCCTTTAGCATTCAGTTTTAAAGTTTATTTTATGGGTAAAACAAACATTTCTTCGAGAAAAGTAAACGTTAACGTCAAAGTTAAAAGAAAAGTTACGTTTGGTTAGGAGTTGGTAACAGTGAGTAGCCGTGCATGACATATCCAACGGTGGGTAAGTAGCTCTGTATCGCCCGAATTTACTTTCGATTTCCTCGCAAAACTACTTACAGTGCAAATCTTTTTATGAAATAAATACTTAAAATAAATTATACTTTATTAAAGTCTAATATTAATATTCCCAGTAATATTTTAAAATAGCTTATTATAAAGGTCGAGAAGAGCGTTCAGAAAGAAATCTCATAAAATTAAAAGCGTCAATAATAATTTCTATTGTGTAACTCTAATATTAGATTTTATCAGGCTTTTAAATTGAAATCTAGAAAATAGATTGAAGTCTACTTATTGCTGTCGCATTGAAAAATAGAAAAAATACAAATGAAAATCACTCGTTAGCGCGAATTTCTGGATTCGAGCGTAGGATCAAGCAAGGTGGAATTTATCAATAGCAGCCCGGTGCCTGGATTTCTGACTTGTTAATGGAAATTAGCTTGGCACCTGTATGAAAGAATAAGAATAAGACCATGCCACGCCGGCTTCAAAGAAATTGGAACAGGAATAGGAGGATGACGACCTTGCCACCTCATCTTATCCATCCTTTTACTGCCTCCTGATATGAGAGAAGATGAAGTTCCAATCGATGTCTCAAACAATAACGCATTAGACTATTAGTAGACTTAGCAATACATTCCGCATTCGTAAGCAACACGTGCCGATGGCTCTAATTTTGTATGGGAATGCACGATGCACGTGGCTACTCCATTTAAACTAGCACATACGGGCCGTACTATTATTGTTAGTACTTAGTTGTGAACGGAAGCTTTCGATAGTACAGTCAGCGTCAAAAGTTCTTTATAATAAAATAAAATAATTTAAACGTTGTTCAATTTACGCGGTAAGTACACTTAAGGGCAAGAATAGGCGCTTACATAGTAAAATTGAAAAACGATTTTCTTCTAAAGTATTTATATTGAAATTTTGATACGTTGTGCAGATAAATATTAGCATCTTCGCAGACAGATAATCACTTTTGTAAATTGTATCTATGAAACCTCAACAATTGAACCGATACTTAACAAAACTCGCATCGCTCGATCACAAGAAGGGTTTACACTCAATTTGTACATCCTAATTCAATTGCAGACATTCAATACTTGTTGTTTATGATTCATCACAAGAAGGTTTTAGATTCAGTATCTATTTCTAAGTATAGCTTGTCCACTCTGAAATGACGGGCCCCACTACCGCATTTTACATACACGGCGCCGCGGCGTGTACGTAAACTGGGGTAGTGGAGTGCGTCCTTTCAGAGTGGACAAGCTATACATCCTAATTAAAACTATATACCTATCTGCAATAAAAAGACCGGCCAACGGGTCAAGCGCAAGTCCCAAACTCGTGCATTTAGGAATCCTAACCTCCCTTGAGTTTGGACTTTATAATTACTAGTCGTTTGGGAAAAAATCAAATGGCTACCTATCACGGTCCTAAAGATACAGATAGACAGCGGCGAATGGTCCCATTGACACCTTTCGGAAACTGAACCAAACCAATCTCCAAAAACAAGAAACTCTCGTTTCAAACATCGTAGCAATATAGAAAGGACGTCAATGTACGATAATTAACATCTCCAGGAGCTTTCAGACCCCCAATGACGTTCAGCAATTACGTATAACAGAGTACCTAAGTACAAAGTAGGAAGACGCCTGTTATGCTTGTTAGCAATATTGTGGATGACTGTACCCTTCGAAACGTAATTAGACAGTGACCATGGTAAAAGATACTACGAACCTGATGACATTCGATATTTGATTTTTACATCGATACTTGGAACCATAGATATTAAACTGATCTTTCTTTTGTTGCTTTTATTGTATTAGGTATTCTTTTTCAAATGCCAGAGTTTGAAAAAAGAATAATGATTGGTTACCTCCTTTTCAAAGGTGTTTTTGTTGCGTTAGGAGTCCTAAATAAATTAGCTTTCTGTGACTTAATATTATGTCCAAAATAGCTGTTTTTAAGCCTCGTGAGATACCAATCTAATCAAACCTATGACGAATGTACTACGAAAGAATTTCGAAACTCATCAAGTAGATATCATGAGTACTCATAATGTATGAAAGCACTCACAAATATTGTTCAATCAGGACAAATATCATAAATGAGGTGTTTAACCTATTGACCTCTACCGTCGATCTAAATATCCTATTTTAGGAAGTAGATAAACAAGACCTATGTTAGGAAGTAGTCAACCAAGGTAAAAAAATTGATGTAAATGACATGCTGACGAACGGCTGGAATGATATAGATAATGTTATTTCAGAATTTACCTATGATAAGCATAATTATGATATAATGCTCCCACTAATGGAACACAGGCCTACTCTCTGTGAGAGGGAGTGGGCCATAATCTACCACGCGGGTCTAGTACATGCGTTGGTGCATGTCACACATCTTCGTTATTTTTGTTCTAGGATATTCCGGTTTCCACGAGATTTCTTCTTTCCCCGTTTTGAAAGCAAAGCGGTGGTGAAATAAATTACACAAACTAAAGTGCCTGCCTGAGTTCGACCTACAACTCGTAAATCGCGCTCTCTGATTTACCTGATTATTTTTGAAACGATTACCGTTTTCTATTAAAGTTTAAAAAAAGCTACAGACGTTTCTCTCGTTTCGCTCCGTTCCATGATTAGTTTCAGTTTTCTTTGATGTCTTTATGTACCGTTATTTTTTGTGTAAAACATGAACAAGGAAGTTCTATAAGTCACAGACAAAAGAGATTTTATGTTATTAAACGCGACGTGTCATATTGTGGTATCATAAAGCTGTAGGTGGTTGTAGACCTACTCGTACGCACTTAAGTACCCTATAATATAATGTATCAGTGAGTTTTAAGTGACACTTAAATGCAGTCAAGTATATATATATACTTGTAGAGTGAGATATTTTCAAAAACATAAATTAACTGTTTATCTTATCAAGTGGAAGAAGTTCGAAAGTTCGAAGAAGCCGATTTCCATTGTATGGACATTGTGATGTGAAGGTCATGACAAGAAAAGTGTTAAGAAAAGATAATGGGAAAGAAAATATATGGTTTGCGTGTGAAAGATGATAATTACGGCTAGATACTAGAAATTAAGGAAACGAAAACTGGGAACAAATCCAGACCAAAAAAAAGGTATGGTTTTGTGCCCGGTAAATATTGTTACCATAAAATCAATATAGCTTTTGACTACACTACGTCTACCTAGCCACTGCTATAATGTACACCCGATTAAGTGAGTTACCCGTACTTTCAGTAGAGTTCCCGACCAAACCACAAATGTTTTGCATTTCAGTGTAACACCAACGGTATGGTTCGTCATTAATTTCGTTAATCAGCATTATTATAATCCCGAATATTGTTGATGGAAAATGTAGTGGAAAGTTATTAATATTATCTGTGTTATCTGGTGTTACGATAGGATGAAATGGAGCTGGAGCGGTCGTTTCCGATTTTCAGGCTTCAGGAATGTAATCACCATTACAGAATTTATCTCTAAAATGTTTTTTTTTTATTCCACTCTATCAAGAACAATCCTTCTAACAATTCTAGAACAAAGAGTAACAAATGAATGGTGTCATAGTTTGTGCTGCATAACATAGTGATATTTTCGGATCAACCCTAATTTTAAGAAATTGATACTTATTGAAACCCCACTAGGCTGAGACCCCTCCGTGCCTCGGAAAGCACGTTATCGTGTTACCCAGTAACTGGGTGGTGGTGGTCAGATAGGCAGTCGCTCAATGTAAAATACTGGCATTTAGCTGCATCCGGTTAGACCGGAAGCTGACCTCAATATATTTTTGGGAAAAGGCTAGACTTTAATACGTTTTATCTAAGTCTTTTTTTATTAATATGATAAAACAAAAAATACGTGTCTAATATTTTTTTATTATCTGACCGACGGACTAAATAGAATTTATTTTTTCATTTTGACCCAGGCATCATTCGTATTGATTTGGGTTCAATACTGCCGTAACAGCTGCAAATTAACAATCCGCTGTTAAGCACTAATTGAGGATCAAATAACTCGTAGGTAAGCTGTAAATCAACATCATCTATGTACGTATTTTGTCAGATCTAACTACTCATTGTTCTGACATCTTGTCATTTCGTCACGCTTGAATATGAGGTTATCAAACGCATTATTTGGTAAGTATTTTATAGAGATCGTTGATCTAGTAGGTCGTAAGCGCTGCTGAGCATGAGAGCTGGGTTCGATTCCCGGGTCGGGCAAAGTGTTATTGGGTTTTTTCCATTTGGAATTTCTCGCGCCGCAGATATGTACTTTGTACTACCCATGTGAACCCGTTCCGGGTAAAGCTAGTTTTATATAAATTTAATTTAAAACCAGCGACGTAGTCAACCTGATAACTGTATCAGAAACATTTAAAATCACCTCAGAAGATCTCAAACCTGTAAAACATTAAACGTATATTAAGTAAAATATAAAAGAATGCGAAAGTTTCGAGAAGTGAGTGGAGTTGATTCCCGCGGCTCGGCGAGGTGGCACGGGGAAGTTAAGCCCACTTAGCGAGCGACGGCGACCGCCGAGCGGTGACGCTCCTACCATAGGCATAACTCACTGACGCTGATAGATAATGAAACGTGAGACAGCATTTAAAAAATACTTTTATTAATTTGCAGAGGTGTACCTATAAATCAATCTGCCTAGCCTTTTTCCAACTATGTTGGGGTCGGCTTCCAGTCTAACCGGATGCAGCTGAATATCAGTATTTTACATAGAGCGACTGCCTATCTGACCTCCACAACCCAGTAACTAGGATATACGATATCCCTTGGTAAGGCTGGTTGTCAGACTATTGGGCTTCTGACGACCCGTAATGCCTGTCAAAGAGCCACGAATGACAGCCGGAACCAACGGCTTAACGTGCTTTCGCGCGAAAAGTCCAATAACACTTTGACCAACCTGTGAACAGTAGTACTTGCGACCACTAGACCGATGAGGCAGTTTTTCTTAATAACGTATGTTATGAAAATGAATTAACCAAAAACGAATACCAACCTACACAGCTACTAAGCTCTACTGACAGAAAAAATTACATTCGCATTTATAATAGGCTAGCTTCTGTCCGTGAGTCTATAATCTTCTTGAAGAATTGGGTTATCCAATGCAAAAAGGTTTTTTTTCACATCCGACTGGTAGTTCCAGAGATTACCCCTTACAAACAAATTTGACCTCTTTATAATTCGCATTTATCTATATATATAAAAATGAATCCCTATTTCCCTTGGTCACGGCATCACGCTAAAACAGCTGAACGGATTTGGATGAAATTTGGCGTATGGGTAAACCATGATCCGGAGAAGGACATAGGATACTTTTTATCCCGATATTCTCAAAGGGGACTAATGCGGGTGAAACCGCGGGGCGCAGCTAGTAATTAATAAAAGTATGGATTTGTCGTAAACCTCAATTTTTTACAAAAAAATCCAAAGCGGACTTGACAAAAAACAAAAATCTCGAGTATAATCTCACGCGAATGACGCCGAATCTTCAGTAGTAGCGTTCCCGTTTATTTGCTCTACAAACAGATTAGCCGACACAAAAGTGCTCATCGCAGACGGAGACCATTCATACAAACTAATACTATTAGAGCATTCGCTAATTGACCGACACCTGTCATTAGGACCGAAATTAGAACAAACACAAGGAATTCGTTTCTTGACCACGAATATCATTGTTAAGTATCAGATTTTTTGATGCGATATATATTATGTTTTTTTTTTCGGAAGTCTGACAGTCTCATAACTAATTAAGTAAGTAGTGTGTCTGTCTGTCTGTTTCTCCTGCTAAGAGTCGGGTAGCAACACATTAACGAATCAGAACAGATTACATATAGATATATTTTTTTTGTCTTAAAATAGAACTCGGCTTTTCACAGCCCGATAAAACTGGTAGGTATTACGTTTAGTCTCATAATTTTTATTAACACTAAGAGGAAATTTCAAAGTTATGAAGGTCGGAAGGTATCCTTTCAAGGTCGGAAGCCACTGAAATGATTCCTTTGCGTAAAAAGTTTATGTGGTATACTTGGAATCGGGTAGGGATCGAAATAGTGTTGCAACAACCAATACTCCTCAATATACTTCCAAGCAGCCGTATTTTTTTTCCGATATTCTTAGCCGCTAATTACTTACGAAGCGTCTCGTAAGTAAATGATAAAGTACAGGAAAAAAGTAATTAAATTTCCTGTAAATATCAACAGGAATTTCTCTGTGAGTTTGTATCAGATTGTAAGTTACAGCGTTTGTAACATGTAGAAGCGCTTTCCAGTATTAATATTCGAGGTATTTAATATTGCTAAGCGGACATAAGGCAGAGTCGAAGCTATGCTATAGATGTGACTGTCACAAGTAAAACTTACATTTCATGCACACATACCACCCATGTTATAGTAAAACTGCTCATATTAACTACGCTTAGTCATAATTTATAGAGAGATTTTGAATATACACGATGCAAAAGGAGTATGTAAGGATCGAATTACGAAGCATTCTATTGCTTCTACCCCATGGGTGAAAAAGTAAGTTTATGCCTTTAAAATAATTAACAAAGTCGCGGACAATAGCTAATCCTACTAATATTATAATGTATATATGGTTTGTATGTTTGGATGTGGTACTAAATCACGCAAAAACGGCTGAACGGATTTGGATGAAATTTGGTACATAGATATTTTATTATCTGGTTGTAGGGCTGTATTGTTGCAAGTAGAAATTTAATATATAAACGGCAACCTAATCATGAATGGTTCAATTAGATTGTCCCAGATACAAACATTTGTTGATAAGATAAACATTGATCTTGTTGATCCTGCTTTATCGTTGAATAACACACAAAATGTTGTGTACAATAAAAAAATACATTAGTTAGGTTTCACGGGCAGATTACACGTACCAATAAGTAGGTATAATCTACTCACTCAAACTGCCAGACCATTCAAACTTACAGAGAAACATTTTTAAAAATGTTCTTTCTTCGGTATTGTTTGTCAAGTCGTTGAGCTCATTTTAAGTTCTAAGTTGAGCTACACGATTACATACTGACAAATGCTTGCACTGACTGAACAGGTGAACTCAAATATATGTAAGTAGTTCTTTCCTCAAGACCATTTCAGGCAAAAATCTATATGGTCCTCACATGATCTGATCAAGATTATTTATAGACTTTGACCCTGAGTTTGTTTCGCCATGTCTTCCCAGGGGTTAGTCAGATAAGAAATGTCAACTCCATTTAACTTATTTTGAATTTTTGACACGACGTCAAAAAGTGATTCGAATAAAAAAAACATTTCATTTTATTTTTCATTCACTTCATCACAATAATAAAATGCATAATGCAAATGCGTAAATAAAAGTAACAAATATTGATGAATATTATGTCCCAAATAGACTAAAATACGAAAACAATAAATACGTTACAAAAAATGACTCCACATGCAATTACTTTAAAAGCAAACATATGCATTTTTATAACCAATGTGGTTTCTCATTCATTAGCAAATTTCAGAAAAACTCTCAATCTATACTTAATATAAAACTCCGTTTTTTGTTTACTAATCTCGGGACCTACCAGTCAGAATTGAAAAATTCTTTTTGCATTTAATAGCCCAATTCTTGTTGAAGGTTCTAACATCACGCTACGATCCTTAGGAGCCGAGCAAGAAGAAAAAACCCAGAAAGACCGATAAGCGAAAACGAAATTCCGGGGCACAGCTATAGGATATAATTTTATGTTAAACAAGAAATTTCACGCGGACGAACTCACGCGCATTTGGTAACAATAATATATATAAGCTACTAAAACCGATTTCGATCGAGTGTAATTAATGAATTCAGTATTCTGATATTCATAGCCCCAAAGTTGTCTCTAACGTACCATCTACGCGGTTTGCATGCGGCCTCTACCAAGCCTCTACGCGGGGTCTACGCAGGGTCTATTCTGTCTGCTTCTACGCTGTGACGAAGCAGACAGAATAAAAGGAACATTTTATTTGTCTAAGTTTGCACAGAATTCTACTATGAATCAGTTCTAGGAAAGGTGCGATGTTCTTATGTCTACTTAGTGTGTACCCAGATATAGCTTATGGATGCGACACTCGACAGTATTAGGTGACGTCACCCGAATCATAGTTATTGCAAATATAATAACTTTGTAATTTTTTATCTTACTGAAACATCAAAACATCACGTAACCACAATTATGTACATTCGTAGCACTCTGGCCTGTCCGCTATAATTCGTGCCTATCTTTTAAGAAAAATACACTTTAAATATTGAGCCAGATCAGGGGAATATCCAAATAATATAAGGCTCTAAATATTAGCATGAGGTATATTTTTACTAGAAAAATCGTAATTGTTTGAAGCTCCAAAAATTTTTTTTGAAACAAAAACCAGACCCTATCAAATCAAATCAAATTATTTTAAATCACATAAACCTACATGGGCACTTATGAAATGTCAGAATCTAGATGTTCCTATGGAGAAGAGACGGCAAAAAACGCCACAGTTACTCTTTTAAAAAGAATTGGCTTTTACAATATTTTCAAAGAACAGTGTAAATAGGTATGGGACGATAGTGTAGGCCTCTCAACAAGTACCGTACTTAAACAAAATAGAAAATGGTCAACAAATCCACAGCTCACAAGCCTATTTACATTGTATTGCGAAATTTTAAAACGTGATTTTCCCGAAATAGCGGATCTCACGTTTCTCAGCCCTACCTCGAAATTTACGCAGCATAACCTAAAGGACCCCATGGTCCCGAGATATCTAAACAGAAAATCAAACGAACGATATTAATTCGTAGACGCAATATTGAAATGCATCTGGTTCGTAATAAGTGATGAATGTATCAGAGATCATAAAAGATATTTGTTTTTCAATTTCTCTGCCGAACGATATCTAAATCAATGCAGTGCATGTTCTCATATCCTTATCGACGGATGTCTTACACAGTAATGAAATGTCCTAGAATACGCCCGGGACGTCGAGTGGGGTAGACAATCTAATATTATTCAATCACTAAGTATTTTATGCTTCTTTTCGAGTTTATTCTTCTTTAACAAATTGTAGAATCTTGTTGAATCTACGAGATTTACCGATGTATGAATAAATTATCGAATTTCCCTATCAGGTAGCCTGGTGGAAGTGTGGAACATAACAGAATTCAAAGTATATTACAAATAGAGGGACTTCCAAAAACCGAAATGTTTCGAAGGTTTTGATTCCACGAAAGAATCTACTTAGATCATTCTGATACATAAATTAGCGTCAAAACATAAGTCAAACAACATTACATTTTCTAGTAGCAAGTAATTAAACTGCAGAAATCATAGTATGATGCTGAGCATTTAATAAACGTGCATGCATATTCCACAGGAAAAATGAGGCAAAAGAAGTCCCTTTTCCCGTATTTCTTGTAGAAAATTATTCTGCAGAAGTAATAAATGAGCAAATGGAAATAAATACGTCAAAGAGCATAATATCTTTACTTATATTCTCTACTACTATTTTTCTTAACTTGTATTTGATCATTTAGTTTTACTTTATTAACTTCTGCTTACCGTAGTAAAATTTCAAAATGACTCAATTTCCCCACTTCAATGGGTTCGTTTATAACGATGTTTACGTTGTTACACTCGTACATGTAAGTATTTATTTACCGGAATGCTGTAGGTACATATTTCTCTCCCACTGGATTTCCTCCACCCAATTAATTTGCTCCATAGTTCTTGCATCTAGTATTTTTAGGGTTCCATACCTCAAAAGGAAAAACGGAACCCTTCTAGGACCACTCGTGTGTCTGTCTGTCTGTCCGTCTATCACAGCCAATTTGCTCCGAATCTAATGGACCGATTAAATTTATATTTGGTACGCATATCTATAACCTTAACACGGATGTGTATCGTAAATAAATGAATTTTGAATTTGGGCGTCACTTTTGGGGGGCAAACAAGAAAAAAAAAAAACAGTTTTGCAAACTATACCACGTGACATATCTCAAATGAAAGGACTTATTGCGAGGATCTCAAATATATTTTTTCCATAATTTTAAAATAAATTAATTTAAAGACATTTAAGAAAATAGATGAAAATTGACCATTCCCCCCTTATCTCCGAAACGACTGAAACTAAAATTTTGAAAAAAAAAAATCAGATAATGGTTCTTTACTCATAGATTACAGAAAAACCTATAACATGTCTATGGTCTTAAAATAACACGGTAAATCTCTCAATATTGTGCGTACAAATTTACATTTGCAGTTGGAATGTATGGGAGAATATGTTTTTAAACTACAATGTTAAGTTTGTATTTGGGATAAATTCATCTCAACTACGGAACCCTTCATTGTGCGTGGTCCGACACGCACTTGGCCGTTTTTTTATAACACTACAGCTGTTATCTGCTGTAGCGAACTATTCGTATTGTTAGAATATTCACGAGGTTCAGATCCATCCACGAGACGAATTTGTATAAAACAAAAGACGATTTTTGTTCGATTCCTGTCTCAAATACCAAAATGAATCGTGAATACTTCTATAGGTTTTTTTCCTGTGTATCTATATGAAAATCTACATAGTACGTATCTTATAAAAGATCGTTTACGTGTGTTAAAAAAAGGTGCTTCTATTCAATCCAAGATGATCCAAGAAATGCTTGTAGTCCTAAAAAATAACCGTTGTGATTAGTTGCATACGATATACCTATTAAGTTTGGCCTTTATAATTTTTAAAATCTATATATTTTACCTGTGTCGGTATTTGCCAATGCAAAAGCATAAATGTTCAGATGTTTAAACCTCGCCTAATTATTAGTTAATTTACTTGCTAAAGAATACTCTAGAAAAATAAGCAAATTGAACTTTTCAGTCGACAATAGACACAACAAAGTTTACCGATTCATGCTTCCACGAAATTATGACTTGAGAAGCTCTATTTCAAATTCAGTCATAGCATGTAAACCTTTGATGTAAACGTTGAGTTCTCTGGAAGACATTCTTTCATATTTCTTTGTTAATCATTTAATCATAAAACTCGTTTTTACTCGTGTCTATTGAACATTGAGCAAGTCATCATCATCGGATCCTCTAAAGTTGAATTCAAAGGCCTTAGTTGGATGGAAAATTCCTCTGTGACGTCAAAAACTAATTCAGAACATGTTCAGCAAAAGCACAGAACATTGCAAAATAGTTTTCATTTGCACTGTAAAACTATACGTCGGAGAAAGTTCAGGAAATTTCATACACATGAACAAAACAATGAAAATTAAAAATGAAGCTCTCAGATTCTATGAAATAATTTCCGACACACGAGTTTTTCTGTCGCCCTGTAACGATAGAAGAAAAACAACCTGTCTACGAAAAAACTCTGGAAAAAACTGCTTATTTTTGAAAACACCTGTAAAAGCGTGTTTTCCTACAATCGAAATGTGAAATGAATAGAATTGTTTGGGACTTCTGTTACGTATGCATTTTTCGCATGACATTACGCTTCGTCTGTATATCTATAGATACTTATACTGAGTATATCCCCGTGTTAGTTCCACTCGTGTGAGCTTATTGGTACAAAATCTTGTCGGAGCGAATAAAACAAAAACAAAAAAAAATGTCAACAATTTTTTATTCAAATTTTTTTAAGGTATGTAGTCGAATTATTGAAGTAGGCTGATATTTTAATAACTTTGCCTTTCTATAAAACGGCGACGTTAGCTAATATTGGCAATATCACTACGTACTCTTGACAAAACTGCATCGCATAATCAGCCTGCAATTTTCTCTCTACTGGGACACAGGCGTGGTGGATTTACTGATTACAGAGAGGACTCTGTAAGAAGGAGTGGGCTGTAATCAACTAAGCGCACCAATGCGAGAGTGGGTTGGTGGATGTCACATGTCTTCGAATTATTTTTGCTTTTAGGACGTGCCGACTAGAGTTCCAGTCTGGGAGGACCTACGACCCACAACTGGTAAGTTCGATGCAACAACTACTCTGCATTGACTGCATTATTTACTTCTATCGCGATTTTCCTTATACAGAAACTCACAAGAATGTTCCGCAGGATAGGATAAATCTTGGAGTCCAACTCATTTCCCGGATAATAAAAAAAGGAGGATTAAGTACTTGTTACTTCACTCACTTGCTTAACTGACCTATATCTGTAATCAGCTCAAAGACTTCCGCAAATAGATAAGTGTATCAAATATACACTGTTATCAATGTTGCTCCATTTTTACTTTATTATTTTTATGTTCTTTGCTATCTCTTTGGAAGAAGGGTGGCCGGTGGCATCCTGATGACTGACACCTTTGACCCGACTACGGCGTACAGTAACGGAACGTGCCCAAATCAAAGTGATAGCCGCGTGAACACTCGCATATTCACACGACACACACTATCAGTTAGAACAAGGGGACATACAGGATTACTCTAGCTTAACAAAATAATAAACTGCTAAAAAGCGTCGAAGTCAAAGATATTTCAAATTCTCATTCTCTCTCAAAGGAGACCTATGTAATTAAGTATAATACTGTTAGTACAGTCCACCGCATGTCAGTGGTAATACTTTGACCTTGAGCTGGCCTAACCAAAATACAGAGTTTCAATAGAACACAAGGCCAGCTTATGCTGGTTTTGTTACCACTGTCATGGCTACTGTAATTGAGAAACAAAATATTTCTGTGACTGACTGCATGTTGTTTTTCTAAGAATTCAGTCAATATATTTATGCATACCTAACATCGAGCCGTGCGTCAGGTACACTATACTCTGCATTTCAAGACAACTGTTGAAGTTTTTACGATATGTAACTACGCAGGTAGCACAAAAATACATTTTTTATACACTGAGAATTCATGTTTACTTTAGACTCCAAATATCTAAAATACTATATCTAAATAGGTATAAACAATGCTGCCTACAGATTTAGCACGTTGTCAGGGCTGGCTCTGTTAAAATAAATAGTTTGAAGCTGTGTCAACATTAGGCCTAGTCTTATTTATTTTATACTGAACAGATGTTTTCATGTGATTGGTATTAATTAGTGCGTGTGAATCAAAATAAAACTGTAATTTTATTGAAACGAATGCTTCTTTAAGCGCGTTGAGTAGGGGAAAATCTTTGGGGTTCGCGTCACTGACATGCTGATGGACAGTACGTATATCTGTAGCTTTGCATACTTTTAAGTTTCCACTTCTGTCGGCATTCCCCATGACTGCCAATTTTTTTTTTTCATTTTATTTAAATAAAGTTGCAGATTTTATAATAGTTACATAAATTTTATCTCAGAAATTAATATTGCGATTCAAATACAATTTATCTGACGATTGAATAATCAGCCCTAAATAATACATAAAATTGATTAAAAAAAATGCAAATACACTTTTTTTTAAAGAAAGCTTCAAAGGTATTCAAAATAATAATTGGATAGGATATTTTTATAATTTCACACTGTCAACATTTTATTCAGGATAAGATATTATTTTTTATTTTGTTTCTCTGTTTTTAGGGTTCCGTACCTCAAAAGGAAAAAAACGAAACCCTTATAGGATCACTCGTGTGTCCGTCTGTCTGTCCATCTGTCACAACCAATTTGCTCCGACAATGCAATTTGACCGATTAAGTTGAAATTTGGTACACGTATGTATTTCTGTGACCCAAACACGTACGTTTAACGTAAATAAATGAATTTTGAATATGGGGGTCACTTTTGGGGGCAAACAAGAAAATTAAAAAAAAAATGTTTTGCTGACTATACCGTGTGACATAGCAAATGAAAGGACTTATTGCGAGGATTTCAAATATTATTTTTTTCATAATTTTAAAATAAATATACACACATCAAAAGTGTCTAGGGATCAAGCATTTTTATGCGGATTTCTTGAGATTGAGATGTGGCTTTGTAATAAATTTATGATTATATAAATTTATATGGATCGTTTTTGGTGCATTTCATAATTTGAAACAGGAACTGTTAATCAAATTCGAGTAAAAGATGAAAATCAGCTGTCAATATTTTCCCTATAAAAACATACAACGCATTGAAGACATTATTAGTGCTACTGTTTCCCTACTACTGATTAAAACCAACGTTATTATGGAGCGGCGACGTCATTTAAGCAGGGAAGAAATGCTCAGAGCCGTGGGAATGATAGAAGCTGGTTCCCGGCAACGTACTGTGGCTTTAGCTCTGAATACAAGTCAGAGTGTTATCAGTCGACTTTGGACACGTTACCGAAGCACTGGTACCGTGGCTGAGCGCCATGGAGGACGGTATCGCTGCACCACACGGAGACAAGACCGATACATTCAAATCTTAACTCGAAGAGCTCCAACAATAACCGCCATGATGTTAGCCGTGAGGCTTCATCACTCTTCAGGGAACTTAATTAGCGACCAAACAGTCAGAAACCGCTTGCATGAAGTGAACCTTCATTACCGAAGACCGCTACGGGTACCACCTATAGCAATGCACAATCGTAGGATTCGATATCAATGGGCTCTTGAACACAGAAATTGGGCAGAAGAACAATGGCGTTTCGTGTGCTTTTCTGATGAGTCTCGTTTTGGTATGAGACCGGATACAAGACGTATACGACACTGGAGAACCCCTGGACGCCAACAGCGATTAAAATCCTGCCAGGAAGTCCATCCTTATAGTGGTGGAACCATCATGGTATGGGCGGGTATTTGGATCGGCGGAAGAACTGAGTTGATTTGGATCAGAGGCAACCTCAACGCTCAAATTTATGCTGAGACGATTGTATCTGACGTCATCGTTCCTCTACAAGTGCAAATCGGTCCCTTATTTCAGTTAATGCATGATAATGCACGACCGCACACCGCAAGAGTTGTAAGACAGACTCTCGCCGCAGCTAACATCAATGTCCTGCTCTGGCCTGCTCAGTCGCCAGACTTGAACCCGATTGAGCATGCATGGGATATGCTACAGAGAAGAGCTCTGCCGAATATGGAGGGTATCCAGTCGCAAGAAGACCTTTTTTTGTTGTTGCAACGAACATGGGCGGCCATTCCACAGCGTGATTTGGATGAACTCTTTTTGAGTATGCCAAACCGATGTTCTTGTGTTGTTAGTGTTCGCGGTAGAAACACGGATTATTAATTGTTTAAGTTACCCAATAAAATTTTAAAGAAAACTGTTATTTCAGTCTTTTTTTCGAACTTTAATGTTAGTGGTTCAAATGTCAAAAATCCCTTTATTAGGAAAATGGCAAATTTCTTTATTAATGCAAAGGTGACTTGGTTTATCGTTACTGTGACAAACGAAAACACTTTATTTGATGAATCCTTAAAGAAAATTTTAATTAATATCAATCAGGAGAAAAGTTATTGCAAAAATATATGTTGATCCCTAGACACTTTTGATGTGTGTAATTAAAGATATTTAAGAAAAAAGATGAAAATTGACCATTCCCCCTTATCTCCGAAACTACTGAGCCTAAAATTTTGAAAAAAATACAGAGTGTGGTTCTTTACCCATAAATTAGAGGAAAACCTATAAGAAGTCTAAAAATATAAAGTATAATATAAAGTCTTAAAATAACATGGTAAATCACTCAATATTGTGCGTACAAACTTTGCAGTTGAAATGTATGGGAGAACATGCTTTTCGACTACTATGATTTGGGATAAATTCATCCCAACTACGGAACCCTTCATTGTGTGTATTCCGACACGCACTTGGCCGGTTTTTATTTTATAGCATTGTGTTAACCCTAAGTGCATTCGTCTTAAATCGTCGATATAAATACCCTATAGAGTAGGTACGTTACGTATAATAGGTATGTACCTACTGTACGTGAATCATGATGTCATAAGTAATCTGTGGTCGCGATTAATTCTTGGAAACTGTAATTTAATAGCGATGTATTTGTGTCACATTGAGGAGAATGGCCGACTGTCAGACATATCAACCACTGGACTAACATAACGCGAAATGATACATAACATCACGACTGTAATCCCAGAAGGGTTAGGCACAGTTTTACCAATAGTACACCCACTTTTCGCCAGTTATGTTTAAGTCTCATGTAATAGGGGGCGAGCCTATTGCCATCAACTGGGCATACATCTAGACTCCGGGCTGCTACTGAGAAATTCCTGTTGGAAAAACTCAATAACAGTTTGCCCGAGTTTTTTTTATTGGGAAATTATCAAATAACTTCCCCCGCTCTGGGCGGAGCGGGAGGGCGTGCCAGCCTCTTACTGACTAAAACCCACCCGTATTCCTTCAATTGCCTGTATTGCCAGGTGCCACGGTAACCCTTTCAGATAAAACCGCCACCCCGGCAGGACTTTGCCCGACCTGGGAATCGAACCCAGGACCTCATAGTCAGCAGTAGCGCTTGCGACCAGTAGACCAACGAGATAGTCGCAAGTTGCTAGTTGCAAATTATATTAAACTACAACAAAAATATCCTAACCTACATGAAATTAGAAATACTGTTCTCACAAACGATAACTTGTATAAGTTCTGTTTTTTTTTTGTTTTAAAACTAGCTGCGCCCCGCGGTTTCACCCACATAAGCCTCGATCCCGTGGGATTAACGAGATTTAAAGTATCCTATGTTATAACCCAGGTCATGGTCAACTCTTGTGCCAAATTTCAAACAAATCCGTTCAGCCGTTTTAGCGTGAAAGAAGGCAGAAAGCAGTGATAGCGTAGTGGTGTGACCATCGGACTGCCAAGTCATAGATCTCGATTTCGAACCCAATGCCCAAGGCACGCACCTCTGACTTTTTAGATTCATGAGCGTATTGTATAATTATCATTTGCTTCAAAACCGGTGAAGAAAAACATTGTGAGGAAACCGGCATGCCTGAGTGATATTTATCAATGGCATGTAAAGCCAAGTCAGAGACCCATGGGTGGCTTTATAACTCTGATACCAGGTTAGTTACTAACCACCAGAAAATAAGAAGAAAAAGCGTGAAAGAAAAAAAAAACTAATATTTTCTCTTTATAATATTATTATTACTTATATACTATTTGTTCTATGTCTTACAAGCATGATAATGTCTATCTATCATGTTTCAAAACTAATAAGCATTATACCTTGACTAGTTTTGAATAGAATTACTTTTCAGCTTGTAATAAGTAGACATGATATTCACAACTATGATGTGTGAGTAGCGAACCTTCGCCAGTGCCTTAATAATTAATATTACCAATTTTAATAAGTATACTCACAATATCCACCAACCCGCACAGGGCCCGCGTGGTGGTTGTGCCGACATCTACATCGCCACATGCGAACTATGCATCAAAGACCTGATTTCACACAAAAATCCTGAAGTCACCTGCATCGCGCTAACAGAGTTTACCGCGCGCTCAGCATATATAGAACTTTCTGACATCAATCGTGGGGCAGTTGCCCACCAGACACAACACCTGTCTGGTTGGAGGATCCTTTCTTTTCTATGGAGGATTAGTGAACTTGACAACCAGTTCCTCATACCTCTAAATTAGGGCCCAATCTCTCTCACAGAAAGGAGGCCTGTGTCCCAACAGTGGGAACATTATAGGCTGATTACAATACTCACAATGTTTTAGAATTACAAATAAATAAAATTATTTCGTGGAGAACGAAACCACAAATATTTAAGTAGGTAGACATCAGGTAGGTAAACATCTTGTTGATAAATAGTTATTTATTATTATTATTTATGTATTATTTTAGGAACACGACGTATTCACCATAATTAAAAATAATTTAACCGCAAAATAACAAAGGATGCTCTTGTGGTTGTTATTTAAATTACGTAGGAACCGGCAAATACTGCTAGGCAACCGAGTAACAAGTTTAGTATGACAACCCCTTTTCGGTATTTATAAGATTTTGTTTAGCTTCACTGTGTTAAAGTCAAAGTTCTGATTTGTGATCGTTAGATTTGCCTTCACCGTACTTACATATGTCACGATAAAAGTGTCCACACTGAGAAGAGTGAGCTCACTCATTCCGTCTATTGCGTTTCCATGGCGCTTGCGGCATTGTGTGTATCAGGGGTGTCGAAACGAAACTGAAATGCGACCATCTTTCGACACGGTAGATCAAATCTAACGATTTAAATCTTTATTTAAAATAGAATAGTGTAAGCTACTTTGGACAACTTGTTACATTATAGGTTATAAAAAAGGCCAATCAGTAGTTTTAGAAACCCTAAGCTTACAAAAGGAAAAAAAATAGTTTGCAATATTTTTTATCACTGAAGTCATGGTCGAAGGGCCTCACATGAATGAACAATAAAATTGACAGAAAATATTGACATAGTCTACATTCCACACATCGACGGATGTAGTTAAAAGGAAACAAGCCTTTTAGACAAATATACAAGTAAATAAAACCTAGCGATTTTCCTACTTAATACTTAAATTGATTAATTCAGTAAGACATAATTTAAGTATTATATTTCACGTAAGTATAAATTACCTAAGGATATCATAATTATTTATCCATCTTAGGCCCGTTTGCACTATAAGACCGAAGCGATCGTCGCGCGAATATCATGTATGGCGTCGAACACTTTTAAACGCGGGGTAAATCACTGCACAGCACTCCCGCTTTAGATTAAAATAATGTTCCAATTTAAATTTATATTGAAACAATATTTTTGCTATCGACTATAATACAGTCCTAACTGACTTTGAGCCTTATAAGAAGGCTCAAAGTCACCCAAAGGGCAATGGAGAGGGCTATGCTTGGAGTTTTCCTACGTGATCGAATCAGAAATTAAAGAGATCCGCAGGAGAACCTGGGTAATCGAAACAGTTCGAAGAATTGCCAAACTTAAGTGGCAGTGGGCAGGGCACATTGCTCGCACAACAGATGGCCGATAGGGCCGAGAGTTTCTGGAGTGGCGACCATGTACTGGAAACCGTAGGAAGGCCTGTCACAAGGTGGACCGATGATCTTGTGAAAGCCGCAGGAATACGCTGGATGTAGGAAGTACAGAACCGGTCGAAGTGGCAGTGCTTGAGGGAGGCTTTTGTCCAGCAGTGAACGTCTTTCGTCTGAAATGATGATGTGTACATTGGTATTTGGTAGTTGGTACACGCACTGACAAATCCTATGTATTCTGTTTGCAGGGCAGAGATTGCCATTGACAACTAGCTTTATAGTATTTCCATTAAGAATATTTTAAGCTGTCTGTGCTGACACTTATGTTCTCACCAAGTCTCAGACAGTAGATAAAGGAAATTTTTCTAGACTTAATTTAACAATCTTGAATCATTTAATTTATAGAATTATTAAACATGATATTCGTCAGTCGTCATAATGCTAATGCGGCTCAGTTATTAGTCGTTATTACCAAGTATAACTGAACGTGGGTGATATCGTAAATATTTTGACCTACTAATTTCACATGCATCCTAGTATGCAAGATCCTCTCATCCTCTAAGAACAATTCACTAGGTCATTGTTGCCGTATAATTCTTCGTAAGTCATAAGATTCTTTCAAAAATCGAAGGTTCTAAAAGTGCAGCAGTGCTCCTTGGCTGTTAATACCGAAAGATTCTGATTTTTCTTTTTCGTCGTATCGGTAATTCAATTTATATATCCTTGTGGCGGCATTTATAACTCCACATGCAAGCTACGCATCAAATACCTGACGTCACACAAATCTTGCATCGCGCAAGCAGGGTTTACCGCGCGACGAGTATATATGACTTCGTAATCGTTAGGCAGTTGCCCACCAGAAACAACACCCGTCTGGTCGGAGGATCCTCCCTTTTCTATAGGGGTTGAGTGAACTTTACATCCTGTTCCTCATACCTCTGTCTCCTAAATAAGCTTCGACCAGAATTCTATTTACCAAACTATCTGAAAAGCTTATTTTTTTCAGTTGACTAAGTTGTCAAAAACTGATGTAGATTTTCCGTATTAATTGCCCTGATATTCTTTGAAAATCTAGTACAATACATGCACAGCCTTATTATTTCATTCGTATGCGTATTGACGATTTTAATTAAAAACCGCATAATATAAAGAACTGCAAATTGTTAATCAACTATTACTATGCTTTTCTGTACCGACAAGCCGAGCGCGCGATGGGATTTATGTACCGATAAGCCGTGCGCCCGATGAGATTTCCCATCGGCGAAAATTCGAACTTCCATACAAACTCTCATCCCCCACTTTGGGGGTTTTTTTGATGCTCCGTGATTCTTCCCCCCTTTACATACTTGTACATATTATTTTAAGACCCTTAGCTTTTAAATCATGTGAATACTATCTTACATGTTCATTAATAACATTAATAAAGATTTTTTAATTAATCGTTAATCAGAAATACCACAAACGGCCTATGTGTTGCTCTGTAACATTCATATCACTGTCTAAAAGAATAGTTCATGACACGATGCTGACATGCAGACGTATTCTAGACACAGATGGCTAAGATCAGCCTAATCCAAGCTAAAGGACAATCACTTGGTATAGTCATAGGGTTGCCTCACACTTTCCATATTCAGTACAATGCGACTAGGTAGCTTTCAAGGTAGCAATAGATTGGCTCTGCAAGCGTTCTTGACAGATTTGTGTAAAATGTTAGAAGACATACCTTTGACTTAGACTGCAGTAGTCCAAATCGTCTTTAAAGTTACAACATCCTTCAGAATAAGATAACAATTAAGGGGAACTTTTATAAATATTAATTACCTACACATTTTTTTTTTTGGCGAGATATGGGCGCACCTGCTACAGGGACACCTCTGCCCAACCCTTTGGGGAAACAAGGCGTGATGTTATGTATGTATGTATATTTTTTAAATCTTTTTAAACTTTTATTTTGATGATTTTTGTTATTCGTTACCTTACTGTCACGCAATCGATAGTCTGTGTAAATGCTTGAAATATTTATAATTTTTTTAGTTGTGTCCTGTTACAATTTTTCTAAAGAAATAAAATAAATTTCAAAATTAGTTTCCGGTTCCGGTTGGAAAATCCGAATAACACTTTGCCCGACCCGGGAATCGAACCCAGCTCTCATGGTCTCGACCACACAAGCCCATCAAATAAATGGTAAATAAAATGGTTCTTAATGTGGCCGTTTAGACCCGCTGGTCTTTATTTATAGTCAATATAAATAGGATAGTGGACTGTACAAAGACTGCACTGTCCACAGATGCCGGCTGCTTTTACCTAGGTAGGTTCGGCGAAACGAGTACTAAAGTGTCTTAACTTCGTCTAATTGTTCCGAACAACTGTCCCGGACTAAGCTAAATACAGATTCAGTCCATACCCAAATCGCTTTAGCATGCAATAGCGGTCATTGCACGTCTGCCTAACCTTTCTAGGACTAGAACCGTGATATTACGTTTTTTTTCCAAAAAAACAAAGTTTGTTTTTACAAAGTTGTTCCAGTAGTGTCCCCATTTTCCATAATATCTTGCTGACTCCATACAGCCATTATTTCATACCTGCGTTAAACACAATTTTAGAATGAACTGATGTAAAGTCAGGGAAATTAATAGTTTAACAAATGGACTACTTACTTATATTATATTGAAGTAGTGTGTCGATTCGATAAACAATAAAGGTACAATTCCGTACCCGACTGCAGGCAGCAGCAGCAGGCGACGTGTCGCCGCGACACTACTGGTTTCTACGTATTTCTATGAAATACCTTCCGTAGCTAGCGACACGGTATTAGAAATACTAGAAACCAGTAGTGTCGCGGCGATACGTCGCTTGCTGCTGCTGCCTGCAGTCGGCTACGGAACTGTACCTTTAATTTCCTTAGCCGTATTTAAGTATCTATGAACTGAATGTTGGAATGCTTTGCTGAGCAGTTGAACAGCAATTATGTATGATTATGAATTTTGAATCCGTTTGACTAATTATTTGAAATATTGAGCGTGTTTGACGGGCATTGAGACAGTTGAATATTAATAAATGAATAAAGAGCATCCTAGAATCTGTTTCATATGAACTGTTCTTGTCTAAAATGGCAATTATATGAGACTATTATGACATTTTGTGCGAATATTATAATATGTATTGACATTATGAAGCTACTGATGTGTTGTTCCGAGAAATATTTATAACCTTTTCACAATATGTAGGTATTGTGACATGTGGCATTTGATTACCTGTTTAGAAAGACTACAAATTCAAAAAATAATAAACTAAGTAAAAAAGAGAACAGTAGCACTCCGGGAGTGCCGACAGGAGTGAAAACTTGAAATAAAAAACGGGACGGCGGTATCAACGCGTTGATGTCTTTGACTCCACGCACCGTGGTAATCAACGCGTTGATGTCTTTTTAATCGTCAAAAGGTGGTGTCATCACGGTGTCGCGAAATCAATGGTTTATTTCCATCCCAAAAATGCCCAACGCGCCTAAAGAAGTTTTTATTTCAAAAACTTACTCAGTAAATAGTTTTAAAGTTAATTTTGCTAGATTTTGTGTACCTATACCTGTTAACAAACGCTTCTCGCCATCAAACTGGAAAGTTTGGCTAGTAACACTGTAGAAACAATAAATAATGTACCTATGTTTGAGAATAATCAAAAAAATATCTGAAAAAAAAATTTTCTCCGTATTTTCATCCGACCAAAGCTCGGTCGTCCAAAGTTTAGAACAAGGTAATGAATAATGACATGACAATAATTACATTAGAATAATGATCATGGCAGCATGGAATTATTAAGTACCTACTATCATGGCAGCATGGAATTAGTAAATACTTACTATCATGGCAGTATGGAATTAGTAAGTACTACTATAATGGCAGTATGGAATTAGTAAGTATCTACTATCATGGCAGCATGGAATAAATAGGTACTATACATTACTTAATATGAACTTTCCTATACTATTAAATGAGCATTCTCTATTTTCACCAGAGCAGAGCTCGATCGCCCAGGTACTGAAGCTAATGACTAACAATATTGTACCTTCTTTTAACTTCAAACATACCGTACCGATACTCGTTCCAAGGAACATTTATTTATAGGCAATTTGTAGGCACTGTATCTTATTCTAAGTAAATAAATTGTAAGTATTCTGTTTTTGAGAAATAAACCATAAAATTACACGGGCGAAAACGATCCTAAGGTGTGATTCTATAAGTACCTAAGTTTTCGCAAAGTTGGTTTATAAAAATAAATTACTTAGGTATAGATTCTGGAACTTATCAATAAACATTATTTCTGGCACATTTTTAGGAAACACTTATCAAGAGTGTTCTTTAAAAATATGCCAGAATGTGAATGTGTGTGAGTTATTACTCATTCCAAATAATAAACATAGGTTCGCCCAAAAATCGCAGTTTTCACATTCACACACGGCACAGTGTACTCACATTCGCTTTGATATGGGAATACATGTATCCCAAACTTAATTGTTGGTTACACACTACCAACAGTTTTGATATTTGCTTCCCTAATCGATAACAGAACTCTTCCAATTTTGTATATGCATCTAGACGTTCCGGTCCGCAAACTCCCAATTTCAAAGCACAACACCCATTGAATTGTGTATTAAGTGGATACAACGAAACAACATAAACTTCAGGCCGAGTACGCGAATATCATCGAAATATCGTTATTGAGCTGTGTAAAAATCGCTTTATTTCATACTATTCTCGTTTTTTGCACCTGAATGAAATACTGGCCAATAATAAAACGCTCTCATTTAAAAAAAAATACGCGTTTGTTATCAGATTTTATTGTTCTATTTCCAAAATCAGCATGTCAACTGTCAAAAAAACGAAACATACAGAGTGTTCTTTTTAAAAAGAGCGATTTATTAATACTCGCTAAGTAACAAACTTTAATAACAAATCTTTAACATGCATATTGCATAGCCGCCTCATTTTTTCGCAGACCTATAGTTGTGAGTGTTAATACACGTATGGCGTGTGGGAGCCGGCGCGTCTTCACCCTGAGGGTCCTTTGTCACCCTCCCTGCCGCCTCCCTCCAAACAATTGCTAAACATTCAACAGACTGCATATATCGCAACATGAATAACTAACGTTTCTTACTAAGCTTTGAGTATTATTTTTTTTCTATTGTTTTAATTGAGGGACGATGATGATTGTAATATTGTGATTGAAGTGTTTTGCAATACAGATGCTTGTATGTTAAGTGGGCATGATAAGCCATAGCTAGTTTTAGCTTAAGTTTTATAACAGGCTTACTAAGTAAAAGTAGTTTATAATGATGTACTTGTTTTAATTCATTTGAGAGGCAAAGAGGATTGCCAGTTTTTAGGCAACCACTTCCCAATAACTTAATTTCCATTATTTTCGTTAGAAATAACTTTATTTCATCTGAGAATTCACTTGTTAACCATGCTAAGTTAGTCTAAATTACTATATAAAGTCTAAACCTGTCTTCAAGACATCCCAAATATAAAACTAAGTTCGGATAAACATATCGGCTGATAATCTCAGATCAGCCGATCAAGCAAGTAATGATGACACAAACATCAATATTGTGAAATGTTCCCTGCGATAAGATTACATTACCGTTAATGGGACGAATAATAGACTGTGATTAATGATCTTTGAATCATTTCAGAACGGGGTACACATTTTTACGTGCGACTACATTATTTTATCGATTCTAAAAGTAGGAGGTGTTTTACTTTTTCTTTTGGGTGCTTCATAGAAAAAAAAAAGGTGTATCCAGTGCAAAACCTATACCTACATCCACAAAAAATAGGAATTGAAAAAAAAACAATAATAACTAACATAGGAAATAATGTCAAACAAAAAAAAAGCAACTGAGTTTGCACTTTTCCACGTCATAATTCAATGAGGCACTAGATTAAGTAGTTCTAATGCCATTAATAATAATTAATATAAAAGCTCCAAAACAAGATGCTAAACTAAAATATTTGTCAGATCATAACATCTGTTAGACGATGTCAGAACACAAGCGGTGACGTAGGGGGCTTCCCAGTAATTACGTATAAGTACAGGTGCTGTGAATCTAAATCCCCTGTGAGTGAAATCTTAATACTGCCTAGGGTTGACGATTTGACAAAGCGAAAATCACAACATGCTGTATGTCGACCGAGTATAACAACACGGTAGGTATATGCGAACCACTTAAGTAATAGATGTTGGAAAATTAATCATCGTGTTTATTCGAATTTATATTTTTAAAGTGTAACAAAGGATTAATGTTTCTTACTATGAAATGAATTAAGCGGGAACTGTATTTCAAACCAATCGTGACTAGAACTTAAAGAATTATCAAAACTTTGAAGACTCCTAAAAAATATTATCTTAGGCAGGAAAACCCTGTGTTTCCATCCCCTTTATCCTGTAACTAAGAATGTGTAGTCATAACATGTCTGTCTACTAACAAACATTGAGCTCTCCGCTCGCTAATTGCCGATCTCTCAAAACAAAATCTAGAGAAAATAATGTAAAGATAATTGAAACGGATGCCACTCAACCTGAGTACTAAATATTTGACTGAAGATCATTCTCCAGTCAAATATTGCATGGATATTCAAAACAAAGTAAACTTTTTAGATTTTCAGTGAAACGTTCGACAGAGATGCTTCAATCAAACCCATTCAAATAGATTCTAGCTAAAGTAAATACCACGAACTCCTCTCACTTTACAAACCGAAATCGACATGGAATTAAAAAATACAAAAATTCTTTGAAATATATCTGTAATCGTGGAATTGCTAACAGCTCAACTAATTCCACAACTTTAAAGTTCCCAACGCTGAGAGCTTGTGTTTGTGAACATGGCAGTGTGACAGATATCATTTAAATGTGATCATCATCTGTTTCAGTTTGGTATGGCTACGGAATATCAGTATGTCAAAATACAATTATGTAAACCTAACGTTTAAATACAACTATTACCTATCTAGATATCCACAGCCTTTACCCACCTATCTTGGGGTCGGCTTCCAGTCTTACCAGATGCAGCTGAATACCAGTATTGTACATGGAGTGACTGCCTATCTGAACACTACAACCTAGTTACTGGGTAACACGATACTTCTTGGGAAGATCTAGATAATTAAACTTTAAAGATAGAAAATCGTTTCTCAACTGACTAGCACCTTTGACCCATGAAACAAGAGTACTCAAAGTCTATCAGCTCTCGCTATCAGCCTTTATGCCCTGCTTACCCTTCAATTAGGAAGAAAGGACTTTACAGCAAAAACCAAAAACCTGACAGCACGCCGATGCCAACTAGACGATCTCCGAACTACACAGTAACACCAGCGTTTGCAAACACCGCAGCTTCATCGTTCAGCTATAAAAAATATTAAAGAAACGCCTACTAAACATTGGATATGAAGACTCGGAACAAGTCATTTTTAGGAAACACCATATATAACTGAAATGTACTGGGAACAAACACACACACACTCACACACAAAAACACATACCACACAACACAGCACACGTACACATGAGTCTGACACACACTAAATTACTCTACTCCAGAAAATAACACCCTAAAAGCCAAGATTTTTGTTGGACTAACTGTCTCGTTTGGGGAAGGCCTATGTCCAGCAGTGGACATTTTTCGGCTGAAATGATGATGATGATGAACTGTCTCGTTTGGGGCTCATTGGCAATATTAATTGTGTTAAACAGCTCTATGTAATAGTTAACTATAACAATATTATTATTCAACAAAAAATTAAAAAGGCTTTTTTTAAATATTTGTTTTAGTATTATTATATCTTTGATATTGCTCAGGCCCTAGGGTCCTGGACCTTTGGAAGGCGTACGAGGGGCCGAAGCCAACTCGCAGAGGCCCCTTAGACATTTTATTATTTTAAGTCTGTTAGTTTTTAAATCATGTAAATATGTGTGTGTAATTAATATTTTACAATAAAAAAAATCTTAATATGTTTAGCACCTTAAGGTTCCTTGTACTTGCACCTTACAAGTATTATTCTTCCAACTACGTTATTGCCAACATTTTAAATAAAAATGACAGGTCAAAAGTGACATGCGCCCGCTATGAATTTTAATTTTCGCTCATTGAATCTTGACCTGTGCATTTTATTGTATTACCTGGAGAATATGTATAGTTATGGAACAGGTATGAATAAATACCAAGAATTAAAAATGTAATGCTCATAAAAGATACTCTTGCGTCCAGAAGCAGGATTCGTTATCTCTGAAATGACGTTCTATTTAAATCGTTTGAAACATAATTAATTATAATAGTGAAATAACTGCACTAGTTTACAGACACTGGAAAACGGACTCAGTATATTGAAGTTGAAATAATACTCAACTATATAACAGTCATCATACTCATCATTAAAACGGATGTACTCATAGCGAGCAATATGAGTCTTCACCTTATTAAAACGCGGTCTTAGGGTTTTGAATCTTACGTAATAAACTTTGATAATGAGTGCCTATTTGCTGAACAACAATTTACTATAAACACGAATTGTTTACTTTGCTTCAATTTTTATATGTGGACGCGAAAATGTAGATTTATAATAAAGTGATTGTCTTGCTTTTGTTTAAGTACATTTTAATGAATTTAATATGATCTAATATGAAATATGGGTGGATTTTGGGCGCACCTAAGTCTAACCCTTCTGTAAAAACAGGCGTGATGCTTTGTATATGATGTTTCGTTTCTTTAATGAGAAGTCAGTTTCAGTTTGTTAATAACAATTATTTAGTGCAAGATTTCGATTGCAAGGCACTAGAAGCTTTGCAAAATACGACCAAAATTTAAAACTAGGGTACAACTTGGCGCCCTCTTTATCGCTGTGACAGTCTTTCCCCCTAGTTTCCTAATCAAATCACTTTACTGATAACGAAACATTCATGAAAGCAAATAAATTCGATAACGGCATTTTTTTTTTTTACTTTTAAGTTATCGCTTTATTCGTACTTACTATCTGTACTTATAGTAGAGAACTTTAAAGTATTTAAAGCTAGTTTTTAATTTGGTGTACATTTTCAGTAACAGGGCGTCTCCACCAATTAAAGGGATGTAAGAGACGCGACGCGTATTCAGTACATGATTCTAGACCTAACAGCGTTGTAACATTACGTTGGTAAAAAAAAAACAACTGTTTTAAACATTTTGACCGAATAGGTTTTTTTATAGCCCACGAATAATTTCTACAGTTTCGGGTCGATGTCGCTTACACCGTGTTTGAAAATCGAACGATTAAAGGTGGTTTCAACAACTCTTAAGAATTATTGGTGACATCTGTAGAGGGGTTGAATTTAATAGCTCATGAAATGTATGTAAGCAAGATGGGGATGTCGTCAGTCGAGTGGGCCTGGCAAAAAGCACCTACCTATTGCTCAGAGGGTTATTGTGTAAGGCCCCGCTATTCCTTTGAGTGTTACAGATAAAGTCATATTTTTCGGTTTCCGAAGAGAGGTATAATGACACTTTTAACGGCCATTATCTTTTAATCGGTCTTTGAATACAACCTCTTTGGGTTTTTGGTTTCTATCTTTAGAAACTAAGTCTTGGTAATATTTAGAACCTTCCGTGTACCTAATAATACTTTTTAGGCGCGTTGACCGAATTTTGGTAGGGGACGATTTTATGAGTTTGCGTTACCGACATGCTAATGGTAATTTATCTGTCTGTTGCTCGGAGTGCCGATACATGTGAATACCAGACTAAGGTTAATCATTTGAATTTACAAATTAAGATTATTATTTTTTTTCTATTTCGTTAGTTTTAACTTCTGTCGGCCTGTTTTTTTTAACTTTTTTTCAGGCAATACTAATTAAGATGCTAATGCTTGTTCTGCCAAACAAATTGTTTTGAATTTATCTATATTTCAGTACACAGTATTTTTTCTGTTCATAATTATATCGAAGCCACAAAATAATCCACATGAAATACGATGCTTTCCGACTTGGAAGGCACAAAAGCGTACTGAAAGATCCGCTAGATTAATATGTTGACTATAAGTTAATCCATTGGTAGTGCTATTATCGCATCGCGTCTCGTTAGCCAGAATATAATCCCTGCTCTGCTTAATGAAGTAACAGCTTCGATCAAAACACCTCTCCTCACATTTTTATTATGAACCATATTTCCTTTTCTTTAAATAAGATCGCCTATTCTTTCATTCTTTTTTCTTATATAGGGCCCTGTATATGTGTTCAAAAAGTATATTTTAGTCATTTAAAAGTCTAATAAATTTATTAAAATAAGCAAAACTTGGTCACAGCACTAAAAGGGGGGTGCGTCCACATACATAAATTCATACAGTAATGGTCGCTCCGTGTCTTCTGAATCAAGCCTTATCCGCGGATTGTGTTCCCATTGTTATTCATCGGCGGCTCCCAAGGATCTCTGGTCAACGAATTTTAACATTACAATAATATCACGTATACATTTCGCCGATCTTTGCAAGTATGATAAGAGGGAATATCACGATATTTTATTTGGAATAATAATCCGTAGTAAAATTTACTGTAACATTTAGCAGGCGTGTGAAAGTGCGACGTAAGCCGACGTTCGCACGGACGTAATAAAATCGCGGCGGAATTTTATCGCGCACTGGATTTTCAACTCTCGGAGTTAAGCCGAGCTTTGAGTATCCAACGCGCTGGGACGCTCTCTCGTTCCAGCGCGTTGAAAACACATACTGTTGGATTTTCAAACTCTCGGCGCTAAGCAATGCGTTGAAAATCAAGTGCACAAAAAAAATCGCCGCGATTTTATTACGCCTGTGCGAACGTGAGCTAAAAACTCCATCAGGAAAAAAAAACTGCCGCTTTTTGTGAAAAACAAAATTTCTTGGCAAGTTATTGAAACAATTTTTAAATTAACATTTTGTTTGACTGGGATGTGTGTTATTAAGTATAGCTTATAAGTGGGGTCCAAAAGCCACTGTTAGTCTAATTTTAGAGACCAACAGTGGCAGATTTGCTTCTAAACCCCACATATTATGTAGCCCCATCTACTCGAACAACGAGCGTACCGTCCGTACTACGAAAAGAAAAGGCAATAAAAAAATAATCATTTAAAAAGTGACAACCTCTCTTTTCAGATTATGGCTCTTCTGCTAGCGAAAATGAGCAAACATCCATCAAACACAATGATGGTCTAAACTTTATATTTTACCGATAAATACTACATTTGCATTTACGAAACCCCAAAAAGCTCAGTTTTGCGTAAGTCTGTGTGTGAAAGAATGAATACATTTAATGAATAGATTTTCTCATTGCAACTGACCTTAAGTAATATTGGTTAAAAACAAAACGTGTTCCGAAAAAACATGATCCGCGTATTAACGGGCCGTCGACGCGGAGTACGAGTATAAAGGCTCTTTCAAACAGGCGCGACACGCGACGCGACACAAAGAGACCGCACGTCGCGCGACGAGCGGTGTCTTTGAGTCGCGTCGCGTGTCGCGCCTGTTTGAAAGACCCTTAAAGCATTTTTCAAACGACCAGAGAACTGAACGTTTTTATTTTTATTTAATGCACGGTTTACCACTGCACACTTAAAAGGTTTTTTCAGTACAAGATTTTTGTAAATCAAAGTTTCTTCGAGTTTTTTAGATTAGGTCTAATAAATATGTTTATAACGAGAAATTATTAGCCGCACGGGTCGATTGAAGGTTAAGCTACGCTTGTCGCGGTCGGTTAGGGGATGGGTGACCATCCATTGCATATAGAGACCCCAGCTGTTATTCGTAGATCTTGGACAGTCGTTAACCCAAGTCTGACAACCAGTAACTGTGGCTGTGGACGTCAGATAGGCAGTCGTTCCTCGTAAAATACTGATTTTCAGCTGCACCCGGTTAGACTGGAAGCTGACCAACTTAGTTGGGAAAAGGCTAGGCAGATTGATAATAAGAAATTTAGTCTATTACCTATAAATGATGACTTATTAACAAGAATGGCAATAAAAGCTGTACTAAACTATCATAAGAATTTTCATACACAGCTCACTAAAATAACTTTCGTGATTATGACACACACACAAAAAATCTTTTACACTTTTTCTATAGCTTATTAGAAGCACAGTACCTGAGCGACCGAGCTCTGCTCTGGTGAAAATAGAGAATGCTCATTAAATATTATAGGAAAGTTCATACTAATCCATGTATAGTTATTAAGTACCTACTTATTCCATATTGCCATGATAGAGGTACTTACTAATTCCACGCTGCCATGATCATTATGCTAATGTCATTATTGTCATGTCATTATTCATTATCTTGTTCTAAACTTTGGGCGACCGAGCTCTGCTCGGGTGAAAATACGGAGAAAACAAATTTGTAGCTAGATCGATTTTTCACCCCCGTAAACCCCTATATTGCAACTTTCATCGAAATTGTTAGAGCCGATTTCGAGAACGTGTGATCTTTATACAAACAAATATATACACAAATATTGCTCGTTTAATAGTATAGGATACAGTTACAACGTTAAATAATTTTGCATCAGAGAAAAACCAGCTTTCCAGCCAAGTTAAAATAGAGAGCATTTTTAATAACGACCCTATTGCGATGAGGGCAGAAGATGATGATCAAATTGTAAATATCCTCTGCTATACCTTTATTTAAACTTAGAGTTTCAAATAAAATAAATCGTGAAGAACACGATCAAAAGAGCTTATAGCAAAAAATATTAATAATCGCAGTATCTACCTAAGTAATAATCAATGCCGTCTATAATCTCTACGTACTTCATCCGTCACTAAAATGGCTACATTTAATACTTATGTACATTTAATACTTATATACATTTAATACTTATGTACATTTAATACTTATGTTCCTTAAGATTTCGTATTTTCAAATTGACACATTAAGCCAATAATCAGCTATTGTTGCTTATATTATGTGCAGAAAATTAGCTCAGTTGCACTATGTATTGTTCTATTTAATTAACAGACACTGATTATGTACTAATTATTAAGACTTTGGATCCGGAGTGAATTCCTTTGTCATAGATATAAGCCTCCATTAATTGACACTAATAACACAATGACTGCATTAGGAATAATCGTAGTCAGTTTTTTAAACTTAAACCATAGTTAAACTTTTCTGGTTTTGAGTTATATCATAACTAGCTTCCGCCAGCGGGTCCGCCACTATCTTTATAAATTATAGCCTATTTTACTTAGTGATAATATGGCATTCTATTGGTAAAATATTGTTTATTTTTTTAATCGGTCCAGTAATTTTTGAGTTTATTCATTACAAACAAACATACAAAAATCTAATCTTTTATCTTTATAATATTAGTTTAGATTACATTACATTTCAACAGAGATCCATATCTATGTATTATTTCGTGAAGCAAAAACTTTGTACTTACCCCTTTTTACGAAAATGATGTGGACGGAGGAGTATGAAATTTAGTACTTACAGTTAAAGTTTATATGGAGAAGGAGTGCAGAAAGCTAATATTTTTAAATAATATGCATTATAAATAAATTAAATTAATTAAAAAAATATTACACACACTACCATGCGTTTGACACACAATGGTTAAAAATGGCCGAGTCAAATCTTCATAATTTTCAGCGCTGTGTACGTTTTCAGTCTCATGTTTCAGTAATATGGACTGTCGCCGAAAAAAACCGTTCGTTTTTTCAAACTGACTTTAACTTTTGCATTATGCATTATCGGATACGAGGAAAAAATATTCTAAAGTCATTATCAAAACAATTTTTTTTTTTTCTGGCTACTTATTAAAAGGCACTTTTTAACGTCAACATTTGTAAGAAAATACACATTTATAAAGTTAGTTATCATCATTTTAATCGTCAAAAAATTAACCAGGCGGCAGCGTTAATTTTAAACTCTATTTACTTATACATTCAAATTCTTGAGTATTGAAAAGAAGCCACGAATTTGTTTTACTTAAATACTTACGCTCTCCTAGGTTTAACAGACTGAGTAATTCGACTAAAGAATTAAATTAAATTCCTCCTACTGGCTATCATATCAGTTCTCGCAAGCAATCAAACGGCGGGATCAATCAATGTGCCGGTCATCACCGAATACACGCGCTAAGAGGGATTTCTTGTCCGCGCCGAGCTTTTCCGCCGCCCGTCATCTCTTCATATTGAGATTGATGTTAGTACCGAGCCGAGAGCCAGCCCGAACAGAATACTAAGAGGACAGAACGGCGGACCATTCTTCGCCAATTAGCCCCCGATCCAGCGGGGTTTGTCCCGCAGTCCCGCAACCCCGCAGCCCCGCAGCGGACCAAGACGAGCACCTCCCCGCATACTAAACTGACGTCATAATTTTTCATATAAGCCCTGCTCGATTAAAGTACGACACAAGTTTTGTTAAGTGTTCGAGTTCGGCGCCTAGCTTTTTTTTAGTGCTTTTCACCGGCGGTGCTTTTTGGCAGTTTTCGGGGTTTTGTTTTTTAATGGTTTTGAGGTTTTCAGTTAGGAATGTTGTGTTTTTGTATGTTTAATTGTTTATGTATCGTCTAATTACTATTTGCACTATTTACATTAATATCTACAGCGTAACTTATTTCATTATTTCTGAGTCTAATGAAATTAAGAGACTGAAATAACAAAAAAAAAAATTGTATCAAATATAAATCTAACCAAGGAAAAAATAATGGAAATGCTTCCGCGAAACACCATAAAACACTTACAACATTCCTGAAAAAGAAAAGAACAAAGAACCTATTGACATATTCGTTAAGGACGTGTAAAATTACCATAGCTTTCAAGTAAGGCGTTAACAAGCCGGCATGGCACCCGGCTCTTAATAGAGCACCAGTTAAATTAGTCATTAGAGTTATAATAAAACATGTGCGAGTTGCGACTTGTCGTAAACGGGTGTCGAATCTACATCACTTAGCGTAACAGCCTTACTCATCGGCCTAATCGAAATACTGCTATTCTAAATTACTGCCGGCGACAAAACATTCAGCCTTGTTTTGACGTTTATTCAAATTATATTATCTGTGGTGATGATTTAAGTTATGTCAGTTTCGGATGACTGTTTCGTGTGAGGTCGGCCTGATTTGGTATTGTTCTATTTGCTTGTAGGTATGATAAGATTCTTTTCGTTGTAGGAATCTAAAATAGTCATGCACTGTAAGTTTTGTACCTAATTAGATTTTAAATTATTTACTTATCTAAACATAGCAATAATTAGAGTCTATGAAGATCTGGCTAAGAAATCTTCTCTATTCAACAATTGATAAATCCTATACTATTAAACGAGCAATATTTGTATATATATTTGTTTGTAAATAGATTTGTACTCATGTTCTCGAAATCGGTTCGAACGATTTCAATGAAAGTTGCAATATAGGTCATATAGGTAATATAGGTATCGATTTTTGCTCCCGTATACCTACGGGAGCAAAAATCGAGCTAGGTCTCATATCTGGGAAAAAATGGTTTTCTCCGTATTTTCACCCGAGCAGAGCTCGGTCGCCCAAAGTTTAGAACAAGATAATTAATAATGACATGACAATATAGACAGACATTGCAGCATGGAATTAGTAAGTACCTACTATCATAGCAGCATGTAATAAGTACGTACTATATATGGATTATTATGAAATTTCCTACACTATTAAATGAGCATTCTCTATTTTTATGAGAGCAGAGCTCGGTCGCCCAGGTCCTAACTGACCTTTAAATCACGATTTTTATTTTCATTTTATATATACTTACGATAAAAATATTTTGCGATAGAAAGTCGTTTTTTCAACAGAAAGTAGAAAAAAGTGAGAATATTTTTATTATTCGTACCTATTTGGAAAATACGTCTCGATTCTTATCGATTCTTTAAATAATAAGCAAAATTCTCTTCATATATACATCTCAATACCGTTATTTTTTTTAATAATTATGTAATTTCGTATCATTTTTCACATAGGCATAATTCACTTACTTTACTTTTTAAACTGTTGCGCCAGTGGGTATGTATGTATGTAATGTATGTAAGTGTAGGGCCAGTTAAAACAATTTAGAAACGAAGGGTGGACTGTGTGACATTATGACATGGCTAGTAGTGCCCTGGCAACATACAGGCAACTGAAGGAACACGAGTGGGTTTTAGTCAGTAAGATTCTGACAGAGGCTCCCCGCTCCGCCCAGAGTGGGAGTAGTTATTTGATAAGTTCACACCCAAAAAAAAAAAACGGGTTGTGACTATTGAGATGACGACTATGACGACTAGTAGGGTAATATGGGAGAAGAAAACGCTGCTGTACCGACACCAAATAAATTGGGATAAAGGCAAGCGAATGATAATAGAAATATTTCAGTACACAATCATCATCGTCATCAAAATTGGCAGCCCTATTTATCCTATTTATCCCTCTGCTGAGTATCGGCCTCCTCCCTTATGTCTGAGCTGAATGGTGCTAATCCATGCGTCATGTTCGTGAACGGGCGCTGTTAGTAGGGACTGGTCGTCTTCTAGCTGCCATGGCTTATTTTAAATTGATTTTTGAATTGTTTTATTTTTTTATTACGGACGCTTTTATCGTTCTGCATCGTTCTCACATTTATAACTTTAACATGAATGATGTAACCAATATTTTGTAATCATATTGTGATTTAAAAGAGTGTCCATGGAGTTTCTTGACCGTTCTTCTCCATAGGTACCTACTACGCTTTGGAATGGGCAACTAGCTTCATCTTTCTGACTGACCGACCCCTTGACAATTCAAAAGTGCCTGTAATTGGTTTATTTGAAATAAATGCTTTGAGTTTGAGTTTGAGTTTGTCTGTGCGAGTCTCGTCTCTCTCGGTACGCCGTAGGGTTCACATATCTAAATATATCGCATCTAGCATACTGGGGCAATCAGAATTCTATTCAAATTGTATCGGCTATCGTGCTCTCTTAAGCGTCGAGTACCGAGAGTAACAATTTAAACGAAGGGCTTGATAGATATAATATTATGCTCATTATCAACAACAAAAAAATAAGACCCAAAGAAAAATGGAGAAAAGGAGATGCTGGTGAAGTTGTCGTAAGAGATTACCTTAGAAATAAGCGTATCTTTTGTATGTACAGTCAAGGGTTAAAGCTAATTTTACTTGCACCTTATTATTTTTCCGACTCCGTACTTACGGGAACCTTTTGAATAATAATGACAGTTCGGAAAGGTGACATTTGCCCGCTATGTGTGGAAAGAATTTGTTAGAAAATTGCTTAACATTTTCGCTGCCTCACTATACCTACCTGCTTTACTTGTCTGTTTTATCGACGTATCTAATTTGTCAATCTTAATTGAATTGTTATGGCAAACTAGCTTTAAACTATGCTTGGTAGGTCATAGTTTTTAACATGCCCATAGAACGAGAAATAGTACATATCCCATTCGATATGTTCCTTGTTTTACCAGTCGGCTTGTATAAATCCTGGCATGCTCCATGCTTCAGTATAATCCCCATGAAACAATGTGCTAAGTCCGTTATATTGAACGCAAAAAGGTCGTTGCTAGCGGTAATATTAAGTAAAATGATAGCAGGTACCAAAGTTGGGGGTATTACAGCATTCTGTAGTATTTGCAACTCTAGAGAAATCTCAATCCTAAACTATTAAATGAGCAATATTTGCATATAATATATAGATATATGTATTTGTAAATACTTACTCGAAAACGGTTTTAACGATTTCGATCAAAATTGCAATATAGGGGTTTACGGGGACGAAAAATCAATCTAGCTAGGTCTCATATATTCGTTTAAAAATTTGTTTTCTCTATTTTCCCAGCCTCGGGACTGTGATACAACTTTGGTATACTTGGACGATATGTTTATCGATTTTCACCCGAGCAGAGGTCTGTCGACCAGGTATTGACGTGTGTTAAAAGAGTGTGAAAAACTATTTTCAAAAATTGTCGCTTACTTTTATATATTTATTCAAAATCTGATAATGTCTGTAATCATCATAAACCTTTGCGCTTTTGAAATCTACATGCAGATAGTTTACGTCATAGAACAATTTTACATAAAGGCGTTATAATAAGTTTCATTAAGTTTGGGCATGGTTGCGCTCTAAATGAGAATCGCCGACATACAAATCACATTACAACGCTTAGTTACGTCTGTTACATGTGTTTGAGGACGCCATAACTGACCACGGCCTATTATATTTCACGATATCATCCAAGTATTGTGATTAGTAGCATATACTACATAATATGTAGGTATATCTGACATCTAGGTAAATATAGGTTATACTTGACATCATGATGCACTCGCTTCCATATTGGTAAAAGACACAACTACACAAGAGTGTTGTAATTTAAGGGCTGATTTTCGAATTCCCATTGGAAAACGAATGGCGAAAACGTCAGGGTAGCCCACGAAATTCAAATTTTCTTACGTTTTTTTGCAATTTGCCGTTCAGTATCAGGTTGTATGTTTTTCTGAATATGATTCGCGGCCATATCAAATACTTATTTATAGACGTATAATCATAAAAATAATCAATACAACTCTCTAAGTTCATATAACCCTATGGAATTACTGTTTCATGAAATTTCAGGATTATTCTAATTTAAGGAGTTGTATTGCTAATTCCGATGATTATAATTCTCTAAAGCCAGGTTTTTTTACGGTCGCGAATCATATTTCAAGCTACATACAACCTGACACTGACATGCAAATTGCAAAAAAACGTAGGAAAATTTTAATTTTGCGGGCTACCTTAGCGCATTCCCTTTAACCGTTAACAGTCAGTAATACATTAAGAATCCATGCTTGAAATATTATGAACTAATATTATAAATGCGAAAGTGAGTTTGTTTGTTTGTTACGCTTTCACGCTAAAATGGCTGAACGGATTTGAATGAAATTTGAGACAGGTAGACCATAACCCGGAGAAGGACATAAGCTACTTTTTATCTAGGATAAAAAGTTTTCGTCTGCGATCCCTAGATCGCAGACGAAAACGCGGGCGAATGTGACAGTAATTCTGTTTGTCTGTCTGTCACCTTTTCACACCTAAACCACTGAACCGATCGTTATGAAATTTGACAGATTGGTAAACTGGGACCAGGAGAAGGTCATTGGCTACTTTTCCTACAACAACAATAGCTAATCGTACATAAAACTACGTGCACACTACAGTAGTAAACTATTGAATTCTGATGCAATAATTTCGATTCTGCTCAATGACTGTGTAATGTTAGACTATTTTCTTAAGTCATAAGCGACAATGACTCGACTGCACGTCAGCTTCGGCCATAAAAGTGTTTAAATTATTTAGGGGGCCTTTTAAATTGATGAATATGATTTGTGACCATTTATAAATTAGTTCAATAGGCGAGCCGAGAATAAATATGTCGCCGATTGACGGGCGTCCGTCTCAAGTGACAAAAATGTTAATAATAGATAGAGGCAAATTTTCACAGATATTTTGTAATATAAACTGGTTATATCGGGCAAAAAATGTCGAGTGGCGATTGAGGAATAAAATACTATTATATCAAACGGCACTATTTTTCGGAAACGCCCTATAAACCTTCTAGTTTTGGTTTCACGGATAGTGACATGTCAAAACATTGAGATTTCTGTACTATTTATATGTTCAACATTAATATAAAATACCTACGTAGAAACCTACCGGAATAAAAGCTCCAAATGATGGTGAACACGGCTTCAAAATCCATTGAGTAGTTAAAAATAACTTAGTGGTCACACAGACAGACACAAAAAGAGACTTTGTTTTATACTATGTAACATACATAAAGGAGCTTTTAGTTTAATAATCAAGCATTTAATAAGAGAACGCAGTATTCTACCTATTTGATGATAAATAAAAGAATAATTGAAACAACGCTCCCCTGTTTCAACCCGCCCTCGCGTATACATTGCTCCATCGTATTACTCACCGTTGAATTAGCCAGCCATTTGACCATCACTGACATGTTTGCCATCGCCTTTTAAAAAGCGAATCTCATCAAATGGATCCTTAGTAATTGAACTGACGAAATATGTTTTTTAGATTAACGACGTCCAGAACTAAATTGACAATGATGCATGTGTCGTGCAACTTGACCAATTTAAGCTTTTATAGAATATTAAATTGGTTAAGTTATAAAAATTTTAGCTGCGCCCCACGGTTTTACACGTATAAGTCTCGCTCCCGTGAGAATATCGGGATGAAAAGTATCCTATAATTTCAGCCCAGGTCATGGTCTACCCATGTGCCAAATTTCATCCAAATCCGTTCAGCCGTTTTAGCGTGACAGCGTAACAAATAAACATACAAACTCACTTTCACATTTATAATATTATTATTTTGTAATACATCAAAATAAAAATATATTTAGATCTTTCCTGATAGTTACTGCTCTCACTGGATCCGTCAAATATGTCTCGCCGGCTGACAGGCAATGCTGAAATAGCTGTATTATATCGTTGAATTTACCTGCAACAAAGATAATTCAAACCGTCAAAAGGGATGAAGTGGTTTAATATGTAACTATCTGCTATATTCGTTCCCTATTCCGCCCGATGAAGTAATGGAACAATTCGACTGTTATCACTGCTGACACTGGTACGTTGTGTTCATTTTCATCTCAGTCTCATTTCCTACGAAATGTCTGGCAAAAGCTTTTTGCGTTTTCTGACTTTTATAGTACTCAAAACTCAGTTGGTCTCATAGAGTTTTTTGATCCTAATAAGAAACAGAATCGTTTGGCATCAAAAAAATGTTTGTGAAAATTGGCCATTTTCTTACTGACTGCATTTTTTTTTTTTCAAAATAGGGAATATAAATTTTGAACAAAATCTATCCGGTAGTATTAGCGTGATGCTGTAAAATTCAAACGAACAGACAAACAGGCAATAATTCTATAAACTATATTTTCGGCATTAGAATCGTTCCCAAACCTAAAAACCCGAACCCAAATGGCTTTGCTACGATTTTATTATATTTATGATACATATTCAAATTTTTATGATGTTACCTTAAAAACTTTTATTCATTTCGATTATTGAAATAAAACTGCTGAAATGAATGAATACTAAATATTATGATACTAAAGCAACGAGTACAAATTAATAAACTACTAAGGAGGCAAAATTTGCGAAAATCAGCTAAACAGTGAAAAACTACAAACTAGTCTACTATCTACAACTATCCAACACGTGTAGCATCACTACAATAGAAACGGGTTTTGTCGACGGAAGAATAGACAAAATGACAGATTGTGATTGTGAATCTGTTATTTGTTCTATTCTTCCGTCGACAAAACTCGTATCTATTGTGGTCATGCTATGCGTGTAGGTAGTTTGGGTATGAAACTTTAATGTATATAGGTACTGTTATTTTTTTTCAGAAAATTTCTGACTCTTTTCCACACAATTCCCTTACTTCGGAGTCGGGCCTCCAAATTTCTAATAATTAGGTAGTCAATAAAAATGTCACGTCATAAATAGTCTAAAAATGCTTTTGGCAAATACCGTTTCATTTATATATGTGATACAATAATTATCACCAGTAATAGGAGATACATTTGGCGAATGCATCAAGCAGAAATGCAAAATGGAGGAACAGACACCACACACAGCGGAGACATAATCCCCGTATTAATGAGATTTCGTCACCATCCAGGTTTATTTATTTATATTTATATATATAATAAAACAACTAATAATAGAACTAGAAAACCAGCTCTTTAACACATTCGACTACACCCATTTTCCATAGAGCTCATACGCCATGCCGCTATACACATTGCAAGTTGACTCCAGGAGGGTCACCAGCATTACGTTTGCGTTAAACTTAAAACCCTCGAGGAGTGTCACCGGCATTAGGTTTGATATCTTGTTAAAATATACAACAAATTTTATTTTCACTAAGAAAAACCTACATTTAAAATGAGCTCTCTGCGAGGGCTCCCGGCATCCCATTTATGTCTGGATTAAACCCTCCAGGAACTGTTAACACGATCAGTGAAGGGAGCCCCCTTCACTGATCGTGTTAACAGTACCTAGTAACTGTACATTTTATTTATATCTTTTTAAGGGTCTCTTTCTGTCTGACTCTGTGTCCGTTCATTGCAGTAATCCGTTTTTGTTATCTCTATGTGCCAATACAGGGTGCAAAACTACGCATTCTATACATCAAACTAAATAACATTTCATACAATGATGAGAAAAATCGCTTTTTACCTACCAACGGTAACGCACAATGTAACGCGCGCAAAAGATTGTGCTTATGTTACAGGGGTCGTGAGGATAAATAAGTATTTATTAAAATTAAGTTTAAAAAAAATCACGTTAAGCATGTTAAGCCCATCCTGCCTGCGCCTGATCCCTCACCGGTAGTGTCAGAATTTGACAGTTAAGGGACACAGAGTGCACTTGTTTTGTGCATGTGCATTATAATATCTCCTGCATACCCTAGCTTATTTCCATTGAGATTGGCCACTAAGAATGAAAAAATTGGAAGTGTGACTTTCAATATCTTCGTAACAGAAGAATGGTACAATACCTATTAAAAAAATTATCACAATGACGGGAAGAACAAGTGAATCTCGGCATCGTTAAGCGTCTTTTTACACCCGTTATGTGATTACTTCAACAGAAAAGTATCGTGTCTCGCGCAGACGCGACTCGCTTGGCGGCGCCGGCGCACCCGACGACAAAACCCGGCCCTCGAACTTAAGAACGATTTGCATGTCTGATGACGTACGCCTGTGTCCACAACGACGACCTATTTTTTTTTGTATTATAATTAATTGAGAATTTTAGGAATTGATTTTGTTGGTCCTTTTTTCCGCTACCGGTGTTATGAGACGGAGGTAGGACTACTTATTTTATTTTAAAAACCTGTTTATTATTACAGCTTTTAATCAGTAGTAGTTTAGTTTTTTTTTTTTTTTTTAATGTAGATGCTGTTAAATACATTCCTCATTATAAATACCTAATTCAAATGCGGTTCTAGTCAGGCTAAAATCCGAAATCCGTATTTAAACCGAACTTGGCCCCTTAGATTAGATCCCTAGACTTCATCTGAATACCAAGTTATGCAATCTGCAAAGCTTAGGAGATCAGCAAAAGGCTTAGAATAGAAATATAACAGGCAACCCACAACAGGAATGCATGGAATTGGAATACTTCAATGGCACTGTAAAAGGCTCTTGATGAATCACATTAGCGACTGCATCTGCAATAATAAATATTTTTAAGATGGTAAATTTCCTCTATTTCAGATGTGTTGTAATTCGACTGAATATTTACATATTTACATGGCGGGTCATATCACTCGTATGCATAGTGACCGCTGGGCAATAGTCACCACTCTGTGGGTGCCTGAGGATGGACGGAGCCACCGAGGTCGGCCCAGGAAGAGGTGGCGAGACGACCTAGACGCGTACCGCAAGGGTTGGATGGGGGTGGCCCTGGAAAAGGATACTTCGAAGGATTTGGGGAGGCCTTTGCTCAGCAGTAGGACAGTGTAAACTAGCAAAAAAAAGCAAGGAACCAAAATAAAAACCATCTTGGTCACCATTTAAAACCTTCGACTGTGATAATGTGGTGATTCCTAGACAAAAATCAAGGAACAATCTAGTAACCACTCGTATCAACATAATAGCTTATTAAGATGTACCTACGGTTTGACGTTGTAGAAGATTTATCTAAGATCAACGATTAAGACTCCCGCAGACAGGCAAGCGACGATGCGAAAGCGATTCTGGTAGAACAATTTCCATGAAGTTTTCATAGAAATTGTTCTACTTAGAGTTGTCTGCGGGGATCTTTAATCTTATATAGGTTTATCACTTCCAGTTACTTTTAATGTCAAAGCATGTATAGAGGAACACGCAAATTATGAGTTTCTGGAATTGTCCATTTTAACGATTTCCTGGATTGGTATCTTTTAGTAATTTGTCGTGGAGCCATTAACGGCCCTCGCACGTACTTCATCCACATTGTGTCGATTCACGACAGTGCCTGAAGCTGTCTGTTCAGAAGATTTGCACGTGTATCACGTGTGGAAACCATCAGCACAATGATTCTTGACGGTGACCTTGAGCGTATAGATGTCTGATGATAAAACTAGCTTATCAGTATCTGTATCTCCGCGGACACATCGGTCGCATGGACTCTGGCGCATGTCTGAGAGGAGACGGCAACTGACCACGACAGTGGCTGGTCCGTCAATAACACCACGATATGTTGTCAGAATTTAAAAATATTGCCAAATTGGTACCGTCTTATCGAGCTACTCTATATGTGCCTGTCAGTTACCAAGTCGCATCCGATAATTTTCTCCCAGCTTGTTAAAGTTAAAAATTCCTCATATTCAATATGTGTAGAAAAATATCCTCGCATAACAATTTCGTCTAAAATATGCTTAAAGGGTAATGATGCAACACGCGTTATCTAATCTAATCCCGCGTAAATATAGAGCGGTCTGTTTGTCTGATTCTTTAGATACGCAAAACATATGAACGTGTAACATTTTCGTACCATATTTAATCGTCGTATTCATCACCCGTTTTAAGATGAATCTCAATCTTCTCTTCAAACCAGCCGAGACGTTTAAAAAGATTGTCAGACGTGACGTCATTCGCAAAACATCAGATTTCAAAGGAATATGTGAGCTAAGGTCCAAGCAGGCAGGGTCGTAGGTATTCCACTCCGTTGTCATTGTCTTAGTTGGTTTGACTAAGCTTTGCTTGTCTAATACAAAGCCAGTTCTATTTAAAAAAAAATAAAAGAACTAGTCTTGAGCACTAATATTAAATTGAAGTGTCAGAACATTTAAAAAAAATGACACGGCTTTATTGTAATTCGGTCATCAAAAATCATAATATGTAAATTGGTGACAGGTATTTTAGTTCAATATCTTTGAAATCTACAGTCAACGAGGAAAAGTAGCCCTTCATGAAATAAACAAATGTTTTTAACATTAAAGACGAGTGTCGATTTGTAAGGACTAGAACTATTGAAATTCTTCTAAATGCATGGAAATATGTATCAAAATATTTTGCTGCGAATTTACATTCAATGTAATGGAATTTAAAAAACTGTGACCTTATTCCACTATGACCAAACTACATTAATCCAATATCCCGAACACGAGTCAACTAAAGTTCGTCAGATAAATAAAGAGATCATTCCTTGAGAGAAAATAATGAACTTTTAAAATTGTACAGTGATAAATTACATTAAGAATAGTATTTATGAACAGGAAAGGGCTGAGATGTAACCCTGTGGAATTCTTGAATGGGATTTTGTGAGAAAGACATAGACTTAAATTCATACCCATTTAGATCTGCATATCAGATGGATGAATATCAATTTTATTACGAAACGTATATGGTACCTACTAGTAGGAAAACTTTTTAATGGACAACTTACTCGAAAGCGTTTCTAAAGACTCTTAAATGTGAACATAATTTCTCTACATTCACAGCAGAAATCATACATACAGGGTCGAATCTAACAATGACATTCCTTCCTCAATTTGTGTGAACGCGCCTTATAGGATGATCTGAGATCCAGAATTTTTGCTTGTTGCAAACACGTTGTGACTCAGAGGTCTTTCCTCACGACCGAAAACGAGCTCACCACTAATTCGATAAACATCGTGTGACGGGTTCACTCGAACTCATAAGAGCTCGAACCAACTCAGCATTGAATGGTAATCGTTGCAAAACGTCCCTTAGTACAGCATATGCACCAGCAAAACTGGTTTATGCGTAGCGGAGACTTATTTATAGGTTTCGATCACTTTGTATACCTTATATACCGTTAATGTGTTAAATGAAATGGTTTCTTTAAAGTATGATTCTCATTTCAATACAAAACGACCGATGCTGAAACAGTAATCCTTTTTTAATAATATAACTTCTAGAGTAATAACTTATTAAAATGAAGTTGCCAAGTACAGATAGTTCTCAAGACTTGAATGTCAAGTTTCTACGAATCAAGGAAATAGGCTACATTGAAAAACAAGATTATCCAAATATCATTGACTATAATCTGATTTTAGCAGTAAGTTTGTTGTGGAATATATCCAACGAATATGCAGTCTGCGGTAATTAAAACTACTTACAAAATTAATCTATCGGAAATCTTAATTAGAAACGGGGACTAAATTCTGTTGCAAAATTTAACCTGCTCCAGCGCCGACGTTCTTGTTAACTGTAACAGAATTTTTGTATTATTTTTACTAAAGCTAACATAACCTTTCAACTACAAAATAATTACATCAAGAGGAAACTATTAAAAACTTGGAAAATTATACGGTGTGATTACGCTTTTTCTTTTAGAATTATTTGCTGTTGCAATGTGGTTTAAGTTTTAACCAGTTTTTCGTTGAAAATCCTCATGATGACAACCTGCTACTAGACAGAGAACGAGGTATTATATTGGATTCCTACTAAACCCTCACGATGTGCTGCTTCCATGAATCTATTGTTTTGCAATCTACCAATTCAGAATAATAAAAATAATTAGCGTTCGCTCCCTGGCGCCGGACGACCGCCGCCGTCAGCATCAAGACACGGCCAATAAAATTCTTTGTGCTGAAACCGCATCGGGTGAGCGCAGAACTTCTGTCACCGACCGGCTTCAAAGCCGTCAGTTCCTACATGCCATTTGAGTCGTAATGCGAATAAACAGTGTCACGAAGCTTGACCGTTTGTATGAAAAGTGTTAAGAATGCCGTCTCTAGCAGCGGTCGCCTAGGCGACCCCGTGTGCTGTGGCAGCAGGCAGCAACAATAGGTAAGGGTTGGTATTTCACGAGACGAGCTCATCCAAAAGTTGAGTCTCCACTACTTACTTGTTCATGTTCAACAGTGGACGTGTGAATACTTTCAATCCTATTCGTGAGCAATGCAAGAAAGATGAAATACATCAAGATAATTGAACGGAAGCCGTAATGGGGTCACGCTAACTAAACTGTGAGACAACAATGTAAACACGTAGTAATTTAAACATGTGGCCCTTCAAATTGCCCTTATTATATACTAGCCGTTGCCCGTAACTTTGTCTGCCTGTATTTATTATTTCATCCTTTTTTAACACACATATGTATGATGAAATGTCCTGAGGTTCAGGACATAACCCTAAAAATCAGAAGACTAAAGTGGAAACGGTCTGGACACACGATTAGAAGGAAGGTCAAATGGAATGAGACGCCCAGGGCGTCGGGAATCGCGAGGCGATTTCCGGCCACCGTGGGCGCGGGCTTGCGGACGGTGAGCAATGGGTGGCTCACCGTCCGATAAGGACCAGGCCCGGGTCGACGGCGCGTTGTGTTCCACGCGCGCCTCAAAGAGATGTCAGCAGATTTGAAGGGGTCCACTAGGGCCGATGCCTACCGGGGTTGCGAAGAAAACCGAAAGGGAGATCGTGGCCCCCGGCAACAGGGCAACCGAAGGAACACGGGTGGGTTTTAGTCAGTAAGAGTCTGACACGCCCTCCCGCTCCGCCCAGAGCGGGAGAATTTATTTGATGATTTCCCACCCTCAAAAAAAAAAAAAAAAAAGCGGTACCCAAGAAACGGCCAAAGCAAGAGAGGTAGACCACAGAAAAGGTGGGATGATGACATCAGAGAGGTCGCTGCAATGACAGAGCAGAGTGCCTAGAGAGAGACAGGGATGGAGAAGGTTGGAGGAGGCCTTTGCCGACTTGCAAACGGACATACAAAATATAAACAAACGCCAAATACGAGACTGAAGACTACACTTTATTAGTCCGACTAAAAAGGCTAATAATAAAAATGTATGATGAAAATTAGCCTATGCCCGTCTCCAGATGCCAGGATGTCTATATCTCTCTATTTTTTAATAAGCTCACCGGAAAAAATTTAAGTGAGCTATATCATATACCTCTCTATTTTTTAATAAGCTCACCAGAAACACTTGAAGTGAGCTATCATATATATCTCTCTATTTTTTAATAAGCTCACCGAGAAAACTTGCAGTGAGCTATCATTCCACCTGATGCTAAATATAAACTCTACTGACAGCTGACTTCACCTAAGTATTCATGATTAGATTTTAAATAATAGACCGGCTGTTCTATGGTTTAGAAGTGAAAAGGCAGCCGACAGACCAACTTCCTTCCGCATTTATAATATTAGCATGGATATCATCTAATGCGGCCACTTGTGCAACTTGTCATATGATTTCTTCTCAGCGGATAGATAGTTCATTGTACTTAATATTTATTTCGACTTATTTTATTAAAGTAGGAACCAACTATACATTGACATTTCTTAGTTATATGTTACTTTAATACTAACATATTATACTCATAAACCTTCCGTAATAGATTCTCTAAACGATGGTGAAATCCTCAACAAAATCTGTAGCGCAGTTTAGAAGAATAAGGCGGACATACAGACAAACACGAAAAGTGACTTTAATTAATAATATGTATAGATAACAAAAAATTGGCTTTCATAATTTGGCTAATTGGACTGCAAAGAAAAGAGTTGCATCTTCAAACATTGGGTAATAATAATTGGTATGATAATAATTATCATTTATATAACAGAAATATTTGCAAAATAAGGCTACCTGTTAAAATAACCCACAATTTCTATCCTATTCCCACACCACCAACTACAAGAAAAAAGTCACTCAATTTCTTCGTCTTAACTTATGATTTTTAACCTGAATACCTAATATTAATTTTTCATGGTTTAAACTACAAAAATGTTGATTTTCCATGTAAACTTGCATCCCCTATTTTACTCCCTTTGGGATTGAATTTCTAAAAATCCTTCCTTATTCCTTGTCTACATTACAAAAGTAACCTTTGTGCAAAATTTCAGCTTTCTAGATCCAAGGGTTTGGGCTGGGCATTGATGAGTCTGTCAGTCAGTCAGAATATTTCGGCTTAACAAAACTTCACACCTTTAAACACAGTAGCACAGTCTGCTACTGGGTTAGATATTACTTACGTAGATCCCTCCAAGGTTGCAGACTTGACACCAATAACCTAACATCATTGTATGTCGCTAAACAGCGTCAAAATTAACAAAAACATTAATGAATTATAAAGTCATCACTAAAATTAGCATAACAAATTAATGTTATGCACCTAACCTATCTATATTAGATGTACTTACATAAATATCGATAAATAATAAATGGTTTATTTCTGTAAATTGGTTTTAGCAACACTCAAAAATAAATTATGTTTTAAAACCAGATGCAGAGGTTTTTTCCTATCCTAGTTACCCATTCTGAGAAAAAACTCAAAAAAATCAGAGGTCATTCACACAAAGTATAATGTGTGATTTGCATGAGAACAAATAAATAAATGAATAAATAAAAAAATAATAAGAATCTTTTTTCACGGTAAGCTCGAGGGAGTCATTTAAATTGTGGTCCGTTTTCAGGAAGCTGGCCCCGACTTGGAAAATATTTCTTAAAAATTTATACCGTCGTTTTTCATCACCATAAACTTTAATACAGGGTGTCAGGGACATCGACGCGAATACTGTTAGCATGGATTCAGTACATGATTCTGAATCCCCTGCGTTGAAATTATTCATCGGTTATTAAAAAAAAAACAGGTGTTTCATAGAAAAGTGCAATACCTACGCGGTCTAAATGTGTGGAAAAGCTGATTAAAAAAAAAAAAACAACGAATAATTTCAATGCTTCAGAGGCTTCAGCTGTGGAAAAGCTGATTAAAAAAAAAAAACAACGAATAATTTCAATGCTTCAGAGGCTTCAGAATCATGTACTGAATCCATGGTAACAGTATTCGCGTCGATGTCCCTGAGTGTCCCTGACACCCTGTATTATCTAACGTTCATAGTCCATCAACAAACTTGAGCAATCTTCGTTTACTTTAAAGTTGTTATACTCTTAACTGAATGACCCGTGAGCCAATCAGAACACAGTGACGTCACCATCCCAAGGATTACAAGAATCTCCGAATAACCAAGATGTTTATTATTACAGCCTGTACAATATTCGGCGCTTGCGCATCGTAAATGTCTTTGAAAAGAGCGTAGTTTAATTTATGAGTAAGTGACGAAATCAAATCACATGGGTGCGATCATTAGAACCATTTTTTTACTCGTTATTTAATTACCATAGATGTTAAAATGTGATATTTGTAGTAACTAAAGACTTATGTTCCCACAATTTGGAATGTAAATAATAAATAAAATAATGAAGGAATAGATAAAGTTACAACAGTAAAACCGATCAGTGGTGGATGAAAGTTATAGACGAAGCAAGCTTTTTTTTTCAAGAGTATTTCAGTAGTCTGAAATACTCTTGAAAAAAAAAACAAACAAATTAAAAATAACCGTTCGTGCAATAACTGATTCCTCTACCAGCCTACAAAACCTCATCATTAAAACGTCAAGATAGACAGATTCAATAAAATATCAATTTTCTTAAATCATTCGACGCACACGCTATGCGCAAGGTCTCGTATTTCTTACACAGTTTTAATCGCATGACATAAAAAAGACTTACGTAAGTGTCAAAGTTCCATGAAAACATTGTACGGCCGTTCATAATCGTGTGAGTACACAAAAAACTTGCAATTAGTCATTTAATATATTATTGGTACCTACCGCGGTGCTGTCATACTTTTATTGGGGACAATAACATTTTACATTATGTACGAAGTATATATTATATAAAAGCTGTTTTCGACCGGCTTTTAATTTTTCTGACTTAAAAAGATTTCACTTTAATTATTTTTGCCCCTACTTCGCGGGTCCAATGCCATAATGTCAAAACATCAAGATTTCTAAGATAGAGTGCGCGCCATGAAAGAAGGCGTGCGAAAATTTATGAAACTGAATTATTTTATAATGCAATGTGATGCAATGACACTAGACACTAGCGCCGCGTCAAATGAACTTCAGTGATGGCGCGGACTCAAATTCAAAATATTTTTTTTTTTCAATTAAACCACAAGCTCTTTTGAATTGTCAAAGGAGTCTGTCATTCAGAAAGATGAAGGTGATACTCACCCTTAAATTATATAGTTTTGAACGTCAACGAAAATCGTTCATCACCAGTAATCGGACAGCAATCAGAAAAATATCTCAAATGTAGAAAGAATCTTAGTAAAATAAAACAATCATTCACTAAATATTATTACAAAATAATAACGATTAATATTTTTAAATCAACAAATAAAATAATTGTAACATTTTAAATCTGTTCTTCGCCTCAATCGAAACAGTGCAGTGATGTAAAGCAATAAAGATATTGAGTATCGAGTATTGAGTTATTCGTATGGAAACAAAAATCACTGAAAATGTTTCCGGTCTCAATTAAGGTATTTTACAAATTAATATCGTGATTGAAATTCACAACAACTTTGCAGCTGCATTGCTGGTTGCCGAAATGTTTGGGTATAGCCTCCCGGACTCATGGTTGCCTAACCATTATTTCAGATTCAATTCAGTATTAACCACAAAAATTTGGTAAAAACAGATCACGTTCATTCAAGAAAATTCCTGCATCCTGCATTGTAATGTCAGAACAACATAAAACTCAATAGTATTAAAGCTCCCGCAGACAAGTGCGACGCGACTGCGCGACGTGACTAGTAGGATAATTTCTAAGAAAACTTCATAGAAATGGTATTACAAGTCGTCAAGCCTGTCTGCGGAAGCCTTTATTCAACAATTAGTCATTTCAATGGCTGCAATGGATGGATTATGCACATAGTTCCTTGAGTGTTAAAATTATGCTACGGCAATTCGGCGTGTTTAATTTATAATGCGAATTACGCGATTTATTTTCTGCCAGATGTGTTGAATTTAAAAAGCAACCTACACGCTTTTCGTCGCGTAGTTTTCGGCAAAAGTGTCGGAATAGAGTATAAGTGCTTAAATACTACCTACTAGATATTCAAAACCTAACCCTTCTAGTAGGAATAACAATATGCTTTTAAGGGATTAACGACGAACACCGCACCAACTAAAACTAATCCATATACGTGCTATGCATGTACACAATATTGCATAAAACGGCCACGCCAGGGAAATTGAATAGCGAGACTAACTTAACAGGATCGCCATCAATGACCTATATATATTCCAAAAACCCGACTACCACAAAAAAACCGTCGGTAACTAAAAGAAATAGCCAATAATGGAAATCTGAATTCCAACTTGACCGAAAATCACAAGAATGCTATCCTCCATTTTTTTTTTTTGTGATAGTTATCATGTGAAAAGGTAAATCCTACTAATAATATTATAAACGCGGAAGTTTGTGGGGATGAATGGATGGATGGGTGTTTGTTACTCTTTCACGCAAAAACTACTGAACGGTTTTGGATAAAATTTGGCACACAGCTATAACCGGCAGGTTTTATAACCTGGATGGACACATAGGGTGCGGGTAAAACCGCGGGGGCTGCTAGTTATGCTAATTATTTTAGGAGCTATTAATTATGATCTGAACAAAGTAAAATTCAGGCTTACACACGAGTTTGGCGCTTATTTTCGCCTGAATCAAGAACCTAATCAGTTAGGTATATCATTTAAACTAACACTTGTTACACAGCTATAAGATAAGAAACTCGTAACTAAGACGATGTCAAAGTCAACCTGCCTCTCACTTCATTAAAATGACAAGGACTAAGGCTGCCTGTCCACGGGAGCGGAGTGAGGCAGCGAAACGGAGAAATGTGCCAATATAACTCAATAGAACCAGAGCTCTGAAGCGGACTTTAGATTCTATTGGTTAATATTGACACATTTCTCCGCTCCGCTGCCTCGCTCCGCTCCAGTGGACAGGCAGCCTAATAAAGTGGCAAAATGTCAAGTTTAAGGCATCGGTCGGCTAGTTGGCCGTTAAAACCAAGTACGCGTTTCGTATCGGTAACTATGGTTTACCTGGTCACTGCGACCACTGGTCGTGATCGTGGCCGTCTAGGGCGCGAGATCACTTAAGTTCCAAACTTAGGCCAGGACCTATAAACTTTACTTAGCTCTTGCTATGACTTGGACATGTTCCCGTCTCTATCTTGAACGTGTAGTTTGACAGTTGTACGACAGTGACAGGAATAACGCTCAACCTAAGTACGTACTTAGTAACGTTTATAAATCTCGGCCTTAGTTTAGACAAAATAATTCCTTAATTTACGATTATTTATAATATTAAATCTGTACTCATTTAATTAGATATTAATTTATAATTTGAATGAAATTTTTACTTCATTACTCATTCAATCAGGCAATTAGGGCCAACGAAATATAAACAAAATCAACTCATGCGCAGGACCTAAATTAAATTATCATATATTAATTATCAGCGCGTCAACGAGAAAACTGATCGTTTCTTTGCATTATGTACTAACCTAAATACTTGATAATGCTTCAATCTTTGAAGTCAAAATTTATTAAGTACCATCCCCAAGCTAGATGGATGGATTACCTTAAAACGTGACTGTGATTAGACGGGGTCGGGCAACTTTCAAGTCGCCGGGAACTTGAAAGTTGCCTATATCCAGCGTTGGACTGCGATACATTCATTGAAATGAATTAGGCAGTCCAAACAGTAGCTCATAGAGTAACTCTGCACATCGTATTTAAAAAACATATACAGAAAATCGATATTAACGTATCCTTTGGGAATATTCGTAATTCAATACACATCGTAAAATAATACTTGGTTATGATGCATTATAATGTCAGACATCAAACTGAAGAATGCGAATCTCCACATTTAATACGGTATATAACTTAAACGATTACAATAAACTAAATTGCATAACCTAACCTAACCTAAATTATTCACATCACGTCTCCGGATAACGTTGCATTAAATCAGTCATAAAAATTTAAATACAATCCATTCAAACGTGAGAATTAGCACAATGAAATACATAAACGATTATGTATTAAGTTAGGTACCGGATGAACACCAAAAGGAAACTGATACCTAGGTTATATGGTGTAATGAGCTCGTCATAAGATTAGATTACAGATTCTTATGGTCTGCTTGTCTAGTAATTAATCGTATATTAATAATGTTATATTACAATGCAGTGGTGTTTGATATTGTGTCATGCTTCTAGTAGGTAAGTATACCAAAACTGAAAATTTTATGATTATTTGTCAGTAACTGCGCCCGCGCCTTCGCTTGTGCGCTCGTCAACGTTTGTTGGTCCAAGTGTGAATACCAAAACTGTCTTTTTTTTTTCATACTGTTTAATATTACCATTGTTAAACACACTCTTAATATACAATTTATATACGCCCTTTTTCGTACCAGAACGCGAAAACCAAATCCTTACGATGTTCCTTCATTCTTAAGCAAGCTTCTCATAAGAGCAGATTCTCATCTGTAGTTCAACATGTCTGTCGGTTCGCAGACCGATGCAGTAAACATGTTACAGCTATTTCTCTAGTCTGACAACCATTAAGTGTTAATTATTTCATGATAAGCTAAGCTGAATGCACGGGTGTCGGATCAAGTGAAATGTTCTCAACGTGCAGTCAGTGACACCTTAGCTCCTTGTTGTCAAGGCAACAGTACTCTAGACGCCACATAATTTAGGAATTGCTCAGACATCATCAATTAAACTATTGCGCTGAACTGTCATGACCGCTGTGTCATGACAGCTCAATAGTTTGATTCATCAACGAAACATTAGCATCTTTCGTTGATAATGCGTCTTCAAAATATTGAATACTAGCTTCCGCCAGTGGGTTCGACAACGTGAAACCTTTATAAATTATTGCCTACGTTACTAAATGGTAATATATAATTCAATTAGTGAAAGAATTTTTTAAATCGGTTTAGTAGTTTTTGATTTTATTAATTACAAACAAAAATACAAATCTTTTATAATATTATTATAGTGTACATCATTTTCAATTCATGTACCTTCAAACAAATCATGCACTTACGTCTGCGTTACATAATAGATATGTATTTTACCGAAAATAATCTTTTCGGAGTCAAGTTACAGATGAATGCAGGTTTTCAAGCAAACGAAACAATCAGGTTTCAGACACGTCTCAACATATGTAAGAAAAACCTACCTTTCGACACCGACAGCTTATTTTAAAATCTATTCGTATGCAAATAAGGTCCACGTTGCAATGCAGGCACGCACATCCGTTGCATCCAGGTTAAGCAACACAGAATGCGAGATGTAGGTCGAATGCGTTATCACCTTATTGTTATCATAATTCCTCATAGTTCCCACATACTGAAACATTTTCTTTGTAATCAGAACATTAGACTGTAACGTAAACATGTTTATACTGAGATTTTAAAGTTAGAAGTGTGCACTTGACGCTAAAAAATAGAATAGATGAGCACTGTATTTAGTGACAAAATTCGTCATATATGCATGACAAAAATAACTTTTTAGTCACATTCAAAGTTGGTAAAGCACATAGTTAAAGTGAAAGTAGGTTAGTTCTAAGACATTACTGAATTACTGTAGGTACGGTTAAACATGGTGAGGTAACCTGGTCTTAGGTATTCTATGAAATCGACAATTCATAGTTACCCTTACAAATACTAACGTCACACAGATTGTATTTTAGAATCAAGTAAAAAATATTATGAAATACTGAAAACTTAATATTTTACTTATTTCCAAGAGAACAACAACAACCATTAATTTTGTGTTAAACAATGTGTTTCACATTGTAATGAGAATACTGTAAGCACCTCAGTCTGGTGCAAAATGACATTATCCATTGTCATTGACGGTTTTATCGAAATTATTAATCAAAATATCTACTAACCAAAAATCATATTGAAATAACGAGGTTCAGACTACGATTTATAAGTTTTTCACAATAATGTTTGTGAACCCCAAATACTACTTCATATTTATTTAAAGTTTTACAAGGAAACCCACTCAAAATTGTTTGAACAAGATAGATTAATTCCAACCATCATCTTACGCTTATAAGTTGGCAAAATTATGAAAAGTACGGAAAATGGAATAAAAATAAAAGCATAAAATCTATTGCCGTAATATCTTTTAAAAAAATCTTTAGACAACGCGTTCCAAAATTCTCAATTTGGTTTTAAAACAAAATACAGTAGGTATGTATCAAAACATTATTATAAGGAAATTTATACTGTTATCAGCGTTTAAGTATACTTATTGTGCAAGGCGTCACGGGGTCAATATGTTTGATAAACTGACTTGACTCGATAACCACAAGAAAAAAAATCACAAAATTAATATATTTTTCTTTAATTTATCTTGTGTTACAGAAATAGTGAGATGATGAATGTGTGTGAAGAGGTTCTTGATAACATATTGGATAACCTCGATAAACGCCAATCTCCGGGCTACTGGGTTTGCTATCGTACTCGTGCGCATCATTCGCTGTTTGTATTATAAACAACGGTAGGTAGATAACCAGTACCCACAAGTTTATTTTTATTAAGTACTTCTAAGAAATTATTCTCCATAGATTAGGCACCGCCTTCACTTTGCCGTGACGATTTTTTATCGTTGTCGTTTCTTGATTCGTGAACCACAGAACGACAAATCGCAGTGTAAAATTACGTAAAAACCGTATGAAAAATTAAGTACCTACAATCTACTTAATATTAAAGTGCCGTGAACAGCTTGTATTCACTCCTAACTAAGCCACTTCGAACAAAACGGCTATCTGACGTCATAACATAGCTAACTGAAACTGCACCTCAATCTTGATTCTCTGATTTGTCAGGAGTCGGCCAGTCAGAAATATAAAGGTAGTTGTAGTCATGAAGGTACCTGCTCTTAGTACTAGAGATGATTCCTACATCGATGGAAGGCAGGCACAGAATATGTCCTGCCAATCAACTGACAAATAATTGCAGTTTAAGATTAATATACAGCTAACGGTTACTTGTCTACGGAAGAAGCATGGATTATTTTTATCGAAAGTATTACAAGACTATTTACTGATTGCCTGAGGCATGATCAAGTCTTGAAGTCTACTTAGTGACAAACGCTGCTGGCAAACGCTCGGTTAGATGGAAAAGGCGTCAAATTTCCTATATAAAATGAAATGTACTTTAAGGAAATGGAAGCAACAGCAATTTTATAAAGTTCCGTCTGTACAAATCTGGAGCAAAGTAGATCAAACCGTTACAAGTTCTTTTTTTTTTCAACTGTAATAAATTCTTAATATTATAGTTAATTTAAAATAATTTTAGAAGACACAATCGTTGCGCAATTTGCGCAATCCGACTGGGTCCTTATCGCTTACCGATAAATTGTACAAAAACATTTGTTATTAAAATAGTAGATGCATTCTTGACCTTTCACACGATACAATTCTTAGCGGGAAGTGACCCAATTAGATCATTATTTGGACTAATAATGACGAGCTACTCAGTTTTGATTTATTTTCATATCCTATACTATTAAATGAGCAATATTTGTATATATATATTTGTAATCACGTTCTCGAAAACGACTCTAACGATTTCGATGAAAGTTGCAATATTGGGGTTTTTGGGGGCGAAAAATCGATCTAGGTCTCTTATCCAGGAACTCGTTTTCTCCGTATTTTTTACCCGAGCAGAGCTCGGTCGCCCAAAGTTTAGAACAAGATGGCTACCTTAGAATACATAATTACTAATACATGGCAGCATGGAATTAGTAAGTACTTTACTATACTATTAAATGAGCATTCTCTATTTTCACCAGAGCAGAGCTCGGTCGCCCAGATACTGAATAATAATAAAAACTTAAAACTTTTAATTATAATGTGCGAAGCATTTTGCCTCGGTTTAGTAATGTATGTTACACAAACATTCCTCACTATCATCCCATTAATTATTACGTCATGCAAAGATGATGAATAAGTGATTTTCTTTGTGCAAAGAAAGCCTCATATAGCCGGAAGTGCAATGACATCATTTTTATTTCAAATCTCATCTTTGTTTCAATTCTGCAGAAGCTTGTAATGTGTGAATAGATGTCTTGTCATCCACTTCTATCTATGTCCCCATCTGATAAATATACCACCACTTACTTCTGCAACTGCTTAGCTTAGCCGGTTACCCAACAATTAAAAGCTAGTTGGAAATTTTCACGAATTGGTTTCTAGTTTTCACTGAAACGGGCAGAAGCTGCCACGCAGCTTGGTTTCGTAAGAGAAGCAGATATTTCACAAAGAGATCTAGTCAATTCAGGAAAATTTGTTGCTACGCAAATTCACTAGCAACTTAAATTGTCCGTATATTCAAATCACAACTGTCATTCTTTGACAGTTGTATGAAATGGCTATAACACGACAAATTGATAACGACTAGTTGCTTAACAATAATTTCCCTGACTAAGTTAAGAGAAAATTCAAACCATTAACTCCTTCAGCTTCATTCAAAAGAACTACGTAGTAAATCCAATAGACTAACTGCACTATCTGCATAATTGGTATTAGCTAAACAGATTTCTGCTTGATAAACTTTCACCTCACCACACAGAAGCTGATTAAGTTCAGTTGCCAAGTTGACTAAATATCTGAATAAATTGTAATGTAGTCTATTTATTTTGTTTTGCAGTGCTCTCATATTTGTAGCTTTTAATTTTATCCCAAGAAACAGATTTGACCCCAATTTTTTTTTTTTTTTTTTAATTAATGGCACGTCGTAACACATCTTCTACTACTATAATGAGTTTAAAAACAGGACCTGACATAAACTCAACAAGCATTCGCCGTTTGTTAACCACAAACGGCGAATGCTTGATCTGTTCAAGTAGAGAGAAAGAATATTTCAGGTTAGACCGCGGGCAAAGATCATTTTTATCTTATTTACCAATTGGGAGCGGATAACGAGAGTTCTTGGCCTATACGTAAAGCAAACATGCGTACGAGTAGATAGGCGTCGCTAAATAAGTCAAATTTTAACACTAAATTTAGGCGCAGTCGTATCATGCTAACGGAGATAACCTTGATAAAAATGGACGCGGATTTTGACGGGGTCATGTATACTATAAGGATTTTTTTTTAAATATGATAATTTCGTCATATATCTACTCTTTTATTGCAGCATTGTTATCAGTTGTCCAATAAATAATTCTATTTCCATGCTGTCTAATTTCACAAAATACTCTATCTATTATTCAGACATGCCTATTGTGTCTATTTATCTGTTCTGTGATTTAGGCAGTCTAGCTGTCGGGGTCAGAGCTTCTCTAAATAACATCGTTCAGAACAAACAATGTATTCATTCAAGGTATATCAATTAAAGTTTTGCAGATCAGTTCACACAATTCTTAGTAACTTCTGTTGATAACTAACAAGCCCGTCACCTGTTGAATCAGCGGAGCTGTGAACTTTAAATTACTTCGCTATGTAACGCTAATTTACATCACGCAAATGTATACCTTGCAGGTCAAAAAATAAAGTCTAGGTTGGGATTGAATTTTCGGATTGCAAACATCTTTATCTACCATTTAACTTATGTCCTGAAATGTGATGCAAATTGGTACGTTTGATTTAAGGCTTGTGCAGACCAGCGCGAAATCGCGGGCGCTACAAGGGTCGCGCTGCCTGTAGCGCCCGCGATATCGCGCCAGTCTGCACGAGCCTTAATATTACTTCAATCGTTTCTTATCAACGATAATTTTCTCGTCGGTCATCGACATTAGGAAGGTCGCGAGTGCCTGCCTACCTACCTACCTACTCTAAACAATATTTTGAGACATGCTGTTCTCTCTGTTGTATTTTGAATTTTGCAAAGAGTTTATATGACTATGTATGTAATGTACTTTGAAGGCTCAAATATAGGGTCGATACTTGAAATCTGTAAAAAAGTCAAAATATTTTATTTCATATTTTTTTATTGGGTTCAATTTCTTAATTAAGTGCAGAATAAGTTAGAGCTTAATGTTTAAATATGTCAAAAGCCTTTGAGTAATACACCAAAGAGCCCAGTGAACTTCAAAACCAGTTATAATATCTGAATACGTGCATGCGTAAACGACTGCGACTTCTGCAGTTGCGTTGTCGTAATATAAGGATTTATAAAACCTCTGCATAGGACACCATGTTAGTATAAAAACATAAAAATCCCTATCTACTAGTAATTTTTTTGGGGTTTCGTAGCCAATTGGCAAAAACAAGATTATGATGACTGATGCCTTTAAAAGAGACGTGACCTCTGAGTTTGTTTCTTCTCAGAGTAGTCAGATAAGAAATACCGAACACATCAGTAAATTTGTAAAAAAAAAATGGTGTTTTTTTTTAACCATTTCACAGAAATTTATACCTTTGAATATATCTGGCACAAATAAAGCTCGCGGAAATTGTGTACGTATGTTTTACTTACATACCAAATACGACTGCCCATTGTGTCACCCCATGTAAAATTTCTGCATTAATATCTGTTTTTTTTAAGTTGTACTTAATAAAGAGTATTCTATCTGTCTACCTTAACAAAGTAGGAGAAAGTATTAATTAAACTTTGTCTATACCTTTATTTAAAGAAATAAGTTAGACACTGTAAGATTCTTCTTTAAAAATAAATAAAATATCTACTGAAAAGATGTTTGCATTCTTCAGTTCAACTTGAAGAAAACTTAAATGTCACTGAATAAACAGATAAACAAAAGTTGCTCTTGTCCCGCGTAGACAACAAACACATATAAACAAGGTGTTTTTTCATAGTTATTTTAGCACTCTACGTTATAAGTATTGTGAAGGTGTAACTTATTGTACTTCTTCAATAACTTTAATTGACTAACATCCTGGTTGGTCTAGTGGTTGCAAGGGTGACTAATAAGTATGAGATCCTAGGTTCGATTCCCGGGTCGGGCAAAGTATTATTAGGATTTTCCATCTGGAATTTCTCAGTAGCAACCCGGAGTCTGGATATGTGACCGGTTGATGGCAAAAGGCTCGTCCCTGTTACGAGGGACTTAAACATAACTGGCGAAATGTGGGTGTACCATAGGTGTACTTCTGCCTTACCCTTCGGGGAATACAGGCGTGATGTAATATTATATGTGTAATTTTAATAATTTCCAGATATTGCTGTCACGTGAAAATTGGTAAGTTAATAATTTCCAGATATTGCTGCCACGTGAAAATTGATAAGTTAGATGTTTAGAGGGAAAATAAGAAAAGCTTTTAAGTTAAGATGTATACTCCCATGGCAAATTGAGTTGTAGGTGACGAGACGGTACTCTCGATTGGCGAACACTTTAAGAGTCGCTCCGTACACTTTGGGCACAATAGACAAACACCCAGACTTTGAAAAGATAATCAACACAAAAATAACCTGACATATTGACACCCTCGATTTGATTGAATTTTGTATTTCAGGGTTGCTCACACAGCTCGGGTCGGCACATTCGATCAGTACCTATTAATTTGTTGAGTAAGAAACCACTACACATATTCTGATATCTCCTACCGATCGGCAAACTTCGTTCAGCATCTAACCTCGCTTAATCATGTTCGAGACGGCTCAGCACAATTCGCGATTTTTTCCCGAACAGCCCATTTTTATATTCAAATTTGCCACCCGGCTGTGGCGAATCATACCGAGCCGGACATGTGTGCCAATCGCATCAGTTAAGATTTGACAAAAAATCTGCATGGCTTTTCTGACACCCGCCGTAAAAGAGTGATGCCAGTGACTACTAAACACTTTATAACTACATTATATAATGATAAATGAGGACACCTAGTCTTAAAAAGGTGAGATTCTTATCTTACTACTGAAAACGAATGAGATGCTGAATAGTAATAGAGATACTCTTTATAGTTGGAGATATTTCTGACACTTGTCGATTTTCACAATTGAAATTATATTTATTGATTGATTGATAGTATTGTTTTTTTTTAGATTTTCCCGTTGATTTGGCTTATTATAAGTCCTGTTATGAACTTATCTTTTGCATTTAAATTGAAATTCTGTTGAATCTTTTACGTAGTTCCGCTTCCAAGCTAACTTTGAACAACTTGCTCTTGGCATATCAAGAACTTGGTCATTAGAAGCAGGACAATACATTTAAGTGGCTAAGAGCACCGGAGGATGCATCCAGGGTCGTCTTCTCACGAGGAAACTCTTCAACGGTTACAGGTTTCGTGTTGAAATTTGCATTTTATTTACATTGGTGCGAACTTAGAGATTGCATAGCAAAATGTAATGACTAGATGAATAGCTTGTTTTTAATTAAATTTAGGCGTTTGTCAACACAAAACGCAGAAATTAAGAGCTCTAAACATGTTACGCGTACCAAATGTAAGTTTTTTTTTTTTCTTTATACCTTCTTAAACAATGATAAATATCCATTAATGAATGGGTTGATTAAAAAATGTGTAGAAAAACTCGCATAAACCTATTAAAACAGGTCATGTGATGAATTATTCCGTGGCAAAGCAAGTTTGACGGGTGAGACATCATTATTATACATTTAAATTATTTATGTTAGACTGGTATTCGGAGCGAGGGGAAATGGTAGCAATTATTACGATTTTGTCAGTGGCAGAAAAATATTAGAATCAAAGATAAAACTTGTGAAGCTCTCTTACTCAGCTTATATGCCAGTTTTTACTTTATAGCTTCTCTTTCTTCCATTTTTTTTTTTTAAATTAGTTTAGATTTTTTTGGAAATCAGTTTTCATGCACATTTTAAAGATTACTAGAAACCGATATCAGTAGAGTGAAGTTGATATTACATCTCCTACGAGTAATTGGTTCTAAGAAAACTGAGGAAGATTGAAATTTACTGCATCTATTTAGTGGGATATTGTTGCCTTCACACCGATTTCACTGAGGGGTATAGTGTTACCCAGTAACTGGGTTGTGGAGGTCAGATAGACTCCATGTAAAATACTGGCTTACTAGATGTAAGACTGGAAGCTGCCCCACAGTTGAGAAAAGGCTATCTACGTAGCTATGTATGTAGCATTATTGCCTTCACACTATTGGGGATGTAGCGCCTAGTCTATGTGGGATGGCTTTGTGCACTTCATAAAATGATGTGGAGCCTGTGCTAAGCCTTCGACCAAACAACTTCGAATTTCCAATTATCAGACTTAAACAATAAACCGATTATTCTTCGCTGTGATCGATCCTATAAAATAAAACCTGTTTTATGATACTTTTTTTTTTATAAAACACGCGTGCGACTGACAACAATAATTCGGAAATCGGTAATACGAGTTCCGACTTATTTTACTTCGTGTTTTGACCTCATTTAAGTTTGCACATTTAATTAAATAAATATAGTACTTTAGTATACAGAAATGCAGACTCGGCTAGAATTAAATTAGCGTAGGCAATGAAGCAGCTGTAACAATACACCGGTAGGTAATACTTTGCACTTGTAAAAATGGCAATGAGACAATAATCGTTTTATTGATACAATTCTGAAAATTACATTATTATGCAATCAGCACGTCGGTCGCCTATTTCCTCGGTGAATTAGACATTACCTACTTAAATTATGAAAGTCTGCTAGTTTATTTTTAATCAAAGAATATAATAAAAATATTTTATAACTGGGTTGCCCTAAACTTTATCGACGTCGAATTATCTGTTTTATCAACTGATAGATACCTACTAGACACAATTATTCGTGCATTAAAAATCATATAAGTAGCTGCTACTGTACTGCGAAACCTATTGAGTAAATTTACAGATAAATTCGTAGCTCATAATTATATCCTTCCAAACTGTGCGCAGCCATATTACTTAATTTATATTTTATTCAAACAAACACACTAAAGTTAATATGTTGAGTAGTTGCAGAAACCGGCTCTGTCGCCGGTACCTAGTTATTACTTAAACTTAGTCAATATTCGAACAATACACAAATCTTTTGTCCAGTTTAAAATGAGTCAGGCTTACAATAAATACAAAATCGCGAGGTCTAGACTGTGCGAAGTCGAAAAAGTTTTGCAAAGTTATTTTTCAGAATCGCCGCGGACTGGTTGCGTGCCGGCTTTTTGGCAAAGTTTGACGAAAGACTTACCTGTAGTACTGGAGAGACGAGGACTAGCAGAAGGGCCGCAAGCGGGACCCTTCCGGTCCTCATGGTGGTCCGAAGGTGTGGGAAGACGAATGTTGGAAAGTTAGTCCGTTGACCGGTTGCGCGCGTGGTCGTCCGCGCCGCACCACTGTCGGACCGCGAATGATGCCCGCGACCCGCTCCGCTTGGCTGCTCCGCTCCTCTCCTCTGCTAGCTTTTAGTCCCAAGTCCAGAAGCGCACGCACGACACCGCTCCACACACCGGCCTGCAACGCTTCCTACGCACAACCTCGCGATGCGCTAACACCATCCCACTCCGATACCAGTTCTATAATGTGCATTCTTATATCATGTTTATCTCATTTACGATTCTTTTTATTGTATTAAGAACCGTAGTCGTCGATTAGTTTTCTTAAGCCTTGGTATGCAAAAGTGAAGTAACTTGCAATCTGGATCAGTATGAAGAAAAATTCGTCCGTCTCGTTTCCGCGTGTGAGCCCTGCAAAGTTCTATGACCCCTCTCCTGCGCTTATCACAATGGCGCAATCATAAATCAAAAGTGCCTTATGTTTTATCGCGTTGTGTTAGGAGAAATGCTCGTTATACCTTCAGCATAGAGTTTGAATTGTATTATTGGGTGAATCGTAGTGATTCAAAGTGATATCGCTATTTACTTACTCGTCGCGCCCAATTCCTTAGCTCAGTAAGTTGTACCTATACTGGCATTTAATTATAGTTTATTATATTTTCAAATAATAGCAATAAAAATCAAATGGAAACATTATGCTATTTTATACTCGAATGGAAAATTTTATTTTAAAAAGAACAGAAGCATCGTAAGATAATTTTCTTCAAAAATGGAATCATCGTATCTTGACACTTTCAACAGTAATCTGGCTAATTTATAAGTGGTAGATAAGAGTTCTTCAGAATTGGGTTAGGTTATAAAAGGTTAGGTTAGGCTATCGGGAGCCATCTTTGTGTCACGATTAACTTTAGTTTAAATTTGACGAATTGTCGTTCTGCAGTGGCTAGGCACTTCGCCAGTGGTTTTTATTTGCTTTTCAGGTCGCGAATTCGATTCCTGCTCGAAACAATTAAATATTAGGTACCTATAATATCTGTTCCAGGTGTTCTAAGTGTTTGGTAGGTACACTTGTATGTGAGATTTAGTGTGAATTAAATTAGAGGTCGCTCTTTAATCATTTAATATTGTGTGAATACGCAATTTTTTTTTTCGACATCTTTGATAATCCTTTCCTTTGCTCGTGAGAAACACAATGACATGTATGTCATATAACCAAATAAATTAATAGCCTACCAACGTTAGAGTTTTGAATTTTCACATTAATAAAAATAGTCTGTATTAGTAGGCTGGCGTCTGATACGCGGCAATACGCTCGCCCCTATCACATGGGGCACATTATTTGTAACTGCAGGTAGGCTGTACTAAATACTCTCTACCTACCCTTTCAGGGGGAACACAGTCATGATGTTATGAATTCAAGTATTTTCGTCTGTTTCAAAACTATCTGATGAAAATGTAAACAGATACATGACGTGGACACGAAATTATATCACTTTAAAAATGCTTTCGATTTGACATAAATTTTAGGTTAATTTTATAACCTCAGTTTTCGTCGATGATTTTACAAATACAATTCAAGAATTTTATTCAAACAATTTGATGGAAATAGTGGTATGATATAAAGACGAAACCTTTTACATTAAGATGAATGTTACTGATTTCCTTTAGTGAGTGTTTACAATTCATCAAATACTTTTGGAACAGATTATAGATATAGAGTTTTCATAGTGCATAGTTGAAATTGATATTCTAAACTACCATACATTTTCCAGGAATATTAGGGGCGGCTCTAGTCTTTATTGCCCGGCAACAGTTGCCGGCCGGTAGTGGAGCAATTAGAGGTAAATTCCAAAAATGGCTTCCTATATTTCGGAAATATTGTAGGTTCTTTAATATACAATATTTTCCTAGAATTCTGTGTTGTTCATCTAATAAATGTGCCTAGATAACTATCTCAAGCAATAATTTGATAGATATAGCAGTAAATTGCTTGATGAGGTAGACCCCTGGGGGTTCAGGTTTTTTCAGATCCACTTTAGGGAATGTCTGGTCTAGAAGATGTGAACAAACACATACATCATTATCATTTCATTATTATCATTGTCTAGATTTCTTTTTCATTTCTAGAAGAAATTTCTTGAGAAATAAGCAGTACCTTTGTACTCTAAATTATAATTATGTCGTTGTTTTATGTATTTTACTGTGTGAAAAATCATAAGTCATAAATAATATAATAAATTTACAAACAAATCATTTTATGATCGTCTCTCAGTACACAGAGTGGCATCCCACATCGACGCGAAAACTGTTACCATGGTTTCAATACGTGATTCTGAACGCCCCTGCGTTGAAATTACTCATCGGTTATTAAAATAAAATCAGCTGTTTCATAGAAAATTGCAATACCTACGCGGCCAAAATGTATGGAACAGCGGGTTTTTTTTTTGTTTTTTGTCCCAGGTTGTTTCAGAATCATGTACTGAACCATGGTAATAGTTTTCGCGTCGATGTCCCTGCCACCCTGTATAAATTTTTTTTATTCCTTGGTAGCATGTACTCTACCTACTTATGTAACAACTAGTTTCACAAAACATAATCCTATGGAAATCGGCAATACTTAGGTAAAGATCATGATATTAATAAGCTGTCTCGATATGGATTGGGCGTCGATCCAGAAATAGCCTTTTTTAGGGTTCCGTATCTAAAGGGACATGACCCTATTACTAAGACTCCGCTGTCCGCCCGTCTGTCTATCTGTCCGTCTGTCAACAGACTGTATCTCATGAACCATGATAGTTAGACAGTTGAAATTTTCACAGATGATGTATTTCTGTTGCCGCTATAACAATAAATACAAAAAATACAGGATAAAATAAATATTTAAGGAGGGCACCCTCCTTAAATATTTATTTTTACATATAACAAACGTGATGTTTTTGCCGGTTTTATAGATAATGGTACGAAACTCTTAGTGCGCGAGTGCGACTCTCACTTGGCCGGTTTTTTCCTATTTCCTGACTGTGCCAAATCTATCGCAGAAATATAAATAGAAATAACCAGGAACTTTGCAATTTGTTTTTCTGTTCTCTCTTTTTATTTTGTTTCTGTATTTAGCTGAACCGATTTTAGAAGCGGAAACTTCTTCAGGCGCTTGAGCGATTTTTGGTTTATAGGAAAACCTTATGGGTTCGTATCACCAACATGATAATATTAACTGTATATAAAGATTAGTGTTGCTAAACATCCCGTATTTCCCGGGATGTCCCGTATTTAAGACGTAATTGTTAACGTCGCGCCGGGATAGACTCTACCCGTATTTTATTATTAAGATATCTATCGCACTACGGTTGATTGACATTGAGAAGTGGAAGAAAATCATGGAAGCGTTTTCCAAGAATGAATGAACATTTTTCTAATTATATCTTTTATCTTCAGTACGTACCCCTAGTTCCAATTGTTTTGTGGAAAGGACTTTTTCGCAAATGGTCTTGAAATGGACTGATGTGCGCAACAAATGTACCCCCGATTTGATAAAGAGTGAATTAATGACCATTTCCAATTATAACTATAACAATAACCGCATTGAATTTTATAAATATATTAAATCAAACAAAGATATATTGAATTTTACACTATCTTCTTTAAACTACAAGCAGCAATATAAAAAAAAAGAACGTAAAATACATGATTTTAATTTATCCCGGGAAAAATTGAAATCCCGTTTTTTTGAACAAAATTAAGCATTTGTCCCTTAAAGAATTTAAAAAATCTGCGAACCCTAATACAGATATACTGTTAACATAAGCAGGTCGGCAAGACTATGCATAGCTACAAAGCCAGATACGTTTAGTTTTAAAGTTTTCACTTCTGTAATTTTTCTTTAGTAGGTAAAGATTTCAGGGACGTTTAAGAAAACGGCATTGGACTACAAAAACTATTAATTTTGTTTTTAGTTAGATACTCATTTTATACGAGCAAATACCAAGGTTCAAATGAGAATAAAATTATCTTTGTTACTTACAAACTTTTAATTAAAAATAATTAGTCTCAACTTTGTGTTAAATATAATTATTGCAAAGAAGCAAGAATTATCTTATCAGCAAATTAAAACAAAAAACAATGGTGCTATCACAAAAACCTTGGTTACCTACTCAAAAACATCAGTAAATAATTATATTCATTCAAGAATCTAGAAGTTATTTTAATCTATAACATTTAAATTCATTTCATGCATCATTATTAGTCGGTTTTTCGTAGGTATTTTTTTAGTCTTTCTACTTTCGTTGCTGGTTCTAAGACAGTTAAAGTTGAATACGTAATGATGACTTGTTTTTCTTTGGGACTAGTTGAGCTTCAAGGGTCGTGCAAACTGGCGAGATATCGCGGGCGCTACAAGCAGCGCGACCCTTGTAGCGCCCGCGATATCGCGCTAGTCTGCACGAGCCTTCATAGTCTGTCTCGGAACTTTTTGTCGATTGCCACTGTTGATTGTAACTTTCAAGAGTTGCAGTTCATATCTTTATTGAAGATTATTGTAATAGGTACACACAGAGCACAAAATCCTCACGCTGCTGGCTGTCTCTAGAGCCTACATACCTACAAAAAATCCCTGGTTCTGAAAATGCGTTGAGCGCATTACTTCTGTCACAGGTCGCCAGTCAAAGCCGTCAGTTTCTCATATTTTTTGTCACGGTGCGAGTAAACAATGACGCTCACAGACACGCATGGATGCCGGCTCCTGTAGAGCCACGGTGGCGTCTCCGTGCTCTACAGTATTAGGTACAGCAAACCGCACGTATCTGGTCATAGCTCCACATTGACGATGCCTTTGTGTATTAGCAGTAAGGGTGATTTTTATAGTTCTAGTGTATCTAACCCGTGCGGTTGACTGTAGGTACAGTTTAAAGTCATAGAATATGCTAAGGCATACAAACATCACGCCTGTATTCCCCGTAGGATTAGGCGGAGGTGTAACCATAGTACACCCTCATTTCGCCAGTTATGTTTAAGTTCCATGTAATAGAGCGAGCTTAATGCCATCAACCGGGCACAAGTCCAGACTCCAGGCTGCTACTGAGAAATTCCAGAAGAAAAACCCAATAATACTTTGCCCGACCCGGGAATCGAACCCAGGACGTCATGCTCGGTAGTAGCGCTTGGGACCATAAGGCCGTATTCTCAGCGGTGGCAGCGTGTAGCGGGGCGGTGGCGAGCGGCGGCGGCAGTGGCGCGTTCAAATGCATAGTTTTTTAAGGAACTGTTCTCGCTCCCCACACCGCTGCAATCGAGAACAATTCCATATAAAACTATACATTTGATTGACCAACGAGGCAGTAGAGGCGAAAAAATATGATGTAGGTATAAATATAGTAAAGAAGATTAATAGCAGCTGTTGTTATCTATTTCAACATAACTATTTTTATTTCTAATATAAATGAATACCTACATATTTGAATAGGTCGTTAACCGCAAAGATTGTTTCATGGATATTTTGTGTAAACTTCACAGAGGTCACAAGTATCGATATCACACCACTAAAACAAAAAAAAACTCATCTTTTAAACTCAAATCGGTTCACCCGTTTAAGAGCTACGTTGCCACAGACAGACACACAGACACACACATATAGCGGTCAAACTTATAACACACCTCTTTTTGCGTCATCTTTAGGCTACAAGCCTATGTCTGGACATAGGAAGAATGAGAAGAAACATCTCCGCAATGATTTTGTAATACTTAGTCATGCCTTTAACAAATTTATGTAGGTACAACGGGTACAACCTCAGGCAGTGACTGACTTGTAACGTGTTACAGTAGTCAGTGCAGCGACCCGCGCCGCTCGATGCGAACGCCGGATCCTCCACTCAACTGTCGGCTGTTTCGTAAATTCCTTTGAAACGGAAATGTGAGAAACGAAAATTTCATCGTGCTCGAAGTGAGCGTTCGCCGCTTCTTGTGTATCGTCGTTTTGTAACCAAGCTCGCGTTGAATGATACATTACAATACAAACGTTAGAAACCGAGATAAAATTAAGTTAGCCGTGACCTATTTAAAAATGATCTTCGTGCGAATACGCGATCGTTCCGTGCATGTCACTTTTGTTCGGTGAACCTACCTGAACCCGTGGTCGTGCCGACAGAGTACGCTACCGTCATTCAGATATGTGACATAAAACGTGTTTTAGTTAGTAACTACCAACTTATTTCACTCGTATGTTATGGATCTCTGGTCTGAAAATAAAGATTTATATTATATTATTATTATGGTCGAGACTTCATAGACCATCATCATGCGAGCTCGGCTTGGCGGTAATTCAAATTCACAGTATTCTCTCGCAAATTGAAGAGGCGAAGTGAGTAAGTATTAATGGAGGTATACTCCATTAATACTGATGTAGAGGAAGATGATGCCGCACATTAGGTACCCCGTAGAATTTCTCAATTCGCTAATAGCAAGTGGACTTCCGGTGTACATCATCCAGCTGAAGGTCGGTGTCCCGATTATGCTCCTTCGGAACTTAACTCCGCCGAAGCTGTGTAACGGAACCCAGCTCAAAGTCGTGTGTTAACAGAGAAACGTTATTGAGGCGGAAATTCTAACAGGTTGTGGCGATGGTGAGACAGAGTTATACTGCTTATAGCACTAATTCCCCACAATTACCAGTTTAAACGCGTGCAGTTCCCTGTGAGCGTATGCTTTGCGATCAACAAGACACAGGGGCCGACACCGAAGGCTGAAGGCTGCGGATGTCGACCTCAGGACAAGATGCTTCTCACACGGACAACTGTACGTCGCTTGCTCTCGAGTCACCATTCCTGACTCTCTGTATATTTTGGCTACTGAGAATAAAACTATAAACGTAGTATACAGAGAAGTTTTATAAAAGTATGGCTGTTATTGTAGTATATTGTGGTGTCTTACGACTTCCGCGCGAACGAAATCGTGAGCAGAAGCTAGTAATTAAATAGGACGGTCGAAGAAGGCGCCTTTCCAACCGGACGTCATGCAAATAGGTTAAGAAAAATTGAATTTCGCGGAATTGCAACTCCCGTAAGAAAATTTATGAAAAGGTTGATTTGTTTTGGCCACAGATTGGTTCAAGATCAGGTTTTAGGGGGCAAATCGTTGTGATCGTAAGAATAGCGGCCTTACAAAACTGCTTTTGTTACTGAGACGTTTTTCATAAGAAATTATTCAGTTCTTCCTTGCCTACATAACGTAGGCGGGTAATATACATTATATAAGAGATAGTGGGTAGTTATGACGCTAGAAAAACTTTTGTTTCGCAAGCTATTGCCAACTTTCGACGTCAACTTTTATAAATTCAACAGGTTTCCCTGAAACCTTGACTTTTCTGCGGAAATTGACACTATCTCTTTCTAGAAAACTTGTCGAGTTTTCGCTATATAGAAAAATTTTATTTTTCGGTTTTGACATACGTTTGACGTATACGGGTGGATTGGTTACGTAATCTTTTACGTTACGGTTTCATAACGTGAATAATTGCCTAATAAGAACCCAGGAACCTTACTGTAATAGCCGATGAGGTTGGTGGCCAACTAATTAGGTGGACCGGAAACGATCACATTCTAGTCGCAATCTGTCAAACTTGTCAAAAATGTTGGTAAATTGATTGTATTTTTGGCAGATTGTGAATGAGATGCGAATGCGAACGCTTTTAAAAATTACGGGAATTCCCTCTGGTGAAGGTCGCGGGATGGCGACCGATCGATGTGGCGACGCTTATATCCAGCACCATCTTTCGTCTGAAATAATGATAATGATTTGGGTTACGACTGGATTTGACTTTGTGGGTATTGAAAAAGTAGAGGTAAGATTCTATACATATCTACAGCTCCTCAAGCCATCACGTTTTCCAAATGTTCATTGTGGATTCACACTTCAAACTGAGCACGTAAATACTAACAAAATCTCTCAACGCGATCCAGAGTAACACAAACATGAACGTTCACATTCTTGCAGGGTACCTATCTAATCTAAATAGCAGCAGTTCTTTTTTCATCTCTTTATTTACAGAACTTGCAGATATCTGGTAATTAAGCAATAATATTTACAAACGTTTGCGGAAACTAGATTATTTTCTAGACTTTAAGAATGTTAGGTAATAGATTTTCTTATAAATCTCTTTAGTGGAATCATTTTGAATTCAAGACTGACTTTGACCTCGAATAGTATGGGTTGCAGGTACCTACTTAGCATAGTTTCGACTTCTGAATGTCTGTGCTACTTACGTCAGTGCATCTAGAAGAGAGTTACCTACCCATCTACTTACAATAATCTTGCAGGTACAGTCAACCGCAAATCAGTGGTGCCCCTCTATCAAAACTCTGCGCAATCGCCTTTACTGCTACGACAGGCGCTGTCAATGTCAAATTGATGTGCGGTTCATTGGACTTACCTACTACCAGTTCTTCTTTTTTAGATTTTGGCAAATAGGTACCCACACACGTGGTAAGTTGATATTCCATCATCTTTTGATTATCTCTCTCTCTCTCTCTCTCGCTGCTAACACATAACCCCCCGACCCCCTGGGGTAGGCAAAGGAGTCTGACAGAATAAAACTAGCTAAAATAAGTAGTAAATGAGACGTTGTCCGTTCAACTAACTAGATTTGGAGGAGAGCGGGAGTCGCTAAGTGCATTTTTCCGCTACTCAATGTTCTATGTTATTAGGTTTGGTTTCCGCACTTAGTCCTTCAGATGGACCATTGTGCATGGGCCGTCGGCGCGTTATTCCAACTAGCCCAGAAGTTAATGAAATCTCCTGGTCTGTTCAGAACGTCTGTGAAAGATCTAGGTTTCTAGGTCCGAGGGTTTCTGTCCTAATCTGTGTGACGCCTGAGCATTTAAAGAGCACGTGCGCGACGGTTTCCTCAGCCTCCATGCACGCTCTGCCTAGAGGACTGGCCGTTATGTCTATTCTGTGGAAGTGTTTGTTTAGCGAGTAGTGTGTCCGTGATAGTCCCCGTCACCAAGCGCAGGCCTTTCCGGTCCAGGCATAATAAGCGCCTGGTCAGCCTGTTATCCAGAGATAGCATAGCCTCCCTGGATTGCTTGCAGCTCGGTGTCGAAGACCACCAGTTCTCCGCTTGTGTGTGATTGAACTCCTACAATCACCTGCGTAGTTGGTTGAAGGGGATAGGTACGATAGGCTCGAGTCCGCAGACTGACGTATTTTTTCCGCTACTCTCTTCCTACGCTATTTATTATCATCACCAGATGTTTACACGGGTCCCGTCTCGTTCGTTCTCCACCACATCGTTCTTGAAAGGTATTCACAGACACGGCACGCTGACGTGACGGGCTTGACTTTTCGGGAGCAGGACTTGGGTACTACTAAATAATAACAGCCGCACGGATCGATCTTCAAGATTAAGCAACGCTTCCCGAGGTCGTTCCATGGAAAGGTGAGGAACGATCTATCATCATAGGTACCGAGGCCCCACCTTGCCGGAGTTGGTCCCAACTGTCATTCGTAGATATATGTACTTTATTGGTAGACGCCTAAATGTCGGAAAACCAGTATTACCAAGGGGTATCGTGTCAACCAGTAACTGGGTGTTATGGAGGTCAGATAGGCAGTCGCTCCATGTAAAATACTGGTATTTAGCTGTTTGTGGTTAGACTGGAAGCCGACCCCAACATAGCTATGAAAAGGCTAATTAGACGATGGACTCGGGAACTCCCCAGGTCAACAACCCGAACAACGACTGCATATTGTCCCAATCTCTTTTTACCACCCCGTATCTCACCCTGGACCAGATGTTGAGCGATGCTGAGGTCGACATTATTGAACGCTAGCATAGATAGAAATAGGTTGCATGTTCTATTACAAAATGTAGGACAAAACTTTATTTATTTTATTCTTTAGAAACAAAAAAAGAAAGAAAGAAAAATAAGTTTGGGAACAAAAAAAAGTTATTTGCCAATTAAAACTTTTTTACAAAAAGTACAACAGATTTCCAAACAACAAAGAGAAAAATAACTTTAAATTCGAAAGTCGGTGTCTTTGGATCAGTATTTTAGTTTTTTGACACCGACTTCCGAAATTAAAGTTATTTTTCACTTTGTAATTTGGAAGTCGGTTGTATTTTTTGTATTTTTTTTTCAGTCTTTAGTGGGTTGGATTGTAATTTATTTAAGATACAATCGCCTAATGCCAACTGCTCATCAAAAATACCCATATCGTTGTAAATATGCCTATAATATTTTAAGAGTTTCCTCGATTTCTTCAAGATTCCATCATCAGATTGTGACCAAATGACAATGGGACCAACTTGAAAGTCACCCTTTCAAACAAAAAAGAAATTTTCAAATCGATCCAGCCGTCTTCGAGTAATCGGGGTAAATAAAAAAAATAAAAATCCGACGAACTGAGAACCTCCTCCTTTTTTTGATGTCGGTTATAAATATAGGAAATCCTTAAACTAAAGTAGCCAACATGTAACTTATACCATTGTCCACGTATTAGTTAAAGAATTAAAGGAAGCGAAGGATTGAGATAGGTACTCAAAAACTAAAAAAAAACTCAAAGCATTTATTCCACTTAGACCATTTACAGGCACTTTCGAATTGTCAAAGAGTCGGTCAGTTAGAAAGTTGAAGCTAGTTGCCCATTCCAAAACGTCCTCTATAGACCTCTATGGACATGAACGGGCAAGAAAATCCAAGGACACTGTTTAAATCAAGATATTATAAAATCCTGGGTACATTATTCTTCTTACTTCTATAAGTGAGAACAAAGTAAAATAAAAAAAAAACAATTCAATATATAAGAAAATAAGTCTTGTCAGTTAAGAGATGACCAGTCTCAACTGACGGCGCCCGATCACGAACATAACGTGTGGATCAGCCACCATTCAGCTCCACCGTTTTGTAGGGAACCGATTGATTCAACACACGCGCACCATCAGTGAGACATCGTGACATAACCTTTTTTTTTTTTTTTGAGCGTGGGAAATCATCAAATAACTTCTCCCGCTCTGGGCGGAGCGGGAGGGCGTGTCAGACTCTTACTGACTAAAACCCACCCGTGTTCCTTCGGTTGCCCTGTCGCCGGGGGCCACGATCTCCCTTTCGGTTTTCTTCGCAACCCCGGCAGGCATCGGCCCTAGTGGACCCCTTCAATTCTGCTGACATCTCTTTGAGGCGCGCGTGGAACACAACGCGCCGTCGACCCGGGCCTGGTCCTTATCGGACGGTGAGCCACCCATTGCTCACCGCCCGCAAGCCCGCGCCTACGGTGGCCGGAAATCGCCTCGCGATTCCCGACGCCCTGGGCGTCTCCTCCTGCGGCGGTTAGGGGCGTGAGGGCGCGAAATTTGCCTCTCCCTCACGCGTTCCACCTCCTCCTTCGCGAGCATTACCGCTTCGCAGAAGGAGGTGACGGCCTCCCATTTCCTCTCGCTCCGTACCATGGCCTGAACCAGGGCCGGACGCGAGAGATCACCGCCGCCGATCGCCTCCACATCATGACATACCCTCAACTACCATTTTCTTTTTAGTCAACATACAAGATAACATACCTAATAGCTCCATGTTACTATACCACAAAAAAATGCTTCTAAATTATACAAAACTATTGTTTGCAATTTAAAAGTGAAAGATTAATAAAATTTTACTACCAAAAGGAAAGAAAATCATTATTACCTATTGAAGTATTCAACAACTAAAACTTGAATTAATAAAAATAAAGGGAAATGTTTCTCGATGGCATGTGAAGCCAAGTTAGAGGCCCATGGGCGGCTTTAAAACTCTGACACCAGGTTAGTTGCTAAACAAACGAAAAAGAAGAGTAAAAATTAAAAAAAAAACTTAAAAAATAAACAACCGACTTCCAAAAAACACAACAAAGTAAAAAAATACTTTAATTCGGAAGTCGGTGTCTTTGGTTTAGAATTTTCTTTTTTTTGCTACCTGCCTGCTCTCTACAGGTATTCGAATTTGTGTGGGGTAGGTACCTACCACAACCAAAACTGGGAAAATTAAAAACTTTTACCAAAAAAAAAAAATACAATCGACTTCCAAAAAAAAACACTACAAAGTTAAAAAGAACTTTAATTTCAGAAGTCGGTAGCAAAAAACGAAAATTCTTTGTAATAAGTTTTTATTTATCACTTTTGAATTGTGGTACCCATCCCACACAAATTCGAATACCTACCACCGCCTGCTATGTAAATAGGTACTTTATCATCATTCATCTTCATCATCCACATAAAATAACTGGAAAAAATACGTATTATTGAAGCTAATTAGAAAACTACCCAAGCAAAATTAATACAATTTAAATAGGATTACCACGAAAGCTTCCTCTATCAAATGAAAAAAGAATTTTTATATTCGGTCCACAATTGACGAAAATATCGAAGAACATAAAAATAAAAATGCCTTTATTCTACTACTTTTATATATAGGTACTTATTTATAATTATGATACTATAATAGTGTGGCTGTGGCTCACGTTTCTAAGCAGTAGTCGCCTCTTAGGCGTAGGCCTCTTCCATTTCCTGCCACTAATTCCTGTCCCTAGCTTTCTTTAGTCATCCATCATGCGTGGTCCTCCCTTATCCCAAAATATATGTCTTCCCACCTTTTCCTTGACCGAGCTCTATTTCTGCTTTGGCGGATACCAAAAGACCAAATGCATCGATGAAAATAAAGTAGAATAAAAAAAAACAAAGTCGAACATAGAAACTCCTCCTTTTTGGAAGTCGGTTAACAATAAACATTAAGATCGTAAAATCAGAAAAAAAAACTGAAAACCTCTCTTTCAAATAATACAATTTTAACAACTGAGCCCAAGTGGTTGTGGAGCAAGACCATCATTAAGGCAAGCATTTTTATCTACGATATAATCATCCTACTTAAGATAACTTAATCCGATTTGATTATGAAAACAAAAGTGAGCTTGCTGAGATAGCTTAATTTAAACTAACTTAATGTAACTAACTTACTTTATTGATATTAGCCAGTGAAATGAAATGAAATTGTTTATTCTGTAAATAGGATATCGGAATCACTGTTACACGTCATATTAAAAAAATATTAAAAATAAGCTAGTTGTGTTCGGCGTTTCCTATCTGACTACTCTGAGAAGAAAGGCCGAAACAAACTCAGAGGTCACAGTCTCTTTTAAAGTACAGACATAATCTTGGTCAGACCATATGAGGACCATGTAGATTAGTGTCTGAAATGGTCTTTTGAGGAAAGAACTGCACAGATTTGAGTGGACCTGTCCAGTCAGTGCATGCATTTGTCAGTAATCGTGGAGCTCAACTCAGAACTTAAGGAGCTCAACTCGACGAACAATACCAAAGAAAGGCCATTTGGTTAGGCCGCATAAACTTCGAAGGGGTCCACTAGGGCCGATGCCTGCCGGGGATGCGAAGAAAACCGAAAGGGAGATCGTGGCCCCCGGCAACTGGGCAGCCGAAGGAACACGGGTGGGTTTTAGTCAGTAAGAGTCTGATACGCCCTCCCGCTCCGCCCAGAGCGGGAGAAGTTATTTGATGATTTCGCACACAAAAAAAAAAAAAAAAAGTCCGCATAAACTACTCAAACTGCCAGACCATCATTAAAACTAACGGAGAAATGAAAATAGTAATGATATCTATATAATTATACCGTAGTTACCTACTACCAAACTCCATACCCACTCTTTTCTAGTACCTAATAGTTCCTACTCTTGACTGATCAAAATCCCTAATAGGTATTGTAGGTATTAATTTACTACGACAAGAAACAAACCGAAACCAAACCCTCATAGGCTGATACCTACTTACCTGCTCGATTTGTTCGGATTCCGGTTAGGAATCTACTAAATAGTATATTTTTAGGGTTCCGTACCTCAAAAGGAAAAGACGGGACCCTTATAGGATCACTCGTGTCTGTCTGTCTGTCCGTCTGTCACAGCCAATTTGCTCCGAATCTAATGGACCGATTAAGTTGAAATTTGGTACACATATGTATTTCTGTGACCCAAATACGAACGTGTAACGTAAATAAATGAAAAAAGGTTTTGCTAACAGTACCGTGTGATATATCAAATGAAAGCGCTTGTTGCGAGGATCTTAAATATATTTTTATATAATTTTAAAATAAACACTTTTAAAGATATTTAAGAAATTCGATGAAAATTGACCGTTCCTTCCTCCTTATCTCCGAAACTACTAGACCTAAAATTTTGAAAAAAAATACATTATATGGCTCTTTACTCATAGATTACAGGAAAACCTATAAGAAGTTTATGGTCTTAAAATAACATGGTAACTATCTCAATATTGTGCGTAAAAACTTACATTTACAGTTGGAATGTATGGGAAAAAATGTATTTGAACTACAATGTTAAGTTTGATTGAATTATCTTAATGATAATTTTATTTGTCTAAACATGCGTATATATGCAAATTAAGCATGCAGGATGTTACAATATTAATATTTCGTACGTAAATGTTTCACCCGTAAGAGATACAAATTTACAAAAAAATAACAAATAACATAAAATAACAAATAACATTAAAAAAAAGCTAAATTACAAAATAAAACTAAATTCTAAAGGCACTTGATTCCAAGAACACTACTATGTGTCATTCAAAACGTCACTTATAATAACACTTGTCTGTTAATAAATCTCGCATCTTTTTTTAAACAAATTCAGCGGCAACGCTTTAAGGGTCTTTCAAACAGGCGCGTGTGTCGCGTCGCGTGTCGCGCCTGTTTGTAGGAGCCTTTATACGACTGTGATATTTTATTATAAATCTTTGGAGCCATACAGAAAACGCTTTTTCCCATTAATGCCGCCTTTGACGTATGCGAACACAGTAGATTTTTGTCATACATGACGCAATTTCAAAAACATACAGAGATGGTAGAGTTAATAATTTGTGTTTTTAAATAATGGCATACAGCTGTCGGTCGACTTCAAATTGAACATAGCACAAATGCATCTCTTTTGGGCCTTAAACGCTATTTCTTTGTCTGTGGAATTCCCCCAAAATATAATACCGTAGCGCAATAACCATGCTACTAGACTATGATAAGCTGTTACTAAGGCGTGTGTGTTTAGCTCTGTGGCCCCCCTGGCTGGAGGCTTTGAGTGTAGCAGCTTAAGGCACCCACAGGAAAGTCCGGTTAAGCAGCCAAGACCTTAGTGGCCAAAACTGCGAGATGCCATGTTAAAAAAAAAAAGAAACAAAAAAGAGGAGCTCAGCCGTTACTTGGGTATTCGATTTAGTCCAGTTCAATTTAGAGTTAATAATAATTCCTAGAAATTTTGTGGCGTCGACTTTATTAAGTACGTCGTGTGTCCTTGTAAATTGCGTTAAGGTCTACAGCCTGGGTCCGTTGCCTAATATGCATAATAATATTTTACCATGAGATTATTGATGTTAAAGATTCATTTATGTCAGTTTCATATGTGTATTTATTTTTACATGCTACAGTCATAGTGCTGTCCTCGGCAAAGAGACTTACCTATTTGTTTTGTCTTGCCTGCAAAGAGACTATTTGCCTAAGATACAGATACTCATCGACATATTCAACCTACGTGATCCTGCGAGACGCGCTTTTCGTCATCAACTTGGTCTTTGACATATTCAAGCCTCGTCCAGACCAGCGCGATATCGCGGGCGCTGCTTGTAGCGCCCGTGATATTCCACCAGTATGCACGAGCCTTCATTTGAAGCCCGACTTCTAGACTTGCCGTGCTAAGATCTTCTAGCATCTGAGTGAGTCAGCTCGGAGACTAAAGACGAAAAAAGGACAATATTTAATTCAAAATTAAATTTTATTTATAATTTCGTCGGCAAAACGGAGATTGGCTTATCTCCTATGTCCTAACTCTTTCTGCTCAGCCTGCTGCCAGCTTTCTAAAGACTTCTTCCAGTACGGCCGTGAATAATTTCGGAGACAGCGTGTCTCCTTGGTTAACTCTTATAGTTTTACAGCCTGCAAAATTTTATAATAGTAAATCGGTATTATTTTTGGTACAGGCAAGAACGAAATACCTATATGTTTAAGGTGAAAAACCGTGTCTAAACATCTACGACACCCATGGTTTAATAGTCTCTTAGTTGCTCTGTTGCAAAACTGGTAAAAACAAATAAATACGAATTTTACGGAAATACTAGCAATGTAGCGCCATCTACTTTTCAATTAAGAAACTACAAAAAAATATAGTTCGCTTTATTGCCACTAGATGTCATTTACTTACCGTAAATCTGTATAGTCTATGATTGAATTTATTTTACCCATTGGTTTAAATTATTACGCATTGTTAAAAAAGTTAATATAAATTTAGTTCTTTTCAGTAATAAAAGGAGTACAAAATACTTGTTATATTAATTTGCTTGAGTAATGAGTTTGTCATGACATGAGGTTCTAAAACGAAAGTTAAAGACTACTGACAACTTTACCAACAGGGCTGCCAGATTGTATAATTGGATACAAAATTGTTTAATTTTGTTATCTTTGTATCCTGTTTGAATAACAGTTTGCCTTTTATAATAGGATACAAGAATAGGAATTCGAATGTAAAATGAATTTTACGATATTAATTAACCAGCTGCTTATCAGTAGTTATCGGCAAATTTCGCTAAAAACTCGTAGTTTACCTACCGTCACCTACCTGTTATTTTACAAATAAATCTATAAATCTATGTGTCTGATTGGAATCCGAGAAATCTGGTCCGAAATCTAAAGTAGTCATAGTACTAAATCCGATCTTTGTCCGTCCGAATTTAGAACATTCGCAATTCGGATTGAATTCTGATCTTGAATTCGGATTCGGATCGGATGCAGTGCGAAAACACTCATAAAGTGCTAATTTACACACATCAAAAGTGTCTAGGGATCAAGCATTTTTATGCGGATTTCTTGAGATTGAGATGTGGCTTTGTAATAAATTTATGATTATATAAATTTATATGGATCCTTTTTGGTGCATTTCATAATTTGAAACAGGAACTGTTAATCAAATTCGAGTAAAAGATGAAAATCAGCTGTCAATATTTTCCCTATAAAAACATACAACGCATTGAAGACATTATTAGTGCTACTGTTTCCCTACTACTGATTAAAACCAACGTTATTATGGAGCGGCGACGTCATTTGAGCAGGGAAGAAATGCTCAGAGCCGTGGGAATGATAGAAGCTGGTTCCCGGCAACGTACTGTGGCTTTAGCTCTGAATACAAGTCAGAGTGTTATCAGTCGACTTTGGACACGTTACCGAAGCACTGGTACCGTGGCTGAGCGCCATGGAGGACGGTATCGCTGCACCACACGGAGACAAGACCGATACATTCAAATCTTAACTCGAAGAGCTCCAACAATAACCGCCATGATGTTAGCCGTGAGGCTTCATCACTCTTCAGGGAACTTAATTAGCGACCAAACAGTCAGAAACCGCTTGCATGAAGTGAACCTTCATTCCCGAAGACCGCTACGGGTACCACCTATAGCAATGCACAATCGTAGGATTCGATATCAATGGGCTCTTGAACACAGAAATTGGGCAGAAGAACAATGGCGTTTCGTGTGCTTTTCTGATGAGTCTCGTTTTGGTATGAGACCGGATACAAGACGTATACGACACTGGAGAACCCCTGGACGCCAACAGCGATTAAAATCCTGCCAGGAAGTCCATCCTTATAGTGGTGGAACCATCATGGTATGGGCGGGTATTTGGATCGGCGGAAGAACTGAGTTGATTTGGATCAGAGGCAACCTCAACGCTCAAATTTATGCTGAGACGATTGTATCTGACGTCATCGTTCCTCTACAAGTGCAAATCGGTCCCTTATTTCAGTTAATGCATGATAATGCACGACCGCACACCGCAAGAGTTGTAAGACAGACTCTCGCCGCAGCTAACATCAATGTCCTGCTCTGGCCTGCTCAGTCGCCAGACTTGAACCCGATTGAGCATGCATGGGATATGCTACAGAGAAGAGCTCTGCCGAATATGGAGGGTATCCAGTCGCAAGAAGACCTTTTTTTGTTGTTGCAACGAACATGGGCGGCCATTCCACAGCGTGATTTGGATGAACTCATTTTGAGTATGCCAAACCGATGTTCTTGTGTTGTTAGTGTTCGCGGTAGAAACACGGATTATTAATTGTTTAAGTTACCCAATAAAATTTTAAAGAAAACTGTTATTTCAGTCTTTTTTTCGAACTTTAATGTTAGTGGTTCAAATGTCAAAAATCCCTTTATTAGGAAAATGGCAAATTTCTTTATTAATGCAAAGGTGACTTGGTTTATCGTTATTGTGACAAACGAAAACACTTTATTTGATGAATCCTTAAAGAAAATTTTAATTAATATCAATCAGGAGAAAAGTTATTGCAAAAATATATGTTGATCCCTAGACACTTTTGATGTGTGTAGTAGGTATAGGTAACATTATGTAGGTATGTAATACGAGATGACAGAGAGATAATTTTTTTCTTAAATAATACCTAGTCAATTAATTTTTTTTAAATTGTTCCTCGTTCTGTTACAAACAAAATCTTTATTTGCTTAACCAATTTTTTTTTTTTTTTGTATAATTTCTGGGACTCAGCGGTACCTACAATGTAAGTTGACAGCCCTATTTACCTAAATAAATAATTAATTTTTGACCTAAAGGTCCAGTAACCAGGTCATAAAATTCCAAAAAAAAAAAAAAAAAATTAATTCGCAACTTGTTTATGCGATTTGTAGCGTAAAATAATAATCTCTAGACCATGGAAAACGATGTAGTAGATCCAAACAATGCTCTAAAGGAATTGCGCAAGCGCAAGTCAGAAGATGTGTCTAGAAACGAGACGGAGAAGAAGCCCAAGGTTGTGCAACCTCGCTACTGCCGATGTGGTTGAGACTGGTCTCAAGATGCCGCCCGAAGACCCGCCTGAGTCTGAAGAAACATCCCTCAAGAAGCTCGATAAACCCAAATACCTGCTACCGGCCCCAAAACCACACGACCTGTAAGAAAACACATTTCAAATCATGAAGCAGCTGCCTCGAGCCCGCCAGATCAGGTCGAACTAAAAAGTATAATTTCAGATACCACAATAACACCAACATATAAAAAACAGAAATATCTAGTGACATCAGTGAATATGATTTATTGAAGTAAGTAAGCATTGCAATAAGTCGCGATAAATAAATGAGCTTGTGTTATGATATGTAATGTTATCTTATGTTCCGATGATGAAATTACTAATTACATTAACCCTCTTATTCATAAGCATCTGTTTAGCCATACATTTTTGATGTTTAAACGTCTCTTAACTATAAGCAACATTTATGATTAAGAGGGTAATTGTTTGTGCTAAATGTATTAGTTGACTTATGGTGCCGCACTAGTGGGATTTAAAATGAAATGTTTACTAAGGACTGATTTTTCAATAGTCTGATAACATTTATCTGAGGAATAAATATTGCAGTTTGACAGCTTAAAAAGTGTGTCAACATACAGGGTGGCAGGGACATTGACGCGAAAACTTCTACCATGGATTCAGTACATGATTCTGAACCCCCCTGCATTGAAATTGATGTTTGATAGAAATGTGCAGCACCTATGCAGTCAAAATGTATGGAACAGCTGATTTCTTTTTTAATAACGGACGAAAAATTTCAACGCATTCGTGTTCAGAATCATGTACATTGTAACAGTTTTCACATCAATGTCTCTGCCACCCTCTATTTTATTCTACTGATATAATTTTGCTGTCTTCAAAAATCAGCCCTTAATGTTTTAAGTGAATATGATTTACTGGTAAGTAAAAAATAACATTAAATATATATAATTATCTGTAGAAAAGCCTTAAAAATGTACAATATTAACTTACTAAACCCCTTATTCATACACACTGCTTAAAGTTAAGTAATGATTAGCTTGTTTAACCATACATTTGTGATGTTTAAAAGTAGGTAACTTAACTTTAAGCAACTTTTTTAATAACAGGGTAATTGTTTAGTGATTCATCCAAAACACTGTTTTCAATTCAGATTCCTTTTATCTAAGGAATAAAAATGGCGTCTTTTTATTTTTTGTTTTTGTTTCATAAAAAATAATTATGTCACTCCGCCATATTTATTCTTCAGATGAAAGTTATCCAATGATTGTATAATTCATATATGTACTGAATATTTGTAAAGCTGTATTTAGTGCTCCAATGATGCTCCAACTCCACGTCCATAGATATCTACACATTTTTTTTCTGACTTTTTTCTCACTGCTGGGCCTTTGCCCAGCAACAAGATAAAAAATAAGTAAGTATATATTATTGTTTTAGTACTGCACTGTGTATGGTGTATGCATACTATACAATCCAGTACTTAGGGACAAATACCATCAGGGCCAACTGTTGGTAATGACCATCAATGGAGCACTTTTGGCCTAAGCATTGACTGTGATATTAAAGTACTTACTTTTTTATTTCTTTAATAAAAAACCTAGATTTAATTACATTGTTTTTCTTTATATTTAGTTAACTAAACAATTTGGGACTGCCTGCCATAATACCAAAGAGCTTTACAATGACTTTTTATGTCATGTTATTTGTTGATAAGAGACTAATGCCAGTTTTCAACTTTACAAAGTGACACTTAAATGAATCCCTAAATAGAAGTGCGCTGTTGGATTTTCAATGCTAGGCTCAGGAAGAGTTAAAAATCCAACAATGCACTTTTATTTAGGCATTCTTTTAAGTGTCACTTAGTGTTGGTAAAAATGGGCATTGCATACCTACTCTGCCCTACCCCATCAATCCCACCATAACCCATTACATTAAAATAGGAGAAATGATGATAAAATGGTAAGTTAAACTACTGCAGAATATGAAACCACACTCAGATAATATTTAATACTTACTTTGTTGTTTAATCTCAATTTCAGATGAGCAGATATAGATGTGACCGTTCGGAGCTGCAGGCACTGCTTACTGACAGTAGCAGCGTTCGCCGTGCACTTATAAGCGGTTGTGGATGTTATCGGCACTAGCTCGCAAGCGCTGTGTCAGCAATATGACCAAGATATTACAAGGTAAATTTTCTTCATTTCTTATACCAAACCCAGGTTATGAAAACCGTAGTAACATAACATCACGACTGTATTCCTAGAAGGGTTAGGCAAAGGTGTGTACTATCGAAGAAACGTATATCTGTAAAGACTATTCTTGCTTGCAGCGCTCGCCCACTATAGTAACAGTTACCTATGGAAAAAAAAAGTGGTGTACGGGATTTTGTTTTCAAATTGGTTAGATATGCGTTACCCCGATGGTACCTATAGTACCTACACACATTTCGCCATTTATGTTTAAGTCCCATGTAACATGAGATGTGCATATGGACGACAACTAGACCCAATTCAAAATTCTGGGGTGCTGCAGAAATGTAAAATTTTTCCTGACGGAAAACCCCAATAACACTGCCGTCCATTGTAGTACTGTAGCTAGCATGATTATGAGAGCTTCTCTGTTAGGTAGTGCAAAAGAATGTTGTAACAATAAGTACTAATAAATATAATACTTAGAAAAAACCTAATAATCGTTTTTTCTTTTAAGATAATTAAAAGCGGATTATCAGTTGCAGGTGCTGACAGGCAAGCACCGAGATGTCGTCATGGTTGGAGCCTTGAAGTCATCGCCAGATAGCTGTCATTGGTCGCCGAAGATCCGGCAGTCTGGCTGCATATCAACAGAGCACGACTTAAGAGTGCTCCAGACAAGTATGTAGCTCTTATGAGTGTGCTTCAAACCTAACTTTTATAACTATACTGAAATAAGCCATCGTCTTCACCATTGCAGACGAAAGACCAAAACAATGCACGTATGGTTCGTTCCGCAAGTATCTGGTAACACAATTAAGGGTTCTGTAGTTGGGATGAATTTATACCAAGAATAAACTTAACTTTATATTTGAAAAATAAGTTCTCCCATACGGAATGTATGGGAGAACATGTTTTTACAACTGCAAATGTAAGTTGGTCGATTATTACTCGTTAACTTGTAAAGCCTACTTAGCTGTAATAGTTTTCCTTTTAATTTCGTTATATATACTACGGCTGTGAATTTTTACACACACCCAAAACCAACCATTTAGCTGGCAGGAGGCGGGGACACTTGACTCTAACAAAAATGAGCACTTTAAAGCTTAATATTTCGAAAACGGATCCCTGAATCCAAAAATGGTTTTAACAAACTCACAATATTTTTAACCTTTCCAACTACACCCCACACCATGGTATAGATGAGAAAAAAAAAAACATCCCCTCTTACAAGTGTTGTAGGTGTAAATATTGACCACCTTGATTTTTGTCAATATTTTATTTTACCACTTTGTCGGCGTGATGAATATGTATACCCACCCATACTAAATTACAGCTTTCTAGTACTAAGAGTCTCCACACAGACAGACAGACGGACATGACGCGAAACTATAAAGGTTCCTTGTTTACTATGGAAACCTAAAAATGTAAACAAATGGATAAAAAAACATACCAAAGAAACGATGGATGGACTGTGTGGAAGATGATTTGGCTAGAAAAGGGGTGCCGAGATGACAACTAATAAAGGAGTATGGTAAAAAGATAATATCTTTTTCTCCCATATTATGTTGCGCTTGCGCCGACTTCAAAAAAAAATGGAATAAGGGCAGGAGAATGATGATGACTTTTGGAACTGATCTTTTAGGGCTCCCGCAGACATACAATTTTGTTGTTGGCCGACTAAATCGCAGTATACCAATAGGTATAGCGACATATGCTAGCCCGCACATCTTGTCCAACTAATTAATTGGACACCGATCGTATCAAAATGAAATTACGCACAGTTAAAAAGTTATCCAACTATCGGCCAACTCCTCGTTAGCACGGTTACCCTATGCCAGCTCGCAGACTATCCAACTTTGTTGGTCGGTCGCAAGGCAAGATGCAAGACGACCAGACGCGCGCGCGTGATTTACCTACGGTCGGACTTTCGTCGACGGGTCGTTCTGCCACCCGATTACTTGTTGCAAAACAAAAAGTAGAAGAGCTAATAGATGACGTGCAAAAACGGCCAGCGTTGTCCAAAAAAAACAAAAAATAATATCTGGGTTACATCGGAGTTTGGAGTGCAATTCTAATCTGTCACTTAATATAGGATGCACCCAAAATGTTATTTTTTGTTTTAGTCTTCTAAAGCGTGTTTTTCCGCATTTTCATGCACAAGCACTTCGCTAGCAACACTGTTACCGACTAAAATGCGACTAAATCGAATAAGTCTGCGATTGACAAACTATAAAAAAGTTGGTCGTTTAAATTATAAAGTACGCCATTTAGTCGTTCGGTAGTTGGCCAACTTACAATGTCTGCGGGAGCTCTTAAACGATTCGCGCGTAACAAATGGAAACAGCGTAGCATTTTGTATTTTGTAAATCGTCGATGATTATTTTACCAAAGAAAACAGTTATATAACTTTACAATGTTTATTTAATTTACTATAATGACGGTACACCACTTGAAACAATTTTATTACCCATACTAAAAAATACATATTTGTAGTTTTTTAAACATATCTTCCTATTAGTATACCGAACTTATACTGTATTTTGTGGACGTACACTTCACCTGGGTTTAGTACTGAACTAGGGAAGTTTTTCTGTAATTATAAAATTATTAAATTCTGTAATTATAAAATAATTATAAAAGCAAAGTTTACTTAACATACTCATCAAAATTGTGTTTTTTATTTTATTTTATAAACGTTGCTTTGGGCCTGAATTCCTCTTACGCTGTTGTCGGTCGCGTAAGCAATGTAGGTACGTACGTACGCGCCGCTGACGTCAGCGTCGCAGTATGGTGCTACATATATAGAACACGATGTATATACGCACGCGCGACCGACGTACGCGGCCGACATCAGCGACAAGAGGAATTCAGGCCTTAAAGTGAAGTAATGAACGTCAACGTTCGCTTTACCATAACTTTTTGACGTAGGATTTGAGCTAAAGTCTGGTTCTTAGTCACCTTACAACCAAAGAAGTGGAAAGACAGTACAGAGGCGTTGAAATATAGACCTTATTTCGATTAAGATAAGTATTCAATTCAACTGATAAATTTAAAATCCTTTGCAGTCCCAGCCGCCAGACTGCGCAGGCCCTTACATTCATACATTTTCTATGAACCAACACACATTGCAGGCGGACCGCACCGCACTTTAAAAAAATGTAATGTGCGCTTGGCTTAATACTCACGTTATTAATGGCGTCAGGGTAATTCTGGGGCATCAGACAGAAGAGGCCGTGCTTTTTATACAGCGTGCCCTGCTTACCCATCAACGGAATGTACCCGTAACTTCTTTTACCCTGGGAACCAAAAATATTTAAATAGTTAGGTAAATTATGTAGGTAAACAATTATGGCATGTACCTAAGTATTAAAGGCATGATTTAAAAAAAAAAAACCTTCTAAGTATTCGTTTTTGGTGGCTTAATGAAAAACAGCCGCACGGGTCCTTCAAAGGTTAAGGTCGGTTCGTGGATGGGTTCATTACATATCAAGACCTCCGTGCCTCGGAATGGTCCTGGCTGTCATTCGTAGATCTTTGAGTCTGAAGCCCAAAAGTCTATCACAACCAGGCTTAACCAAGTGGTATCGTGTTACCCAGTAACTGGGTTGTGGAGGTCATATTGGCAGCTAGGCAGATATATTCGTTTTTACAACGACTCCCGAAAAAAAATGTCGGGTAATTTTCAAGGATCGCTTCAAAACTTTGCTTCTTGAACTAAGTACTTTAGTACTATTTTGGAGTCTATTGCTTATTCATCTCCTTACAAAACCGCATTTCTCTTCCAAATACAACTATAAAATGATATCATTGAAATAAGTAAATGATATCACTTTTCACTTTTTGAACAACAATTTTTAGCATTACAAGTCGTAGAAACTAAAAAATAAAGTTCAAAATCACCTCGCGTTCTTCTTCTTCCGCTTCTTCTGCCCTTGCACTCGATTCCTCACTGGACACCTTAGAACCCTCCTTAGAATCCTCCTCCTTAGCTGGGAGGTCATCCACAGCTTCATCCTCAACTGGGAACTCCTATATCAAACGATTTATCAATTTATCGTTATCGGTCATCGGTTCCAAATCGTTTAAAACGAAAGTGCCAATATAGCCCGCGAAATTCAAATTTTCTTTGCAGCTCAGTGGCGTAGCTTGATCAAGATATGATTCACAACGGTAACAAATTATATGTACAGTGCGTGCCACTAAAGATGAGACTTGACACACCACGTGGTTTGACTTGCGCAGTAGACGATTTATGGGTCTCTTTAGCGGTATGAAGTCCGCGCCGGGGCGTCATCGGGGCGGCGGAAGGAGCGGCGGGAGGCGCGGTCAAGTCTCATCTTTCGTGGCGCGTATTGTATATTGCTGGCTGAAGCCCCTTACTCGAGACTTAGCATGAGCACTATGTGCTGAGTTAAAAAAAAAAGCAACAAGATGTTACTAGCACGTAATTTTGAATTTCATAGAAACACTTAAAAAGTAAAATGAAATTTGAAGGATACTAATATTTTTTTTTTAAATTAAGCTTATAGATTCTGAACTTTTTTCTAAATAAAAATTAAAAAGTTGTAATTAAAAAACCCATGTAACAAGGAATGAGTTATTGGGCCTGAAGAGATAGCAAATGACCGCTCCTTTCGGCCAGTTCAATTTGGCAAACGATGCACCAAACATCCTGTATAATACTATACTTACAACGTACCGCTACAATGGCGACATTAATTTAACACATGGGTAGGGCTAGTGGCCAGTAATCATAAAAATTATAATTAGATAAAATAATTAGTAAATTGAAAAATTAAATTCTTCAATCGTTCGCCCACGTAGGTCTCTCTCCTTCAATTCGCCTATGTACTCTTTACAAATTATTCGTTTCAATTTCATTGATGCGATGTTATGATCCGTGACCCCGGAAAATAACATCTGCGCTTCAGTTCTTTAAGAACAGATTTGCTTCAAAATTTTACAGTAGAAAATTAAAAATAATTCAATAAATAATAACGTTTAATGAAATTAAAATATCTTCATAAAACGAGCCCGTATACGTGTGTTAAATTACTGTCGCCATTAAAGTGACACGCTGTGTAACAGTGCAAGAATTTAAGGACTATAAAATCAAATGACTAGTCTTTGTTCAAATTAGGCTGAGAATCAACAGTTTTTGATCTTCAAAATTACATAGGACTGTCCCTACGGTGGCCCCGAGTGGCGAGCGTTTTGCCGCTAAAACCCATCACTTTCTAGTGCTTTAGCTAAGAAGTGGTGCAACAACTCCCTAGTAACACAGCTGTCTGAATAAAAAAAACTGTGTTTGTCTGTGTAGACTTAACGTGACGCTGATGTGATTCCAACGTGATGTTTGCTACCTTGCCTTGTGTATCAGATACTCTATAGCGGGGGTGCCCAACCTTTTAACATACGCGCCACCCTAACTTTATTTTAAAATCACTACGCCCCTAAATTACTTTGTCGACATAAGCAGAAAAGCATAATAAGCGAAAGTGCTGTCGAAAATGTTTGCACCCCTTGGATAGGTTAAATTTTCTTTTGATAATTCAAACAGAAATAGCAGTTATTTTGTCGACTTTTGCAGAAAAACTCAAGAATAATGACGCTTATATTGACGCTGCAAATATCTTTGAAACTTCAAAATGTTAGTTACCTCTACTATTTTGTCTGGGTCTGGTAGAAGATTGCCGGTGTAGAACTGCATGCCGGGCTGGTTGCTGTATAATTCAAGCACCCTTCCCGTCTGCGGATGCAACACCCTGAAAATTAAAAGCAGAATATCAAGTTGATGACAATGATGAACTACTGGATTGGTTTGAAAAATAACATAACATGACATAACGTGTGTTTTCCTCAAAGGGTTCGACAAAAGTTTACCAGGATAAAAAGTATCCTATGTGTTAATCCAGGTTATAAACTATTTGTCTACCTCATCTAAATACTATTAGTAGCATAACATAATGATTGAATACTATCGTGAATTCATGCAAGCCTAGTACTTTTTGTGCCAAGTTTCAAGTTTATTACTCAAGGAATAAGATTTTCATACTAATCCCCCCTTTTCGCCCCCCTTGGTGGAATTTTCAAAAACCCGTTCTTAGTGGTTCCCTACATTATAAAAGGAAGCTGAGTGCAAAGTTTCACGTTCGTAGTCAATAAATATATCTCTTTATCTTTATTATTCTTGAGAAAATAATATTCTTGCACAAAAAACCCAAGGTCTGGCAGGCTGCGGAAGTTGCGTTGCCGCCTGTTGCCTTTTTCATGAAGTTTCATAGAAACTCGTCGTGTCGCTGCGGACTGTCATTGCGATTGGGCGATGTTGCCGTTACGGTTTGCGGTTGCGGTCGCCTTCGAAAAAGCACCTTTAAAATGTTGGTAAGAAGATTTTTGAAGTTCAAGCTCACCTGGTCTGGAACGCCAAGTCCTGGGAGGTGCCGCGCGTTATGCAGAAGTTAATATCGTAGCCTCCCATCGGAATCTTAGGCATCATGACCTTTAGGAGTCGAGGCACGCGGAAATCGTAGGCTGTTCCACCCACTACTTTCCTTTCACCTGGAAGATAAATAATATATGAACAGTTAGCCTAAACAAGATGTTATACATCGATAATCATCAACAATTTGTGTTCCTTAATACTGTATCAATGTCTAGCTACAATAAAGTACCCAATGTGTATTAAGACTACTCGAAAAGCGGTCCCGGTCAAACTATAGCGCAGTATAATACTATTGCATAGCTTTTCTGCTACACTATAGTGCTCATTAGTCATCATACGCGTATACAGATTGCCCAACTGTAGAGCTCATAAAATATGGGCAAGTGATTGCCCAAGTCGATGTTAGATCGTAGTTGCTTATTCAAATTGTTAGATGCCTAAAGGGCCTGGAGGTAGGTACTATGGCTGGCAAATTAGAATTGTAATCTCGCTGTTATCGGGTTCTAGGTAATAACTTGCCAAAAATAGTAATTAGCTAAGGTTAATTGTAGTGAAAAAATAATCGAATTTGCATCTCCAAAAAACTGCACCTAAACAACATAAGTGTACTCGTTTCCCTTCTGTTTCACGATCTTACCTATAGATGAAAGTTGTAAAAACTTACCCGTAACGAGTCCATCGTCATCTACGGCCGTATATTTATCAGCATTGATGGTGAAAATATGATCCATCATACATTCCGACCCCGCATGCTTAAAAAAAAACCAATTTGTTATGCGTAGAAATAATTTTGTCACGGGCGTTGGCTATCGAAAGTAATCGTGTTCATCAAATAAATGTAATAACAGTGACTGTCGGCCATGTCTTCGAAGCTATGGAACTTTCATAAATCGATAGAAAGATACTAGTATTGAATTCGTTTTAAGAAAAAGAAAATAACTTGCAGATAGCTACGTGGTGTCGAAATAAGCAAAAACTTGTTACTTTCGTCGTTCATAAAACGCGAGCCACCACACTTGTGGGTCATATGATACATTTTAGCATATAGTATTGAGTCGAATAAAACATACTTCAAAGGACATACACATACCTACCAGTTACCTACACAAAGAAAAATTTCGTCAAAAACTTTGCGAAAAAACACTTAAGAAAAACTTGGATCCTAAATTTATTTAAATGACTCATTTTTAGTCGTCGTCAAACAAACAATCAGCGAAGATGAATCAAGGTGCCATTTTACTTGGCGCCTTTTTGGTGTCCTGCGTGTTATTATCTGATGTCTTCACGTTACAAGAACTAATGAACGCGCCAAAATCGTAGCCGAATTCTGGACCGACTCCATTAATATTGCCATCGCTACGCTAAGAAGAAGGGGTACTTACATGCCCCGCAAGATTAAAGAAGGGTGAATTGCTTAAATTGATGATGGTAGGTTCGGTGGTGGTGCACTTCATTTCAATCGAGATCGAGTTGTCGCAGCTGACCTCGAAGGTCACTTGAGCCATCAACGTCCCTGGGTAACCCTCGTGAAACCGTTCCGAAACGTGACTCATGATCACCTTTAAACCGCAAACGTGTGAGCGCCAGTTCACCTGCAAATCATGATTTAGTACTTAAGGATCCGCAATTGTAGCCCGCGAAATTCAAATTTTATAACGTTTTTTTATCTTGATCAAAATATGATTCGCGACTATAACATATATGTATTTTCAGAATTATAATCATTAGAATAATTTAAAAATCTCTTATGGAACGTACATAGGGAAAAAATCTAACTTAAAGATTGATATATATTCATGATTCTCACCGTAAGTAAATTGAATGATGAAATATGGGCTTGCAAGCAGGCTGTTAATAATAATTATAATAACCCCACCACCGTATCTCTATGTTGATGTCGTGGTGGAGCTTGCGCGCTTCAAACTCTAGGTCTGTGCCGGTAAAGTTTACTTTGCCGAAACGGATCTAGGGTGAGGAGCCCGACCAAGAGAGATACATAAACCCGCAGGGCAGCAGGTGGCGAGCTGTTGGGCAATAGAGACCCCACGGACCCTATCTCCCGGGAGAAGTCTTGTTCCTCACCTCTGGCTTGCTTTTTTTGGCCGGCTGGAGTGCACACTGACGAGGAACGGAGCTCCCACCTTATTCTTGCCTTAATTGGCCGGCTTGAGTGGAGATTCGCAAGAGCAAACGTGCTCGGAGGAAGAAGTATTCCAGTAAGACGCTGGTAGGGATCTTGACCGTACTTCCGGGATTGTCCTGGTTGCCGTAGAATATCTCTCCACTCCTCATAAGCACCTCAGGACATGTTGCCCCCTTGTCGCTTCGACACGTTGTGCTAGCAACCGTTATCGGGGGCCCATTATTGAGTATGCAAGTTACCCCCTACCATTTTAACTGTGTATTTTATATAAAATATTGGTCAGGTGGGGAACATAGTAATAAAGAATACATAATTATAAAAAATATTAATCTATTAATAACTAAGTAGTACGTTGGGTCGGCGAAGTAATGCGCTGAGTCGAGGTGTCATATAGCCTTCCGCGCAAACACCGATACACGACACACTTCGGCCAAAATTCTTCATTCATGAAGGTCTCCAGGTGATGAGTCGGAACGAACACCACAAAAGATTTAAAGTTAACTTTGTGGCGCGATTCCAACTTCTCGACTCTTAAAGTAAAATTGGTATTTATCTTTATGTACTCCACGATCTCCTCTGCCTTCATGGAGTGATGTAACCGCGACACGTACAGCTGCGTCGATGGAATAGCGGGACGCACCAACATGTTCGCACCAGTCAACGCGGTACCGCACTGATTGCGACAAGCAGGCTTCTTCTTCTTCTCCACACGTATGAAGCCTTCTTCATCGGCCTGCCCTTGGCTTGTTTCTAGTGGTAACGAGCTTCGAACAAGTCTGGAGAGCCACTGGGCACCCCTCGTAAGCTTAGGTTGCCGCTTCAGTTTAACTGGGGTTGCAATAACGGCAGCCGAGTAAGCTCGTTCTGGTGTGGACGTGCTAATATTCGTCGGCGGCCCAACGATGAGGGACGCGGGGAGAACGGGGCGCGGTTGTGCATCGCTCGCAGTGACGGCGGCCGGCGACGAGTCGAATTTTGCTGACTCGAAACTCAGCTGCGATGCATTGAGTAGGTATGCCGTGACGTGAGTTGACGCTGTTGGCTAGCTTGTTTGATCTACATACAGCGTTGCGTAAATCTGCTACCTCGGTACGTAGATCACTGATGGTGGATTGCGCTGCTTTCAACTTCAACTGCATCTCGGCCAGGCTTGTGATGTCCCGTAGCAGCCTGTGCAAGCATCGACGTGGTGGAAAGTAGCGGGGGGCGACTTGCGCAAGTCCTACGCCACGAAAGTCGGCACGTCGACCGAGTCGGTCTCTCTCCCTTTTCATCCCTCCTGCGGGACGGCATTCGGTCAGTCATTTCTAGCAACTCGTACAGCATTGTTTCAGCTCTGCGTATCTCCTCTTCACTGAAGTTGGATTTGCAGATCTGGATCACGCTAACCTCGTCCATGACATCCAGCTGGTACTGCAGCAATGCCAGGACCTCGTTCGCCACAAGTTCTTCCGAACGCATGGTGGCAGCGGCATTTGCCGGGCTCAGCGCAAAAAAAAAAACCGGCCATGTGTGTGACGGACCACGCACAATAAAAGGTTCTGTAGTTGGAATGAATTTATCCCAAGAACAAACATTGTAGTTGAAAAACATGTTCCCCCATATATTACAACTGCAAATGTAAGTATGTACTATTAAGTGATTTACAATACAATGTTAATTTAGGTGAACCATTTACATTACACATTCGTGCTTCGGTCACAAAAATGCATATGTGTACCAAATTTCAAGTTAATTGGTCCAGTAGATTCGGAGTAAATCGCCTGTGACAGACGGACAGACAGACACACGGGTGATCCTATAAGAGTTCCGTTTTTAAATAGCTTGGATATTTGTTTTTAAATAGGTACCTAGGTACTTGATACGATAAAACAAGCTTTTCATACCTTGTCAAAACCAACGTATCCACCGTGGTAATGATGTGGGCTCTGATTGGTTGACAGCATGTACATCCTGCCCGAAGGTCTGACCACCATGGTGGCGTCTCTGATGACGTTTGCGTACCGGCCTATGGTGGCACCGAAGTAAGGATTCCGCGGCTCAAAGTATTCTGTACAGAAAAATATTTTTATGTTATGTTCTCTTTTAGTTACGTAAGCCTATATTACTGTTTATTTATAGTAATAATTATTATGTTTTTCCTCATCAGCATATAATGTTCCCACTGCTGGGACACATGCCTCCACTCAGAGGGAGTGGGCCGTATTATGATATACGCCCGACGGGAGTCGTCTCACTTTTTTATTACGCCTTCGCTGCCCACTCGTTATCTATGGCCTCCACTACCCACTCCTTCCAGTTTTCTCTTGGAAATATAATGCTTCGGCTCGCCAATTTTTCCTTCTACCTAAGAGTAAATTCTTGTGATATACCGAGCCCCCGATTGGCAGACATGGACTGCCCAGTCCCACTTAAGTCTTTCAGCGATTGGCAGACATGAACTGCCCAGCCCCACTTAAATATTTCAGCGATTAGCAAACATGGACTGGCCAGTTCCACTTAAGTCTTTCAGCTCCCAGATAAGTGTCGTTTACAAACTACGCACACCACGACCACGGTCAGTGGACGCAGCATCCAAGTAAAGTATCGTAATCCAATACGCATCAAGCACTTGGTCGCAAAGACCAACTGGTCGCACGACGTCCCATCCGACTAGTTGCGTCCAAACGTCGTGATTATCTATGGTCGTTCATATTTTGCTCAAGGCGTTGAGCATGATTTTTTTTTTTTTTTTGGGTGGGAAATCATCAAATAACTTCTCCCGCTCTGGGCGGAGCGGGAGGGCGTGTCAGACTCTTACTGACTAAAACCCACCCGTGTTCCTTCGGTTGCCCTGTTGCCGGGGGCCACGATCTCCCTTTCGGTTTTCTTCGCACCCCCGGCAGGCATCGGCCCTAACGGACCCCGTCAATTCTGCTGACATCTCTTTGAGGCGCGCGTGGAACACAACGCGCCGTCGACCCGGACCTGGTCCTTATCGGACGGCGAGCTACCCATTGCTCACCGCCCGCAAGCCCGCGCCTACGGTGGCCGGAAATCGGCCTGCGATTCCCGACGCCCTGGGCGTCTCCTCCTGCGGCGGTTAGGGTTAGGGGCGTGAGGGCGCGAAATTTGCCTCTCCCTCACGCGTTCCGCCTCCTCCTTCGCGCGTTGAGCATGATTGCGACTGCGACCGCGCAGTTTGTAAAACATTGAAGGCAAATTACCTTCTAATGTCTCAAAACCAGCTAGGACATCGTCGGGCACTCCTTTTCTGTCCGGAACTGAAATGGCGGTGATGGTTGCACCGTATGTTATGACCTGGAGATGAATTTGGAGATTGTTAGCGATTTCAGGTTGTAAATGCGCAGGATATAAGTCAAATTAAGTCTAGGGCGATGCAACTACAGCGATAACTCATGGGTTTGGAAGTATTCATAGATATCATGAAAAGCTAAATGGATCTCGTGAGTGAATACTGATTTAAAATTGAAAATATTAATACTGGTAGAGGTAGAAGGCAGTATCAATATTATCTTCTTTTTTTTTGTTTTTATTATTGTGAATGTGAGGACTATGTGGGTCATATATATATATATTTATTTATTTTTCTCAGTTACTTTTAATGATAATCTGGCAGTTGTGAGTATTTTATGCGACCTACAACAAACCTACAACTAAATGTCCTTTCTTTGGTATTGTTCGTCGAATCATTGAGCTCCTTTTAAGTTCTGAGTTGAGCTACACGATTACTGACAAATGCGTGCATGGAATGGACAGGTCCACTCAAATCTGTATGGTTCTTTCCTCAAAAGACCATTTCAGACACAAATCTACATGGTCCTCAAATGAAATGCTCTGACCAAGATTATTTCCTGGTTTTTATATACACACTAGCTGCGCCCCGCGGTTTCACCCGCATAAGTCTCGATCCCGTAAAAATATCGGGATAAAAAGTATCCTATGTCCTTCTCCGGATCAAGGTCTATCCATATCCCAAATTTCATCCAAATCCGTTCAGCCGTTTTAGTGTGATGTTGTGACCAAGGGAAATAGGGATCCATTTTTATATATATATACACTATTTGCGCTGTAGCATGGTGCGGGTGACAGTTGCCCGTATGACGTTGACATTTGTCAGTACCACGTAGGGATGTGAGGTTATGCAATTCATTTTTATCGCTAACGATACTCGCAGCGTGAATCTAGTTCTCTTTAATATTGTTATGAAAATTAGTGTATTATTCAGTTGTGCAGTGTAACTACGTGTGTGCTACGTGTATAAACTTGTCAATATAAATGTTTTATGGCTACATAATTATCTTTGTACTTATATAAAATAATCAAAATCGGGTTTATGTTTTTTTTTTCGTGACAACATTTTTGCTCTATGGTGCATCGGCGCGGCGGCCATGTTGTTTACCCGTGCGATGCTGTGAGTGCGAGTACGAGTGCAAGCGCGTTATATTGTGACTTAATGTGACACGTATTACGATTTCATTGTTTGTTTTCATTTTTGTTAAATTGTTATTTGTTATAAGTTTGTTGAGTTTGTTGTTATTACCATGCCTAAGCATACAAAAAAAACTGTTTTGGGTAGTCAGGCCAGGGAGCTTGTTGTTCGCCTCCGAGACTACTTTGAAAGAGAACAACAAAATAATGGACCGTTGTTACCATTGAATCATATTGTAGAACGAGTAGCCGAAGCTCTTGATATTGGCCGCAATACTGTTTCGCGTATAACACGTGAGAAAATTGGCCAAGATGGGATGTTTGAAAATAAATTATCGACACCCAACAAAAAGCGGACCAAGGTGAAGCCAATCACAGATTTGGATGATTTTGCTAAGGTTGCTATTAGAAATCATATTTATGATTATTATAGAAGAATGGAGCTACCCACATTGCTCAAGCTTCTAAAATCATTAAAAGAAGCTGACTTGTTCAAAGGAGGTATTACTTCGCTACGGCAAGTTATAAAAGATATTGGCTTTGTTTACAAAAAAGTTAACAAAAGAAAGATTATTATGGATAGGACTGACATTGCCCTAGCAAGATGTAGATTTTTAAGGAAGGCCAAAAACATAAGTGATTGGAGCAAAGTTGTCTTTTTGGATGAAACGTGGCTAAACGCCAACCACACAGTGGGTAAAAGTTGGACCGACGATACGGCACAATCGTGTACCAAAGTGCCGGAAGGCAAAGGCGAACGCCTTATTATTTGTCACGCAGGTACAGCAAGTGGATTCGTCCCTGATTGTTTGCTGGCTTTTAAGTCAAAAAAAACTACGGAGTATCATGAGGAGATGAATTACGAAAAATTTAAAGATTGGTTCATAGGTCTATTAAACAATTTAAAAGAGCCTATGACCATAATAATGGACAACGCACCCTACCATTCGGTGCAAGTTAATAAACCCCCAAACCAATCCAACCGCAAAAGCGAGTTGGTGAAGTGGCTGAGTGAAAACGGAGTTACAGCAGATATAAAAATGTTAAAGACGGAGCTTATTGCCTTAGTCCGACGCCATAAGCCACCAACTCCTACCTATGCTCTGGACGAGATGGCAAAAGAAAAAGGCCACCAGGTCCTTCGACTACCACCCTACCATTGCCAGTATAACGCTATTGAGCTGATTTGGGCCCAAATAAAAGGTATGCTTTTAATTTCAATTCCCATTTTGAAGCTTTATAAAAAATCAGCTTTCCGATCGTAGCATGTACCTAGTTTAAAAACATTACCAGATACTAGATTAGGCTGATTGATGATTATTTGAATACTTTTTTTTATAAGTTCGTTTATTTTTAGGTTACGCCGCAAGAAATAATACTTCGCCGCCATTTACGGCAAATAAGATGTTGGCCCTATTACAAGAGGCCATCAACAATGTTCAACCTGAAGACTGGTCGAAGGTCGTGAATAAAACAAAAAGGGACATTATGTCTGATTGGGATCGTGACATACATATTGACAACATAATTGAGTCATCGTTAATAATATCCGTCACAGATTCAGATGATGAATTGAGTGACAATTCAGATGTTCCTGACTCTGATATGAGTTTAGACGAATAACATGTATTTTTTTTTAGCAACCTTTTAAGCAACCTTACCCTATAAATGTTCTGTTGTATAATTAGACCTTTTAAAAATAAAAATTGACCTACGCACAATATACGTTTTTTATTATAAAAAATATCGACTATCCATCGTAGCAGTACATCCCATCACTAAATACGTCTATGGCGTTACGTTATACGCATAACACTTTGCTTAATTTTTCATTCAATTTGATTTTATTTCTTGATTAGAACATTCTGGTTGGGTTTAATTTAATTTACTACAGTTATTAATTATTTAATATATTACGAATGTGGTACAACTGAAATATTAAGTCATAAATTGTAAATCGCGGCAACTTTCAAGAGTGAAACGAAATGTTACTGAAACTGTCACCCGCACCATGCTACAGCGCAAATAGTGTAGATTGACATTAATGAATTTTATATATACAACGACATGAATATTTACTTTTAAAGTATTATATTATTTAAATTATTGTGAATGTGAAGACTAAGTGGGTCATTCCTTTTTTTTTTTTTTTTTTTTTTAATTTTTTCTCAGTTCTAATTATAGTCTGACAGTTTGAGTAATTTATGCGGCCTACCCAAATGTCCTTTCTTTGGTATTGTTCGTCGAATCGTTGAGCTCCTTAAATTCTGAGTTGAGCTGCACGATAACTGACAAATGCGTGCACTGACTGGACAGGCCCTCTCAATCTGTGTGATGCTTTCCTCAAAAGACCACTTCAGACACCAATCTACATGGTCTTCACATGATCTGACCAAGATTATGTCTGGACTTTAAAAGAGACTGTGACCTCTGAGTTTGTTTCGACCTTTCTTCTCAGAGTAGTCAGATAGGAAACGCCGACCTCATCTAGTTTTTAAAATATGATTGACGTGTAAAGTGTTTGTACAAACCTATTTACAGAAATAAATCATTTATCATTTATCAATTCTTGACATATACTTCCACCTCTATTCTGTATTACTGGGTTGGAGTTTTGCAGAATTTACTCACGGCACCGAATGACTTATTATTAAATGAATAAATTAGGGTTGGCTTGGGTAAGGCTTGTACAGACTAGCACGATATCGCGGGCGCGACACGGGTTGCGCTGCCTGTCGCGTCCGCGATATCGCACTTGTCTGCACGAGCCTTAATGCGCAAATATTTTATTTGATACTTCTTTTCTCAATCAGTTCGTTTAACTTTAATTTACCTGAACTAACATCCTGTTTTTCGTTTTCCAGGTGTACCTCCGGACAACGTCTATGTTTGTACTGGACGCGCATGGACTCTGCTCCTCTGCGCCCTCACGCACCTCCTTCTTCGGCCCAAGCTTTGTTTTTGCGAAAACACTTGAACGTCGTCTTTCTCCTTGCCTATTATGCATCTCTTTCGGCATGAACCCAAAGCCGTCCACAATCAGTTCTACATCAGGAATCTTTGGAGGCTCCGGTTCTGGAACCTTCTCTGGAATCTCTTCTCCATCTCCACTACCAGTCTTATTGTCTTCAGCGGCATCCCCCATTTTTTTTAAATATCACAAGAAATTTATATAAATCCAAAAGATAAAATGCTTTTTATCGCCAAAATTTTATAAAATTATTTATAAATTAAATTTAAACTTACAATTTAATCATGTGTGTTTTTGTTATTTTGTCAAATGATTTATAAATTTTTGATGTATGACATTCCATGTCATGTTGAAATTTAAAAAAACATATAATCTCGTGGGTCAAATACTTTTTAAACGGAAAAGTGCCTTTGTCAAAAGATTTTATTCTGATGAAATAGAGCACAATATCATCACTGCGCCCATTCTGTACAATGTATATCTAAAGTGGAATTACTATATATGTATACTTACTATAATTCTGCTCATGAATATAACCTAATATGTAATACAAATTGCAAACTGGAATTAAATAATTATACCCTCATCATCACAAACAGGCTGAGTCTAAAGGGGAAGACTGACTTGCAACGTTTGTTTGAAATTAATGTATTGAGTTTTTGTAACGCGTTACAGTAGTCAGTGCAGCTAGTCGAGCCGCTCGATGCGATCCTTCACTCGACTGTCGGCTGTTTCGTGAATTGTTTTGAAACGGAAATATGGGAAACCTCGCCAATGTTGTGCTCGAAGCGAGCTTTTGCCCCGTCTTGTGTATCGCCGTATGCAACCAAACTCGCCTCGAATGATACATTACTGATACATTACAAACAAACGTTGCAAGTCAGTGTAGCTTCAAATGCGCAAATGTCAGCAAAGCCACATGTGTGGCAAGAGTATTGGAGCAATGTGTGCAAAAACCGTAGCACTTTGCCATCACTTCTTGCAGTCTTCAAACAAGTGTTCAAATCTTATTAAAGCTATCTTTGCGTTGACACCGCTATCCAACAAATAAAACATAATTTAAAATACTACCTTCACATCATTCTCCTCATTCTTGTGTGCGCACAAAAAAAGATGTATACTGTAGTGAATCTATATCTCACTTTTATCATTGTCTATTCATTTTCCATTCATAGTTTATATTTAAATAGAGGGAGACCATGATAATGATTGTGAATCGAATCTATCCAAGGCTTTTCTACGCAGGTAACAAAAATAACTACAAATAAAATATCATCAAGATATGATTTATTAAAAATTAAAGTAAATACTACTACAAAGTAAAAAAAAAACCTGGCGATATATTAGTACACTTCTAGAATTCAACAGAAATACACTATCGACATGTGAAATCTATGTTAAGTCATTTGCGCACTAGGTACAGTAAAAATACTGACAAACAATAATTTAACCGTCGTTATGACGCAATCAGGCACGAATTTGTACATTGGCAAACATAATCAAACCCAGAATACTTTCACAGTTTGTTTATCGAGATCCATCGGATCGCTCTTCCACTTTTCAGCTCCATCCAAAATGTCGGTGAGTTCCTCAATGTAACCTACTTCTTTGCAAGGTGACGGTGGTATAATACTTATTATAGGTATTCCTATTTCTTGGAACGAACTCATTGACGAAAACCCACTTTCATCTTCAATGAAATTTACCACATGATTGTAGTCGTTCCTCTTGTCCATCGTTCTCGTTTTAGTCTCCGTTTGCGTTCTAATACTTTCTCCTTTTTGGTTCACATTAATGCCGGCGAAGTCATTTTCCAAACCGCAAGAAACTGGAGAAGACGACACTATGAAATCCGTTATAGGCACATCTTTAACATCTACAAACTTATTTGTACGACCATTAAAAGCGTCCTCACTGTCATAAATTGTATTGAGGATAAATGCATTAGTTGTGTCCTCGTCAATAAGATTTAAAGTAGAATTCGATTCGTTATGTTCACTGCCACCGTTAGAAATATCATCATTCTTCAAATTGTCATTACTATCGTTGCAATTACAAGAGAGATCTGGTATTTTGGTACTGAGTACAGTATTGGCAAGAGTGATCAGTCTGGATATTTCTTCAGTCATCTTTTGAGAATTGTCCGTGTCCGACGACAAAGATAATTTGGATTGATTCCTGAAAACCAAAAACACAAGCAATAATAATAACTATTTTAGAGGAAAATTAAGTAAGACTCATTATCAAGTTTTTTACCATACACCGTTGTAGTCTTTGAAACCGTTAACGTTGCTTATGGATTTACTAATTTTTCTTGTGCTTAATCTTTTGCCGGTAGTTAAAGAGTATTCATGTTTGTTAACATGCAAGACGGAGCGGGATCGTGGCAAGTCGACACCGTGTGCGCTAGGCGATGCCTCCCTGTGGGACACTGCCTCTAGGTTGGGTCCTGCATCGGGACTCTGACACTCTATATGCTCCTTCACTCTGCTCAGAAAACTCACCACCTGCTTAAGTAAAGCTATGTGCATTTGTCTGTTCGCTTCTGTCTGAAAATAAGTTACGTTAACTTGGTGAATATAACTTCACTCTATTGTCACTGAATCGCTCAGAGGGATACATATCATTAAACAATCGCTAGCAATATAAATAAGCAGTAACAGTTCGCTACACAAATTAGGTTTTATTTCGCATTGCATTAGTTACATATACAGGTATTTTTATAATAAAATAGTATATCGGTGCACCAACAAAATCGCTCGCTTAAATGAGTTGGGTAGAAGATTAATTTGTTTAATACCTGTGTTAATTGCCATCTTAAAGTGTCGATTGCCATGTTCAAGGCGGTCACTTCTGTATCTCGCATATTATGGTTCTTCACCGGCTTCACCACTTCGCCGTTTTGCTCCGTATTTCTGGTTTTGGAAAGTTGAGGACATTGCTCAATTCTTTCTGGAGCCTGTAACAAAAAATTGTATATTCAACTACATACTTACGATAAAAGAAACTGTGCCATTGTATGGACTGTCATTAGAATCCAATTCAAGGCGGAAGGCGATGAATCACTCTCTTAAAAATAATTTTACTAAACCATCTTAAGGTCAGACATAATAACTGTCGTGCAATTATGTTTTATACTAGCTATTAAAATAATAGTTGTCAAACAAAATACGCCTATCCCGTTTGATGAATTCAATAAAATCGAAGACGTGTAATTGATGGTACATTGTATAGAAACAAACAATACTGCATCTACAATTATCATCAACCATTTGTGATTGTGTTTTGTTTTTAGTGCCGTGAGAGAAGTATTGTGCTTTTCATCCGAATTACGCAAGAGTAGAGTTAGAAAATAATGATAGTAAAAATACATTGAAAAACGTTTTCAATTGCTATGCACGATAAACATTATTTTTGTTCCGACAACAGGACCAGTGGCCATTTACCAGTTACCTAGTCAAAGTACACTCACATAATAAATATATCAGTTTATCCCTATACAGTATTTTGGCCATACGACATTGTTAGTGAAAGCTTAATAAACCTATAATGTTCCTACTGCTGGAACCTTGAACCTTGTGACAGTGGGTGTGTGGGTGTGTGAGTGCGAGTTGGTGGATGTCATAGTCTTCAAATTTTTGGTTCAAGTACGTGCCGGTTTATCCACGATGTTTTCCTTCAACGTTTTGAGAGCAGTGATGATGCAATTAAATACACAAAAGTATCATTGCTCCAACTAGGTTTTTTTCAAAAATCACGAAATGCCTACTAAGATAACTTAGTTGTGTAACCTTTTTGGTAAGTAAACAATTGATTCCACCAACGAACCTCACACTGCTTGATTGGATTCAGAAAAACTTGGGAGCATGACTGCATGATCATAAGTGGGTGTAAATGATTGGCAGTGGCAGTGTAGGCATCCCACGCTTTTGCCTCGATTCATATTGACCTCTATGCGAACAATGAAAGAGTTGTGTTGCTTGCTCCCGTTATGTTACCATAGCGACAAGATTCTAATCTAAAATGACAATACCTATAGAAAATTGTGTGCATACATGGAAGTATTATAAGGTGATTACTATACATCATTGTGTGCCATACCTACATCTAAATTGATACTCAAGTCCTAAATCTTTGATTATTTTGCCGCGCTCCGTAATTGTTAGTACGTTCACACGGCGATTTTTTTGCCGCATACCGTACACAAAATTTTATGGGATAGAACGGTGACAGTAGAAAATATGTTAAATTGTTCACACGGAGTCTATGCGGCAAAATATCGTGTTCGAGAAATATTTTTACCCGTATACCATCCGAAGTTGCCACCGAGGAGGCCGCGTCTCGAAACGATTTTATCGAATACGACGCGCAGTGACGCTTATGTTCATGTTGTATCGTTCACGCGAACAAACTTATCTCTCGTATTCGAGACTCGCGCGTGTGCACGTTGTTTTCCTTGTTGACGTAGCTGCGAATCGAAAGGAATTGGTCGTCGTGTGAACGACTGTCTCGTATACGGTAAAACCGTATACGTGATAAAATCGAATTGTATAGTCACCGTCTGAACGTCGCGATAAGGTGACTTAGCTGATAGATTTTTTCTAAGCACACACAGTCTTAACATCCAGATGATTCTCCAATTGAGTAATAATACCTACTGTAGGTTTCTATGAGGTATCTCACTACCGGACAAAGGCTAATAATTTAAGACCGACGCTGCTAATCACAACAGTTATTATTAACAAATAATATAAGCCTATGAACGCAGACCTTAGGCATCCTCTGATAAACAATGCAATGAAAAACAATAACAAGAGTACAGTTGATGACGACAAAATGACTGTCACTACTAAACAGTTTGATGCACATGAGCATATACGAATTGTAAATTATTACAGTACGAATTCCACGTGGAACACTGACCGTTAAATCATAACGAACTCATTATTTGATAAACATTATCGTTGTAAATACATCCAGTGAATTCCAGTGCAGTTGGAAGTATGCCATCGAAGTTTACGGGTGCAGCTTTCATCCTATTTTCGAAACTGTAGTCATTTTCGGTTCCTACATCTATACAGGCAAGTAAATGAAGACTCAATGTAGGTCACTTTGTCGAAACAACTATATTATAACTATGAATCTCAATTCTAATACCAACTAGGAAACAGAGAAGGACGGATGAAGTAAGTCAAATTCAAGGTTCTCCCGTACCTATCTACTTAATAGTAAGTATATTATTAACTGTAAAAACATATTTAAGATGTTCGTACCCAATTTGAATCACCTAGATACTAAAGTGAAACGCGCGCAATCGTTACCTGTATTTAAGAGACTCATAAAGGAACATTACTTGTCGTTGTGAACTTGTTACGAGAACTGTAATTATCTATAGTTTTCATTTATTTTTGTTGCTTTATATATTTTGTAAGTATGTATGTATTTATGTATCTATTATTTAGGAAATGTATATATCTGTGTATTTATTCTAGTTTATTGTATACTTATTTGCACCGACGACAGCCCCATTTTATGTCCAGGCAAATCACTGTCCAATCCAAGGATGCTCTCTCGCGGATGGATCTTTTCCATGCCTGGAAGAGATCGCGGAAAGCGATAAGGCCGCCCATTGTATATTTTGTAGTGTTTGATTTATTTTTTGTTACGTATTTTTGTGGTGTACAATAAAGTATATATAAATAAATAAATAAAGTAAAACTCTACCGTACTACATGTGACGCAATTTTTTTATTGCTTCAATGTAATGATGGCAATTACAAACTTAGTTTTTGTTTAGTCATTATTATCAACAACTTTCGGGGACCACTGAAATTGCGGAAAGAATAAATCGACAAATGTATGGGACAGCTATTTTTTTTTTTCACGTTTTCGTTTTTGTCTGGGTTGGTCCCATAGTAAAAGTTTTTCATAATGATTAGCAAAATAACACCAAGTTAAACGAAAGCTAAGGTTGTAGGTAGATGTATGCCGCTCAAGTAAAATACAGTTATTTTTTGTTTTGAATCAACCACAAAAATCCGAAGTTGCATCTCTTTATAATATGGTAATTGGACTAGCTGTGCTAGATTTGGATAGGAATGTCATATTCAACCTATTAAGTTAGGTTCCGGTCGGCTTACGGGTATCAGGTGGCGGGTTGGTGCCGGGTTCCTCTGGTTACTCAAGTGTCCGGATCGCTGGCATGGAACCGAACACGCGTGATCAAGGCCACTGGGCTACTGTTCTCAATTTACAATATTAATTTCCATCATAAATATGGTACGGAGATTGAATTAAAATCCACCAGGGGTCCTAAGATGATAATCTATGTCAACGGACAAAAGAACGGTCGACTCCAAAGTTTTTGTTTTGTTTACATTCCATCATAGGTACAAATGACATAGCCAGGTGGTCTGGTTGAACTTTTAAATCTATACAAATAGTATAAAGAGGAAAGATTTGTATTTTTGTATGTAACGAATAAACTTAAAAACTACTGGATCGATTTGAAAACTTCTTTCAGCGATGGATCGCTACATTATCAGCGAGTAACATAGGCTATATTTTATCCCCGTACTCCCACGGGAACGGGAACTACGCGGGTGAAACCGCGTGACGTCCGCTAATGTTTGTATGAGTTAATTGGTTGAATATTATTTCAATACGCAGCAGTAGATAGTTACCCACTTCAGGTATTATAAAACTAACTAGCGATGCCGAAGAAAATTGGTTCCTACAAAGAGCCATCTATCAAAGACCCTCATGGACAAGTTTGACTAGCCATAATGCGCATTTGCAAAATACTACTTTCTTGCTGACAAAATAACTGACATGAACTCGTATCATGAAGTTTAGTAACAGTCCGTGACAAAACATCAAACTGCTTACTTCGCCAAGTTCAGAAGGTATCATTTTCACCGAGGTTGCGTAACTCTGACTCATGGCCCAAAAACTGTAGTGTTGTCCGACAGAATTGATGGTTGCTTGGCTGTGATGTGGTGGGGTTAGCGTTTCAATGAGTCGGGTTAGCATCGCGGACTGGCGGTGAGGCAAGCCCGTCATGCATAGCCGGCGACGCGTGACGCCCGCGTCCGGCCTGAGCCCTCGGAAGCATTAAGCCCTACCCTATCACAACGAATAAAGGGAAACAGAACCGACACAATCCAGAAACATCCACATTTTTAAACGATTCCGGAAAAAGCATTGTGTAGGTAGATACCCAAATTTCAGCTCCATTACGCAGTAATTCTCTTCTCTCTTCAGACCGCGTGTTTCGCCCAGTTTCGCCATACTAATGGTCCAGTCGGAAAGACACTCTTTACAGAACTTTTAAATGTTTCTACTAAGATGTTGCAGCTAAGAGAGTAGCCAAGGTGAGAAATAGGAACAGGTTAACGATGGGATACTAAAAGCTTCTAAGCTGACCAGTGTAATTTATTTCATAACCACTTCTGTTGGAAGACATGTGACATCCACCAGCCTGCACTGGGCCCGCCTGATTCATTAAGGCCTACTCGCTCTCATAAAAAGGAGGCCTGTGGCACAGCAGTGGGAACTCTATAAGCTGAATATGCTTAGGTAAACAGTATCTTGGTTTCATACATTCTGTAAACTTTAAACTCTCCTTGGCTATTATGCCCTGGAGAACTATCCCCAGGAGGAAGGAGGAGAATTTCGGAGGACAAAGAGTTACCATGAAAGTAATAGTTGAACTTTCAAAACTTTACAACTCTTTTATAGATAATAGTATCTTTTTTGCGTCGTAACTCTTTGTGCCTTCTTCGACAAGTGCTATTGTTTCAAATACACGTCTTTGTGTACAACGTAGTTAAAACGAGTTGTGTGCATAGATACACGCTTTATAGATATGTATACCTACCTACGTTTGTAGCTTTATGTATGCTATCTTATATGTCCTAGGTAGCTACAGTAGAACTAACAAAGACAATAAAATGTTCAATAAGATATTAAAAATTCAAGAAATAGGTACGTCTTTCATAACATAGGCCTGTCCTACATTACTCCTCATAAATTAATTATGTGACTTTTATCTACAAAACTAATAGTAGACTGTTATACATGGGGCTAAAACTAAAATGTTACACTCTACTTTTCACTACGATTGGGAGAAAATAAAATAATCGAATATTAAATAGTTTGTTTTATTTTTAAATTTATAAAATTTTCAATAATTTATATTTAATTTAATTAATTTAATTTATACAATTTTCAATCAGAATTTTTAAGGAAACTTTTTATCCCGGTATGCAGTAGTACGTTTCCATGGGATAATATCCAACGCGAGCGAAGCCGCGGGAAAAAGCTAGTTTTACGCAAGAATAAAGACTTTTCGTTTTTGTAGGCTCGTTGGTTACAGACAAAATTTACAAAGATATTACTTTTTCCTCTGGAGCAAGATATGCTAGTTTTTCCCCGCTCTGGTACGCCAAAATGGCTTGCTTTTTCAGCAAGAGGGGTGAAAACAAATTATAACATAACTTGGCAATAGGTACCTACTACTGTAGTTTCCCATTAGTGACAGAATGTTCGGATCAGTAGTTCCGAAGATTATTCCCTACGTACAAATACGTCTTTATAATATTAATATAGACTGAGTATATTATAGACTAGCGACCTGCGCCTGCGTCGCACAGGTGCAATCTACTGATGTGGCGAGGGCGACATGTAAACAGGTCGAGATTTCTGTGTTAAATGCACTGATTTATTGAAAAATATATCAATGATTTAATAGGGTACCTATATGTACACAGAAACCTTGTGGAATAAATTCTCTAAACGATGGTGCAAACGGCATCAAAATCTGTTGTTTAATTTAGAAGAAATAAGCGGTCACATGGACAGACAAGAAGTGTAGAGTGAACAGCTGGTTATTACAATTAGACTACCTAAATACCGAATATCTTTTGTTTTCACAAACATAACATATAAACACTACACACAAACACACTCACACACATTTCTATTCACTACTTAAAAAAATTAAACAGTAGCACACAATGTTTTTAGGTTATAAAAAAACGAAATTGAAAGTTGAATGATATCTTTTGAGATGCAGGCCTCATCTAGTTCAGTAGATAGAGTCAATACCCTAAGTAAACTTCTCTTTAGCTCCACTAATGCTGCTGAATTATTATTATATAATGTGCATGATATTAATATACCTACTTACCTAGTATTAAGTAACTACTTTCACTATGTAATCCTTGTTGCTATGCTGGTGAGAAATGAACTATTTTTAATATATTTATTTATTTAGACACGAAAAGTGATATTTTTTTTTACTATTTTACTTAGTAGATATAGGCTTTTCAAAAAACTTAGAAATCATCATGTAGCAGAGTAGCTATATACCTACTTATTGTTTCCTACCGAAACACCGCTCACCTAAATGAAACTAGTCGGTATTGTTGGCATTGCGTAGGCGACGCACCAGCAACCTGTCGCTCCTACTCCTGACGCAACACTGCGATTTATAAACCCAACAGGTTATACGAAACATAACAATTTGTCTTCTAATAATTAATTTCGCACTAAAATATTCCTTTGCATACAAAAACAACATTAAAAATTAGCCATTAACCCAGAAATTGTGGATTGTTAAATATATTTAACAATCCACAATTTCTGGAATGGGATTGTTAAATATATTTTACAATCCACTATTTCTAGGATGGGATTGTTAAATATATTTAACAATCCACAATTTCTGGAATGGGATTGTTAAATATATTTAACAATCCACAATTTCTTTCAAATTTTTCATTAAAAAATTGTCTTGTTTTATTTGTTTTGTTCGAAATGAGCACGGGAAGACCCAAATATCTATTGGATAGAAGAATAATGGTGGTGCCCAACAGCATCGAGGTGGTTACTGGAGCTTATCATCTGCCTAGCTTTTTCCCAACTAGGTTGGGGTCGGCTTCCAGTCTCACCGGATGCAGCTGAATACCAGTATTTTAGATGGAGCGACTGCCTGTCCGAACTGACTGTGTAAAGCGATACCTCTTTGGTAAGACCGGTTGCCAGACTTTTGGGTTTCTGAATACCCGTAACGATATCTACAATTGACAACGGCATAACGTGCTTCCCGAAGCACGGAAGGCTCTCACTATTGTAATGGATGCTCTTTGATCGACCCGTGCGGCTGTTATTATTTTGCTACGTGCTCCTCGAGCTAACAATGGTCAAAGTTCTGAGTGAGGACTCTTCCCACAATGCTAGCCGTCTCCAAGACGGTACTGCCTTCTGTATTTGGCTCCTGTTCAACAATAGCTTACCTCAAGATTTGACGATTCATATCGTGCAAATTCTGAGGTATTTCTGAAATATTTTCCCCATAATTCCATATTAGTCTTCAGTTTAATTTTGTGCTAAGATTTTCTGGTTGTGGAAAAGGGCTTAAATAAGGGAACAAACCATATTACGTATCGAAGCCTCACAGTGTCTTTTCGTAATAGAGGCCTACCCATTAGTCTTTTTTAATTTCGATTTTAATTACTATGGTTATTTATTGCGAGCTCACTAACCCCATTCTGCAGTCATAATCCGGTAATAACACTGTTAATTGTATTTCTATGACAAAACAGCTTGTTTATATATTTGTAAAAAAGAGGAAGCGGCTAGGTATAAATATATCCATTTGTGGAGATGTTATTTTAAAGTACATTCATACAATTGTAACAGATTACTAGCTTTAAATGGAATCAAGAGGCTACACTTACGTACTGACTTAAAATGTTCGTATATTCAAACCACAACTGTCATTCTTTGACAGTTGTAATTAAATGGCTATAACACGGCAAACTGACGTAGGTAGTCAATTAATTTCCCTGACAGAATAACCTACCAACTGTTTTCTACAAAAGTCTAGATATTTTCAGTGCTTTGTAATAAAAACAAGAGCTCCACCTATCAGGGATGTCTACAGTTTACTCCGATAAATACACATGCATGGTCCTCTGTCCCCATTTAATATCAAAGAGGTAGCTCATATCGAACCGACATCGTATTGATTTATGAACTATTCCCCGCCATTTTGAAAATGAGCTTCATTAGAAATTAAAATGTTTTGCCGTCTGTTGTTTGTTTTAACATGCGGGCTAAACGCCTCTGGAGCTTCACTTTTCAAAGACCTTAGGGCCTGGAGAAAGTGACATTGTATCAGTGGTGATAAAGATCATGGAAATGTCACAAATGTATGGAACTGCCATGGCATAAAGCTACCTACCGAAAACCCACTCCCGTTGAAAATCCGTGTAGAAATTTAATACGAAACACTTTGTAGGTAACCGATTGCTAATCGTTTACAGTGTTTTCTCGAATTACCAAAGTTCTGCGCCCTCTTCTTTGCCCGCTTGAATTACCAAACTTCTACTAAATAAAGCATGCCCTTCAAAGTCGAACACAGTAACACGGCTTCGTGCAGAAATCGTTTTTTTTTTTAAATCTTAATTTAATTTAAAGGCTTTTGCTTACACATGACAGCCATGGAAGCCCCATAATGACACATACACAGGATACAATAAACATTTTACTACTATAAAACTACATTTAAAAGTTAGGTAACTGAGTTTTAAACAAACTTGTAAATTTTATTAACTTCTATGCTACGTGGGTTCGCTTTGAGACTTTGAAAAAACACCTATATCTAGCCTATTGGTGTTTAATTTGGCCTATAGGTGTTTATGTAAATAAGTTCATCATAATAATGTGGATGGTAAGAGATAGTAGCATTTACCCGTACGAGCTCCTCCACAACCGGTTCCTCTTCTACCACATGCTCAGTTTTACCATGAACTTACTACTTACCACGCTAAGTATGTGTCTATACAAGCTCTTCCTTCCCTTCCTTCCCCAATAATCCTTTATTTCTACAATCAGCGGCTATGACTATGACTGTGCGTTGTCTCACAGTGAATCAGTTATTCAGTAAACTGTTTGATAATACATTTTTTTAATTTTATTCCTGGTGAAGATGGCGCGGGAAAAGAGTTCCTGGAAAGACTTAGGGGAGGCCTCTGCCTAGCAACACAGAATAGGGTAAACAAAAAATGTTTTATGGTCTTGGCAAAGAAAACGAATGTAGGTACTATGTAGTTACTATAAGATAGTTAATACCTTTACAATACAATTCGAATGCAGACGGTTCGTCGATTGCTTCGTGCGTATGCGATGAGGCTTATGTAAGGTTAGATAAAGGTAGATGCCTACGGGGCAACAAATATAACACAATATGTTGTTGCCTCGACTTCGCCAACTTCTTTTTTCTTTTCTTTTCTTTTCAGTAGGTGTAGCGCTGCTTGACCCCCCCCCCTTGTGGGTTCAAATCCGGGCAAGAAGGTGCCAATGTGACTTTTTTAATTGATATGTACTTTCTAATAAGTTTATCTAGGACATCACTGACGTCAACGTGGTCACATAGATAGACGAGAAAAGCGACTTAAATTTAAAATAATGAATGTAAATAATTATAGCGAAACAATTTGTGTGATTATTATTATTTATTTTTGTGAGGAGCTCGTAGCTAAGTAATAACAGCCGCACGGATCGATCCATCAGGTTAAGCTACGCTTGCCGGGGTTGGTCCGTGGATGGGTTACCATCTTTATATACCAAGACTCCTCCGTGCTTCGGAAAGTTCCAGCTGACATTCGTAGCTCTTTGACAGACGTTACGGGTCTTCAGAAGCCTGAAAGTTTGACAACCAGTATTTCCAATGGGTATCGTATTACCCAGTTACTGGGTTGTGGAGATCGGATAGGCAGTCGCTCCATGTTAAATACTGATATTCAGCTGCATACGGTTAGACTGGAAGCTGAGCCCAACATGGTTAGCAAAAGCAATGCAGATTGATTTTTGAGATTATTATAGAATATCTTAGTACTTAGTTCAAGCCATTACGAGAAACCTTGCTATTGAAAAAACGCAAACGCTACATGAATCGTGGATTCATGCATTCATGCTGGCGTAAAACACATTAAATAAAAAACGTTAGTTGCATTGCATGTGCCATGTTGTGTCGTGTGCGATCGGCCTCACTATTCCCCTCACGTTCGGAGTTCGTGTCAGCGTCGTCTACTTATATCAGATCCGGTACTCCGTCGTTCGTATTTTAAATACATGCGACATAACGCTGCGGAACTTAGTACGGAGTTTCAAATATAAATTACGTACTTAATAAGATTACAATAGCCGATAGTGGTGTAGAGACAATTATATTGAAAAATGAATTTAGTAGCCGTGCCGGGAATTTCATTTGTATTCCACGTACATTTCTGTCAGCTGTTTTTAAGCGGCTTTCAAAACACAGAATACCATTTTAAATTTGATGTGTCTCATAGTGTCTGTCATCTTGAAATTTAAGTAGGTATGCCATGCCATAGTTTTCACGAATCCTACGAAAAGAAACCAAATTAAAATAAAAAAATACCTATCTGTCTTCTATCCATTTGGAATACCTATTTTATATTACAACCATTCACAATATAACAAAAATCTCATAACAAATCGCATTACATACCTACTGACTTTTCTAACAATTTGGATGATCTCAACTAGAGTTAACACAACAAAGAATGTTATGTAAACATGGGAAACAACTCGAAACATTTGTTTACAAATACACACATTACGAAATACGCGCGCGGTAAACAACACGATCGTTTTCTTTTCGTACGGAAAACCCGTAAAAGTGAAAAATCTATGCGCATGCAAACTTTTTCATTCAACATGCAAATTATTTATTCAATTAAAGATTTATCGATACACGCCTTCTAATTTTGTAAGTTGAAAAATGGTGAGTTATCATGACATAATTGGTGGCAATAATTTGTTCAGCTCAACCACATCGCAGCGGCAGCGTAAATAATCACGCGGCTTTAAAGTGTAGGGCCATGGAACCAGAGGAAAATTAAACGGAATATTAATAAAATTAGGACATTTTAATACTCAACTGGCATCGTAAAAAATAATAATTTAACAAAATAAAAATGTAGGTAGGTACACTTGACTTATGCTAGTTAAGAAAATGGGTGTACCAATGAGTACCCTTAAAAGAAAAAAGTAAATAAAATAAAGAATATGGAAGCACATTACTTTCAACAAATATTATTTCTAAAGACCGTTTTTTTTAAATGATATATTGTGACATTATATAAATAAGAACAAAACTAAAGTTCATCCATTTTTACCGTCGCAGTCGAGTAAAAAGATGAGACTATCAGACGAGTCCGATAGGGAAGTTTCTGTTCTTATCCATCCCGAGCAATCTAACATAAATCTTTCACAAAACTCAAAGCATTATTTCAATTAAACCATTTTCAGGTATGTTAAATCAAAGTTGAAGCTAGTTGCCCATTCCAAAAATCTGGCAATTTCTACTCGCACCCATGACAGAGTCCTCTCATGTGGGTGACCGCCTCGCATCAGTGACGCTAGATATCTGTAATCTGTACTGATACAAGGTATCGTGTTGCGGCATAATACCTTTAAGTGGGTCAGATTCGCTTCATGTAAGACTTGTTTACTTTCTTCGAGTCATCAAATAATATCTAAGTGTTATCGTGACAACTTTTTAATGTCATTGTTCATTTTCATTCGTTTTCTTTTACTGTCGTCGGGGTACAATTTTTCAATATTATTTAGGATACCTACAATTCGATAAAAGGACATTGTTTTTAGAAGAGTCTTGATTAAAAAAAAAAAAAACTTTTGGAAAGACGCGTTCTGTCTTCGCGATCTTCTGATAATACAATATATTGATCGAGATCGCTCACGATACTCGCCCACGTCCAGAAATTATCACCACAAGATTATAAGCACATGCGATGCCATAGAAAATCTGACGGTTGCACGCATGTGTAGGCGTTTTCGCGTGGCAAGCGATCAATTATTTATCGTAGTTCACGGTAAAACTGATCGCGTGATATAACAGACTACCTGGGCTGGCTAAATATAAGATATTTGAAGATGTGTTATTAGAAGAAGCCTGAAAACATAACCCGTAGATTGTATTTTTAACCAACTTCAAAAAAAGGAGGAGGTTCTCAGTTCGTCAGAATATATATACATATATTTTATGTATGTTACCCGATTACTCGAAGACGGCTGAACCGATTTGAAAAATTATTTTGAAAGGGTATACTTCCAAGTTGGTCTCATTGCCATTTGGTCACGATCTGATGATGGGATCTTGGAGAAATCGAGGGAACTCTTCAAATATTATAGGCACACCTATAACGATTTGGGTGTTTTTTTATAGTAACTCGTGCATTTGCTCTCGAAAAGCACCATTTGGTAAAGTGGAACTGATAAATTACAAACCAACCCACTAAAAAGGGTTTTTTTTTAACCAAAAATACAACCGACTTCCAAACTATGAAGAAAAAATAACTTCAATTTCGGAAGTCGGTGGCAAAAAACTTAAATACTTATGAAGACACTGACCTCTTTTGTCCAAACTCTGTCAATAAAACCACTCGTTTCTAGTTGCTAGCTAGGCAGCTCTACTCGCTTCTCGCTAATCGCGGGCGCGGGTGGCGGCGGTGGACAGGTGCCCATTTCCCAGAAAATTACCAATAACAGACACTACCATATTGGAATTCTTGTTTGGTTGCAGGACAAGGTACTGCGGGCAGAAATAGTGCAAACTTAAAACGCTCAGAAAGCTCTTTGTATGTAGCGGTACCCTCTATTCTCATGGCCTCACCTGCACCAACATAGTTATTCGTGGAAAAAGTATGTCGTCTCTTTGTGGCTCGATTTAACGTTCACACGGGAAATATTTATAACGCATTATTAATCTGATGCTTATTATTATGTCGCGTCTGTTTCTTGATGGATTAAGGCTCGTGCAAACTGGCGCGATATTGCGGGCTCTACAGGCAACGCAACCCTTTTCGCGCCCGCGATATCCCGCTGGTCTGTACGAGCCTAAAAATGTACTGATGGTGATTCACGTGGATCGATGATCTAAGATGCTATTATAATTCACAATTTAGGGGTCAGGCCTATGATTTTGAATAAAGAAAAACGCATCATGCAACGTACTTTACATTAAAAGTGGTGCGGAAATAAAATGCCTCGTTATGCGCAGTCGCACACGGCATAATTTTTGTATTGGTCAGATTATTTACATATATAAAATACCTTCAAATTCAAATTCAAAACTCATTTATTCAAACTAGGCTGAGAATCAGCACTTTTCGAACGTCAAAATTACATAAGACAGTCTCTCAAAACGACCGCCCTTCACCACTTCCTAGTGCTTTTGCTGGGAAGAAGAAGTGGCGGGCGCAACAAACTCCCCGGCAGCACAACTGTCTGTTCAGTTAAAAAAAAAACTTGATTCTGTACAATTGTACAATAATTAGCAAAATATTTTTTTATGGGCTAATATTTTTTTTTTTAAATCCTTCTTTCAATAACAAGTTCCGAACCATTTACGTCTAAAAAAACATAACAAGGCATTTACGATACTGATGGCACCGCATTACCGATTACCTGTAGTCTGTACCGAATAGAAGCGAGTAATCGATTATCCAACATTGAGCAACTTGTACAAATTATCGTGCTTGACGATCGTGCCAATTAGGAGCAATGTTATTGCGGTTGAGACGTGCTACCTATTTTGCCTACTACACAATATTAAGATTTATTGATCTGCATTTTGTTGCAATAATCTCTTAGCCTGATGAGGTTTTAGATCAAATGGAAGAAGCAGGTTTTTTATGAACATGAATGACGGTCTGGATGCTCTTGACAGTTACCTGATTGTTTTCTCTTTGGAACAGACGAAATAAACCCAAAAAATCGTTATTCATCCTTCAAAGCTTGACTCTTACCAGTTCTTAGTTACGTACAAAATGACACCGCAAGTGGCGCCTCTGTACTTCCCAGAACTACATATAAAGCTTCCATTTGACCCCTCGCAATTCAAGTTCAAATTGACCAATTTATGTGTGCATCTAGATTACATTTAAACTTTGCAAGTTCAAAAACCTTTCCTAGAACCGTGTTTTTTTATCTTTAAATAATTCATAGGGCTACGCTCCGCCGACAGTGAGCGTCGAAACAATTTGTTGTAGGTGCTTAGTTTTTTTATCAGCAAGACAGGTGCGCATGAGTCATCCAGGCCGGATCCAGGCGAGCCGAGTATGTGCGCAGTGGTCACCCGTGTGGAACAACTTAATATGTATTTATATCAAGCGCCTTGGCATAGAAAGAGTTTACGCTACGCCAACCGTCGAATTTCCAACTAAAAAGGGTTTTGTTTCGTTTGCAACAGATTATTATGGAACATTTTTGAATACTCTTGCGATAGTAAAAGTGTTCAATAAATTTGTTTGAGATTATTTAAGGATGATTTATGTTACACCATGCCGGGCACGAGCCGTGCCCAAACTTCATGAACATTTTATATGAAGCAGTAGGTACATAGGTATATGCTATATGCGGCGACCGTGTCCCGCCCGAGTCTTGCCATGGTCCCTATATCCCAATCGAGCAGGCACGGACGCGGTTCGCGCCAGACACGGCCTAGCATATGCCAACCTTTATTCTAATTGTTAGCATGTTGGGGGTGCGGGGCATGTGATAACAATCCCCCACTCACAACAATCCTGACTCATCTTTCCGACCCGACCCAATCAGCGAGCCTTTAGGAGTCGGACACAACCCTCTGTGTTCCCCAGACACCGGCTTCCACGGGAATTTCCCAAGGAATAGTGGGGGTTCCCGAGGTCATATATCATTCTTGAGGAGCTGAACAGACTGATTTAAAATCGGTATAATTAAGACTATCGCGAGGGGCTGGCATTGATCGCACATAGTAAAGTAGGCATAGATAGATAAACGTAAATTACGTTTGATGTCCTCCATACTAAGTCGTAATAGTAGGCTTAGGATGCCAATATGTAGCCTTAATGAGATGGTGCAGCATATTTCCAAATACCTACTATGTTTTAGGGTGATTCATTTCCATCCGTTCGTTTAGAGTTACTTACTTAGTGCTTAATGATCAAAATGCATTCATCGTATTTTTTCAAGGCGACATTCAACTATCTCGATCACACCACACGCTCCGAAGTTTGTGTTTATTAAGTAGGTATACTAATAATACCCAATAATCGCTTAATATCTGTGTAAGGGCATCAAGGTCGTCCTCTACATTTTACAACCTTATTTTACTTTTTTATGACCAGTTAATTTACACTTATTAGTTAAAGGCAGGCCATACAGGCAGTGAACCATTGCTTACTACGTAAGCTACCATTAGTTACCAGTAACCACTCGTCAATTTATATAAGCGTTACTTTTTTGTTGTAATTAGGTACTTCTACAGGTTTTAATACTTGATTGAATTCTTGTGTTGCTAATACAGTGGCGAGCGAGCGTAGCGACCGAAGCGTCTCTGGATCGGGTCTGGCAAAATTTGCTTACGTAGATTTTTTTTTCTAGTATATTCGGTGTGTTACTATTTAAACCCTTCTTTGCACTAGTATATAACCTTTCTTAGTTCCTATATTCGCTTAATAGGAGTAAAAAATATAGGACTAGCGTGCCAAGTGTTATTAATTTATTTTGTCTAATAAAAACTACTTATTCGTGAAATCGCTCTTTGTTCTTGTTTCTTAATTATATATCAGTTCCGTGTTGCATTTAGCCAATTTTTTAATTCTGGAAGTTTGTTCTAAGATTACTGTTGTCAATTTGGGAAATCTTCAGTCAACTGATATGATTGTTGATCAGCTATTCACATGTAAAGTGAAAAAAATACCTACCATATACCATGCTTTATCTCATTGCCCATTCGCATAAGAAAGAAAGTAAAATTGTTTATTCTGCACAAAATAAACGAACATTACAAAAAAAAAATTGCATAAAATACACATTCATATTCATATTCATATCTTTATTTGCATTCCATAATGTAGGTATAAAGGTGTTACAATGGCTTAAAGCTAAGGTACAATTACGGACCCTATAGGGCACAGCAAAAACAATAAAATTAAGTCTTTCTTATGCAAATAAAGATATGAATATGAATACATTCACCAAAAGCCAAAAGCCTCGTATTCAATAAGTATTCGAAAACTAATAAAAAGTTTGTCAAATGTGTATTGCTTATGTCAAGGCCATAACAACATATATTAGGAAAATATGGCGAAGCGATCAAGCGATTCCCATTACAAAACAAACGTACCTAGTGTTAAAAACAATAATATCACGATTATCAAATAATAAAATAATAAGTAGGTTTAGGAAGTTATTTGAACCGAAAATACTTGAACACTTTTTATGACGAAACTGTTGTACTTACAGGTAATAGACTATTATCAAACGTTCAGAAAAATGCTTTGATAATCGATTTAAATTCTATATAATGTCTGCGTGTTTTTTGTCGAATAATAACATGTTTCATAAACAATAAATTACCATTTTATAATGACACTAATTACACTAGTTCTTAGAGCTGATAATACGATAGCATTATGACTTATTGTGAGGTAAATCCGGAGAAATCCGTTATAATTTTTAAGTAAGTCAGATATTATTATTACCCTAAGGGAATACCTTAATAGAGCACCCCACTGGACACGCATTGTAATCTGGACCCATGTGGTGACTGAACTACGGATCACTCCGTTTCACAATATTTTGTAACAAAACTTTGATATAAAAGTGTAAAAAAAAACATATTTTACAAAAAATACAACCGACTTCCAAACTACAAAGTGAAAAATAACTTTAATTTCGGAAGTCGGTGGCAAAAAACTATAATACTGATCCAAACCTCGCCTATACGTAAACTGGGGATGTTTTTTTTTTTTTTTCTCATCTATCCCATAGTATGGAGTGTCGTAGGAAAGGTCAGTTCAAAAATATTTATTGTGAGTTTGTGAAAACCATTTTTGGATTCAGGGATCCGGTTTTGAAATATTAAGCTTTAAAGTGCAAATTTTTGTTAGAGTCAACCCGCTGCCAGCTAAATGGTTGGTTTTGGGTGTGTGAAAAAATTCACGGCTGTAGTATATATAACGAAATTAAAAGGAAAACTATCACAGCTAAGTAGTTTACAAGTAAACGAGTAATAATCGACCAACTTACATTTGCGGTTGCAAAAACATGTTTTTTCAACTCCAAAATTAAATTTGTTCTTGGGAAAAATTCATCCCAACTACGGAACCCTTCATTCTGCGTGGTCTAACACGCCCTTAGCCGGTTTTTTTTAAGTCCGTTAAAAAGAGTGTCCATAGAGTTCCTTGTCCGATCTTCCCCATGAAACTACAATCTACTAAGCTTTGGAATGGGCAACGCCAATCTGCTTCGTCTTTCTGACTGACCGGCTCCTTGACAATTCAAAACTGCCCGCAAATGGTTTAATTTCAATAAATGCTTTGAGTTTGAGTTCACAGACTCAAATCATGGGGTCCTAAAACCTTAAATCCAAACCTAGAATCTTAGGTACAGAAGTGGCAAAAATGAAGAGGCGCAACGGGGTATTGAAGAAAACTGCGAGCCTAGTCGAAGCATCGACGTGCGCGTCTCAAAAAATCGACGCAAAAAAAATCTGCTGTTCCATAAATTTTGACCGCGTAGGTATTGCACTTTTTTATGGAACAGCAGATTTTTTTTAAATAGCTAACGAAAATTTAAAGTTTTCGCGGCGATGTCCCTGCCACCCTACATATTATATCTTACGGTTTTGTAAATTGTAAAAATAATAGTTTAAATTATAAATTGTAATTTTGTAAATTCCCAAAGTAAATACTGTTGGCGTGTACTACTGCATAGCTTGCTCCAAGAATACAGATCGCAGATACCGCGTCATGTGCACCGTTCATTTCAACAATAGTAACAGTAACCTTGAAAAAAGTCTAGTAAAAAAGAATCTCCGTCTTTTAGTCAGTAAAAACTGACAATGGATAGCGTACCGATACAATTGCTTTCCCATCGGCTGTGAGCTAATTATTTTACTGATCATTTATTTGATGTATTTTTTCTGAAGTTTTGACAACAGAAAAGAACAGCTTTTAAATGATTATGTTGTCATGAACTGTCGTGAATTCTATCAGGCTTATCTCAGCTACCCCAAAGATGACTTAGTGAATTCCTGTTGACTTGAGTTTTCCTAACTTTTTTATCAAATAACTACTCCCGCTCTGGGCGGAGCGGGAGAGCGTATCAGACTCCTACTGACTAAAACCTACCCGTGTTCCTCCAGTTGCCTGTATATTGCCAGGGGCCACGGTATTCCTTTCGGACTTTCCCGCGACCCTTTGTAAAAAAATGGAAAAGTACTGCCTACGACAGATACATTAGGTGGGTAGGTATACTATGGAAACCTTTACCATTTTTGGTGTTCCGTACCCGAAGGGTGTCAAACGGAACCCTATTAAAAACGCCGCTTCATAAGGGATTTTATTTAAATATGGGTGATTTTCTGCATTTGCAAAAAAGAATTTTGTAATTCATGGTATCATTATGAAATACAAATTTATCTATGCAATTTTAAAAATTTAAGATGAAAAATAGGTAATAATATTCTTCGTTTAGTATTTTAATTTACGTATTTGCTAAATATTTTACGGTGGTACGGAACCTTCGTGTGCCAGTCCGCCTCACACTTGGCCGGTTTTTATGTGAAACGTAGTTAAAGAAAGTAAATAAATGACGATCGTGTAAATCTTCAAAGAAATCGAAAATTGCTGAACCAACGGATGAACGGCTGAATACAGTAATAATTCTGTATCTAAGGTATATATAACTATGTAGGTAGTGTCCGACTGTTCATCTATAGACACAATCATCATACAAACTCATAAAAACTAGCTCTCAATACCTACAATTTTTTGCGGAACGGTCAACTTATCAAACTTCACGATTACGAGTCGTTGACCCTCGGTCAAGTACATACCTAATCGTTTTTTTGGTCTTCCACAAATACCTATGCAATTTATGGACACGATTTTTTTACTTACATGGTTCTGTGTACACTTGTAACTAGCTTTAAAATTTGGCCTCGTGGCTAAATAATAACAGCCGCACGGGTCGATCGAAGGTTAAGCTACACTTGCCACGGTCGGTACGTGGATGGGTGACCAGACATTACATATCGAGACCCCTCGGTGCCTCGGAATGGTCCCGGCTATCATTCGTTTTTTCTTATACTGATATTAATTAATATTATATTAATTATATTAATGTTTCTTCATTTTATTGAAGGAATAGGTATCGTAACCGTAACCGTAACCCATGACGGAAATTCAGGATTTGCCCATGTTAAAAAGGGCAACAAAATCTGTGGCGATAAGTACCTTACTCTTTTGCTATGAAATGAAATGAAAATTAAATTAAATGAAATCTTTTATTGCCAGAAATAAAATCCACATATAAGTTAGGTACAATAAATCTACACATCGATAACGTAATAAATATACATTAACATAAAAATAATTTATTAACATTACACACACACCCATTGGTCTAAGTATTTGGCTTGTAGTAGGACTGCCACCTTCCATGTAATATAATATATGCTATACCTACATTATTACTAATAGTTACACAGAAAACAAAGTGTAATAATCTCGTGTCTACAACTTACTAGTTACAGCGGTCGATGACCTTGGCCGTCGAGGTATGAAATTAAACAAGAACAATATTTTCGCACGCATGCGCTTAGAAATGACTTAATGAGTCATTATTTTGTTCGAGGCTAATATTCCTATGTATTTTGATAAGTATACAAGCATAAGGGCAAAATAAGTCGTATTATTTTCACATGATTTCAAAACACCTAAGTAGGTAGATAATTTTTGAATTCGATTTTATATGCATTGTGGTCATGTTTGGTCAAATCAACCTCATGTGAACTGGGCTCTGCCAATATTTCCTCTACGCTTGGTCCTTCTTTTTCCAAAGGTTGACATAAATGCATGCTCAGGGCTCAGGCTCATTCAGAAAATTGGTCTATAGTACAAGACCGTGAGACGCTAAACTTCGCATATCTACGGCTAAGCAGTATCTCTATCAGTTTGCATCACTGCTGAGCATGGCTGCCTCCTCCCATAACTTCCACTTGTTTTTGCCCAAAGGGGTTTTGGGGATAATTTATTGTATTTTCTCCACCAGCGTCTAAGTGATCTGCCGCGACGTCTTCTAGTTAGGGCCTTCTTTTCCATTAGCTACCTACTCTGGGCAAGCGCCCAGAGACCCGCGATCCATTGGGCTCCTTAGTTCCTTAGTGCCAGCGTCGCGTCGTAGTTACGGGTGGGGTCCTAAAAATGTCGGGCTCGCTTTTCCATCCTACATTTTCCGTATTAAAAGGGGTCTCCATTATCGTAAGATGCCCAGGGCATTCAATAGGTTAAAGACGTCCCTGTTCCCATCTTTTTATTTCCAGATAGTATTTAGAATTCATATCTATACATAAGTAAGTATATGTCACTTGAATAAAAACTAGAAATTGTTATGTTCAGTATGGATTAATTAAATTAAATTAATTTGGTAACTTGCAATGTTTCTCACAGAAAGATACCTAAACCGGTACACGCGGATACCTTCTGAGTTATTACAGTTTTTGTTGTAACTGCAATGTAACAAAAACTATAGTTAAGTAGTCGGTGAAGTTTCAAACGGCCTTGTTCATATTTTTATAACGAACGAAGACAAAAGCAACCAAAGAATCTGGGCTATGTGGCTTCCACGAGACATTTTGTTATAACATTTGATTAATTTTGTTGAAAAACTGTAACACGTGCCTAAAAGCTTCCGCAGACAGGCGCGGCGCGACTCCGGTGGAACAATTTCTATGAAAACTTTACGGAAATTATTCTACCGGTGCGGGGTGTCTCGTTTTGTATTGTCGAATTCTGACGCATCGCGCCTGTCTGCGGGAACCTTAATAAAATTTTGTCAGATTTGTCCAAAATGTTTGTAATGGCATGTTATGGAGTAAAGTAATCAAGTGATACTGTATGTAGGAAAGTAATATATCTGTGATCTCTTGGAAACATTATCTTATGTCGGTAATCATGAGATTTTAGATATCAACTGACATAAATCAAGACCTGTCCTTCTTCATCAACATTAGCCAGTCACTACTTTTGCCGTGGGAAAGTTGTAAGTACTTCCCGATGGGATCTCCTATCGGCAAAAATTACAATCTTCCATACTTTTGAACCACCTTTCATCCTTTTTAAAACCTCTTGAGGAGGAGCTCGTGGCTATGTAATCAAAACAGCCGCACGGGTTGATCCATCAGGTTAAGTTATGCTTTTCCGTGGATGGGTGACCATTTTTATATACCGAGACTCCTCTGTGCCTCGGAAAGCACGTTAAGTCGTTGGTCCCGGCTGTCATTCGTCCCGGCTGTCAGTAGCCCGACAATCTGACAACCGGTCTTACCAAGGGGTACCCAGTTACTGTGTTGTAGAGGTCAGATAGGCAGTCGCTCCATGTAAAATACTGGTATTCAGCTGCGTCCGGTTTGACTGGAAGCTGACCCCAACTTAGTTGAAAAAAGAACACTTGAGGGGATGAATTTTCAAAAATCCTTCCTTAGTGCTCACTTTCGCTATAATGTGGAACTCTTAAAATTTCATGCTTCTAGAGCCCAGCGGTTTAAGGCAGTGCGTTGCCTGTCTGTGACTAAATGAATTTAAGATTTTTATTATGAGGGTGTCATGGTATACTTATCAAATCCCCTATAAACAAAAAAAAGAAGATTTTTATTATAATAGTAGATAAAAGATCCTTCTGGACGTCAACAGCTACATGACTGCTGAGGTCAATCCACATAGGCAAAGGTGCACAGTGCACAGGTGGTTTGCCGGATTGCTGGAAAAAAACCAGCCAGGTGCGTGTGGGCCCACGCACAATGAAGGGTTCCGCAGTTGGGATGAATAGTCATCCCAAAAAACAACTTAACATTGTAGTCGAAAAACATGTTCTCCCATACATCGATATAAGTCACGGTCAATTCTCCAACTGCAAATGTAAGTTTGTAATCACAATTTTGTTTAGTATGCGATAAAACTACAAATGAACGATTTTCGGACTTTTTCCTTTACTTCTGCTACGAGACCTTGCCTCTTGCCAAATTTCATGATTCTAGGTCAACGAGAAGTACCTATTTCAGGTTTTAATTTATTTGCGAGTATCAAAATATGTCGCATAAATGGCCGTCCTTTTTAGGCATGGAACAATAAAACACTACAAAGTATTTCGAATACCTTAAGAGCAAAACCACAGGCTCAAGTTAGTACCTATAGAAGTAGAATAATGTATTATTAAACAGTTAGGCACAGCATTCGTAACAACAAACAGTTTAAAACTTCATAATTGTAACATTTGTAACGTGTCAGTTCTGAGCTAGCTAATAAGTAGCAGAAAACGACCTAGGAGCATTGACAAGCATCTTGGCGAGATTTAAAATGAAATAAGTACTTAATTTATTTCGGTAAGAAACTTACTATAAACCCGATTATCGATGGCTTTAGATATCCTAAACACCAGTCAATAAGGTCTCTTATGGAAAGGCAGGCTTTTGTCCCGAAGTGGGGCAACAAAGTGGAAATTCCGCAGATGGAATTGTAACTTGAGAATAAGACCTCTACTTTCAAAGAAGACCTCTACTTTCAAAGAAGACCTCTACTTTTGTTGAGTTCTAATAACCAAGTTTATCGCACCACATCCTCATAACCAAGTCGTTATAAAGTATAAAGCATCATTTTGCCTTTAAAAAGTGAACATTGTACGCAAAAATTAAAGTGTCACAGACTGTAATTCGAGGCCATCCATCCAGTTATCTTCTGATCGCAATCCGTAGATGTCTGTGACCACTTCATCTGAGCAACGTCTGATAAACTATCAGTCTATCGTTAAGAAGTTTATCTTACTGTTATCACTTTACCACGATTACGTGGGAACCGAATGAACATATTGTTAACAGCTTGTGAGCTTAGTAGAATTTGAAAAACACACGCATTTTCTCAATGCAGATTAGTAGAAACTCTAAAACTAGATAATAATAAACTAGAAAGAATACTACGTGCTTAAATTATACAAAAACTTGTTTAAACCTTATTAACTGTTGCAACTGCCACCGAATTTGGTAACTTGTTTAATCCCCTTAGGTGTTAGTTGCGGGCTGGCGTCCGCAACTCCACGTCAAAGCGCGTATATTGCATCAAATAATTTCTTGGCTCTGTTACTGAAAAAATATATAATAATAATTTCTGAATGCACCTAGCCAGTACCCGCACTGCCACAAGAGAGCTTGGATATGCCATGAAAGTAGATAGACACTTTGTCACACCAAAAAGTAGATTCATGTGAAGTAATTCCATTACCCACGTGGCGATATCCTGTTCTTATGCAAAGAAGAATTAAAATAACCGTCAGTCTTCGAGCTAACTTGCCAATTAATTTGAATTAATTTCATACTAAAATAGCTCAGATTTCCGCACGATGTATGTTGCCAGTACTGAGTTATAAATGTTATGATGAAGGAAAACCCTTTACCGTAAATGAATGGTAAAATACTATAGATACTAGGATTTTAGTCATCACCCTTTGACATGATAACATAACATCACGCCTGTAAACCCCGAAGGATATGGCAGAGTACACCCACATTTGACAGTTATGTTTAAGTCCCATGTAATTGGGAGAAGCCTATTGCCGTCAATCGGGCAAAAATCCAATCTCCGGGGTGCTACTGAGAAACTCAACTACTAGCCACCACCTCTGTATTAAAAAGACCTTCATTACCTACTTCAGTATGCAGTTGGGCGGCCTGTCACAGCAGACTTCAAGTTACCTATTTAGGTAAGTATCAAGAATTCTTGACCCATGCATGTATGTCAATAGGGGTCAAGAGTGTCAAGTGTCAACACTTGCCAGTCTGCACAAATCAAAGGACATATTAATGTTTTATTAGTAAGTATCAGGGTTGCTTGATATAAGTCATGATTTAAATCAAATGTAGTTATTTTTTAAATTAAAGTAAAAAATTAAGAACAGCTACTTAATTCAGATTTACCAACCCGCACTGGGCTTCCAGTCTAACCGGATCCAGCTGAATTCTAGCATTTTACATGAACTGACTGCCTATCTGACCTGCACAACCCAGTTACTGGGTGGTGGGTAATACGATACCCCTGGATGGGACAGACTTTCGGGTTTCTTACTGCCCGTACCACGACTGCCAAAGAATGATTGCCGGGACCAACTGCTTAACGTGCTTTCCGAGGCATGAAGGAGTCCCATCCATGCTTAACCTTCGATCGACCCGTGCGACTGTTATTATTTAGCCACGAGCTCCAGATTGCGGCCCAGTCCGTCTCACAGAGAAAAGGCCTGTACACCAGCAGTGGATACGGTAGGTATAGGCTATTATGCTAAATCAGATTTGAAAGAAAGAAAAATATTTTATTCGGGACACGCACAGGAAATACAAAATAGTAATGGAAAAACAAAACAAATATTAACAAAAATAAAAAGAAGCATTATAAACTAACAAATAAAAATAATAACGACCTGTGCGAGGCCAAAAAGCTCCTATCTCAGCATGATGGTGCGATATTTAAAAATAATGATTATCAAAAATTTCTAAAAGTTCTTCGAGAGTGTGGCAGCATCAATGAACATGGGGTGCATTTTGACCGCTTACTTAATATATTCCTATTTTATAAAAGAAACAAATGAAACTATGAAATCATTCGTTAAATGAAAACATTTCCTTGAGAAATAAAATACTGTCTCCAGAAATTATGCAAATGTGAATTTGCTCACTTAGGTTTTATATGAAAATATTCCTCAGGAAAACGATAGTAGGTACTAAACGTTACATAAAGGTACCTACATAAACCGTTACACCTTAAAAAACTTGATTTCAAGTATTTTAAACATGTCAATGGAACCTTTTAAAAAATAACTTTCAATGGAAGAAGGCCTCAAGAAACGGTGAAAAGGTTTTTTTTTTTTTTTTTTTTTTTCTTTTTTTCTGTTGGGCATCTCGTAGCTGACCTCTGAGGTCATGACTACTTAACCGGTCAATCCTGTGGTTGCCTTAAGCTGCTACACTCAAAGCCTCCAGCCAGGGGCATACAAAACTAAGCTAAAAAGCTAGGTGAACGCTCGCTAAGGGCACCCCCTGTGGGGTACGAGCCTCGGCTTAGGGCGTCACCGGAGGGAGGACATCAAAGATGGGACGGGCTGGATCAAGGTTTTGATCATTATTATTAATCGGGGAATTTAAAGCTACGTGCACAGCCGAAACCACTGCTGGCACCTCGTTATCGAGCAAGGGTCGGGGAGGAGTATCATTTACTCGGGGGCGCGGACGCGATCGCAAAGGACCTCGACGGCGAGGTCGGAATGACGGGAGGCGTCTGTATTTGTGTAGAGTGCTAGTGGCCCTATTGCTCTCCTGGAGGAGGGTTATGGGGTCATCTGGGTCGGTGAGAATGTGCCTAGGACGGCGGGTACGGCTAATCCTACTTGGGACATAACTGGCGGCCTCGACAACCAGAGGGTTGCGATGTTTGACCGCGGAATCGAAGTAACGCTTTGCAAGGCGTTTTAGAAATTGGTGGATCGTGGGAATTCTAAGGTCGAGATGGAGACTCTCGTTCCTAACATACCAGGGGGAGCCTGTGGCCCTGCGGAGGAATCGGTTTTGGAGCGTTTGCAACCTATGGATATGATGGGGTTTTGCATGAGCAAAGACGGCACCCGCATAAGTCATGATGGGACGAATACACGCTGTGTAGATTCGCAATTTGCACTTAAGTGACATCTTGCTGCGTGCGTTTAGGACGGAATGGAGCCTACCGAGAGCGAAAGCGGCTCGCGAACGAACCTTCTTTATGTGCTCAGCGAAAGTGAGATGGTGGTCGAGGAAAACACCTAGGTATTTGGCTCGCTTCTCCCAAGGGATCTGCTTACCGAACATAGTGAGAGGTCGGGGGAGGGGGTCTCTAAGCCTTGTGCGCGGTTTCGAGAAGAGAACCGCTTGGCTTTTTTCGGGATTGACTTCTATGCGCCACTTTCGAAACCAGGCAGCGAGTCGATTGACTGCGCCTTGGAGAGTGTGGGCGATATTGTCGGGGTATCTAGACCTAAAGTAGATGGCCGTATCGTCTGCGAACAGAGCGAAATGCGTCCTTCTACCTGGGTTTGGAATATCGCTAGTGAACAGCGTGAACATGAGGGGAGCTAGCACGGAGCCCTGAGGGACTCCTGCACGAATGGGGCGGGGAGAGGAAAGTGCTCCTTCAATGCGATAGCGGAATACGCGATTCGATAGATAGTCCCGTAAGATGAGCACGAGACGATCCGGCACGCCGAGTTGGTACAGCTTGTATAATAAGCCGTTGTGCCAGACTTTATCGAATGCTTTCGCAATGTCGAAGAAAACTGCACCCGTCAAAGAGCCGCGTTGGAAACCATCGCTTATGAACTCAATGATGCGGTGGGCCTGATGCACGCTAGAGTGCTCAGTTCGAAAGCCGAACTGTTCGTTGGGGATGAGGCCCTTGGTCTCGGCGAAGTCTCTGAGACGCTTGTAAATAAGCCTCTCATAGATTTTTCCGAGAACCTTGAGCAAACTGATGGGACGGTAGCTAGAGGGCTCGGTACTGGGTTTACCGGGCTTTCTGATACCTATGACGGTGGCTTCTTTCCACGACTGGGGAAAGAAGTTGTTGCTTAAGGCACCATTGAAGATGGTAGTCAAAAGCATTATCAGGTGGGCAGGGAATAATTGGATCACCCTATTGGTGAGTCCATCTGAACCGGGAGCTTTACGAGCTTTAAGACCTTTGATAATGTCATGCACTTCGTCTGGAGCGACGGGAGGCAGTGGACAATCAGGGTCATCGACAGGAGGGAGAGAGGCTCTACGTTCGACTTCAGCGTCGACCTTTAGGAGGTGAGCTTGGTCTACTGGCAGGGAGCTGGGTGAGCATTGGGCCTCGAGGGTGTCGGCCAGGCATTCTGCCTTTTCAACGTCCTCGAAGGCTATGGTCTTGTCGGGACGGGTCAGGGGGGGCATGGAGGAAGATTGAGGGGATCTGAGTTTCCTCTGAAGTTCCCAAAATGCCAGATGGTTGGGCTCTAGTTCGCCGAGCATCTTGTCCCAGCCCGCGTCACGCAGCTCCTGTATGCGTGTCTTTACAGATCTCTGTAAATAGCGCATATGGGCTTTGTTTGCGGGGCAGGGGAAGCTGCTGTAGGCACGGACGGCCGCGTTCTTCTCAGTCAGTAATGCACGCACATCGTCCGGCAAGCTCCAGTGACGGTCGTCCGTCGCTGGAACCTCCCTTGAACATTCGTTCAGGACGGTTTGTACGTGATTTGTGAGTGAGTCGATCGCGGACGTCGTGTCTGCGATAGAGTTGAATTGGTCGGGAATAGAGTCTAACTGAGGGGACGTGTTGGATTTCAGCTGGGTGCTTACTTTCTTCCAGTCCGTGATCCTCTTAGTGATAGGGGGAGCGTTGGGGTCGCGGAGACCTATGCGGGGGTCTAATCTCATGACTACCGGACGGTGATCAGAGTCGAGCTCATTTACAGTTTCTATTGAGTCTAGTCTTAGGTTGACGTTCTTAAGGAGCGCCACATCTAAGATATCAGGAGCGTGATTTACGTTAACCGGAAAGTGAGTGGGAGTCATCGGAGCGATGACGTCAAAGGTCAGGGAGTGGGAGAGGTCGAACAAGTGTCGGCCTCTTGTGGTGGTTACCGAACTATTCCAGGAGGGATGTTTGGCATTGAAGTCGCCCGCTAAAATGAGCGAGTTACTCATAGTGAGTAGAATCGAGAGGTCGTCAGAGAGGAGTTGGAAATTCTCCGAAGTATTAGCGGGGGGGAGATAGACCGACACGAGAGTGATCGGCTCGTGGCCTGACATGCCTAGGCGGCAGGCCGAAACTTCTAATCGTGAGAGGGGAGGAGGGTCAATTGGGATGCAGTGAAGCTGCTTTTTGTAGTAAATCAGGGTACCTCCTCTATGGCATCGTGACCTATCGTTGCGAACTATCCGGTAGTTAGCTATTGATGGGTTACGATTGCAAGGTTTTAGAAAAGTCTCTTGGACTAAGAGAACATCTATTTGATGATCGCGGAGGAACGCCGCTATCTCTTCGCGTTGATTTTTAATGCCGTTTGCATTGAAGTATCCTATTATTAGGGATCGCGGTTTGAACCTATCTAAGACCGTATTATCCATAATGGGGTTTAGTAGCGAGGGAGGTTAGGGCTTGCGTAATATCGGGATACGCATTGTAGATGGCCTGGATCTGGAGGAGATTACCATGAGCCGCAAGGATTTCGTTGGCCATTGTCTTTGCGCGAGGGGAGACGAAGGCCAAGAAGGTTGAGGTGATGACGTTGAACGAGTCAACGGAGGCGTTGGGGCTAGCCACGGGAGTGGTTTGAGAGGGGCGCGTAGCTTTAGGAGCGGGCGTGGGTTTCGCGGGGGGCGCGGCGGGCGCCGAGGGCGCAGAGGGCGCAGGGGTCGCAGAGGGCGCAGGGGGCGCGGGTGGCGCGGCGGCGCGAATTCGGGGATCCATAAGGCGGGGGAGGGGAGCGGGGGGAGGGGGAGCGAAATTTGAAAATTGAGAGGGCACCATGCAGGGAAAGATTGCTGGTGGTGGAGGTAACTCCACGGACTAGGCCTCTGAGGGCTTAGTCGTTGGGGCAAATGGGATGAGGGAATCCTATAAGAGGAGGGAGCTTCCCTTTGCTGGCGGGCGTCGAAACGCTTGGCCAGTTTGGGAGAAGAAGCCTTAGGGGCTTTGGGGCAACCGCGGTAGTTGGCCGGGTGGCCTTGTTTGCCGCATAGAACGCAGCTGGGGAGGTCGGTACAAAGGGAACGATCCTTTGGACGGGGGCAATCGGAAGTGCCGTGCTCACCTAGGCACTTGACGCATCTAGGTGTAGCATGGCAGTTCCTTTGCGAGTGACCATAAAGCTGGCAGCGGTGGCATTGACCGACAATGCCACTCTTATGGGGTTTCTCAATTTCGAACCCTGTGAGATTGCACAGGGAACGAATTTGGAATATCGGGTGGTGGCCCTCGACGGGCGGGCAGATTACGAGTATCATGTCGTAAGATTCACCGCCTCTAGAGCGGTGCATACGATGGACCTCGTCAACGGGGACTTTTTGCGACTGAAGGTCGCTGAGGATCTCGGCGGGGAGGATTTCGCGTGGGATTCGCTTAATCACGACGCGGATTTGCTTTTCCTCTGGGAGTGAGTAGGTGTGGTATGACACACCTCTCATTCTCAGAAGACGGGTTAGGTCCCTAAAGTCGCGCGACGTAGGGACGGAGACTTTGATACCCTGCTGGGTATTTCGGGCGCTCGAAAAATTGATTTTGTGTTCGGCACACCATTTCGAGATGTCCGTCCACTTTCCCTTGTCCTGAATGAACAAGGGTGGCGGGAGAGGGATCTTTTTTGCGTTAGGCGCGGGGGTATCCTTCGCGGAGGATGACGCAATCGGGCGGGTAGTGGAGGGGGAAGCTACTGTAGCGCAGCTTACGGATGACGTAATCGGACGGGAGGTGGTGGGGGAAGCTACTATAGCGCAAGTCGCGGGGGTAGCGGGAGAGATTTTACAGGACGGTACTAATGGTGCGGGCGACGAGGGAGCAAAGTCTAAGTCCTCAAGCGCAACGACCTTGCTGGCCTGGGACGAGCTCTGCTTCTTGTTCATCCTCTTCTTGCCCTTTCCTTGGACGGTTGTGAAACCGTCGTCGGATTGGGAGGAGGATGAGGAAGAAGAAGAAGCAGCGGACTCCGCTTCGTCGTCGTCCGAACCATAGGGGTACGGGGTAGTGGGCCGCTTTGAGGAAGCAGCGCTGAAGGGAGCGTCAGTGTCCATAGACTCTGACGGACTAGGGGGTCTAGATGGCTCTGTAGCCGGGGGGGTTTCTAGTGCATCGCTAAAGTTAGCGATGCTATTGTCAGATGGACAGGACTGAGATTCAGACTCAGCTTGGAGCCTGGCGAACCGAGCTCCATACTTCGTCTTCAGGGCGGGCTCTTCTTCGAGTACACCCTGGAAGAACTTGATAAAGAGCGCTAGGCACTTTACCGGGTCCTTCATATTGACGGAGGAAAAGAGAGACTACGCGTGAATATTTCCTAACTTCCTACAATCCTAACTCCCCGGTGGGTATGCCGGGGATGTGTAATCCCTCCCTGTCGGGTGTAGACAGGGAGGATGTGTGCCTATGGGTGAGCCCTAAGCTTGCTTTGGCCCGTTGCCTATCTTATTGTGCAACGGGGTCCTATCCAGTCTAGTGTGAAGGGTATCGATATACCCGACCACGCTAGGTGAGTCGCTGTGGAGGCAAAACTGTCACCAGTGCCGACTAGGAGACCCCCCAAGGCCGAACACTGGGACCCGGCCAATTGACTGCCTAACCCTGAAGGGGATCGGCGGGTGTGATTGGGTCAACACCCCCTCGGTTTCGTTGGCACCGTAAGGTATCCACCGAGGACCACGAAACTGTGGTTTTGCCCGGAAGGGGCCAAAATTGCCTCGACGAACGTTTTGAACGACAATCTTAAAGAAAGTCGATATTAATTGTGTCTTGAAAAAGACCCCAATTAATAGACGTGATGGTAGTCGGGTGACTACGGAGACGACTCGGGAACCACCAAGGAACGCTTGAGCCGGAATATCGGGAACTCTTGTACACAGCAGCGCAGCGCAACACGACCGTCCGCCACCGGTGCCGGGCGCAGAGTGTTGATGAAAAGGTCTTAAGAAAAAGTTTTTATTTCACAACACGTTTGCGGCAGCTTTAATCGATGTAGCATTTAGAACCGTCGACGACCTGCGACCCTAGTCACTTGCCTAGCCACTTGCCACTTGCACAGTAACTTGCCCAACGAATAGCATTTCTTTTCGAGATACACTGGCGAATGGTTACGTAATTTAACTCGATAATTGTTACGACGCCAGTATTAAGGGTTTCCATTTATTTGCTACTACTTGCGTCCCGCGGTTTTACCCGCATAATTCCTCGATTCCGTAAGACTATCGGGATAAAAAGTATGCTATGTCCTAACCTAAGTCATGGTCTAAGTTTGTGCCAAATTTAATTCAAATCTGTTCAGCCGTTTTAGCGTGAAAGTGTATCAAACAAACATAGAAAACAAAGACAAGACAAAAACAAGTTACACAAGCAGGGGAATAATACACTTGGCTTGATAAAGGGTTGGTTTAGCAGCGGTCCAGGGTGAATGCATTCAAAGTGGCCTATGAGTGAACATGAACCACTGAATGTCTCATATGTCCTCACCAGACCTTGGAAGATCTAATGAACGACACTAAGATAAGCCACTGAGGCTGTTATTAACGTGGCCACCAACTAGGTCCAACTAATCTAAAAAGTACCATCGACTCTAAAGAAGATGAAGAAGACTTATGAACATAGAGACTCTTACAAGTAGTGTGTAGTGCCAGATAAGACGGCATTGCACTGACCGAACAAAAACTATCTCTCAAATATCATACATCTCATTACAGTTTGCAGCAATCCTTCATACATTACTAACTAAATACTTAGTACGGCACATCAGTGGCAAATCAGTGGTAACAATTTGACATTGACAGCGCCTTTATGTCAGCGTCTAACAGTAAAGGTACAAAGTACAATTCCGTAGCCGATTGTAGGCAGCAGCAGCAGGCGCCTTTATAGAAATGCGATTCGATTTCATAGAAATACCCTAGGCACCAGAGTGTCGCAGCGGCACGTCGTCTGCTGCTGCTTGCATTCGGCTACGGTCTTGTACCTTCAGGGCGGTATTCGTAGCGCAATTAATATTTATACAGTTTGGTATGCAAGGATATGCGATGAATGAGTGAATATTACAGGCTTTAATATTTTGTAAAGTCCAATATTCTCTGTTGATGTTGTGTTAATAATACAGAGTTCCTAAGATTTTGTTAAAATGTATGATAAATATAGTTTATCTTTGATATGTTACGTCTGATCATCAGACTGAGGTGATGTGCGGTTGACTGTAGGTCAAATGAAGGTACAATTCCGTACCTTCCGTAGCTAACCACACGGTATTTCATAGAAATACTTGAAACCAGTAGTATCGTGACTATAAATCGCCTGCTGCTGCCGGCAGTCGACTACGGAATTATATCTTTACGTCTGATGTGCAGCTGGCTGTAGGTACATAATAAGCATCAGCCGGTCAATTTAAGTGTATATTTTTTAAAGGATGTAGTAATCTTGTCTTGAGTATGAAACTTTAAGTTTCACACGCTACAAATAGTGTTAACGTTGCTGTCTAATGTTACAAACATTCTTATTTTACTATGGTTAACCTTACGCCAAATCCCACGTGCAGATACAGGGAAATTGTAGATAACGAAGACTCAGAATTCTAAAATGATATGAAAATTTGAGATATTTTTTTCATTATTTTAACGCCCACGTCTTTTTACATCGTTCTTACTTAGAATTTATACATAAATACTTCTTACATAATTTCAACAATAATGATGTAACTAATATTTTGTGATAATATTGTATATAATTTAAAAGACTGTACATGGAATTTCTACCTACTAGCTTTGGAAAAATTCTTTGAATAGAAGACCCGTCACATAATATATTATTTCTCGAACATTATTTCACGAAAAGTTCAATAAATCATTGCGCGTATCGAACAATTAGATACTTACTTGCTCCGTAACTCGTGATTTGATTAGCCTGGTGATGTGATGATGAACCATCATTCACGAGTATAATCAGTTGAAAATAAGACTTGAATTGTTCAAACTTTCATTCCAGTGTTAGCTTGCGCTGTATTTTCCCATAAGCGTACACACACGATTGTGGTCGGCATGATTCTGCACCGGTGGGTGGCATGGCGGGCAGATGCCGAACGGCGATTGCCTGTCAGTACGAGCAGAATGAAAGCCGAATATGTGTTGGTAATTCCAAATACCGATGACCGTTGGGGTAGCATTCTGAAGTGAAAACCGCGAATCGGCAAACTTAAGGTAGGACGCCATCAGACTAGGTCCAGCAACGATCTTTACCTGGTGGCTGGTAGTAGCCGGATGAGAGTTGCCAAGAATCGAGTTGAATGGCGTGCGATTGGAGAGGCCTATGTCCAGCAGACTGCAGTAAGCTTATGATGAGGACGACTGAAAATTTAATACTCAAATTCGAAAGCAAACTTATAAGTTCTCAAATAATAAATTGCAATAAGATTACAAATTAACTGTCGTTCCATGCCCTTATAAACCATTGTCCCACATTTCCCACAAATCTGATTTCGGCCATGTATTGTGAAAAACAGTTAGGTTCATGGTGTCTGAAACCTCGGCGATTAAAACAATGGTGTCCTAATAACGGACAACGGTGCGATTCATTGCGAAACAGTGATTCATGTAATTGATGAATGGCTGCTAAATAAAATAGGATAGATAGTGGTGTCAAGAGGATTATGGAGACTATTGAAAATAGTTAATTAATTCAGGCGTGACCTTGCGGAAATCTATTATAAATAAAATACAATAGACGTTGATGGCTCACTCTACGTCCAGAGCTTGGTGTGGCAACACGCCGTGTTCGGGTTCGCGACAAGTCAATCGTCATCCTGGGGATGCCTCGTTGAGAGGTGAAACACGGGTCGATTTCTTACAGGGTTTTTTTATGGCTCTTTAGGAATAGTTAAGCGGAACAGGTTACTAAATATAGCAACGTCTATGGTACTGTATATAGAAAATGAAAATTTCTAATGTTTCCGTGATAATGTTTTGACATATTTGTGTCCGATATAACTTAACACAAATATTACAAGATCATTTTTTACGCTATGAAAAACGTAGAAAGCAGTAAAGTTATAATAAAATCAGTGTATCATGTTCCCACTGCTGGGATTCTCACGCATCTCAGACATCCTCTCTGTGAGAGGGAGTGGGCTAATCCACCATTCCACACGCGGACCCAGTGCGGGTTAGTTATCACATTTTCGAGTTTTTTTTAATGAAACGAAATGAAATTGTTTATTCTGTAAATAATATCTGAATCACTTTTACACGTCATATTTAAAAAATATTAAAAATAAGCTAGATGAGTTCGACGTTTCCTATCTGACTACTCTGAAAACAAAGGCCGAACAAACTCAGAGGTCGCAGTCTCTTTTAAAGTCCAGACATAATCTTGGTCAAGCCATATGAGGACCATGTAGATTGGTTCTAGGATATGCCGGTTTCGTCACAATGTTTTCCGCCACCTTAGTGAGAACACCGGTGAAAGTAATAGGTAAAAGGGTAAAAAAACGAGAAGTAGCCCTGTTTATAAAGTAGCCTTTTTCGTGATAAATTGGCAAACCGCCAGTTAATCTGCAATTCAGGCGACGTTTTAACGATTTCACTTTTTTTTATGCTTCATGCCGTCAATCATGTTTACCACATTTTCTGATGATTGACGGGAATTTGTATGTAAGTGTTAGTCAATATTCAATTTATGTGACCAAAATACATTAGCTTGTTTGCAATGTTTGTTAAGCAAGCTTTGTCAGGAATTTAAAATTTTAAACCCGTTTCACAAGATTACTGAAATAATTAAAGTACTTAGTGCTTTGGTTGAGGAGAAAACTAATCTTTTGATAAAGCGCTCAAGCTGACAAAAGTGTTGAATTATCGGAAACGCGAATATTCTGTTTTAGAAGTACATACCTTGATACCTTTGTATGTTCCTTTTTCTTTTAATATCTCTCTTCCTCATACATACCGGGTAAAGTTAAAGCTCTACTAGTACTACTACTATGTACATACCACACAAGTACAATTTTATCAGTTAAAATTTAAAACCCCTTCGACACAAACATTTCCTCATTTCTCCTTCCTAATCCATCACCAGATCCTGTTCACCATCTATTCATTGAGACCATTCCAATGAGCCCAAACACGATACCTGTGCTGTAAGTTGGTAAAGGAGTTGGGGATCCTGCAAATTCCAGGTGATGCTGCAACATCAGTTCAAGGTTACTATGTTCTTCTAATATCATTGAAGTAACAGAATACCAAATTTCAAATCGATCAGACCTGTGGAAGATACTCACATCAATTCATCAACTAGAAAAGAGCTGATAATCTTTAAACGGCTGAACCGATTTTGATAAAACATGTCTAAGAACCATCGCTAGAAAACCTGCTCTCAAATAAAAAACCGCATTCAAATCGGATCACCCGTTTAAGAGCTACGGTGCTACAGACAGACACAAACATAGCGGTCAAACTTATAACACCCCTCTTTTTGCGTCGGGGGTTAAAATTTAGGATTACACTACAACAATAGTGAAGAGATCCAGAATCTTAAAAACTGACAACCATTCCGATTTCAAACTGCTAACTGGCCGTTTTGGAGAAAATCCATAACGGATGACGGCATCAGTCTTTCGCCCTACGGATGTACATCCGTTTAGCTGTGGGAAAAAACCACCCCACTTTATCGTGCAATTCTAATGAAGAAATAAAAAAGAAACGTTATAATTAACACTTGTTTACCTGCACTGACATTTAGTTCATCAACGATCAAAGTTTGACCGTTAAGTTTAGTGATCAAAGGTCATCAATTATAGCTAGGTGATAGTCGTCATTCCAGCATTCCTCTGTGCTGACCATATTATTGTTAGTTCCAATTTCAGCGACCATAATTTTCTTAAAGAGAGGTATCTTCCTGCTACTTATTTATCAGATGACTCATATTTGGAAACACCAGAACTTTGGCCAGGTCATGTTTACCTTTAAGGTTCCATCGGTTCCATCTAACATCTATAAAATCTAATTGGAAATTTTATTTTAGATTTTTTTATTTCATATAAAACTACATGGGCACTTAGTACCGTCAGAAGCTAGATGCACGATTCCATTCGTTTCGTACCGAGAAGAGCCGACATGAAACTCCACGGTTACCTTTGCAGAAATAAGTATTTTAAGTTTGGTAAAGTTAAGCTTATTCAATGAGATCTAAGTTGCATTAGGCTGGCATTATACGACAGAATAAATAACTGATTCCACATTCAGGACTAAACGCATTTGGCACCTGCGTTTCGAATTAATTCCTACATCTGCATTCAAGGACAAGGTAGGGAGGTATTTTCAAATCATCACAAGAGTACCTATGCTCGGAAGAGTACCTACAAGTCATAACTAGATACTGATACTTGACTTATGATGATATAAGTTTTCCACCAAGGTTTTGTTGCCATTGTCATGATGACCCGCGAGGTTGTAGGTTCAAATTCGGGCAAATACCAATGTGACTTTGCAATTCATACGTACTTTCCGAGTTTATCTTGGATATTACTGATATCGGGGGAAGAAAAACATCGTAAGGCAACCTGGACTTATAGGACCGTCTGAAATCGCAAACTAAGCCTGAAAAATCGTGGTGGTCAATGCTCGTGCCTTCTCTATATGAGAAGAGGCCGTTGCCCTACAGTGGAATAGTAACAGGCTGGATTATCTATACCAATATTATAAAAAGGTAAAATTTGTTTGTTTGTGAGTTTGTATGTAGGGGGTAATCTCCGGAAGTACCAGTCGAATTTGAATAATTATTTTTGCATTGGATAGCTCAATTCTTACGGAAGGTATGCCCGCATGAAGTCGCGAGAAGAAGGTATTATATTTATTTCCCGAAATATCAGAGACTATTGAATAGCGTTTTTTTAATAAGAAATTAAACGATTTTATTTTCGTAGTTTCTTGCCCCATTGATATTATTTTATCATTGTACCAGGGGGGAGGCTTTTACCCTGTAGTGGAACACAACCAACTCATAATACTATATTATTCCCGAGGGGAAGGCTGTACGGGACATGCGACATCTTTTACTGTTGAAGTCTCAAAGAAATCAACTACAAGCCACTCTAAATAAAGCATCTTTCAATTCTTGCCAACGAAACCCGCCTCTCTTCGCCTCACGCATTAGCCTTTACGGCAACTCAAGCGGCAAGCCGGCACCCAGTTCACAAAGCCATAATAATCGACGATACATCTTCCATTTCCCACATCCCACAAAAGGAGGATGGTGCTCGAACAATGGCAACGCTATCATCCTTTCTGATCGCGAGAATTGTACTCACAATACCACTTCCGAGCTGGAAGTAGCGGGTTCGGTTTTTCTATTTACTTAGGTAGCTATGTACAGCGGGCTGCATCAATGGGGTACCTACCCTATTGATGCAGCTCACTGTACCTACTACGTTACGTTTATAGTGTCTACCTGCCAAATGTTAAAAATACCGAATTATATATGGTTGTACTTTTATGATGCAAATAAAGTTATTTTTATATTATACTAATAGATTTTATTTTTTTCTATTTTCTTGTTAGGTACGTTTTTGAAGGTTCTAGGTACAGTCGGCGGAATTAATTGTTGTTAATTAATTATCAAAGAATGACAGTGGTGATTTCGACGCGTCGTCGCAAGCACGTTTGGGGTATCGTCGTTTTGTAACAAGAAATGGACCGCGCCAGACCCATGTGCTCAAAGCGAGCGTTCACCGCCAACTTGTTTGTCGCCGTTTTCTAACCAAGCTCCTCAAATGATACATTACAAGCAAACGTTGCAAGTCAGTCTCCGCCTTTAAATTTTTATTAAATAGATTGTGTGTCTTTGCTAGTCCGACGTCTGTACTTGAGTCAAATGAAATACTTAGACGTCGGCTAAGGATGTCGGTAACGAAAGCACTTGAAGCAATATTCTAGACGTCTCAAACGACATGCAGCAGCAAATGAAAAAATATTGCGCATAATAAGAGCAATGAGTTATTCTAATAAATAATATCAGTAAAAGTACGCCAAGGTCAGTCATCATATCAATGCAGTGGCGATCTTCGTATCGAGTGATACGACACGCTACTAAGTAATTTTTAACCTGTGACCGTTAGTAAGTTTCAAAAAAATACTTGACATCATAACCAGGGCTTGGAAACATTATTTAAAATAACGTTTTTAAAACGTTTCTAACAGTTCTTTGTACAAAATTTTGTTCGGAACGAAAAGTAAATGAGAACATTTTCAAAAATCGGTTTAAGGCTCTTTCAAACAGGCGCGACACGCGACGCGACACAAAGACACCGCTCGTCACGCGACGTGCGGTGTCTTTGTGTCGCGTCGCGTGTCGCGCCTGTTTGTAGGAGCCTTTATTCCGCAGGTCCAAGCCGCGCACGGGGCGAGCGCCGACAAGCATGAACTTGTTCAGTTTAATTGTACCAAAATTATCTTCATTTCATTACATCATTGATTCCAATGCGCTTGCCGCTTACGTGGTTAGGGTTGTGTTGCGAATTTTGTATCGATCATCCCAAAAATGGCAAAATACGGTTAAAAACGTTTTATTAATCGAGAACGAATTAAATTTTATTCTTCTTCAAAAACGTTTTACTAATAACATTCCGTTCAAACGTAACCGAAACAAATTGTTTCTTATGTTTTTAAGAAAAAACCGTTTCGAAAAATATACCGTTATCAGAACCCTGAATTCATAACATCACTCCTGGACTCCCCAAAGGGTTAGGCAGCGATGTGGGTGGGTAAATGTGGGTGTACTATAGGTAGGTAACCTATAGTACACCCACATTTAGCCTGTTATTATTGATTCGCACGTAATTGGGAGCGGCCTATTGACATCAACTGGGCACCAAATCCAGACTCCGGGCTGCTACTGAGAAATTCCGGATCAAAAAACGCAATAACACTTTACCCGACCCGAATCGAACCCAGAACAGGCAGCAGGAACAGCAGGAATATCAGTTCAGAGAACCTAAAATAAGTTTGGTACAGTACTTACTTGGCAACATTAATATACCACCTGACAATAATATATTAGTTCGGTAAATATGCCTGCCTAACACCCAGTTGCACAAAGACAAACATTAATGCCCATTACGTAATGGATCATTAATACTAATGATTTCAGTAATTCCATCAAAGAACCATTAAAATCGAGTCTAATAATTTGCATTCTGCAACAAGTTAATGGAAGATCAAGGTATCTAATGAAAGCTTTAAAAGTAAAAGTTCGTTTTTGCAACTGGCTGATAACCTATTAGAGTTAACAAAGACAGTTCTCAATAACACTAAAATGTTTAATCAATAAAGATTGTACCTAATTATTTTTAACACGCATTTTAGCTTCGCTTGTACCTACAGTAATTATTTTTTTAAGTTAATAAATGGTTTTAGGCGGAAGTATACATATAAAATACCTAACTATTCATTCTTGCATAACATTCGGGAAAATTTAGCTAAGTAATTGATTTCCGGAAACGCCAAAAATGGCCTATATAGTAAAATAATCTCTACCGGATGCCAAAATGACAGATTCCTTCTAAATATTCCTAGGAAAAAGTAAATGCATAATTTCAGCATTCCTTCCCTCGTAGCTCAAAGACAACGCTTCATATTCTAAACGCCTCCTTCAAATGAAGCCCAATTAAATTACAAATGTGCTAGTCACGAGTGAATACGTTACTTCTAGTCTAGGCAGGCGAGCACCATCGGCGACTGGAGAACCACTGTCCTTCGAATAGTTTATGAACAACACAGTAATTTTATTGTAGTGATAACATGATTTTATTTTTTTTATTTGGAGCTAACAAACAGTTACAGATTAGAACTAACTTATAATAAAACAAGTACATAATAAAAATTTGCAACTCTGCATGCCGTGCCGTTATCCACAGCATAGACAAAGTAGAATGTCAGTTTTGAGCAAAACTAGTACAAGGTACTCGTTGGTCTAGTTGTCGCAACCACTACTCCTGAGCATGAGACCCTGGGTTCGATTCCCAGGTCGGGCAAGGTGTTGCCAGCTCTGGACAGAGAGAGGTGGAAAGAAAGTAAGAAGGCCTTTGCAAAGTTGTGAGACAACAATGACGAAAAAAAAATGTCTTTTAAATATTTAAACAGATTTATGAGCTATTAATGGTTTTTTATGAGACTGTTACTAACTAGAAAGAAACTAGTTACAAACTTATTAACAGGCGTTGCAAATTAAAGTCTACCTAATTCTGTAAATAATTATACTAAACTAGCTGCGTCCCGCGGTTTCACCCGCATAAGTCTCGATCCCGTGAGAATATTGAGATAAAAAGTATCCTATATCCTAACCCACATCATGGTCTACCCATGTGCCAAATTCCATCCAAATCCGTTCAGCCGTTTCAGCGTGAAAGCGTAACAAACAAATAAACAAACACTCACTTTCGCATTTATATTAGACCCAGAAATAACCAAACGGAAAGTACAGCGATATTCAAAATCGCCGTCTCCGGATAATAAAATGATAACTGCCAATATCTTAGTTTTAGTGTTACGTAATTTTTGGGATCTGTGGGTGCTAATACATCTGCTCAATTTTATTCGTAATTTTTAAACAGCTAATTACGAAGTTACAAAATATTACAATAGTATTCAAAGATTTGACACAGGCTTTAAACTACGAGAATAAAGTGTTAATATTATCAAAATGTATTCTCACTAGTATGACAAACAGTCATAGAATTATGTTTTCGTGATAAAAAATAACTTTTTTTCAAAGCTGACAATCATCTTTCTAAGTCCATTATTTATGGACCAATCGACGAAAACATGTTTTTTATTTTTCCTGAAAAGTTGCGTTTTTTGTAGTTATCATTTTATTCTCCTGGAACGGCGTTAATGTCGGTTGGGCTCACTTGAGATATAAACAATAGCAAACATTCGCAACACGCCTATTACAAGTGTTACAGCTGTATTACTGACCCATTGCAAAGTCTTGCTGTTTTGCATCTTAAAACACTTAATAACATTGCAAGAATTACAGGAATTAGATGATCCAACACAGCGTTACGGAACAAAAAGTACAGCTGCATAGTCAAATAGGTCGTTAATGTTTAGGTCATCAACACCTTATTGTAAGCTCATTTGGAATATTGATAAAGCTGCGAACGTGATAAGGGTCCGAATATTATAAACGCTAGAATTTAGATGTTTGTTTGTTACTCACACGCCCCGTAACGGCTGGACAGATTTGGATTGAATTTGCTCAGCAGAAAGGGTTTGCGTTTGCATTGTTATAAAAGGTTAAATTCTTTGGATCCAGGTTGCCCAGGTACCCTAAAATCTAGAATGTTGTAGTCATGAGCAAAAGCAAGGTACTATTGAGAAGATGCTGACTATGAACGAGAGCTACACTGCTGACCGCTCTGAGACTTGATATCCTAATCTTATGAGGGATGGGATGGGCCTTAGGTATACGAACAACACACGAATGGAGTAGTGGTTGTAGAAGATTAATTTTAAGAAAACATTAGGGTTTGCTTATCTTCTCGTCTTAAGGCTCTTTCAAACAGGAGCGACACGCGACGCGACACAAAGACACCGCTCGTCGCGCGACGGTGTCTTTGTATCGCGTCGCGTGTCGCGCCTGTTTGAAAGACCGTATATAGACTTGGGGGTTTATTTATAAACGTTGCTTAAAGTTAAGTTAGTAATGATCAGCGACTGTTTAACCATACATTTTTGACGTTTGAACGTCATTTAACTTGAAGCAACGTTTATAAATAAACCCCTTAATTGCTTTGTTTGAAACACGGTTGCTAATTCCATAGGTGTTACTTAAAAAAATAGAATTATATAAAGCAGTAATAATGACGTATTGCAAGTGGAAACTGATAAGAATCTGATAAATTCCATGTTGTATTTTACGCTGATAGCAGCATGGAATCGCATTAGTTGACAATTTTACTTCACGGCGATCTGAAATATAATTCATTTAACAAAGTAGTAATTCTTATGCGCAGCGTAGACATCGCGTTTGTTTAGATATTTTTTTTTTTTTTTTAAATAGAATTATCGTCCTTGGTGGCAACACATACAGGAATGTCACTTTTCTTTCGCGCGCGTTTTTTCATCGCGAAGAAAAAATTTGCTCTCGTAAAATTATTCATTTAAAATAAGTTTACGGAACTTTTTACTAGTATAACAAATGTTAATTATGTTAAGTGATAGAAAGTGCAATAAGTGCATCGTTAGTGAAAACCTGAGACGGACAAGGCGTCCATCAACGATATTAACAGGAAAGCTGATAAATTACCTACATCAGAACTAACTAGAAGCAGCTTTAGTCTTGAGTTCCTGACCCACATTAGATGTACTTAGATCCGGAGGCCTCCCACAATCCTAATGCGCGAGAATGCCTGGCTTTAACTGACCACTTTGTACGTGATACTGACAGTGCTTTACAAACACTATGGTGGACATTAACACAACACAACTTGTTAAAGCCTTACCTATCTCTCCAGTGGACACGAGATGTCTTTAGTAACGTTATCTCCACGTTACTAGCTGGATGAGAAGATACCAGAGAGGCACGTGATGCCCTTAGCGATGTAACTGTACATAGCTAGCTGGTACGCGCTTGTCAGCATTACCCCTCCAGTAAGCACGAGATGCTCTCAGTAACGCAAATTCTACGTTACCAGCTGAATATGAAACTACCAATGTAGCACGTGATGCACTTAGCGATGTTATTCTACATAGCTAACGCTGGTATGTACTCGTCACCAGGGGTAAGTCACATTTCTATGATCTTGGCTAAGGAATTGTCAAAGGTGGTTCTATATACTTTTAATTGACAAGCATGAAGGTTGCGAGACAGCCTTACTTAACCCTGCACACTGTCTGTGTGTTATAAACTTGCAAAAGCATTATACTTCCTATAGTGAGTGTGGAATTCTGCCTCACTAACAAGATTGTTATCAACGAGTACAAGGTACTCTCAACAACATTGATTCTATGTTGCTAACTGGTACATAACTGACATGATGTGCACATGCTTAGCACGAGATGCTTATAGCATGTTATCTCAATACTACGTGATCTAGCTTTCATATCGAGGATTGCCATTTTTAACAAACAAAATATAGCTAATTAAAAGATATCACTGTGTACGAGATACTCAGTGACTTATCTAGCTCTAGGTGGCTTAATTATCCTGCCAAAAACTGATAAATGATATCTATTTTGTAAACTAAAACAATAATGCAAAATTGTGCAACTTTTACAGGCATACATTTGAATACACAAGATACTTTGTAAACATGATTCTGTGATACAATGTCTGACGACAAATGCTACCTCTGGAAACTCTTGATTTCAGATACAAGTGCAATGGACTAAACAAAGTATTATTCCATGCTCCCATACTTACTCATCCCATTTAGATTCCTCTAAACTGAGGAAATAAGGGATTGTGATATTCCAGAAACAAACCATACTGGTTATTACCCCTATCATAGGAAAAGCAGTGACTGACCCTATGCTTATGAAGAACATAAGACAAACACAAATTGTTGATTAACTTGGCTGATGCAGCAAAACCAGCTGGCAATGCCCACTGCCACCAAAGTAAAACCAGAACAAAAGTTATATAATCTCTAATTGACATTAACTTCAATTCATCCTATTTGATAAACAAACCGAAACAATCACAAACTTGAGTACACAATGTTTTAGCTACAAACAATAACAACTATTCAATAAATATTAAAACCGCAAGACATTCTCATGATAATAGTGAAACTTACCAGTTCTATGGCGAAAATGCACAAGCACAACATTAGTTGATTTATTTACTTTTGTAAATAACAAAATAAAACATCCTGCTACCGGGTTAATAACAGGAATCACACCATTGAAAACCACCACCACAATATCTTATGATGTTTTGGTTTAATCTAATCGGTTGGAATGGACTATGTCTGAAAAATAAATGAACTATTTTTGTCACTGAAAATAAAAATCAATATCTATGGTTGACCTCAACAACAACCCGGCTTATATTCCAAAATAACAATTCAAGAAGACCAATACTGGAATAAATGCTGGCAAAGCAGTTATATTCCTCTGATTCTGCTATTGGCTATGGACATAGATAAGAAAATATTTGATACCTACCAAATTCAATATCTTAACCTCTCAAAGCCATTCTCTAGAAGCTGACCCCAACATAGTTGGGAAAAGGCCAGGCAGATGATGATCCTCTCAGTACCATCAAAGAACTTATTAAATATTGAGATGCATCTCAATACAATATTGGTCACTGGAATAAATGCTGGCAAAGCAGTTATATTCCTCTGATTCTGCTATTGGCTATGGACATAGATAAGAAAATATTTGATACCTACCAAATTCAATATCTTAACCTCTCAAAGCCATTCTCTGGAAGCTGACCCCAACATAGTTGGGAAAAGGCCAGGCAGATGATGATCCTCTCAGTACCATCGAAGAACTTATTAAATATTGAGATGCATCTCAATACAATAGATAGATCTACAAAGAATTTATCTGAAAAATCATAGCTTAGCCAATCATAGCTTAGCATATCAAAATAGATAGGTATAATATACCATATTACCTTTATGAAATCATATTATGATTTCATCCTATCCGTACAGGGGTATCACTTAGGACTATCTGGAAGATAACATTACCTACCAAATAACCAATAAAGGGTTAATTACATATACATTTACTAATACTTTTCATACTTGAATAGTCTCTTATCTCTGTTTTACCTACTAAATTACCAGTAGTGAGTGCCACTTACGGAAAACAAGGTTTTCTTACAATCTAACTTGACTGTTTCTTTGGTAAAATATCGAGACTGCGATAAGACATACCAATAAATACCACTATAATTGTGTTTAAATGTTTGGGCTTGAAAACTAACAATGCTATTTTTTAGGCTTGATTATTAAGTTTTATTTTTCACTTTAAACAAACCTTGAAATACCAGTATCTAAAAAAAAAAAAAAAATTTTAGTCAACTTAGTCGCATTATTTAACATTACGCCCGGACTTCCCGAAGGGCTGGGCAGAAATGGGTGATCTTATCCAAAGCTCATAAAATCAAAATACCTAATTAATCATTTGATTGCCAACTACTAGTCTACATATTTAACAGTAGATTTGAATGATAATTGCAGCACTAAAGTGAAACTATCAAGGAAACAAATAAAGGAGGGGGGGGGGGGGAGAACATTGTGAGGACAAAGTAGGTATTGATGGATTGTGAGTAGAACATGAACAAGATAAGGTATAATACAATAAATTTAGGTACTATGAATGAATTATCTACAAATTGCTTTACTCTAAAACTCTCCATCTGCTCACCAAGTGCACATCATAACAAGTTCAATTATACAACTCCCTCACTTAAAAATGCAACTCATTACACAATCCCAATTTTGGACATATTATGAGGTCAAGGAAAAGAGTTCATATCTTTATACTTCTAAAATGAATCTAGTTTCGATTAGCTCTAAACTCGTCAAGTAATATGTCAAACTCATAAACTCGTCAAGTAATGACTGCTAGCAGAATATGTGAAACTCATATGGAAATTAGCATCGTTGAGGAAAAACCCTAAGCATCTGAAATAGACCCTTTCACCTCAAATTTGTTCAAACCTCTCTCCTATCCAGGGCATAACATACTGCCCTTATTAATTGGTGCTTACAAGTTAAAAGCCTATTCCGTATTTGAAATTCAGTTTCCAAAATACATTTAATAACTAAAGTTATGGAAAACTAGTCCATCTTAAAATGAAATGAAACCATATCATAAAGCATATACTTACCTAAGCAGAAATAACATCAACTGATCACAAGAATTTGACCAAACAATCCTACTACATTTTTCAAAAAAAAAAAAAAAACTAAGTTTGTCTGTCAGTACAATTTAGGTACAATACAATTCCACAAATGCTTACCAAAAATACCTCCCTGCTTACAACATTCAGGGGCTAAAAGATCCTGTTACACCCTATGAAAGTTTAACAACTAAGGACTTCACAGCCATGGTGCCTCTTATTCAGATCACTAGATAACTGACATTCTTTAAAATACCCTAATGATAATCTTTACAATTCATCTTCTAGACTCACTGAGCTCGACACTTACCTTGACAGCAAGATGTAATGTGCAATTCAATACTCACTCATTAAGCACAACAGTATCCCAAATAATTTAACTATTTACAGACAGATCTGAGAATGCTATTCTCAATCATGGAAACTTCTAAAGTAACATCATAACATTATGCCTTGTTTCCCCGAATGGTTGGGCAAGGTGTCACTGTAGCAGGTTCACCCAGTTTCACACTTTTAAAGTATTCATATCATAATATCCTCCTGGTATATTAATTCAGAACAACTTTATAAAATTTGCATAAACACAAGCTGGGTTAAATGTGGTAGGAAGTGAGAGTGATACTAATAATTCACCTCCCACAGCACAAAACATACAGTAGCTCAACTTAGTGCTGGCATCAATTGAAATAGACACAGTGCCAACCAACATTGTGTTGATGATTATACCACATTACTGATGAAAAATAGTTAAACACTATTAATTAAGCAACGTTATTAAGAATTTATTTAAAATGGATACGCCAACAGCATATATATTGTACATTAAATATTCAATGTTAACAGTATGGACTTATATACATACCAATTACAGATCTACATGACATTCACATAAAACAAAGCAACCTTCTTAAATTACATAAAATTAAAATATTGTATTCAGAAAGAATGATAAAAGTACCTAATAAATCAGAATATGCCGTAATTTATTAACTAACTAAATTATTGCAGACAACTCTGAACGTCTACTTTGTTAAATGAATTATATTTCAGATCGCCGTGAAGTAAAATTGGGAATCAAACGAGCTTACCTGTTAAGCGAAGTCTTGATTCTAATTTTACGAACGGCGATCTGAAATATAATTACCCACCCGCCACTAACTAATAGCCCCAAAGCTGCAATAATTAGCCTACTTTATTCACTTAACTTTCCAGGAAAACCTAGTGAATGTAAGTATGCGGAACTACTCTGTACAGAAAACAGAGCTTGTTCTCCATCATAAGGATCTCTAAAATTAGTGACATTCCTGTATGTGTTGCCACCAAGGACGATAATTCTATTTAAAAAAAAAAAAAAATATCTAAACAAACGCGATGTCTACGCTGCGCATAAGAATTACTACTTTGTTAAATGAATTATATTTCAGATCGCCGTTCGTAAAATTAGAATCAAGACTTCGCTTAACAGGTAAGCTCGTTTGATTCCCAATTTTACTACAGAACGTTTATTTTTGCAATCTTTTTGCAGTCTTATATCTTTCATAATGGTACAATACCTGCACTTAAACATTTTGATCTGTGACCGTCGTCATTCTGCCTAGCCTTTTCTCTTCTTGTTGGGATCGACTGCCAGTCTAACCGGATGCAGCTCAATACCAGTATTTTACATAGAGTGACTGCCTATCTGACCTTCACAACACAGTTACTGGGTAACACAATACTACTTGGTAAGACTGATCACCACACTTGAGCTTCTGGCTATCCGTAACATGACAAACGGGAACAACGGCTTCAAGTGCTTTCCGAGGCACGGCGGCGTCTCGATATGTAATGTATGGTCACCCATCCACGAACCGACCGCAGCCTGCGTAGACTTTATCTTCGATCGACCCGTGGGGCTGTTATCATTTAGCCGTCGTATGTTGTTATTATTAGCTATTTAGTTTCCATATTCATCATCAGGTATCCGAAAAACGTGCAAGCTATAGGTAACCAAGCATCCCACAACAGGCAGTCCTTTGTTTTCAGAGTTTTTGCTACACTTTCACGCATAAACGGCTTAATGGATTAAGATGAAACTGTGCACCCAGACTACCACATTGGTCTAGTGGCCGCATGTGCTACTGCCATGAGTTCCTGGGTTCGATTGCCAGGTTGGGCAAAATGGCTCGCCCTTATGGCGAAATGTGGGTGCACTGCAGTTCACCTCTGAATAACTCTTTGGGAAAAGCAGGTGTAATGTTATGTATGCACACAGAAGGCCATGGACATGGGACCTTGGATAAGGGGAAACAGGACATTTCTATCTGAGTAAGTAGATATAAGGAGTTCCCATCGGAATTAGGATACGATCAAAATCGAGGCCAGTAAATAGTATAGACACTTTCAATCTTCACATTTAATGTCGAGACAAGTTTATTCTCATACATAAAACGTTTTCATGTGCCATTGTTGTCGACTAAATAAACGAAACGTAGTTTATTTTTTGTCATACAAAATATGTATTACCTACTACTTGTTTTTTTTTGACCGTTAGTTTCATATGAACAAAGGTATCATTACGACCGGTCGTAAGGTCACTGGAGCAACAGTAAAAGTAGGTAAAACCATAATTTCAATGTTTAATTTTTTACAAACATATCTTTTAAATTCTAGTCGACCTTTTTTATTAGAACTGGTTTCTTTTTCCATAATTCTTGATGTGCAAACTGGTCTTTATGTAATAGAAAAACAAGGATTTTGCTTAGATAAAATTAAATGATTTATTAATTAAATAATTGCGTCTCGGATGCTGTTAAGTGTTTTTACCATGACAATCATGTAATGCTGTAATGAAACTAGAATTTTCCACGATTGTACCCAAAGGGAAAAAGCTTTTGGTAAGGAGTAGACTCTAGTTTTCAGAGTTTGTTGCCAGTTAGCCTATGTATAGAATCAAGTTTTTCTAACTGAGCAGATAGCTGTGCTGCTGGGGAGTTTGTTGCGCCACTTCTTCCCAGCTAAAGCACTAGGAAGTGGTGAAGGGCGGGATTGTCTTATGTAATTTTGATGTTCGAAAAGTGCTGATTCTCAGCCTACTTTGAATAAATGACTTTTGAATTTTGATCCAGAACCGGATCCCGAATTACTTGGTGTTTTCCTGTGATGATTAACTCACTCATTAAACTCAAATATTGGCATCATTTGGGAATAAAAAATACCTTATTTCTTATAAAATAAAGTTAGTTTTACATGTTGTAAAGACCAGAGATATACTACAAACTACAGGCTTCCTGTTATACGATTTATTGCACCGGAATCATGGGGCTCTGTTCTGGGCCAAATTGCATGGGGATCGAAGCCGTGCCCGTCGTAGCGAATCGTGCTACGTCACAATAGTCCCAAAGATAAATCTGTGCTACGACATCTACGAGTGCTACGAGCGTAGCTTTTTTTTCTTATTTAAAAAAAAAAAATATAATTAATCCCTATAATTGACCTGTTTTTGAAGGAAATTATGACCGCTGTCAAAAACCACGATTGTAGAATGTAGGTACAATGTCGGGGACGGTGTTTCCCTATCAAATCCGTATATAAAATTGCTATGTATGCTAACTACAAGTCAGCTTATTTTAAGTTACAAGTATGCAAATATTAGTTACCTACTTGTCAACACTTACGATTATAGCGGCATCACTCAATTCTATTAAAAAGTTTATCGTGCAGGTAATTGACTCAAGAAAAAACAAACATGCTATTTATTGTAACACAAAACGAGTAAAAGCAAAACTTAGGTAAATGGCACGACAAAAATTCATGGTAAAAGTATCTACATACCGCGTTGATTGTAAACAAACATACACTTCCTATAGGAAATGTAAATTATTTACCTATGATATTAAATGCCTATCGGTATAGGCAAAAATTGCGCTTGAAATTTATATTGTTAATACTCTCTTTCACCTTTTAAATTATAGCAAGAAATCTGTAGAAGATAATGGCACCTAAGAAAAAAGGTACGTAAACATTATAAACTTACCTTGTCAACTGTCTCTTCACCCGAGGTGCACAGCTTCTTCACCGAATTATGTCTCTTAGTGACGGTCACGGTCCTTGAGGAGTAGCGGTGCGACAACCTCCTCGCAAAGTTACTCTTGAAGTCTTCACATCTCATGATCGACTCCACTGGTCTACTGAACTCCTGGTCCAGTGGGCCGGGAACCTCGTCAGCATGTTGCATGAACATCGTTGTTTACAAAACACAGTAAAAGTCATTATATACGAGAAACTTCATTGAGTAAAGATCGTTGGTTGAATTTAAAGTGACGATGGTTTAGCGCGCGCGCAGACATGCAACCGTTATCGCTTGCGGTGTGTATGGTACTGGTTCTATTTCCCACCTGTCTTGTTGACACCTTACGACCCTACACATAAAAATATGCTTGAAAAATATTTTTTACACAAAAAAATAAAACGACGATTTTAATTTTCAGCACAGTATTTAAATTCGCAAAAAATATATTTTAAGAGATTTCCTAGCAAGGTTTTAAAGTTATGTTTTTAATTTTGCGTATAATGACATCTAGTGATACAGTAAGATTTATGTTAGTAATTATGGAATGTAACGCACGCTCTAGTTCATCACTTGATTCAAAGATGGCTCTGTGTTCGTCGAGGTCTAATGTTCATTATAATCACCAGATGTCACTACTATACAAACGCGGTTTATTTATAAACACTGCATATATTATATAGCTAAAGTAATGATTATAATTTTTGACGTTTGAACGTCACCTGAACTTTAAGCAACGGTTGTAAATAAACGCCTAAAAAAGGTAAAGTCTGAATTTGTTAACATGGAACCTCCGTGAAACCAGTTACTTAATTTTTTTTAATTTGACAACTGTCATCCATGTTTTCAGATTTTGTAACCGGTTTGGACTTAAAACACCCCAAAATTATTAGAAAGTTTAGAAATATGGTAAATTATATTGTTGTCTGGCCATCTGCCAGTCACCATCAATATTTAGAACATTAAAAATGGAAGTTAAAGATAGCCCATCAGGTAAAAAAAATGTTTTTATCTTTTGACATTTTGACAGGCGTTTACAATGACGGGAGTTGAGCTAAATACAAAGGGAGTTTTAGATATTCAACGCCTTCGGGTGTTCAAACTCTTTTTTGCTTTGTGGACCTGATGTAAGATCTACAAAATTATAATCCACTGCACTAAAATGATGCAATTTTATTTCTTTACTAGTTCGAGTTCTAAATGGTTCTAAAAGGCATTTGCCCCGTGCAAATGCCTCCCTCAATACAATATTAAAACTATCTACCAATGCATGCAGGACTGTGTTTCCCCGAAATTTCGCCCACTTACGATATTTTGTCATGTTTAGATATCATCATTCTGCCACCAGTACTCCTGACTGTACAAGCTCTAAAAATCTTAAGAATATTATCATTTTTGAGATAAATATTATCATTTATCAGATAAATCATTTGAATAGACTCACTGTTGACAATCTAAGTAAGTTTCAGATGTTCATAATATGTATTTATTAATCTAAGTAGGTATCTAAGGCAAGGCTTGGAGGAAGGCTTTTGATATACATATATTATAATTAATTATAAATACTATCTTAGACTAATGGTAAAGATAAATCTGGGAACATTATAGGTATCAAAAGTCGGTTTCTGCTTGACGAAAAACTTTGATTTGGTGATCATTTTATGACGCAAACCTGATATTCCTGGCCTGACCCCTGCTCACCATCAAATAGGTAAGTACCTAACAAAAACAAAAATATAATTTTGAGGGCGTTAGCAAATAAAAGCTCGTGGACCCCTCATTATCTCTGCAATTTAGTCAGAATTTTGATTTCTCGCGCAAACGCGAAGCGGCATCAAAGTAATCGCTGAAACGCATGATTTTGTTACAATTGCGAATTCTCTTGAGACTTTTGTAAAAATACAAGCCAATTAAAAAAATAATATATATATATATATATTAGACAAGGCAGGAGCATTGATCACCACGGGTTTACGATTTCAGATTTATATTAACTATTAAGTCCAGGTATCCAGGTAGGATACTTGCCCTAATAGAATTTGAACCCAAAACTTCGTGTAATAAAGGCGAGGCCTTAACCACTGGGCCATCGCGACTTTTTACACAACATTGTCATTGTCATTGGCAAAAATGACGAATCTTAGCATATTTAGGGGATGAATTATACTCAGTTTTGTTTATAAGCAACTCTTGCGCAAAATTTTTGCTTCTAGACCCAGCGGTTTAAGCTGTCCGTTGTCTGTCAGTGAATTTTAGGTTTTTAATATGTATATGTTACGGCTAAAACCCGAAGTGCGGCTACACCTAGTTTTAGCCGGCTACAACTAGGTGTGGTCGGTAGCAGTTGGTTGCCTAAATGGACCCTGGCACTCGTCGGCCGCTGCCGCGGCACCGCTAGCTTCGCTGGCTCGGCTCGTGCGGTGTGTTACGTGGTCACAGTTCTAACCTAAATTTAACCAACCAACAACCTTCATTTGCTACAACTAAATTTAACCAACTGCTACCGGCCGCACCTAGTTGTAGCCGGCTAAATCTAGGTGTATAGCCGCACTTCGGGTTTTAACAGTGACATATATATTAAGACACCAAATCTTTTGTTTTTAGATTTTGCTACTGAAACATGACAAAAAACGGTAGTCCTCTGTTCCCGCCAAAGGTGGACGTTTGCAATACCTTCGACCTGGTGGAGATCGTATTCATATGCGTTTTGTTCACGTTCATTCTAATCTTCTTGACGCAAGCTTGCCGTATCCTGAGCTCAGGCTTCATACACTCTACCAGGGCATCCGGTGGCGGTGCCTGCGAGGTATGCAACTTATTCATTATCATCATCGTACACAGCCCGATCTCACCCACTGTGCATACACGCTCCTGTGCTAGCGTTAGGATACCTTAGGTTCTTAGATTATTTTTATATTAAACGAAAACTACTAGAATTTTCCCCATAATTATCTTATTTGAGTTTGGCAATAATGAAATTATCTAAGGACTTGTGAAAAAAAGAATTAAGGTGACACTAGTCGCGGGCTCGAACTCACTAGTGGGCATGGCCGAAAAGCACGCTGTGTCACCTGGCATCGTGTCCGACAGAGATAGTATCAGTGATGAGCAGTTAGACACTGGTCTACGTGCACAACGTCTAGTTTGCACGCACACAAACACCGTTCCGAACTATTTTAGTAAAACGAGTGCGTAAAAAATTATGAAAAGTCCTTTTGAAAATAGGGTTTTATGAAAAAACCACTGCATAAATCAATTACAAATAAAGTTTATTGAACTCTTCGACAATTGAGCTTTGTCGGTGCCGACTTTGTATTGGAGATTTTACACTTCTTTTATTGCTTATTTACCCCCAAAGTTGCGTTAAAATTAGCAAGAAAAAGGAATCTTTGTGGGCTCCTAACTTTTTAATGGCTCATTATTTTACTATTCTGTTTCCGCACAGACAAAATTAATAATGAAACAAAACGATATCATGTTTTACTTTGGATGTACCATGTCAAACAGTGGAGTAAAACCCCCCTGAAATTGCCACCTTAAATGTGTTTGCGCACTTAGTTAGTCGTTCAGGGGGATCATTGTGCGTGGGCCATGGAGGCCGTTAGCGGTTATTCCAACCAGCCCACCTCCCTCCAGAAGTTGATTACGTCTTCTGGTTTTTTCAGAACATCTGTAAAAGGTCTGGGTGACTCGAGGGTTTCTGTTCTGATCTGGGTGACGCCTGTGCATTCAAAGAGCATATGCGCAACGGCTTCCTCAGCCTCCATGCATACCCTGCACAGAGGACTGTCCGTTATGCCTTTTGTGGTGGAAGTGTTTGTTTAGATAGCAGAGTCCCGTGATGATCTCCGTCGCCAGTCGCAGGCCGTTCCTGTCCAGGCGTAATAAACGCCTGGTTAGCCTGCCATCTAAGGATAGCATAGCTTTCCTGGACTGTCTGCAGCCCGGTGTCGAGGTCCACCAAATCTCCACTTGTGTGTGTGTGAACTCCGGTTACAAGAATTCACCCACATCCAAGCGGAGATGATTGAAGGGGGATAGGTACAATAGGTTCGGATCTACTGACTGACATGCTGGATGCTGTGGATTGGAGAACTGAGGCGCTTTCGAAGAGTATACGCATATGGGTGTCCGTAACTCTCCTGGCTACTATAACGTAAACTGCTTGCTGATAGACAGTGTTGAACATTCCCAGCTTGCTGGTTATACAGGGCGGCAGCAATTTTTCGTAATAAATAATTTAAGAGCTCGCATTGTACGGAAATCCTATTAAATGCGAGATCAATTTATACTAGAAACGTATACCTTGATATGTAGCCGTGTGTACCCTCATTTTTAAATACATATTAAATAATTAAATTTTAATTTTTACAGCAATAATGGGAACGAAAGATTCACAAGCTATCAAATAAGAAAAAAACTTCCGCATGGCGCCAAAGGGTCCACCTCAAAAGTAAGCAACACATTATTGCAGTTAGGTACCTACAAAATTATGATAGCCACAAATTGGCAACTTGAGTGTTAGCGAGTTAAGTGATAGTTACCTACTTGCGCTAATTAAGTACCTACCACGAACTGAAGCGTTCAATCGGTTGCTCAAGCAAATCTCCAGCTGATCAGGTGGCCTAAAACGGCCACATTAAGCAGTTCCTCTAAAAGCAATTCATTTTCTGAATTCCCAGCAATTCCTCTATGCAGACACATATTTTAACTGAATTATATTCAATTCATATCAGAATATTTGGTGTAAATATTGTCGCATAAAAAAAAATTAAGACCGTAATTTTAGGGGATAATTTTTCTTTACAGTTTTTATTAATCAAATAAGACTTATTTTTTATTTCGACAGTTTGAATGTTATTTCATTAAAACATAAAACTGTCAAACAGATGAATTGCGTAATAACGCAGATAATATTATGAATTGGCAGTTTGTGTGATTCATAGTATTATGATATTATGATTCTGCCAAAGCGGCCGTTTTAAGCCCGGTTACAGTAAGATCTGAATTGAATTCATTGAATTAATTCCCTCGAAAAATTAACTGCTAAAGCGACAACAGTGCTCAAATGCTCACGCTATAGTAGCCAATGTACAGACAGCTGACTACAGACTAGTAATAACTGTTAATCATGACGAATCGACTGGAAATGTGATGACTATGGCAATCATTACAGTGGAGATCTCGATGAAGTATTTCTGGAACACAATCACTGATTTTGATGACGTGTCAAATGATTAATCGTTTAATGGATGCCTGCGCGATTTTTGCAACGAAATTCTTTAACGCGGCTTGCGGTAGGAGTAAACTGGCAGAAATCGTCACATGAAAAAAATCGACTTCCAAAAAAAAACACTACAAAGTGAAAAATAACTTTGATTTCAGAAGTCAGTCGGTGGCAAAAAGACACCGATTTCGAAAATTAAAGTTATTTTTCACTTTGTAGTCGGTGTCTTTTTGCCACCGACTACAAAGTGTCTTTTTTATTTTATAAACAGAGTTAAAGTATTTATTATGAACTTTTTAGTTGTGGTATTCGAATTTGTGTGGGGACCTGTGTAAATATTAGTGATAGGAAGTTATCATCCACATACTAAGTGGGAATAAATACGTATTATTGACACGTAACTCAAAAACTATAACAAGCAAAGTTAATATTTATATGGGACCACCTCGAGAGCATACAATTATCAACAAAAAATATTTTTTTAAATAGGTCCAGAATTGACGGAGAAAGCGGGGGATATAAAAAAAATACGCTGCGAACATAAAACCTCCTCTTTTTGGAAATCGGTTAAAAAGCGTTCATGCTTGCGGCTGTCTTTTTTAATTCAATGATAGAGAGACAGAGAAAGTGTGAATTTGGTGATAATGAAAATCCATATCGTTTTCATAGGTTTCGAGGTTGTTAAAGCCGATAGTGACGTTAAGGCTCCATACAGCCCTGCCGGAGGCTCTACCCGGGGGTCGTGCGATCCATGGCCCTTTACGGGGCACCGGTGTGGGCGCGTTCCTTGAGGCGGCGGCCTGCCCGCTGGTTGAACTCGTCCCAGAGGGTCATGGCCATCCGACTGGTCCGGGGATACCGCACGGTCTTCGGTGGGGCGGCGAGCCTCCTTGCCGGATTGCCGCTATGGGATTTTGAGGCAATAGTCCTCGCGCATATTTGGGAGTGGCGCGAAGAGGCGAAACGTCGCGGCGTAACTCCGCTGCCGCGAGAAATCACGGCACAGCGGACAGAGCTCCTGCGGGATCTCATAGCGTCATGGGCAGTGCGATTGTCGCAACCCAGTGCTGTGCACGCCACAATTGCGGTGACAAGTCCTCTCTTTGAGGAGTGGCTACAGAGGCGTCACGGCGTTCTCTCCTTCCGCTTGACGCAGATCCTCACCGGACACGGTTGTTTTGGGAGGTTCCTGTTCCTGTGTGTAGATCGGCCAGAGGACATGGTGGAGCATACAGTGGAGGTCTGCCCGGGTTGGGCGGAGCATCACCGTGTCCTCGTGGAGGCGATTGACGGCGGTGATCGTTCGCATCCGGCCCTGGTCCAGGCCATGGTACGGAGCAAGAGGGCTGGGAGACCGTTACCTCCGTCTGCGAAACAGTAATGCTCGCCAAGGAGGAGGTGGAACGCGTAGGGAGGGGCAAATTTCGCGCCCTCACGCCCCTAGCCGCTGCAGGAGACGCCCTGGGCGTCGGGAATCGCAGGCCGATTCCCAGCCACCGTGTGTTCCACGCGCGCCTCAAAAAGATGTCAGCAGAACTGACGGGGCCCGCTAGGGCCGAAGCCTTCCGAGGTCGCGGTAAAGTCCGAAAGGGATACCAGGGCAACATACAGGCAACTGACGGAACTTTTTTTTGTTAGTTTCCATAGTCGCGTTGCGTGAGTGGCTAGGTACTTTATCCAGACATACATTTCGCTCTTGGTCTGGAAACCACTGTTTCGATGAACAGTACTGATTGGAATGGCATATTTTGGTAGGAGCATTATAGATCTTCTCGTGCCTTTCATCGGACATGTGGGAGCAATTTTCCCTTAATATAGGAACCCAGTTTGAATAGATAGGAACGAGACCCACATAAACTGCATCTTTCCTAAACGCTGGGCGGCTAGGCTCATAAGAAGATTTATACTCGAAAAAGGTAGGTTGGGTAACGTAGTATAACCTAGAAATCAAGACTCTTTGCTCGGAAGACGCACTACACGACCAGACCAATGGAGGGGTAGTCGCTATACCAAAGACATGAAACTTCAAGTTTCATGTCATGTCTGTCATGATCATGTGTTATTTATTAGGTAGGTATTAGTTAGTGAGTAACTACCTACTGGTAAAATTACCTAATTTATGTTCCAAAAGTATTTGATGGAAGTGTAAACAAACTGTTCAGGTTAAATTCCTACGCAATCACTCAATAAAGGGAATCAGTAACACATTCATGTGTATTTAGAAGTTACAACTTTATATCTCGCCACTTTTTCAAACAATTATCATTTGAATAATAATTATAATAGAAAAATCATCGACGAATATTTAGGTTATAAAGTTAACCTCAGTTGTCATATGAAAGATTGAGGTTTTTTGAGGTTAATTTTATAACCACATAATAATTTTAAAATTAATTTCTCTTCTTAAGTATTCAAATATGATAAGGTAGTCAGCTCAAAGCAGTCAATATGTATGCGGCACCACAAATTGGTTTTCTGATTAATTTGTTCACATTTTCATCAGATTCACTTTGGAAACAGACCATAATATGTGCGACACTAACTTCTCAATTACAAAAATATTTGACATGACATGTAATAAAGGTACTAATGATGAAATAACTTTATCGGTAGACCTCCAACTATTCACAGAGTAGGTACATGGCTCTCCATGGTAATATTGAGTTGCACATAAGACGCTTTTGTTAAGGCGTTTATTTGTAACAACACAGGGCCATGGATGACGTAATACTGTGAAAGATCTGTTTCCGTATTGCGTTCTGTTGTGAATTCTGACTGCACTGTGATCTAATGAAAATACGTGTTAGGTAGCGGTTGTACTTAGTGTGGGAACTCTCTTATGTACATCATTGACAATTCGGGGGTTTCACACCATCTTCTAAAAGGCTAGCCTCACTTCAACAGGCCACAAAGGTAACTTGTCGACTGCCTAAAGGAGAATGCCAATCTTTTTTATTAATTTGATTAAAAAAAGCTTAAACTTTACGAGTAACAAAATGAGTGGGATAGATTAGCTAGTGTTAATAGGTAGATATGTACTTTGAACGTACTCATACCTAGCTTAGACCGACGGCCAATTTACAGGTAAGTATCCGGTACTAAAGGTACCACATTTCTAAGAGTGCTGATTTTTATGTAGATATGTTTTACATAATATTGTTAATAGTTAATCATCAATACTGCCAGACACTTTCGTCGTAATTTCGGCTAGATGCTTTAAAGCTCGCAAAAAGATAACGTCATCTTACATAGTCTGAGCGCATGACTAAATAAGGAGCACAGGGCCGTAAAGAAGGGGAGGCATTGTGGAGCAATGCACTACCTTAAAATACCAATGCCCTACCTTAAAAAAAAAGCAACTAGTTTAAATAACAACTAATAATAAGCTAAGTACTGTGAAGCTAAGTTATGAACTTATGACATCTAAACAATAACCACGGCATCTTACAATCACAATAAAATAATTCTTTATTCTGAATCTTATTCGAAATACTGAGTAGGTATATTTGGACATGATTGAAGAAGTAATCATTTAAGTCAGAATAAATTACTCTTTTATTTTTATCCGTACATCACCCCGGACAATTATGTATTAACTGACTACAAATATCAGTCAAGAAAGCCAAAAATCAATAGACCAGAACAGATCAACTCTGCCCGACCTGTAACAACAGCTTCAAGTATAACTACGGCCCTGAAAGAGCAGACCGGGAACACTACTACACGCACAGCTATGTGTGCGTGCACTGTCACCGACAAGGCGCGCGTGGGGTGCCCAGGCGCCCGCTAGAGGCCAAACTGGTTTGAACTAGCTCGGTAAGAAGGCAAAGTTAGGATGTGCACTGGCAGCGATACGATGCGAACGTTTAGCTTTATTTGTTATTAAATATTCCAAACTGTGATACTGTGTGTACAAATAATGGTAGGAACCAAGGAGATATCTTTTTGTAATTATCTATCCCATCAAAAACATAAATGTGAAAATGGGAGCCAATTCAATAGTGGATATCGTATTGAGATCTGAATGGGTGGGTGCCAAGTTCGGTAGATAATCCTGAAATTTATTTATAAGAACGTTCAAAATTCTCAAATAAATTAAAAACGATAAGATGATTTCAAGATTAGACTTGGCTAGTATTAACATGAGTAGTGAAGAATTTTATAAAAGGTAACCGACAATTATTGTCCCAGGTGAAATCATCTGATAAATATAAAAAGAACGATTGTATCTTCAGTGATTAAAAATAAATATTTCCCAAATCATTTTTTAGTTTATTTCACCTACAAACTTTCCTTTCACTAAAAATGTCCCGACGGTGTCTCGGGAAAATATGGCTTCTCTACTATGAAACTGTAGGGTGACCAGTACCCTAATTGCGTATTACAACACTATCACAATCTGTTTCGATTTGAAACAGATTGCTAATCCATTGCTTCAAAAGTTGGAAAAAATCTGCTTGACAACGTAATAATGTTTAATGCAATTAATGTTGTTGAACTGTCAAAATGAAACAAATTAGGCATAATTTTTTACGAAAATAAGTTACGCAATTAGAGCACAGATCTGATTTCTGATAAAATACGGGACAGGCCGTTGTTTTTTATTAAAAATCATCAACATTTTTTTTTTTTTTATTACTGAAATTTGGCACAATCAATTAGATAACCTATACAATTACAAAATTTTATAATGAAAAATCAATATTAAATATTTAAAAACAAAACAATTTTTATATTATCTGGAAAGAAAAATGTGAAATAATCAACTAATTCCCCTTAAAACACAACAAAAACCCAACAATTTGTAAATTATTTTTAAGAACATGTGGAAAAGTCAACTAAATAACCTATACTTAACAAACTCGAACTTTTTTTAATCAAAGATAATAAAATACATATTTTAAAATACAGCAACTTGTAAATTAGTTGGAAAAGAAAATGTGGTGGTATCAAAATTCTAAAAACTATATTTGCGGCATCAGACTCGTACCCACACCGCGTAGCAATTAACCTAACATCCGTTCGACGTCCGCGGCGACGCGACGCGGACGTCGAACGGTTCGCTTATCGCATTTTTATACTCGTGATAACTTCAAAATTTAACGTCCGATTCGAATGAATTAAAAAGTATTTTACTGCTACATAAATACCCTTGATGATAACACTATTTATTTGAATAAGAATTAATACTACGATACGAATGTACCCAACTTTTGTTTCTACAAGCGATCTAATTACATTTTAGAACACAAAAGCTGCTATTGTGACTTAACTGTGATAGTTAAATACGTTCCCTTCTGGACTTTATTGTAGGTAATAATGAGTACTTTAATCATGTACTACATAATTTTTATATGTCATCAATAGTTTTCTCAGCGCAAGACAAAAAATGAATTTTATGGGCAAAATTTTGCTACTTCAGGTTACATTATTGCAATTTTCAGGGATCTCTAATTTTATTGAAAATAAATTATAGCCTATGCTACTTTCTATTGGTGAAAAAATTGTTAAAATTGGTCCAGTAGTTTCGGAGCTTATTCGGTACAAACAAACAAAAAAATCTTTCCTCTTTATAATATTATTAGTATAGATTTGTATATTAGTATAGATGAAAAATAATATCAAGCAATTGCAAAAATGTATTGATATATTATTTGATCAATTTATGTAAAATACAGTATTCAGCTGCATCCGGTTAGACGGGTTAGGGTCGGCTTAAGTACCTAAAGATCTCCTAATAAATATATCTTCTGGTAAAGCAACGTCAGAGCCGGCTGAAAAATGTCTTTGCAATATTGAAGAAAATGGTGACATTTTAAAGGTAAAACATTAATTGCAGGACGAGAAGAAGACAGAAATAGATTTGACAAGACCATGTGCAAAAAGTACGTATTCTAAGAGATTTATTTGAGCGCTTAAGCTCGGTATATCTATTGAACATAAAGTCGATATGGAAAAACCTTTATCATGTAAAACCTCAAAAACAATTTAAAATATTTTTTTTGGAAAAAGACTTAGAGCACATTCCACCTTCTCTTACTAATTAGGCGTTCAAATATTATTTAATCATTATGGAGACTTACATAAGACCATTAACAACTTAAGTTTAACGAAGCTGTGTTCTAAAGCCATCTAATTGTTATGCTCGGGCTTATCACACACGGCGACCCTTTAATTGTGTCTGGGGTATGTTTGGCCCCTACGATTGGCTGCTTAGATACACAAAGTATTGAAATAGTTCACCGAGTATCATACTCGTATTATACAGGGTGGCAGGGACATCGACGAGAAAACTGTTACGAACGAACGAACGAGCGAACGTTGAAATATGGATTCAGGACATGATTCTGAACCGAAAAATGTCAACGCGGTTAATAAAAAATATCAAAAAAAAATATCGCATAGGTATTGAACTTTTCTATGACACAGCCGATTTTTTTTTTAATGACTGACGAAACCTTTCAACGCAGGGCGGTTCAGAATCATGTACTGAATCCTTGGTAACAGTTTTCGCGTCCATGTCCCTGCCACCCTGTATACATTTTTTATTAAGACTCGGACTATAAGTAAGATGATGTTATTTTTTTGCGATTTTTAAGGGTCATGCACACACATTAGCCACATCATCGTCATGTCACTGTTAAGTCACGTCAATTTCAGAGACGTGTGTGAACAGATAGTCAGTCAGTCAGTCAGTCATAGCAATGCCTGTTTCGTTCGTAGCAATACAAGTTTTGACTTTCCAGTGACGCGACGTCGACTGAGATGCACCGGTAGTGACGTGACTGATGTGTGTAGCCAACATCCTACAACTTCTACGTAACTATATTTTTTAACGTGACTGACTTGACGTTGACGTGACTGATGTGTGTGCATGAACCCTTAAAGCGTCTAGCCGAAATTACCGTCGACGAAAAATCACACATTAGTCTATTTGCTATATATACTTGAAATAAAATCAGAATTTTATTTTATGATTATTCTATGTCCATATCTTCATAAGTAAATCAAAGGCGAAATAAACCATATTTTCGAGAGCGCAAAAGTGATGCAACTATTAACAGGTGCTGTGACTGACACGAATGGTTTCACACCACGAAAACTGTACTTTTATACTTACACAGACTTAATGTTTCAATTATTTCAAGCTTTCTTACAAATAGATAAGTTATTGACGAAAAAAGGGCATGGACCCCTAACAATATTCTGTAAAACATACATTAAAAATCAGCACTCAGGCTTTTGTACCTTTAATATCTGTACGTACTGATACCTGTACATTGGCCGTCGGCCGATGTTAGCAGGTACGTTCAAAGCAGATACTATGATACCAACACTACTCTATCCCACACATTTTGTTACTCAGAAAGTTAGAAAATAAGTAATGTTTGGAGGCCGGCTCTTGCTTTAAAGGTTAATCACCCTACTCGAATTAAATGATTCGAATTTGAATTTAATACATCTGGCCATTCCAATAGCTTGTAATCGCATTATACATTAAGAGCAAGCAAGCTATGCTATCGCTGCGGCCCTTTCATACACCATTGCCTTCGAATAAAAAGCAAGAACATTATGAAACACCTCACGATCTCCATAGATGTTTGGCAATCGTGTCTAACGCAAGCGGACCGAATTATTTTTTAACTGTACAACAAGATTGGTGTTATGATTGTTACATAAGCCAGTGACGTCACCCCGTGACGAGTTTCCGACATGGCCTAATAACACAATGGAATGACGAGAGGATTGGTGAATGCGCTCGAATTATGTGAGTTTTATACTTTACTTCGAACGACGTTTCCTCTACCCATCGATACTTCCATGTCCTTGCCTCGAAGGTTTACTTCTTTGATGGAGCGTTACCTCGAATGGTTCAGCGAACGTTTATACGAAACGATCTAACGAGCTTAAGTAATTTCGAAACGAACCATCCATTAAACGTGCTTCCGAAGTTAAAATCTTTCGATTATAGGTAAGCGTTCGACGAATTGACTATTCGACGTAACGCCCATTTAAGAAGTAAACGTTGTTGGAGGAAAAGACAGGGACCGTCGAGGAAACGGCGTTCGAAGTAAAGTATGAAACCCGTCGCACGCAGCTCGCCATCTGTTGTCCGTTAACGGGAGGTAGATGAGGAAGTGGCTATGTGAACGAATGATTCGAACACAGATAACGTTTGGTTCTAGAGTGAATGATTATGGAGATATTGGCACTGATTGAATGAGCCTCCTGTGCGAATCAGACCCACCTTCCTACATAATAAGTCGGGTTTGATTTTTCGCCGCCGCTTGCGATGAAGCTGCCGATGCTGGAAGCCCTACCGTGTTTATGCCAAGAGTAAATATTTTTTTGTATCTTTTATTTCTAACTAGCATTTTGTTTCAGAAATTCTTTGCCAAACTTGCCACCCAACCTGCCGGCTGATCAAGAGGGATATAATGATAATATAGTAGACACGTACGTTCTTTAATAAATTACAAATTATAGCCCGAATTGAAACACTAATGCCCGTTTTCACCTTCACTAAGTGACACTAAAATTAATAAAAGTGCATTTCAACTCTCGGCGCTGAGCCTAGCGTTGAAAATCGAACAGTGCACTTTTATTTAGGGATTTATTTAAGTGTCACTTAGTTGTCGGTGAAAACCGGCATTAGTCACACGTGTTGGAATGATGTTCTTCTAAAGCTAGTGACTATATTATAAACTTAAAGATGTACATAAAATCTAGCCGCCGAGATAATTCGTTCCTGACACCTCTCAGTTAGACGCGATTAGGAACAGATAAAGTATAAATTCGTAAAACACGACATATTCTTTTTTACCTGTGTCAAGATTTACTTCCTTATTTTTCAGTGGAAACGGGGAATGTTTTCCGGGCTGTAAAGTCTTCCCGAAGCTTTCTGGGACAAACTTAATATGGGTTGGCTTAGGCGTTACCCTAGTCATCCTTTTTCTGCTGAGGATGATATGCGGCATGCTGTTCAAGACCAGACGAGGACGACGAAGAAGAAGAACTAGAAGCACTCCGAGTCTATGCCCCTGCAGATCTGGGTACCTATATTTTATTTCGTATATCTTACCCAACGTCTTGCGGTTACAAAGTAGACCGATGATATTGTGAAGTCCGCTGGGTGGGACAAGCACAGGATTGGTCGATGTAGCTGCACTTGAGGAGGCCTACGTCATACAGTGGACGTCTTCGGCTGAAATGATGCTGATGACGATGATCACCCCCACGGTTTTTAAAAGACTGGTGCCTCGAATCTATTTCTCTCTCCCATTTCTAAGTACAATGATGACCATTGCCCATCAAAATGCGGACTCTGAAAGTTTTATCTATGCTTGCTATTACATCTCCGCTGTCAAAGACATGACAGCCATTGACATGAAAATCAATAACAGAAAAGGCTTTCAGAATCCTTGGTAATCTATTTTTAGATATACCGAGAGTAATGATCTGTTACTGTAAAAGCTTGAATTACTTACAGTACAGTCAATCCTAAGAATCAACAATAATCACAAGAAAGTTTGGATTTTTTGTAAAAATCCAAACTTTCTTGTGATTATTGTTGATTTCGGTCTTTTACTAGCTTTCACTTGGTTAATAAATCTTTGGTTTTGCCTTAGTAAATGTGGAAAAATAAGCGTGTTATGGACTGTAAAGTCGGGCCTTCGGTTATCACATAGAAGATTGAGGGCCCACCTGTACCTGATAAACTATGGAAACTACAGAAAAAGTTTATGTGTATATGTATATGCCAAAATATTATCGCAAAACACTGTCCTACTTTGTATATCTTCGTTCAAATTGGGCCCTCAATTCTCATAGACGTAATACTTTATTACGAATACGATAAATGAAACCATAAACTTACAGCTACTGTTTGAAATCCTATATGCTACTAGATAAATTGAGAAAATTTTTGAAAGCAAGAACAGTTCACCACCTCTTGTTGTTTGAAAGTAATGACCTTGATAAAATTCGGGTCCTCAGTCCTACATTTCTTTTGTTTTTTTTTGAAAGATAAAGGCAAATACAAAATTATCTGGTTTTGTGAAAAAAAAATATTCAACAAATTCAATACCAGAAAGAAATTTCTGGTTAATTTAAATTCTTTCACAAAATTTGATTCCAACTTTCACAATTCTTTGGGAATGTTCACTAAATCCTAAACACATTTTCAAAGAGTTTTAACAAAGTGGCCCTCACATAACACGCATATGTTTTTTTTTTTAAGGAATCTCACGTAACCGGCATCCGCCAGGTGATCTTCGATGTGGTTGCCGGCGCTGGTTGCCAAAATGGCTACCTCGTGTGATGGCAGTAAATTAACGGTGATTTCCAATCTCGTGAATTGAACACCCGAATCAGACAGGTTAGATTATATTAAAAGGGGATACCGGGGCCACTGAGCAAGCGAAGCCAGTGAACTAAGCTAAGCCCTGGCATCTCCTTCAATTAGTTTTCTTACCTTGAAATGTTCGAAATAGATACATACCATATGGGTGCTACATACATATTTATAATAAAATCTTAGTGTAAATCTACATTAAATTACATTAAGTCAAAACTGTACACTATGTTTTTGAAAAAAGTCATTTCTACGAGGTCTGGGACTTTTTGTCTGTTAGTGTGAATGTATGTTCCAGCATTACGCAAAAACCTCCGAATGGATTTTGTTCAAATTTTGCATAGGTATTCCCTATAAGTCTGGTCAGTCTGTAGGTTATAAATTTTCACGCTATTTTCTATGGGGGATGAGCAATATTGCATTATATTTGTATTCTGTGGTTTACCGCAAATTGTAAAAAGATTTTAGAGAGGTTAGAATACTGCAGATAGTTACATATTTAACTTTTTAAATTATTATCATTACGCTATATCTTTATGGAGCAAATTAGTCAATGATGACAAATATAGGGTGGATTTTTGAGATGGTGCAATAAAGGTACTCTAACGTTCAGGGCAGGTCTTACGACTTCCACGCGAACGAAGTCGCGAGAAGAAGCTAGAGTTAAATAAATATGTATAGGAAAAAGCCACTCAGCTTAGCTCGAATAATGCCAAGATGCTGAAGTGACGCTGAACTAAGTTTGTCGAAAGCTGAATATGTATAGTTTTGCTTTGGGTCAGCTTTGTTGTTCAACAAAAACTGCCGAATCCTGATCATGTACTGTGTACTTACCTACCTATACAACTAACATTTAAATGGTTAATAAGATTGCTCCCTATTAGATGGGTAAGTTTTTGAGAAAAATGAAAACGTATTGGATACATTCTTAGGTTAGCCTGTTTGCTACCACACCTTTCTACAAAATTGTCAAGATAATGTAAAAAGTATAATGGACGGCTTACTTACGGTTGTAAACCAAGTAAACGGCTATTGCATCTGTTCGCAATATTTATGAGAGTCAAAATGTGGACGACCTTGAAGAACGGGACCCGTCACACCAACTTGGTTGCGCAGGCGTTTGTGTACTTTAGCTTGAGCACATAACGCAATCAGCTGATCAGACCGGACGATGGCCATAATAATAGTGTGTTTTTAGGCTGTGATAAAACGAATCAATGTTGGATGCGGCGAGTTGCAGCAACACGTTGTTGTTTCTTTTATTCGCCTTCTTTCATCTTTGGCTTTGGTTTGATCTTAAGAGGGATTCGCTAAGGTAGCCCGCGCAATTCAAAGGAGAATGGGTGATTCTGCCTTGAAGCCCAATGAATAGCGTTAAGATTTATACCAATGGAAAGATCTCATCAAAGAGAATATTTCTTATTTTGAAGACTTCTCTTGGTAGTTAGTAGGTAAGGAGCTACAGAGCTATTAATGTGAGTAATTAAGTATTATTGAAATCTGGTATTTCGTCAATTAACTAACTTTTATACATTCTGTGCCTTGCAGACATCATCTTTTAAGCCTGATATGTCGCTTTTTCTCGTTGTTAGGTACAATGTTTCTCAGATTCGATCGGACAGAATGTTAAAACCTACCGAACTTCCCAATACCGTTATGATATATTTTATTGAAAATATCTCGTTTAGAGGAAAATTTGATACTCGTACGACTTGTCTAAATTATAAGTCTGTTCGGCATTAAAGGCTCATACAGATCAACGCTATATCGCGGGCGTGACATGGGTCGCGCTGCCTGTCGCGCCCGTTATATCGCGCTGGTCTGCACGACTCATAAATCGTCCTAAATGTGACTTCAAAACTTAATTCTCATAATACGTTAATTATTTAATATCTAAACAGTTACTTGTAAACATCATCATTATTATATTAACATAACTCCGGAATTTAAGGGTCGGCAGACATGTATTGTTCTCGTACAATTTCGGTTACAAAGTTATTTTTAACCGACTTCAACAAGGAGGAGGTTCTGAATTCTATTTTTTTTTTTGTTTTAGGTTCAATAAATTCGTATTTTTCGCACTTAGTCTATATGGATGATGTATTGATGTTATAATAAGTCCCTGTCACTGTTATTTACATAGCAGGTAGTTGTATTCAATTTTTTTGGGGTAGGTACCACATTAAAAAGTGAAAAATAAAAACTTTTAACAACAAAAAAAAACACTACAAAGTGAAAAATAACTTTAATTTTGGAAGTCAGTGACAAAAAATGAAAATTTAAAATCTAAAGACACCGAATTTCGAACGTAAAGTTATTTTTCACTTTGTAGTGTTTTTTTTGGTAGTCGGTTGTTTTTTAGGTATGAAACAAAGTCGTTTTTCGTGATTGTCTGTGTGTGTTCGCTTAGTTCTTCTAAACCACTCTTAGTTTCTAGTCCCTCGATCATTTAAAGAACGTATTCCCGAAGATTAAAGGCTCTTTCAAACAGGCGCGACACGCGACGCGACACAAAGACACCGCTCCTCGCGCGACGAGCGGTGTCTTTGTGTCGCGTCGCGTGTCGCGCCTGTTTGAAAGACCCTTAATGCGTAAAACTCACTTTGATATATAGCACATCAATCTCGAGTATTGTTAAACGGGGATTATAAAGCAGCGGGTGTTAGCGCAACACATTCACAATTACAATGGCCATTCATTTTATCTCCGTAACTATTTTTTTTTTTTTTACTATTTTAAAAACAAACTTTTAAATAACAGATCGGATCCCACAACTTCATAACAGAACTGTACCCTAATTGCGTAATACAACACAATCACATTGCTTCATAAGTTGGAAAATAATATCTATGTTCAACAACGTAAATAGCGCAATGAATGTTGTTGAAATATCAAAATGAATCAAATTAGGCATAATTGTTTACGAAAATAAGTTAGGCAATTAGGGTACTGATCGGCCTGCTACATAAAATTGCCATAGAAAATGCACCAATTTTCCCGGCAACTACAATTTTTCTATCCGTAAGAACTTCATTCGGACTGTTACAAACATTTTAAAACAATAAATAGCAAAATCGGTCCAGTCTTTCTCACGTAATGCACTTACCCACGTACAGGTCGCGCCATTAAAGTTGAGACTTGACCGCGCCTCCCGCCGCTCTTTCCCCCGCCCCGATGACGCCACAGCGGGGACCTCATACCGCTAAAGAGACCCATAAATCGTCTACTGCGCAAGTCAAACCACGTGGTGCGTCAAGTCTCATCTTTAATGGCACGAACTGTACATCATTTCATTTTTATTAAATAGATTTAAAAGCCCTAAACTGTTTCGCACGTAACTAAATATAATCTCTTTACATTACCCGCGGTAGCTCAGCTAATTATACAATCTATATTTTTATAATATACACCCAAGCCTTCTCCAAAAAACACTTTACTTAATCAAAATTCCTTCAGTAATTTTTGTGATTAGTATTTCCAAACACAGCATGCAGTCTTATTATGTGAAATTCAGACAAGCAAATCCTGTTAAATGTTCGTTTTTATGGAAACTGGTATTTAAAAAGGTATTCATAACACATCATCACGCCTGTATTCCGCGACGGATTAGGCAGAGGTGTACCTACACCAGGGATGTTACGGAAGTCGTTTTACCGGAACGGGAACCGGAATCAGAGGTTTTAAATTTGATTGATCGGAATCGGTAACGGAATCGGGAACGGAGCCGGAACCGGAACCGGAGTCGAAGTTGGAAGTAGGAAGAAGACATAAAACAATAAACTGAGACTGCGAGCGCGAGCGACGAACGTGTATAAAATAAACTAAAATTACAACGGCGAGGAGTTAAAACTTGTTTGTACGCGCCCTTTTTTTTTTTTTTTTGATGGTGGGAAATCATCAAATAACTTCTCCTGCTCTGGGCGGAGCGGGAGGGCGTGTCAGACTCTTACTGACTAAAACCCACCCGTGTTCCTTCGGTTGCCCTATTGCCGGGGGCCACGATGTCCCTTTCGGTTTTCTTCGCAACCCCGGCAGGCATCGGCCCTAGTGGACCCCTTCAAATCTGCTGACATCTCTTTGAGGCGCGCGTGGAACACAACGCGCCGTCGACCCGGGCCTGGTCCTTATCGGACGGTGAGCCACCCATTGCTCACCGTCCGCAAGCCCGCGCCTACGGTAGCCGGAAATCGCCTCGCGATCCCCGACGCCCTGGGCGTCTCCTCCTGCGGCGGTTAGGGTTAGGGGCGTGAGGGCGCGAAATTTGCCTCTCCCTCACGCGTTCCGCCTCCTCCTTCGCGAGCATAACAGCTTCGCAGAAGGAGGTGACGGCCTCCCATTTCCTCTCGCTCCGTACCATGGCCCGAACCAGGGCCGGACGCGAGAGATCACCGCCGTCAATCGCCTCCACGAGGACACGGCGATGCTCCGCCCAAGCTGGGCAGACCTCCACCGTGTCCTCCGGGCGATCCACACAATGGTGACACCCGGGCGTTTCCTCCCGCCTTATCCTGTGCAGGAACCTCCCGAAACAGTTTGTACGCGCCCTAGTCACGTAAATCGCTGGGTTTCGAACTTCGGTATAACTCCGATTCATCATTATTGGAATCGAAATCGGAGGTGTAAAATTAATCGGAAGTTCCGACCTTTCGGAACCGGAACCGAAGTTCCGTAACATCTCTGACCTACACCTACCTATAGTATACCCAAAATAGTAGAAGACGGTCGTAGTAGTATATTTTATTTGTGTAGTAAATGATGGTAACAGGTGTTTTCTTTTTTTTTCCTTTCCACCAATGACTTCTAATTATAAGAAATTTGTTAATTGATTCAGGCGTGACCTTGCGAGAGTCTTGAAAAGACCCTGGAAGAAATGGAAGGAATGGATTTCTTCCAGGGTCTTTTCAAGACTCTTTAGAAATAGCTAAGCGGAAAAGGTTACTAAATATATCCACATCATCATTTTATAAGAAATCTAATCAATTCTGGTCGACCTTAGATTTGCGGTCGGAGTTGGGTAGATTTGATACCTTATAGATAAATTCCAGAGGTGTATTTTAACCAAAAATTTAATTAATTTACAGAATGAAACAAAGTGGTTAGCCTGCACGGCAGTTTTTATTAACAAATTATTCGCTGAAGCTCAACTCAGCGTGTCAAAAGATCGAGGTAATGATTTCCATATTGATACATACCTATGTCTATCTAGTGTTTTTAATATATCTACTACTTCATTAGAGTAATAAACCGGATATTCCTATTCTGTGTTGACTCGTGGCAAAGAGGTTTAAAGTTATAAATTATTAATTCAAAATAATTCAGTACAAAGATCAAAGTTGTTTGATATCAAGAGCACATACAAACCCTTTAAGCCTTTGAGTTAAAGGATAACACATATTTATGTAACACTTTGTATTCTAATGGCTTTAGGAGTTAACTCAACAGTTAACTGATGAGAAATTAGCATGAAGGAGGCGCCACTTCATACCTGGCGCCCTTAGGCGGTCGCCCAACCGCGCCCTGCCCTAACGCCCCTACTGTTGACATTTACTCTTCGAAACCTATTTTTTTTGTTGGTGGGAAATTATCAAATAACTTCTCCCGCTCTGGTTGGAGCGGAAGGGCGTACCAGACTCTTACTGACTAAAACCCACCCGTGTTCCTTCAGTTGCCATGTTGCCGGGGGCCACGATATCCCTTTCGGACTTCTTCGCAACCCCGGCAGGCATCGGCCCTAGCAGACCCCTTCAGTTCTGCTGACATCTATTTGAGGCGCGCGTGGAACACAACGCGCCGTCGACCGCAAGCCCGCGCCTACGGTGGAATTGGCTTACGACTCCCGACGCCCAGGGTGTCTCCTACGGCGTTTAGGGGCGTGAGAGCGCGAACTTTGCCTCTCCCTCACGCTTTTCGCCTCCTACGCGAGCATTACTGCTTCGCAGAAGGAGGTGACGGCCTCCCATAGCCTCTCGCTCCGTACCATGGCCTGGCCCAAGGCCGGACGCGAGAGATCCTCGCCGTCGATCGCCTCCACGAGACTCTTCGAAGCCTGCGTTCTCAATTTAAGCTCCAACTCCTGACCAGCAGCCTTACGGGTCATCACAGGCATGGGTTCAGGAATTAGTACTGAAAGTAGAATTAAAGGAACGGTGAGAGATAAATCAAAATAGAAAGCTAGAAATGAAAGGAAAAATGGGCGAAGTTAGTGTTGCGTTATACAGAAATGAGGTAAGCTGCGGAATCTAATTGAAATGCAACGAATAAGATTAGATCGACTAAAAAGTTACATTGATTCTCTATTGTCTTATAATTTTACTTTTCCTTTTGTGGGGGTAGGAAGTCTCGATTAAAACTTTTAACTTTATACTTTGATTATTTATATTTCTAAATAGTGTCGCGCTGCAAAACAACTAAAACAAACAAGCCAACTTTGTTATGGTGGTGTGCGTGACAGCTACGTTTTACACTTGCGCCACGCCAATGGTACTGTCATTGTGCTTTTCTAGTGTGGGTGCATTTAGCGGCTTACAGTTGGACGCAATTTTTTTCGACAGTTTTGACTGTTCGCTTCATAAGTTTAATTTTCTTTTAAGTAGACAAAACGACTTAGACCCACTGCAAACTGCCAAATCAACCAAGGAAAATTATACTAGGACTCAATGAAGAGAGCAGAGTCTAAGAGACGACTGTGTGCTACTTAAAGAATAAATTTAAAACAATACCCCCGTTTAAAATTGAACTAAAATATATATTAAAATACTATTATATTTTTGTATTTATTATTTGTATACGCCCATGGGGTCACCATCCCTCAAGTAAATCATGCAGTGTCTTAACAGCTTGAATGATTTCCGGGGAGGTCATGAACCCCGTGACACCCCCTCCCCCTGGGACCGCACCTTCGTAAACCAGTCTCTCTTTCATTTTCAGAAAGTCTGTCGCATTCATGAGACCAAGTTGCCTGCTGCTCCGTTGTCCGTCTCCGTCCACGTCTGAACAGGAATCAAAATTATTAGATGGTGATCTAATAATTTTGATTGCAGTGGCAATATTATACCTTTTTGTAGAAGACAATAATCCTATAAACATATTGATTTCAAATGAATACAAAAACATGTGATATTAGAATTAATAAATTCTTAAGTGATAAAATTATTGAAGATTTTCTTTTAGATTCTTACCTTGGTACTCAGAGTCGTTATTAAAATGAATCAATCATTAACTTAAGGTGACAATTATGTGGAATGTATTGTGCACTAAATTTCGGTTATTTCCCTCCTTTTCTCTAATAAACCAAGAAAGGGAGGACATTATATTGTACCTGTCTATTTTAGTTGACCTAAAACTTCTATACCTGTACCTATAGTTAGACACAGCTAAGTGCGAGGCTTAAACTAGTGTATTAGATATAGATACAGCACTGAAATCATGACTCTAGATTTGTAGATTGCACCTGTGCAGAACAAAACACTTAAGTAATATTTTGATCCAGGTCACCGTAAATGACTACTGACTAGCGGCGGAAAGTAGCCACTGTATCGTACGACGACTGTAGCCACTCTGTTACCGTCGCCGTCGTCGTAAATCTTGCGAATTATGATGCAATGATCAGCAGTCGCGAGAAAAGTGATGTGACCTAAGAAATGACCTTGCGGAACTCCCTTTTACAAACAATGCTAATAATAGAATTAAAGTTTCTTATTATTATTTAAGTTATTTGGCTTATCGATTTTATCATTTTACTTAATTTTAGCCATTGGGAAGAGATATAATTATGTAAAAATTATTTAGAAAAACTGGTGATGCTAGTTATCAAAAACCTAACTCAATACGAAAGATAATGAGAAGAATTGAACAAAGTCGTGCCCTTTCGGTATAACCTTGGCCCGATGAGAGAATGACTTTCGTTCGGTGTCGTTGACTGCATGTCGTCATGGCAGCGCCGGCAACCAACGCGTGTAAACAGATGCGGTAGTTGGTTGCATCTGCGTATTCAATAGAAAACATCTGAGAGACACTGTAATTACAATGTAGTCTAAATTGCTTAGCGAGCTCTTGTGTAAGTATTTGGAATATGTTGTAGGTTTAGCATTTGAGGTATCATGAGTAAAAATCATGGATGACAATTGAGTTTGAGACTCATAGTGGAAGATAAAGGCAAATTTGGAACGGTAAAGTTCTCTTTGAGCAATTGTTATTAATTTAAGCGACTATTTAAATATAACATTTTAATTACTTATTGGCTGCATTATAATTTGTAAGCCAGCAGAGAATTTCAAAAAGAGAAAGTTTTAATTAATTATTATAGCGCTTAGTTTTAGCATCTGGACAGTGGAAAACCCTACATTTTGTAGTTAGTTTCTTACCTACCATTAAGGGTATGCTACCTACCTACTAGAAGTCATGTATCAATTAACCATTATTTACACACCACTTGTAACGTGTATGTCGGCCCGTCTTAAGAAAATTTATACGAACTCATTTAAGATTATTAATATAAATGTAGGTCACTGGTTCTCTGCACCTTTGGCATGACATAACAGTACGGTGCCCGGCCATTCGGCTGAGCAGCCTACCTTTACCTGTCTCTCTTTATAGCACTGTAATTGTATATCACTATCCCCTTCTAAAGTATTGTGTAAAACCTATTGTTTTCAGAGTACCTAACTCATAATTTTTCACGTTTTATTGTGACACGTAATCGAAAAGTATTTTCGCGTAATTTTCATATTAAATGGAAACTGAAATGCTGCTACTAATGTTTTGTCAATCAAAAGTATTGTCCATACCCAAACGTTTCAGATAAACTATTCCGCTGAAAACGCTTAATAGTTGAGTAACCTTGGTTCGGCCATCTAGATCTATTTTTAGCGCAACCAGTTTATTGACCTAGGTTATCTAATTTAGAATTCTTTATTTCTACTCTAGCTTAGAATTATTTAACATCATTGCATTCGTTGTCAAGGTCTATTTTGTCAAGGTAAGTAAACCGCATTCGTATTATTTACAATTCGGAAAGCACTGTATTACTATCCACAGTGAGAACTAGGATTTGATAAAAGTTATAATACTCTTTTTTTTAACTTATATACTCGTAATCTTACTACTACATATACACTCCCGGACTCCTAAATCGAGCTACCGTTCCATCCACATGTATTTTTTTCTTTTTTTACCATTTAAAAAGATTTTTAAATAAAGATATATTGTATAATTTTCTATTTCTCTTGCTGCTTACACTATGCTCGACGGTTTACACATAAAATATTAGTAACGTAAGGCACAACTAAACACCTTTTTTTAATGTAAGGGACATGCTATATTTTAAACCACTGGGCATTCCTAAATCCTCCGTTTATAGCATGAAAGAAGAGGAAATTCTAAGAAACTTTGCTCTAGACACAATTAAAATTGGAGCAGACAGTAAAAAGTTATAGACAGATAAAAAAAAAGTTTTTTGGCTCTCCTGAAAAACCGTGATTTGTCCCTTATATTCATTGTTACTTCTGGTATCGATATGAGAATCAAATTAATGTACTTGGTACATTAAGGAGCATATAATATAGTTTTGTGAGATAATAATGTAAGAGAATAATAAAAAAACTTTAATCATGAATTAAAGTAAGGAACATGTTATTTAAATTGACTGATTTGAGGTTTAAGTAAGTCATCGTGTTAAATAATTTACACCCTTACGGCGTAAATTATTTAATACGATGACTTACTTTATTTTTCTGAGAAGAATAATGTTATTGACTGTTAAATCATTATTTTTGTCATACATCATTTTATGCAGTCCAAGAATTTGTAATGTAAGGGATTTTTTTTTACGATAGAGAAATATTAATGATACCATCGATAGAGCGGGAATTTCTGAATCCAATGATATATATAACTTATTATCGCCAAAATTTAATTAACGTAAGTTAATTGATACTTCTGGTGGCGATATGCAGGATGGCTCGATTCAGGTGTCCGGGATTGTATATGTACTAATACCTAACTATAAAGATTTTTGCAACTTATTTGTAAACCAAGTGCAAGCGGTGCGTGCGTTTGCGTCGATGAGTACAAAAGGTCATTAACGCCATCCACCTATTACCTACATATGTGCGATTTACCCATTTCGAAAATGTTTCAACATGTTGCCTACATTCATTATTAGTTGCTTACATCTTTTGTTAAAAAGCAACTCGTTCTCTTACTAATTTTGAACATGGAATAATTGCTGTGAAAATGTTAGAATTTTGTAACAGCACGTACGGTTATAAAATTTATAGATTTCTTTGCAAAAATTACGAATGAGTAAGTATTCACTGTCCAAGTTAAGACTTAACTCACCGAACTTTTTGGAACGAAGTTCTTTAACGCGGCTTGTAAACTTTCAGAAATCGTCACGCTAAACAGTGTTAATACTTGCGACTGTCTTCTTCTAATTCAAAGAGAAAGAAAGAGAGAGCGAGAGAGAACGCCGGCAGGAAAATGTAAATTTGGTCAAAATGAAAATCCAAGACGAAGAAAAAATTTCAACTTTTTCAACATGGGTGTTGTTTTCATGTTGCAGCCTCCACCTTGGTAAATCTAAAAGTGAGGCTGCAATTTTTTTTTTGTATCAATGAATTTCATTCCTGACGGGGGTCCTCCGACCGCACATGTTTTTTTTTTGTATTTGTTTCCTTAAGATCTTTATGGCTTAACTGAAGTCTTAACCGATATGAAGAATGGATTCTTCACCTGGAGAAGGACGTAGCTCCGCACCAACTTCGTACGAATCGCCTAAAGAAAAAATGATAATTATTTAAAAGTGTCGATTCACCCGTTTCTGGCGAGTGAATTCATGCGAATCAATCAATATGCCAAAAGTTCTAATGAAAATAAAATGGGCAAAAACTCGAAAAGTCGAACACAGTTGAACAATATATCACTATTCTCAATAGTATCACTGTAACCATCACTGTTGGTGATGCCTAGATACCTAATAATTTTTTTGCAAGTTTAAGTTAACGAATGAGACGTTACGTTTGTTGTGATGATGCTAGAGGAAGGCTTATGTCCAGGAGTGCGTAACTTTGGGCGGGCGAGATAATTCTTGCGAATTGACAAATAAGCCGAACTTTTTAAAATGATTGTATAAAAACCTGCCATGGACTATACAGGGTGGCAGAGACATCAACGCGAAAACGGTTACCTTGGATTCAGTACATGATACTGAACCCTTCTGCGTTTAAATTTTACGTCAGTTATTTTTTTTTAATCCGCTGTTCCATACATTTTGACCGCGTAGGTATTACACTTGTCTACGAAACAGCATTTTTTTTTTTTAATAACAGGCGCACAATTTTTACGCTGGGGGGTCAATCATGTACTGAATCCATAGTAACAGTTTTCGCGTCGATGGCTGTATTGTAGTCTTCTGGCCATAGCAAACATTTAATGAGCCAGCGAACGTGTTGATCAACTACCTCTTACAGTCAGCCGCACATCACTGGTAAAGTAACACGCGCTATGAAAAACGCCCTTACTGCTAGGAAATAAAGAGACTGTGAAAGTCAAATTGTTACCGCTGATCTGCGTTCGACTGTATTCCTTGTTTCCTGTTCCTTCTTTATATGAGGTTTGCCCTGATGAGGACGACACGCGCAACAGTGCAGCAGGTATTCGCAATATACCTACTCCTATTATCCTTACGACCATCTTACGTGAAGCAATGCCTAGCAGGTGAATGTCACTTGCTTTGGTCGTCTGAAAACGATGCTAATTTGATATTAATGATTTTTGTCGCAAACTATTGCAAACTCAGATAAAAATACATCAGCATGTAATTTCAGCCCAATTTCGGATTCACTGAGGTGACCTTAATTGTTTACGCTACGATTTATGTCATTTATATAACACTTGTAATAACTCAACAGCAGCCTAAACAAAAAGTCAGGAATCATCAAGCTTTTGTCGTAATTGAATTTTCCTATTATGGCAGTCTTGACAGGAAATAGTGTAAAAGGTACATGGATAGGAATGAGTGTGAATAATGTTCGCTTAGACCCTCAAACGTAATTATTTATGAATAATGTAAATAATATAATAATGGAGTTTTAAAATAATGCATAACTGCGTTATGTTGAGTTAAATGACTTTAGAAAGGAGTTAAATGGTTATATTGGCCTTGAAACAAGTTGATATGACCTGAGTCTGTAAGTAATCCAATATTTAGTCCTAAGGAATGAAAGTAGCGGCTGGGGGTGAGTAAATACAGACATGTAAGAGTGTGGTTTTAGAAGGAATAAGGAAGAAAGTTCCAGCATAAATTAGTTGAAGGAAAAAACTAGGTAATAAACATTAACAATACTAATGCGCACCTTAAAGATCCAACACCGAAAAATGCCCAGTACTGACGTTTCGGAAAAACAACCATTGTTGAACACAGCAATAAATAAAGCAGTCTGTAAATGTTGCCAGTCCCTGCAACATTCACTGAAAACCGCAGTTATCTAAATATCTACTGCGGTGGAGCGCAACGATCATCGGCTGCAAGCAAAATAACAAGCCTGCCAGTGCTCGCCATCAGTGTTCGTTCGCTCTCTGTGCTACGTGTACGTGCCCTTAGTGATTTTGCGCGGGAAACTTTTACAAGTGAGTTCTTTTTTTAAATATTTATGGCTAGTTTCCGCGGGAAAATTGACAAGTGACTTTTTAAAATTAGTTCCTTCCAAGTATTTTGATGTAGGTAGTACAGTGAATTTATGCATGGAGGTTACATTTTTTATAACCATTTTAATTTTAAAACATAATATATTGTGACAACATAGGTCCTTCAAAAAATATTTTAAAGCTATGCGAAAGAAAAATATTTATTGAAAATATAAAATAAAAGCAATGCGACTGTCTCATAACTGGTATCTCTGTGTGTGGATTTAATATATTTAATTTAGTAGATACTGTACTTAACTTACAATAATTATTAAGGTCTTTATATTATTAACTTTTGAGTATGTCTAATACAGCTTGCTGGAAAAGCTCTGCGCTTTTCATAAAGCGTCGTCCTTACTGGCGAGGCCTTTGTCCAGCTGTGGGAAAAAAATAAGGCTAGCAAAAATAATTATCTATGATATTTATCTTTGCTCTACAATTTCCAATCGAACTAAGACCTAATTGAGATTACAGTGCGATGAATACCTACTTAATCGAAAGTTGTTGAACCTTACTTGACAGATAAATAGATGATAGTCTATTCCGTAGGTTGGTATAATCTGGCACCATTGCCTCCAGGAATTGCCAGCATTGCAATATCTTAGTCCGTCATTATTCCTTTTTCATTGTGAAGTACCTGGGCGACCGACCTCTGCTCGGGTGAAAATAGAGAATGCTTATTTAATAGTACAGGATAGCAAAATTCATACTAATTCCATGTATAGTCATAGTATATTCCATGCTGCCATGTCATTATTCTAAAGTAGCCATCTATTCTAAACTTTGGACTATCGAGCTCTGCTCGGGTGAAAATACACAGAAAACGAATTTTCCCAGATGAGGAACCTAGATAGATCGATTTTTCGCCCCCGTAAACCCCTACATTGCAACTTTCATCGAAATCGTTAGAGCTGTTTTAGAGAACGTGATCACAAATAAATATATATATATATGTGAGATATATATATATATATATTTATATTTATATTTTATACATATATATACAAATATTGCTCGTTTAATAGTATAGGATATATCATTCTGTATCTGTCAAGTGAACTTATCAACATTATTTATCAACCTTTGGTTTCTCTCAGGTTTGATTTCCACCATAATCACTTTGAACTAGGGGGTTAGTGATGCTTGGCCACAGCTTGGCACGTTGACCACGTTTTCGGAACCTGTTTATAGTTCCTATATCAGCATACACACTAATGCTTCTGTGCATGGCTACCCAATGACCCCTACGCAAAGATCAGGCAAAAGACCTGTCAATGGTGAGATTGAACTGGTATTCAGCTGCAAACCGACTCTAAGATATGTAGTTGGGAAAAAGCTTGGCAGACGATGACTTTGTTGACTTCAGTGGACACAGCTGGGCGAATAGTGACTTAATACACGATGGGCATCTTCATGAGAAATGTAATATGTCTTCTTTTAAACAAAGTCCTTTCAACAAAGATTGTTGGATATGCATACCTTTTACAATATTTAAACACTAGGTACTATATAACTAACTATACAAATAAATACAAAAACTAAAGGACCCTTAGGCGTCTGGAAACGTACTCAGAAGACTGGCAGCATTGCCACCTTGAATGGCAATGCCAATTGTTTAGCCAAAGAACGAGTCAACCCTTACTCCTTACAAACAACCAGTCTATGAAAAAATATATTGCATTACTTTAATACTTGACCCCGGTAATCCTTGAAGGGTTAAGAGTGTATTTATAGTACACCCACATTTCGCCCGTTATTTTTTTGTTCTATGTAATAGGGTGCGAACCTATTGCCGTCAACCGGGCACAATTCCAGACTCCGGACTGCTACTGAGAAATTGCAGATAGAAAAAAGTATAGCTTGTCCATTCTGAAATGACGCACCCCACTACCGGATCACTCACAGAAATCCGCATTACCGTGTGCGTAAATGGGTTAATGGGGCGCGTCGTTACAGAGTGGACAAGCTTTACACTTTGCCCGACCCGGGAATCAAACTCAGGACCTCATGCTCAGCAGTAGCGCTTGCGACCAGTAGACAAAAGAAGCAGAGGGGATATATTAGTAGTAGATACTACCTCTTGCTGAAAGGCAATAAAACAATCGGAACGGTTGTGTAAGTGCAGTAAGACTTTAATGGATTACTGAATATTACCTAACTACTTGCCTATAATTGACAGCCTCATTCATTGGTCTTGTGGTAGCGCTACTACTGAGCATGAGGTCCTGAGTACGATTCCCAGGTCGGGCTAAGTTTTATTGGGTTTTTTCATCAGCATGCGTAGCATGATAACTACAGAAACAGTTTTTCTACGAGTTTTGTCGACGGAAGAATAGACAAATTGAATGCAGGAATTTCTCAGCAGCAGCCCGGAGTCTGAATTTGTGCCCGGTTGATGGCAATAGGCTCACCCCTATTACATGGGACTTAATAAACATAACTGGCAAAATTTGGGTGTACTTTATGACACCTCTGCCTAACCCTTCGGGTATTACATGCGTGATGTTATGTTATGTAGAATATTACCTACTCTTGTTTAGTAGTTTCATAATTTAAACAATTACCACTTACATTATAAATACTACAGTGAAATGGTCTGTTTGGTTCGTTGGTACGACTCAACTACAGAAATACTTAATCTATTGAAGAAAGCTGAGAGGCTCGCTTAGGTTATCCGAAAAGCCGGCCAAGTTCGTTACACTCGTGCATAGAAAGGTTTTGTGAATATTTAAAATAGTTGCCTATTACGAATAGAAAGATACAGCCCTGTGGTAAACAAGCAGAAAAACAGACAGACCGACAAACAGACAGAAAAACGGAGGCTTAGTAACAGGGTTCCTTTGGCACCTTAGATAAGGAATGTTGGAGAGACCCCTCATTTGATCAGTTATTTCAAATTGACATCGAAATTATGGTGAAATTAACATGTGAGATGTCGTGTCGATGATATTTTGTCATCATGGCAACATTCTACTCTGAGGCGCGAAATGAGAAATGACACAGTATCTGTCTGTCGAAATCCTAATCTGTCGTAATGTCTGTGCGTAGATTGATTCCATTACCTACTCCGATTGCATTTCACTAGAGGCGTGCGTTCAGTTATTTTCCGGCAATGTAGGTTGATCATTATGTTCCGTTTATTATCTGAGTGAGATTGCAAACTTTAGCCGTCCTGTGCCAGAAACAGTGTCGCAACTGAAACCAAGTGATGTTGACTCATCGTGTTTGATTTTGTTGAGGAAACCTGTTCCATAGGATTGTGTGGACGTATGGTGGACTATCTATATTCTTGGAAATATTGTGAGTTTATATTGTGTATTGATAGACAAGCCGTGTGCCCGATGGGACGGCAATAATGATGAACTTCCCCTATTACACCCGTTTAGAGTAAATTTTCTAGTGCTCACCTTTGTTAAACGGTGTGAGTCTTTATAATGTGCAAATATCAAAATGAGGGGAATCTATTATGAATTTTAAATATAAATTTAATAAATTTAATATTTTTTCCATCGAAAAAACTTAAGCTAGATAGATTCCCTCATTTCGATATGTGCACATTATAGGTAAGGAACTGAAATGCAAAATATCACGCTGCTGGACCCAGTGATTAAGTTAGACGTTGTTTGCCAGTGAATGAGTGAAGGCTTTTATTAATTAGAATACGAAATACTAAGGAGTGTCCGGTATCTGATGTGCAAAATCTGAAGTCCAAATAAACTAAACATCACGAATATAATTTTAGCTTTCGAGTAAAATGTAGAGTCAACTTCGGTTTTAAATACTGAACAAGTGAGTTCCATACCAAGGATTCAGTAACTTAGAAGGAAACGTATATACAAACAGTTATTTTATGTATTTACCGGTATGGCCTAATTTTGAAATAGCTGAAAGAATGCAACGCTTTCGAAGCTAAGCAGACCACATATTTTTTTAGCGGATTCAAGACCACGTAATTATATTTCTATTACCTAGTTGGCAGGAAGGCGCTCTTATGTTAGTCACTAACCACACGAAAAAGAAACTTTTGTTACAGTAAATGTCAGACCTAGTTAGTGTAGTTGCTACATATTTTGAATGTAAGTCATTTTTAAATAGGAACCTCATTAATTAGTCTGACATTTCAGAATAAAAATCTAATTCAATTCAAAAGTTACACACATCAAAAGTGTCTAGGGATCAACATATATTTTTGCAATAACTTTTCTCCTGATTGATATTAATTAAAATTTTCTTTAAGGATTCATCAAATAAAGTGTTTTCGTTTGTCACAGTAACGATAAACCAAGTCACCTTTGCATTAATAAAGAAATTTGCCATTTTCCTAATAAAGGGATTTTTGACATTTGAACCACTAACATTAAAGTTCGAAAAAAAGACTGAAATAACAGTTTTCTTAAAAATTTTATTGGGTAACTTAAACAATTAATAATCCGTGTTTCTACCGCGAACACTAACAACACAAGAACATCGGTTTGGCATACTCAAAATGAGTTCATCCAAATCACGCTGTGGAATGGCCGCCCATGTTCGTTGCAACAACAAAAAAAGGTCTTCTTGCGACTGGATACCCTCCATATTCGGCAGAGCTCTTCTCTGTAGCATATCCCATGCATGCTCAATCGGGTTCAAGTCTGGCGACTGAGCAGGCCAGAGCAGGACATTGATGTTAGCTGCGGCGAGAGTCTGTCTTACAACTCTTGCGGTGTGCGGTCGTGCATTATCATGCATTAACTGAAATAAGGGACCGATTTGCACTTGTAGAGGAACGATGACGTCAGATACAATCGTCTCAGCATAAATTTGAGCGTTGAGGTTGCCTCTGATCCAAATCAACTCAGTTCTTCCGCCGATCCAAATACCCGCCCATACCATGATGGTTCCACCACTATAAGGATGGACTTCCTGGCAGGATTTTAATCACTGTTGGCGTCCAGGGGTTCTCCAGTGTCGTATACGTCTTGTATCCGGTCTCATACCAAAACGAGACTCATCAGAAAAGCACACGAAACGCCATTGTTCTTCTGCCCAATTTCTGTGTTCAAGAGCCCATTGATATCGAATCCTACGATTGTGCATTGCTATAGGTGGTACCCGTAGCGGTCTTCGGGAATGAAGGTTCACTTCATGCAAGCGGTTTCTGACTGTTTGGTCGCTAATTAAGTTCCCTGAAGAGTGATGAAGCCTCACGGCTAACATCATGGCGGTTATTGTTGGAGCTCTTCGAGTTAAGATTTGAATGTATCGGTCTTGTCTCCGTGTGGTGCAGCGATACCGTCCTCCATGGCGCTCAGCCACGGTACCAGTGCTTCGGTAACGTGTCCAAAGTCGACTGATAACACTCTGACTTGTATTCAGAGCTAAAGCCACAGTACGTTGCCGGGAACCAGCTTCTATCATTCCCACGGCTCTGAGCATTTCTTCCCTGCTTAAATGACGTCGCCGCTCCATAATAACGTTGGTTTTAATCAGTAGTAGGGAAACAGTAGCACTAATAATGTCTTCAATGCGTTGTATGTTTTTATAGGGAAAATATTGACAGCTGATTTTCATCTTTTACTCGAATTTGATTAACAGTTCCTGTTTCAAATTATGAAATGCACCAAAAAGGATCCATATAAATTTATATAATCATAAATTTATTACAAAGCCACATCTCAATCTCAAGAAATCCGCATAAAAATGCTTGATCCCTAGACACTTTTGATGTGTGTAGTTGTGCGTACTTCAATAGAGCACTAACGAACTGTATTGATATACATTATATTTCGAATTTTAATACGGCGAGTACCAGCTTATCAAGCCGCGTGCTCGAGACTCTGACGGTTTCACAATACTCGGCGCGGACGCAGTTCTACCCTAATTACATTGACACAGCTTATGTAACGGCATACAATTACTTAGATTAACAACATTATTTTGCACTACGGTGGACGGTTGCTACATTGTTAAACCGTTACAACAGATCACATAGTTTTTTATCTAAGCTATTGGCTGAATAGGGCTAAATAAAACGATAATTAGTGACTTTGCATGTTAATAGTAAGGATTTAAAGGCCGTCAATTAGTGATGTAATAGATCTGTCCAAGGATGCTGACATTGACATATTGTAAGTATTTTAATATGTAGATATTGGGGGGCTTAGCCCTGCTGATAATATCATTGGGGGGCTCGGTTTAACCCCCAATATCGAGTCGGCGCCAATGGATCTGTCTGTAGAAGTCTGAGGTAAAGGAGAAAGGGGAAGAACTCGTTCTCTTTAAGTTCGATGCGAATTATGCTCTATATCTCTATCTTTAAAGATCGAAGATTAGCAAATAGCACGAGCACACAACAATAGATCATCAAGCATATTGATGGCAGGGTGACCGTGAACTCAAAGTTTACGATTTCTTCAGTGTTAGTTAGTTAATGGTTAATGCAATTACTACTAAGTAACTGTTGAAGCGGCAACCGTATATAGGTTTAAATTTTTTAACAGACTTCTAAAAGGAAGAGGTCCTTAATTCGACTATAGGTATGTATATGTTTGATACGCGATTACTACACAAATATGAATTGATTTTGATGATTCTTTTATTTTATTTTTATTGGTCGTACTTCAGAGGGATTACCCATATAAATTTTATTAACTTTGCTTGGGTAGATTTTGAATTAACTTCAATAATACGTATTTTTCCCACTTAGTCTACCTGGATGATATTGGATGTTGATACAATTATTTTTTACCACTTTGTCGTCGTGATTAATATGTATACCCATGCCATATTAAATTTTTCGAATAAAAACAGCACTGAGCACTGAGCAGTCACTGAGCATAGCTGCAGACAGACAGACATGGCGAAACTTATAGTTCAGCACTAAAACAAGTAATGATACCAAACCAAACAAAAGACCAAAGAGCTCCCAAACGAACATCATTCACCTTCATTCGTTCACTTCAAAAATCGAACACACTGTTTCTCTCGACATCATCACAAATTAACGATCGGGTTACAACAGTCACGAAAATTAAAATTATATCGTTGCTTACAATCGATTGCCCAACCGAGTACGTACGCCCTACCTACTCGAATACTGGGAGACAAAACGATCACTCAATAGTTGCTCTTGCTACACGAGGATGCTAAAATTTTGCAAGTGTGTTGAGAAACGACGGATACTTCAAGGATAGGTTGATTTATCTTATTTGCGATCTGTATACGTACTTTAGCTGACGTGGTGTTTCTTTAGAGTAGGTATAATATAATTTATATATACATATATATGCCTGGTTGCGGCCAAGGCTTGTATAGTACTTTTCTCAAATAATGCGCGCAAATTCAAACTAAGTAAGGTTTTTATAAATTCCAGAATCAATGACGAACAACGATAATTTTTCACGCGCCATTATGTTCATTTTTTTCTTCTTTAAACAGCTCTATTAGCAAACCAATTAATTAAAATTTAAATAAAAGCTTTGTTGCCATCTGTTGAAGTAAAAAGTAAATAATAGTTTTATTGTGTGTGTGTTTTATTCGGTCGCTAAACACGACACATATGGATTATCATACAAACATTGCCGGCCCGGCGGCGGCGCCCACATGTATTCGGCCAGTATCTACAGCAAATTCGATTTATCTCGAAGAAGGTTGTCAAAACAATGCTTGAATTTCCAAGCATGTTTGAAAAAAGGTAATTTAGTTCTGCATTGTTTTCTTTGCCTCATTTAATGTAATTTGCGTAGGTATTTATAATCTCTGCTAAGAAAGAAAATAATGATTGCATAGATCTGACTAAATCTGTCTTTATTATTTGTCTTAAACATGGTTAGGTACCCATAAAGGTGTTACAGTCAATTTTAATATGAAGTTCACATGTTTAGCTATACCTACAGAATATGTATCAAATGCATGCAAAAATAATTAATAAACGGATCCAAGGTGAAGGCAAATCTTTCAGAATGACATGAACCGCTTTTAATAGATTGACTTTACTAAAGCATGATAATTTAACCTGCAGTAACTGCTACAATTGTGCTCAAGTTCACCAAACAGGCATATCATTAGGTATTTGTTTATTGGCACTTCAACAACTTACAAATTAAAATATACACAAACAAAAATCACACACAGTTTATAGTATTGTGAATTCGTCACTGACACAAGTGCACAGCACTAGCAGAGAACTTAATGGTTATAAATAGAACGTGTTAGATTCCGTTACTTGAATTACTTACATGTTATACAATAAGGCGAAAATGAGCTATGTTAATAAACAAGTTATCGTGGGTATACCTAGTTAAGATTTCTCAAGATATCAATACCACAGAATGGTTAAATCCAACAGCGAGTAAAGAAATCTTCTTTACATCAGTCTTAAGTCTTTAGTTTTCTTTTCTTTAGTCATCTTTCTTTTCTATTAAAGCGACGATAACCGACTTTTAATGATCAGATGACGTCTAAACGAGTAGTGTCAAGGATTTGAAAAAACAAAAAGTTAAATTAGAGCATTTTTTTAATATTTTGATATAGGCATATTTTGTATTATGTTTAAATTACACAGTGAAATTAATTTGTAAAGTTAGGTCTAACGCGGATAAAGAACTGAGAATCGCGCAAAATCTATCAAGCATATTTTTCTGAAACCTTCACCATTTTAAAGATAATTGAATTATTGATCTTTTAGTTTACGAGTTTTATTAAAATATCTTTTGTTTTATGTATAATAAATTAATAATGCTTTTAATTTGGGACAGCGCTCCTTGATGGGCGAGTCCTCTTACTGGCCGGACGTACGACGCGTTATCGTGAGCACAGTACAGAACACGCAAGCTAAACACTCAAGGTCACTGTCATATATTCGCGTCTTAAGTGGGTATTTCGTGTACCTACCTACCTTACTACCCCAAACTCGAGAATGTTGTGGGTATAAGCTATTTAGAGACCTTTTTAAATATCGAATAATGAATTGTGCACCCAAGTAGGCCACTGCAAACACAATCTAGCTAAATGGGGGATTAAAGATCTTCTCATACACAGTGTGAAAGCGGTACTCTCGGTGGGTTATGATCTGGCCATGGCCCACCCCACATAGCTACTAGAATAATGGCCAAAGTGTCCCTACATCTACACTTTAGGACATAAAAAAACGCCACTAATCCCGCCATTAACATGGCTATCTATGGATCCGCTACGCTACGTCTTCCTTCCCACCAAATAGCATTATTCGGACAAAAAGTCCTCGACCCATTATATTCATTAGATCTTGCGTTTCCGGGCTGGTTACTAAGTGTGACGAATTATAAAATACAAAGTAAACCTTTTATTTTACAAGGATATTTCCTGTGGAAATTTCACACACCTTTCAATGAATCTTAACAATCGAAGCAGGAAAACCTCATTGATCTTTGTTGGCAGGTAACATCGTCAATTTGTCACTGATCATTATATTCTAACTTTTCCTTTCAATTCCGACAATTTATCACAGTTTTATTAGCTTTACAGACCAATACTAAGGGTTTCAAACCTATGTACCTAGGTACTGTGACAAAACTACAAGCTTGATACACCTAATAAACATTGTTAATTAGAAAACAATGATTACTTGCGAATTCTGTAAACCTAAAACAGACTTCAAAACCGAGACCTTTATACCGTCACCTTCCAATATAACCATTCAGGAATATTTTCCCTATATCGATCTTCACAGCCACAATAAGACTTATTTAATGATTTTTCCCTAATCTGTTCGACCTCAGCGACGGTTAACACGGATAACTAATGTTTCCATCGATATTTACATCACGCATATTATCCCCAAAGGGTTAGGCAGAGGTACAGAGTATAGAGTACATCCACATTTCACCAGTTATGATTTTATAAATGTCCCATTGTAAAAGATGATAGCCTATTGCCATCAACCGAGGCTGGGGACGGACTCTCCGTCTGAATTCGGGCTCCTACTGAGAAATTCCTGATGGAAACACCTTCCCTGACATGAGATTCGAACCCAGGACCTCCAGCTTGTGAGTTTGTGACCACTAGACCATCCATCCACCATCACTATTTATTTTTCAAATGCCTCTTCCTTTCTTTACAGATCTTCAACCATGTCCAGGAGAACCGAAAAACGCTTCCTAACTGAAACTGATGAGTACCAGTGCCCGCTCTCTGCTGATACCCAAAAGATAGCAGAGGATGAACTGCGGGAGACCGACAATGCCAGGTCACAGGCCCTTACAGCACTAAGGAGCTGGATGGAGCAGAACCCTAAGTTTGCGGCTATAAGAATGGGTATGCTTCAGAAATAGAATAAAGAAGAATATTTGAGGGACTTGTCGTTCCATGAATAGAAACTATTGCGTAAAATTTTCCCGGTAGATAGATAGAATATACATGTTATTGTATGTATACCAAAATTGGTAAATTTATATACCTATACAGTACAATCAACAGTCATCAACGGCAGGAATAGACTTAGAAATTATTTCAGAAAAATCTACAAGTCTGAAATAGATCAAGTTAATATGAGCTTCTGTATCCTTAACTGCTAATTTAGATTTTTCAGAAGATTTCAGTGAGGTGAAACATACACAAAGGTCCCATTCCTGTAACACTACATAGTAGTGGCTCAGAAAAAGCTAACCGAAAGAACCCGCAATCAAAGAAAATATGCAATATCTACCATACCTATATCTGAACCTTCAATGTAACTAATCCATCAATTATAATTATCTCAGACTCCAACTTCCTACTCCGTTTTCTTCGCGCGAAGAAGTTCAGCGTACCGATGGCACAGGAAGCTATCGAGCGGTATATCCTGCTGCGCCAGTCCTGGGGCATCGCCTTCAACCAGCTGGACTACAAACTGCCTACCATGATGGAATTGCTCGAGTTGGGGTAAGTGGTACCTGCGTCATCTTCTGTTATGGCTCGTTGATCGCGTTGAGTTAGTCTAGCTAGTTGTACGCTTAATATTAGGTATGTGGTCGGGTTCTGAGGTCCTGGTAAGGCCAAAAAAGTATTTGAGTTTTCTAACAAAGAAATCTTATTAAAGAAAGTTGACGATGTAAGTTGTGATGTGCTTCGAAGAGCACGCATGGCCAGGACCATCGGCGCCGAGAGCAGGGTGCAAGAGGGTGCACCTGCACCTCCCTGGCTTCAAAATAAAATATAGGTGTAAAAACATTCAGAACTATCTGAAAACGCCTAACACAATAATAGAGAAGTTAACCTCTCCGTGGCGAGATCTTAAAATTTTCGATTCTGCAAACTTACAATTCTAAAGCTTCTGTGCATTAGTGGACAAAGTAGCGAACTCTTATTTCCAAAAATTTAATCGGCCCTAGGCGGGGTGCTATCATGGCCGCTCTTGCATCATACTATATCTTACTTCTTAAGCTTCTTTGTGTAAATTGACGCAGTTAGTCCTCTTTCTGTATGAATGGACAAAATAAAACCTATACCGTTCGAGGCGAGATGCAAAAATTATCGAGCTTGCTTCGTTCGTTCTTGAAGAACGCTCAAGGAGCAACTTTGAGAGAATGTAGGATACTTTCTCTCAAAGTTGCTCCTTGTGTGAATGAACTAACGATAACCAACGTAACATATCCGAGGTGAACTGCAAAAATGATCGAACTCGCTTCGTGGAGCTGAAATTGCACCTCCCTGAAAATAAACCTGCCGGTACCCATGGCCAGGGCCTTGCGAACCTATAGTTCATCCTTCATCAAGAAATTCTCAATAATAGTCTGGAGACTGGATTTGTGATGGCAGGTAGGCATTTCCCACCCAAAAAAAAAAAAAGCTAGGCAGCCTCAATAGGCTCGCCCACTAATTAATACATAGAACTGAATCAAAACGTGAAATGTATGTGTATGCCTCGCCTATCCCTGCAAGGAGTAGGTACAGGCGTAATGTTGTGATATTATTAATTATTTTCTTTCTTTCCAGATACATATTTGTGAGTCCGTTCAAGGACAAGCTCGGTCGTCGCGTGGTCATTTACAGGCCTGGTAGATATACAAGCTTATGATAATCATCGACGATAACAAGTAGTATTCATTTTATATATTATTTTTATTTTATTTCACAATTACGAAAGTATTTTATATTTATTGGTTGCGGTAAAAAGCACATAATTATTGCTTCTTAGTGCTAATAGCTTTTGTTTATATAAGCTCGTTATAATTTATGAAAGGTATTTGAAAACTGTCCTAATCGGTATTTGCCTTATGTAACTTATTTAATTATTTATAGGTGTTTATCAGGTAAAATGTCATAAATTTTCCTACACGGGTCGGTTTGCCTCGGCAAAGAATATTCTGTATCTATTTACTTACATAACTGCATCATTCGTCGACTTCTTGGGCTTTACATTCTGAGGGCCTTACTCAATAAACTTGTCATGCGTGGGTTTTGTTCCAATAAAATTATAGTGTTTTATCCAGTGATTGGTGAATGATAGAGTGGCCAGACAGATCGTGTTGCCACATTAATCTTAACACCGTACAGCTTTATGTTGATGTCGTAACAGCTATTTATTGCTTTTAACCTTTAAGCACTATGTTGAGCCTTGACATTTCTCACTTCATTTATTTATTTGCACATTCATCAGCAGACTTTTAGATTGACGAGAACAATGGACCTCCTTTTCTCAGTTCGAGTTTGAAAAACGTCCTCGACCTCTGCGCAACCTCACAATCATAAAATCGTTTGATTTTGTTTCAATTTATTAGGAATGCAATTCATTATAGGCCTGCTTGTACCTACCACAAATCACTAAATACGTTCTGTCTTTGTCGTCTTCAAACGATCGTCAGAAACATAATGATGTTTTAAATACGTTTGGAACTAAATGTATTTTGTAATTTGTTGAGCAAGTGGGCTAAGTCAAGGACGTTCTTGCAAGAACTAGTGGTGACTCACCATCTCGACCACTGAAGGAAACTCCCTCAATCCCTGTGCAGGTGTGTTCGACCCTTACAAATACACAAACCAAGACATGTGCCGCATCATGGGCACCTGCTACGAGACACTACTGGAAGATGAAGAGAACCAGGTTCGAGGAGTGGTGCACTACGCAGACGGCAGCGGGGTCAGCTTCCCACATCTCACTCTGTTCACACCCAAGGAGGCTGTAAGGATCGTTAAGAATGGAGAGGTTTGTTGTTTAAATATTTCTGGCTGAGTATTTGCCTAACCCATTAGGTAGGTACAGTAACGTAATACCTGACTTGAATCAATATAAGAAAGTCTTAAATTGCCAATCTGCCTTGAGCAAGTATTAAATAGTGATTAATAGATTAATAGTATAATCAATAGTACAATAGGTAGTCTTAGGTCCGCATTTAAAGGAACTCAGTCAAGACACAAGCAAGTCATTTGATTGGTAGAAACTAGTTTTAAGTAATGCTTGAGTCTCGTATGAGGTTCTGTAATACGGGCCTTATTTTCACCTTCACTAAGTGACACTTAAATGAATCCCTAAATAAAAGTGCACTCTTGGATTATGAACGCTAAGCTCAGCGCTGGGAGTTGAAAATCCAACAGTGCACTTTTATTTAGGGTTTCCACTTAGTTGTCGGTGAAAAGTTAAAAACGGGCATTGGTCCATTACGTTATTGTCGCTTGTTTGATGTTAAGTAGTATCAGTTAATTGTGACCTCTTCTATGCTACAGTAGAGAGCTCAAAACATCAAAGGTCAAAGCGGCAGAAGCGGAGAGCATTAATTAATAATACTATGTATTTTACTTACAAACAGTGGTCAGTCCGAAGCACTCGAGGCAGTCGTTCTTTTCGACAGTCGATCTCGTAATTGCGTTTACCACCCTAAGGTTTCAAGTTTTTATGATGTGCAACTGATATTCAAGCTTAGGTCTCTATGTGACATTGAAGTTATACTAGGAAGGGTTGTCAAAAGTAATTAAAATTAATAGGTCGACTATTTACGTTTCTAAATCGTTATTTTTCGTTGTTTTCAGCGCACACTCCCCATGAGACACAAAGAGATCTACGGAGTCAACGTGCATCCGACGGTCAAGTTCGCGTTAGACTTCGGCATGGCTCTCATCTCAGAAAAGATCAAGAAGAGAGTCAAACTTTACAGCGCTTTAGAAGACGTGGAGATTGACAAGAGTCTGCTGCCCAAGGAGTATGGAGGCACCATGCCTATGAAGGAAATGATTAGTAAGTATGCGCTACTGCATTATGTATGCACGGAGTATGGAGATGCCTTGGTGGCCGCTGCTACATTCAATACTGTCAAGACTATTTAAACCAAGCGTGTCAGTAAGCGTTTAGGTACTCATAGAAACTGACGGCCCGTGACAATTGTATCAAAGCCCTGTGACGGTTGGCTTGCGCTCAGTAGCGCTAAATTCGGACACGAATATTGTTTGTAGTGCCTCTAGTTGCTAGCGGCTCGGCGATTCCGTGGTTTGTCTGTACAACTTCAGATCGGAAGCAGGTGTATTGACACCATAACTCAGCTTTTCGGAAGACTTGGACAGTGGACAGGTAGTGACGAGCACTAATATGTATACAATTATCAACTTTTTAGTTGTTTTCTACTGTAATGATTGTAATTGTATGTTGTTAGGAATATAGTATTTTGAAACCCACCATCCCAAACTACATAGGGCTTTTGTTAAGTTGTAATCGTTATTCCACGAGAATATCATTTTGAATTTTGCTATGTGTATGCATATTTTTGCTCGTGACTACAGAGCATATTTCGTCGGCTTATTGCAAGAACCCATTAACTGCAAAAAAACACTAAATACGTTTTTATATCTATAGTGGACTTCTTTTCTAGGATAATATGGGCAAATTAACATAACCACTAACTAAATCGAACTAAAATACCGTTTATCTCAGAATAGTGAATATGTCACATAATGACGACTTCTTGCAATAAGCCGACGATATACTCCCGCCTGTTATGTATCTTATTTAGGTGCGCTTTGGGTAAAATTGTATACATCCAACTTAGATTTCTGTTGTAATCTCTGATATCGTATTGAACAAAGCCCTTTACACTTAATTTACTTAACTTATAGGTCTCTGGAAAGAAGAGCTCGCTAGCAAACGCGACATTCTTCTTCTAAACGACAAGATGGCGGTTCGGCTCGAAATGTACAGCGAAGCGGCGCGAGAGGGCGCCATATCTGCGCTGAAAGCTGGCGCGAACACCTGCGCAGGCGCAGATGCAGTCGGCGACGCCATGAGAGGACTCACCGGAAACTTTAGGAAACTTGAAGTAGATTGATCTTGCTAACATTAGAAATTAGACTGATTGTTTTATATTTTTAAGTAATTTTTAGCTCCTGTGATACGAGCTCCAATCAGGGGCAAGAATAAAAATGATGAACAAGTGTGGGTATACTATAGAAATAGTATTTTTAATTTTAAGATCCTTTTGTACAAATGAGAAGGAGACAGAAAACACCTTAAAGAATTATTTTTTAACGTGATAATAATAAACATTTTAATACAAACGTTGTTTCATTAAAAATACCTTGTAGTTTATTAAATCGTTTATTAAAAAAACCATTAACTATCTAGTTGGTAGAAATTAATACACATGACTTCCACATCGTCACGTACCTAACAAACTCATACAAAATGCAACTTTTAAAATTTATATAATAATATGGCACGTTATAAAGTGATGACGTCACTGATCTCTGACCTAATTGAACAATATTCGACTGTAACCACCTCTTACAAACAAGTGAACACTACCCTTATACAAAGAAGGCTTTGTCTGCCTGAATGTAAATCTAAAAACTTTTATGTATCACGTTCGAGAATTGGAGTTACCTCTAAGGTTCATTCAATAGGTATATTTTACAGTTCTAAAGACCACTTACGTTACGTTATGTTACATGTTTTAGAATTGTTTTCGTTACGTTACTTTCAAATGCGTACGTACAATCAAAATGACTACTGTTTTATAAAAATTTGTTAAAAAGCGTCTTAGTACTGTTAGGAGCTAATATTACAGCATTTTGTTCTACCGGACATGTTCGAGTATTGTCGACAATCATGCTACTTATAGACTGTCGATCAAATGTATTTAGGATACAGCATAAGCTTTTCCTTTATTACTGACATTTGTTAAAAACTTTAATTAAAAATAACATATATTATAGATACATTTATTCGACAGACCATACACGATAATTATGGTGTATGTCAGAATAGGAAATAATACTTATTACCAATATTAGCGAAATTCCCGCTCCGAAATCAACACGTTCAATATTACGCAGTATTTCTTTTTCCTTGGCTGAACATATCCTCGGTTAGTCATGTACTCATATATTATACCTAAATCACTTGACTATTATTTAGCAAGGTAGGTGTTTTTTTTTTTTTCTAGACAATACTATGGGCAGTGTTTGGGTATAAAAAAAAATATTGTATGGTTTTTTGTGACACTTTTGTGAGCGTTCAAATTACTTCATAGTATAGTACCATATTGGGAGACACGAACAGAGCTTTAAAGCTGGGCTTTACATAGTACAACATTGCGTTCAGGGCAACACGAAAGTGTCTTCGATTCACTAAAGCCGGGTCTCCTGCGCGTGTTTTTGAAATCCTTACACAAACATTTGTTTTCTTACACAAGTTGTCTCCTGAGTATTAAAATAATAATTATTATTTTTATTGACACAAATACAGCTTTTACAAACTTTGTTTGAAGCCCTGGCTCCTGAACTAGGTAGCAACCTGTGTTACAGGAGCCAAAAATATTTTTAGATTACATCTACACATTTTGTGTAGATGTCGTAATAAGTTCTGACGAGAAAGTAGAAATTAAAAAGTAGCTCTATACCAATCCATCGTCAATTTATCACAACTTATTCACAAGATAATATAACCTCAAAACCTGTGTTGAATGACAGTGACAGATGTCCGCGGTGCGCGCAGCGGTTGAAAATGAAACAAACCCACTTCACCCGCGCGGGGAATGTTTTCCATGCAGCTCAAAAAACAAAAACATCGTGTTTGCGTACACAAATGTGTATGGCCATAGTCTCTTTGTTGCGATATTTTTGTGTAATGTTTCGAAAAAACACGCGCAGAAGACCCGGCTTTGCAATCAATATTAATATTTTTGTATTGTCCAGTATTTACCGTTAGTTTTAATGCTTACAATACAAAAGGTCTTGATACGCTATATTTGGCACTAATTATAAAGATTTACTATATTACGTAGGTTAAATAAAATAAAATGGTAAGTAATATAGTTGTATGTAGTTGCATAAATGCTTATATGAAGTTACGAATGCTAGGCTTAGATCTCTCAAAGTGACTATATTCAGCAAGTGACAACATTTATTGCAATTCTTATTGTGGGTACATATGTGAAACATGATAAAATGTAACATACGTTGAAACGAACATGCCGTCTAAATATATGCAATGTGACATGAAATGTAACACAACAACTAGGCGAATTTGTTTCAACGTTATCACCTTTGATGTTGCATTGAATTTATTAAGTTTCGTTACGTTACAAAGGCCTAAAAGATGTATGAGTGTGTTCGATTCCTATGTTTACCAGCCGCAGCCCGCAGATTCAATGGTAGAGAAATTACTCTTTAAAAGAGCTTACAATTTTCGTTTAAACAGTTTCTTATTTTCATAGTACAGCTAGTTCGATCCGTTACAAAAATATAGACACATTTTGCAGTATAACATTACTATAGACATACACATATTATTGTAAATTTATCAGTCGTTAGGCAATTGCTCGCTGGTTTTATTATCAGCTTTGGCGGGGCTTGGCTGGTAATATAAAAAATCATTAGATTTGCATTTCGATGGCCAAATACAGCTTTGAGAGTCTTTTAATCAATTACTTCTTTATAAATAGGTCATACGGTTCTAAACTAGGCACTTTAATGTACAGAGCAACTAACTATTACTATGTGCTGTAATATTCTTGAAACGGTACTAAACTATGTGCTTATCTTCAATTCCTTGTCTTCAATGGTTACTTTGGCACGACATGGAGCAGCTATTGGCATCTATATACATCGATATGTGATGCGACCGCACTGTTTATTATAACAGCCAGTATTTCTATTTTAATTTTCCTATTGTCCCTCGGGTATCATCGCATTTCCGAATACAAACGAATGCTAATTTCCATATCCATCAATTTAGATTTAGCGTGTATAATAATTTGAATTCAGAACTAAGTACTTTATTATTGTTTGATTTCCGAGTGAATAATATATATATCGTGCCTGCGACTTTAGCGGCTTTCCTCCCATTTTATAAATAAATTAAATTAAGTTAAAAGAGTATTAACATCTCTATATACTTCCAAGTCGATTGAGAGGGTCCGGTCTGCACTAAGTGCAAAGGGCAACTGATAGAAATCCGACAACTGACGAAACACGAGGTTTGCCGAGGGACATTAAGAACATAATTTGTCTGTACTAACCGAGGTCTACTGGTATGTTTTTGGTATTATTATTCTACCTTGTAGGATCAAAATATTGGTGTCTTTGGCATCTATCATCTATGTATAGGCACATGATGAGGTGTACCATTTTGAAGAAGAGAAGTCATGCGCTACACTAAGTACTAATTCTAGTTTCATTTTTACCTGCCCCAAAAATTGTATACCCCTGACAGTTCAATGGATAAAAAGTGTATCAGGATCACTGGAGTATCAGTCTATTTCATAGCATTGAACATAGTTATTGAAAATATCAAACGACAACAATAAATGGAGATTATCTTAAAATATATATGCATGAGTTTGATCTACATTATTTAAGTACACAAAACGTCTTCTATATTGGCACAATTTACTATATTAAATTATAATACCTTATAACATCAGTTAGAAATCCGTAGTAACAGTATAAACTTATATATTAATTAGGAATCCTTAAAGTAAAATGTTAATATTTGTAATAGATTTTATATTAATAAAATTAATATTTTACTAACAAATGATAAATGATGCTTATTTTAAGTTATGTATAATAATAATAATAAAATGCTTCTTGGCACTTGTTTTGGCAAACATATAGGTATGTAACGGTACATATAAATATAGTAGGCTATACAGGATGGAGAAAATGTCGCCGTCTGAAGGGCAATTTCAAAAGTCCCTATGTGAGAGAGAGATGGAGCTATACAAGACGAAATCACTATCTCTTTTCACAATGTAACAATGACGTCTTTTACACGATATAGTACGGTCCCTGTTCATTCTAGAGGCATTATAAACATAACTGCAGCTTTTCATTAGTCACAATTAGGCATTATTTTTATCATTTGCGTACTTTTCCTCTTTGTGGCGATCATAATTTTCACCCTCTAAAACCTATAATGGGCAATATGTCCGCTAAATAATAACTATATCTAAAATATTCTTGTCAGTTTCTTGTACACGTAATATATGAGTAGGTATGTGGTGTATATGTTCCTTAGTATAACTGTTTAGAATATACATTGCAATTTATCAGGTGGTTAGCTTGAGTCGATGTTACGAGGCACATGTAATATAAATTATTTTAAAGTAATCAGTTCTTAATACAAATTCACGGGTTGTCTACACTAGATACTTAACTTTTGGTGTTACCTTTAGGAAATATGCAAGGTTTCCTCTAAAACGGTTACGATAATTTTGTAACAATGACCTAAAATGAGGATCTTTCTTTAAATAGTACAAAAGTTTGTAATATTATGTACAAACATAACAAACCTTTGAATACACAGTCAAGCTATTTGTACGGAATTTATTTGTTACGATTATCGTTGTTTTCTGTTAGACCTATCTATTTTTGAATATTAAGAGTCCTTGCATACTATGATACTACTCAACTTTGTTAAAATATTGTAACATATTTTTATTAAATAAATATTTGGTATTTATTTAATTATCTACAACTTATTATACTATTCTATAGATTCACGATTTTAAAATATTGTTATATACGAAATATAAAAAAAATATTGTTATATTGCTTTGGAAATAGGATCACGTTATTAAGTTAATTGTAAATAATTAGGATAATATGCGATATCCGAATTTGGCATAGTTTATTTAAGGCGCTAGTTCACGGTAATTGCTGTTTTCCGATTTGTTTTTCTTTTTGACACTTGCCGTTGAGAATACGGAAAAAATACAATGTCACCCATGGGTATGTGACCGCCCGTATTTTTCTGTTTTAATTTTTTCTTTCTTAAATTAATTTTAAAAGGGGGTGTATCTTTAATATTTTTCATGTTATTCAATTATTTATTTTTTGAGTAGAGTTTGCCATATTTCCGATATTATTGACTCGATTTGGATTCTGTTTATTATTTCTAACTAGCTGCGCCCCGCGGTTTCACCCGCATTAGTCTCGATTCTTTGGGAATATCGAGATAAAAAGTATCCTATGTCCTTCTCCGGGTCATGGTTAACTCATTTGCCAAATTTCATCCAAATCCGTTCAGCCGTTTTAGCGTGATGCCGTGACCAAGGGAAATAGGGATTCGTTTTTATATATATAGATATTTTACGTTATTTTATCGGATTAACTAATTTTTTTTATTAAAATTTGTCGCCTTTGAAAAAAACGGACGTGAAGACATTTTTTTTTGTAAAAAAAAAAAACATAGTGGATATTGAAAAAAGAAAAAATAAGAAAAAAAATAAGATAGACCCCCTTTAAAAAGTTAATTTTCGATAATTTTTCATGAATATTCAGAAAACTCCGGGCGGAAAAACATGCCCATGAGCGGCATTGTATATTTTGTAGTTCAGCGAAGTAATTGCGTTACAAACATAAAACGACATTCGATTTTGATAGTTGCGCCACGTTCATTGCGTTATTTACGTTGTTATGCAGACGAATTTTTCCTTCCAATGAAGCAATTTATGTCAAAATCAAAGGCATTGAGATCGATTGCCATTTTATGTGTGTTACGTAAGCACGTCGTAAGATACTATTCTCTTGATATTATACTTTGAACTGTTAAAATGGTATATAACGTCATTTTGAATACCTCTACGCGTCGCCTCTGCACTGCGGTACCAACAATGACTATACTGACCTTCTATGGGAGGCAAATGGCGAACCTAGACTTTGACTATAAGTGCTTTTAAATTCATTTCATCTCTAAATTGGTGACAACCGTATAGAATCCTAACGAATTAAAGAGGATTTGGCTTAGGGATCTTTTTCTATAAATCTTTGGTTTGCTTATTCTTTTTCTTGGGTCGATTCCGTTAGTAAAATATTTATACCATATAAAAACATTTGCCGTTAAATAAGTGTCATTATTAATTATTTTCGCATATTAGTTCTGAAATCCTCAGCTTAAAACCTAGGTTATAGTTTGAGAAGACAAATTCTACTGCTTCTTGTATGACCTGGGTTTTTATAGGCGTTTTTATGATTGTTACGTTTCGTAAAAATTCATCAAAAATTTTATTTATAAATCTAAACACATATATTTCTACTCTTCGTTTTCACAGACTAAACGATCAGTTACAATGTTACTATAAACATATGAAGGTAGCAACATCAACATCGAGATGTACTATTACAATAAAAAAAACATGTTTTGTTTCAGTGTATTGTTATTCTTTAGAGTACAATTTGCAGATTTTTGCAGTGTGCTATTGAGCTAAAACAGTAATCGTTAAGAAATCACGCAAAATATTGAGCTAATTGACTTTTTCTTATATCGAACAGAACTTTATCATTGGGCAAATGACAAAAATGACACAAATGACGAATTCTTTTCAGGCCTCAAGGTTGGCTCGTTTAATTAGCAAATTAACGTAACTAGTAACTGACAGTATTTCAGTAAACAACCAGAATTTTAGCTCAAAAACATTACAATTCTAAACACATACGACATTTTCGTTCCGTTCAAATTCCGGACTGTGTATATATATAGTAAGACCGTGGTGTTACGATTGCTTATAGGGTAATCTCGCAACTTTCATATTTACCCTTGTAGTTGCTCAGTAGAAAAGGCGTAGGAACTAAGTCGACGCCGAGGCGGCGCAGGCGGCGGTTCAGTGTCACGGTTCTATCGTGCGCTGTCACCGTAACTGTGGACAAACGGTGCGATGTTACAAGTCGTCGCTTTGAGATGAGGAAACAAAATGGTGGTACGGATTAGCAAGTTTGTCTTTACTTGAGGGCCGATTTTTGAATCGTCAGATATTTTTAATCTTATGAATAGTTCTGGAGATTTGATATATTTTCTTTACAAAAGCTGTCAAACCGCAATTTTTAACTGTTAACTGAGATTGAAAAAGATTGAAAAATCAGCCCTAAGCCGTATGGAAAACTAAGCCTTAATATGGTCTGTAAACTAGCACACATTTATGCGCATGAGTTTATTAGAGAGATATTTCAAAGCCAGTATTTCTGATGCCTAAGACTGTTAGCCAATCTCTTCAATATATTCCTTTACATGTAAATTTTACTCAACATGATCACAGATGAATACAGATGGTTCACTCCGCATTTTGGGTATGAAGCTACAAGTAGGCGGCGGGCTCGAGTTTTTCGGCCAATTCAGTGAGTGTAACGTAGTCAGAATGTGCAAGAGTTACGCGATAGAAAGAGAGGCATCTTCTAGATGCATATAACTGTAGGTAATTAGGCTGTGCGATCTGAATTGCACTTTATTATGTCGTAGCAAGAGTCGCTTTTTACCTAAATGATTTTGCGGAGTGAACCACCTGTATTCATCTGTGGCATGACTTAAAAGTAGATTTAAAGGCCAGATATTTTTATTATTATTGAAAGTACGCGTTTAACCACTGTTTCACATGATGGTACATGAAAATGCGGTAGTAATAAGTAGCGTATTCATTCCCTTGAGACACCGAAACTTCAATACTATTTGAGACGTGATCAGGCATTCAGAAACCGAACGAATGATTTTATTAGCGAGAATATACCAACGGTAAAAGGATCTTTTGGCGCGCGGCTAAAATCGAAACTAACGCCGCTATCTTGTTTTGTCAATACACAATATGAGTGACATTTTCACAAATGCTTGTCGATAGTGTCATCCACGAAGACGAGCCCCACTCTTCATCCTAAACGCTTACACGCAAACGCTAGTGTTTTAGTATTGTCAATACACACTAATTACCTATGTATCGGTAATTAGTAAACACGACAAAATCTTTTTGAAATTTTTTATTGAAAAGGAAATAAGATGGCGACGTTAAATTCGATTTTCGACACACTTAACAAAATGCTTGTACAAGTTTATAGATGACATGGTAATAATAACAGAATGGTTTCGGTGGTATCGTAAGTAATAATTATGTTACAACTGACCTGGCCTGGGCGCCCTCGGCAGTGTATAGGTGTCCTTGGGTCAGACCCAGTACTGGTTGCGCCTGAGCATAGGGTTCGCGGGTGCAACGCCGGCCGCTCGCACCGGATAAGCCGACTCGCTAGCCTCGTAGCTACTCCAGTCTTCGGCCTGCAATGACCCATACTGAATGTTTCGTTATTATTGAAGGTTACGGATACATAAAGCTTGATTATTGACGCATCTCGCATCAGTATGCGTCTAAGGCAGAGACCTATAGACGGGCTTTGACTTAGGCATGTTCTTGTCTCTATCACTTACAGTATCACAGTTGTGCGAAAGTGACAGGAATAAGGCTTAGCCAAAGTAAGTGCTAAGTGACGTTTATAAATCTCGGCTTAAGATACTATTGGTCAAGCATGACTTAAGTCATATATGTGGACAGATTGTTGATTAATTGAAGTCATTTATACTTCATGCGTCAGATTAAATCCCTTTCCTACAATTCTTCAAACTACCATTTTCTTGTATCACATCGAACCAGGTGACTTGATAAGCTAGTGACGTCAACCACATACATATCTCAACTTATTCCCATTGGACAAGACGCGCAACACGTGCGACGATAGGTCCAGCTGACGAGTCTATTAGTACTTCTTGTCAATGTTAACAAATCCATACTTCCAACCAATATTATTAATGCAAAAGTAACTCTGTCAGTCAGTCAATCTGTCGTAGGACATAGAATACTTTTTAATTCCACCACCTTCCGAACCCCACGCGGACGAGGCCGCGGAAAAAAGCTAGTCACATTTAAATAAACAAGTAAAACTCACATCAGTATGATCATCAGTCCCGTACGGATACCTCGCGTTGAGGTCTGGCAAGGCCGCGTCGGCGAGCGGCGTCACCTTGCAGGCTACACTGCCGGCTGACGGCAGCGGCGTGCTAGCACCAGTGTGAACTGACTGCTCTGACGAAACGTAGCTGAGGAACCGAAGGAAAATTGTTAGTATTAGTGAGGTGACATTTACAACGCCATATGCGAACGGTTTCTGATGCGTATCTAAAACCTGGCGTCACACAAATCTTGCATCGCGTAAGCAAAGTAATCCGCGCGACTAGTATACAGGGTAGATTTTTGAGATGGGGCAGTAAGGCCAGGTACTTTAACCGTTGTAGCTACTAGAAAATGTCCTTAGGAGACTGTCCTCGACTTATGAGAATTTTCTTGCTGACTGTACACTTTTTCAAAATCTGTGAATGGGAATCAGAACTTTTCAAAAAAAAAAACTTGTGGCACTCCGCGAGTGCCGATAGAAGTGAAAACGAAATCGGCACCGCGGTAATCAATGCGTTGATGTCTTTTACTCCACACACCGCGGTAATCAACGCGTTGATGTCTTTTTAATGGTCAAAAGCTGGTGTAGTCGCAGTGTCGCGAAATCAATGGTTTAGTCCCATCTCAAAAATGCCCAACGCGCCTAAAGAAGTTTTCACTTCAAAAAAAATATTGACGTTAGTGAAAACGGGATCAGTTGTCAGTGGAAGTTGGTACTTCGACTTTTGTGTATATGTAAAAGTTTGTTGTATCATCTTCTTGTGAAAACTCATCCCTTTGTGCTTCTGAGATGTTGCCGGTAGAAAATCTGACCGGGTCCACGGCTTTTAAACTGATAAAACACTCACCGTTTGATAGGCGGCGTGCCCTGCGAAGGCGACGGCATGAGATGGTCGGGCGGCCTCGGCAGCGGTATCGGTGCAACCGCGCCCTGGCTCTGCCCGTGTATCTTGACCAGCGCGTTTTGGTCCCGCATGAGATACCGCCTGCACTTCAGCAGGCCAAAGATTACGACGATCGCGAGGACTGTCCCCGATAGAGCCATGAGGATCATCATGTAGTATGACGCTGCTTCTCCGTTTGCTACCTAGAAGTGGATTTTAGGGAGAACTTATGATCATGTCAGGATTACTAGTATTGAAAAATAAAGTGTGATTTCAAGCATGAGGTTCTTGGATTGATGGTAATACCCTCACCCCCTATAATATGGGACTTAAGCATTATTCCCAAAACGTGGGTGTACTATGAAGCACCTCTGCTTGACCCTTCGGGGTAGGCAGGTGTGATATAATGTTATGTTATTTTTGGCTGTTGAAATTGTTTTGTGAGCCACCACTGTACATCGGTTAATGTGTATTTAAACAACTTTAAGGCGATTGGCACACTGCACCGCATCACGCAGCGTGGCGCGGGGCAGCAGATTTAACATAGTACCAGTTTGTATAGAAAACACAATCTCCGCATGAACGCGCGTGGATGCATTTTCTGTGTGTTGGACTGTGCGTGTTTTCCATACAAACGGAGATACTTACAAGCAACGGAAGAACACGCATCCACGCGCTACGCTGCATCATGCGGGGCAGTGTGAGAATCGCCTTAAGACTAATGTTGTTTGCACGATAAACGGAAGTGGACAGAATTAAGTATCCACTCTGCGAAAACCTGCGTATAAATAAAGTGATTTACTTGATTGAATACTTATCTCGGGTAACCAAATGTTCTTAACGTTTACTGTGTAGTCGTTGCGCGAGCGCATAATAAATTCGATTCAATCACATGTGCGTGACACTAGCCCAGCGCAAACGCAGAGTTAAGATTTTGAGTTAGAAAGGTCACTACTGTCATTGGAAACTCAAGCTTGACTGCTGGAGGTAAAGTTTATCGAATGGGTAAGCAGTATTTTTATATTTTTTAAGCAGTTACAGGCGCCATCCATTGCCGTTGGTTTAGCAAACTAGAATAATTGAATGTATACTCACTAGAACACCCTCATGACTCTCAGGATCATTTGGTCCCGGCAGATTCTTCTTCTGTCTGTTCCCTATAAAAATCTTTACATCACCCACAGCTGGCTGGAAAATAGTCGCCGCCAATAGGAACCTAAAACTATCCTCGTAGCCGTTCAGGTCACTCACTTTCTTCTTTGCCACAAAGTATATCACACCCGCTTTTACATCCTCATGGGTGAAATATGCTACTTCTCGTTCTCTAGCACTGGTCTTCTCCCCAGAACTTCTTATAATCTTCTTTAGCGTTCCAAATCGGGGCTTCCTCAATAAAGTATAGACAGGATCGCTAGCTGTAAGTTTTGCTAACCCACTCGCATCCATAGTATTCAATGTAATCCTAGCCTTTTCAACTTCTACACGCAAGTCACCTAATGTCATCAGCGGCTGTACAATAACTTCGATAGTGAACGGCCTAGTCGCGTTACTATTGTGGACATAAGCGATCAAGTCGAAACTATCGTTTGCAGTCGTCATATCGTTCTGCATGTATATCACAACTTTCTCCATCAAGTCTTTGTGGGTGAAGTATGAAACTGGATTCCTGCCGACGTAAACCATTCCGTGGAGAGGTTGACGAGTGATGTTATAGAGAACTTTTGATGTCCTAGCATTAGTGTCCACGTATATCTGGTCTGTGGTAACAGCCGCTACATTCGATCCCTGTTGAAGGTAAATGGGATGCAATGACGTAGCATTGAGAATGACTGGTATCACATCTATTGTGAACACTGTGTACGTCGGCTTGAACTGTCCGTCCCCCACTCTGAAATAGAACGTAGCTGTCTGCAGCATCCCAGAATGTTCGTATATAACTCTGCCGCTATTTATGTCGTCCTGAGTGAACTTGGTTATTGAATGTGCCTCGTCGATTGTCTGATTTTTATCCAACGTCACCATTCTACCTTGTGTCGGACCACTGATTATATCGTACAGGATTCCTGCGGGACCCGTATCAGCGTCTTCAGTGAGCAGGTCATTTTTGGTGATAGTATAGTTTTCGCCTTGAACTACTTGTATCTGTGGCGTGTCTGTTAGCAATCTAAACGGTTGATCATTAACTGGGATTATGTGTATTAATATACTGACATTACATAAGAGAACGTAGTCGGGTAGTAAGTATAATGCCATGTCAATTTTATCTTGTGTAGTATCCGAATCATCATGTTCATAATTAACGACACCACTTTCGATTTGCGACTGCGTTAGCGATGACATGAAAGGTTTTAATTCTCCGTGAGAAGGCTGCGACCACTGCGCCTCGATCTGAGGCTGCCTCAGCCCCGCCTGAGTTTCTAAGTACGTGATGACATTACTAACATTAACTTTAATAGGCACCTTGTCTCCTTCCTGCACTTTTATCAGGGGTATATTGACATATTTGGCGAGTCCGCCGGACGACACAGATATGTCTATGTTGAAGATTTGATCTGTGAGCGGTTTGGCGAGGGGTGCTTCAACTGTGAATATGAACGAATCGTTTGTGTAAAGATCCGAGAAGGGATGCGTGTGTTCGTAGAACACGGCTGTGTTGTTTATGTCATGTTGAGTGAACTGCTTTATCGATCTGTGGTGGCTTTCTCCGTTCAGCATTATGAGTCTCCCGAGTGTGGGAGCCCTGTCTATCTTGTATATGATCGTTCTTGTTGGGTCGGAGCACTTGGACATGAGCATGTAGTTGTTCAGAGGCTCCCTCATGAGCGGGAACACTCGTAAGTTGTGTTTTCTCGTCAGTTTGAGGGACACAGACTTGGTGGTTATTAGGAACGTGATTTTAGCAAGTTCATGTAACCCATCCGTGACGTTGAAGATCATCTTGCCTTTCGTACCGTCTGCAACAAATAATATGATATTCATTAGTAAGGCTTGACGTTGGATTTAATTAAATAATTTTGCAATGAAACGACAAGGTCAAAAATACGTAAACGAGTTTAGTCTATGCCTTACTTTTGTGAACAAACACGACTCTTGCGTTGTCGATGTCTGCTTGCGTGAAGTGATGCACGGCGGTGTCGAGACTGCCTTGTAGCGCGATGTACCCGGACACAATATCCACTACGCGGACTGTTACGTTCTCGGGAGGCGTGTCAATGTCATTCACGTCTGGAGGTTAAGGAACAGAGAGATTAGACACGGTCTAAGTAACCTTATCATTCTCTTGCCCTCATCCCAATTTATTTGGGGTCGGCGCAACATGTCTTGAGCATGTAAATAATGAGTGAACTGGATTTCCCCACTTTTTGATGTGTTAGTTTAAACAATCTCTGTAGGTACCTAAACTTGCGAAAGTTACATTCATCTTTTACAATCAAAGGCAAAAATATGTAATATTGTGAAATAGATTAAAGTAAGCCATTTCATAATTTAAACCGATTGATCGTCGGTGTTCGCTTACGTTCTGTGCTCAATCAATATTAAATGGTCGACTTTAAACGACCACTATCCAATTAAACGTTAAATTATCCCTCCATTTCCCTCAGACGAAGGGTTTCTTCTTTAATAAGTTTGCAAAGCTTCCACCGTTCTCCAGCTACTGTGCTGTGCACGAATGGTTCCATATTGATATCATAAAATTTGAAGAGTTACCACCTAAGTATAATACGTGCCACTAAAGATGACACTGTCATTTCAGAGTGGACACGCTTTATGGTTATTTAGTACTTTTCATACCCCAAAATAGGAATTATGACAAAAATAGGCGCTTTCATTATATTAGAGTGTTCAATGATATTTTTTGGGAACCAAAATATGGATTATTTGATTGTTTGGCGTTTTCTTACTTTTTAGTGTTTTTAGTGACTAACCTGGTATCAGAGTTTTTATGCCGCTCATGGGCCTCTGATTTGGTGTACATAGCAACTACTTACATAGTTCTTTAGTAGTGAAGGTAAAAGTGCCTCCTTCCCACACGCACAGACCGGTGTTGGCGGCCACGATAGGCGGCTCGTCGTTCACAGGCACTATGTTGATGTGCACATAGAACGGTTCGCTCTCCTTACTGCTCTCTGTCATTGCCACCACTTTGAAAGAGTCTGAAGATTCTTCGGAGCCGTCGTTTATATACTGTCGAATATTTAGAAGGTTTATATTATTGTATAATGGTATCAAATAAGTACCATTACTAACGCCCGCTTTCTGAAATTCATGACCTATCAAGCATTAACTAACTATTAATTATCTAATGTAACACAACTCCAGGGGGATTAATGCGCATGATTAAATTAACCAGAGTTTGTTTAAACTTTAACTTAAACTGTTGTTTAGTTAAACTTGAATAAATAAACAAATTGTGGTAACAAACTCTCAGTTGAGGAATAACTTTGTCAAATCAATAGCGAGAAATATTTAACGTTTATCTGAGAAACCCAGGAACCGGGCATATGACAAAATAATAATGTTACAAAGCAAGAAGGATTTGGTATTTGCTTATAGCGCCTACCTGAATATTTCCAGAATTAAGTTTCAACACCGGCAACAAGTTCAGTTCCTGGTCAGTCATCACGATCTTGCCATACTTTGGTTTCACAACCACTTTATACGCTACGACCTTTCCTCTATAATACTCTGTGACAGTTCTGAACAAATCGGGCTTTACGCTGACAGCTTCACCTTCGACAACAGTCAGGTTTGCAGCATACACGTAGAAATGTTCCGGGATGATGACAATGTTTAGTTCTACGTCCCGAAGCCAAACTATCCCATTCGTGACGTCCATTCGTATCCTGTCTCGCGTCCGGTTAACCCCGGACTGGACATAAACCAGTCGGTTTGCGTTGATTGTGGACTGGTCGAAGACTTTGATGTGGACTGGCTCTTCATTGTAGTTTTCAAGTTCAAGCGTGCCCGGTGTGGTGGTAATTTCGAGCCAGCCGTGGTAAGGCCCGTCTGTTACTTGGTACACTATGTTTGATGTCTCGATTTGGGGATGCATTACCTGTGGAACAGGGGAATAAAAGTTTTGCAAAGATATTAACGATGTAAACAAGTAATCTATTTAGTAGTTTTATAGGCAATTAATATTGTGATACCTTGTGTATAGGTTCATTAGAATTATATGAATAACACACCTTCCGATAAGAGAATGTGTTCCTGATACCTGTCATTTATAAAAATTCCAGCCACCAATGCGAAATAGGTTTTTGCCTCATTATTTTAATTGATTGAAAAAAATAAATAGTAGATTATTCACTAAGGGGATAAAGCAATGTCTTAAGTCACGGGCGCTATATAGAATCCCGAATGCAACAAAGGTTTCTAGGACACCCAAGCCTGCGCTTGGGTGTCCTAGAAGGGCCGAGGGCGCGCTGAGTTGACTCCTGATCGAAGCGAGGGAGTTAAGACTAGAATCTTAAATGTAATGAGGGATTCAAGCTCGCCCAAGACGAAGACACCTTTATCCCCGAGGAGGATAGGTACTCTATTTTTCGCACCTACTGCGAGGTAGCTTAAACCAATTCGATTTTTCATTTGTAGCTTATGAAACTGTTAAATAACAGAGGAATACCTAATTAAATACAGTTTCATTCACAATTTTATCTAAACTTATGCAATTTCAAAAACAAGTATCGTAAATATGACGCCCAAATAAAAAACGCTGCGGTACGCGCCACAACAACCGGTCAGCTGTTGCGATGACATTACCGCCACAGATGATGTAGAAACAGCGGTTGGGAGAGTCTATTAGCAGATTATTAAATAATGTTGGACTTGCCCATAAACAGAAAACAATTGATTCGATTGTTGTAATTATTTTCATTTTATCTATTTATTTAATAAACATTCATGTCACTTATTATTCCACTATTACATCTCTATTAAATTGCGTAATTTCATTTTTCTGGTTGTCGACGGTATCTAAACGCTATGAAGCTGTTAGTTGGTCGAGCTGTACTTTAATATATATATATTTATATATATATATATTTTATTTTTTTGTGGTAGAATTTTATTTCCTTTTGGTTTTTTTTTTTTTGAGTGTCTAATTGCAAATCACATTATGCACCAGCGGGTCATAATGAAATCCAATACAATATGAATGCCCGGCTAGAGCCTAGGACTCCAATGACTTGCTTTAGGTTAGGTTTGCGTGACATATAATTTGACATTAGCCAGCAGGTGGTGTTAAAAATTCTTTACTTAAGGGGAATTCGCTAAGGTAGCCCGCGAAATTCAATTTTTATTACGTTTATCACAATTTGCTGCGTCAATGTCAGGTTGCATCTTCATTTAAATATAATTTGCGACCGTAATAAATTTGGGTTTACTGAATTATAATCATTTGAATCAGCAATACAACACCTTATGTTAGAATAATCCCAAAAAGTCATAATTTCATGAAATAGTCATTCAATTGAATTATATGAACTTAGAGAGTTGTATTGATGATTTTTATTATAATAATTTTATTTAAAAAAAAATTGATACGGGCGCGAACCATATTTAGATCAACTTACGAACGACTTGCAAATTGCAAAAAAAAAACGTAAGAATATTTGAATTTCGCGGGCTACCCTGACGCTTTCGCCTTAACAGGAAATAAGCATACGCCAGTAAAAAACAAATAAATTTACCTCCAAGATGTCCTTAGTAACATTAACACTGGTAGATTCTTCGACAATCAGCGGCAAGTTCGTGGTCACCCGCAGCGGCTCCCAGTAGCTGGACGGGAATATCTTTATCACGTACACACCCTCGCCCCACGTGTCTAGGCACATCACTTTGAACCTAGAAAAAAACATAACATCACGCATGTGTCCCCAAACTGTTAGGCAGAGGTTTTTTTTTAAATTCAATTCAATTCAAAATATTTTTATTTCACATAAACCTACATGGGCACTTATGAAACGTCAGAAGCTAGGTGCACGGTTCCAATTGGTCGTTTCCTATGGAGAAGAGCCAGCAAGAAACTCCACGGTCACTCTTTTAAAAATAATTGGCTTTTACAATTCTTTCAAATATCAGTGTGACTAGGTATGGGAGGACAGTGTGGTCTTTCAATAAGTACCAGGTACTTAAGAAAATAGAAAATGGTCAACAAATCTACAGTCAGACATTCACAAAATAGAAAAGAATCTATAAGTACAAAAGATATATAAATGAATAAAAATAAAAACCTATTTTAATTAAACGCAATTACATGATTGCTATTACAACTGTAATAAATCTGAATAATTATCATGTGCACAAAAGCCACTAATAAAGAGTTGAAATTAACTCGTAGGTATATAATGTCATGTGTTATAAGGTGACCGGGATACGGCCACCTTTTTAAGGTCGTCGGTTACACTACGCTTGTCGATACGCGGTCTCCAGTTTAGGACTCGTCTGCTCCACCGGCCATCGCACATACAGGTATTTGCACGATCTACGCGGCCATAAGTCCCAAAAACAAAGTAATAATAAAATTTGTAAAATCGGGTTCCACGAATAGATAACGAACTCGGACACAATACCCGTACTTTATCTACCTGCTACTGCGCAACCCCACCCCGTGGTGTCAGTCGGAATTTGACCGTTTCACCAAGTGCATGTGTCTGTTCTCGGGATTTTTCTGTACATTAGATTTCTAAAGTGGTTTTTTATGTTATTGAGTTGTTCTTACGAATTTAAAGTGATGGATTCTGATAGACAAGGTAAGAAACTTATTAACTACAATGACAAAGTAATGAGCAATTATAAAACTACCATTTTTTTGTATTATAAATAAACTAATTTTAATTACATGGTTTTCTTCATACTTTTTTCTTTACAAGTGTTTTTGTTTATGTATCGGGAAAGATCGGGCTTTGGTTTTTTATGCACGTTATTACTTGATCCATTATCTTAAAATTACTACCAAATTTACTTCCGGAAACGTCCGGATGAATACAGTTTTTGGAACTTAAAGTTATTAAGTGCAATTTCGTATAAAATGGGAAATATGTATTATTGATCGAACTGAAGTTTATCTTTGTTTTATTTTCAGGAGGTACATCAGGAGCAAGAATTGTGACCCGGCAATACTTGTTCAACTGCATGGATAAAGAAAACTTGCCCAATTTAGATGCCAAATTAAAATACTTAAAGGATCAAGTTCTGTCATGTGAAGATTACAATGCAGACCAAATTAATAATTTGAAACAAAGTTTTGCCCATTTTAAATCAGAATTTAAAAAAAAGGTGGTCCAAAGCTCATTATAAAAAAGACATTTTCATGAAATACAACTGTTCTTGGCTAGAAGGTACTTTTGAAATACCTGTTGCAAAAACTTCAATAAAGCGACCAGGAAGACCATCGAAGTCATTTGAAGACGCAAGTGAGAGGAGCACAAGGCGAAAGACTGAAGACATTCGGTCTAATTTTGAAAAAGAAATCATATTACACGCTGCAAGAGTGGAACTAGGGAAATCTGGAAAAAGGATGCGTCAAATGTCCTCAAAGATATCACAAGTTCTCCGACACGAGCAAATAAATATAAAGAGTAATTTTATCGTACGAAATCTAGTAAAAGGCAATCTACCTTAACACCAATGCAAGCTTTACAAATGTTCGTAGATGCCGATTTGACACAAAGACAATATGAAATAATAAGAAAGACCAATAAGAAGTTTTTTCCTTGCTATAGTGTCTTACAAAAAGCCAAGAAGCAATGTTTTCGCGTTGAAACAGGCCTAATAGATCTACTATTAAGCCTGTTTCAACGCGAAATCTTTCCCTAAATCAAATTTTGGAAATACAAATGATGGGAATACAAGCAGAAGGTTCTTCGAGAACCCAAAATTAGCCTCAGAAATAACTGGCATCAATTATGAGCTAATTTACAGACTAAAAGTCATAAGCAATTTCAAGCGGGTTCCAAATTGACCCTGTGAAATATGAAAACTATGCTTTAGAAACTGCTCGTCATTATGTAAACCTATATGATTGGCATCCTATGACACCAACAATGCACAAGATTTTAGTCCATGGCGCAGTCATAATCGAAAAGGCATTGTTACCAATCGGACAACTGTCTGAGGAAGCAGCTGAGGCTCGCAATAAACACTTTAGATGTTACCGCCAATACTTTGCAAGGAAATTTTGCAGGGAAAGTTGTAATCAAGATATTTTTAATCGCCTTCTACTTACTTCAGCTCCTCTGCTCAGTAGCATGCGAACTATAAAAAAAAGAAAAGCAGGAACATTTTTGCCCGAAACTTTGGCCATGTTTGTATCTGCGGAATCCAATATATCAGAAAATTCGTCAGAGAGCGACGAAGAAAGTCAAAATACTTAATTTTATAATGTGATTTTGCTTTATACCATATATATATAATTTTTATGTATGGTAAATATATGTTTTAATATAAAAAAAGGTTTTTGATTTATTGACGTCATTTATATACCAATTAAGCATTAAAATAATTTTGGCCGCGTAGATCCTACAAATACCTGTATGTGCATCGGTCCTTCGATAAGCATGGCCAGCCACTGCCACTTCAGCTTGATTACTCTGCAGGCTATGCTATATACTACTAACACTAGCTTTAAGGTATTACTAACATTATGGATATTTTGTTGTCCGAATAAAAAATATTTAATAATAATATTTCGGTAACTCCGGTTCTTTTTCGGATAACTTAATTTCTGATCTTATGCTTCAAAGAAACTCCGAGCATAACCCGCTCCACAGCGCGCTGAGCGACCTTGAATTTGCAAACCAGCCCGACTGTCACTGTCCACGTTTCGGCACCGTGTGTTATCGATACGAGAAGAAGAAGAGTAAACATCGTACCTGAACTGATCAGAAGGAGTCTTGGGTTCCCTATGCCTGTACGCCACTCTGCCCGCTGCCACATCTAGTTGAGTGAACGTGTACGCTCCCTGTCCTTCGCCAACCTCTATAGTTCCGTGCTTCGGTTCCAAGTTCACTTCGTAACGAATGTCTTCTTCTAAGCAGTTCATGTTGGTGTCAACCTGACGGGGAAAAAACGTTGGTTTAAAGGTATTAGAATCCATTGCTATCTTGATGAGGTAAGCATCCTTAACACATATAAGTTTGGTCTCGGCTGCCTGGCTAAAATATCGTCAGATCTATGACTATTAATCAAGGATTGGTAAAGTAATCGGTAGCCATTCTTCATAAAAGAAAACTCCGTTGTACTTTAACAAGTACTGTGTTATTTATACAGCATGTAACAAAAGCCCTGTCCGATCCGAAAGGTACCGCAATATCATTACCAAAAAGTAATAAAAAACTTATAGATATTTAAAATTCACGTTTTTAGTACCAAAATTACCCCAATTTCATTATAAATTCTAAATAAGTTATGACTTGTAGACACCCGCTAAACGTCGACCGCCCGCGCCCCATGTATAGGCCAGTAAAATTTCCAATTGAAAAAAGCGGCGATTTTTTTTTTCTTTTTTCCAGATAATTACCACGTAAACACTCTCAGTATGATTCTTAACAACACCCTCATGGATCGGACAAGGTTTTAGTTACACGTTGTATATAGTTATTTGGTTAGAAAATATGCATCATTATTTGTTGTGTAGTATTACAAAAATTATTAGGTTTGGGAAAGAGGAGACAGGATAAAAAGAAGAATAATTTACCTGCATATCTCTAGAAGTAATAACAACAGCTTTTCCATTCTCCACAATCGACCCATTAGTGGGATACATCCTTATGAACGGAGGCGACGCCTGTATCTCCAGATTACCGTTGACATCAAACAGCCCATCGGATATCCAGAACGCCATCTTCCCGTACTCTTTACCTTGATGCTTGAACAATACCAAGTTCTTGTTGATATCGTCCTGAGAAAACTGCGCTATTTGTTCAGAAGGATTATCAGCCCGAAATATTCCACCGTTTGGAGGATCTTTGATGTATCGTTGAACTGTGTAAATGATATCGGAGGGTTTTGTATCCAAGTCTGCGTCTGTATAGCTCAAATCGCGAGCAGTAATAAGCCTTGCCCCACCATGCACGATGTGGAACACGTTATCGTTCGCCCGCACGGGGCTATTATCGTTCTTCAATATAATATCGATGTGAAACACTCCCACGTATTGAAAGTCTTCCGGCTCTGGACTCAAAGCCATGAAATGAAAGGAGTCGTGTCGACTTTCTGAGTCGTCGTGTGCGTAATACACTCTATCAGAATTCAGTTCTTCTAGAGTAAAGTAAGTCGTGTTGTCTCTCATTATTTTAAGGACATCGTTGATCACTTCGATTTTTCCGTGCTTTGGTAAATGTGTGATGTTGAATATTAAGTTAGTGACTGCATCTGTGCGGAAATTGAGATGTGTAGCCGGGATGACCATTCTGGAACCTTCTGTAACTTGTAAGCGTTCTAGAGTTGTGTGAACTCGGCCTTCTGTTCGGTCTGCCGTCAGCGTTCCTGGAGTGTGTCGTATGGTCATGACGCCGGTGATATTTTCACATTCCGTTGCGCCCACAACAAAGGTGAACTCGTCTTGAATGTGCGAATACGCTCTCCTATGCAATCTGTACCACAATTGATCCGTATCTATATGCTGTTGGGTGAAAGTGCTATGCATTTGCAAATGATGTTTTCCTGAAGATAAGTGCAGTATACCGTACTTCGGAGGTCTCAATATCGTGTATACCACACGGTCGCTTGGCAGTGTGAGAGGGTTAGTCTTAAATGTAAGGTGTTGAGACGATATGAAAGCCTCTCTCGTGTTGTTAAGTACCAGTTCTTCGTTCACTGATTGGTACAGTTCGAGTTTTATAAACGTTAATCGAAAATCGTAGAGTGTGTTCGTTCGTATTGAGCCGACTGATGCTTTGAACTGTGAACAAAGAATGTTGAGATATTAGACAATTTATATGGAAAATGTATTTTACGAGATTTTTTATGATTTTAGTGCTAAATGTGTAACTTGACATTATACAGGGTTATTGGTTATACGTCGGCAATCCGTTAAGGAGATGTAGAAGTTCATTTGCAGCCAAATTACCCCTGATGATTCCTATGCAAATGTCAACAATTTTAGAGTCATTTGACATTTTATATTTCATACATTTTAAAATATAAACTTACTCGAAAATCGCGTCATTTGGTTGTAAATGACCTCTCCTAAATCCCCTTATATTTATATCGATAGACTAACCAAATAGATATTTGACCGTATACGCGTACGCATTGAGGCCACAACTTCCACACACCTTAAAGATTTTAAGGAATGACGCAACTGATCATGTATTTTTCCCAGTAATGTTACTTTACTTAAGGAAGCGTAGTGATCCATGCTCATGCCTTCTGAGAAGAGATCAATGTTTGTGCCTTCTGATTCTATGAGAAGATGGCTTTACCCTGCACTAGGACAATAATAGGTTGGTATAATTATGAGCAAGACGAAGATTGAGGGACGAACTTGACTCCGAATGAACTCCTACCGAAAGGATTGGCCTGCAATGGCAGAGGACACACGTGTGTCCTTCGACCAGCAGTGGCACTTTACAGGCGAAATAGATAAATAATTATAACTAATGTTACATTACCTTGAACTCGTCATGCGAAGGGTTTCCAAGTAGATGCATGTAGCGCACTCGGCCGAATGTGACCATTTCACTGGTGAATGAGTCCACGGTCTGCCACGTACCGTCCAGCACCCGCAAACGTTTCACCACGCCGAACTGAGGCGGCTTTACTATGTCGTACCTTTGAAAAAGACATAATTATAGTAACTGGGCGTAAATACCTTACCTTTACTTAATTTTGATTAATAATTACTTTGAGAAGTGAGAAAAACAACGTTCTCTCGAGGTAAGGTTCCAGGTAACAACACTTGAGGTTATGAAACAGACTGTCACATAGATGTGAGTGAAAAAACAACGCTCTTTTTAGAACTTGATGCGCCACATTTTCGGCACCATACTGTGTGATACTTTTCCATAAAAATCCACTTGTGATAAATGCATTTTTATAGAAAAGTAACATACGGTGGACTTCTTAATTTTTGTCTACCGCTACAATACACCTGTCAGGGACTGAATTCAATCTCAAACCAACTCAAAGTGCAATTTTAATGTCCAGACATTAAATTTTCTTTAGTGATGTCCTCAAGCTTGGTTTCTATTAGGAGAAACGTGTGAGTGTCTATGTTGCAAGATAAATGGTAAAATCGTTTTTAGATGCAGTCAGAAATCAAGTTTATTACTATATTTTGCAAAAATCTTGATATTAACCGAATTATTAGGTTGGTGCATAAATTCTTGGACACTCAAACACATTTATTAAAAATAATTTTATCTATTATTCAAGAAATATTAATCCACAATATAATGACCGTCATGTTCAACGACATGTAACCATCTCTCTGGCAAAAACATTATGCCGTATTCCCAAAAAGCAGGAGGCTGGTGGTCAAAAAACTCGGCGATATCGTCTTGGAGTTGTTCATATTTTTCAAACTTCTTCTTTCTTAGACGTAACTTTAGAGCCCGAAACAGACAATAGTCCGACGGCGCAATATCAGGACTGTATCGCGGGTGAGGTACCACTGTCCAGTTCAGCTTTTCCAGAATGTGGCGGACAGATTTCGCAGTATGTGGTCGAGCGTTGTCCTGAAGAAGTGATACAGACAGCCTTTTGGACGCTTAGTCGCTATTTCTGAGGCTAACTTTTGCAGTTATTCTCCGTAAATAGTACCGTTAATAGTCTGCTTCTCGTCCAACAGTTCCCAATAGAGAATGCCCTGCACATCCCCGAAAACTGATAACATTATCTTTCGTCCATGACGATCTGGCTTTGGTTCCGTTGGCGCCCTTTCTCCGCATGGAGCCCAATAGGCCTGCCGCGTTTTTTCGTTGTAGTGAACCCAGGATTCGTCGACAGTGACAATGGACCTGAGAAAGTCTTGTCTGTGTGGTTGCAAGAAGACTTTCGCATACGGTCACGCGTGCTGCGCGCTCGCTGTCTGTCAAAGCGTGGGGTATCCACCGACTCATTATTTTGTGGTAGCCCATTGCATGCAGGTGCCGAATTATAGTGGAATGGTCGTACCCAAGTTCCTTCTCCAAGTGCCTGGTAGTCGCATCCGGATGTCTTTCCAAATGTGAGCGTAGAAGGTTTTCGTCAAAGACAACTGGCCGACCGGAGCGAGGTTTGTCTTCACAACTCGTATCCCCCTTATCGAAAGACTTAAACCAATAACTCACTGTGGAATGAGCAATAGTGCCTTGTCCAAACGCAGTGTTAATTTTCTCGGCCGTTTGCCTTGCACTCGTTCCTAGATTATGCTCGTAAAGCATGATCGCTCGTAGTTGACGCGATTCCATTTTGAACTAAAGTGAACAACTCGGAACGCGCGCGCCCTTTTATACCCCTTGGCGTAAAGCTCCTAGAACATTCTGTAGAATAATAGATTATTCTAGCATATAATCGAATTGAAACCTAGAAATTTTTTAATGAAATCCAAGTGTCCAAGAATTTATGCACCAACCTAATATTACGAAAATCTTTCTTAGTTTCCAATAATCCGGTCTTTTGCGAAAAAAACTACTTTTCCTACTTCATATATTATGTCGTATGTGGCCCTATGGGTACTTACTTGACCTGTACATTAGTCTCATCGGCGTTAGTCGTGAAGGTCAGGTTGTCCGCAGAGATGATGGCGTAAGAGTTGTGAACCAACTGAAGCCCCGTGTTGTTCACCAGTCGCACTTGTAACGGAACTATTGATATCCGTAGGATGCCAGGACCACTTGTTTCTATGCCGTCTGATACCTATGAAATAATGAAACAAGAACGTGAAATAAAACATTTTTTTTTTTAAATTATATTAATGTGATTCAGGGTATTATTAAAGCTAGTGAACAATTGGGAAAGCCGCCCCGAATTGCTAAAATTTCCTACATTATTTTCATCGCACCCTACAGACGGGACGCTCCGCATCAAGACTTGTGTTTGAAAACCGCTGCGTTTCGATGCAAGAATGCGCAGTACCTTGTACAACTGGATAGCAGTCATTCGATAACATCGACTTGTCATATCGAACCAGTGTGGTGCATGTTAGTTGTACTACGCAATCGATTAACTATCAATTTTGTATTGAGGTTATCAATATCGAATTTTCGACTGCAATGACTTTTGTCCATCAATCTGCCTAGCCTTTTCCCAACTATGTTGGGGTCGGCTTCCAATCTAACCAGATGCAGCCGTATTAGAATACCTTGTTTACTTGCTTCCTATTTGGACCACTTAAAACCACTTTTGTTCATAATCAACTGTTTTATTAAGTGCCATTACATTTAAATAATTAATTAAACAAAATAGTCGTATGAATGTTCGGAAACATAATATTTCGAACAAATGTTATTTCGGCTAAGTGTAAATTCGGTGAAATGTTTTTCGACCAAATGAAACGTTGGAGTAACGAAAAAAATCTAATTGATAATAGGTCAACTGATACAGTGGCAGACGTGACTTCGATGAAGTAAAATAAAACGAAACGATAATAGTTGAAAAGTTTTAGGTGAAATGAAATTCGGTCAAATATTTTTCGAAGTTATGATAGGTCACCTAGCTAAGTTACTCACTTGTAAAGTCAACCTCAGCGATGTTTTGTTGAGCTGCTTGTCACTTGTTGAGCCGTGCACGTATGATATCACTCCTGAGTCGATGTCCTGCTGCGTGAACGAATCTACTGGCTGACCGGACATTTCAATATGGCCGCTGTAAAAAAAGTTGCAGGTTAAAATGGATTTAGAAAAATCAAGAGTCATAAGGATAGGACAGTCCTTTCAGTTATTTTACCACTGACAGCAGCAACTCAATAGCAACCTTATCGCAATGACAGTAAATATCACTGTGATTTTGACCATGGTAAAATAACAGAGAAAGGACTGTAGTGGAATTGGCTACTCATAGTATCGCATTGAGAGTATTACCGGCGCTTATAAGCTCATTTGTGCAGTCGCTTACATTCCAGCGTACGCAAATGCACATGTATAAACGTAGGTTACCGTGAACAAAATATGTTCGCAGGTAAAACAGTATTTTGGAGCGATTCTATTTGTGTCATGTTATTAGTTATATGTAGCTCGCGCATTTACGACCATGTCTTCGCGTCTCCGCGTATCGCCATTGCATGGTCAACGTGTTCCAAGGGTGACGACCACTACTTATTGCTGATTTTAATCATGTAAGTTCAACGTTAATGATCAGGGGACTGATCCTTAAGGTTGAACTGTAAAAAAACACCAACGTAAGTAAATAGTTTACTTACGTAATGGTCCCTCCATTGCGAGTTTCTACAGATTTGCCTAATCCATCAAAAACTCACAATGGCGAGACTCCAGCGTTTGTAAGCTAGCAGACTTTGGCCCCGGATACAGAATATCATTTACTACGGCGGGCTGCTACTATAAATCATATTCAATAGTTTGTTTCCAGCTGGTTAAATTGTGTGGCCACATAAATCCTCACCTATTAGCTTCATTCTTGCCGTGCAGTACAGTATACAGGAGATCTTCCGGCGCCGTGTCCGGGTCTTCAGCCTTCAATATGTCAGAAGTGATTGCTTTGCGTGTTCCCTGTAATTAATGTGTGGCTTAAATAACGAACAGTTGCTGCAGTGTCAGAAGAAGACTGTCCCACTGATATAAGTGATACAAGACGATGATAGCCTAGCATTTTCAGAAATTTTATTTGCCTATTTAAAACGCTTTGAGTCTTGGTCTAACAGATTTAGAAGAAATAATGTTCCTTGTTCTTATCTAATATTTCATAGGTGCTCAAACTAAATCGTTATCTAGCTAGCCTAACTATGTTGGGGTCGGCTTCCAGTCAAACCGGATGCAGCTGAATAACAGAATTTTGTAAGGAGTGACTGCCTATCTGCCCTCCACGAACCAGTTACTGGGTAAAACGATACCCCTTGATAAGACTGGTTGTCAAACTTTCGGGTTGATTGTTACTACAAGTGTCGACTGTCGAAGATCTACGTATGAGGGCCGGGAACAAAGGCTTAAAGTGCTTTCTGAGGCTCGGAGGAGTCTCGGTTTGTAACGGATGGTCACTCATCCACGAACCGACCTCGGCAAGAATGTCAAATTACGGTCGACCCTTGCGGCTGTAATTAATTAGCCACGAGCTCAAACTAAATAAATGAATAAAAATAAAGAAATTAATTTAAATAAAATAAGTAAATGTGTTAAATTAGTAAACTAAAAATACTCACACAAATAAATTAAAGGTTAATCTGCTGTATTTTCGGCGTTTGTGGGGCAAACAATGCATGCAACTACACAAAAGCAAATAATAAATATTATTTGAAGCTCTGGATACTTTCTGAAAATAATAAAACAACAAATAATATACAAAAGTATTATATGTATAGCAAGGCCTTTCTGTTATCACTAAAATATATTAAAGTTTGGATTACTTTTTTTTTAAAGCCGAATGGTTAAATTGTAAAGGACCAACTACATTGTGGTTGTCTAATAACATCCACATTTCAGATTGATCCAATGTAGTGCATGGCAGCCGAATTACGTTAATCGATCAAACTTTGAGGCGATCAATTGATATCGATCGCTGATCGACGTCAATCAAGTTGCACCTGAACTTCTTGTCATGACAAAATAATAACCAACTATATTTCAAAGACTATCTTTCAAAATAACTCGAAATAATTCATAATTAATCATGCTAAAGTTAACCAAAATCATGCAATGCTCATTAAAATACTAACTACTATAATGATATTCAAACATTAGTTTCTGTGAATCTTATTTAGACTACGTATTCAGGTAACATTATAATCAACTGAAGACTATCAATTAATATAATTTTATTTATTTCAGACATAATTCTAGTCTATAGTTTTCACTCATACATTTAAATTGTAAACAATTTATTATAAACTATTTTAAAATCTAAACAGATAAAAACCCAAAATTGTCGATGAGCTATCAGCGAGTGTACGAGTGCGACGGGCGATTACTCGCACCACTCGCTCGGGGTGAAATTACCGCTGTTTGGTCTCTCAGCGTGAGTTCTAACTGCCAAGCGAGCATCGCTGAGCAAGTATCGCTGAGCCAGTATGATCTTTGATAGCTCTTGACGCTCAGCGACAAACTAGTAGAGCGAGTCCTCGCCGGCGGTGTGAATAGTCTGCGACCAACTATTAAGGGCTTGCTACACGGCTGCCAACCGAGTCCCGACAAAGGCGACCTTGGTGGTTTATAACCAAATTTCAAACAGTCTGCCTTTCGCCAACCAAGGTCACCTCTTTCGGGGACGCGGTTGGCAGCCGTGTAGCAAGCACTTCAATGTATGCATTTTTGTTTACACTGAATGTATATCTATTGTATGTTTCTTGAGCGAAAAAATAGCCGATAGTTAGTCGCTTCCTCGCGGGTGGGACAGCTGCCTAAAACTTTCAATTTAGTGTAACTGGTATATTTTTTGGAAGAAGTGTAGACAAGTTAAACCCAAAATAATGGCCTGTATGGTTCAATCTCAAGTGCTTTCTAAAAGCCTAATATAGGTTCTGATTTACTAATCAAGCCAGTCTGAAATCACTTGATAGTATGTTAGCTATATGTAGTGTTGATAGCATTTTAATCACTACTATTTAGGTTTCAACTTTATATCTCCTCTTTTTACAGAAAATATTATTTTTGTTTGAATAACATCATTAAATTGTAATTGGAAATCAGAGTCTTAAATAGAGGTTATTTAAAATTTAACACAATTGTCAAAAGAAAAAAAAAACATCATTAAAGGTGATTTGAAATTAGAATTTTTGGTTTAAATATTCAAATAATAAAATGAGAGCACTCAATTTGTAAGTGGCACTACAAATTGTCATCCACTGTTACGTTATCTGATCCAGTTGTTTACATTTTCATCAGATACTTTTCGAACAGACTACAGTGCTATCTAGCTTCTCAGTAAATCGTTAAACATGTTAAAAACAAACACTTTCAGTATCTATACAATCCTTAAGAAATACAAATTTAAACACTTACCTGAGTGAGTCTCAACACTTTCCCGGGCAGTAAGTTCAGTACAGGCGGGTCATTGACTGGGGTGACGTTGACGTGTAGAACGAACGTGTTTCGTCCTTGAAGATAACTTGGCAACGTGAACTTCGTCTCTGGTATCAGTTCCATGTCGAGGACTATGGAGTCTTGGTGGTTTTCAGATCCGTCGTGGACGTAGCGGACCTTTTTTGAAAAAGATTTAAAAAATAGCCGAAATGAAGAATATATTTTTATTTATGTTCCAATTTCTTATTTTTAGGCCCACAAATCACTAGATACGTTTAGCGTTAAACATAATAAAAAGTTTCTAAATTATTTTCAGAATGATTTTAAATAGGTATGTATCTGTCGCTAAATGCATTTAGGGATCACACGCACTAGACGGCCAAGACCACGACCAGTGGTCGCAACGATCAGGTAAACTATAGAAACCCATACGAATCGCACACTTGGTCGCAAAAGCCAACTAGCCGCAGACCATACAAAACCACTAGACGGCCACGACTAGCTGGACTCGTAGCCGTATAGTATGCGAGATCCCTTAGTGATTTGTGGTGCAAGCGTACGTACAAAATTTAGTTAAGTGTTCTACATCCAACTCTTACCTTATCCCTTGACAAGTCAAGCAGAGTAAAAAACTGTTTAGACTTGCTCTCTCCTTCTATAAAGTTGTACTGTTGCGAGTTTCGTTGCAGGGACAGGTCGATGGCTATCCGGCCATGTTGCGGCGACTGTGCGACGTGTAGAACTACGCCTGAGGGGCGTACGCCGTACTTGTGGTGGTCGAGAATCACGTCTATGTTTTGTGTGGTGATGACTGAGACGCCTCCCTCTTGAACGGTCAGCGGGAAGAGAGCGACAAGCTCCAGTTCGCTGCTTGATTTGGAGAATACCTGGGAGTTAAATTGAATAATGAGTCGCACCATTATTGTATGACCTAAGGTTCGGTTTAAGGATACGATTCATGGAAAGTTCGTAGTCGGCGTCTACATTCTTGTACGAATGTAGACGCCATTGCTGGATGCCTCTCTTTCCAATGCGCAAAATTATGAAACCACGTTCTTTCTGCCGGCCATCTTTGATTAAACCGTTCGAGATGGTTAATAGGTTAGCGAGAGATTCAATTTGTCCACACTGTCCACGTGTCGTTAACACACACGCCCTTTATAGCAGTTTAAATGGCTATAATCATTCTATATGTATATTTGTTGCGTTTTGGCATGGCACTAGCGGTCATTGACCCACCTACATTTATTTACATTCTTCATTTCAAAAACGGAAACAAAGCCCGTTGATGTCCTAAATAGACATCTATCGGAATCCTCAACATTTTTTAATAATGAAAACCAGTTATTATTTTATTTTTCGGTTCCTACGAACAGATATTAGTGAAAGGGCAATGACCGCTAGTGCCATGCTAAGATGCAACCACTTGTTACATTTCAGATGTATTTACGAACCTTATACTTCTCAGCGTAATCAGGATTGATGCACAGATCGGTGTCACATTTGCAGGTGAAGTGGTCCACACCATGTTGTTCGCAGACGCCTTGTGAAACGCAGGGCGGGTTCCCGGGGCTCGAGTGGCAAGGATACCACCACACGCACTTAGGGCTGACCCCGTAAGTAACTACAGCGTTGGGAAGGCCGTAAATCTTTTCGTCTACTTCTATCGGTTTGATGCAGCCCTGGAATTAATAGATTACGTTGGAAAAAAAATTAATCATTGAAAAACAAGCTCGTTTTTCGTGTTTTCGTATCACAAGTCGAGAAAATCTCCTGACTAATATTTTCCGACATAATCGTAGGCAAGTTTTCATTTCTCGCTTGAGTGTAAACCCAGAAGTCTCACATACGAGATTTTATCCAGCCATATTTACAGGATCGTCGACAATCAACTATAATAATTGATATACCGTAAAACTTACCATAATGCTAGAGTCAGCGGCTTTAATTCCCTTGGTGAATGCTCTCTGCTGCTTTTCACTCTCTATGCCGCCGAGATAGAACGAATCTGACAGATCTAGGTACCGTGTGCCACCACTCTCGATTCGCGTGTGCATCGCTATGTTGTCCACAGACAGCTGAAAGAATAGGCGCTTTAGGTTTAGCCACAAACTTTATGACAATATTAATCAAACATTAACTTTATTAATTCCGATTAGTGGAGAACGGAGCATGAACAGGATTAACAGTATATCCCCCACATTCATAAACATATTTGCCAGTCAGCGAGGTGGTAGTGGGGCCGAATGGCACTATTATCAGGCTAAAATGAATTAACTTATTCTATAAAATCTACTTAATAAAAATAAAAATAAATCATTCACAGACAGACAACGCACAGCCTAAACTACTGTGTCTAAAAGCTTGAAATTTTGTTCAAGACTTTCTTATAAAATGTGTAACTGAATTAATGCACATTATAAAAGTAGTTTGTTCAGAATCGTTTACTGAATCGATTTCTATCATTTATATAGGTATTTTTTTATCCCAGAAATAATTAGTGTGTAGATTTGTTGTGACCACAATCAGTAAAAACGAATTTAATATATAAACAATGTTTTATACAAGGCGGTAACTCCACGGACGATAGAATCGCGGCGATACTCACACTATACCTTCAGAAGAGTTGATGAAGTTCGAGATATAATTTTTTGTTAGAAATCCACATCGAAAAATCATCCGTTTGCAGTTTGCGGTTTGCAGAACTCTTTGCAGGAGCGAAATCTAGTCACTAATCTCGTATAGCAAGTATTATTCATTATTATAAAGTGCGCAATAAAAGATCGCTTAAGTGCAATAGGGAGCAGCATTTCATACTTCTTACAGCCGCATATGCCTTAAGAGAGTTGCCGACAATCGAGTTGAATGGCATGGAATTGATGATGATGGGGGCCTTAAATTCGACTTATATTGTAACCAAGGCGACATGCTAAATTTTTCTGAGATTTTTAATTGCGTCTTAACGCAGCAGTGGGAACATTATTATTATCAAATACAAAGTCATTGCTTGTGGAAAAATTTACGACAAATGGCATTACAACCTAATACGGAATACAGATTAGAAATTGCGTTAGGTATACTTTCTATCATTTGGAATTTTTACTCCCAGTAGTAACGAACGTCAGGACTTGATTCTTGTATTTCCCGTTGGAAATACAAGAACGTATGCTCCCTATAAATGAAATGCGTACATTCGGACACCCGACTTAGGTAACCATTCTTATCCGGCCAGTCGGGTCATTACATCATGTGATAGATTATTTTGGGAATTTGATATCATTATGGTGTTTACACTTTGATAAGATCATATTAGATTTATTCAGTTTTATTGCAGTCATTCGTACTCTCGGGATTATGATTCAATGTTCGCTCCCGATCAAATATCATCATCAATTCTGTCAGCAAACTTCCGCTGCTGAACATAGGCCTATATTGGGAACTTAGTTTCCGCCAGCGGCTTCGTCGGCGTAATATCTTTATAAATTATAGCCTATGTTACTCAGTGATAATATAGAATTCTAGTGGTGAAATAAACACAAAAAATCAAATCTTTTCTCTTTATTATATTATTTAGATTAGATAATGCGTAGCAATAGAATTTACAATTCGCATTAATAATGGTCATTGTTTTTTTTTTTAATATTCGTTAGCGGTTTCAGTTGCATGAGCGAGACACGAATTCAAAACTCAACGCACAATAGCTAAGCAGTAAATAAATAAAACGGTACATCGCAATTGTATTAATATAAATTACTAGCTTCTGATCGCGACTACGTCTGTGTAAGAAACATGTCCTTATAGCACTCGGAAATGTTTATACTCTCGGGATTATGATTCAATGTTCGCTTCCAATCAAATATCATTATCAATTCTGCCAGCAAACTTCCGCTGCTGAACATAGGGCTATATCAGGAACTAGCTTCCAATAGCGGCTTCGCCCGCGTGATATCTTTGAAAATTATAGCCTATGTTACTCAGTGTTAATATAGCATCCAACTGGTGAAAGAATTTTTTGAATCCGTCCCGTTGCTTTTGAGTTTATTCATTACAGAAAAAAAAAAAACGTTCTTTACAAACACAAAAAATCTTGTCTCCTTATAAGATTTGTTTCGATTAGATGAACGCTCAGCATCCTATATACACACGCACCTCCTCACATACACATTCCTGCATACATTTGCTGAAAATTGAGCTCTTCTCTCAGAACTTTACATAGCCTGACTTGCACTATAAATTATGCCATATACAATACATGGCGTTGATCACGTTCGTTAAAACTTCCTGTGGACACGCTTTTGTCCATCATCATTTATAACACAACACTGTTGGGCAATGGAGACATAGGTGTGTATTAAAAGTTTTTATCATACTTGACTTTGGTCAAGTTATCCAATTTAAAGTAATATTGGTGGTCAATTTAATTATTTAAAAAACTAAGGGAAGATTAAGGCTTCGAAAAATAAGAGAATGAAAAGTTCTGTACCTATGTTGTTACTTCACGGAAAGCGACTAAAACAATGATTTCGCAAAAGCTACATTTAAATGTTCACAATAATAATTATTATAGCAATAGTATGGGTCTAAGGCCTAACTGCTTATGACTACGCATAGCACATTTATTCTAGACACAACATTATCGCTCATCAATATCCTCCTGCTATATCCTATTTATTTGAGGTCAATGCAGCATTTCTTCTTGCTTCATACATCTGTATCACCCATCACCAGCGCAAAATCATTTAGAGAGAATTTTACTTGTTACACAATTAACATTGAGACACTAGGTCGTACTGTCTTAAAATCTGTTAGAAGTAAACTTAATATTGACTTCTATTATCGTGGTTTATTATTAACATCATAATAAATATTCTTTCGTAACATCTTATTTAAACTTGTAACATTAACTGATTATGTCTGATAAAAACATTAATCTATGTTATATCCGGACAGTGTCGCGACTCGCAAGCACAGCTAATATTAGTGTATAATAGATAGAATTTCGGCTATTTTCTGACTTCCACGCGGACGAACTCACGCGCAGAAACTAGTAACAGCATATATATATAGCAAAGGGCAGCATATTTGTTAACTCAGCCACAGCATGCACAATAAAATTAACAACTAGTTAACATTATTGTGCATGCTGTGGTCTCCTATAAGAGAAGGAGTACATCTACTTAATACCTGATGTTGCCCTTTATTTAAACATAAATAAATATATATTAAAGAGTCTCACCTCTATCATGGAAGGGTAGAATGAGAGGTACATCTTGTGCCACTGCCCGTCATTGACTCTCACGGTATGTACTATCTGGCCCCGCGCCATTTTGACGCGTATCACGCCTTCCAGAATCTCTACAGCCAGAAAGTCTGATCCTCGACCACCACCAGCGTTGTAAAGAATTATAGCATTTTGGGCTATCGTTTTAAATTCTATTTGCCATCTGGAACATTAAAAATTTGTGCGATGCAGTTATAGCTTTGAGAAGTCATAGTAATAGGTAACCATTGTCATTTGTATACAGGCTAGGCTTTTGAGAATGACTTGTGTTTTTTTTAAAATCAATAATGAATTAACTGGTAAATAATTTACTTACTTTCCTCCAGCTCTAGAATTTATCCTCGGCAGTATAAGATAGGCACCTTCATCAACGAAACTAATGTCGGAATTAAGGTCAGCATCGAATTCTGGGGCACAGTTCCATGTCACTCCTTCTACATGTACTGAGCCAGAGCGACTGCGGGCTTTTTCTATGATCTTCACACCATTGTAGTATACCTAAAAAAGTCAAACCAGTTAGTTAGAATTCTGATGTAAACATACTGTTTGATTTAGTGATCAAAAAGAAAATGATCGACTTTTAATAATTATGCATGTTACGGCATATTAAATGGTGGTCATATGCGGGGTGAAAGCACTATTTTAAATAAAAAATACTCACGTCTTCCATGCAGCCACGAAAATTCTCCATATGCCCCAAAAAGAGCTCAGAGAAATCACCCTGACCGCCCAGGAATATACCGAAGTGAATATTCAACTCAAAGAACCGACCAGGCAGTCTTTTCTTCACTGATGTTTCATCCACCTGAAATTGAAGACAGAAAGTTCAACTAATTGTAAAGCTGTCAAAGTAAACGTGATTCAGTAGTTGCTATCGCTCGTTAAACAAAAAATTCATAAATCTAAATGAATAAATAATTATTCATTGGACATAAATTTTACCTTCATAGTAAGGTTAGCTTCTCGTCGAATGATGCTGACATGATGCCACTGCGAGTCATTGAGATGTATACCTTTCGGAGATGACAATTCACTCTCACCCGCACCAAGGTTTATGTGTAGTTTCAGTCTGCCACTTTCCAAACGAATCTGCAAATAAATTAGCCATGGAAAAGTGACAGATATTGATACATATTGATGGGAATATGTATACATATTACTGAGATATTAACACAGTGCCTATATTTTTGAATGGCCTGAATTCATCATAAACACTTATAACAAAATTAATATTATATTAATATTCCTAGAAATATTTTTTGATTATAAAAAAATAGAATTGATGACAAATTATTTAATTACCATGCAGTAATCAGTTTTGCCCGCAGCTAGGAGTAGAAGAGCATCAGACAGATGTGTGCGGAAACGAAAACTCATATCCGTCACACCTTTGGCTTCCTGTAGTGGGTATGTAATGTAGCTTGCTCCATAGAAAGATGCTGCAAAAAAAAAGAAGTTTATGAAGACATAAGAAATGTAGAGAAGTACTGTTGTTACCAGCTAATTATGTTTACTTTTTGGCTTTTTGGCACATACTGTGTTGACTTCTGACTACAGCCGTAGTCTTCTCAAGAACTTTGAGATGGTTGCTGGAGTACAAAAATAATGGAAAGATTGTTATGTCTTCCTTGCATACCAACCTCTTTTGTTGATTCTACAACATATTTTGTTTTTTTTTTTCATAATAAAATTCACTCAAGTGTGAAGGTGACACGGTGACTTCAAATTGAGCTCTCAAACTTCATAAAAAAAGCAAATTGCTTCATAGGTTTTGTTTGTGTTATTAAGTAATATTTGCAAATAAGTTGTAGTAACAATTCCTCCTATAAATAAAACACTAGAAAAGAAGTTCACATGGAAGAAATTAGCAGTCTAGTTCAACTAAAAGATCAAAAGATGATAAACAGACGGGTGCAAGAAATGACTAGATGATGATCATAATCGTTTCTCCATTCTAACAGCGGTAGTCGGGCAAAAAATGACTAGGATGAAACATTACACATTCAACATTCATTGGCATTCACCAGAAAGGCTATCATTTTATGTAAAGTAAGACCGCAAAAATGTATTTAAAGAACTAATATTATGATAGCTTCCGTTGTTGCTTACCTTTATCGTACGCCAATCCCACGCTAACGAAGGTTAAAATTAGAAAAAGTTCCATTTTAGATGGCTGCTCACACAACACGGACACCAAAACTATTAATGCATTTACTAACGATCATGGTTCACTTAGTGGAATATTTATTTATGTGGGAAAATGCAGTTTTATATCACCCACAATACAGGCGTGGCGTCCTTACGAAATTAAATAATGCATCGCAAAAGAACAATATCAACAGTCATGTTTCCTTTTGATCATTTCATTTTCAACTTGGCACTTTCTGATTATTTACTTCAAAGTATATTATTATGTTTTCATTATAAAATATATAGTCAAATTCTAAAATTATTAAAAATCTTGACTGGTGAAATCACAGTTGAAGTTGATTGAATGATTGAAGTGTTGCTTACTTAGTACAGCAATCGTTCGATCATTCATAATGTTTGTCTTTGTCAGTATTCTGTTCATAGTTCATACCAGTGTTGTTATTGATACGGCAATTGCCGTCTTATACGGCAATCCACGATATTTTTTTTTCGGAAAATACGGCATACGGCAGGCCACTCAATGCCATATCACAAAATACGGTATTTGACTATAGGATAAAAGAAACGTTTTTTCACTAGCTTAATGAATGAAACTCAAATATCTGTCACCTGAAGAAACTGTACAGAATATTTTTCGTCAATGTTACCACTAACCCAGAAACTATCACATATTGTCAAAACTAAAAATGACCTTAAAAAAATCGATGACAACTAATTAAAAATCAAGGCAAAAATAAAGGATACTGTACCAAGTTTAAGGTGTTGCATGACATGTTCGAGAAGCAAGGATTACTACACATTAGATAAACACATGAATCTAAAGTAATAGAAACGATAAGAAACCTTTATGGAGAAGAAACAAATGAGGCATAGATTTTTTTTTTAATACGGCAATTTAGTATTTTTTTCGGCATTTTTTACGGTAAACCAGACTGCGACATACGGCAACTCAGATTTTTAAGATAACAACACTGGTTCATAGAGTTCATACGGTCTTTAGTTTTGTTCATTCAGAATTCAATGGCCACGGGCCCACGGTCGGTCACGAACGGCTATGATTTTTAACCGGCTTCCAAAAAGGAGAAGGTTCTAAGTTCGACAGTATACTGTTCATTCGTAGATATTTGCATCAATAGTGAACCGATTTTGAAATTATTTTTTCATTCCTTATAAGGAAGCTTGCGCGGTGGTCCAATATAAATTTTATTTACTTTGCTTAAGTATTTTTTTGAGTTAGCTAAGTTATCTTCAATAGTACGTAGGTATGGCCTCGCTAAGTCTGCAATGGAATAAATGGGCAAACCCAAAAAGTTTTATATATGGTTATACTTTACATCAGTCAGATAAGTCAGATAAGGGGTTTTATGTACATCTAATGATTTTAATATTTTGCCTTTTGATTTTTGCATAATAGATTATGTGCAATGATGACAAAACTGTATCAAATCCACACTGCATCATGCTAAAGTGACTATTCTTTACCAATAATAAATCAGAATGTAAACAAAATAACCTATCAAAAACCAAAAGACAAACAAAGTATAAAATTATTTTTTCGTCGGACAGGATGACAGGTTGCCGTCTATAGATTTTCAAATTCCACCGTTTTTTAGAGTTCCGTACCCAAAGGGTAAAACAGGACCCTATTACTAAGACCGACCGCGCCGTCCGTCCGTCTGTCCGTCTGTCAGCAGGCTCATGACTATCTCATGAACCGTGATAATTAGACAGTTGAAATTTTCACAGATGATGTATTTCTGTTGCCGCAGCTATAAAAACAAATGCTAAAAAACAGAATAAAATAAATATTTAAGGAGGCTCCTATACAACAAACGTGATTTTTTTTGCTTGTTTTTATAGATAGGTAATGGAACGAAACACTTCGTGCGCGAGTCCGACTCGCACTTGGCCGGTTTTTTTACTTAAATCATACGCGAGAAAGAACTTCGTCCCCCGACCGCACACGTTTTTTTTAGGAATGCTCAGCTCAGATCTGGAAATAAAAAACCACTTTGGCTCCAATTAATTAACTTCTGACAAGAGATATTTATAGTTCACAGTTATTCGACTTCGCCCAAATCCATCATGATCTTTGTTTTAGTTTAGTTAGAAGGAAAATAACTGTGAAAAGGACTTTACAACGTTAACTCCAGTTAGCACTTCGGTTAACGGCTGCACACACAGTGTTGGCGGCGCGGCCCGCCGGCTTTTACCGAGCGGCACAAGGTACCTACATATTCACTGTGCGTTTGCACTGGCGAAACATTCACAACAAAACATATTGAAATCTCTAGTTCCTGTCAAACATTTTATGGAACATTGACAAAAAGTAACGATTTCAACATGTTTTGTTGTGGATGTCTCGCCAGTGCAAACGCACATTTAGGTAAAATTTTGATCAAAATATGGATTGCTATAGTAACAAATATATATTTCCAGAATTATAATAATTAAAATCATCAACTGATATCGACATTTGAATTTCGCGGGTTTCCTTAGCCTATATGCCAGGGGTGGCCAACCGGTCGATGGCGATCGACCGAGCGATCGCGGCTATTAGTCTAGTCGATCGTGGCAAAACAAAACAAAATTAAGTTAATCGAAAAAAAATAATGAAAAAAATTTTTTTTTTTTAAATAGGTATAACAGACCACGCAACGTCATCACGATCTGCTGCGCGCATCGTCTTGTATCATTTTTCAATCGCCGTTCCATCACGTTATTTATCCTCTCTCCCACGCAGGAGCTCAGACGCAATACTCACACTACTATAAATAAGTAGTTACAAAGAATAATTTTCAATTTTATGATCTCTTAATAAAATAAAAAATAGGGTGAGTGGGGGCAAGATCGAACGGTTTTTTGATGAGATGAGCAGTGTTGTATTTGAAGTCTTGTAGAACAGTACATATTAGCTTATGCTAAAATTTATTTGTAGTGCGTAAAGAGCAAAGAATGTATTTTTCTATCATATTGATAACATCCTGTTAAATCTGTTCCTAAGCGGATTTTTTTTTTTTTAAATAAAATGTTTTTGTCACAAGAATGAAACAAGGAGAAGATGAAAGGGTGATGGGAAAAGATCGAAATAGTTTCTAAAATCGTTCAAATGATTACCAGGCGTTGTTGGTGATCACTAGTCTATAGATAGAAGTGTCTTTAAAACTCTCATCTGTCTGTAGTGTCAGAATACCTTTAGTTAACATAGATAAAACGATTTTTTTTAAATATGTATTTCAATCGTTTCAAGTGTTTGTACAAACCTATTTACAGAAATAAAATCATTTATCATTTATCATTTAATCTTACCCCACCGGGGAAACATTAAAAGTAGAGGTTCTCAAACTTTCCACTTTAATTGTATAAAGTTATGCCGACAATAAAAGATCACTATCAATCAAATATATCCTTTACCTTTACTTTATCCTAATATCCAGATATTACAAAACAAAATTTTGCATCTTTCTTTCATCTTAGTCTTTTAAGTATATGTTCATCTTACCCCGTCAAATATTGATGGGTAAAGACGGAAAATTGAAATAAATCCTAAAATAAGAAAAATAGCCATATTTAGATGTAATAACACAACTAAGAATTACAAATAATGAGAAGATATTCCAATAGAACACTCGTACCTACCACGTAATTAAAGTTACAGGACACGGGGTAAGATTAAAAAACTCGAAAAAATCACGTAAAAGTCACTGCGCAGACATTTGCATTTTTCATACAAACCACTCACCAAGGTGTGTGTGTGTGATTGAGGTGTGCGACGTAACAAAATAGCGGTCTTAATAATGTTGCCATCACTGCAAAAACTGCAGTGAATCTGGCGCTATGGACAACTTTTGTGTTACCCCGTTTTTCATCTTGCCCCCACTCACCTTACTACGTAGGTAATTGTATTCTGTTTCATTAAAAATTTCAAGAAGTATGTAATTGGTAGATCGCATAGGGTTTCGTCAGTAAACAGTAGATCTTGGGTCTAATCAAGTTAGCCACCCCTACTATATGCTTTGGCTTTGGGTCATTGTGTTGTTCCATGATACTGGCCAATGGTGGCTAGTGGGAAGGTTAACTCTGTTAGATCGCTAGTTCATAGCTATTTAATAGCTATTAGTTAGTTAATAGCTATTTAGTCCACGGTCTAATGTGGTTTACCTACAGATAGAGTGCTACAAGGATCCTTTGGCACCATAATGCCATTGACAGGAGGAATTTGTTGGTACAGTCGAATTCGTACACGAAGTTTTCAAACGATGTAAATAATCAATTTGATTCGGTTTAAAACCAAACTCACAGTCTGTCACTCTCGTTGACGTCGTCACTCGTGGTAATCCGCGACTCGTGACGCGATGTAACGTTGCCAGCTCGCCTACCCTACACAAACATAATATAATTATAAACTGACACGCGCGGCCGCCGCTCCAGGCGCGGTTACAAGTGGGGGAGGGGTATAGGGTAATCTAATGTGTATAATACCGGGTTCCAAGTTTGAACTCATACTCTCTCTTTGACTCTTAGCCCGGTATTATAAGTATAGGTATACCTAAATAGTTAAGTTTTCGTGTAGTAGGAATGTAGGTAGGTACTTTCTATTGATTATCTAAAAACTAATTAAAACGAAACATGACGAGAACATGAAGTGTAAAACATAGTTCTTTTATTTTTATAGGCGAGTTTTCAATCGTTTAAAACGGCAAAATTTTATTTAAAACTTTTTAATCGGTTGTTTTATCCCTGCTCAAGCACAGAACACATAATTATACTCCTAACATTAAATTATCAATAATTTTTTATATACTATATACTAATATTAATTTAATTTAATTTGCAATTTATGTTAATAATGTATTTAATTTTAATTTAATTCTTTCAATAAAATCATTTATAGCTCAAGAGTGCTCATGCTCAAGTCATTCACAATGACAGAGCAGGCCCACTGACTAACCACAGATGACAGAGTACTTTTACTTTAAGCCACTGAAGATTTTATGTCAGTGGTTGTGATGCTGGGGCTACATCGCGCGCTCTCTGTTGCTCAACGAGACGTCGCCGAGCGGTGTGCGAAAAAGAGCGTGCGAAGTTTAGTTCGCGATAACGCGACAATATAGCCCCAATATAATACAAATAGAGTTCAAAATGGCGACTGACAGAACAGTGCTACCAATCGCGTGACGATGAACGCACTTCTAGTACGGAGAACCAATCAGTCAGTCAGTTAAAAAAATTAGATAACATACTTCATTCACTGTTCACAACCAAGCGATTCACCTTCTAGTATTATATTATCAGTGCCCTAATTATAGATGTGTTCTATGGTCCTATGAGCCACAGACTGCCAATAACTTTTAAAAGACCGCCACAGACAGACTAATATAATATTAGAGCCTCAGACCCTCAGTCTGTGACTGTGGTGGCTGTCTGTTTTTCACGGTGTTTCGGGTGATACATCTCTGTGTTTATTTTAATAAAATTATAAATAAACATTTCCTAACGTTAACGTGTTACGCAAATACATTAAAGTGTTTATTGAGTAGGATTATAATAGTGTTGTGAAATCAATTTAACAATGAATAATTCCGCCGCAAAGGTAATTATGGACACATCTGTCGCTGTCTGAATTTCTAAATACATTTTTATAGACGAAACAAGATGAACCTACTGAGATTTGAGCCTTATTTTTTATCTGAAATAGGTTGGAGAAATATTTCGGGAGGCGGGAACAGCGTTCAACAAATTATCTGAGATGACGCTGATGTTACAGCCCATGGACGACTCCCCGCCAGGGTAAGTGCTAGAGCCTAATCTTTTACCTTCATAATTCTATAGCTATTGTCATTGGTAAATTGGGGGTGGTGGTGGGCGGTAGGCAACCACCCCACGGCTCAGACTTTCCGCGCCGCGCATGTGCTAAAACTCGGTCAAGCTTTAAGTTCAAGCTAGGCTATCTAGGTATCCTGTGCAGTCTCTATACGGACATTCTTGCCGCACGGCAGTGTGCACCGTAACTTCGTCAAATAACAGTGTTTTACACATTGATTGGTCAGTTGGTTTGAATCATTTTCTAAGCAATTTATTGAGTCTTCAATTTATAGTGGCTAACTTCTCAAGGTAAATAAACACAATTCAGTGCATTGGTTGTTATTGTTTCAGTAGTATTTCACTCTTCAAAACATTAACAGATGAACAATGTTTGTACAGCCTCCCTCTAAACAGGCTCTCTCATACATGTCATTGTGTGAAACAGTTTCAGACTATAATAATGATTTTATTTCTATTTTCAGTGGAAAATGGAGCGATGCGGAAGTAGAAATGCTGCGTGGCTGCATTAACCGCTTTGCTGTTGAATTAAACAAGATAAGCCAGCACATTAAAAATAGAACAATGTAAGTATCATATAGTATTTGCATATAGCTTGTTAATTCCACTCATTTTTTTTCTGTGCTTTTAATGTGTGGGCTGTTGTGGTATGAATGTACTTATAAAATATATTTTGTTTAATCTGTTTGTATGTTGTAAAGAGGAAGGCTATTGCGCTGAGTCAACATAGGCTCATAAAAATAATATTTATAAATTATTTTTAAATGAATTGCGGCATAGCAAAAAGATTTAAGGTCTATTCAAATCCTTGTTTCCAATTGATGTGTTTCCACTTAAACAAACATCAACTTTATGTAAGTGTCTTTAAGTTGATTTTAGACTGACATGTACTGTTGAAAAATATGAAGTTGCAGTGCAAACTGAGCCTTATGTGTAGGCACTTTAATTTTTTTTCCTAAAACTCGTGTTTGTTTACATGTTTAGCAACTAAATTGCGAATGCATATTACATGACATAATTTGCCACCTATAAGCGCAGTAGATAAGACATTATTTTTATTAGGTGCTAAATTATACTTTTATATTAAATTGTTAAAGTTGTGCTAAGCGCAATTTTAGTAGATATTAAGATCCGTGTTAAACTTACAAAAAGTTACAATATTAAGTATGATACTAGTGGGGCAGCGGGAAGTAGTGAAGAGGGAGTGCAGTTCCTAGGCGCCAGCGATCGCGGACACGCATTGCAATCTGCATTGATTTAGACACTAATGGGAGCGGGTGTTTTTGAAGGTTCACAACATACTGGAGTAGTGGAGTCACCTATGCTTGTTGCTCTGGCATGGGCCAATTCAGTTTTTAGGGTTTCATACTCAAAGGGTGCCAAACGGAACCCTATTACTAAGCTTCCACTGTCCATCCGACCGGCTGTATGTCAGCGGGCTGTATCTCATAAACCATAATAGATAGACAGTTGCAATTTTAATAGATTGAGTATTTCTATAGACACTATAACAATTAATAATAAAATTAAATAAAGTTAATAATTAAAGGGTCTCCATACAATAAACGTTTTTTTTTTCGGGTTTTTTCCTCGGTACGGTATGGAACCCTTCGTGTGCGAGTCCGACTCGAAGTTTGCCGGTTTTTTATTTAGAATTTCTTTGCTGGTTTCATAATTTAACAATGCTGCTATTGATTGGTGCAATAAGATTGGTTTCTTTATTAAAAAAATCGATTTCTGGTTTGCACCAAAAACAAATAAGTACCATTTTATAAAAATCGATAAAATTTATTAAAAATTAAATGGTCGTTGGTAAGCGCATCACTTGAGAACGACTGGACCGATTTGGCTATTTTTTGTTTTAAAATGTTAGTAATAATTCGATTCAGGTTTATATGGAAAGAAAAATTGGATAAGATCCCGGATTTTTTTTGAAGATGAAGAAATTATCTGTGTCGTTCTTATGGGCCGCTTGCACAAAGACTCCCTAAATACAAGTAGCACTAAACATATTTCATTATAACATCTTATATTTCTGTAACTTTTATGAAGTTAACAGACACAGTAGAACATTGTTTACCTACTTCTTTTTATTGACTCGGCCTGCATGTGGGCTTCAGTGTCCCTTCCTTCTAACATTTAAGGGTTTCCTCGCACTAGCACTTGCCCTTGGACCTTCAGTAAAATTTTGGCAGTGTGAGGGGATGCTTGATAGATCAGAAGGTGGGGTTTTCTAAATGTGAGTATTTTTTAAATTTATTTTTTAATCGCTTATTATTTTTTTCTTAATTATCTAGTACTTCAAGCACAGGCCACAACTATGAGCTAAACTTAACTAACCTAAGGTAGCCACACACATAACTGCAAGTGCGTCTGTATAAAAGTGCCCACACACGTAACTGCAAGCATGACAAGCCTGCATGAACAATCATTTTGTGCAAGCGTGCACAACTTCCCTATAGGCTACACACTACATGTACAAACAAGCTGGAGCAGCATCAGTTTTTTCTTGAGTGATGGACGACGACGACGCGCTTGCTTTAGCAACATTATTTGATTATGAAAATTCTATCAATCTTCATATATGCCGCTAGCACAAGCAAGATGCTTGCACAAAATCATACAAACGATGAAGCACGCTTGCACAAAATGATTGTTAATGCAGGCTTGTCATGCAATTACATGTGTAGCTCATTCATTTGCAATATGGAATCGTATCGCATTTATTTAAAGCGCAGATTCTTTTGACCAGATAAACTATGAGATGCTTAGCGTACCTAGCTCAAGCTCATACCATCATACCGTACCTGGCTCGCTCAATACTACCTAGTTTGTTTTGTGTTGTTGCAGCTATGTAGATGCAAAGTTTAGTACTTAATTAAGCCTACTATACAACTACTAAATTCATTTCAACGTGACGGAGTGACAGAGGGCGAAGGGTGAAATCATACTTCCACGCATGGATCAGCATTAATCGGTAGGTACTATCTCTATTTACTTCTGTCACTCAGAGACCTCAAACAATGGAACGAGACGTCCGATCGCAAGTATCCACAACCATTCGCATTAACCTTTGATATGATAGCGCTTTTACGTGCAATTGGACTTCTCGCTCTAGAGCATTGCACTATTGAGTGACAAAGAAGAATAGAGATATAGGAAACTTATGATTAGTGCATGTAAATTTGACTTCGCCTCTAAGTAAAGTCATCTTATTTATTTTAGTCACCTTAGCTATTTTATCATATATCAACACATCTTTGATACATAGTGATCAAGTTTTTTTTTTTCAGCCGACATCTAAAATACCTGCTAGAAATGGGCAACGGTACAGTCCAGGACAGCAGTAGCTCGCTATCGCAGTGTTCACAGCAACCGCAGTTTTTGCCGCAGTAGCCACAGCCTTCGCCGCAGCAGCAACATCCGAATCAACACAAAACATAGCAAGTTCGATCCGAGGGAGGTGAATTCGACTGCCAACATCATGCAGGAGGATAGGATTCAACAGCAGCCATTATTCGAATTAGAAGATTTTCAAGATTCCAATGATGATAAAACTCTACAGGCTGTACCCAGTTTAATTAGCCTGCTTGATGCAGATGTTAATAACGCAACGCCCTATTCTGAAGGCATAAATCCCACAGAATCTCATATGGCTAATATTGGTACGCTTCACGCAGAATTTCCGAACTACAGACATAACTTAGATGAAGCAGCGGGAGCCTCCAGCAACTTTCAAGAATTAAATTACATCTATACGAGTCTAGTTAGCAGAGAAGCGCATTTTAGCTTACGTCAAGCTCAAGATACTTGGAACCACGTTAGTTCGCCAGCCACGCAGCGTACAAACCCCATTGAAAGTGAAGAAAGGCTAACTGGCAACTTTATTTTATATACCCCTTTAAATTGTCAACAAAGCCCGCAAAGTAGCGTACAAGCGCCCGACGAATCAGCATTTACTGAAACAATACGGCTTACTGAAGGTCAGATCAGCCCTCAGCTCGACACCGTTTCAAGTTTACTGATTGCAGGTAGCGAAGAAGCTTCAAAATATATTCAAAGCGAGGGAAACCCACTCGGTAACATTTTATGTCCCGGCACTTTCAGCAGTTACAGTTTAAACAACGACCCTTTTGGAAGCGTACATCCGCAAAGAGACAATTTGCTGGCAGGTAACAATGAAGCTGAAAACACAGAAAAACCACTCGGTAACATTTTATTTCCCGATTCTTTCAGCGATTATAGTTTAAACATCGACCCTTTTGGAAGCGTACATCCGCAAAGAGACAATTTACTGGCAGGTAACAATGAAGCTGAAAACAAAGAAAAACCACTCGGTAACATTTTATTTCCCGATTCTTTCAGCGATTATAGTTTAAACATCGACCCTTTTGGAAGCGTACATCCGCAAAGAGACAATTTACTGGCAGGTAACAATGAAGCTGAAAACAAAGAAAAACCACTCGGTAACATTTTATGTACCGGTTCTTTCAGCAATTATAGTTTAAACAGCGACCCTTTTGGAAGCGTACATCCGCAAAGAGACAATTTGCTGGCAGGTAACAATGAAGCTGAAAACAAAGAAAAAACACTCGGTAACATTTTATTTCCCGATTCTTTCAGCAATTATAGTTTAAACATCGACCCTTTTGAAAGCGTACATCCGCAAAGTGACAATTTGCTGGCAGGTAACAATGAAGCTGAAAACAAAGAAAAACCACTCGGTAACATTTTATTTCCCGGTTATTTCAGCAATTATAGTTTAAACAACAACCCCTTTGGAAGCGTACATACGCAAAGAGACAATTTACTGGCAGGTAAAAATGAAGCTGAAAACAAAGAGAAACCACTCGGTAACATTTTATGTCCCGGTTCTTTCAGCAATTATAGTTTAAACAGCGACCCTTTCGGAAGCGTACAAGCGCAATATGACGAACATGAACAAAGTTCAACAAATAAGATTATATCTACTAACCTTTTCGGCAATAGCGCAAACCCCGAGCCTGTTACCAGTGTACAAGCGCAAACTAATTTTAGCTTGATTCAAGCTGATACTAACGAACAAGCCTTGGAATCAAGGGCGCATCGCACTCGTGGGTGCAGGGTACGAAGAAGGCTACTTCGTCGACGACAGAGCCCTGTCACCCGGGCGTCGACTGACCCTATCATTTCGACTCCTGATGAAAGCACGGGTGAGCCAAATCAGGGCCGGATGACCAGATCGCGTTGCAGACAAGCGTGTCATTGCGAAAAGATTGAAGATCCAGTTAAAAATAAACGTAGTCGAAAAGGCACCAAGTAAAATCACACCATGCCCCAGGACACGAGCACGAAAGACAAAACAGTCGCCGACGTAAACACTAGTTTTGTTTAATGGATTTTTTTTAGATTTTACACTGACAATAGTTGACCATTTCAAATTATCAGATAAAACAGGTGTATGGGTAACATAATAAAACTTTAACGACTGGTACATGACTCCCAAATGGCCAAAGAGGTATCGATCGCAACAAAGTAATAATAGGACAATGCTTGCGGCGGCAGAATGGTTCCTCAACATGAAATTAGTTGCTCGATTCATAGCCATTGTGGTATATGACATCGCGACCACACCGAGCAATTTACGGCAATCCCAAAATTGTACAGACATTGCCAAGAAATGCTCAATTTGAGTCGCCCGTGTATGCGCAGCACTGGGCTGTTATTACGCGACTTATTTTTGTAGACTTTAAAAAATCCTGTGCTTACGTTGACTGTCTAAATAAATGAAATGAAATGTTTATTCTGTAAATAGGATACGCGGGAAATGACGAAACGGAAGTACAAAGTTTTATCCCTTATTAAATTTTTATTTTTACTTTTAGGGGATGAATCTTCCTTATTGCTCACCTTTATAATAGCGGTTACGCACATCTGTTAGTGAATCATATATTTTTATTAAGTAGAAAATTCATATGATTTTAGTGAAAGAACGTTGTGGATTTTACATTAAACTAAGACTAAAATTATAATACATAATTATAAATAATGTCTATTTTATAGAAAATACGCTCGGTAATTCGATGATATTAATGGCCTAGAATTGACTCATTTATAAAATCTTACAAATAATGTTTGATTTCAATTACATACATAATTGTTTATTTATTTATTCAACAAAATTCCGTTGGCAAATTGAATAATAATAAATTTGCTGTTTCTATTCAGTAGCTATAGTTATTCTAGCTATGATAAGCTGTTGAATGTTACTTTATGTTGGCACAGCTAGAGTATACTGTATGTATCTATAAATTTGTTAATAGTACTCTGTACGACCATTTAGTAGTATTTGTTGTTACATAAAAGTTAAATTTAGATTTTTACCGGACTACGGCGAAGCAAAAAGGAGGGTTATGATTTTGACCGGTATGTAAGTATGTTCATCGGTTACCTCAAAACTTCTTAACTTCTGATCATAATTTGATAAATGAGGTAACGTTGGAACCGTCTTGTTCGTCCGCTGGTTATAGACTGTGTGACGTCACATTATATTCAATAGGGAACCCTCTAGAGGACATAAAGTCATAAAATTAAAAAAAAAAAATTAATTATACCATGTTGGGTATGAAATAAAAGGGCTTAATAGGCACATATCAAATATATATATATATATTATAAATAAAAAAATATACCCCAAAATAGTTTAAATAATAATAAAAGTCATAATAAAAATACTGATTATCTTGCATAAAGTCAAGATTTCGATAAAACATCTAAAATTTACCACTATTCGGGTTTTAATGTAAAAAACCCAACTACAACAAAAAAGTCAACTAAAAAGGTATAAACAAGACATCAGACTAATTAAAAATCCGGAGTCACACGTATTAGGGCATAAATCGAATAGATTACGTGTCACTCCGGATTTTTAATTCATCTGTCTGTCTGTTATGTCTTGTTTATACTTTTTAGTTGACTTTTTTGTCGTAGTTGGGTTTTTTACATTAAAACCCGAATAGTGGTAAATTTTAGATGTTTTATCGAAATCTTGACTTTATGCAAGATAATCAGTATTTTTGGGCTTGTAGTATTAATAAAAATTTGGGTAAAATATGTAGTAAGTTTAAAGTAAATATCAACCATGTAAATAATTAACATAAAAATATTATATACTTACTTCATTTATTTTTTTATTGGAATAAGTCAGGATTCACCACAGTTCGAGCAGCAGTATGTACATATTTAATTTTTTTTATCATATAAAATTTAAAAATTTAAATGTTTATAATAAAAACTACCTAAATACAGGGTCAGGGTGGATTTTTGAGACTTGGTGGTAAGGGTAGGTACCCTAATCATTGTAGCTTCAGGAAAACGGTTATAGGACTGTACATAACTTGATAAATTTAGATCGGTATTAGGCTCATTCTGACTCTAATTCCATTCTGACTTTTCAAGTACTCAACCCTCAGTTGGTCCCATAGAGATTTTTGATCCTTATATGAAACAGCGACTCTGTTTTTCAACAAAAAAAGTTTTTGTGAAAATTGCCCTTTTTCTTGCGGACTGTACATTTTTTCGAAAACTGAATTCATTTAAAAAAGTTAAAGCCTGTCTCTACAACGGTTAAGGTACTTGCCCTTACTACCCCATCTCAAAAATCCACCGTGTATGTAAACGCGTTTTCCTGCAATGGGACGTACATTACTAGTTTGATTGATATTTATAGGTAAGATAAACTTACGGCCTGTTTCACAAACTGCAAGTAAATTTTGGTTATCTTGAATTTTGTTAAATTAATTTAATTAATATGTTTAATTTTTGAATTTTTCTGTTATATTATGCATACCGGTTGTTGTGAAACAGGCCCTAAACTTGTGATGGCAACGTTGTGATATCGCCCTAACTCAGTGTAATAAACTGTCGAGACTGAAAGTAGATGGCTTGAAGAGAGTATGGTGTGCCATCAGAGACGGCAAATATTACCACATGGTGGGCGCCCGGGTATGGCCGCTACCAAATTTTGTTTCCTGTAGAATTGCCAAAATTAAATTTATCAAAGCGTTGTTCCGGCCTCATTCAGGCTTTAACTTTTGATATATTCGGTTGAAAATGAAAAGTTAAGTAGGTAAATAAAAAAAATACTTATATACACTTCTTATAAAGAATTGCGCGCTCCTTCATGCGCATGTAAATAAAATAAACATAAATTAAAATTAATTTCTGTGAAAATTGGAGATAGTGTGTCGTTTAGAATCTAGTAGATTCCTGAAATACAGGGATAAAATAAATACGGGGTATATATAGCAAAATGGTATTGGTATTCGACATTTGAAAAAAAAAACACTTATCTTCTTAATTGTCAACAAATTCTTTTGTAGCCATTTATGAATGTACTAATAGTGATGTGTGTTTAGAACGACACTAATGTCGATATCTTACATGAAATGTAATACAAAATAATTTGAATGTAAATTTACATAAAAGTAGATTAGATTGATCAATTATTGTAGTATGCAACCATTTTGCCATCAAGGCTAATCTTATTGTTATAAATAAATTATCGTAATTATAACCTAACAAAGTATTATCATTTTAAATGGATGTAATTTGTATGTTTAATCTCTAATTTCTGTGATTTACCTTTTAGAATCTTATTATAATCAAAACATTGGGCAGGCAGGTGCCTTAGTCTTTGCATAGTCCTAGATATCCAGTTCACAATAGCCACCTAAATCTATAATCCAATATCTTTGTTACCGTCATACACCATCCGGGTCTCTGGATGCACTTGCATAATCCGAATAGGGATAATCGTCGGTTAGTGCCTCATTCAATTAAAAACGTCTAACGGGCCTCTGCGAGTTAGCTTCGGCCCTTCGTACGCCTTCCAAAGGTCCGGGACCCTACGGTCCCGTGTTATGTCAAAAAGTATCTCTCTAGAGACCTTACCACCGGCATCTTGAACCCTGCTGACTCTTTCTGATGCCGAAGGGCCACTCTGTTTTATATTTTTTTGAATCATTTTTTTTTTGTGTTTTTCATAAAAATATTTAAAAATGTAATTGTATTAAGTGTAATAAAGTATATACGCGTGTACAGTATTATCATTTTTAAGGAGATAGTTTTTGTGGGCCCCCCGTATTTTAACATCTTTTAATCGTGTTCTACTTACCTCAAAAGAAAAAAAACAATTTTTCATTTAAAATGGTCCTTTTTTAAATTAACCTAAAAGTAACGTAAATGATTTGTTATTTTGGTACAGCAACAAATTTAAATAATTACAATGGAGACGATGATAGTTACAAAGTTAAAAACTGTGTAAACATAGAAACACATTGTTCCAGAGTTGACAGTTTGCTAACTTTGGTATTTATATAAAAATTGTAAACAGTAAGGAAAACAGAAATATCAGTTTCGCTTTCCTGTGTTTAATTGAAGGATTACAATGAATACGGCATCTTCAAAAAGGTACACCATTATCTGGATGAACCAAAAGGATGTTGTGTTAATTCTTCAGTAAGATTTCAACGCAATGTGGAAAGACCATCGATTTATATCTCTGGCCAAAACATTGTCCGAGACTGCTGCAAATGTGCGGTAACTTCTGAACGCATAGATTTTTCGCTTGTTTTAAGTCAAACCATCTAGATGCAGTTTGTGGAAAGTGCCTATTGATATAATCTGACCGGGACCGCTGTTCCGCGCCTTATGGTAGCCACACACGTAACGATTTATTTGCGCAACTTTAGGCTTGCGCAAGTAAATCGTTACGTGTGTTGGAAGATTTTTGCGCAAATTTCTTCCAACACACGTCACGATAGATTTAGGCAAGCCTAAATTTGCGCAAGTAAATCGTTGTGTGTGGCTACCCTTTTTTTTTGGGTGGGAAATTATCAAATATCTTCTCCGGCATGTCAGACTCTTACTGACTAAAACCCACCCGTGTTCCTTAGGTTGCCCTGTTGCCGGGGGCCACGATCTCCCTTTCGGTTTTCTTTGCACCCCCGGCAGGCATCGGCCCTAACGGACCCCGTCAATTCTGCTGACATCTCTTTGAGGCGCGCGTGGAACACAACGCGCCGTCGACCCGGGCCTGGTCCTTATCGGACGGCGAGCTACCCATTGCTCACCGTCCGCAAGCCCGCGCCTATGATGGCCGGAAATCGGCCTGCGATTCCCAACGCCCAGGGCGTCTCCTCCTGCGGTGGTTAGGGGCGTGAAGGCACGAAATTTGCCTCTCCCTAACGCGTTCCGCCTCCTCCTTCGCGAGCATTACTGCTTCACAGAAGGAGGTGACGGCCTCCCATTTCCTCTCGCTCCCTACCATGGCCCGAATCAGGGCCGGACGCGAGAGATCACCGCCGCCGATCGCCTCCACGAGGACACGGCGATGCTCCGCCCAAGCCGGGCAGACCTCCGCCGTATGCTCCAACGTGTCCTCCGGGCGAACCACACATTGGTGACACCCGGGCGTTTCCTCCCGCCTTATCCTGAACAGGAACCTCCTGAAACAGCCATGTCCGGTGAGGACTTGCGTCAGGCGGAAGGTGAGGACGCCGTGGCGCCTTTCTAGCCACTCCTCAAAGAGGGGACTTATCGCCGCAATTGTGGCGTGCCCAGCACTGGGTTGCGACAATCGCACTTTCCATGACGCCTTGAGATCCCGCCGGAGCTCTGTCCGCTGTGCTGTGATTTCTCGCGGCAGCGGAGTTAAGCCACGGCGTTTCGCCTCCTCGCGCCACTCCCAGATGTGCGCGAGGACCTTTGCCTCCAGATCCCATGGCGGTAATCCGGCAAGGAGGCTCGCAGCCTCACAAGAGACCGTGCGGTATCCTCGGGCCAGCCGGATGGCCATGACCATCTGGGACGCGTTCAACCGGAGGGCTGGCCGCAGCCTGTGTGGCTACCCTTAGGAATGCCCGGCGAGGCGGGGGCAGCGTCGACTAATGACCGGCGCGGCGAGTGTGATAATGCAAGAAAGTATTCATTATGGGGTTTTGGATACAGGAATATTTACATTCTATGTCGATCTGCACACCAAACGCATAGGTACTGTGACTTTTGGAATCTGCGGAAAGGCAATTATTTTGTAGTGAATACCGTCATACTAAAGAGAACAATTAGTATTAGTTAGAATATTTAAAATATGCTTATTTTCGTACACAATTTTTTTTTTTTTTTCAGGTGCATTATTTACCTAGAACATAAATTTCTAACACTGCTACACGCCGCTTTTGCTGGTTACTGTTTGGTGGGCAGACGTTGGTAGCGTTGGTACTATCGGCTGTTGTGCACACATCATGTTTATCGTGTGGTATTTTTATCTTGGACGCGGTATCAAGATGAGAGGTGGAGCGACCTGCATCTTTTTTGGATGAAATACTACTTCTAAGTCGTCTGATGTTGACAATTATATAATTAGCCTTACAGTACTTAAAACGTTTTATTACATATTATAGGTTTTTTTTTTATTTCATGAACCGTTCAAAACGTTAAAAAAACACTTTCACTTTTTCCCTTTTTTTCCAATTTTCCGGACAAATTTTGCAATTTTTATTTCCATGAAAACCGAAATCGGACTATTACGAACATTTTAAAACAAAAATTGCCAATTCGCTTTCGCTAGCCAATTTCTTTTAATTTTTAGGGTTCCGTACCGAAATGGTAAAAAGGAACCCTTATGGTGCGACTCAGTCTGTCTGTCAAGAACTACTAATGCTATCCACTTAAAATAGTTTTAGATGACGTTTGTCCAACTATTTTGCAATTGAGAATTATTATTTTTTTGCAACAGAAACTGAACGGGCGTCTTAAAAATTCGAAGTGGGGTTTCTTGGGCATGTGGGGTATCGTATAAAAGAGTGCTAATTTGCACTTTCTCAAACATTTTTTTTATAGGTCGCATAGTTTTCGCCTTTTGATGAAAAATTATGTATATATTTCCGAAGTTTGCACAGAGAAAAATTAAAAAATTCAATGTGAAGTTTAAGTAAAGATTATATATAAAATAAAACGAAAAAACGAAAACGACAACGAAACGAAATAATTCAGAAATTATCAATTTAAATTACATTAGTTCCACTATCGGTCAAGAGATGGCGCTGAACTAAAACTGCAATATTCTACACGGCAGTGAGCAGTGTTAAAATTCTCTGACGAATAAATGCCTCGCCGATAAAAAATAAAATGGCACGGAACCCTCGGTGCGCGACTCCGACTCGCTCTTGACCGGTTTTTTTTACTTATACATATATATAGGTTTTGCGGTACCGGGCACTGCAGGTCCTGATCTTTCGACTTTTTAGATACGTTTTTTTATTAATACTAACCCTATCTATTAAGCGGGACGAGATATTATACTGTTTGGAAAACTCTCATGAATTCTATACCTGGCTGCATCGATTGCAGTTGCCCGGCAACACTGGGGGGTTAAAATGGTGATGCGCCTGTGCAGAATTAACGAAGAATGTGCGACCGTTTCTAAGCAAGCCAGCTCTGCACAGGCGCATCGCCATTTTTACTCAGCGCCAGCTATATAAAGTTTAGTACGTTACGTAGTCATGTAAGACCTCTCGATTCTACTCGCTATGAGTAACTCGCTCATTTTAGCGGGTGATTTCAATGCCAAACATCCCTCCTGGAATAGTTCGGTAACTACGACAAGAGGCCGACACTTGTTCGACCTCTCAAACTCCCTGACCTTTGACGTCATCGCTCCGATGACTCCCACCCACTTTCCGGTTCAAAATCCAAACCATAACCCTGATATCTTAGATGTGGCGCTCCTTAAGAACGTCAACCTAAGATTTAATAGAAACAATAGAAACAATTAATGAGCTCGACTCTGACCACCGTCCGGTAGTCATGAGATTAGACCCCCGCATAGGTCTCCGCGACCCAAACTCTCCCCCTATCACTAAGACGATCACGGACTGGAAGAAAGTAAGCACACAGCTGAAATCCAACACGTCCCCTCAATTAGACTCTATTCCCGACCTGTTCAACTCTATCGCTGACACGACGTCCGCGATCGACTCACTGACTGATCACGTGCAGACCGTCCTGAACGAATGTTCAAGGGAGGTTCCAGCGACGGACGACCGTCGTTGGAACTTTCCGGAGGGTGTGCGTGCATTACTGACTGAGAAGAACGCGGCCGTCCGTGCCTACAACAACTTCCCCTGCCCCGCAAACAAAGCCCATATGCGCTATTTACAGAGATCTGTAAAGAAACGTATAGTGGAGCTGCGTGACGCGGGCTGGGACAAGATGCTCGGCGAACTAGAGCCCAACCATCTGGCATTCTGGGAACTTCAGAGGAAACTCAGATCCCCTCAATCTTCCTCCATGCCCCCCCTGACCCGTCCCGATAAGACCATAGCTTTCGAGGACGTTGAAAAGGCTGAATGCCTGGCCGACAGCCTCGAGGCTCAATGCTCACCCACTTCCCTGCCAGTAGACCAAGCTCACCTCCTAAAGGTCGACGCTGAAGTGAAACGTAGAGCCTCCCAGCCTCCCGTTGATGACCCTGATTGTCCTCTGTCTCCCGTCGCTCTAGACGAAGTGCATGACATTATCAAAGGTCTTAAAGCTCGTAAAGCTCCCGGTTCAGATGGCCTCACCAATAGGGTGATCCAACTATTCCCTGCCCACCTGATAATGCTTTTAAGTACCATCTTCAATGGTGCCTTAAGCAACAACTTCTTTCCCCAGTCGTGGAAAGAAGCCACAGTCATAGGTATCCCAAAGCTCGGTAAACCCAGTAGCGAGCCTTCTAGCTACCGTCCCATCAGTTTGCTCAAGGTTCTCGGAAAAATCTATGAGAGGCTTATTTATAAGCGTCTCAGAGACTTCGCTGAGACCGAGGACCTCATCCCCAACGAACAGTTCGGCTTTCGAACTGAGCACTCTAGCGTGCATCAGGCCCACCGCATCATTGAGTTCATAAGCGCTGGTTTCCAACGCGGCTCTCTGACGGGTGCAGTATTCTTCGACATTGCGAAAGCATTCGATAAAGTCTGGCACAACGGTTTATTATACAAGCTGTACCAACTCGGCGTGCCAGATCGTCTCGTACTCATCTTACGGGACTACTTATCGAACCGCGTGTTCCGCTATAGCATTGAAGGAGCACTTTCCTCTCCCCGCCCTATTCGCACAGGAGTCCCTCAGGGCTCTGTGCTAGCTCCCCTCATGTTTACGCTATTTACTAGCGATATTCCAAACCCCGGTAGAAGGGCGCAGTTGGCTCTGTTCGCAGAAGATACGGCCATCTACTTTAGGTCTAGGTCCCCCGACAATATCGCCCGCACTCTCCAAGGCTCAGTCAATCGACTCGCTGCCTGGTTTCGAAAGTGGCGCATAGAAGTCAATCCTGAAAAAAGCCAAGCGGTTCTCTTTTCGAAATCCTAAATAGAGACCCCCTCCCCCGACCCCTCACTATGTTCGGTAAGCAGATCCCCTGGGAGAAGCGAGCCAAATATCTAGGGGTTGTCTTCGATCATCATCTCACTTTCGCTGAGCACATAAAGAAGGTTCGTTCGCGAGGCGCTTTCGCTCTCGGTAGGCTCCATTCCGTTCTAAACGCACGTAACAAGTTGTCACTTAAGTGCAAATTGCGAATCTACACAGCGTGTATTTGTCCCATCATGACATATGCGGGTGCCGTCTTTGCTCATGCAAAACCCAACCATATCCATCCAAACGCTCCAAAACCGATTCCTCCGTAGGGCCACCGGCTCCCCCTGGTATGTTAGGAACGAGAGTCTCCATCTCGACCTTAAAATTCCCACGAACCACCAATTTTTAAAACGCCTTGCAAAGCGTTTCTTCGATTCCGCGGTCAAACATCGCAACCCTCTGGTTGTCGAGGCCGCCAGTTATGTCCCAAGTAGGATTAGTCGTACCCGCCGTCCTAGGCACATTCTCACCGACCCTGATGACCCCATAACCCTCCTCCAGGAGAGCAATAGGGCCACTGGTACTCTACACAGATACAGACGCCTCCCGTCATTCCGACCTCGCCGTCGAGGTCCTTTGCGATCGCGTCCGCGCCCCCGAGTAAATGATACCCCTCCCCGACTCTTGCTCGAAAACGAGGTGCCAGCAGTGGTTGCAGCTGTGCACGTAGCTTTAAATTCCCCGATTAATAATCATGATCAAAACTTTGATCCAGCCCGTCCCATCTTTGATGTCTTCCCTCCGGTGACGCCCTACCTAAGCCGAGGCTCGTACCCCACAGGGGGTGCCCTTAGCGAGCGCTCACCTAGCTTCTTAGCTTAGTTTTGTATGCCCCTGGCTGGAGGCTTTGAGTGTAGCAGCTTCAGGCAACCACAGGATTGACCGGTTAAATAGTCATGACAAAAAAAAAAAAAAAAATAGTCATGTAAAATACGAATGGGTCTTGCGAGGAATGGTTATTATTAATAGAAATGAAACGGATATTCTGCACGATCCAGCCTAAATGTACTATCCGGCCGGATACCGGATAATAGGTCAGTATCCGTTGCTCGACTGACATCGACACAAGAGTGTGATTTGTTTGTTGCGAGAACAAAATCTAAAAAATGCTCGTCTATCCCAGACGAGCATTTTTTAGATTTTGTGAGATGATGGACGAAAGATGAGTTTTTTTTTTATGCTGATTTTATTTTATTATTATTTCTTAGTTTTATTTGTTTTGTTAGTTGTGTTATTGAAGATATGATTTCATTTATTTCATATTCCATAATGTCAATATATCTGTTTTAATTGAAATTTAACCGTGCTATAAACTTGTGTAATGTTGCGCATATTTTTCCTAAATAGGTAAATAAATCCAGACGATCTTTTCCGATGTTATCTTTCGTAGTTAATAGAAGTCCCATGCTGTGCGACTAGAGTGACTTATGCTGCTATATATACGTAGTGTTTTATTATGCTGATGTTGACGATGAATCTTTCAATTAAGTACTACCATATTATTTTCAGTATTATCTTGGAAGGTAATATTGTTAAATGAAATAGTCAATTAAATTTCGTTCGCTCGCTTTACCGATACCCGAATCCACCCTATTATATTATCCGTGCCGTTGTTGCCACGGATCTGCCGACGAGCTATTATACTTTTAGATTTGTAAGGCAGGGTACCTCGCGCGAGTGCAGCCTCTTACAACCTAGCTTTGCTAAGGCTGAGGATAAATTACGGAGCCATTTGCTATGCGACTGAAACGCGAAATCTGAGGAGTAATTCCAGTATTTAAAAGAACGTTCGCATTCTAACCCAATCACAATCTGTCAAAAATACCTCTACCATTTTTGACAAGGTTTTGACATTGATTGTCGCTGAGATGAGATTGAGACGTTCTAGAACACTTTTAAGTAAGTAGGTACGAGAATTGGCCTTCTGTTATTGCGTTGTTACATTAATTGCGAAACTTCGTTAACAATGTAAAATAGGCTAATAGATAATGTCAATGAATGTACACACCATAAAAAATTATGGTTGCTAACAATATCGGGCGTACGTACTTTCACATTTTAATTTTCATTTATGTTTTAATTTCAATGACTTTAAAAGACGCTGGTCGCGTTGTTGTCTATGATGAGCTTAATTCATTATTCTTGTAAGTATCTGTAATTATTTCGAAATTACAAAAGGAGAGGAAAAAGAAAGCAAATTAAATAAATACTGTTGTTTTAAGAAAAAATGCATTTGCTTTAATAAAATGTAACACCTATTGAATCAAATATTGGATTATATCTCTTTTATTTTTGTTGAATGTTCAATGGGTAGGCACCCCATTTTATTGTCATTATGTAAGAGCACACATTTAAGACTACGTTTCGATGAATCAATAAATAAACGCCAATCTCTTGGATCATAGGTTGTTAATCCCAATTCACCCATCAAACCGGGAATATTGTTGCAAAAAACAAAATCATCTTCTTCAGAAAAGAAAGGGATCCAATGTTTTTCTCGTGTACGGTAAACTGATACATTAGTTTCTGGGGTTATCAGATTTATTTCTGTAAGCCGTGAAGCTAGAAATTCTGATCCTACTTTTGATAGACCAAGATCTCCAATCAACTCATCTAGGTCATTTTGGTTGAATGGTTTAGGTTCAGACGTACTCGGGAAAGAAAAATCACTGTCCTCATCATCACTGGCTTCTGAAAGAACTTGTAGTGTTACATTAGAAGTACTAAGTTGCGTATCAGCCACAGGTTCTTCGCTGGTATTTAGAATTGGTCTGATTTTAAATTCGGGTAAGTCCATTTGGAACTAATTTTACGGTTTATTCCGGTAAATATTCACAACACAAATATAAGTCAGCGTCATCGTCATGATTAGTCGGTTCACGCCAAATCATAGGACTTTTGAACTTCAAAGTAGGTCTGTTTTTACTAGCCCATAAACGCAATGATGTTACGCAACTACCATATACAAAATTTGGGATCCATGGCTTACTAAACACTTGTAATGGCGTCCCAAAGAAGTCCAAGTAGGCCTTTTTTATAAAATCAGACGCACTTAAACGAAATTCTCGAAACATATATTCACCACAAAAAAATTTAGTAGCCTGCGTAACCAGATTTTAAGAAGTACCTGTATCACAAAAACTAGAGCTGCTAGAAAAAAACTGAGGGTAGATATGAAATCAGCGAACTCAAATAGTAATTTGAGAGAAACAGTTTAGGAACAAAAAAAAAAGTTAAATTTTGTTTATCAGCCGAGCTCGCCCGATAATTAATTCCAGGAAGAACCTGTGACTCTAAACGTTCAAATAAATCTTATGAAGTGTGATGTTTCGTGATGTGATTATATTGTGATGTGCTATTATAAAAGTGACTGTGTAATGATATAATGTGACATGATATCACTTTGTATCAAATCATGTCACGTGATTTGATACAAAGTGATTTTTGTAATATTTCTGTGACGTGTTGTAAGTTGTGCGAATTGTGACATCTTATATCTAATGTAAGTAAATGTTTGTCTAAAATACTTACTAAACCTGCCAATTTAATATGTCAATATGAACCTCTCTTTTATTTATCTTTGTCCTTTTTAAAGTCGTAGTCAATCTGGAATTACCAGTAGCTCCCACTGTTGGCAGTTCCCGGTAACTTCCTCCGGCGTGCCGTATTGATCTAGTATTCATATACAATGCTAGATAGATTAAGGGATGTAAAGCTAATGGCCTTGCGGGGTCGGGTGGGCTCCTGTGCGAGGAGTGCAGCAAATTTAGAACACGCGCACTGCACAAGTACGGGCCGCATCCAATACTTCACCCCCGCGCTGTATTGATCTATAGCATTCATATAGTTTAAATAGGTAGAGATAGATAAAACGTGTGGAAGGTCCTGCGGGGGGGAATGCGGACAATCTAGAGAACTTCCATTGCGCAAGTACAGAGCCGCATCCAATACTGCAATGCCGCCGTCCGCCGCGCCGCATCCCGGACTGCAATCGCATCAGGTGCGTGGGTGCGCCCCGACGTGCATTACACAATAACGCGAGTTCAGTGCACGGGTTTGCAGGCAAAAAACATATGCTGCGGGCGCATTGGCAGATAAAGAATCAAATATTGAGAAGGTTGGTACTTTAGTTAGATTGGTCTTTGTTCAAGTTTTATATCGATGCCGTTTTATTGGTTTAGTGCTATACTTAAAGTCTAGTATAAGAGGGCGGAAAGCGGAGGTGGTCTATCCCCCCCCCCGCTGCGGTTACAAGTCTACCTAGCTTGGAGATCTTTTGCCTTTCCTAGGGCTTCTCCGTTTCACTGAAGCGGAAACCTGCAGGAATCACAATGGTTGAAATCCTCATCGCGCCTCGCATTCCTTTTGTGATTGGACGATTTCTGCATATCTCCGCTCAGCTTCGCTCGTCTCCGCTTCAATGTAAACGCACCTTAAGGCGTGTGGAACAAAGTGATTAAATTGTGATATTTTAAGTAGTGTGAAGTGAACTGATATGCTTGATATACGATTACCTACCTACCTAATTTTATTTTATGAATAAAATTGTGAAGTTTCATGCGGTGTGTCGGTGTGATATTATGAAGTTCTGTTATAAAAGTGATAATGTTACGGTTGTAGTGGTTTAATGTTGTGATGTGAATTGTATTTTATGTTTTCATAAGTTTATTTTTGTTTAATTGTAATTTTTTGTTTCATAAGTTTCTTTTAGTGATTACGGTGTTGTTTTGTGGTGAATGTTGTGTATACCTGCTATGGTCCTGTTTGAATTGTTGTATGTACTGCTGTTGGTGTATCAAATAAATAAATAAATAAATGTAAAATATTTTTTTGAGATGAAGTAAGACACAGTGATGTATTTGATTTTATGTGGTGTAATATTTTGATGTTTGTGATATTATTATGTGACATTTTATGATAAAAGTAACCTAAATAAATATTTTTTAAATTCACCAAAGTAGACCTTTGTTATTTATTTATTACCAATAAGTTACGCTTACGAAAATTATCAAAAACTCCCCCCCGCGCTGTATTGATCTAGTATTCATCTATAAAAGCTAGATAGGATGAAATGCGTGAGTAGTCCTGCGAGGGCGGGTATGTGGGGGGGGATGCGGTAGGGGGGATGCGGTAAATCTAGAACATTCCCTTTGCGCAAGTACAAATCTGCATCCAATACTGCAATGGCCGCCCGCCCTCCGCGCCGCAGTCCGGATTGAGCTCAGTTACATCAGGTGCGTCGATGCGCTCGGACGTACGTTACACAATTACGCGGGTTCAGTGCAGAGGGTTACAGTCAGCAACGTGCTGCGGGCGCATCGGTAGACAAAGAATTAAATGTTGAGAAGGTTGGTATTTTTGATAATTTGTTCAAGTTTTATTTACACCACACGGTATCAAGTCTCTCTTAATAAGAATGTCTGTTAACTAGCTTAGTTAGTATAATATGAGCAAGCTTGTTATTCGGTCTAAGTGTCTAACCGTCTGAATATCGCGTGGTTTAATGAGCGTAATACCGTTTTTGTTTAGTCAGCGCGCAGCAGTCGCAGAGAAAAGTTGTATGTCGTGTTGTAACTACCAATCTTTGTTTTGCACTGACAGTTTTTCTAAGAACCGTGTCTTCTTTTTGATAGTAACGACCTACTGCAGGTCCAAAATTGGTTGAGCTAATAATTTAGTATTAAATGGAAAAAAAAAAAAAACAAAATGCTTCAGATTTGCTTTAGTAGGCGTGCGGGGGCAGGTGTGCGAGGGGGATGCGGTCATTCTGAAACACTCCTATTGCGCATGTACAGAGCCGCATCCAATATAATACTGCAATATCAGCTACCGCAGTCCGTGTATACGTTTACTTTAGTCATCAGGGTTGCGTCGATGCGCCCGGACTTGCATTACTCATTTTGTTTACTGCAAACAAAAAAAAAGGTTGCAGTGTCTTAAGACATCTTAGGTATTGGGCGCATTGGTAGAAAAAGGATAAAATGTTGATAGGTTTGTACTAGTTAATTAGTTCAGGCGTGACCTTGCGGAAATCTATTATAAAATACAATAGACGTTGATTTATTTAGTAACTTGTTCCGCTTAAGTATTCCTAAAGGGCCATAAAAACCCTGTAAGAAATCGACGAAGCATCCTCAGGATGACGATTGACTTGTCGCGAACTTGAACACAGCGTGTTGCCACACCGATCGCTGGATGCAGTCTGCGTCCAGCGCTAACTAAATAAATCAACGTCTATTGTATTTTTTTAAGGTTTGTGCTTATAATCGACATTTATATGGATTTAGTGCTATACTTGGTATCTAGCAACCTGATAAGGTCCGGTTGCAATTGGGGGATAGAAAAAGAAGGAACACATTAAATAGATTGAGATAGATAGCCATAATTATAGGATAATAGCGTTGGTAAAATTTGCGAAATTTTGAATTTTATAGTAATGATGTTTATGATTGATAATTTTGTGACATGTAGTAGGTATTTATTTATGAGTGACTTGTTATAGAATGATGGGTTCATACAGATAGATGTGTTTTTACGAAAAATAAACATATATACATAAACATTTCGCTTCATCTATATTGTTTACAGTAACAGGTAGTGTCATACATTGTCAGCGACACTCGTCTGATGCTACCTTTTTTGCCATGCCATGAAGGTTCAGAACTACCCTCGTGCTCTCTCTAACTCGCTTCTTGCACTTAAACGTCCATTAGAAAAATCAAATGCACAAAGACAAATTTCACATACCTAGCTTTAATAGTGGAGAGCGTCATCATGATGCTGCGCGTGTTAACTAAGTGGCTTTTGCAAATGTGCTGTGTTAGATCCATTTTCGTCAAACTTATTCACAGATATTCAAATCCGTCATCAACTATTTTATGAACTGCTCTTAGTTAGACAGTCTTCTCAATGCTACGCGATTATAAAGAGTGCGATATCAATGTTGCGAATTTTTGATCATGTTACCTATAAGCCGTGTACCTAATGAGATTTGCCATCCACATAAATGACGAACTTCAATACGAACTTGAATCCCTTTTAAGGGATGTATTATTTATTTACCTACCTACCTTTGTAATATAAAGAACTCTTGTACCGACCCAGCTATTTAGGCTGTGCGTTATCTGTCAGTGAATTTACATAGTTCAATTCACTTTTATTCAAGAACAATTCACGTCACTTTTTTTTTTATTCAGTTGATGCCCTATTACCTATATATTTATATTGTTACACTGTGTTACTTCGATATAAGGCTCCGCGCAAACGGGCCACCGATCATAGCCAACGGGGGCTGGCGACAGGCTGTTAACATGATTTTTAACAACTTTTGTATGGATTCGCCGCATACATGTAGCGAGTGGCGTCCACTCGCGACTCAGTGTCCGCGACACGCCACCGGTACACACACGGCAAGAGAGACGATTTAGGTGGACAAAAATATGTATTTAACTAATGAAGTTGATTTTTTAAGTAGGGATTTAACATAATATGATACTTAATGACTGTTTAAGCAAGAATAACGACTTTAGCATTAGACTTACTGACTTCCTTACTGATTTACTGTGTCCTCAGGGAAATAAATTTTTTTTGATTCACTATAAGGAAATAAATCGTAAAAAAAAATTGACATAAAAATGAATTTATTATGGAACTTTCAATTTAAATTTTAATCGTCGGTGATTTCGTCATCACCATCACTATCATTATAATCAATATCATCAGTCCTCATTGATGTATCTTTCAAGAATTCCGGGATATTAAGCATTATAACTTGTGGCGAAAAAGCTATACTTTTGTGCTTTTTAGTTTTTCTTTTTGCAGATATTACTGGATCTGAAATTACAAGTACCATATAAATTATATCTAAATTTGTATTTATCCTCAATGTTTTTCTGGAATGGAAAAGTCTTATGTTTTTATACTTAGGCTTTATAACCTGCTTCAATAACATTCTCTGAAAATTGCCCTGCAGGTAATGGTAACGATTTAATAATGTTTGCTACCAAAATTATAATTATGTACTGTAGCATTTTTTTAATTTTTCAAGAATGAGGCTTTTTAATCTTTCCTTACACTTCTGACAAAATTAAAAAAAAAACTTATCTTCTTTTAGAATTAAAAATAGTTCAAATTTGGTCATCATCGCAATTATGCAATTATTGTTTTAAATTGTTTTTATCGTATCTGCTAACAAAAACAACAATTACTAAAGTTTTTGTATAGACTTTCTAAAACACTTGAACAACGTTATTATAAACAAGTAAATCTAGTCTATGAAATCACTGCTTTCGAGTAAATTTGATAGAATTTCTTGAAATAATTATAGTTCTAAAGTTATTACATGTCCAATAGTCAAAAATTAAAAACTTACTTATTAGGAGTGCTTCTTTAACATAAAAAAAAATCAAAAAGATAGACGAATGCAAACTATAAATAGTACAGGGCTAAACCGCATACTACCGACAACCAAACCAACCTTTGATTAGCAACTGCCCGACTGTCAACTGTTTGACATAAATCTAAGAAAATGATTTAAATTATCTAAATAGGTACTCGGTAAATTATAAAGTACTAACGTAAATCCAGTCATTTTATCAATTCGAGGTTTTCAATACCACAACGTACAATTAATTCGGTATATTTTCTTTGCACACAATGCCGAACGGGGCGTTTTTTTTTCGTCTATCATAAGTATATTACAATTTAGTATGTCTCTGCATCCTCCGCATTGCGCTATGCACATGCGCTGAACACAGGCTTCATGCGCAACGACCGCAACGCCCCGACCATCCGCGCCGCCCCGCGTTGCGCTCGCTTCGCGCAGATTTATTTAGTAGTGTCGAGGTAGCTGAACAGTGTAGTCGCGTATTAAGAAAGATGATTAAAGGGCGTTGTCGATTCTGTGAAAACCTAAGGTGAGCATATCGATTCAGTAATTTAGATATTATGTTTTCTAGTCTTAAACTTAGGTATTGTCCCCTTTAGTAGTTTAATAAACAATTATGGTTAGTTTATTATTTTCAAAGTTTTGACCGATAGAATGTCGAATTCAAATCTTCCAATCCGTGGCATCCGGAAAGTGCTATCTTTATTGATCTCATAATAATATACATTTTGAGCTCTGCACTGATTTTTGGGTCTTAGCTTTTTAAACATTAGTTGTTTACGAGCTTCATCAGTAAAATATTTTCTTGTTCTCTTGTATATTTCCGATCCACTACTCGACCACGCCCCGTCTTCGAAGGTAGACAGAAGGTTAGAAGGAAGGCGTTGATCTAATCAACGCCCATCCCCGGGGCGTTGACCCGTCGCATTGCAGATGCGCAGAAATGCACCGCGCACGCGGCGCGCGCCTATGCGGTTTCCCACCCCTACCTTGTTGCAGACAGATTCATTTAGTGTTGTTGAGTTTTCCGAACAGTGTAGTCGCGATCAAAAGTCGTCGCTGAGTGCTAGTGCCGCAAGAGTTATGGTATTGAGCAATATAATAATTGTGCCGTGTGGTCGATTCTGTCTTAGGTATGCTCATCAAGTCAGTCATTCAAAAATGTTTGTAGATAACAGTATGAGCGTCTGTTTTACTCTTTATTGTTCTTCCCTTTTCTTACTATTTCGGATCGGGTGTCCTCACTCTTTGCGGCAAGATAATACAGGCCAAAAAAAAATAACCAAACTTCTTAACCAGAAACTAAACTATACATTTCCGAAGGTTTTCGATGCGCTGAATCCGAATCTGGCCTCAGAATTGCTCAATCCCGTCAGATTTCTGTGATATCCTAACCTAAAAGTGCAAAAAGTACAGTTTTTGCCCGATGTTGAGGTTATGTAGACTCATGAATATTTTTTTCTAAAAAAAATAATGGTTACCACATTAAAGAACAACTCTTCCTGTTTTAAATGCCGTTGAGTTTGCTCGAATTTTTTTTTTTTCGCTGAGACATCGTGTTTTGAAGTTCTCAACTTTGTAAAGGGTGGAGGTTTGCTGAGTTTAGAGTGTACTGGGTTAGTTCGCTTGTGGTAAGAGAATTAAAGAATAATAAAACTTATTTTAAAAAAATATGCGAGTAAATCGCTTTCCCCAGGGTTAGGTGGGTTACGTAGACTCATGAATTATTTTTTCTAAAAAAAAATACCACATTAAAGAACAAGTCTTCCTCTTTTAAATGCCGTTGAGTTTGCTCCAATATTTTTTTTTTCGCTGAGATCTCGTGTTTTGAAGTTCTCATCTTTGTAAAGGGTGGGGGTTTGCTGAAATAAAACTTATTTAAAAAAAATATGCGAGTTAAATAGCTTTCCCCAGGGTTAGGTGGGTTAATTTTCTTAAGGTTTGGTAGGGGTCGTGTCTAGCGGCTTGGAGCTGGATGGAGGTAGGTAGATGTGGGATGGTAGTTTAAGAGGTTAGGTGGGTTGGCCCACTTATGGTGAGACAAAATTTTAAGAAAAATGAGACTCAATTGCAGAAAATGAGTAATCACGTCTATGATCTTCAGGTATTCCAAAATTTACAAAGATTAGAACTTGAAAACACGAAATCTCAACGAAAAAACAAAATATTTGAGCTAACTCAACGGTATTTAAAAGAGGAAGACTTGTTCTTTAATATGGTAACATTTTATTTTTTTTAGAAAAATAATTCGTGAGTCTACATATTCTCAAAATCGGGCAAAAAACGGCACTTTTTGCACTTTTAGGTCAGGATATCTCAGAAACCTGACGTGTAAGAGCAATTCTGAGGCCAGATTTGGATTCAGCGCATCGAAAATCTTGGAAAAAATATAGTCTGGTTTCTGGTTAAAAATGTTGTCGGCCTGTGTAATGAATCGTCTTGGTGTAGAGATCCGCAGGAGAAACAAGGTAACCGACATAGCCCAAAGAATTGCTAAACTTAAGTGGCAATGGGCACCTTGCTTGCAGAACGGATAGCCGATGGGGCCGAAAGGTAATTGATCCATAATAACATAAATTTTGAGCACACCATCGAATTTTGTCTCTCGAGTGTCGTAGCTTTTATAAAGATGTTGTTTAAGACCATTAATTAGAGCATTTTCTTTTAAATGTTTTCTTGTTCACTGAAAATGTTCCGGTAACGTACAGATAGGTACAATACAATCCTTGTATTGATTTTCCCGATCCGCTGCTCGAGTAGACAGTGGTAGGAGGTTATTATCCGGGGGTGGGCGTTGTTCCGCCTCATTGCAGATGCGCAGAACTGCAACGCGCACGCGGTGCGCGCCTCTGCGGATTCGCAGATTCCCACTCATATCTCGTTGCGCGCAGATTTATTTAGTAGTGTTGAGGTAGCTGAACCGCGTAGTCGCGTATTGAGAAAGATGATAATTGAAGAGCGTTGTCGATTCTGTGAAAACCTAAGGTGAGCATATCGATTCAGTAATTTAGATATTATGTTTTCTAGTCTTAAACATAGGTATTGTCCCCTTTAGTAGTTTAATACACAATTATGGTTAGCTTATAATGAAAACTACATGGTTACTGTTATTTTCAATGTTTTGACCGATAGAATGTCGAATTCAAATCTTCCAATCCGTGGCATCCGGAAAGTGCTATCTTTATTGATCTCATAATAATATACATTTTGAGCTCTGCACTTATTTTGAGTCTTTTTTTTTTTTTGGGTGGGAAGTCATCAAATAACTTCTCCCGCTCTGGGCGGAGCGGGAGGGCGTGTCAGACTCTTACTGACTAAAACCCACCCGTGTTCATTCGGTTGCCCTGTTGCCGGGGGCATCGATCTCCCTTTCGGTTTTCTTCGCAACCCCGGCAGGCATCGGCCCTAGTGGACCCCTTCGAATCTGCTGACTTCTCTTTGAGGCGCGCGTGGAACACAACGCGCCGTCGACCCGGGCCTGGTCCTTAGCGGACGGTGAGCAATGGGTGGCTCACCGTCCGCAAGCCCGCGCCTACGGTGGCCGGAAATCGCCCTGCGATTCCCGGCGCCCTGGGCGTCTCCTCTTGCGTCGGTTACGGGCGTGAGGGCGCGAAATTTGCCTCTCCCTCACGCGTTCCGCCTCCTCCTTCGCGAGCATTACCGCTTCGCAGAAGGAGGTGACGGCCTCCCATTTCCTCTCGCTCCGTACCATGGCCTGAACCAGGGCCGGACGCGAGAGATCACCGCCGCCGATCGCCTCCACGAGGACACGGCGATGCTCAGCCCACCGAATGAAAACCGAAAAAAAAATGTCGAATTCAAATCTTCCAATCCGTGGCATCCGGAAAGTGCTATCTTTATTGATCTCATAATAATATACATTTTGAGCTCTGCACTGATTTTTGTGTCTTAGCTTTTTAAAGATTTGTTGTTTAAGAGTTTATTAGAAAAATAGTTTCTTGTTCTCTTGTATATTTCCGATCGACTACTCGAGCAGGCCCCGCCGCAGAAGGTATTTAGGTCAACGCCCATCCCCTGGGCGTTGACCCGTCGCATTGCAGATGCGCAGAAATGCACCGCGCAGGCGGCGCGCGCCTATGCCGTCTCCCACCCCTACCTTGTTGCAGATAAATCAATTAGTGTTGTTGAGGTTGCCGAACAGTGTAGTCGCGATCATAAGTCGTCGCTGAGTGCTAGTGCCGCAACAGTTATGGTATTGAGCAACATAATAATTGTGCCGTGTGGTCGATTCTGTCTAAGGTATGCTCATCAAGTCAGTCATTAAAAAATGTTTGTAGATAACAGTAGGAGCGTCTGTTTTACTCCATATTGTTCTTGACTTTTCTAACTATTTCGGATCGGGTGTCCTCACTCTTTTGCGCCAAGATAACACAGACCAAAAAAAATTAACCAAACTTCTTAACCAGAAACCAGACTATACATTTCCGAAGGTTTTCGATGCGCTGAGTCCGAATCTGGCCTCAGAATTGCTGTATCCCGTCAGATTTCTGTGATATCCTAACCTAACAGTGCAAAAAGTACTGTTTTTGCCCGATGTTGAGGTTATGTAGACTCATGAATATTTTTTTCTAATAAAAATAATGGTTACCACATTAAAGAACAACTCTTCCTGTTTTAAATGCCGTTGAGTTTGCGCGAATATTTTTTTTTCACTGAGACATCGTGTTTTGAAGTTCTCATGTTTGTAAAGGGTGGGGGTTTGCTGAGTTTACAGTGTACTAGGTTAGTTCGCTTGTGGTGTGAGAATTAAGGAATAATAAGACTTATTTAAAAAAACATGCGAGTTAAATCGCTTTCCCCAGGGTTAGGTGGGTTAATTTGTTTAAGGTTTGGTAGGGGCCGTGTCTAGCGGCTCGGAGCTGGATGGAGGTAGGTAAATGTGGGATGGTAGTTTAAGAGGTTAGGTGGGTTGGCCCACTTATGGTGAGACAACATTTTAACAAAAATGAGACTCAATTGCAGAAAATGAGTAACCACGTCTATGATCTTCAGGTATTCCAAAATTTACAAAGATGAGAACTTCAAAACACGGTATCTCAACGAAAAAACAAAATATTTGAGCTAACTTAACGGCATTTAAAAGAGGAAGACTTGTTCTTTAATATGGAAATTTTTTTTTTTTAGAACAATAATTCGTGAGTCAACATATTCTCAAAATCGAGCAAAAAACGGTACTTTTTGCACTTTTAGGTTAGGATATCTCAGAAACCTGACGTGTAAGAGCAATTCTGAGGCCAGATTTGGATTCAGCGCATCGAAAATCTTGGAAAAAATATAGTCTGGTTTCTGGTTAAAATTTTTGTCAGCCTGTGTAATGAATCGTCTTGGTGTAGAGTTCCGCAGGAGAAACAAGGTAACCGACATAGCCCGAAGCAATTGCTAAACTTAAGTGGCAATGGGCAGGGCACCTTGCTCGCAGAACGGATAGCCGATGGGGCCGAAAGGTAATTGATCCATAATAATATAAATTTTGAACACACCATCGAATTTTGTCTCCGAGTGTCGTAGCTTTTATAAAGATGTTGTTTAAGACTATTAATTAGAGCATTTTCTTTGAAATATTTACTTGTTCACTGAAAATGTTCCGGTAACGTACAGATAGGTACAATACAGTCCTTGTATTGATTTTCCCGATCCGCTGCTCGAGTAGACAGTGGTAGGAGGTTATTATCCGGGGGTGGGCGTTGTTCCGCCTCATTGCAGATGCGCAGAACTGCAACGCGCACGCGGTGCGCGCCTCTGCGGATTCCCAGATTCCCACTCATATCTCGTTGCGCGCAGATTTATTTAGTAGTGTTGAGGTAGGTAAACAGCGTTGTCGCGTATTGAGAAAGATGATAATTGAAGAGCGTTGTCGATTCTGTGAAAAACTAAGGTGAGCATATCGATTCAGTAATTTAGATATTATGTTTTCTGGTCTTAAACTTAGGTCTTGTCCCCTTTAGTAGTTAAATACACAATTATGGTTAGTTTATTATGAAATCTACATGGTAACTATTATTTTCAAAGTTTTGACCGATAGAATGTCGAATTCAAATCTTCCAATCCGTGGCATCCGGAAAGTGCTATCTTTATTGATCTCATAATAATAATAATATACATTTTGAGCTCTGCACTGATTTTTGTGTCTTAGATTTTTAAAGATTTGTTGTTTAAGAGTTTATTAGTAAAATATTTTCTTGTTCTTTTGTACATTTCCGATCGACTACTCGAGCAGGCCCCGCCGCAGAAGGTATTTAGGTCAACGCCCATCCCCGGGGCGTTAACTCGTCGCATTGCAAATGCGCAGAAATGCACCGCGCAGGCGGCGCGCGTCTATGCCTTTCTCCCACCCCTACCTTGTTGCAGACAGATTGATTTAGTGTTGTTGAGGTTGCCGAACAGTGTAGTCGCGATCAAAAGTCGTCGCCGAGTGCTAGTGCCGCAATAGTTATGGTATTCAGCAACAGAATAATTGTCCCGTGTGTTCGATTCTGTCTAAGGTATGCTCATCAAGTCAGTCATTCAAAAATTTTTGAGCGTCTCTTTTACTCTTTATTGTTCTTCCCTTTTCCAAGTATTTCGGATCGGGTGTCCTCACTCTTTTGCGCCAAGACATTCGTCTTGATGTAGAGATCCTAAGGAGAAACAAGGTAACCGACATAGCCCGAAGCAATTGCTAAACTTAAGTGGCAATGGGCAGGGCACATTGCTCGCAGAACGGATAGCCGATGGGGCCGAAAGGTTATTGATCCCATAATAATATAAATTTTGAGCTCACCATCGAATTTTGTCTCCGAGTGTCGTAGCTTTTATAAAGATGTTGTTTAAGACTATTAATTAGAGCATTTTCTGTGAAATATTTTCTTGTTCACTGAAAATGTTCCGGTAACGTACAGATAGGTACAATACAGTCCTTGTATTGATTTTCCCGATCCGCTGCTCGAGTAGACAGTGGTAGGAGGTTATTATCCGGGGGTGGGCGTTGTTCCGCCTCATTGCAGATGCGCAGAACTGCAACGCGCACGCGGTGCGCGCCTTTGCGGATTCCCAGATTCCCACTCATATCTCGTTGCGCGCAGATTTATTTAGTAGTGTTGAGGTAGCTAAACAGCGTAGTCGCGTATTGAGAAAGATGATAATTGAAGAGCGTGGCGATTCTGTGAAAAACTAAGGTGAGCATATCGATTCAGTAATTTAGATATTATGTTTTCTGGTCTTAAACTTAGGTCTTGTCCCCTTTAGTAGTTAAATACACAATTATGGTTAGTTTATTATGAAATCTACATGGATACTATTATTTTCAAAGTTTTGACCGATAGAATGTCGAATTCAAATCTTCCAATCCGTGGCATCCGGAAAGTGCTATCTTTATTGATCTCATAATAATATACATTTTGAGCTTTCGAGCTCTGCACTGATTTTTGTGTCTCAGCTTTTTAAAGATTTGTTGTTTGAGAGTTTATTAGAAAAATAGTTTCTTGTTCTCTTGTATATTTCCGATCGACTACTCGAGCAGGCCCCGCCGCAGAAGGTATTTAGGTCAACGCCCATCCCCTGGGCGTTGACCCGTCGCATTGCAGATGCGCAGAAATGCACCGCGCAGGCGGCGCGCGCCTATGCCGTCTCCCACCCCTACCTTGTTGCAGATAAATCAATTAGTGTTGTTGAGGTTGCCGAACAGTGTAGTCGAGATCATAAGTCGTCGCTGAGTGCTAGTGCCGCAACAGTTATGGTATTGAGCAACATAATAATTGTGCCGTGTGGTCGATTCTGTCTAAGGTACGCTCATCAAGTCAGTCATTAAAAAATGTTTGTAGATAACAGTAGGAGCGTCTGTTTTACTCCATATTGTTCTTGACTTTTCTAACTATTTCGGATCGGGTGTCCTCACTCTTTTGCGCCAAGATAACACAGACCAAAAAAAATTAACCAAACTTCTTAACCAGAAACCAGACTATACATTTCCGAAGGTTTTCGATGCGCTGAGTCCGAATCTGGCCTCAGAATTGCTGTATCCCGTCAGATTTCTGTGATATTCTAACCTAACAGTGCAAAAAGTACTGTTTTTGCCCGATGTTGAGGTTATGTAGACTCATGAATATTTTTTTCTAATAAAAATAATGGTTACCACATTAAAGAACAACTCTTCCTGTTTTAAATGCCGTTGAGTTTGCGCGAATATTTTTTTTTCACTGAGACATCGTGTTTTGAAGTTCTCATTTTTGTAAAGGGTGGGGGTTTGCTGAGTTTACAGTGTACTAGGTTAGTTCGCTTGTGGTGTGAGAATTAAAGAATAATAAGACTTATTTAAAAAAATATGCGAGTTAAATCGCTTTCCCCAGGGTTAGGTGGGTTAATTTGTTTAAGGTTTGGTAGGGGCCGTGTCTAGCGGCTCGGAGCTGGATGGAGGTAGGTAGATGTGGGATGGTAGTTTAAGAGGTTAGGTGGGTTGGCCCACTTATGGTGAGACAACATTTTAACAAAAATGAGACTCAATTGCAGAAAATGTGTAACCACGTCTATGATCTTCAGGTATTCCAAAATTTACAAAGATGAGAACTTCAAAACACGGTATCTCAACGAAAAAACAAAATATTTGAGCTAACTTAACGGCATTTAAAAGAGGAAGACTTGTTCTTTAATATGGAAATTTTTTTTTTTTAGAACAATAATTCGTGAGTCAACATATTCTCAAAATCGAGCAAAAATCGGTACTTTTTGCACTTTTAGGTTAGGATATCTCAGAAACCTGACGTGTAAGAGCAATTCTGAGGCCAGATTTGGATTCAGCGCATCGAAAATCTTGGAAAAAATATAGTCTGGTTTCTGGTTAAAATTTTTGTCAGCCTGTGTAATGAATCGTCTTGGTGTAGAGTTCCGCAGGAGAAACAAGGTAACCGACATAGCCCGAAGCAATTGCTAAACTTAAGTGGCAATGGGCAGGGCACCTTGCTCGCAGAACGGATAGCCGATGGGGCCGAAAGGTAATTGATCCATAATAATATAAATTTTGAACACACCATCGAATTTTGTCTCCGAGTGTCGTAGCTTTTATAAAGATGTTGTTTAAGACTATTAATTAGAGCATTTTCTTTGAAATATTTACTTGTTCACTGAAAATGTTCCGGTAACGTACAGATAGGTACAATACAGTCCTTGTATTGATTTTCCCGATCCGCTGCTCGAGTAGACAGTGGTAGGAGGTTATTATCCGGGGGTGGGCGTTGTTCCGCCTCATTGCAGATGCGCAGAACTGCAACGCGCACGCGGTGCGCGCCTCTGCGGATTCAGTAATTTAGATATTATGTTTTCTGGTCTTAAACTTAGGTCTTGTCCCCTTTAGTAGTTAAATACACAATTATGGTTAGTTTATTATGAAATCTACATGGTAACTATTATTTTCAAAGTTTTGACCGATAGAATGTCGAATTCAAATCTTCCAATCCGTGGCATCCGGAAAGTGCTATCTTTATTGATCTCATAATAATAATAATATACATTTTGAGCTCTGCACTTATTTTGTGTCTTAGCTTTTTAAAGATTTGTTGTTTAAGAGTTTATTAGTAAAATAGTTTCTTATTCTCTTGTATATTTCCGATCGACTACTCGTGCAGGCCTCGCTGCAGAAGGTATTTAGGTCAACGCCCATCCCCGGGGCGTTAACCCGTCGCATTGCAGATGCGCAGAAATGCACCGCGCAGGCGGCGCGCGCCTATTTATCTCCCACCCCTACCTTGTTGCAGATAGATTAATTTAGTGTTGTTGACGTTGCCGAACAGTGTAGTCGCGATCAAAAGTCGCCGAGTGCTAGTGCCGCAACAGTTATGGTATTGAGCAACAGAATAATTCTGCCGTGTGGTCGATTCTGTCTAAGGTATGCTCATCAAGTCAGTCATTCAAAAATTTTGTAGCGTCTGTTTTACTCTTTATTGTTCTTCCCTTTTCCAAGTATTTCGGATCGGGTGTCCTCACTCTTTTGCGCCAAGACATTCGTCTTGATGTAGAGATCCGCAGGAGAAACAAGATAACCGACATAGCCCGAAGCAATTGCTAAACTTAAGTGGCAATGGGCAGGGCACATTGCTCGCAGAACGGATAGCCGATGGGACCGAAAGGTTATTGATCCCATAATAATATAAATTTTGAGCTCACCATCGAATTTTGTCTCCGAGTGTCGTAGCTTTTATAAAGATGTTGTTTAAGACTGTTAATTAGAGCATTTTCTGTTAAATATTTTCTTGTTCACTGAAAATGTTCCAGTAACGTACAGATAGGTACAATACAGTCCTTGTATTGATTTTCCCGATCCGCTGCTCGAGTAGACAGTGGTAGGAGGTTATTATCCGGGGGTGGGCGTTGTTCCGCCTCATTGTAGATGCGCAGAACTGCAACGCGCACGCGGTGCGCGCCTCTGCGGATTCCCAGATTCCCACTCATATCTCGTTGCGCGCAGATTTATTTAGTAGTGTTGAGGTAGCTGAACAGGGTAGTCGCGTATTGAGAAAGATGATAATTGAAGAGCGTTGTCGATTCTGTGAAAACCTAAGGTGAGCATATCGATTCAGTAATTTAGATATTATGTTTTCTGGTCTTAAACTTAGGTCTTGTCCCCTTTAGTAGTTAAATACACAATTATGGTTAGTTTATTATGAAATCTACATGGTAACTATTATTTTCAAAGTTTTGACCGATAGAATGTCGAATTCAAATCTTCCAATCCGTGGCATCCGGAAAGTGCTATCTTTATTGATCTCATAATAATAATAATATACATTTTGAGCTCTGCACTGATTTTTGTGTCTTAGATTTTTAAAGATTTGTTGTTTAAGAGTTTATTAGTAAAATATTTTCTTGTTCTTTTGTATATTTCCGATCGACTACTCGAGCAGGCCCCGCCGCAGAAGGTATTTAGGTCAACGCCCATCCCCGGGGCGTTAACCCGTCGCATTGCAGATGCGCAGAAATGCACCGCGCAGGCGGCGCGCGCCTATGCCGTCTCCCATTCCTACCTTGTTGCAAATTGATTGATTTAGTGTTGTTGAGGTTGCCGAACAGTGTAGTCGCGATCAAAAGTCGTCGCTGAGTGCTAGTGCCGCAACAGTTATGGTATTGAGCAACAGAATAATTGTGCCGTGTGTTCGATTCTGTCTAAGGTATGCTCATCAAGTCAGTCATTCAAAAATTTTTGAGCGTCTCTTTTACTCTTTATTGTTCTTCCCTTTTCCAAGTATTTCGGATCGGGTGTCCTCACTCTTTTGCGCCAAGACATTCGTCTTGATGTAGAGATCCTAAGGAAAAACAAGGTTACCGATATAGCCCGAAGCAATTGCTAAACTTAAGTGGCAATAGGCAGGGCACATTGCTCGCAGAACGGATAGCCGATGGGGCCGAAAGGTTATTGATCCCATAATAATATAAATTTTGAGCTCGCCATCGAATTTTATCTCCGAGTGTCGTAGCTTTTATAAAGATGTTGTTTAAGACTGTTAATTAGAGCATTTTCTGTGAAATATTTTCTTGTTCACTGAAAATGTTCCGGTAACGTACAGATAGGTACAATACAGTCCTTGTATTGATTTTCCCGATCCGCTGCTCGAGTAGACAGTGGTAGGAGGTTATTATCCGGGGGTGGGCGTTGTTCCGCCTCATTGTAGATGCGCAGAACTGCAACGCGCACGCGGTACGCGCCTCTGCGGATTCTCAGATTCCCACTCATATCTCGTTGCGCGCAGATTTATTTAGTAGTGTTGAGGTAGCTGAACAGCGTAGTCGCGTATTGAGAAAGATGATAATTGAAGAGCGTTGTCGATTCTGTGAAAACCTAAGGTGAGCATATCGATTCAGTAATTTAGATATTATGTTTTCTAGTCTTAAATTTAGGTATTGTCCCCTTTAGTAGTTAAATATACAATTATGGTTAGTTTATTATGAAATCTACATGGATACTATTATTTTCAAAGTTTTGACCGATAGAATGTCGAATTCAAATCTTCCAATCCGTGGCATCCGGATGGTGCTATCTTTATTGATCTCATAATAATATACATTTTGAGCTCTGCACTTATTTTGTGTCTTAGCTTTTTAAAGATTTGTTGTTTAAGAGTTTATTAGTAAAATAGTTTCTTATTCTCTTGTATATTTCCGATCGACTACTCGTGCAGGCCCCGCTGCAGAAGGTATTTAGGTCAACGCCCATCCCCGGGGCGTTAACCCGTCGCATTGCAGATGCGCAGAAATGCACCGCGCAGGCGGCGCGCGCCTATTTATCTCCCACCCCTACCTTGTTGCAGATAGATTAATTTAGTGTTGTTGACGTTGCCGAACAGTGTAGTCGCGATCAAAAGTCGCCGAGTGCTAGTGCCGCAACAGTTATGGTATTGAGCAATAGAATAATTCTGCCGTGTGGTCGATTCTGTCTAAGGTATGCTCATCAAGTCAGTCATTCAAAAATTTTGTAGCGTCTGTTTTACTCTTTATTGTTCTTCCCTTTTCCAAGTATTTCGGATCGGGTGTCCTCACTCTTTTGCGCCAAGACATTCGTCTTGATGTAGAGATCCGCAGGAGAAACAAGATAACCGACATAGCCCGAAGCAATTGCTAAACTTAAGTGGCAATGGGCAGGGCACATTGCTCGCAGAACGGATAGCCGATGGGACCGAAAGGTTATTGATCCCATAATAATATAAATTTTGAGCTCACCATCGAATTTTGTCTCCGAGTGTCGTAGCTTTTATAAAGATGTTGTTTAAGACTGTTAATTAGAGCATTTTCTGTTAAATATTTTCTTGTTCACTGAAAATGTTCCAGTAACGTACAGATAGGTACAATACAGTCCTTGTATTGATTTTCCCGATCCGCTGCTCGAGTAGACAGTGGTAGGAGGTTATTATCCGGGGGTGGGCGTTGTTCCGCCTCATTGTAGATGCGCAGAACTGCAACGCGCACGCGGTGCGCGCCTCTGCGGATTCCCAGATTCCCACTCATATCTCGTTGCGCGCAGATTTATTTAGTAGTGTTGAGGTAGCTGAACAGGGTAGTCGCGTATTGAGAAAGATGATAATTGAAGAGCGTTGTCGATTCTGTGAAAACCTAAGGTGAGCATATCGATTCAGTAATTTAGATATTATGTTTTCTAGTCTTAAATTTAGGTATTGTCCCCTTTAGTAGTTAAATATATAATTATGGTTAGTTTATTATGAAATCTTCATGGATACTATTATTTTCAACGTTTTGACCGATAGAATGTCGAATTCAAATCTTCCAATCCGTGGCATCCGGATGGTGCTATCTTTATTGATCTCATAATAATATACATTTTGAGCTCTGCACTTATTTTGTGTCTTAGCTTTTTACAGATTTGTTGTTTAAGAGTTTATTAGTAAAATAGTTTCTTATTCTCTTGTATATTTCCGATCGACTACTCGTGCAGGCCCCGCTGCAGAAGGTATTTAGGTCAACGCCCATCCCCGGGGCGTTAACCCGTCGCATTGCAGATGCGCAGAAATGCACCGCGCAGGCGGCGCGCGTCTATGCCCTTCTCCCACCCCTACCTTGTTGCAGACAGATTGATTTAGTGTTGTTGAGGTTGCCGAACAGTGTAGTCGCGATCAAAAGTCGTCGCTGAGTGCTAGTGCCGCAATAGTTATGGTATTCAGCAACAGAATAATTGTGCCGTGTGTTCGATTCTGTCTAAGGTATGCTCATCAAGTCAGTCATTCAAAAATTTTTGAGCGTCTCTTTTACTCTTTATTGTTCTTCCCTTTTCCAAGTATTTCGGATCGGGTGTCCTCACTCTTTTGCGCCAAGACATTCGTCTTGATGTAGAGATCCTAAGGAGAAACAAGGTAACCGACATAGCCCGAAGCAATTGCTAAACTTAAGTGGCAATGGGCAGGGCACATTGCTCGCAGAACGGATAGCCGATGGGGCCGTAAGGTTATTGATCCCATAATAATATAAATTTTGAGCTCACCATCGAATTTTGTCTCCCGAGTGTCGTAGCTTTTATAAAGATGTTGTTTAAGACTATTAATTAGAGCATTTTCTGTGAAATATTTTCTTGTTCACTGAAAATGTTCCGGTAACGTACAGATAGGTACAATACAGTCCTTGTATTGATTTTCCCGATCCGCTGCTCGAGTAGACAGTGGTAGGAGGTTATTATCCGGGGGTGGGCGTTGTTCCGCCTCATTGTAGATGCGCAGAACTGCAACGCGCACGCGGTGCGCGCCTCTGCGGATTCCCAGATTCCCACTCATATCTCGTTGCGCGCAGATTTATTTAGTAGTGTTGAGGTAGCTGAACAGCGTAGTCGCGTATTGAGAAAGATGATAATTAAAGAGCGTTGTCGATTCTGTGAAAACCTAAGGTGAGCATATCGATTCAGTAATTTAGATATTATGTTTTCTAGTCTTAAATTTAGGTATTGTCCCCTTTAGTAGTTAAATATATAATTATGGTTAGTTTATTATGAAATCTTCATGGATACTATTATTTTCAACGTTTTGACCGATAGAATGTCGAATTCAAATCTTCCAATCCGTGGCATCCGGATGGTGCTATCTTTATTGATCTCATAATAATATTCATTTTGAGCTCTGCACTTATTTTGTGTCTTAGCTTTTTAAAGATTTGTTGTTTAAGAGTTTATTAGTAAAATAGTTTCTTATTCTCTTGTATATTTCCGATCGACTACTCGTGCAGGCCCCGCTGCAGAAGGTATTTAGGTCAACGCCCATCCCCGGGGCGTTAACCCGTCGCATTGCAGATGCGCAGAAATGCACCGCGCAGGCGGCGCGCGTCTATGCCCTTCTCCCACCCCTACCTTGTTGCAGACAGATTGATTTAGTGTTGTTGAGGTTGCCGAACAGTGTAGTCGCGATCAAAAGTCGTCGCCGAGTGCTAGTGCCGCAATAGTTATGGTATTCAGCAACAGAATAATTGTGCCGTGTGTTCGATTCTGTCTAAGGTATGCTCATCAAGTCGATTCAAAAATTTTTGAGCGTCTCTTTTACTCTTTATTGTTCTTCCCTTTTCCAAGTATTTCGGATCGGGTGTCCTCACTCTTTTGCGCCAAGACATTCGTCTTGATGTAGAGATCCTAAGGAGAAACAAGGTAACCGACATAGCCCGAAGCAATTGCTAAACTTAAGTGGCAATGGGCAGGGCACATTGCTCGCAGAACGGATAGCCGATGGGGCCGAAAGGTTATTGATCCCATAATAATATAAATTTTGAGCTCACCATCGAATTTTGTCTCCGAGTGTCGTAGCTTTTATAAAGATGTTGTTTAAGACTATTAATTAGAGCATTTTCTGTGAAATATTTTCTTGTTCACTGAAAATGTTCCGGTAACGTACAGATAGGTACAATACAGTCCTTGTATTGATTTTCCCGATCCGCTGCTCGAGTAGACAGTGGTAGGAGGTTATTATCCGGGGGTGGGCGTTGTTCCGCCTCATTGTAGATGCGCAGAACTGCAACGCGCACGCGGTGCGCGCCTCTGCGGATTCCCAGATTCCCACTCATATCTCGTTGCGCGCAGATTTATTTAGTAGTGTTGAGGTAGCTGAACAGCGTAGTCGCGTATTGAGAAAGATGATAATTGAAGAGCGTTGTCGATTCTGTGAAAACCTAAGGTGAGCATATCGATTCAGTAATTTAGATATTATGTTTTCTAGTCTTAAATTTAGGTATTGTCCCCTTTAGTAGTTAAATATACAATTATGGTTAGTTTATTATGAAATCTACATGGATACTATTATTTTCAACGTTTTGACCGATAGAATGTCGAATTCAAATCTTCCAATCCGTGGCATCCGGATGGTGCTATCTTTATTGATCTCATAATAATATACATTTTGAGCTCTGCACTTATTTTGTGTCTTAGCTTTTTAAAGATTTGTTGTTTAAGAGTTTATTAGTAAAATAGTTTCTTATTCTCTTGTATATTTCCGATCGACTACTCGTGCAGGCCCCGCTGCAGAAGGTATTTAGGTCAACGCCCATCCCCGGGGAGTTAACCCGTCGCATTGCAGATGCGCAGAAATGCACCGCGCAGGCGGCGCGCGTCTATGCCCTTCTCCCACCCCTACCTTGTTGCAGACAGATTGATTTAGTGTTGTTGAAGTTGCCGAACAGTGTAGTCGCGATCAAAAGTCGTCGCCGAGTGCTAGTGCCGCAATAGTTATGGTATTCAGCAACAGAATAATTGTGCCGTGTGTTCGATTCTGTCTAAGGTATGCTCATCAAGTCAGTCATTCAAAAATTTTTGAGCGTCTCTTTTACTCTTTATTGTTCTTCCCTTTTCCAAGTATTTCGGATCGGGTGTCCTCACTCTTTTGCGCCAAGACATTCGTCTTGATGTAGAGATCCTAAGGAGAAACAAGGTAACCGACATAGCCCGAAGCAATTGCTAAACTTAAGTGGCAATGGGCAGGGCACATTGCTCGCAGAACGGATAGCCGATGGGGCCGAAAGGTTATTGATCCCATAATAATATAAATTTTGAGCTCACCATCGAATTTTGTCTCCGAGTGTCGTAGCTTTTATAAAGATGTTGTTTAAGACTATTAATTAGAGCATTTTCTGTGAAATATTTTCTTGTTCACTGAAAATGTTCCGGTAACGTACAGATAGGTACAATACAGTCCTTGTATTGATTTTCCCGATCCGCTGCTCGAGTAGACAGTGGTAGGAGGTTATTATCCGGGGGTGGGCGTTGTTCCGCCTCATTGTAGATGCGCAGAACTGCAACGCGCACGCGGTGCGCGCCTCTGCGGATTCCCTGATTCCCACTCATATCTCGTTGCGCGCAGATTTATTTAGTAGTGTTGAGGTAGCAAAACAGCGTAGTCGCGTATTGAGAAAGATGATAATTGAAGAGCGTTGTCGATTCTGTGAAAACCTAAGGTGAGCATATCGATTCAGTAATTTAGATATTATGTTTTCTAGTCTTAAATTTAGGTATTGTCCCCTTTAGTAGTTAAATATACAATTATGGTTAGTTTATTATGAAATCTACATGGATACTATTATTTTCAACGTTTTGACCGATAGAATGTCGAATTCAAATCTTCCAATCCGTGGCATCCGGATGGTGCTATCTTTATTGATCTCATAATAATATACATTTTGAGCTCTGCACTTATTTTGTGTCTTAGCTTTTTAAAGATTTGTTGTTTAAGAGTTTATTAGTAAAATAGTTTCTTATTCTCTTGTATATTTCCGATCGACTACTCGTGCAGGCCCCGCTGCAGAAGGTATTTAGGTCAACGCCCATCCCCGGGGAGTTAACCCGTCGCATTGCAGATGCGCAGAAATGCACCGCGCAGGCGGCGCGCGTCTATGCCCTTCTCCCACCCCTACCTTGTTGCAGACAGATTGATTTAGTGTTGTTGAAGTTGCCGAACAGTGTAGTCGCGATCAAAAGTCGTCGCCGAGTGCTAGTGCCGCAATAGTTATGGTATTCAGCAACAGAATAATTGTGCCGTGTGTTCGATTCTGTCTAAGGTATGCTCATCAAGTCAGTCATTCAAAAATTTTTGAGCGTCTCTTTTACTCTTTATTGTTCTTCCCTTTTCCAAGTATTTCGGATCGGGTGTCCTCACTCTTTTGCGCCAAGACATTCGTCTTGATGTAGTGATCCTAAGGAGAAACAAGGTAACCGACATAGCCCGAAGCAATTGCTAAACTTAAGTGGCAATGGGCAGGGCACATTGCTCGCAGAACGGATAGCCGATGGGGCCGAAAGGTTATTGATCCCATAATAATATAAATTTTGAGCTCACCATCGAATTTTGTCTCCGAGTGTCGTAGCTTTTATAAAGATGTTGTTTAAGACTATTAATTAGAGCATTTTCTGTGAAATATTTTCTTGTTCACTGAAAATGTTCCGGTAACGTACAGATAGGTACAATACAGTCCTTGTATTGATTTTCCCGATCCGCTGCTCGAGTAGACAGTGGTAGGAGGTTATTATCCGGGGGTGGGCGTTGTTCCGCCTCATTGTAGATGCGCAGAACTGCAACGCGCACGCGGTGCGCGCCTCTGCGGATTCCCTGATTCCCACTCATATCTCGTTGCGCGCAGATTTATTTAGTAGTGTTGAGGTAGCAGAACAGCGTAGTCGCGTATTGAGAAAGATGATAATTGAAGAGCGTTGTCGATTCTGTGAAAACCTAAGGTGAGCATATCGATTCAGTAATTTAGATATTATGTTTTCTAGTCTTAAATTTAGGTATTGTCCCCTTTAGTAGTTAAATATACAATTACGGTTAGTTTATTATGAAATCTACATGGATACTATTATTTTCAACGTTTTGACCGATAGAATGTCGAATTCAAATCTTCCAATCCGTGGCATCCGGATGGTGCTATCTTTATTGATCTCATAATAATATTCATTTTGAGCTCTGCACTTATTTTGTGTCTTAGCTTTTTAAAGATTTGTTGTTTAAGAGTTTATTAGTAAAATAGTTTCTTATTCTCTTGTATATTTCCGATCGACTACTCGTGCAGGCCCCGCTGCAGAAGGTATTTAGGTCAACGCCCATCCCCGGGGCGTTAACCCGTCGCATTGCAGATGCGCAGAAATGCACCGCGCAGGCGGCGCGCGTCTATGCCCTTCTCCCACCCCTACCTTGTTGCAGACAGATTGATTTAGTGTTGTTGAGGTTGCCGAACAGTGTAGTCGCGATCAAAAGTCGTCGCCGAGTGCTAGTGCCGCAATAGTTATGGTATTCAGCAACAGAATAATTGTGCCGTGTGTTCGATTCTGTCTAAGGTATGCTCATCAAGTCGATTCAAAAATTTTTGAGCGTCTCTTTTACTCTTTATTGTTCTTCCCTTTTCCAAGTATTTCGGATCGGGTGTCCTCACTCTTTTGCGCCAAGACATTCGTCTTGATGTAGAGATCCTAAGGAGAAACAAGGTAACCGACATAGCCCGAAGCAATTGCTAAACTTAAGTGGCAATGGGCAGGGCACATTGCTCGCAGAACGGATAGCCGATGGGGCCGAAAGGTTATTGATCCCATAATAATATAAATTTTGAGCTCACCATCGAATTTTGTCTCCGAGTGTCGTAGCTTTTATAAAGATGTTGTTTAAGACTATTAATTAGAGCATTTTCTGTGAAATATTTTCTTGTTCACTGAAAATGTTCCGGTAACGTACAGATAGGTACAATACAGTCCTTGTATTGATTTTCCCGATCCGCTGCTCGAGTAGACAGTGGTAGGAGGTTATTATCCGGGGGTGGGCGTTGTTCCGCCTCATTGTAGATGCGCAGAACTGCAACGCGCACGCGGTGCGCGCCTCTGCGGATTCCCAGATTCCCACTCATATCTCGTTGCGCGCAGATTTATTTAGTAGTGTTGAGGTAGCTGAACAGCGTAGTCGCGTATTGAGAAAGATGATAATTGAAGAGCGTTGTCGATTCTGTGAAAACCTAAGGTGAGCATATCGATTCAGTAATTTAGATATTATGTTTTCTAGTCTTAAATTTAGGTATTGTCCCCTTTAGTAGTTAAATATACAATTATGGTTAGTTTATTATGAAATCTACATGGATACTATTATTTTCAACGTTTTGACCGATAGAATGTCGAATTCAAATCTTCCAATCCGTGGCATCCGGATGGTGCTATCTTTATTGATCTCATAATAATATACATTTTGAGCTCTGCACTTATTTTGTGTCTTAGCTTTTTAAAGATTTGTTGTTTAAGAGTTTATTAGTAAAATAGTTTCTTATTCTCTTGTATATTTCCGATCGACTACTCGTGCAGGCCCCGCTGCAGAAGGTATTTAGGTCAACGCCCATCCCCGGGGAGTTAACCCGTCGCATTGCAGATGCGCAGAAATGCACCGCGCAGGCGGCGCGCGTCTATGCCCTTCTCCCACCCCTACCTTGTTGCAGACAGATTGATTTAGTGTTGTTGAAGTTGCCGAACAGTGTAGTCGCGATCAAAAGTCGTCGCCGAGTGCTAGTGCCGCAATAGTTATGGTATTCAGCAACAGAATAATTGTGCCGTGTGTTCGATTCTGTCTAAGGTATGCTCATCAAGTCAGTCATTCAAAAATTTTTGAGCGTCTCTTTTACTCTTTATTGTTCTTCCCTTTTCCAAGTATTTCGGATCGGGTGTCCTCACTCTTTTGCGCCAAGACATTCGTCTTGATGTAGAGATCCTAAGGAGAAACAAGGTAACCGACATAGCCCGAAGCAATTGCTAAACTTAAGTGGCAATGGGCAGGGCACATTGCTCGCAGAACGGATAGCCGATGGGGCCGAAAGGTTATTGATCCCATAATAATATAAATTTTGAGCTCACCATCGAATTTTGTCTCCGAGTGTCGTAGCTTTTATAAAGATGTTGTTTAAGACTATTAATTAGAGCATTTTCTGTGAAATATTTTCTTGTTCACTGAAAATGTTCCGGTAACGTACAGATAGGTACAATACAGTCCTTGTATTGATTTTCCCGATCCGCTGCTCGAGTAGACAGTGGTAGGAGGTTATTATCCGGGGGTGGGCGTTGTTCCGCCTCATTGTAGATGCGCAGAACTGCAACGCGCACGCGGTGCGCGCCTCTGCGGATTCCCTGATTCCCACTCATATCTCGTTGCGCGCAGATTTATTTAGTAGTGTTGAGGTAGCAAAACAGCGTAGTCGCGTATTGAGAAAGATGATAATTGAAGAGCGTTGTCGATTCTGTGAAAACCTAAGGTGAGCATATCGATTCAGTAATTTAGATATTATGTTTTCTAGTCTTAAATTTAGGTATTGTCCCCTTTAGTAGTTAAATATACAATTATGGTTAGTTTATTATGAAATCTACATGGATACTATTATTTTCAACGTTTTGACCGATAGAATGTCGAATTCAAATCTTCCAATCCGTGGCATCCGGATGGTGCTATCTTTATTGATCTCATAATAATATACATTTTGAGCTCTGCACTTATTTTGTGTCTTAGCTTTTTAAAGATTTGTTGTTTAAGAGTTTATTAGTAAAATAGTTTCTTATTCTCTTGTATATTTCCGATCGACTACTCGTGCAGGCCCCGCTGCAGAAGGTATTTAGGTCAACGCCCATCCCCGGGGAGTTAACCCGTCGCATTGCAGATGCGCAGAAATGCACCGCGCAGGCGGCGCGCGTCTATGCCCTTCTCCCACCCCTACCTTGTTGCAGACAGATTGATTTAGTGTTGTTGAAGTTGCCGAACAGTGTAGTCGCGATCAAAAGTCGTCGCCGAGTGCTAGTGCCGCAATAGTTATGGTATTCAGCAACAGAATAATTGTGCCGTGTGTTCGATTCTGTCTAAGGTATGCTCATCAAGTCAGTCATTCAAAAATTTTTGAGCGTCTCTTTTACTCTTTATTGTTCTTCCCTTTTCCAAGTATTTCGGATCGGGTGTCCTCACTCTTTTGCGCCAAGACATTCGTCTTGATGTAGTGATCCTAAGGAGAAACAAGGTAACCGACATAGCCCGAAGCAATTGCTAAACTTAAGTGGCAATGGGCAGGGCACATTGCTCGCAGAACGGATAGCCGATGGGGCCGAAAGGTTATTGATCCCATAATAATATAAATTTTGAGCTCACCATCGAATTTTGTCTCCGAGTGTCGTAGCTTTTATAAAGATGTTGTTTAAGACTATTAATTAGAGCATTTTCTGTGAAATATTTTCTTGTTCACTGAAAATGTTCCGGTAACGTACAGATAGGTACAATACAGTCCTTGTATTGATTTTCCCGATCCGCTGCTCGAGTAGACAGTGGTAGGAGGTTATTATCCGGGGGTGGGCGTTGTTCCGCCTCATTGTAGATGCGCAGAACTGCAACGCGCACGCGGTGCGCGCCTCTGCGGATTCCCTGATTCCCACTCATATCTCGTTGCGCGCAGATTTATTTAGTAGTGTTGAGGTAGCAGAACAGCGTAGTCGCGTATTGAGAAAGATGATAATTGAAGAGCGTTGTCGATTCTGTGAAAACCTAAGGTGAGCATATCGATTCAGTAATTTAGATATTATGTTTTCTAGTCTTAAATTTAGGTATTGTCCCCTTTAGTAGTTAAATATACAATTATGGTTAGTTTATTATGAAATCTACATGGATACTATTATTTTCAACGTTTTGACCGATAGAATGTCGAATTCAAATCTTCCAATCCGTGGCATCCGGATGGTGCTATCTTTATTGATCTCATAATAATATACATTTTGAGCTCTGCACTTATTTTGTGTCTTAGCTTTTTAAAGATTTGTTGTTTAAGAGTTTATTAGTAAAATAGTTTCTTATTCTCTTGTATATTTCCGATCGACTACTCGTGCAGGCCCCGCTGCAGAAGGTATTTAGGTCAACGCCCATCCCCGGGGAGTTAACCCGTCGCATTGCAGATGCGCAGAAATGCACCGCGCAGGCGGCGCGCGTCTATGCCCTTCTCCCACCCCTACCTTGTTGCAGACAGATTGATTTAGTGTTGTTGAAGTTGCCGAACAGTGTAGTCGCGATCAAAAGTCGTCGCCGAGTGCTAGTGCCGCAATAGTTATGGTATTCAGCAACAGAATAATTGTGCCGTGTGTTCGATTCTGTCTAAGGTATGCTCATCAAGTCAGTCATTCAAAAATTTTTGAGCGTCTCTTTTACTCTTTATTGTTCTTCCCTTTTCCAAGTATTTCGGATCGGGTGTCCTCACTCTTTTGCGCCAAGACATTCGTCTTGATGTAGAGATCCTAAGGAGAAACAAGGTAACCGACATAGCCCGAAGCAATTGCTAAACTTAAGTGGCAATGGGCAGGGCACATTGCTCGCAGAACGGATAGCCGATGGGGCCGAAAGGTTATTGATCCCATAATAATATAAATTTTGAGCTCACCATCGAATTTTGTCTCCGAGTGTCGTAGCTTTTATAAAGATGTTGTTTAAGACTATTAATTAGAGCATTTTCTGTGAAATATTTTCTTGTTCACTGAAAATGTTCCGGTAACGTACAGATAGGTACAATACAGTCCTTGTATTGATTTTCCCGATCCGCTGCTCGAGTAGACAGTGGTAGGAGGTTATTATCCGGGGGTGGGCGTTGTTCCGCCTCATTGTAGATGCGCAGAACTGCAACGCGCACGCGGTGCGCGCCTCTGCGGATTCCCTGATTCCCACTCATATCTCGTTGCGCGCAGATTTATTTAGTAGTGTTGAGGTAGCAAAACAGCGTAGTCGCGTATTGAGAAAGATGATAATTGAAGAGCGTTGTCGATTCTGTGAAAACCTAAGGTGAGCATATCGATTCAGTAATTTAGATATTATGTTTTCTAGTCTTAAATTTAGGTATTGTCCCCTTTAGTAGTTAAATATACAATTATGGTTAGTTTATTATGAAATCTACATGGATACTATTATTTTCAACGTTTTGACCGATAGAATGTCGAATTCAAATCTTCCAATCCGTGGCATCCGGATGGTGCTATCTTTATTGATCTCATAATAATATACATTTTGAGCTCTGCACTTATTTTGTGTCTTAGCTTTTTAAAGATTTGTTGTTTAAGAGTTTATTAGTAAAATAGTTTCTTATTCTCTTGTATATTTCCGATCGACTACTCGTGCAGGCCCCGCTGCAGAAGGTATTTAGGTCAACGCCCATCCCCGGGGAGTTAACCCGTCGCATTGCAGATGCGCAGAAATGCACCGCGCAGGCGGCGCGCGTCTATGCCCTTCTCCCACCCCTACCTTGTTGCAGACAGATTGATTTAGTGTTGTTGAAGTTGCCGAACAGTGTAGTCGCGATCAAAAGTCGTCGCCGAGTGCTAGTGCCGCAATAGTTATGGTATTCAGCAACAGAATAATTGTGCCGTGTGTTCGATTCTGTCTAAGGTATGCTCATCAAGTCAGTCATTCAAAAATTTTTGAGCGTCTCTTTTACTCTTTATTGTTCTTCCCTTTTCCAAGTATTTCGGATCGGGTGTCCTCACTCTTTTGCGCCAAGACATTCGTCTTGATGTAGTGATCCTAAGGAGAAACAAGGTAACCGACATAGCCCGAAGCAATTGCTAAACTTAAGTGGCAATGGGCAGGGCACATTGCTCGCAGAACGGATAGCCGATGGGGCCGAAAGGTTATTGATCCCATAATAATATAAATTTTGAGCTCACCATCGAATTTTGTCTCCGAGTGTCGTAGCTTTTATAAAGATGTTGTTTAAGACTATTAATTAGAGCATTTTCTGTGAAATATTTTCTTGTTCACTGAAAATGTTCCGGTAACGTACAGATAGGTACAATACAGTCCTTGTATTGATTTTCCCGATCCGCTGCTCGAGTAGACAGTGGTAGGAGGTTATTATCCGGGGGTGGGCGTTGTTCCGCCTCATTGTAGATGCGCAGAACTGCAACGCGCACGCGGTGCGCGCCTCTGCGGATTCCCTGATTCCCACTCATATCTCGTTGCGCGCAGATTTATTTAGTAGTGTTGAGGTAGCAGAACAGCGTAGTCGCGTATTGAGAAAGATGATAATTGAAGAGCGTTGTCGATTCTGTGAAAACCTAAGGTGAGCATATCGATTCAGTAATTTAGATATTATGTTTTCTAGTCTTAAATTTAGGTATTGTCCCCTTTAGTAGTTAAATATACAATTACGGTTAGTTTATTATGAAATCTACATGGATACTATTATTTTCAACGTTTTGACCGATAGAATGTCGAATTCAAATCTTCCAATCCGTGGCATCCGGATGGTGCTATCTTTATTGATCTCATAATAATATTCATTTTGAGCTCTGCACTTATTTTGTGTCTTAGCTTTTTAAAGATTTGTTGTTTAAGAGTTTATTAGTAAAATAGTTTCTTATTCTCTTGTATATTTCCGATCGACTACTCGTGCAGGCCCCGCTGCAGAAGGTATTTAGGTCAACGCCCATCCCCGGGGCGTTAACCCGTCGCATTGCAGATGCGCAGAAATGCACCGCGCAGGCGGCGCGCGTCTATGCCCTTCTCCCACCCCTACCTTGTTGCAGACAGATTGATTTAGTGTTGTTGAGGTTGCCGAACAGTGTAGTCGCGATCAAAAGTCGTCGCCGAGTGCTAGTGCCGCAATAGTTATGGTATTCAGCAACAGAATAATTGTGCCGTGTGTTCGATTCTGTCTAAGGTATGCTCATCAAGTCGATTCAAAAATTTTTGAGCGTCTCTTTTACTCTTTATTGTTCTTCCCTTTTCCAAGTATTTCGGATCGGGTGTCCTCACTCTTTTGCGCCAAGACATTCGTCTTGATGTAGAGATCCTAAGGAGAAACAAGGTAACCGACATAGCCCGAAGCAATTGCTAAACTTAAGTGGCAATGGGCAGGGCACATTGCTCGCAGAACGGATAGCCGATGGGGCCGAAAGGTTATTGATCCCATAATAATATAAATTTTGAGCTCACCATCGAATTTTGTCTCCGAGTGTCGTAGCTTTTATAAAGATGTTGTTTAAGACTATTAATTAGAGCATTTTCTGTGAAATATTTTCTTGTTCACTGAAAATGTTCCGGTAACGTACAGATAGGTACAATACAGTCCTTGTATTGATTTTCCCGATCCGCTGCTCGAGTAGACAGTGGTAGGAGGTTATTATCCGGGGGTGGGCGTTGTTCCGCCTCATTGTAGATGCGCAGAACTGCAACGCGCACGCGGTGCGCGCCTCTGCGGATTCCCTGATTCCCACTCATATCTCGTTGCGCGCAGATTTATTTAGTAGTGTTGAGGTAGCAAAACAGCGTAGTCGCGTATTGAGAAAGATGATAATTGAAGAGCGTTGTCGATTCTGTGAAAACCTAAGGTGAGCATATCGATTCAGTAATTTAGATATTATGTTTTCTAGTCTTAAATTTAGGTATTGTCCCCTTTAGTAGTTAAATATACAATTATGGTTAGTTTATTATGAAATCTACATGGATACTATTATTTTCAACGTTTTGACCGATAGAATGTCGAATTCAAATCTTCCAATCCGTGGCATCCGGATGGTGCTATCTTTATTGATCTCATAATAATATACATTTTGAGCTCTGCACTTATTTTGTGTCTTAGCTTTTTAAAGATTTGTTGTTTAAGAGTTTATTAGTAAAATAGTTTCTTATTCTCTTGTATATTTCCGATCGACTACTCGTGCAGGCCCCGCTGCAGAAGGTATTTAGGTCAACGCCCATCCCCGGGGAGTTAACCCGTCGCATTGCAGATGCGCAGAAATGCACCGCGCAGGCGGCGCGCGTCTATGCCCTTCTCCCACCCCTACCTTGTTGCAGACAGATTGATTTAGTGTTGTTGAAGTTGCCGAACAGTGTAGTCGCGATCAAAAGTCGTCGCCGAGTGCTAGTGCCGCAATAGTTATGGTATTCAGCAACAGAATAATTGTGCCGTGTGTTCGATTCTGTCTAAGGTATGCTCATCAAGTCAGTCATTCAAAAATTTTTGAGCGTCTCTTTTACTCTTTATTGTTCTTCCCTTTTCCAAGTATTTCGGATCGGGTGTCCTCACTCTTTTGCGCCAAGACATTCGTCTTGATGTAGTGATCCTAAGGAGAAACAAGGTAACCGACATAGCCCGAAGCAATTGCTAAACTTAAGTGGCAATGGGCAGGGCACATTGCTCGCAGAACGGATAGCCGATGGGGCCGAAAGGTTATTGATCCCATAATAATATAAATTTTGAGCTCACCATCGAATTTTGTCTCCGAGTGTCGTAGCTTTTATAAAGATGTTGTTTAAGACTATTAATTAGAGCATTTTCTGTGAAATATTTTCTTGTTCACTGAAAATGTTCCGGTAACGTACAGATAGGTACAATACAGTCCTTGTATTGATTTTCCCGATCCGCTGCTCGAGTAGACAGTGGTAGGAGGTTATTATCCGGGGGTGGGCGTTGTTCCGCCTCATTGTAGATGCGCAGAACTGCAACGCGCACGCGGTGCGCGCCTCTGCGGATTCCCTGATTCCCACTCATATCTCGTTGCGCGCAGATTTATTTAGTAGTGTTGAGGTAGCAGAACAGCGTAGTCGCGTATTGAGAAAGATGATAATTGAAGAGCGTTGTCGATTCTGTGAAAACCTAAGGTGAGCATATCGATTCAGTAATTTAGATATTATGTTTTCTAGTCTTAAATTTAGGTATTGTCCCCTTTAGTAGTTAAATATACAATTATGGTTAGTTTATTATGAAATCTACATGGATACTATTATTTTCAACGTTTTGACCGATAGAATGTCGAATTCAAATCTTCCAATCCGTGGCATCCGGATGGTGCTATCTTTATTGATCTCATAATAATATACATTTTGAGCTCTGCACTTATTTTGTGTCTTAGCTTTTTAAAGATTTGTTGTTTAAGAGTTTATTAGTAAAATAGTTTCTTATTCTCTTGTATATTTCCGATCGACTACTCGTGCAGGCCCCGCTGCAGAAGGTATTTAGGTCAACGCCCATCCCCGGGGAGTTAACCCGTCGCATTGCAGATGCGCAGAAATGCACCGCGCAGGCGGCGCGCGTCTATGCCCTTCTCCCACCCCTACCTTGTTGCAGACAGATTGATTTAGTGTTGTTGAAGTTGCCGAACAGTGTAGTCGCGATCAAAAGTCGTCGCCGAGTGCTAGTGCCGCAATAGTTATGGTATTCAGCAACAGAATAATTGTGCCGTGTGTTCGATTCTGTCTAAGGTATGCTCATCAAGTCAGTCATTCAAAAATTTTTGAGCGTCTCTTTTACTCTTTATTGTTCTTCCCTTTTCCAAGTATTTCGGATCGGGTGTCCTCACTCTTTTGCGCCAAGACATTCGTCTTGATGTAGAGATCCTAAGGAGAAACAAGGTAACCGACATAGCCCGAAGCAATTGCTAAACTTAAGTGGCAATGGGCAGGGCACATTGCTCGCAGAACGGATAGCCGATGGGGCCGAAAGGTTATTGATCCCATAATAATATAAATTTTGAGCTCACCATCGAATTTTGTCTCCGAGTGTCGTAGCTTTTATAAAGATGTTGTTTAAGACTATTAATTAGAGCATTTTCTGTGAAATATTTTCTTGTTCACTGAAAATGTTCCGGTAACGTACAGATAGGTACAATACAGTCCTTGTATTGATTTTCCCGATCCGCTGCTCGAGTAGACAGTGGTAGGAGGTTATTATCCGGGGGTGGGCGTTGTTCCGCCTCATTGTAGATGCGCAGAACTGCAACGCGCACGTGGTGCGCGCCTCTGCGGATTCCCTGATTCCCACTCATATCTCGTTGCGCGCAGATTTATTTAGTAGTGTTGAGGTAGCAGAACAGCGTAGTCGCGTATTGAGAAAGATGATAATTGAAGAGCGTTGTCGATTCTGTGAAAACCTAAGGTGAGCATATCGATTCAGTAATTTAGATATTATCCCTTTAGTAGTTAAATATACAATTATGGTTAGTTTATTATGAAATCTACATGGATACTATTATTTTCAACGTTTTGACCGATAGAATGTCGAATTCAAATCTTCCAATCCGTGGCATCCGGATGGTGCTATCTTTATTGATCTCATAATAATATACATTTTGAGCTCTGCACTTATTTTGTGTCTTAGCTTTTTAAAGATTTGTTGTTTAAGAGTTTATTAGTAAAATAGTTTCTTATTCTCTTGTATATTTCCGATCGACTACTCGTGCAGGCCCCGCTGCAGAAGGTATTTAGGTCAACGCCCATCCCCGGGGAGTTAACCCGTCGCATTGCAGATGCGCAGAAATGCACCGCGCAGGCGGCGCGCGTCTATGCCCTTCTCCCACCCCTACCTTGTTGCAGACAGATTGATTTAGTGTTGTTGAAGTTGCCGAACAGTGTAGTCGCGATCAAAAGTCGTCGCCGAGTGCTAGTGCCGCAATAGTTATGGTATTCAGCAACAGAATAATTGTGCCGTGTGTTCGATTCTGTCTAAGGTATGCTCATCAAGTCAGTCATTCAAAAATTTTTGAGCGTCTCTTTTACTCTTTATTGTTCTTCCCTTTTCCAAGTATTTCGGATCGGGTGTCCTCACTCTTTTGCGCCAAGACATTCGTCTTGATGTAGTGATCCTAAGGAGAAACAAGGTAACCGACATAGCCCGAAGCAATTGCTAAACTTAAGTGGCAATGGGCAGGGCACATTGCTCGCAGAACGGATAGCCGATGGGGCCGAAAGGTTATTGATCCCATAATAATATAAATTTTGAGCTCACCATCGAATTTTGTCTCCGAGTGTCGTAGCTTTTATAAAGATGTTGTTTAAGACTATTAATTAGAGCATTTTCTGTGAAATATTTTCTTGTTCACTGAAAATGTTCCGGTAACGTACAGATAGGTACAATACAGTCCTTGTATTGATTTTCCCGATCCGCTGCTCGAGTAGACAGTGGTAGGAGGTTATTATCCGGGGGTGGGCGTTGTTCCGCCTCATTGTAGATGCGCAGAACTGCAACGCGCACGCGGTGCGCGCCTCTGCGGATTCCCTGATTCCCACTCATATCTCGTTGCGCGCAGATTTATTTAGTAGTGTTGAGGTAGCAGAACAGCGTAGTCGCGTATTGAGAAAGATGATAATTGAAGAGCGTTGTCGATTCTGTGAAAACCTAAGGTGAGCATATCGATTCAGTAATTTAGATATTATGTTTTCTAGTCTTAAATTTAGGTATTGTCCCCTTTAGTAGTTAAATATACAATTACGGTTAGTTTATTATGAAATCTACATGGATACTATTATTTTCAACGTTTTGACCGATAGAATGTCGAATTCAAATCTTCCAATCCGTGGCATCCGGATGGTGCTATCTTTATTGATCTCATAATAATATTCATTTTGAGCTCTGCACTTATTTTGTGTCTTAGCTTTTTAAAGATTTGTTGTTTAAGAGTTTATTAGTAAAATAGTTTCTTATTCTCTTGTATATTTCCGATCGACTACTCGTGCAGGCCCCGCTGCAGAAGGTATTTAGGTCAACGCCCATCCCCGGGGCGTTAACCCGTCGCATTGCAGATGCGCAGAAATGCACCGCGCAGGCGGCGCGCGTCTATGCCCTTCTCCCACCCCTACCTTGTTGCAGACAGATTGATTTAGTGTTGTTGAGGTTGCCGAACAGTGTAGTCGCGATCAAAAGTCGTCGCCGAGTGCTAGTGCCGCAATAGTTATGGTATTCAGCAACAGAATAATTGTGCCGTGTGTTCGATTCTGTCTAAGGTATGCTCATCAAGTCGATTCAAAAATTTTTGAGCGTCTCTTTTACTCTTTATTGTTCTTCCCTTTTCCAAGTATTTCGGATCGGGTGTCCTCACTCTTTTGCGCCAAGACATTCGTCTTGATGTAGAGATCCTAAGGAGAAACAAGGTAACCGACATAGCCCGAAGCAATTGCTAAACTTAAGTGGCAATGGGCAGGGCACATTGCTCGCAGATCGGATAGCCGATGGGGCCGAAAGGTTATTGATCCCATAATAATATAAATTTTGAGCTCACCATCGAATTTTGTCTCCGAGTGTCGTAGCTTTTATAAAGATGTTGTTTAAGACTATTAATTAGAGCATTTTCTGTGAAATATTTTCTTGTTCACTGAAAATGTTCCGGTAACGTACAGATAGGTACAATACAGTCCTTGTATTGATTTTCCCGATCCGCTGCTCGAGTAGACAGTGGTAGGAGGTTATTATCCGGGGGTGGGCGTTGTTCCGCCTCATTGCAGATGCGCAGAACTGCAACGCGCACGCGGTGCGCGCCTCTGCGGATTCCCAGATTCCCACTCATATCTCGTTGCGCGCAGATTTATTTAGTAGTGTTGACGTAGCTAAACAGCGTTGTCGCGTATTGAGAAAGATGATAATTGAAGAGCGTTGTCGATTCTGTGAAAACCTAAGGTGAGCATATCGATTCAGTAATTTAGATATTATGTTTTCTGGTCTTAAACTTAGGTCTTGTCCCCTTTAGTAGTTAAATACACAATTATGGTTAGTTTATTATGAAATCTACATGGTAACTATTATTTTCAAAGTTTTGACCGATAGAATGTCGAATTCAAATCTTCCAATCCGTGGCATCCGGAAAGTGCTATCTTTATTGATCTCATAATAATATACATTTTGAGCTCTGCACTGATTTTTGTGTCTTAGATTTTTAAAGATTTGTTGTTTAAGAGTTTATTAGTAAAATATTTTCTTGTTCTTTTGTATATTTCCGATCGACTACTCGAGCAGGCCCCGCCGCAGAAGGTATTTAGGTCAACGCCCATCCCCGGGGCGTTAACCCGTCGCATTGCAGATGCGCAGAAATGCACCGCGCAGGCGGCGCGCGCCTATGCCGTCTCCCACCCCTACCTTGTTGCAGATAGATTGATTTAGTGTTGTTGAGGTTGCCGAAAAGTGTAGTCGCGATCAAAAGTCGTCGCTGAGTGCTAGTGCCGCAACAGTTATGGTATTGAGCAACAGAATAATTGTGCCGTGTGTTCGATTCTGTCTAAGGTATGCTCATCAAGTCAGTCATTCAAAAATTTTTGAGCGTCTCTTTTACTCTTTATTGTTCTTCCCTTTTCCAAGTATTTCGGATCGGGTGTCCTCACTCTTTTGCGCCAAGACATTCGTCTTGATGTAGAGATCCTAAGGAAAAACAAGGTTACCGATATAGCCCGAAGCAATTGCTAAACTTAAGTGGCAATGGGCAGGGCACATTGCTCGCAGAACGGATAGCCGATGGGGCCGAAAGGTTATTGATCCCATAATAATATAAATTTTGAGCTCGCCATCGAATTTTATCTCCGAGTGTCGTAGCTTTTATAAAGATGTTGTTTAAGACTGTTAATTAGAGCATTTTCTGTGAAATATTTTCTTGTTCACTGAAAATGTTCCGGTAACGTACAGATAGGTACAATACAGTCCTTGTATTGATTTTCCCGATCCGCTGCTCGAGTAGACAGTGGTAGGAGGTTATTATCCGGGGGTGGGCGTTGTTCCGCCTCATTGTAGATGCGCAGAACTGCAACGCGCACGCGGTGCGCGCCTCTGCGGATTCCCAGATTCCCACTCATATTTCGTTGCGCGCAGATTTATTTAGTAGTGTTGAGGTAGCTGAACAGCGTAGTCGCGTATTGAGAAAGATGATAATTGAAGAGCGTTGTCGATTCTGTGAAAACCTAAGGTGAGCATATCGATTCAGTAATTTAGATCTTATGTTTTCTAGTCTTAAATTTAGGTATTGTCCCCTTTAGTAGTTAAATATACAATTATGGTTAGTTTATTATGAAATCTACATGGATACTATTATTTTCAAAGTTTTGACCGATAGAATGTCGAATTCAAATCTTCCAATCCGTGGCATCCGGATGGTGCTATCTTTATTGATCTCATAATAATATACATTTTGAGCTCTGCACTTATTTTGTGTCTTAGCTTTTTAAAGATTTGTTGTTTAAGAGTTTATTAGTAAAATAGTTTCTTATTCTCTTGTATATTTCCGATCGACTACTCGTGCAGGCCCCGCTGCAGAAGGTATTTAGGTCAACGCCCATCCCCGGGGAGTTAACCCGTCGCATTGCAGATGCGCAGAAATGCACCGCGCAGGCGGCGCGCGTCTATGCCCTTCTCCCACCCCTACCTTGTTGCAGACAGATTGATTTAGTGTTGTTGAGGTTGCCGAACAGTGTAGTCGCGATCAAAAGTCGTCGCCGAGTGCTAGTGCCGCAATAGTTATGGTATTCAGCAACAGAATAATTGTGCCGTGTGTTCGATTCTGTCTAAGGTATGCTCATCAAGTCAGTCATTCAAAAATTTTTGAGCGTCTCTTTTACTCTTTATTGTTCTTCCCTTTTCCAAGTATTTCGGATCGGGTGTCCTCACTCTTTTGCGCCAAGACATTCGTCTTGATGTAGAGATCCTAAGGAGAAACAAGGTAACCGACATAGCCCGAAGCAATTGCTAAACTTAAGTGGCAATGGGCAGGGCACATTGCTCGCAGAACGGATAGCCGATGGGGCCGAAAGGTTATTGATCCCATAATAATATAAATTTTGAGCTCACCATCGAATTTTGTCTCCGAGTGTCGTAGCTTTTATAAAGATGTTGTTTAAGACTATTAATTAGAGCATTTTCTGTGAAATATTTTCTTGTTCACTGAAAATGTTCCGGTAACGTACAGATAGGTACAATACAGTCCTTGTATTGATTTTCCCGATCCGCTGCTCGAGTAGTCAGTGGTAGGAGGTTATTATCCGGGGGTGGGCGTTGTTCCGCCTCATTGCAGATGCGCAGAACTGCAACGCGCACGCGGTGCGCGCCTCTGCGGATTCCCAGATTCCCACTCATATCTCGTTGCGCGCAGATTTATTTAGTAGTGTTGAGGTAGCTGAACAGCGTAGTCGCGTATTGAGAAAGATGATAATTGAAGAGCGTTGTCGATTCTTTGAAAACATAAGGTGAACATATTGATTCAGTAATTTACAGATTCTTGTACCTCAGATCCGTTGTAATTGTTCCGGGGGATTCGATTAGCGTAGGTAAAAGGCCGCGTCGTTTTTTATTGATTTGAGTGTATACCATTTTTTTTAAAGTGTCTTTTAGATCAAATCTTGTATTATTAAGAGATTTCCGAAAAGTGCTAGCTCTTTATATTTTTTCCACCTACATGATAATTATACAGGAGACTTCGGAGCGTAGTGAGAACTACGCTCTGAACTCTGCACATGCGCTGAACCGTCCGTCATCCGTTTCACCGCGCCCGCTACCGTTTACCTTTGTTTTGTGAGCATTACGATTAGAGCAGTTCTTGTAAAATGCTTCCTTGTCTAGCATCTATAACAGGCGTGCTATCAAAAAAAAATTCTTTTCTGGCCAGGAGGTAGATTAATAAAAATATTGGACACGTATTTTTTTCTTTTTTCACGTAATCAAAAGATTACAGCGATGCATTGACTTAAAATATGGCATGACGTCACGCTTTGCTAGATTTTATACTGAGTTGTGACGTAGCGAGCCCCCACTCCCCAACTTTAATGCGTATTTTCTAAGTTATTTTCGATTAATATGATAAAGCAAAACATACGTGTCTAATATTGTTTTATTATCTGAAAGACGGACTAAATAGAATTTCCTTTTTTTTACCTAGGCAACTACCGTATTCCGGTAAAAGCACAGTTGCTGTATTAACTTTCCCGATCCCCTGCTTGAGTGGGCGGGGCTGGGAGGCGACTATTTGTGGGGTCGTTTGCCGCATTGCAGTTGCGCGACTACGTAGAACTGTATCGCCCGCACTGCTGCCGATTCGGTTACACTACTAAAGGATCTTTTGACGTCCGAATGACGTTGTCAGGGGATCACTGTAGGAAATGTATTGATAGCGGCGTTAGTTCCGATTTTGGACACGGGTCAAATGATCCTACTAATCCTACAGCGATATGTTGGTACTCGGACGTTTGTGTTTTAGCTCTTATTGGCAAACTGGGCTTGGACAAATGTAAACACGAAGGTATTTTTGTTTTCGGTTTCTTGTAATAAAGCTTATGGAGAGCTTTCTAAATACATTTTCATATCGAATTTATTATTACTCACCTGGAACCTGTGAACTGGAACCTAGATTAACTTATTGCCACTTCACATAATTATTTCTACCTCCCACGTGGGACTCGATCTTACTAACCGTGACATCTTGAAGGAACTGTATTCACTTTAACGTAACAATTTAATTTATTTGCTTCAGCAAATTATCGAAATCACCGTAGGCTCAAAATCAATCTGCCTAGCCTTTTTCCAACTATGTTGGGGTCGGCTTCCAGTCTAACCGGATGCAGCTGATTACCAGTATTTTCTGAAATCACCGTAGGTTACGCGTAATTAAATATGAAGTCAGCCTTACCTATTTATTTCCATCAATGTAAAATTTGATTAACGGAAAATGGACAGAAGAAACTTGACGCTTTCAGGATATTTTAACTTACTATTCAAATTTTGTTTCAGAACTCAGATTCGTACCACCTTGAAGAAGAAGGCGTTTGAAGACGCCGGCATCCCTATTCCTGCTGTGAGCAGGCAGGTAAGCAGTACTGTCACCAGCCATAAGATCCGGCTGGTACCTCACGTGGCGCTGGTACCTCGCATGGCGCCTGTGCCACTGAGCGTGATCACGTCGCCCCCGCTACCACCACCTACAGCGTTAGGACAGAACGCAGAGGTTTTTAAATCACTGACTAAGCAAGCAATTAGTTATTTTTTGTTAGTTGTGACGTTTTTTTGCTATGGCGATAAGGCTGGTTGCATGAGCCATTTTTTTTTTGTTAGGCTTCTTGTTTTTTTATTAGTACACGAAGGGAAAATTTATTACGTGGAGATAAATAATGACTTTTCAATCTCTTGACATAGTCCTTTCGCAAGTTTGTCGGATATCAGATATTGAGACATTGATTGATTGGGCTATATTTTTTGTTTAATGTTTTCAATAGTCTTAATTAAGTTTCTATGGAAAAAAAAATATAAATTTCCCCGGAAAAGTTTCCAATTCGGGAAGACTATACGTCCTTTTTTCTAAAGGTTTTTTAGACCATTTTATAGAAATTTCGAGAGGACAACGTCTGTCGGGCAACGTCCGTCGGGCAGGGGTCAGTTCAACAACATATTCAATTTTAAAATCGACGAAACTAGTTTTCCAATGTTTATATCTTACTGAAACAATACTCTTTTTGGTTGCACATAAGCTAACTTAATATATGTTTAGTTAAAGGGTTTCTTTTTTTCATGAAGTAGATATTTAGCTGATTTTAATAGTCCACACGTTGTTGTATTTGGTGTACACCTCTCATTATTTGTTTGGTTCGTAGATTTTTTAAATGTATGTTGTAGTATTAGTACCAAAAACTCTTTTTTTTTAACATTATCATTTTTTTTCGGTCTACTTCATGCGGATGGCGAAGTAGACCGACACGTAACGCACTGGATAAACTTAGGATGGATGAAATGGCGACAGGTCACAGGAACAACTTGCGATCCACGGATGCAAGGCCTGTCATAATGTATGGATCGGAATGCAGGGCCGTAAAGAAAACGGATGAAAAAAGATTGCATGCAGTGGAGATGATAATGTTGAGATGGATGTGTGCATTGATGAAAATTTATAAAGTAAGGAATTAGTATATAAGAGGTAGTTTGAAAGTAGCGCTAGTGACAGAAAAGTTGAAAGGAAATCATTTGGCTTGGTATGGCCATGTAATCAGGAGGGACGAAACGCATGTGACTAAAAGAGTGATGAATATAAATGTTGATGGATGAAGAGGGATAGGGAGGCTAAAGAATAGATAGATGGAGTTTGTGAGGAATGATATGAAAGAGAAGGGAGTTAGCGTGACTGTTGACAGGGGAGAATGGAAAGAGAAAACGTGTTGCGCTGGCCACACGTAACATGGAACAAGGGCAGGCAGATGATGATGAAGATGCATATTTTGGAATTCAGTATCATTGTACAGTATAACTATTTTCTTAATGTCCCTCGGCAAACTTCGTGCTTCGTCAGTCGTCAGATTTCTATTAGTTGCTCTTTGCGCTCTCAATCGGCTTGCAAGTATAAAGAGTTGTTAATACTCTTTTAAGTTAATGTAATTTATTTTAAAAATGGGAGGAAAGTTGCTTAAGTCGCAGGCACGATAATAGTTTTACAGCTCTATACAGGGTGGCAGGTACATCGATGCGAAAACGGTTACCATGGATTCATTACCTGGTTCTGAACCCCCATGCGTCGATATTTTTCGTCGGTTTAAAAAAAAAGAAAACAGCTGTTCATAGAAAAGAGCAATACCTACGCGGTCAAAATGTATGGAACAGCTTTTTTTTAAATAACCCACAAAAAATTTCAACTCAGGGGATTCAGAATCATGTACTGAATCCATGGTAATAGATTTCGCGTCGATGTCCCTACCACCCTGTATAGTTCACAGGGAAATCAAAACAACAATAAAGTACTTTGTTCTGAATTCAAATTATTATACACGATAAATAAAATAATTGATGGACATGGAAATTAGCATTTGTTTGTATTCGGAAGTGCGATGATTCCCGAGGTACATTAAGAAATTAGACTATAGATTATAATTTTTACATGACATCCTAACATGAACTTGTTTCAAATCATGTGACTGAATTTAGATGTAGTATATATTTTTGTATTTTTTTTTTTTTTTTGTTTGGAAAGGATCCAATCAAAATGCACATTTCGAAATGTGCTCTTCGTATGAAATACGTATATTTTTATTATCTTTGTATTAGTGTCATTTAACTTGCATCTTTGTATCAATATAGTAAAAGCAGTTAAACTGTGATACAGCACCATTTAAAGTTTTAAGTAGTTATGTAGTACATTTTTCATTAAATTGATATTTAATTGTATAGTAGGACTGCCTCGTTGGTCTAGTGGTCACAAGCGCTACTGCTAAGTATGAGGTCCTGGGTTCGATTCCCGGGTCGAGCAAAATGTTATTGGGTTTTTCTATCTGAAATTTCTCAGTAGCAGCTCGGAGTCTGGATTTGTGCCCGGTTGATGGCATTAGGCTCGCCCCCTATTACATGGGACTTAAACATAACTGGCGAAATGTGGGTGTGCCTGCTACAGGGACACCTCTGCCCAACCCTTCGGGGAAACAAGGCGTGATGTTATGTTATGTTATGTAATTGTATAGTTAAAATTATGGAAAAAAGAACTAAGTCATTGTTAAATAATTATTGCTGCAAAAACCGTCATGATTTTATTAGAACAGATTACTAGGTGTTGGGGCCCATTATTAACTTGAAATCAGATCAGATCTCGTTCGCATTCTCGTTATTGTACTTGTTATCCCACTACTGGGTAAAGGCTGTAAGAGTGGAGTTCTTTTCACTTAGTAATAATTTATAAATTTTCAGGTTACGCTTAACATGCTAAATGCTTCAGAGAATGAGGATGTCGACGGACTTGGTAATGACGTCAAACTGGAGTTCGAGTCGACCAACGACGAAGTGGCTACCTGATGCTACAACACTTTTGAGTTCTATTAAGTTTCTCGTTGTTTGGTGTTATAGGATAAGAGGCAACAGAACGAACTGTTACTGAGCAATGGGAACCCTCACGCCCCTGCCAGTTGAACGATCGACTGCTCCAGTTTAGCCCTCTTTAAATAATTTCGACTCTCATTCGAAATTATGTTCTAACTTATAAAATGTCTAACTTATTTTTTCTGCAGAACTAGTTAATGACTGGTTGCCCTCGCTGCAGATCTTTCTTCATCGTTACCCTCCCCCTTATAATCCCTTTACCCTAGACGTGAACCATGCTGCAGGATGTGAAGTGTGGCATAGGTCCTCATCCCTTCAGTCTCATGCTGTCGTAGCATATTTACTCAATTGTTTATGTCTTTAATTAACCCTTTTCTTTAACGCCGTGATAGCATATTTTTCTCGTTTTCCTTTTAACCTCCGTAACCCATTCCCCGTTCGGCTGAAAGGGAGTGAATGCTTCCATTACTCAATTACTATATTGCTAACCTAATTGCACCGTTTTGGACAAAGAGCGCATTCATGGGAGCGAATGAAATATGACACCATCTGGAATGAAATGGTTTGAAGATGCGGTCCTTGTTTAAAATAGTTAAAAGAACTTCGTATTATATCCTCCTCTAAAATTAATTTGAGTAAAGCAAGCTCCAGCCTAATTTCGGGCTGTCCTTTTGCTATAGAATATTTTAGTCCCAAATTGAATGTATAAGTTTTCAACTTTTTCTCTTGACATACCTACTAAGCTCGTTTGTTTTACATTTCTCAAACAAACCTTCATTTATTGTAAACTTTATTAACCTCGTTCGCCTTGTTTGCTTTCTTCTTGTAACAATAGTTGCCTTACGAAATGATATAGTAATTTAAAAAAGCTATTTATTTGTATTCAGGTGGTGCCCCAGAGGTGTTCGGAGTAACAAATGCTGCAGGGCTCCGTTAGGCTAATCCAACCGCGAGTGATAATGTCGGTTGAATTTGCCTGACGGCTGGAGCGCGTTAAGTCTGTAAAGAGAAATATTTTAGTAAAATTTTGTATGTGCCTTGGGCTGTATGTGAAGTGTTATCCAAAACCTCTGGGACCTCCACCAAGTAACAGTTCGGTTGCCTAGAATTAGTTTCAATTCTGTAAATTATTAGTACCGTTTTGATGTACCCACTGCCGATTGTAAACTTTGTTTTCACATGATGTGACTTCGATGGTAGAACCACACAACTTACATCCGCAACATTGCCACAACTGTCGCTCGCGCACCATGTGACGGGAGCGGTGTGCGACCAGGACGTCAATAGGGCGCATTCACGGTGTTTATCCGCTACCGATTGCTACCACCCTAGGACTCATCAAAAGTGGAACAGAGTAATTATTACGAATTATTGTGGTATCTCCTGAATACTTTATTTAAACGTTTGATGTAATAATTTGAAAACAGCATTATCTTGCGTTGCGTCCTCGTTGTCGGTCCCTGTCATGTATCCCCCTCACAAAGGCTCCTACAAACAGGCGCGACACGCAACACGCGACGCGACTTATAGGTACGTCGCGTCGCGCGACGAGCGGTATCGCGCCTGTTTGTAGGAGCCTTTGTGAGGGGGATACATGATTTTATTTGAAGTTAAGTGTTTTAATTACAGTTTTGGTGTATTCTGTTCAATTCGACAGTGGGATTTGAATAGTTCAGTACAAAGCTGAGGTCACATGACTGATAGTAAATCAATAGCAAATAATAGTATGTAGGTACAAGGAACCTCATTTAGTCTTCCACTTGTGAGTTTAGATTTGTATCGAACTGACCATGTTTTTTATACATGTTTCATATGTTTGCCATATATTTTATAGTTGTTGAGAATTTACGCCGCTCTCGCTGTTTTGTTAAGTGACTTTAAGTAAAGGATAGTTAATTTGTTTTTTTATAAGTACAGTTTATTAGCATCAATTCAATTATGATTGTTTCCTGAAGTTTATGATTCTGTTTTGTTTATTGCTCTTAAAATTGTTATTGTTTTCAAATTTCCAAATGTTTGTATTTAACTCTTATTCGATTTTTTTCATTCAGTATTGTAAGTTCTTAACTCGAACACTGCCGTAGTTGATTTGCTGCCGCTATTTTAATTGAGAACGTGTTGATTTGTGCTTGCGTGCATAGTTGAGACGTTGGACTTATCCTTGGTTCGGCTTGACAGCCCTGCTACTTAAAGTCGCTCAACATAGGCAGCCGGTGTGTTGTTAGCATGGAGTCCTCAGTCCAGGCGGGAATGTAACCGTTCACGACCACACGGTCCGCCCTGATTGTCCCAGTTGCTGGTATTTGAAAAGGTTATCGATGGCTTATAAGACTTTCGTGAGAGGCCACGTTCAGCTTGGATTAAGGGCGTTTAATTAATTATTTGCAATAATTAGATTCTATATAAATTCACTTATTTACTTAAAGGAATATATATAATATCTATTTATAGAAAATATTTATTTACATTAGATCACATTATTTTTTCATAAAAAAATAGGTAAATTAATTGTAAATACCCTTAGATTGAGTTGTAAATAATGGTGACCAATGCGAATTCGTTACTTCTGCACGACACCTATATATTTTTGTGCACGCAACGAAGCGCTTGGATAGGGAATCCGGCTCATGAATTACCTCAAATTAGGAATTAGTAATTCAAGTTTTTCTTACTATTTTTTAAGGGGATGTGCAAAAGGCGACAATGGGAAGATTGCAACACCTGGCATGTATGATAACCGCAGGAAATTAACATCTTGGATAGATTACCAAAGCGGATCGAGGATTTTGTCGCCTCCACTTACATTGCAGGGTTTTCGCCGGCTCGCTTCATCTAATCAAATGGCCGCACGAGTGCGGTAATACTACATTACCACACTCGTGCGGCCATTTGATTCTAAAGGTCGTTTGTGGGACATTGTTAACGAATTGCCACCGTACGTCAAATGCCGTGTTATTCATACAACGGTAAAAAAAACACAGTTGTGATTTGAATAAGCGGACAATTTAAGTTGGTAGACAATTTGCTTAACTATTCATCCCCCTGACTAAACAGCGAGCCTCCACAACTGCGTCGGTTGACGTTCAGGCATATCGGAGTGTGATATATATACTCCCGCTTCATCTCCTGGTAGTCACGAAGAATACCTATTTAGTGCGGATTTTCCCAATGAAAATGACGCGTTCAGCTCATCTAAACCGCGTTCAAGAGATGTCAGTGTCAACATTGTTATGGAATATCGAAACTGACAGCTCTTGGTGAAATTTCATTGGTGAAATTCACCCTAAGTCGCCTTTCTGCACTAGTGTTTAATGGTACAATAGCAATAACACCTAATGCCTAATAACAGCAATACCTCGTTGTTTCTCCATTGTGAGAAACATAATTTCCGCCGCCTTACCCATAACTTTACCCATTGCCTTTATTAATAATAGTAAAATTTATTCTAAATAAAATAGTCTAATCATATATATTTTCAGATAAATATTAAATTATTATTATTTTTCTAAATAGGTATATTTTTTAATATTACTAATTCCGTTATAATTTGAGGCAATTGATTGCCAAATACTAGATAGTCAAATGATAAGCAAAGGAGTATGTAAGGATCTTAATAGCCCGCTTTCTGTAGTTTCTGCCCACACTCGTGGGAAGAAAACGTATGTATGTAGTTAAATATAGGTCTCTAGCAGTCCGGTCGTTAATGTATTGTATAAATAGTTTAAGTAAAATAAGCTAATTATAAGTAGTGCGAATAAGTGAATTATAAGTGTGCGTTTAGCCTCCAGGCTGAATTATATTATATATTATACATAAGTAGATATAAGATAATAGTAAGTAGATATAAGATTATTATTAAACTGTAAATAGTAATAACGTGTTTTATTTTCGTATCTCTTATCTACTCTGTTTGTTTCTGCACACTGCTACCGCCTACCCCTCGCTACATTCCACCGTACTTACCTTAAATGCCAAACATGCATACAAATTACGGTATTTTACTGTACATGTATAATATTGGGATCACACACCCCTCGGCAGTATTATACAGTTGGTATTTCTTTTTACCCATTTGACCAGTGGAAAGTTGTGCTGTCCCACCTTCCTACTTAAACGCTCCCGCAAACGGGTGCTACGCGACGACGCGGCGTGACACCTTCAGAACAACTTCTTTGAAGGCTCTAATCAGCCGCGATACAAAGGTACGATGTATCGCGCAACGAGCGGTGTCTATGTGTCGCGCCTGTTTGTAGGAGCCTTGGAAATTATTCCACCAGAGCCGTGTCGCACCTGTGTGCGGAACCTTAATACTGTAAACTATCGTACTTACCGTTCAACGCTATGGAAACACTTACACACGACACACAGACTTGATCGCAATACCAAGTAGGTACAGTACAGTGAAAACATTTTTATCACTAAAATAGGCTGTGAGTGTTACCCCAGCAAAATAATGTCGAAAATAATCATTTATTTCTCATAGATAATTAGTTGCCCATCTTCCGTAATTATTGCGCACATTTTTAAATTTGTTGCACTTATATGTTTTTAATTATTTCACAAAAACATTTCCTGCTGGGGTACAGATATTCTATTTCACGAAGTCCTTTCGGCTTTGATTGTAGTAGTTACGTATCCCGACAAACGCGCTTGTGTGTGTAAAAGTAGGTACGATAGCAAAAAAATCTGATATATATTCAAGTCGAGATTTAATAATCTAAATAAAATTTTGGTTTTAAAAGTATATACATTTTGTAAATAAATTAGATTAGGTTGCAATAAATACAAAAATATTAAGAATATGTAGGCATTTAATTAAGCATTGGTGTTACAGAATGGAAACGAAACAAGTAGGACTATTCAGTATTTTCAATCACTATCAAATAAATTTTCGATTTCCGATTCCGTTTTGCTGTCGTCAGAATCATCTTGTACATTGATTATAAATTCAAAATCGAGATCAAAATATTTCAAGTAGTCTTTTTCAATTTTTTCAACATGAGCACAAGTTTTTTGCCACGTTTCACTGCTAACTTGGCCCAAACTTTCATTGATCAGTCTTTCCGTATTCGTCATGTTTTGCTCGATATTTTTAGATGCGACATAATTTTTAACGATCCCCCAAATATTTTCAATCGTATTTAATTCTGGGTGATAAGGGGGAAGGCGTAAGACATCAAAACCCTTGCTTTTTATAAAATCGTCAATCTTGTACATTACGTGTTGGGCTTTGTACTTCTTTATTGTATCGTACAATTCCAATTTAAGAAGAGATTCATCAAATGCTATACCCCTTATCCCTGAGCCATTGCTGCATATCGGCTTTCTTTGTAGATTGCGTCGGTAGTCGTTCAGCCCGTGTGTTGTGATAAGATGCATTGTCTAAGACAATGACAGAGCGCGGAAGTAAATTGGGTAGCAACTTTTCACTTAGCCATTTTACATAGTTATCATAGCTCATATTTGAATGATAATCACCAGCTGTTGAGTTGGCCTTATAAACCAAGGAAGCATTTTCAATAAAACCATCCTTGGTTCCCGCGTGCACTAAAATAAACCGAGTGCCTGTGCTATTTTTTTTTTTTAAACGGAGTTCTTTCCTTTTTTTGCCCAGGTGTTGTTTCGCACGTGTGTCGAAAGGACGTAGCTCTCATCGGTGTAGACAATGGGCCGACTTTGAGAGCGGTACTCTGTTTTTTTTTTTTTAAATATTTTAAACGCCACATTTGTATATCATGACGCTCCGTCAAGACTTTACGGTTGCTCTCTGTTTTGCGCCACTTGTAACCTAATTTCAACAGTAACTTGCGAACAGTTTCTAAACAACCTTCGAATCCGATTTTTTCATTCAATGCTGTTCTTAACTTAGCTAATGTTGGAATTTCTTTATGGACAATATGGAAATCTTGTACAGTACTGCGAACCACAGCGGCTGTAAAATTATCTATATCCACTTTATTATCTCGCTTTCTCCTTTTCTTCATAGGTGAAGTGAATTTTGATGAAGTGGATGGCAATTCCTTCTCTTCTTTTAATATTCTTTGAACTGTTTTTGGCTCACACCCGTAGCTTCAGCTGTACGGCGTGTAATGTCTCGTAAATGAGACAAATCACAGTTGAGTTCCATTAATGATTTTGTAAATTCATATTCTTCTTGGACAACTCTTCTTCGTTTTGTTGCCATGCTGACCTTACTCCGTGAAACAATTTGGCGCGAACTAAAAACCACTACTGATCCGGACCGTGTCCCGATCGACACTGAGCGCTCTCGAGGTTACGCACACAAAAACAATGTGCATGTGCACGCTTGACAACATTCATAGCCTAACTATATTATCTGTGGCCTAACGGACTTCGTGACATAGAACATCTGTAACGTTACCGCAGCAAGACTTTTTTTTTAAATGGGTATATTGGATTAAATATTAGCATATTATTAATTAGTTGTCTAGACGAGGTAAATGTTGCACCTTATTTTGTATTTGTTCTTTCTTCGGCTGCGAAGTTGGAGTAACGTTTGTGGCAGGGATGTTACGGAAGTCGTTTTACCGGAACCGGTATCGGAGCTTTAATATTTTGTTTGATCGGTATCGGAACCGGAATCTGTACCAGAACCGGACCCGGCGTCGAAGTTGGAAGTAGAAGAAAGAAGTGTTATGGGAAGATTAATGAAACAATCCTCAATTACTGCCTCGTTGGTCTAGTGGTCGCAAGCACTACTGCATGAGGTCCTGGGTTCGATTCCCAGGTCGGACAAAGTGTTATTGGGTTTTTCTGTCTGAAATTTCTCAGTAGCAGCCTGGAGTCTGGATTTGTGCCCTGTTGATGGCAATAGCGCCCCCTATTACATGGGACTTAAAAAATAACTGGCGAAATGTGGGTGAGCCTGTTACAGGCACACCTCTGCCCAACCCTTCGGGTAAACAAGGCGCGATGTTATGTATGTTAATGAAACAATTGAAATATAATTCAGTCTCTTTAATCAGTCAAATATTAGCGATAAAATCCACAAATAAAATAATAAACTGAAATGACGAGCGCGAGCGTGTATAAAAAAAAATACATTTTTAAACAAGTTTTAACTCGTTAAAAGTTGTTTGTAGTACGCGCTCTAGTCATGGGCATCGCCGCAATTCGAACTTCGGTATAACTCCGATTCAAAATTATCGGAACCGAAGTCGGAATCAGAGGTGTAAATTTAATCGGAAGTTCCGACTTTTCGGAACCGGAACCGAAGCTCCGTAACATCCCTGGTTTGTGGTTTTGCGGCATCTATGAAACGTGTGCGTTACCCCAGCAAGAAAATCTGTTCTAGAAGGAATTTAGTTCTACGAATAATTAGAGCTTAATCTGCTGTAAATTTGCGCCAAGTAAAAAATTTGTGCGTGCTGTTGTTTTGAAAAAGAAACGGAAAAACTAATCCTACTGGAGTAACGTTATATCGCTCTAAAAACTTATTTTAAACGTTATTTTGTAGCTTGTAACTGCCTTCGAATGTATGAAAATTTTCATTAGTATCCTAGAAGTAATTAACAAATTATGATGATATTCAGTTCTCCACGTTCACAGTCACAATGCGCGCGGAGTTATTTGGTCACCGATAAACCTGTATGTGGATACCTATATAAACTGAATGTTATATCAGTAATAAGTTGCTTATACTACATAAAAGACATGACATTGACAGGTACTGTCTATTATTATGAAATTCAGGACTTCATAGGCGTGATTTTACTGACAGCTGTCGCAGAGATCAAGCTATCTTTTATGAAGTGTAGTTCAGTTTTATACCTGTAAAATAAAATTTCAGCGCAGTACATACAATAATTAACGAGATAATACAATAAAAGTCATTAGAAAGTGCAAAAACGTGGTAGCCCGACCAAGTTGAGGTGGTTACAAAAAAGCGATCGCGTAGTACCTACATTATGCTATCTTCTGACTAAAATAGCTTGGCTCTTGGCTCAGCTACACTGTACATAGAGCCAAGCCACTTTTCATTAAAACTGCTGACTTGCTGACCCCAATACAGTTTGTAAACTTTATTGGCCAAGAGAGCATAAGTATAAAAAAAAGTGGTGGGACTCCGATAGTGCCGTGTTCTGTCGTGGTGGCACTATCGGTGCCACCACGACAGAAGTGAAAACTTGAACAAGATCGCCGTGGTGGAAGAAAAAGTTTTGTATAGAACATTGGTCCGTAACCTTATCTAAATAAAGAGCACAATCGCGTATACAAAAAAAAAAACTTCCGTAACCTTTAAAGTAAAAATACTTGCATAGATTATTGATCCGTAACGTAATAGAAATGAAGAGTATAATCGCATTTACAAAACCTTTAAAGTAAAACGACTTGCATAGAACATTGATCCGAAACATAATATAAATAAAGAGCACAATCGCGTTTACAAAAATGTGATGACGCGAAATCATTGGTTTAGTCCCATCTCAAAAATGCCTAACGCCCCTATAGAAGTTTTCACTTCAAAAAAACACATGAGATAGGTAGGTAGGTACTCAAAACTTTAATACATATCACACGTTTATTTAAAAGTACTATGCAGAAATTAGATAGTGAAAATTCCTTCATTTGTGGACACAGGCATTCCACTCGACTCCGAGATTTGCAATTTTTTAATATTATAGGGTTTGGGGTCTTCCACCCGCAGATACACGCCACACCTTTTTTTTTTTTTTGAGGGTGGGAAATCATCAAATATCTTCTCCCGCTCTGGGCGGAGCGGGAGGGCGTGTCAGACTCTTACTGACTAAAACCCACCCGTGTTCCTTCGGTTGCCCTGTTGCGTATATCAATTTGGCCATCGGCTAGCGACGCCCTTGGCAGGCATGGGACTACGTCGCATGCATCTAAAGCAGATTGGGGAGGGCCGCGCCGCGACGCAAAGCATTGCAAAAATCCTGCATGATGCAGGATTTTTCCAATGCGTTGCGTCGCGGCGGTTACTTTCGTAACGAAAGCGATGAAGGAGGATTTTTGCCATGTAAGTATGAAAGTTTTGGACCTACCTACATTTTCTGTGAACCAACGTACACTAACTACAAGCGGGCAGCACCGCATTTTTTTGTATAAAAATGCGCTGCGCTGCAGCCCGTTGTGGTTGAAATATGCGCTTGGCATTAGCATACTGAGCCCAGACTAAAGTTAGAATAAAAGCTCGTGCAGCCCAGCGCGATATCGCGGGCGCTACAAGGGTCGCGCTGCCTGTCGCGCCCGCGATATCGCGCTGGTCTGCACGAGCCTTAATAGTAGATTGTTATACAAGGGTCGAAAGGAATCAATTCCCATACGAGGTATTTAGGCTATAGTCCGAGTTAGAGTAGAGAGACGAATTGATGACTTTCACCTGTGTTAAACACTCTACTTTTCATTTCGAATTTAAGGAAAGTAAAAATTTGTAGTTTTCCTAAAAGAAATATTTATACAGATGTTCTATGTCACGAAGTCCGTTTGGCTATGAATGTTGTCAAGCGTGCACATGCACATTGTTTTTGTATGCGTAACCTCGAGAGCGCTCAGTGTCGATCGGGACACGGTCCGGATCAGTAGTGGTTTTTAGTTCGCGCCAAATTGTTTCACGGAGTAAGGTCAGCATGGCAACAAAACGAAGAAGAGTTGTCCATAGTGAGGTAATATTTATTTATACGTTTTCAATTAAAATGTTATACAAAGATACTTAATATAGCAATAGAAGTATTTATAAAATGAATGTTTTTTTGTGTTATAAAATGTTTATATTACTTAATTATTTTGATTACATTTTGTTTTAGGGTCGAAACATGATAGCTAGTGTTTATCATTTTCTGCGAGAAGAATATGAATTTACAAAATCATTAATGGAACTCAACTGTGATTTGTCTCATTTACGAGACATTACACGCCGTACAGCTGAAGCTACGGGTGTGAGCCAAAAAACAGTTCAAAGAATATTAAAAGAAGAGAAGGAATTGCCATCCACTTCATCAAAATTCACTTCACCTATGAAGAAAAGGAGAAAGCGAGATAATAAAGTGGATATAGATAATTTTACAGCCGATGTGGTTCGCAGACAAGACAAGACAAGACAAGATTTCCATATTGTCCATAAAGAAATTCCAACATTAGCTAAGTTAAGAACAGCATTGAATGAAAAAATCGGATTCGAAGGTTGTTTAGAAACTGTTCGCAAGTTACTGTTGAAATTAGGTTACAAGTGGCGCAAAACAGAGAACAACCGTAAAGTCTTGACGGAGCGTCATGATATACAAATGTGGCGTTTAAAATATTTAAAAAAAATAACAGAATACCGCTCTCAAAGTCGGCCCATTGTCTACACCGATGAGAGCTACGTCCTTTCGACACACGTGCGAAACAACACCTGGGCAAAAAAAAAGGAAAGAACTCCGTTTTTAAAAAAAATTAGCACAGGCACTCGCTTTATTTTAGTGCACGCGGGAACCAAGGATGGTTTTATTGAAAATGCTTCCTTGGTTTATAAGGCCAACTCAACAGCTGGTGATTATCATTCAAATATGAGCTATGATAACTATGTAAAATGGCTAAATGAAAAGTTGCTACCCAATTTACTTCCGCGCTCTGTCATTGTCTTAGACAATGCATCTAATCACAACACACGGGCTGAACGATTACCGACGCAATCTACAAAGAAAGCCGATATGCAGCAATGGCTCAGGGATAAGGGTATAGCATTTGATGAATCTCTTCTTAAATTGGAATTGTACGATACGATAAAGAAGTACAAAGCCCAACACGTAATCTACAAGATTGACGATTTTATAAAAAGCAAGGGTTTTGATGTCTTACGCCTTCCCCCTTATCACCCAGAATTAAATGCGATTGAAAATATTTGGGGGATCGTTAAAAATTATGTCGCATCTAAAAATATCGAGCAAAACATGACGAATACGGAAAGACTGATCAATGAAAGTTTGGGCCAAGTTAGTAGTGAAATGTGGCAAAAAACTTGTGCTCATGTTGAAAAAATTGAAATAGACTACTTGAAATATTTTGATCTCGATTTTGAATTTATAATCAATGTACAAGATGATTCTGACGACAGCAAAACGGAATCGGAAATCGAAAATTTATCTGATAGTGATTGAAAATACTGAATAGTCCTACTTGTTTCGTTTCCATTCTGTAACACCAATGCTTAATTAAATGCCTACATATTCTTAATATTTTTGTATTTATTGCAACCTAATCTAATTTATTTACAAAATGTATATACTTTTAAAACCAAAATTTTATTTAGATTATTAAATCTCGACTTGAATATATATCAGATTTTTTTGCTAACGTTACCTACTTTTACACACACAAGCGCGCTTGTCGGGATACGTCACTACTACAATCAAAGCCGAACGGACTTCATGAAATAGAATATCTGTAATGATAACATGAGTCGTCTAGTCCTATTACCTAGTGTTTTTTTTAATTTTATATATGGAACACACCGCGTCACCGCCGCGCGCCGAGGTTGTCCGTCCCGCTTAGTATTTTTTTAAATTCACATTGGCTTTTTATACACTGACAAGACGATTTTTTTATTCAATATTTTTATATGAGGAGGGCATTCCACTATCATATCTATGAACAAAGATATAATTTAATTATAAAATAGACATATTATGGGTAATTTGTCAGCTTCGTAGATAGGTATATGATATTACTTATATGATAATGTAATATCCTCCTAATGGGGATATACTCATAATAAATGTATATGTTACAATTTCATTCAAATGATAGTGTAATACCCCCCTTGGTAAAATTTTTCGTAGCCGACTACCTACTCAAATTTAGTTCTATTTTTAAAATTCAAGCCCACCCTAGAGAGGGAAGCTATTACTATGAGTCTCCCGCCCAGGATGGGAAGCAGCGTCCAAACATAAAAACAACTTTAAAAACTTTGATTTATGTAGATCTTGATTTTAAATTATTTGATTGTAACTGGTGCCGAGATATTAATAAAATCATTAATGGTACCAGATTAACTGTAGACAAAAATGACATGATGAAAATGTATGCTTTTAATTATTACAATAAAAGAAAACATTATAAAAAGGCAGTCAACCGCTAAACTGTTGTTTGATTTACCTCCTTGAATTCCATTCTCTCTATCAAAGAGAGATTTTTTTTACCTTAACCTTTTTTATTCCTCAAAGTAATTTCCAAAAGTTAAAATCAGTTTATAAAGATTTGGCTTTTGGAAATTACTTTGAGGAATAGGCAATGAACATATGAATAAGGACCCACCCGACCAATTTACTACACGGGTGTCGTATACCGATAGATGTCTAGCGACATCTATCGGTATATGACACCCGTACCATAATTCTAAGTTTTGACTCCATGTCCGTATATATAATGTACTCTGTGGCATCGTCTTCCATCCACTACTCGGATCAAATAAAGACTACTTTCCGAGTATCAGAAACGAAAAATATGCTTACCCCACATCTCTTGTCACACTTTAGGGCGGCTATTGAGTCTGGGGCAGGTAGAGCTTTTTGTTTACGGTGGATTATTTAACTTTTGAGAGAACGTGGTCTTGTTGTTAGATGGAGTTATTAGTAGTGTTGATAGATGGCGCTATTTGGGTCTCTTCCAACCCTGTGGTTTCTGGTTCATTTAAATTAAGGTAGATGGCAATACAAACATCATTATTACGAACATTAACCACATGAGTGTACCTAAAGTGTTTAGGTACCGCCATCTATTTTAATAACTAGAAAGTTGTAGAAAAGCTTCGTAACTATTTAGAGCATGGGGTCTCAATTCGAACAAATTATAATTAGTCTTGAAAAAAAATCATAGATGGCAGCATAGGTAACAATGATGAAATTAACAATCACTAAAAACTGATAAACGGCAAAATTTGGCTGAAGTAAGATTAGTAAAAATCAAAACTTCCTTGTTTTATGCTGATTTATCCATTTAAACTCATAAATCACGTATTTCCAACAAAAATGATAAGTGAAACCTTTTATTTATTTAAACTTTTCACACTCAAAACGGTACAAAGGCGGACTTAATACCTTAGGCATTCTCTATGAAGAGATTGGATGGCAGGTGCTCTGTTTAAGAGGGACAAAGAAAAAATTATTAAAAATACACACATCAAAAGTGTCTAGGGATCAACATATATTTTTGCAATAACTTTTCTCCTGATTGATATTAATTAAAATTTTCTTTAAGGATTCATCAAATAAAGTGTTTTCGTTTGTCACAGTAACGATAAACCAAGTCACCTTTGCATTAATAAAGAAATTTGCCATTTTCCTAATAAAGGGATTTTTGACATTTGAACCACTAACATTAAAGTTCGAAAAAAAGACTGAAATAACAGTTTTCTTTAAAATTTTATTGGGTAACTTAAACAATTAATAATCCGTGTTTCTACCGCGAACACTAACAACACAAGAACATCGGTTTGGCATACTCAAAATGAGTTCATCCAAATCACGCTGTGGAATGGCCGCCCATGTTCGTTGCAACAACAAAAAAAGGTCTTCCTGCGACTGGATACCCTCCATATTCGGCAGAGCTCTTCTCTGTAGCATATCCCATGCATGCTCAATCGGGTTCAAGTCTGGCGACTGAGCAGGCCAGAGCAGGACATTGATGTTAGCTGCGGCGAGAGTCTGTCTTACAACTCTTGCGGTGTGCGGTCGTGCATTATCATGCATTAACTGAAATAAGGGACCGATTTGCACTTGTAGAGGAACGATGACGTCAGATACAATCGTCTCAGCATAAATTTGAGCGTTGAGGTTGCCTCTGATCCAAATCAACTCAGTTCTTCCGCCGATCCAAATACCCGCCCATACCATGATGGTTCCACCACTATAAGGATGGACTTCCTGGCAGGATTTTAATCGCTGTTGGCGTCCAGGGGTTCTCCAGTGTCGTATACATCTTGTATCCGGTCTCATACCAAAACGAGACTCATCAGAAAAGCACACGAAACGCCATTGTTCTTCTGCCCAATTTCTGTGTTCAAGAGCCCATTGATATCGAATCCTACGATTGTGCATTGCTATAGGTGGTACCCGTAGCGGTCTTCGGGAATGAAGGTTCACTTCATGCAAGCGGTTTCTGACTGTTTGGTCGCTAATTAAGTTCCCTGAAGAGTGATGAAGCCTCACGGCTAACATCATGGCGGTTATTGTTGGAGCTCTTCGAGTTAAGATTTGAATGTATCGGTCTTGTCTCCGTGTGGTGCAGCGATACCGTCCTCCATGGCGCTCAGCCACGGTACCAGTGCTTCGGTAACGTGTCCAAAGTCGACTGATAACACTCTGACTTGTATTCAGAGCTAAAGCCACAGTACGTTGCCGGGAACCAGCTTCTATCATTCCCACGGCTCTGAGCATTTCTTCCCTGCTTAAATGACGTCGCCGCTCCATAATAACGTTGGTTTTAATCAGTAGTAGGGAAACAGTAGCACTAATAATGTCTTCCATGCGTTGTATGTTTTTATAGGGAAAATATTGACAGCTGATTTTCATCTTTTACTCGAATTTGATTAACAGTTTCAAATTATGAAATGCACCAAAAAGGATCCATATAAATTTATATAATCATAAATTTATTACAAAGCCACATCTCAATCTCAAGAAATCCGCATAAAAATGCTTGATCCCTAGACACTTTTGATGTGTGTATATCATTAGAAAAGTATAGGTAGGAACAACAGTACATAAATAGGTTATAACTACATATTTAATGTAATATACATATATTTATAATATATATACATATATACAAATTTAAGAGAGAGAGATGTTGAGATGACTCTTACTCTATTTGTTTTGAAAAAAAAACTGCAATTTCCGCTTAAATGCACTGACTGGTGGCCGTCCTGATATCAAGAGGAAGCGCATTCCATAGAAGAATGGACTGAATGTGAAAGGAAGAATGAACAAAGTCAGAAGAATGAGAAGGACAAAGTTGGAGAAGATTGTTAGAAGATCGCAAATTCTTAGTGTGTGAAGAACATAGATATTGGAAGTGAGACACAAGATAAGAAGGAGGAGTGGGAGAGTTGAGAAGGAAGAAAAGCGTGGTCAAAGCGCGCAAACTTCTTCTTTGGAGAATGGTCATCCATTTGAGCTCAGACCTATAGCTCGACACATGATCATATTTCCTGAGATTGAAAATGAACCGGATACAATTGTTGAGCAGTCTGTCGAGCTTATCCAGCAAAACCGAATTCAAGTCAAAGTAGCACACGTCACCATAGTCGATGATAGGGAATATTAAAGCCTGCACAAGCATAGTTTTCGTCTTAGCGGGCAAAAAGCTTCTCAGACGATACATGGATCACAGAGTGCCGGTGACCCTTTGACTAACACTAGAGACCTGGCGTTGCCAGCTAAGCGTCGAGTCAAGATGCAAACCTAGATCTTTCACAGTAGAGGTAACGGGTATGACGGTACTATTGAAAATAAGAGGAGGAAGTGAGCTAAGCGTCACCCTACTCATCATGCGTGAGCTCCCAATTACAATGGCCTGACACTTTGAGGGGTTTACTGACACCCCAAAACTATCAGACCACTTTTTGATTGCATCTAAATCTCGGTTTACATCTGCTATAGCGTCTGACAAACCTTCAACCCGCTCAGCTGTATATGTATAATTGAAGGTCATCGGCATAAAGATGATACGAACACCGAAGACAATGAGTTATAAAATTAATGAAGATGGAGAATAACAATGGAGAGAGAATACCGCCTTGTGGAATACCAGCATCCAGGTCGCGCCAACTCGACGAGCGCTCATCAACACGAACCGACTGCTGACGTTAGCAGTCGGTTCGTGTGTTCCGAAGATAAGAAGAGAACCACTCCAGAACGTCGGTCGAAACCATAAGATGAGAGAGGATAGAAAGGAGACTATCGTGGCTGACGGCGTTAAAGGCATTGGAGAAATCAATTAATACCAAAACGGTAACCTTGGTATCCTCCATCGCTTCTCTAACGTCACCCATCACTTTGAGGAGAGCGGAGGCTGTACTGTGCCCAGGCCTGAATCCAGACTGAAAAGAGCTAATAAGGTTGTTCCGGTGAACAAACCCCGTAAACTGCTTGTATACGCAGGCCTCGGGGACTTTAGATAGGAATGGAAGAATGGAAATGGGTCGAAAGTGACTTTTACTTGAATTCTAACCTATAGAATGATAAAGTTAATCATGTGCTCTTTCCAATAGATGGCGTTTTACTCAATTTGTCATCACATACTGTATAAACGTTTAGTAGAAAAATCAAACATATTTTTATAATCTACCTAGTACCTACTTTACATAGAAATAAAGGAATTGAAAGAAATCTATTAACATGTTTTTGGCAAATATCTACCTACATAATTATATTTTTTTCATTTTACCAATACCTTCCTAAAACTTTCTGTAAAAAACAGGCCAAGTGCGAGTAGGACTCGCGCACGAAGGGTTCCGTACCATTATCTATAAAAACGAGCAAAAACAAAATCACTTGTTGTATGAGAGCCCACTTAAATATTTATTTTATTCTGTTATTTTAGTATTTGTTGTTATAGCGGCAACAGAAATACATCAATTTTTCAAATCTATCTCATGAGATAGAGCCTGGTGACAGACGGAAGGACGGACGGACAGCGGAATCTTAGTAATAGGGTCCCGTTTTACCCTTTGAATACGGAACCCTAAAAAGGATTGTACGAAACGTTTTAAAAGTAGATAGGTAGCTAATGGTGCCGATTCTCTCACAAATGCCTGTAAAGTATACTAAAATTCACCAAAATTTAATTTATTCCTGTCAAAACGACGATTTCCCATTCTGAAATAGACTAAAGTGACACAAAACTATATTTTAGTTTGACAGCAGTACGATGGCACCGAGTTATTAATTTAGTAATAACCCGGTGCTATTCTGAATTTGACGTTTTTCACCTAAAATTTTGATTGTCTAACTAAATTTGACTATTTTTAATCGCGATTAAAAAGGTGTGGAATAAAATTAGTTGTCAAAATTCACACCAACATTCGAGATGTTGGTGTGAATTTTAGTTCATGACAAAAATAAGACTTCAGGTGCATAAAATACATTTTTCTGTTCTTTTGCTTATATCTCGAAAATGGTGTGTCCTATCGAAAAAATATTGAAAATTTCGACCCCCTTAAAAGAACCCTTAAACTCAACATTTTGGTAATAATTTTTCATATTTTCCATACAAAAAGTGAAAAAACAACTTCGAGGCTGCCCTGCCTGCGCGTCTACGGCTCTAAAAAAAATTCACAGGGTAGGGCAAACAAGTAGCACATGGCAAATTCGATTTTGGTTGTGTCAAAATTATTTTTAAATTTAGAGTTTTTTTTGCAAAATAGTTCAAGTTTCACATAGCCAAAAGTAAGGAATTTTTTTGATAGTTTAGTTCGGTGTACAAGAGAATCGGCACCATTAAGCTATAAAAAGCTAATTTTTATTAGAGTCAAGTGTGTACCCCCCCACTTGTCAGCTAAAGGGTTAGTTCATGTAAAAAAAAGATCACAGGAGGACTATTTATAACGAAATTAAAAGGAATACTATGACAGCTAAGTAGGTTCTATAAGTTAACGAGTAATAATCAACCAACTTAAAGCGGTTGCAAAAACATGTTCTTCCATGCATTCCGTATTTGTGAACATGTTTTTCAACTACAAAGTTAAGTTTGTTCTTGGGATAAATTCATCCCAACTACGGAAACCTTCATTATGCGTGGTCCAACACGTACTTTGCCGGTTTTATTTGATATTTTTAAAGACATTAAGCCGACGTACGCACGGACGTAATTAAATCGCGACGGGATTTTATCGTGCACTAGATTTTCAACTCTCGGTGTTAAGCTGAGCGTTGAGAATCCAACGCGCTGGGACGCACTCTCATCCCAGAGCGTTGAAAAAACACACTTGGATTTTCAACTCTCGCCACCTTTGCTGAGCGTTGAAAATCAAGTGCACGAAAAAATATCGCCGCAATTTTATTGCATCCGTGCGAACGTGGGCTTACTATCAAAAGGAGTTCGGACGAAGACCGCGTGATTTCAGTTTTAGGGTTTTAGCAATAGTAGATTTGGTAACGAGGAGATGAAAATCTAGATTTAAGCATTGAAATACAAAAATAGGCATACATAAAGAGGCATTTGCTGCCGCATGAAAATAGCTAGCTCACTCACAAAAATGAAACTATTCCGCCAACTCGAAATATTTTTGTTGTATTGTTATTATACTTGTCCTTGAACGTACCGTGCGATGTAGAGAATCTATCTTTATGCCATAAGTATTTAAGTTGACTTCTAGATGGCGTTATAAAACTACAGTCTCTGGCAATTTGTGAGCCGCTGATGCTGCCATCTGTTGAAAAAATAGAGGAAGAAAAATAGCCAGCTCAATAGCCAGACTTAGGGAGGTATCATTTCTTTGTATGGGATTGGGTATCTGTACTAGTATTATATCATCTGTGGTACAATACAACATGGATGTGACTCGAAATTATTGACTTTTAACACATGAAAATTCATTTATTTCTCGCCTTCTGACTTTGAATCAAGTACCTACCTAATTAGCGATACCCATTATTTAAGAAAGATTAAGACTTGTTAACACACATTGCCTCGTTCAGTATGGTAGGTATATCGATGTAGGCTTTCGATATAAAGTCTATCAACTACATAGTAGGACTTAAAGACTAACGTATCTACCTACATAATAGCATTATGAACAAGAGGATATCAAATTCTACATTTTAATTCGATGTACCTAATGACGTGTGGGTTTTTTTTAAGAAATGTTACATAATATCCTGAATGGCTTTCATTTTGACAGTTCAACAACATTCATTGCGTTATTTACGTGGTTGAGCAGACAAATTGTTCGAACACATGAAGCAATGGATTAGCTATATCCTTCAAAAGTATTCAGATTGTGATTGAAAGTGTGGTACGCAATTAGAGTGCTGGAGTGAAGACCGCGTATCGGCAAGCGTAGTGTGGGCAGCTAGATGGACCAACGACCATTGAAAGGTGGCAGGGACAGACTGGGCGCTGAAGGCGGAGGACAGGGTATTATGGCACAGCCTGGGAGAGGCCTATGTCCAGTAGTGGACTGCGAAAGGTTGAGTTGATTATGTTGATATCTCACTGGGCAAAGGTTCAACAAGGGATTCTCAAACACAGTACCTACACACCTACTAAAAAACTTTCAGTAGGTAGGTACCTACATTATACATATTATTGCTACAGTTTTTTTCCGTACCACGGTCAGAGGCTCTCCGTGTGCTGGGAGCTCAGGGCAATTTGCCAGTACAGTAATTTCTCTCCTGGGGGTCGCATTTACTCCGTGTTAGTTTAATCAAACAAGTAACTGTTTATATCATTTTAATTTACATCAAATTATAAAATTATTGAACAAACTATATAATTTACAGTGGCGGATCCTCGGCCACATTTAAAAAGGTCATAAAACCCATTTGGAGAATCAGAAACCATCAGTCGCTTTGGTCATGTCGGATCCGCGCCTGATACTTAATACAGTTCGCATAGATGGAGACTAATGACATAACATGTAGTTTGACTAGAGATGTCCGTCCGGTTTTATTTGTACATATTTAAATATAAAACACTAAAATAAAATGACTTTCAAATAATACAAGAAATAAATAAAATAACTCCTAATAGGTACAACTATTGAACTATTTTGACTAAGACACAATAGGAAAATGACTAGGTTTGCCTGTAATTTATTCTGTAAGTAAATAGGCCGTAACTACTGTATACATGTACATTTATTATACAACATCTATAACAGTATCTTAGAAGGGTTGTTTAAACGTGATTATTCTAAAATTATTGTGATTCGAAGACACATCGATAACATAAACGTAGAGTTGAGATACGTTAAGGTAGTCCACGAAATTAAACTTTTTTTCCTTTTTTTGCAATTTGCAGGTCAGTGTAAAAGTATGATTCCGAACCACGCTGTAATTACGCTGTGTACGCGGCAGTACTACCGCATCACTACTGGTCCCCAGTGCAACTTTGGGCGACCGATCTCTGCTCTGCTTCATGCTGCCATGATAGTAATAGATCTCTGCTCGGGTGAAAATACGGAGTATTACGAGCAGAGATCGGTCGCATGGAATCAGTAAGTACCTACTATCATGGCAGCATAGAATTAGTATGAACTTTGCATACTATTCAATGAGTATTCTCTATTTTCATCAGAGCAGAGCTCGCTCGCCTAGGTACTACATATTAGTTACGGTCACGAATCTTATTTTGATCAACTTACAACCTGGTACTGCAAACCTGCAAATTGCAAAAAACGTATGAAAACTTGAATTTCGCGAGCTACCCTCAGAAAAACTTGTGTAAAACTATTGATATCTACGTGTTGGACTGATTTGTTAACATTCAAAATCTTTAAAGGTTTTAATAACACCATCTGAATAACACATACATTCATTATTTAGACACCCACTACCTCTATATTTATTTGATGTACAACATTATGTACATTTTAAAGTCTAACTACAGTCGTTACATAGATTATGTATCTCCAAAAGAATCTTCTACACAATAATATTTTCGAACCTTGGCCTAGTATTTATAGGTTAATAACCTATTTTTCTTAATTTTTATAATTCTCTGTACATCATATATACAATATAAAATCTATTTTAGAATTACAAATGCAGCCAATAAAACTCTAATCTAATAAAATTATTAAATATTTTGAGAATAGGTATTTGTTAAATATTCTGAAGAAATGAGACAGTGTCGATTGTTTCGGTATACTATTTAAAATAATAAAAATCTGATTTATTGATATACTTACTTACACAGGGCAGAACAAACGAACGCCACATAGGTAGAGGGGTAGGACCATAAGGCTGCCTGTCCACTGGAGCGGAGAAATGTGCCAATATTAACCAATAGGAGCGGAGCTCTGAAGCGGAGTTTAGATTCTATTGGTTAATATTGGCACAATTCTCCGCTCCGATGCCTCGCTCCGCTCCAATGAACAGGCAGCCTAAGACGTATTAGTTTGTAAGTTTTCACAAGACTTATTTTCATTATCTAAATGTAAAGCAGCGTATGTTTTATTGGTTTTCTTGTATAACAAATCTTTTCAATAAACATGGTACCTGAAACGGACAACGAATTTTAACTTAAACTTCCAAATTTCCTATTTATTCCAAGTGTTAATTACTAAACATGAAGACCCTGACAACCACCAGTATAGACACTTCTGTGAAGCATACTTATATTAATTTAGAAAAAGTTGAATTTATTGGAAATTGAATAAAAGGTACAATGTTTATTAGAGATTGGATGATTTAGAAGGTAGAATGTCATATTTTTCAGGGAGGTACTTTCCTTTTATGTGCCGTTTGTTTATTGCCCTTTGAGAAGAGCGTTATCACACTGAAGATTTACCAGTGTGTTTCCAGCGGGACGTGAACGTGCACTCCGCGGGTGTGAAGCGTGGCAGCTACGACTAAGCGATGCGTTCTTTGTGTTTTCACAATATTGTACACTCCCTTGCCTTACTCTTTCTTGTACACTGACGTCAATCGCTCTCGTTATGCAAACGCAGTAAACACGTTGAGCTCACGTGGCATGCTCGCTAGGCACACACAGCGAGCGCCTCGCTGGAAACATGATCACAATTATCGCCAATGTGATGAGGCCTTTGAATAAGGGCAGCTACCATAAATTAGGTGGGTGCAGCAGCTACAGGAAAACATTTATACAAAGTTGTCTGAGTCAATGTCCAAAGGTTTTGGACATTGACTCAGACAAAGGTTTTTCATATTTGTCCAAAGGTTTTTCATATTTGTCTTCATAACTTTTGAAGACAAATATGAAAAACCCACTGCAGTTCATAATCCAAGTTCGGAAGAGTATTTTCAGCAATTTTTTACTGTAGCTACCACACTCTAATTAAGTTTCTGCCCTTACTGCTTCATGATTTATAATTTACTACTGAACATTTATTGCAAAACTGTTTAACACACAATCACATTACCTAATATGGTTCGAAGGAGTATCAGTCAGGTTCAAAGCGGCAGTTTGATAAGTGTCTGTGTACGCTAAGTTGTGACTAGTAGCAGTCTCGGTGCATTTGACTGGGAGGTGCGTTGTCGGGCGCAGTCGCTGTCCGAACATAGGAGCAAGGCCAGCGCCGCGGCCCACGCTGAATCAATGATCAGTGCTGAAGTAGGAGTTCTGCATAAGGTATAACTTGTCAATAGGGTTCACGACGGAGCCGGTGCCGAGGTTGAGCGGCTCGTGGGCTGAGTGCCCAGGGTGCTGGTGCGAATGGTGTTGCACCTCCAGATTCTGAAGGCTCATGGTGTCCGAGGCTCCCTCGTCCAGCTGATCGAAATTGCTCCCGTCCAAGGATATGTCTGAACTGCAGAAGCTGTCGCCTGAGTGCGCAGGATAATCTGCAATAAAACAAGTTTGTTTTTATTTAAAGTTGAAGTCAAAATAGTACTCCATTGAAGACGGTAGACGAATGAAAATTAAAATACTGAATTACGAAATTCTGAATGAAGTTTAATTTAATAAAGAAAACCAAAATGTTGTGAGTTCACACTAAATCTGCATACTTATTGTCTAGAGTGTTCTACGTTTAGTGTGGGAAATGAATATCATTTTTATTTTTTTATCTTCTCGGAATTCTTCCTGTTTTTGTAAGTAAATTAACCGTGAACGATGTATCTAGTCTTTTTGTAATTGTAATGAAAATTTTTTGCGGAAGATCATACCATCAGGAGAGTACGGCAGATTGGGGTTCAGCGGCTGACTAGAAGCAGAATAGGATCCATCCAGTCCCAGATAGTTCCCGTGCTCGCTCGACGGTGACTCCTGCTTGATACTCTTCTCATCCTTATCCTTCTCTTTGTCATTATTCTTCTCACCTTCCTGCTTCGCTTTCCTCTGGATCTTCTTCATCTTAGCCCTTTGGTTCTGGAACCACACCTGTACGACTCGAACACTTAGTCCTGTATCCTTTGCTAATGCTTCTCGGACTTTTCTGCATGGCTTTGGACTAACCTCGAAGGAAGCTTTGAACTGCCTGCGCTGGGCTGATGTTAGTATTGTCCGTGGACGCTTTGGGCCTCTTCGACCGTCCCGTGGGCGCTCGGAATCATCTAATATCATGTCATCTTCAGCGTGTTGCATCAGATACATTTCCTTCTCAAAATCCTGGCGGCAGAAGATCTGACCCGCTCTGATGACGTACTGTTCGCCTTTCTGGAGCGGCTGGCAGCACATGACACACACGAAGCATTGTATGTGAAACACGTACTGCTGAGCTCGCATGACCATCTCCTGCGGCAGGAGGCGATCGCCGCACCTGGTGCATTTGACTCCAAACAATCTATAGGACAAGAACTTATTATTGCAATAACAGGTAGAAGATTCAATCGCATAGCTAATCGCATGGCATTACGCTAGCATTTCGCAACGGAGTATTCGCTACAGCACATATGTCGTATCCTATCAATGATTTTGCCCTACATGTCATTATTACAGCAACTGAAAATCAACAGTTGAAAAAGTTAATTTCGAGTTGCTTCGAAAAAGAAAAACATTATTCAAAAACTTTCTAGAGCAAAATGTAAATTTGTTTTGCTCTTGATAGTTTTTTGGTTTTAGCGTGAGAGTTACCTATCGTAGTCGGGCTTGCAGTAGAGCTTGGCGTTTCTGGTGTAGCAGGTGTGTGCGAGGGGGCAGCCGCAGACGCAGCAGCTCAGGCAGTGCTCGTGCCATGACAGCTCGCCCACGCGCATCAAGTAGCGATCTTGGATCTTCTGGCCGCAACCCTCGCAGATCTCCACGATCTTCTCCCGCTTGATGCTGGCGCTGAGCTCTGTGGTAACACCGCTATAGTTAGCAGCATGTGGTATGTCAAACATACATATAAACATAGGTAAATTGAGTCAGTCTGATCGTAGAGCCATAGTAAATTGAGTCGATAGAACTTCAGAAAAGTTGAAAAAAAAAATAAGTTGAACAGCTAGGCTTCCATTTCAGACCAAACTATGTTAAATCACATCTTAATAACGGTAAGTAGAGTGCGTTTCATTAAATAGTTCCTATGCCATAAGGTTGGCTACACTGTTGTAAGACGAACACGAGTACGCTACAGGCGCTACGTAATTGGTCCGTTGTTAAATTTTAACCGTGGAGCCACGGCAAAGGAACTATTTCATGAAACGCATTTTAGAGTCCGCACCACCCTTGAAGTCCATTTGACGCGGCGCTAGTGGCTATGTCATTACATCACATTGCATTAAAAAAATGTAGTTCCACAATTTTCCGCCGGCCTTCTTACGTGGCGCGCACTCTTCGCTACAAACTTTCATTGTAGCGTACCGTTATATATTTGACGCTAGTTTAGCAATACTAGCTTTCGTTTAATTTTGCTTTAAAACAAAATTCAAACCTTTGCAAGGGTGCTGAAACACTGGGACGCAAACAGCCAAATATACATAGCCATATATTTAGTTTAAAGGTACCCGAATGCACTCAACGTGGGTTTGATGATTGCGAATAGTGACTATGGGCACCATAGAAATATAAAAAAAACATATATGGCACGCCCTATAAATATTACGAGTATGTACCTACCTATGGCATGTAAGGTTTCTCGAGAGCGTTTCGATAGAAAAGCATTCATTCTGGCCATTTATGTATATGTATACGTACATCACTATTTTAAAAGCAATAGTACAATGTGTTCAAGATATGCATACACGATACACAGAATGTTAGGTAAGTTTATCTATAATTTTTTCTGTGTACGGTTCCCTATATATCCTCTATTTACTATAAACAGGTTTAATGGTTGGTGTACCTACTATTCAACAGTAATAGAGACGGTTGAGTTCCGTTGCTCAAAGCCTTAACGCGGCAGCAAGCTGGTCGGCATCAGTAAACAGTATTCGGGACAGTTGGTAAAGCTATGCGCACATTATAGCCGCGTCGGGCTGCACCGCAACGCAGTAATTGTTTCCGACGGATTCAAATTTAGAATTCGAAATTGAACTTTTTCCAATCCAGTGTATTCGAGGTCGCACACATTCGAGCGAGCCGCGCCGTAACGCAACGCATTGCAAAAATCTTCATTATTTTGTATGAACCAGCGCACACTACAGGCGGGCCGCAACGCAACGCAAAACAGTAGCCGAAAAAATACGCCTGGCGAACGATCCGCCGTGCGCTGTTACGCTGGGCCCCGGTGCGGTCCGCTTGTAGTACCTATGCGATGGTTTATACGAAATGTACTACAGTGATGCAGGGTGCAAAAGGATTTTTGCAATGCGTTACAATGCGGCGCGGCCCGCCCGAATGTGCGCGAGCCTTAACAATGTAGCGGAGCTCGGAACATTAATAATGTTGCCGAGCTCGGCTCACGAAGCGCTCATCCGTGCGACTTTTGCGTTGTGCGATGTGCAGTGTAACGCACCGTGTCACATAACTAGTTGCGATATAACTAAAAAGTACCTACCTACATTGAATCGAATTTCTGACTACGTTTCTGTGATATTTAATAAACTGTCATCGTGTTTTTGAAGTATGCTTTAATAGTAAATTACTGTCGTGGCCTGCAACAAGGACATTGATGGACGATCGTGAAAATGTGGGCCGAGGCGAAGCCGACGCATACATATGTGAGTCCAATTTCTGGTTGCGGCCCAGGCTTGTATAGTAGCTACTTTTCTCAAATAATTCGCGGTAATTCAAACTAAGAAAATTAATTTTACATTCCTGAATCAATGACGAACAACGATATTTTTTTACGCGCCAACATGTTCATTTGTTTCTTCTTTACTTTAAACAGCTCTATTTGTAAGCCAAATCGAAATTTAAATAAAATCTTTGATAAGTTACCTCCTTGGTTGCCATGTGTTGAAGTAAAAAGTTTGTTCCATTTTTAAATAACACGACAGATATGAGTTTTCATAGTAATTTATTCGGCCGCTAAACACGACATATTATATGGATTTTCATACAAACGTTGCCGGCCGGGTGTTCATATGTATTCGACCAGTACAGCATTTTCGATTTATCTAAAATAAGAAGGTTGTCAAAATAATGCTCGAATTTCCGAGCATGATTGGGAAAAGCGTATTTAAATGTCTTAAAGTGTTAAAGCAAAAATTTTTACCACAATTTTTACCAATTTATTTACGGCCCACAAGTTAAAAATAGTGTGCACCAACAACAATAAATCAACAGATAATGCAGATTTACAATTACAAGTTGGGCGACTACTTTGTCGTTTCTTAGTCGTTCGATAGTTGGCCAACTTACAATTTGTATGTCTGCGAGAGCTCTAACCTATCATAGCATATCTGGAATGCCTTTCCAATTGTTAGTATCTTTTATAGGGGTAATGTCTCCCATTATATTCAAATGTAAAAGAAATAAATTATAAACTGTGGCGTATTTAATTTAGCTTTATATATACATTCGATACAGACACTTTTTGAAAATGATACCATAATAAAACGATCTTTTAAAACCTTACATACCGACGCTGATTATACCTACAGAGCCTTGCACTACACAAAATAATAATGGTATTTGAATCTGAAAATGAAATCTTCATAACTGAAATAGGTATAAATACAATACCTAGCTGTAGGAAGATCACACTCATACCGATGATATATTTACAAAAGTAGTCTCATTTTCCGATTCAATTAATTCACAATACAAATATTAATAATAAAAACAAAAACAGTTTAGATTAAAAAGCTATGTTAATTATTTTCAATCGAGTATTGTATTAGCTCTGACGCCAGCGCTGAAATGTCAAGAATTCGCAATGCAACACGACAAATAATGTGGACTTTATCAATAAAAATTATTGTGAGGAAGTCTCATTATTTAAATGTGTTTAAATAATGAAACTTTTTATAAGTAGGTATACAGGTATTTATAAAGACTATTTAGAAAATTGCGATTGGTTTATTTTTAAATTAATTAGTTACATATTAATTAAAGTAATTTAAATTTAAGGGAAATGTTGACAAACTTTGTTTTTTTTTAACCTAACTTTTTTGTTTTTTGAAATCGCTTATTTAAGCTTTTACGCACAGCTTAATACATACACACGTGCTGTATACATTTTTACGCTAAACTGTACCTACTAACTCAAATAAAATTTTCCTATCATTCCCATAAACAACATCGACCCGTCTCGTCTACAATACTTTCAAAAATAAATATATTTTAAAACTATAAGTTTTTTTTTTTTGCTTAATTCAATGCCCTTTTGTAGCTTCAGAAGTCTTTTCCAGGCTTACAACATACATGAACAAATTTTTACAAACAAGATAACGGCTCGTATCTCCGAGTAAACGAAGGTTAAAGATTCAGACGTTCACCCTCGAGGCAAACTATTGATTAAATCGCGAACGTTGCTAGTATACCTACACCACCCATCGAGTGTGGGTTACGTACCTACATGTACCTATAGCTACTGTCGAAAGCTTTGGAGCAAAATAAGCCGCCTTACCGCGCTCCTTAGACTGTGGGGGAAGACACGCCCCGCGGGAGGAGGGGCGTGACCCAGGCTTGGGGTCACGGCGATCAAAGCAGCCAACAAATTTCAGCGAAAAACAATCGTCACTTTGACGGCTAATCGACGTCCCAAATAAGGCGCTCTTTTACCGCCACCGAAGTTTTATATACCCCTCCTTTTCAGGTACCAAAAGTACGAACCAACTATGTGACTGATAGAATAGTGTGCACCCAGCTACCCTGAACAAAATTCATGATAAGTTTCATAGAAACTCATATTTTCCACTAACCGGTACGAACTTAATTAAATACGCAGATGGATTTATTAGAATATTTCGGGGAATCCATTCAAAGAACTCGCACATCTACATGAATGGAATGTTCAATATTAGTCAGTGCAATGGTTCGTAAAAAATCTATAGAAAAACTACCAATAAATCTCGGAGCAAAATCACGATAAAACTGAGCAATATTATTGAAAAAGCACGGTATGTGTGACTTCACATTGCTGCTTTGAGCATTGTTCATCCTTTTCTATCGTTCGTACATGAAAGAGACCAGCGACTAGCGTATATAGAACTGTAGATAGGTATATACGCGGGCTAGCGGTTTCGGGCACCTTGAGATCAAACCACGAGACAAATGCCTTCACTATCATATACATTATACTACATTCCTACTCCGTGGTAGAGTTAGATAACACCTCCCATTGTTTGACTTTGTAGAAAGAATATTCTAAAAATATCGGTGAAATGATAAGGTTGCAGAATTAATGGAAATCGCGCTACGATGGATTATTAGGATATTCCATCGTAGCTTTATCTTCAAAGGCATTTTTATTACGACTTTAAAAATGTACGTTCGTTCGTGTCTAGCAAAATGTGTGGGAATTTTAATATTTTTCAAAAATATTCGTTCGTATTAGTTTTAGACGATTTTTTCTTTAATTGAGCCTCCAAATTATTTTTATTCATGTACATGTTCATTTCGTAGTGAAGATTGCTCTACTGTGTTAGTTTTCTTTTTTTTTGTGTCCATTTATTTAAATAATTCAAACTCAAAGCATTTATTTCAAATAAACCAATTACAGGCACTTTTAAATTATCAAGGGGTCGGTCAGTCAGAAAGTGGAAGCTAGTTGCCCATTCCAAAGCGTAGTAGGTACCTATGGAGAATACCGGGCAAGAAACTCCACGGAGACGTTTTTAAATTAAAATATTGTTACAAAATATTGGTTACCTACATTCATTCATGTTGAAATTTTACAAGTGGGAACAATATAGAAAGACGTAACGTGACATAAATAGTTTAAATATGAAAATAAATTTATATAAGCCGTGGCAGATAAGAAATGCCCATTCCCTACTGACGGCGCCCATTCGCTAACATGACGCACGGATCATCACCATTCAGTTCAACCATTTTGATGGGAACTTACAATGATCCAAGACACACGCCTCCACCAGCGAGACATTAGAGTGAGCATGACATACGCTCAGCCGCCAGGGCACAGTCAATTCAATGAAAGACGTACCCAGTAAATGGTAGCTGTATACGAGTAGTAGGTACATAATGCTTACACATGTGTTATGCAATTATGTATACAATTATAGAGATTAAATTCGTTCAATGCAAAAATAGTTTTTACAATCTTCATCTACTATGAAAGTAACTGAAATAGACTAGCCTCACGGTATCTACATCAGTAAATTGACGGATGTTTCTCACAGCATATGCTGCTGAATTTTGCCATCCTACAAGATATGTTAAATGAGGACTGATCACCGGAAAACAATTTTATCTACGAATTCTAGTTTCTCCTTATTCAATACTATGTCACAATAAAACTACTTTTAACATTCGATAAAGCAAAAATTTTATGCATTTAGTTTTTCCCAGTAGCCGTTAACCAATTTTGGACCTGCAGTATGGTATTATTTACATCGTCAACATTTCACGCACGTCTATTTATTTTGAAAATTAAGGAAGTGTCGTCATCAAATAACACCATTTGTGGTTGGTTGTTAATAAACTTGTAACTGGGCGCGAGCCCTTTTTTATTTTGGGTGGGAAATTTTAAAATAACATTTCCCGCTCTGGGTGGAGCGGGAGGGCGTTTCAGACTCTTACTGACTAAAACCCACCCGTGTTCCTTTAGTTGCCTATATTGCCAGGCGCCACGGTAACCCTTTCGGACAATAACCGCAACCCCGGCAGGCATCGGCCCTATCGGACCTCGTCAGTTATGCTTACATCTCTTTGAGGCGCGCGTGTAACACAACGCGCCATCGACCCGAGCCTGGTCCTTATCGGGCGGCAAGCTACCCATTGCTCACCGTCCGTAAGCCCGCGCCTACGGTTGCCGGGAATCGGCTTGCGACTCCCGATGCCCAGGGCGTCTCCTGCGGCGATTACGCGTGTGAGGGCGCGAACTTTGCCTCTCCCTCACACGTTCCGCCTCCTCCTTCGCGAGCATTACTGCTTCGCAGAAGGGGGTGACGGCCTCCCATGCCCTCTCGCTCCGTACGATCGTCTGGACCAGGGCCGGACGCGAGAGATCACCGCTGCCGATCGCCTCCACGAGGACACAACGACGCCCTGCCCAAGCCGGGGAGACCTCTACCGTATGCTCCACCGTGTCCTCCGGGCGATCCACACAATGGTGACACCCGGGCGTTTCCTCTCAGCTCATCCTGAACAGGAACCTCCCGAAACAACCGTCTCCGGTGAGGACCTGCGTCAGGCGGAAAGTGAGGACGCCGTGGCGCCTCTCTAGCCACTCCTCAAAGAGGGGTGGGCGCGAGCCCTAAAGGTCCTCCAAAATAAATGGTTTTTTTTTTCTTTCAGGAATACCATGGCCGCTAGACATAGCTATTTCTCCTCCTCTTAAATAATAATAAATGCGGGTAAACAATCTCAATGTTCTAAAGCTTGACTAAGTAAATACAATTCATGCCCTTTTTTAAATGGACGTCCCGATTTGCGACTACCTTACTATTTTTCGAGTTTTAGCTATATATTTCTGTGACTGATAATGAAAAAAAAAACCTTGTAACCTAATAACAAGCGTCAGCCATACAACTCCGTGTAATGTTATCAGTCGCCAACGTTATCAGTGTTCAGCCAACAAAGAGACTTGGGCTATTGATTCGGGCGCGTCGTTTGTGGGGCGCTACGACGAACGCCGAGACTCGTAGCAATGCCTACACTCACGCTACGCTCGAATGAATCGCTGGAATTCTTCTCGACACAAAATAAATGCAACTAGGTTTAAATCCTTCTTGAAAACCTTTTTATTTTCTACTTCTATAAGGTCTTTAAAGACTGATTACAGATGTATATTACGACAGTGACAATTTATAAACGATTTTGAGTCTGAATGTATGAAATATAGAATTTAATTCAATTTAATGTGGAGTTGTTTTATTTATTTGTGTGAATGAAATGTTTTTTATAGTTGCTTCAACTATCAAAAATACACTTGTAAATGTCCTTACAGAATGAATGTACCAAACTATTTTTTTTTCCTACTAAAAAACCTACGGAATTTATAAATTGTACATGTTTGCAAATAAACAAAGAAAAAAAAAATCAGTGGGATTAAAAATGAGTAGAATTTTCCAGGCTAGGTTTTGTAGCGAATTTTCACGAAATTCGATACGCTTTTCGGTAAAACTTGCAGTTTCGTGATAGTAAGGCCGAAACTATAACACTACTTTCATGTATTGTTTGTTTTTCTCCTACACCGGTATTTTGTACATTTTTGTATATTATGCGATATTTTCTTAGCGACGATTTTATGGTTATCTCGTTAGACGGTTAGCCATTGTCAAATAATGTGATCCTCTGGTTTTCATCGGCAGCTTAGAAATGATTTGTACGAAAATAGTACAAAAACGTGTAAAATGTATAATCGTCTAAAATAAATAAAAAATTAAAAATAATTGTCCCCAATTAGGAAGAACAGGTTTTAGGCTGTATACTTTAAAATTATTGTTTTTTTCATTTACAACACCTTTTTAGGGTTGTCGGCTATTTACTTTTAAATCTCGAATATTAAACAACTGGTTTAAAAATAATAACAGCCGCACGGGTCGATCGAGGGTAAAGCTACGCTTGCCGCGGTCGTTTCGTGGATGGATGGCCATTCATTACATATCGAGACACCTCCGTGCCTCGGAAAGCTCGATAAGCCATCGGTCACGGCTGTCATTTGTAGTTCTGACAACCGTAACGGGTCGTCAGAAGCCCAAAAGTAAGACAACCAGTCTTACCAAGAGGTATTGTATTACTCGTACCTACCTAGTAACTGGGTTGTGGAGTACAGATAGGCAGTCACTCCATATAAAATACTCTTATTCAGTTGCAACCGGTTACAGTGGAAGCCGATCATAGATAGTTGGGAAAAATCTAGTCAGATTGATTGGGCTATGCCGATATTTACTTTTTCTTCCCGTAATTGTGATAGTTTTTTGTACTGAACCATACCTAGTTACGGAGATATCTAAAGGCAAAGTTCCAAATTATTTTGACGTGTTTTCGATTTTTTGTCAAAGTAACCAATTTAAATATCTCCACGATCATCGTACCGTTGCATGTTACCGCTAATAAGCAAAATGTTTTGCTGCATTGCTCGCTACCGTAAACAGTGCTGTTTGCACCTAAAGTTCGTTTTCCACAACTTTGTACAACGTTAATATATACAATACAATTTTGTACAACGTTAATTATCGCTGCACGTTATAAGACAAGACTTGAGAAGCATCCAAACCCACTAGCAGTTACACTAGTCTGACCACAAACGAAGACTTAAAAGGCTTGCAATAACAGACGTATCAAGCTAGACTATCCCCTGCAAGTCTAATGCAAATTAAGAGAATTCTTAATTAAGAAATTGCTCTGCAAAGCCCTACCTCCTCCACATCTGCTCATAGTTGACTGACTGATTGCCGATCAAAACAGAAAAAAAAGTTACCAATTTAAATATCCCCTCGATCACCGTGGCGTTGCATGTAGGTAATAAAAAGTAAAATGTTTTGCTGCATTGCGCGCTATCATAAACAGCGCTTTTTGCACCAACAACTCGTTTTCCAGCAATTTTGCACAACATTATGTCTAGCAGTGGCTAAATTTCTCCGGAAATAGTGCGTAAATCTATAGATTCGTGGTCAGACAGATTAAAAGATTGTATCAAATCCAAAAGTGGCCATTTCGAATAGAATTATTTTTTGCTGAGACTTCAATAAATATGTACACAAAAGTTTTATTAATATTACATTACTCCTTAAATCATTCTCATTGCATTCTCATTTGTAACAGAACCATAGATAGAAGAAAAGAATAGATTATTTTTTTTAAGATTTAAGAAAAAATCTATGAACAGGACTTATGGCGAGACTAGTGTCATTCTATTCTAGTTCTAATTCGACAAGTAAAATTTTGGCTTTGATAGCCATCCCGTAATTAAACCCTATCTATACAGACATTCATATCTACTTAAAAAAAAAAAAACCGGCCAGGAGCAAGTTGGGCTTGCACGATTGTGATTCCGTACCTGCCGTAAACTATTTGCATCCGCTGCATCTTTGAAGAGATTGCGTAATTTTCTATCGACTGCCACCAAGATTGCGCTTGCACAATCACTACTTCTACCCATCCTTGACTATGCTGATGCCAGCTATCTTGATCTTACCCAAGACCAACCCGATAAACTTGAGCGGCTTCAAAATGTTTGTATAAGGCCATGTCTCCGAAATTTCGTGTGAAGCTCAAGTGGTTAACAATTCGCCATCGCCGGAATTATCATATTCTTTCTCTTTTATATAATGTGCATTTTTCCCCTTCCACACCTCTCTATCTCAAGAAACGTTTCCAGTTTCTTTGCGACTCCCACACGAAATTTTTAAGGTCATCAGATAACTTAAAGCTTAAAATGCTTATGCATTCCACAACTTTCCTCGACAAGTCCTTTACTGTCCAGGCCGCTCGTTTGTGGAATGCATTGCCAGTTGAAATAAAACGCGCGCAATCGTTACCTGTATTTAAGAGACTCGTAAAGGAACATTACTTGTCGTTGTGATCTTGTTCTCGTAACTGTAATTATCTATAGTTTTCATTTATTTTTGTTGCTTATATATTTACTAAGTATGTATGTATTTATGTATCTATTATTTAGGATATGTATCAATATATCTATGTATATATTCTAGTATATTGTATACTTATTATTTGCACTAACGACAGCTCCATTTTATCTCCAGGCAAATCACTGTCCATTCCACGGTTGCCTGGAAGAGATCGCGGAAAGCGATAAGGCCGCCCATTGTATATTTTGTAGTGTTTGATTTATTTTTGTTATGTATTTTTGTGGTGTACAATAAAGTATAATTATATAAATAAATAAATACACAGACCAGTATATAAAACGGCTGATGGTCTGCCGTTATATTGCGTTTAATAAATAAACCTGCGCTAGCTCCTAGGTTTATATCTAAACTAGGTATACATCTAACCTAAGTATACATCTAAATGACTTCAAGTAAAAATGATCTGCACACGGAGAGAAAAACACTACCCGAAATTAAAAATCTATTTGTATTTTTGGAAAAAAGTAAGATAGTGTGAGTAATCAAAGTTTTTTTCGGCTTTATACTGATTTAAATGTTATTCCTAAAAGTCAAATTAAGTAAACGCAAAATATTCAACAGTTTAATCTCAGTCAATATTGTTAAAGTTATGTGAATTCTGCTTAGTTCTTCAAAGGAAGCTTGGAAATAGATACTAAACAAAGATCACTTTTTATGAAATAGCTTTTAAAAGCCAATATAGGAAACTACATGATAAAAATAAGTTACAGCTTAAAGTACCGTATGTACGCACGGCTTTAATGAGGAAAACCTTTTTAGTATGGCTCAAAGAATATTTAATAAGTTACCTTGCTCATTAAAAAATTAAAATTTAGTACAATTCAAGCGTAAATTACGTAACATATTAATACAGAAATGTTACTACTGTCTCAATGACTATTTTGATGACAGTTCTTTGACATAATAATTTTTGTACCTATACGTAACGGGACTATAAATGTATGATGACTTTAATAATAGTAATTCTGTGGACTCTGTCAATTAGATTTTTTTTTATTTTTTTTATTTTCTTATCTGTAACTTATTAACATTATAATTATTTATTATTGACATTATTGCATTTCGTTAAATATTTTCATTCCTTACCTATTGCATTTTTATTAAACTACATTAAAAAAATTTGTCATTCTATTAATACTACTGAATCAAAAAAATTGGCAAAAGCCTCCCATAAATGTATATTATTTGTACGCCAAATGGCAAAACATAGAGAATCCATAATAATATAATAATTGTAACATCTTGCACACTGTTGTAACCTATGTTTACAAATAAAGAATATTGATTGATTGAAATGCTTGGACATTTCCAAGCTTTTAATTAAATACTTAAATGCAAATTATTTCATCAATATTTTTGAATTGAAAACCATTGGTGACGAATGCAGAATAATGAGGTTGAGTTTTACGATTGATTTATGACAATTGACAAATCATCGTTTTCTTCTATACATTTATTTCATAAAACCTTTTAATTCATATTTTTTTAAGTTATCCACATCTTTTTAAATATAATATTAACAATAATATATTTTTAAATAAACAAAATAATGTAGATATTATTTTAAAAAAATAATTTGTTAAAAACTAGCTAGGTACCTAGGTACTAGACATGTAAAGGACTGTTCCTACTGTACTAGTCAAACGGTGTCGAACATTTAATACTATCATTTTCATTACGCTTATATATAATAGACTAGTTTCTGCTCGCGACTCAGTTCACGTGAATAGATCTTTTTACTTTAAAAAAATATACTATGACACTCAAAGATAATGTAGATTTGCATTACTGATAGAATTTTTGGAATCGAATCAGTAGATTCGAGGATTACCACCTATACATACGTAACACAAATTTTACCTCATTATAATGTTGTTCAATAAGATTAAATTAAATAGATATCTACGAAATATAGTTTTCTTTACCAAGACGTTATAGTTTAATATAAAATAAACTGAATTCAGTTTTTGACAATCGGAGCGATTTTATTATCATCTAAGCACTTTATTAATTAGGAGGAAAATAAAACTCCGATAGCGAATAATAGCCATTTAGCATATAATAAGGAAATAAAATTGTTTCTAAAATAATTTCCTTAATGGTATTAAATATCTACTCCTAACTAATAAGGCAAATAAGATTAAATAAATATTTTAACTGGCGGTAAATAAAAAATAATGCACCGTTCGCCAAATTAAATATTAAAGTATCGATAGGTACGTATAAAGTAGAGCGACTTTAAATCGCCACACACGAAACTAGTTTGAGTTTGTCAAACTGTGCAATAACTGCGCGCACATGGTTTCCAAATAATGTAAAAAAAACTATTTTTTTACATTGTTTTTTTAATCACAGAATATTCTACACAAATTTTTAGAAATACATTTTTTTTTTAAACTTTGTACATTTCCCACAGTAAAATAACAACCACTGAACTACTCGAACAAGTTTTGTCACCAAAACTTTTATTCGACAATTTGCCAAACAATGATTTATCTCTGGTTACTGACTGACCTGTTCTAGCGGTGCAACTGATAGGAGGCTGCATGCCATCCTGCATCAATCCTCCGTTCATATTCGTGTAGAATTCTAACATGTTTTGTATAAGTCACTATTCACTGTCGCGAGCACAGAGATGCTGCCAGCGCCGCGGACTAGCACTAAATGGTGCCAGGACCCGTCTGCTACCCTCGTCATGGTACACGGAGGGGCCTGCCCTCCGGCCATCCACCAATGCGGGGCTCCCTTTCTTGGTAGCTCCGCCTCTTCTACCCACGACACAACCTACCTATTATACAGATCACAGCGATGATATTTCGCCGCTCGGCTAAAACGGCAAAAAATTGAGTTTTTTCCGTAAAAAAAAATCTTGCGGAAGGACGGCCCGGCCGCTTACAGTCATTATTAAAATCTGAAAATAAAAAATAATTTTTTGAATTTTATTTGTCGGTGTCCCTAACCATACGTGTCTCATTTTAGCTTGATTTGTTCCGACTGATTCACTTTATCCGAGCGCGGGTGTTCAGCTTTACACCTGTGCGAAGTGTTTTGTCATCGAGTTTCTATCGTTATATTTTAACCTGAACTTGTAAAGTGCGAGCTCACCGAAACGTTTGGGATTATTGGGTTAAATTTTTGTGTGATACGTACACATTTATGAATCAAAATTAATCATCGAAGCTCGTAACTACACAGTTATTCAATTTTACTGAGAGCAATTAAACTTTAAAAATGTATAACTAATTATAAATAAAATAAAACTATTACCTTAATTTAAAAACGTGTGAAAATACCGCTAGTACCATAGACTTAATACTACTAGCGTATATGTCGTGGCCAGATCTTAGAATTGATAATTTCTTGAACCACCACCTAAAATTGACCATATCGTTTAAACGTCAACGTTTAATGATAATTATGTCTGTCGACGTTTGGCCATATCATTAATTTAGTGTATCCATGGCGGCACCGCTCGCTACGGTCGCTCGGCTCTCGCGCGGTTTGTCACAGTTCTAACCTAAGCCATTTGGTCGGGGTGTCACATAGGCGTCGTAATTTTTTAATTTAAAAAACGAATTTTATGTGCTGTATTGCATTTCACGCCGAGTCAGCGGTCGGCGAGTGTTACTTCCTAATTGATCGCCTTGCATAATATCATATTGGGAAACCCAATAAAAGTCCATTGACTTTTTTTGTGTACTCGGATACTTTGTTTGATTTGTTGTATGCCGCCGCCATGATGTACAACAAAAATTTAAAATGTGCGTATGCATAGATTCCCTCATTTCGATATATGCACATTATAAAGACTCACAGTGTTCAGATGTTTGGCCACATCATGAAGTAGTCGTGCGATTAACTGGTGCGGTCAAAAGTTGAGTATTGAATAATCTGGCCAGACCACATCATGATGTGACCAGCGGTCGATGTTCATTTCATGAAATGATCAATACTAAGATCTGGCCATGTTTACTGAATCTATGACTGGTACAGTACAATCACAATCAAAAGCGTCAGACGAACTGACACCGCGAAATCATTTGTCTAATTTTCAACAAAACATTTGACTGCTGTTGATGCTTGAAAATAGAAAAGCGTGCGTTTCTCAAATAAAAGTGTCGTGCACTCACTAAAGATTTTCTCGCTCGATATCAACATTTAGTGCCTATAAAATGTGAGTTGGGCGCTGATGTCACAAATAAAGCTTTGTTTAATAATGAACAAAATTACTAACTCAATCTGCCAATCAGCTTAGCCCTTTACCAAGTACTTATGTTGGGTTCGGCTTCCAGTATAATAGGATGCAGCTGAATACCAATATTTTTCATGGAGCGGCTGCCTATCTGACCTCCACAACGCAGTTACTGGGTTATAATACGATATCCCCTGGTGAGACTGGTTGTCAGACTTTCGGGCTTCTGACGACCCGTAACGACTGTCAAAGATCAACGAATTACAACCGGGACCAACGGTTTAGCGTGCTTTCCAATGAGTCATGTAATGTTTCGGTATGTAAAGATGGTCACTCATCTACGGACCGAACGCGACAAACGTTGCTTAACCTGATAGATCGACCTGTGCGTGCGGCTGTTATTACTTAGCCACGAGTTTAAATTCGATTTGTTTTTTTTTTTTTATCGTGGCACGTAACTACCTAAATAACTAAGTATTCATTGTTTCGTTGATAAATAGTGTCCGACCTTAGGTTTGGTTTTGGTTACGGTTTCGGCCAGTTTCGGCCAAAAATAAGATTTCGGCCGCAGTTTCGATTTCACTCAAAAAGTGGCCGAAACTGGCGTTCGTGGGCTATCGGTTTTAATAGGTTAGACAGACAGCGTTGATAGACTTAGCAATTGGGTTCCGTTTTCACATTTTTGTACAAAACTCAAAAAATAACTGTTTACTTTATAAATATATATAAATAATTTAGGTTCTTAGCAAACATGCTATTTGCTTTCTGGAAAATTGATACAAGCTCTAAAGGCAGCATGTTTGCGACTCAGCGTTCCGTCACTCGTTTCAGCGATTACTTCAACTCTGCATAAAAACTTGCGCTTTTAAACGACGCGACGCTGCATTGATTGGCGGAGAGATAAAGCATTTTTGCTAGGTGTAGCGTGCTTCCGAAAAGCGATTAAATCACTAAATACTGATGCTAAAATTATGCGGTGTTCAGAGTTGAATCGAGCATCTGAAAATTTTATAAATCGCTAGTCGCAAAAGCTAACAGTAGCATATCTGCTAAGGCCCTTATTTAAGTGGCTCATTTTACAATTGTCATTTTGAAATTTTGTCAGTTTTCCATACAAAATCTGGCAAAGGTATCTTTTTTTAATAAAAGAAATATGATAGTTGTAAAATCAGCTCTTAATCAAATTATTTAACAAGTCTACGAAAAACGATAAAGCTCAGAAAATAATGTCATTTAATTAACTTTTTCTCAACTTCATAAGTTTATGTTTCGGTTTCGGTCAAAACTATTAAAGGAACCGAAGATTGGGTTACGGTTTTGGTTTCGACCAAAAATCGTGTCTCGTTTGTACACTACTTATTGATAATCGAAATTGTGAAAGGAAGAAAGAAAATATATTTATTTAGCACAGGCAAAAAGGCACACAACACAACATAATTATAACACAAGTAAAAAATAAAAAAGGAAACAAAAAACAAAGTGTAAAATAATAATTTAACACGAAAGTGTGCCTCGCGGCTGCGCCAAATTCGCCCAGTTCAGCAAAAATGCCAGACAGCTAGTGCCTGACGCTGGTTTTCATCTGGACCTGATTATCGTAGGAATGAGTAAAAGATTTTTTTTTAATAAAACCATTTTTTACTGCACTATAAACAACGACTACTACCCTACCAAAACTACATCTATCCAAAAAAAAATTAAAAAAATCAGACTTTAAATTCCAATTCCAAACTTCTTCAGTCAACCCTAAAACGCTCGTAGTATTCGCGATGACGTTATAAAAAGCATTAAAACATGTTATTGGTCGGTTAGTAGACACGAGTGGTATCTCGACAGGGGCTGCGCGGGCTATTGTGGCTCAAGTAGGCCAATTCTCCCATTGAATCCATACTTGCACCATCCGTCGTGTAAACATCGTGGAAGTGGGTTGGTTCGAGCTTGGTTATTGATACGGTATAACAATATTCTAAAAGTTTCCAGTTGAAAGTATGATAAAAGTATAAAATACACGCTTTGACGTATGGTTGCATACACCAGCCGGTATTACCTATTAGGTACCTAGTACCTACCTATGACAAAGGAAACGAAACGTCCTAAGAATAGAATAACAGATAGGTTGTTTCCAAAAAATCGGTGGACTACTGGTAATTCTATATTAGATAATGTAAATGTACAAATCAATTAAAATTACCCAAGTCGTATCAAAAACGAATAAGGTCAGTAGATTTATGGGTTACGGACATACTGAAATAAATATTAAATAGGTATGCCTGTTAGCATATTTCCCAAAGCTAAGTTTCTAAGAATATGAAAATAAAATGAGAAACGACAAACAAACAACAACAATGTGAGAGTGGCAAACATCATCGCGGTAGGCCCAGACGGAGATGGCGGGATCAGCTGGACTCCTTTAATAAAAATTGGTCCTTGGCAGCTCTAAACAGAGAGAGGTGGAAAGTGATTAGGGAGGCCTTTGCCCAGCAGTGGGATAATAATGGCTAATATAAAAAAAGTTTCCAAGAAAAATTTACCCAAAGTACCACAACTTACTCAAAATCTATTATCTTCTACCAAAACATACACTAAATCCAGCAATGCCGCATCCAACCCGCTATCCGCGTTCAGAATTCTCATAGAATCATTATTGTGTTTTCATTGCTCAAATTCAATGAATAGCGCTGCGTGTATTTTTTGCCCGGCATTGGGCCATTGTGCCCTGTTGGGTCACCACTTCAAGGCAAACGGTGTGGTGATCAAGAAAAATGGTGCGCGGTTGAAGGGTTGAAAATAAAAAAAGGGAAATATGGTTAAATCATCAAAATAATGATTTGCTAAAAGAAATAAGATTTGTATTGACAGTTTAAGAATCTTTGCAAAAAAAGTTGAATGGCTTGTCTACGAGCGTTTTGTGTGCGACAAATTAAATTCTAATTTGAGTAGACGGTTTCTTTTTCTTGGTTCTTAAGAGGGATGTCTTGAGTACCTACCTAATGTTTCTCTTGTACCTTAATCTTACATGAATTCTACGGGTTTACTGTATACAGGGTGGCAGGGACATCGACGCGAATATTGTTACCATGGATTCAGTACATGATTCTGAACACCCCAATATTGAAATTTTTCGTCGGTTATACAAAAAAAACAGCTGTTTCTTAGAAAAGTGCAATATCTACGCGGTCAAAATGTATAGAACAGCAGATTTTTTTTTTAATAACCGTCCAAAAATTTCAACTCAGGGTTCAGGTTCAGAATCATGTACTGAATCCATGGTAACAGTTTTCGCGTCGATGTCCCGGCTACCCTGTATTTTAAATCTTTGATAAACAATGCACGTGGTATTGATTTTCCATATACTATACCTACTACATGGAGCATCTAGGTATCTGAACAAACAGGTGTTCTGTTGTTCAGTTCTATCAATCAAAATGAATTGCATTCGAAGCGGGATCTTAAATGCCCTTTTAACAGTTTCAACGCTTGACTTTTTATTACAATGTGCAATGAAATGAGAATGAAACAAGTATAGCGGTAACGAGTCAAACGAACAAGCTCCCTTAGCTATACAATAGTAGTTCGTCCGTTCGTTCTCCTTACGTTCCGAATCAATCAGAGGGTCTAGCACGAACGGGCGAAGTGAATGTAACGTAAATTCGAACGATTTTTGAATCTAAAATACAAGTTACTATCCTATTGCATTTTGGTTTTTATGCGGAAAGTACAACTGGATATGAATATAGTCTTAAAATTAAATAAATATTGTGTGCAAAGCAAATATATTCAATATTAAAATCGTTCCAATCCGCGCATCGGTTCTACGCCCGCTGTAAATTGAATGGATAACAAGTTTACAATCTAGGCGTTATTCACTGTCCCCTATAAATTACATTCTTCAAATACTCCCCGATATTTTTGACAAAGCTTTCTTGAACACTACTGCAAGTTCACATAGCCTAATACTAAGTTAAAACGAGAACTGCACCACAAATGCGTAACATACTTAAAATCTCAATTCGAAGGATTTTGAATAAAATTCCTAATTCATTGCTTCATAAGTTTGAAAAATTCGTCTGCTTTACAGCGTAAATGACGCAATGAATATTGATGTATTGATGAATTAACCTCATGAATTGCTTTGATGAATTGTCTAAATGAATTGCATTGACCTTTCAAGTGCAGCGAGTGGACACGAGTTCGAACACCACCGGCCACCGAGCACAAAAATCCAGAAAAATAATTATAGAGGGCGAGTTTTACGAAAGCTCTTCAATAATATACACGTAACGTATGTAACGTATCATATTCACGCTGGGATAGTTTTCACTTCTGATAACAATAAAGTTAGTTTTTCGGCAGCGCCATGCACCAGGCAACTGAAAGTTTCAACAACAAACTCTTTGCGGTGCGTATTCACCAACTATTATATTTCAGGCAAAATTAAATAAAGTGAAATAGTTTATTATAAAAATGACGTTATTTTTGCTACGATAAAGATCTAGCCACTAATCGGAATTAGTAACTTTAAAGTTAATGTGGTGGTCAAGTATGTATGTCGCAGCATAATAAAAAAAAAATATAAAGATAAAAACTAACTCGTATGATTACGAAAATCATTTGTAGTTTCTAGAAATCCGGTCCTTTGCAATATTCCTATAAGTATAGGATTTTCGCATAAAAGATTAGATTTTTTTATTTATACTTCGGAATTTATAATCCACCACTATTATAAGTGGAGTGCGACTGCTGCGCACAAGACCTGGCGCGCACTAGCGGCCTGGCTAGTGGCGGCCATGACACGCAACCTGACCGCAAGTGTCGCGACCAAGCATGCGACTAAAACCGTGGCTACAATAGTCAATTGCAAATACAGCGTAGACAAAACGTCCGGCCGCCGCGACTAGTGCGCGAACACTGCTGTTTATTTACAATTCAATTTGATCTTAGTGACCACAGCGACCAGTGACCGTCTACTGGCCGCAGATGTGTCGCTTCGATCTCGTTGGTCGCCGCGACTCGGTGTGGCCGCGCGCTCCAAAGCGATTTCTTACTAATGTATCTATCTCACTGGCCGCTGCGATCTGGCCGCTGCGGCCTGGTTACTAGTGCGCTATTACCCTTACTTCCTTGTTCCCTAAATAGCGATATTTTTCATATTGACAATTCTACAATTTCCGTTGTACCTAGAATGCAATGGACACTATTGTGATTGTCAGTCTGTCTAACAAGATATTCCAGTTTCAGAAGGGCAATGCTTATAACTCAGACCAAATAAAAAACCAAGACATAGCGCTGTCAACAGTGATGTGAGGCTGGTTTTGTAAATCTGTGTGCAATTAGTGAGGTGTAGTTTGATTGTAAATGTTTGATCGTGTATGCACAGAGCCGAGGTGTAGTTTTGGCGTGCTTCACTATGTTGTTCGCAGCGCTATGACTTGGTTTTTTATTTTTTCTGTGGTCTATAATTATAAGAACGTTCACATTCTAACCTCAGTATTAATCTGACAAAAATACCTCTTCCTTACATTTTTGAAAAGTTTTTAAAATTGATTTTTGCTGACATGAAACTAGATTTTGAACGATTTTAATTACTGGGATTGGCCTTCTGTTATTGTTAGGGTGGTCCCGCAGTCTACCCGACTCGTTTTGCAGCCCCGACCCGACCGATCCGTAACCCCGACCCGGCACTAAGTGGCGATCAATGGACGGGTGTAGGCGTGGGACGTTAAACCTATACATTTACGTACATATATTATGCGTCTATAAACGTTTAGGATACTTGGTTTGGCTTGTCTTTCGCATGTTTTTCTCCCGTGGTAGAAAATAGAGGAAAAACTTTGTTTTTGCTACAAAAAGATTGGGGATTATTGTCTTTGCCAACAGAAAATAACATACAACATAACATTACACCCGTATTCTCCGAAGGGTTAAGCAGAGGTGTACCTACCTATAATACACCCACGTTTCGACAATTATGTTTAAGTCCCATGTAACAGGGCGTGAGTATTGTCATCAACTGAAAATAAACCGCATCGTAATTGCGTAACGCTCCTAATAGCAATTGCTTGCATTTTTGCATTAAATTAAAATTTGCGTTGGTTGCTTGTAGAACTTGTAAAATTATTTAATTTTGTAGTGGAAATTGATGCTTTGTCATTCTGTATAATAATATGTCCTGGAAATGCAGCATTATAATTCCTCTGGATTAAAACTTCATTTTGTTGGCATGCGTTTACCTAATGACGCACATAGTTTAACAGCGAGGTATTTTATATAATGTTGTCAACGGTATAAAACATTGTAATTTAGTGAAATTTCGCTATAAGTTAAAGAAAGAAAGAAAGAAAGAAAAAGAAAGAAAATATTTTATTTGGGACACGCACAGGAAATACAAAACATAATAAAAAAAAAGGCACAAACATAGTGAAATGCTTTGAAGTTCTGAAAGTAAATATGCATGCCTTAAACGAAATATTGACTGCAATACAGCGTCAGGGAAGAGTCCCGTGATATTAAATTGAAAAGTAGGGAAACCCGCACTTATTCCGTCCTTTATGTTCTAATATTAAACTCTATACGTAAATGTCGGATATTTTATTCAAAATGCCTTACAAATCAAATATCACACAAAGGTAATATTCATACCCGATCAATTTCCGATACGACCTACAAACCTAGGCGAGCTACGTATCTACGCCGATATCAACATCTGCCTAGCCTATAAAAACTGTGTCAAAACATAAGAAAAGTTCTCTATCTTAAAGACTCCGAGGCCAACTGACGTTTTTAGATGCCAATAAAGTAGGGGCAAGTATTTAAAGCAGGTGGTATTTCATTCGTTTCCCTGCGTAGAAGTCGTGGGAGGAGCGCAATCTTCAATAAAGGACGCGAACCACACGTGCCATCGATACAGAAAATTCCGGGTGTTTGTGACACTTAGGGAACTCTTAACCTTATCAGTCATTAAACAAGGTTGATTTTTAAGTGATAAAGTCAGAATCTTATGCGAAAAGGGACTCGCTTTCCCCCATCGTAAACACAGGGCTGTATTTTGTTGTAGACTATGAGGTTAGAAGTGTGCAGATGCGACTAAAGTGTTTTGAACAAATTAAGTTATCAGGAAACAAGAAATTTCAAATTGAAACATTTTCTTGCCTAGCAGACAAAAAAATGTAAAACGTCTCTAAACTTCTCAGTCAACATTATATTAAGGATGTAAATGCCTGAAAAGTTTCCTGATAATCAAATACTAAAAATAAATGATTTCGATTTCGATTCGACGCGTAAAATAAAATTATGAGTTGATGAATTACTTAAGCATAATGTATTCATTATTTCAATTCATTCTAAGCTATTACGCCCTTAGAAAATTACTTAAGTACTTACAGTGTTGCCCATTCTTTACCCCTCATTGCGTGATCGGTCTACTTACTACTATATTAAAAAGCAAAGAGTATAGTAGAGATAAACTACGATAACATGGCGCGCCCCTCCAAATTACTGTTTCAATGTGTGTAGTCACATCCTAACGAAAGAGTTTGTTTTTTTTTTTTGTTTGAATGCCGTCTCAGTGTGCACACATGCGTTGTGATTCTTGGTGGCGTTGTACATATTGTCACAAATAATTTCAAACGTTTTGAATTTTGGAAGGGCGCGCCATGTTATCTTAGTTTATCTCTATTTAACTATAAGCCACAGAAAGTCCTCACAGAGGCTATTTCATACTATCCACAAAACTCTGTAAAAAAATTGCCCTCTCTACTCTTTGCCTTAAATAGTCGTAAGCATTTTTAACGGGTGGGCTCTGCGCCGGCTTGCTGACTTCAATCCACGTTATTTTTTAATATATTATATGTTACCACCAAAGTGCATCGACCCAATAATGTGCAGATTAACTGCACGTAGTAAACATTCAGATATTTCCATAATATAGGCTACATAGTTGAACTTTCGGATATTTAGATTTTCACAAATGCATGAAATCTTGGGCAACGCAAGTAAAAAACTATTGAACTTTGTCTTTATTTCGTGCATAATGGAAAAACCTGAAAAACTACCACGAATTATTAATAAGTACTTTGGCGATCTAGCTCTGCTCTGGTGAAAATAGAGAATGCTCATTTAATAGTATAGGATAGTACCTACTAATTTCATGCTCCCATGATAGTAGGTAGTGACTAATTCCATGCTGCCATGTCATTTTTCTATGTCATTAATCTTGTTCTAAACTTTGGGCGACTGAGCTGTCTTCGGCTGAAAATACGGAGAAAACGAATTTTCCCAGATATGAAACCTAGCTAGATTGATTTTTCGCCCCCGTAAACTCCTATACTGCATCTTTCATCGAAACCGTTAGAGCCGTTTTCCAGAACGTGTTTACAAATATACAAGGTTAGACTCAGGCCACGCTAAGTCTGCAATGGAAGAAATGGGCAACCCCAAAAAGTTTTATTTATGGTATACTTTTACATCAGTCAGTTATGTCAGTTTCGGGGTTGTAAGTAAGTAAGTAGATCTAATGCTTTTGATATTTTGCCTCTATTGGTTATACGTCGGCAAGCCGTTAATTTGCAACCAAATTACCCCTGATATGCCAATGTCAACCATTTTCGAGTAATTAGACATTTTATATTATAAAAATGTATGACATAAAAATATAAAATGTAACCAATAACCCTGATATAAAAGGTTAATGATTATACGTCGGCAATACATTAGGGGGATGTAGGAGAGGTCATTTACAACCAAATGACACCTTTTGACTCCTATGCAAATGTCAACAATTTTCGAGTTATTTGACATTTTATATTTTTATTCATACATTTTAAAACATAAAATGTTCTTTCTTATATCGCTGTTTTTCTGCAATGGTAGACAAAGCGTATCGAATTGAAAATCTATTTTTGAAGTCTGTTACAAAATTCTCAATAAAAGCGTAGTTGTTCGTGACTGCCATCAAAGGTGATTAAGTACCTATAAAGATAACTGGAATATCAATAACCGTACAATAACAGTTAAATTTTACCTTTCTACGGAAAAAAACGTAACTTTCCGGTTTGGAAAACGAAAGTCAAAGCCGAAAATGCCGAAGCACCCTTAAATAATAGAAGGACATTTCCATAAAGGGGATGCAAATGACAAATAAAATAAGAAGAAAAGACTCTATTGTATTGCTATTAGTGTTTCGTCAGCCGTGTTCAGGACGTTTTCCGTACGAATTAAACAAGCGCGAATACCTACGCAGGAAAATGCACTTTGATTTTTGTGAGTAGTTATGAAAACACGCGTGTGATCGCAAATCATAAATCATTTATTTATTTGCAAACATGGGTAAGAGATACATAGATTATTTTACCTTATAATAAAGTTCTCCATATTTTACCATTACATGGGGTGTAATAAAATTTAAAACTATCAATAATTTCAACTAAATTAAATAAATCACAAGTCTAAAAACAATAATAAATAATTTAAAATAAATCAACAATAACTAAATTAATTAAGTATACATACCTAACAATTAATTTCAGAATAATCTATATTAATTATGTTCAAAATAATAAATAACTAGTGATTTTCCTAACATAGTAAATCTGATGTAGCTTAGCAAACATGTAAAATACTAGGTACGAGTTATCTGTGCAATTACACGCTTGTCGTTCTAACGTACGAGTATATATAGGATAGTTAGTGATGTCATGCGTAGAACGATACGACTTTGTCATACTTGTCAGAATTAAGTCTTGGTCGAACGCACTTGACAAAACATCGTAAGCGATGGAATCCTTTTTGTTACATTACTTTCCTCACCCTTTTCAGGTCCAAACCTTCCACCCATCCTGTCAACCTCTTGTATACAACGATAAACTTTAAAACTAAAACACTACCTATATAATAAAAATCTTAAATTCACTCACAAACAACGCACAACCTAAACCGCTGGGTCTAGAAGCATGAAAATTTAATAAGAGTTCCTTATGTAACGAAAGTGAGCACTAAGGAAGGATTTTTGAAAATTCAACCGCTTGTGGGCTTAAATCATATCGGGCACACGTCTTGTAAACCTATAAAAAGTGAAAAACATCATCTCCAACGATCGGCAACGCGCGGACCGCGATCTATATCCGGATCGCGAAAGGTCGGAACTTGGACCGCCAAATATTGTTAAATAACTATAACCATCTTCTACCACAAGGTTTTTTTTTTTTTCTTGAAGAAAGTCTGCATTAGGTTTTCCCCGCGTGAACCTTAACTATAAGAAACTGGCCTTTAGTGTTTTATAATAATTATCTTGTACATAAATTATTCAAAATAAATTATTTCAACTAGAAAGTAAAATGAGTATTTTTTTCTAGACCTCGATAAAGACTTTCAACAGTATCCCTACCCCACTTAAAATTACTTGGCGACCCCTGATCTATAACATGACAGACATCGTATTTAACGCATCTACTAGGAGACTTAGATGATAAGGCAACTATCTACAAAATGCAAAGCGTAATTACGTCACAGACTCATCTCAGGGTTGTTTACGGTCGAAGAAAGGGAAACGAAGCTAAGTACTGTGACCCGAAGTATGAAACGACGCGGCAGCTACAAGAGCGAAGCTAAACGAACTTAGCTTTAATTCGCTTCGTTCTCAGTGTGGCCTGCGCTTTATGCCCGGGTTACACAAGATTAATTTTTGAAGCTAGGATAGCAAGATAGTGTAATGCTAGTGAGAAAAGTAGCAAACTAGTGCTATTTTTGAGCAAGTTGTGCCCCCCCTCCACTGATTTACTAACTTGGCTGGTATACTAGCCTGAAGTCTCAAGTGGCCGGCGCAAGCTACTACCCAAACGGACTAAGTCACCGCAATGCTATTGGCTTAAAATTTATTAGCATCGTGAAAACAGCTATTAGCATGTGAGAGGCCAGGATAGTTAGCAAAGACATTACTTGCTTACTATTCTAGCTTAAAGAACTACCCTCGTGTAACCCGGGCATAATATAAGGTACCTTATAGATAGCATAAAATAAATCACTTGATTAGTGCACTTCCCAAGATACATTTGACAGATTGTCAGAAAAATTTACAGTCCCACAAATATCAATCGGAAAGCGATCACATCGCGTCGCGAGGCGGTAGGGCGGGTGCGCACGCGCCGGTCACGTGCCACGATTTAACTAAAAACTAGATATCCGTTTAACCGCCCTAATTTTAAACAGAAGGGACATTAATCGTTCTTGTTTTGATGTGAATACTTAGCACCTGCCTTGGGAATTTCCAATGAATTTTTATAGGTACGTCAATGAGTTTTAATTTTCATGCAAGTCGACTGAAATTACTAGGGATTTTGTTTTTATTGAGTGCTCTTTAGAAAGTGAATATTAAAAAATCTTCTGTTGCCATCGTGTTTTGAGCACAGATTTCGTAATGTTCCTTTTGCGCACCGTGACATTAACAAAAGTCCATTACCACTTACTTTTACATATTAAGTAAGTACTTATCATTTAAATTAATACAAAATGATTTTATACATTGCTTTTTTACAAATGCTGAAACATTTCATGTAAATGCAAAGAGTTAATTAATACTCTTTTAAATATTATTCTATCAGTCCAGATTTTTGATGTGTAACATCTTTTCTCTCGCTTTCCTGCAATCTGTGCAAGGAACATATATTCACCTACCGCTAGAATCTGTGGGAGTGATTTCGTGAAAAGGGACGGAAATGTGTAACAGGACGCCGCGCCGGGGAAGCGCGCGCGGTGATAGAGTTGGCTGTCAGATGGTACCAACCCATTTTCCGAGAGGTTTTAAACAGCTGATGATGAATATTGTTTAAATCGTCAGCCAAGACGTCAGATGTTATACATCATGCATATGATGTGTAATGCGGTACAAAAAAACAAACAAGCGTAACTTACAGTAGTCGCATGACTACTGTAAGTTACGCTTGTTTTTTTTTTTGGAATGAAGTTCTTTAACGCGGCTTGTGAACTAGCAGAAATCGTCACGCTAAAATGCGTTATTGCTTGCAACTGTTTTGTTCTAATTCAAAGAGAAACAAAGAGAGAAAGAGAACGCCGGCAAAAAAATCAGAAGAAAAGAGTAAAGTGATTACAGTGTCGTGGGATAAAATTGAACACATCGGTCCTAGTGCACTGCATGGAGATAGACAAGTGTGAATGTGGTCAAAATGTAAATCCAAGGTGGTGGCTACGAAAATTTTCAAATTTTTCGACTTGGGAGTCGTTTTCATAGTTTTCGAGGGTGCTAAAGCCGATTGTAACATTAAAATGTATATCCAGGATGGCAGCTGAGAAAATTTTCAAATTTTTCATCATGGGTATCGTTTTCATAGTTTTCGAAGGTACTAAAGTTCATAGTGAGGTTAAAATGTAAATCCAAGATGGTGGTTGCGAAAATTTTGTTTTTGTTTTAAATCATACGAGAGAAGGAACTTCGTTCCTGACGGAGGTCCACTGACAGCACACGTTTTTTTTTTAAATTGTTCGTTCTATAATTATGGTTTAAAAACTGTGTGTCTCTAGCTCTATTTTAAATGTGAGCCTTTTAACTTTCCCATTGATCAAGTTTATATGAGGCAAATATATAGTCAATATCAGCAGAGCAGGATACCGGCTTACATTAACATGAACTTAAAATAACATACATACATAAATTCACGCCTTATTCCCATGGGATTAGTAGAAACTACAAAACGCCACCTACTACAATTCTTGCATACCCTTTTTGCCTCGTTTATGTTCAGACATCTGGATTATACACGCACGTCAATTGCGACTACTACGCACCTGACCTGTCTGAAGAACATCACCAATAAGGTCACACTATATTATCATATTCTTCTAGGGCATCTCCCGGCGTTTCCACTCACATTTGCCTTGTAAATCTTTTATTGGTCACCATTCATTCATCTTCTTAACATAACCAAATCATTTAAGCATATATTTTCAATTAAACTCTCTCTCTTTTTACCTTAAAATAAATCTTCCCATTTTAAAGTCCGGAAGAGCATTCGTGATACTTTTTCGTGCCACTTATTTCTTCGGGTCGGCAAATTCGTGGCGGCATTTGTTGAACAACAAAGCCGACCCGAAGCACTTATTACATAATATGGTCTGTTCCGAAAGTATCTGATGATAATGTAAACAAAACAAATGGATCTGAAAACGTACCTGTGGATGCCGATTTATAGTGTCACTTATTAATTTAGTGCTTTGATTTGATTATGAGATAATAAACCCAAAATTATAATTTTTATCAACTTAAATAGGTTTTTCAATTGACAATTGAGGTTAATTAAATAAAGCAATCATGGTCGGAGATATAAAGTTGACCTTCTAAATACATAATGCTGTGTTACTCATTCCGTTTAGTGAAAGATTTCGTAAGAATTTAACCTGAACAGGATTTGTGTACACTTTCATTAGATATTTTTGGAACAGACATTATTTTCAGACTCAGGTCGTGCCGGTTGGTAAAACTGCGTTCAGCACGTTAAATTGGCATGTTGCAGTGGAATTGAACCGTCCGGCTCTTACGTGTATCGATAGGTAAAGTCAAAGTCAAAATAATGTATTTCAAATAGGCACAAAAATACATTTTTGAACGTCAAAATATATGTAAGTATTGTGACAATAAAAAATAATAATGTGCTCTTTCGAACTGCTCAATGAAAACTAAAATACAATATTAAGTATCACTAAATCCTCTTTTATAGAATCCTTTTGTTCCTGCGTCCAGCTGCGATCTTTTTAATTTCGTCGCTTTATGACGTCATCGCCTGACCTCACGCTGTGCTCACACCCCATAGATTGCGAGCGTTAAGATTACGAGCACGGATCACAAAAAATCGGCACGTTCCTACAAGCGTAGGGTTATTCTCACATAGATAGGATGTTGATCAGAAAGGGAATTGTCCGATCTCTGAGCTTTTCTAATTGTTGTTAATTGTAGTACGGAAGTGTCGTTTTTGGCCAAAAAAACATGATTCGGCCAAATTTCGTTTTCGGCCATAAACCAGCTGAAACTTCGACCAAGTTGAAAATCTGAAGTTCGTGAATTGTCGCAATCAATACAAAAAGAAATACTCGAAATTTTTTATCCTCTTATATAATGGAGTCATCGTGTTTTATTTCTTTCAAAGCCTATATTTGATCTTTCGCTACCTAGCTGTAAAAAAAAAACAAACAAGATTTCAGTGTACACTGGAATTATTAATATATTTATAATGCCTAAATTATTTTCATTTTCGATTTTGTTTTTGGCCGAAAATAAGACTAAAGCCGAAGCTTCTTATTCGTTTTCGTTTTCGGTTTTCGACTTTAAGTCCATTTTCGGTCGGTCGCTAGTTAATTATTTCATTCATAGCGATATGATTATTTTGAATTAGGTATTAAGAGGTTGGAAAAAATACAAAAAGTATTTGAAATTCACGACCCTAATTTTCCAAAAAAGAAATCAAAACTCAAAATGATAAGGTATTAATTACCATAGTAAGGCAACGATCCAACCTATAAAATACATAATTAAGGATTCACAATAATGAAAATGGTCTCGTTTACGGTCGGCCGGCGCTCGTGAGGGGCGCGTTTTAAAATCACACGATAATTAAATGTTTCAGATTGAATATTCATTTAAATAGTTGACACTGTAAACATTATCTTCATTCACCTGGTACCTGGTACCTATAATGTTTAATTGAAACCGGGTCCCGGTTTCAGAAATATTGCGAGAAAAAGCAAATACGCTTCTATAGGCACCAAATAAAATTCTACTAATCCTAACTAATATTATTAATGCGAAAGTGAGTTTGTTTGTTACGCTTTCACGATAAAACGCCTGAGCAGATTAGGATGAAATTTGGCACATAACCTGGGTTAGGACATAGCATATTTATTCTGATATTCCCCAAGGGATCGAGACTAATGCGGGTCAAACTGCGGTGTGCAGCTTGTAAGATATAATTATGGAACTCAATAACAAATTCATAGCTTTATTTCAAGCACTTTTAAATTGTCAAGGAGTTGGTCAGTCAGAAAGGAAACGTCGATCGGTTCCTATGGAGAAGAACGGACAAGAAGTTCCTGGTCACTCTTGTTAATTACAATATAGTTCAAAATATTGGTACATCATTCATCTTGAACTTAAAACTTTATACTATAGATAATAAATAAGTAATAGCAACATTTAAATGAACCTTTTAATATTATGCGGTCACAGAAAACTTGTACAGTATGTATTTCATTCATAATTTAATTGATAATTTTGTTAAAACTCATTCGTTTTTTAACATACAGCCTTGTTGATTTGTTGGAATTTACGCATTGCTCTGTGAAGTGCTCGTATTTATCACTGATTTTAACGAATGCAGAGGCCATGTTCAACTTTAATTTTCATATTCTAAAAGAAAATGGAGATTTTCACCCGTCCAAGTTCATTGAAGTTAAGGTTCGCAATAATAAGATGAAACTTTTTGTGTTTTTTAATGAATCTGTCCAAAACAATCATTTTGAAACCCATGAAAGTTTAAATAAAAGCTAGAAAAATAGCTGGGTTTGTAAAACCTGGCATCAGTGATTCTTTTTAAAATACTCACACTGTAAAGGTGAGTATTTTAAAAACTACTATTCCTAGTAAAATTATAAATAATTGTACATGCAAAAATAATTTTATAGGTACCATTAGCTAAAGTTCCGCAATAAAGTATCTCCGCACCAAAGGATTGGAGAGACAAGGGAGGTTCCCAGTTCAGCTTGGCTTTTATATATTATTACATTTAGATGGATGAAAACTGTGCATTTTCAGGAGTTGTTGTGTTGTGCATTGTTCCTACAGCTATTAGGATGGCAATCTTCTTGAACAAGGCTAATTAAGGTCTATTAAAATGTTACTTAGTGTTTTCTTCAGGAATTTCTCACCAGTGGATCAGAATCGGGATTTGTCCCCGGTCAAACCCCACAAAACATAATTGTCGAAATGTGGATGTGTTTGACACCTTATCCTAATTCAAAAGGTTGTGAAGATATGTTTCAGGCTAGAGTAAAGAGGGATCGGAGGTCCTTGCCCTGCAATGACAAAACAGGCTAAAACACCAAATTATAATAATAAAACGCTTCATAAATTCTAACTATGAACTAACGTCCCTTTTATGCTAAACTGCATCACTTATGTAGATATGCATTGAAAGGAAGGAATGTAAAGGAATTCAAACGGCTTGTACATTAAAATTTGTTCGCCTTGTGTGCTAGATTCCTCTCGGGGCCGCACCACACAGGACGGCGGCCAACACAGAGGCGTCACATACGGAATACCTAGTATCTCGTCAGAGTCACGTTTTTGCGTTGTAAGAGTATATTTTGCTGAAGATGAGAGCTTTCATTTCCATGAACGTTTAATAACTCTTGACTTTAAATATGTAGGTAGTGTAAAGGCCAGTCGTGTGCGAAAATCGCTCTTCAAAAGCTGTTTTTAATTTAAAATGGTGGCATTTCAGACTTCAGACATGGGACGTTTATACTTGCTTTTTAGACGCATCAGAAAGCTTTGATGGTTGTAGTTTTCATAATTTCTAACTTTTCGAAAAGTCTGTGCCATATTTCAGGTTAATTTAAACAATTTATCGTTGATTTATAAAAAAATATATAATCATACACGACGAGTAGGTAGGTACTCTTATCATAGTAAGGGTCATGCTTGGTCAGGACGCCCGCCGCGCTCTGCGGCGCGTCCGCATCTGACCATTTGGCCTGATTGACAGCCACGAGAGGCTGAGAGGCTGAGTGGTCCCTCTTTTGTTTAAATTATGTCCGCAAACATAATTATATGGAGGAAGGAACGCAAGCCATACTTTTTCATGTTTTATAAATGTTTTTCCGATAATAGTTAGTTGGAAATTGTTACTAAATAAGGCAATATAGGCTTAGTCTTGAGTGAAAATAAAATAATTTTTACTGAAAAATTATATGACGTGTGATAAGGAGCTGTGTTGACAACCTTCAATGTCCTGAGGGTCAAGACAAAGTGATATTCTATCAGCAATATCGATGGTAGAAAAGTCAAAAATGTATTAAATTGAAATATGCTACCGAATAGCTAATGACAATCCGGATGTCGTAGTAGACTGCATAGTATGTCACTGTGTACTGCATAGTATACCACTCTGTACTGCATAGTATACCACTCTGTACTGTATAGTGTGCCACTCTGTACTGTGCCACTATGTTTGAATTCAAAATTCGTAATATACCTATCAAATCCTTTCATATGAACTTATCTGAAATATTATTTTAAAAAAGGGATGACAAGTTTGCCCTGTACGCAATCATATGTAATTAGACAAGTATGGAAATAAAATAAAATGGTTTAAATCTGCCGCAAGCTCGAGTCAGACATATTGGAGGTTTTATTAACTTTTTCTCGGCTCTTGAGCGGAGGACATGTAATATTTACAGGAGATGCTGCCCTTCAGCTATTACCCTCGCTACGGCAAGCGGGTTGCTGTGGCAACCGAGCGGCAAACGAACGTGGGGCGTAGCCTCTAGCACCAATATGCGAGAAGCCGCTAAGTTAGCGGGAAACAAAACTCAAACTCAAAGGATTTAACCAATTACAGGCACTTTTGAATCGTCAAGGAGCCGATAGGCTAGAAAGATGAAGCTACTAGCGAAGTAGGTATGGAGAAATAACGGGCAAGAAAATACTTGAATATGTAACATCATATTCAGTACATAAAACTGAAACCAAGGATTCAGTACATGATTTTGAACCCCCTGCGTTGAAATTTTTTGTCGGTTATTTTTAAAAAAATCTGCTGTTTTATAGAAAAGTACAGGGTCAAAATGTATGGAACAGCAGATTTTTTTTTAAATAACCGACGAAAAATTTCAACGCCCCCTGCGTTGAAATTTTTCAAAATAATGTACTGAATGAATCCTTGGTTTCAGTTTTCGCGTCGATGTCCCTGCCACCCTGTATAATGAAGTCATACATGTGAGAACGATGTAGAAGGACTTCAACTTTACTAGCGTACCTACATAGTAAAAAAAAAATACAATAAAATAATTAAAATAAGCCATGGTAGCTAAGAGATGACCAGTCCCTACCGTTTTGACGGCATCCGTTCACGAACATGACGTATAGATCAGCACCATTCAGCTGAACTATTTTGAATAGAACTGAATGATCCAATAGTTAGGGATCTCGCGCACTGACCGGCGACTAGACGGCCACGACTCCGGCCAGTCGTAGCCGTCTAGTCTAATGATATTGTATGGTGTGCGGCTAGTTGGCCATTGCGACGAAGTGCGCGATTCTTTTTGGTTTCTAAAGTTTACCTGGTCGCGGTCGTGGGCGTGGGCATTTAGTACGCGAGATCCCTTAGTTTAGCGCGGTAAGTTTTGGGCCGGAAAATGTATTTAGGTAGGAGCGGTAAAGAACAGCTCTTTTGAACCTTAATGCTGCCTTGATTTTGTATTTCTATACCCTTTTATTTGCGGTAGGAATTCTAGGCATACTTATCTAATCGTCAAAAAGTTTCTTGAATAAGGAAATATTGATCCTCTAAAATCATTTTCTACTCAATTATATCCTTTTACCATTGTGGTCGTTAAATTTAGTCACAGAAAGTAAGCTAGGGAACGATGACAAAAAAAAAAAACAGCATTAAGCCCACGTAGCACGGACGTAATAAAATCACGGCAATTTTTATTCGTGCACTTGATTTTCAACGCTCTGCTTAGCACCGCCAGTTGAAAATCAAACAGTGTGATTTTTCAACGCGCTAGGACGACAGTGCATCCCAGCGCGTTGGAATCTCAAAGCTCCACTCAACACCGAGACTTGAAAGTCCAGTGCGCGATAAAAATCCCGCCGCGATTTTATTACGTCCGTGCGAACGTCGGCTTACGTAGGCTGATAGATATTCTCACAATGGCAAAATTCAAGAAAAAGTCTCTTTAGGAAAAGCTATCCTTTCCACAAGATAGCATTCAAAGTGCTATAAAATCTTCTCTACAAAATATTCTTGCGTGACCGTACATTCCGCAAAAGTTATCTGTAAACCTACAGTGGTACTTATAACGTGTTCAATACAAAACTAAAAGCCTTCCTTATTCTCTAGTCTTCTACTGAGTATAACGACCTTTTACATTCAAGATTTATGATTTTCATATTAAACCCCGCTGTTTTCTTAGCTCCAACATATACATATATTGAGGGCCTTAGGAGGAATCTCTTGAAAACAAACAAATTGCTCTGGTATTGGCTTCAACTCCTATTAGGGCATGATATTTTTGTCGAACCTATTTAAAAAGTAATGTCAACGAATGTTCTGGTTTATTCGGGATCGTTTAACTTAGATAGTGGTCAAACGGGATCAATAAAAGTATATTAATAGACAGGGAATGAAAGTTTGTATGGTAATATTAATCATAGAGCTTAATATTTATTTAAAATGGGAACGGAAGTTAAATTAAAATAATATTAACTTTTAGCTAATACATTCACGAAATGCTGGAATACAATGTATCGAATGACATTGTATTCCAGCATTATTATTATTATTTCCAATCTTATTGGGACTTATATGTTGGAGCCGTTTGGGGTTGAAACACTAGGGCCATGGGGTCTGAGTGCCCACCTAGTTTTTCAAGACATCGCCAAGCGGCTGGTCGAGTCTTCACGTGATCAGAGGGCTGGCCTATTCTTTGTCCAAAGAATCAGCATTGCCATACAAGGCGGCAATGCTGTCAGCCTTTTGGTCACTTTTCCTATTGACAGCGATGCGGACGAATTTTTTTATGCCCTATGATTATTTCCTCCCCTCCTTTTTATATACTTGTAAATATTATTATTATTAAGTCTTAGTTTTTAAATCATGTAAATACGTGTGTGTAAATAAAATATATCGAATGACTATGTATCAATTTAGTTAGATAAATGTGTAAAATACCTAGCAGTGTTAATCGACATTTGTGATAGTAGCTCAACTGCTCAGTCCTCTATAAAAATACTAGCAGTGCCCCGCGGTTTCACCAGCATAAGTCTCGATTCCGTGAGAATATCGAGATAAAAAGTATTCTATGTGTGAATCCAGGCTATAAACTATCTGTGTGCCAAATTTCATCCAAATCCGTCCAGTCGTTTTTGCGTGGAAGAGTATCAAACATCCATCCAACCATTCATCCAGCCATCCTCACAATCTTTCGCGTTTAAAATGTTAGTAGGATTACCCTGTCAGCATGTTGATAGCAGAACTGCCCTGGAAAGTACTCACTCGTGCAAGCAATCAATGTCCCATCGTCACTTCATCACTAAAATCAAACAAAGCCAGTGGTATTTCTAGTTGTCAAATGTTGTTAGTTTGTAGTGGTCATCATAACAAGCCAGTGAACGTGCAAAGGTAATTCAATTACCTAGGTCATGCTCTCTGCGGGGGCGCTTCGTGCAAGTTTGTGGTTTAGAGTCGTGAAAACTGTTAGTGAAATGTTTTCTATGAGTTTTTTAGTGAGTGGTCTGCTTGTTTTTTCACTCTTGAGCACTAATATAATTATTACATAGTACCTGGGCGAACGAGCTCTGCTCTGGTGAAAATAGAGAATGCTCATTTGATAGTATAGGAAAGTTCATACTAATCTATGTATAGTACCTATTTATTCTATGCTGCCATGATAGTAGGTACTTACTAATTCCATACTGTCATGAGATTATTCTAATATCATTATTCTCAGGTCATTATTTATTATGATGAACTTTGAGCGACCGAGGTCTGCTTGGGTAAAGAAAAAACTAGTTTTCCCAGACATGAGACCTAGCTAGATCGATTTTTCGCCCCCGTAAACCCCTATATTGCAACTTTCGACGAAATCGTTAGAGTCAATTTCGAGAATCCATTTTTAATTGTTTTGATTGTAATTTTATGTTGTTACAAACAGTATTTTGGAACCCATACTATTATGAAACAAGTCCTTAGTTAACGGGAAATGGCTTGTGACTTTTGCTAATTGTATTACGTATGTATATTTAGTGCTCGTGACTGGACTTCTACAATTATGACAGTATTCTCCAAAGCTAGGTCGAGGTATTTAATACACCTGCATGTCGCCATATAAGTATATAATTTGCATATTACCATCAAATCTAATCCCTGGGGTGCCACCAAAGATATTCCAAATGGATAATCCAATCCGAAATATGTGATGAAAGTGTAAACAAACCCTGTTCTGGTTCAATTCTTACGCAATCGCTCACTAAAGGTGACACATTCATCTGTTTTATTAAAGATTCAACTTTTTTTTAAATTTAGAATGAATAGGCTTTGTCGCACATGCGATTATGCCCTGGTTGTCTTAGTTGATAAAGTTTATAATATAAAGTTTCAACTTTAATCTCACCACTTTTTCCAGCAGTTATTGTTTAAATAACATTATTAAATTGCAATTGAATAACGACAACGACGACGAGGTTATAAATAAAAGTCAATTGTCAATTGAAAAACATCTTTTTGGTGACTTAACATTGGAATTTCGGGCTTAAGTAAGTGCTTAGTAAGTGGCACTAATAAAAATAGGCACCCACAGGTACGTTTTCATCGATGAAACTGTAAACAAAATATATCAACAGTTGTTTAAATATTCATCAAATACTTTTAGAACAGACCATAGGTTAATCTAAGTTATCACTGACGAAAAGTGAAGGGAAACATCGTGAAGAAACCTGCACCCATGTAACGTGAAAAAATTCGTTAATAATAAATAATAATAAAAAGTTACCCATATTGGCTATAAAATACTCATTCACACATCAACCATTAAAAACTCAAAAAAAACCTCAAAGAGCAACACCCCGGCACAAAGTAAGTAGGCACGTACGTAGGTAAATATCAATTTTATGAGCCGGCTAATTTAGCAACATTTAATCTGCAACACAACTATCAGATACTATAACAGATAGGGTATCGTCAAACAAATAGGGACGGTGCAAGTGAAAACAGTTCCCATGCAAAGATTCATTGTGATATATTTTGCAGTACAAATAATACGACGGTTTTGTCCATAGATCAGGGAATAGAGATGGGTCACGCGAATTTAGTGTTTTGGTAAAATGATAGATGAGCCTTTTACAATATTTAACACAACTATCTATTTACTCTAGAGACTAAATTAAATGACTAACTATACAAATAAAAACAAAAGGACACTTAGGCGTCGAAGTATTACTGCGCGTCGCTCTGTCACCGGAAACGTGGCCAGAAGTCTGGCAGTATTGTTACGTTGAATGACAATGCTAATTCTTTGGCCAAAAAACGAGCCAGCCGATGAAGTGTCGACCATATCAGTGAGAAATTTCTTAAAAATGAGTAAGTAAATTATATTTATTTCTGTAATTAGGTGTATACTAATAAATAAATTAGGATAGGGCAAGCAAGAGAATTATGATGATGATAATGAATAGGAATAGGTTTATACAAACACTTTTACATGTTAATTATATTTAAAAAACTAGATGTGGTCGGTCTTTTCTATCCCACTACTCTAAGAAGAAACATTGAAACATACTCAAATGTCTCCTTTCAAGTTTCATAACATAATTATGCGTTATGCATTCGGTGAGTTTGTTTTTAAATCAATCCATACCAATCAGAAAAAAAAAAACAGTTCAAAAAAAGATCTTCGAAGTCTAACTACTAAATGCCAGTATATTACCTACAGCTACCCCTCTGCGACTCACCTAATCTGCACAGGTATCGCACGAGGGGTGCACGCGCACGCCCCGGGCACGCGTGGGAACGCCTGCGCGGGCGCTGCGATATCATCTATATTAGCACTTGTCTCGGCGATAAAACGATCACTTTTCACTGGGGTTAATGAAACGGACAGTTAAACATGATTGTAGGGGAGGCCTTTAGTATGACAGGTAGATGCATCATGTGAAACTATTTCAGAGACTTTTTATTCATGAAGAAATATTAATTAATTTGTAAATATACTAGCGATTCGCATCCTTAATCGTAATGTTTTTACGATTTGACACAACATCGAGAATTCTTTATAGAAATAAACCTACTGGAATTTAACTAAATTTTGGTGAAAACCGTTGCGTAGTTTGAGAACAAGGTGGTCACACAGACAGATACGAAAAAGCGACTTTAATGTATGATTATGTATACATAATCATACATTACATATGTATATGTAATGTAATGATTGATTGAATATGTAATGATTATGTATACATAATCATTCATTAAAGTCGCTTTTTCGTGTATATAGCTATAGAATAGTCATGGTCAGTCATAGACTCGATACTTCATAGTTTTCAACTAAGTATCTATTATTTTTATCCGCAGTTTAATTTACCCCCGAGATTAATGACCCAACGACATTTTGGGATAGACTAAATGTAGAAAGTGGAGAATCGGATGTTATTAGAAGAGAAGTTGATTGAGAAATTACATTTGGATTAATTTCATGAAGATAAGAAAAAATTGCCAATTCATTTATTGGTTTTCCAGTCAATTCAACTCGCTAAAGATGCCTTCAAACTACGTATAATTTTCAAAAATCATAAATATATTTGACAAAAAAGCCACAAACACCTAAAACAAATTCAAATTACAGCTTAACAATCTCACAGTGAGAATGTAAGCCGAACTCATGTTTCAAACGTTCCTGTTGCTAATTGCAATTATGCTACAAAGAGGTTTTAAATAAAACCCACGAAGCGTAGGCGTAAGCGCATTCACGAGTTCAAAGTTAAACCAGGAACGCGGCACAGTACCTAGCTAGGTTAACATTTTTTCTGGGAACACCTTTTATAATCCCTTGTCATTTTGCGCGGGTTTCAACCAGGACCCCCCACTAAGTTGCCGACGAGATGAAGTTCAGGAATAAAATTAAAGCTGAAATTTCAGGTGAAGCAGCTTTCATGGCTGATTTTAATTTAATTTAGGTTCTACGTACTCCAGTTCTAATCTTCGGAATTGTACCGTTAATAAGTATTGGTACTGGTAGTTTGCAGAGGACTTCTGAAGAGACAGATTACAAGTTTCGTTATTATTATTGTGTGCAAAGAATTCTACCGATGTACCTTATTAACGGTGAATATACCTAGAATACCTTATACCTAGAATTTAATTTTAAATCTTTATTAGAAGCTTTTGTGGACATGATAATTATTCAGATTTATTACAGTTGTAATAGCAATCATGTAATAGCGTTTAATTAAAACAGGTTTTTATTTTTATTAATTTATTTATATTTTCTTTAGAATTTTTTTTTATTTTGTGAATGTGAGAACGCTGTAAGCTTAGTGGACTGTAGATTTGTTGACCATTTTCTATTTTGTTAAGTACCTGGTACTTGTTGAAAGACCTACACTATCCTCCCATACCTATTAACACTGTTATTTGAAAATATTGTAGAAGCCAAGTATTTTTAAAAGAGTAAGAAACCGTGGAGTTTCTTGCCGGCTCTTCTCCATAGGAAACAACCACTTAGAACCGTGCACCTAGCTTCTGACGTTTCATAAGTGCCCATGTAGGTTTATGTGAAATAAAATATTTTGAATTACAATTTGAATCTGAAATTAGGACAGTGATATTAACATAATAAAATAACATCACGTCTGTTATACCTTGAGGATTAGGCAGAGGTGTACCCATCTATAGTACACCCAGTGATATTATTTTTATTTCGATCTACAAGTATTGCAGCAGTCACTTAAATTCTGCTTTGCAAAGTCACAGGATTTAATGTTCTTTTTGAGTAGAATGTCTAGAACATTTTGGCTACTGAAAATGCGATGGCCGGTCTCATCCCAAGCTTTACCTTCACTGTTCTTACGGCAAGATTCACAGACCACACTTTGACTTTGCTAAGTAAATTAAGAACTTGAACTTTATTTTCACGAGAATATTGTTCATATTCGTATAAGACGCTTTTGCGGTCTGTAAAACTTGCCCTTAGAGCGGTGACCATGAATCAAGTTGCACAAAGTGCGCGCCAGCCCGAATTCGGACGCGAACCCACGACCTGAAAACTATAAGCCTAACTTGGAATGTAGTCCCAGGAATGCTCAGGATAGGCTATAGTTTTTCTAAACATGTAGAGTAGGGATGCCCAGGTGTACCTGGGAATCCCTATTCTACATGTTTACATGGTAAGTACTTACCACTTAGTATAAACAAAGCCCCAGATTACAGAAAACCATGTAATTTCCTACGATAGCAGTCCTGTAACACGCCGTTATCTGCGCTCATTCCGAACAATCCTGTTATTTGCTGGGGCTGATACACAACATAAACACGAGCTGTTTGTACAGGTGTCATTATCGGACCGATTGTCAAGACAATATTAATTTCGAATTTTTAGTGAGAAGTAAAGTTGGCAAGGTACTACTGGTGGGGGGTGGGGGGTAATCATCTCTTATGACAGTGTCGTGATAAGCTATGGAAGTTACCTCCTCCTCTTCCTTGAGACGTTTGCTCATAGCTGAGCGTCGTGATGTGCCCGACTAAACTGCTTGACGATCATCCACCATTTGTGACTTGTGACGATCTTTGGCTTGTTATAACGCGTCGGAGATCTAGAGTGACTAGGTGTTGCTTTATTTTGTTAGACCATCGCATAGGGCTGCGGCCTCTGGGCCTCTTTCATCCATCTTTCTGGTAACCATAAGAAAGCCAAACAAATAACAGCTTTTGTTTGATATTTTTGGTGTTCTAAAGTACTTTGTTTTTAACAAAACGAAAACGTACAGTATAGTATTTATATTTTCTTAATGTCCCTCGGAAATCATCGCATTTCCGAATACAAACGAATGCTAATTTCAATCTCCATCAATTATTCGATTTATCGTGTACAATAATATGAATTCAGAACTAAGTGCTTCATTGTTGTTTTGTTTCGATATCCTTGTGAACTATATAGAGCTGTAAAACTATTATCTATCTATCTTATCTGCGACTTTAGCAGCTTTCCTCACATTTTTTAAATAAATTACGTTAAGTTAAAAGAGTATTAACAACTCTACATACTTCCAAATCCAAAGCGTCCAGTCTGCACCGAGTGCAAAGGGCAACTGATAGAAATCCGACGACTGACGAAACACGAAGTTTGCCGAGGGACATTAAGAAAATAGAAATAATGTAGTTACCTGCGATGGTACCTAGTGTACCTACTAAAGAAATAATATTGGAAAGTAACCAATAGGAAACTTACTTAAAATCAAAAAGCAAAACACATCGAAACGGTTCATTCGATGTGAACTAGCAACAAAACTCATTGGGGCATTATGTTTATTCTGCTGCATACAAACACAATAAATCCACAAGTCAGTATTTGCGAACCACTAAAATCTGTGCGGAAAATGTTTTCCCATCAATTGACAGAATATTTATTGTAAGCAACAATGAGTAACATCCCACGGGCAATAAATGCGAGCAAACAAGGGCGGGCGCACACTAGCGGACTTATCAATCGCTCCGTTTGACGTTTAGTGGCGCGCGAGCGTCGGCCGGCTTAAGGGCGCGTGCACACGCCGCCGCGCCGCCAGCGCCACGCGGCCCGTACACGTATGTTATGGAAAATGTTGGAAGGGTGGCGGAGCTTAAGATGTTTGCAATGTAGGTAATAATATACTAACCATACCGAGTTCGGAACTGTTCGTATCAAATGAATTAGGTACCTACTGGCTACTTAAAAGCATTTGTAGTCATTTTAATATTTTACCGTAACAACTTGTACAGTAGTTTGGTCACATCGGCATAAGACATATAATCTAAGGCCGTTTCCTCATTGGTCGGTAAGGAGCAGTGCGATATTATTAAAATATAGGCGTTCGGTAAGCTTTCGGTATCGAGTTTACCTTTTTTTTTTTTTTTTTTTTTTTTTTTTTTTTTTTTTCTGTAGGGCATCTCGTAGCTGACCTCTGAGGTCATGACTACTTAACCGGTCAATCCTGTGGTTGCCTTAAGCTGCTACACTCAAAGCCTCCAGCCAGGGGCATACAAAACTAAGCTAAAAAGCTAGGTGAACGCTCGCTAAGGGCACCCCCTGTGGGGTACGAGCCTCGGCTTAGGGCGTCACCGGAGGGAGGACATCAAAGATGGGACGGGCTGGATCAAAGTTTTGATCATTATTATTAATCGGGGAATTTAAAGCTACGTGCACAGCTGAAACCACTGCTGGCACCTCGTTATCGAGCAAGGGTCGGGGAGGAGTATCATTTACTCGGGGGCGCGGACGCGATCGCAAAGGACCTCGACGGCGAGGTCGGAATGACGGGAGGCGTCTGTATCTGTGTAGAGTACTAGTAGCCCTATTGCTCTCCTGAAGGAGAGTTATGGGGTCATCAGGGTCGGTGAGAATGTGCCTAGGTCGGCGGGTACGGCTAATCCTACTTGGGACATAGCTGGCGGCCTCGACAACCAGAGGGTTGCGATGTTTGACCGCGGAATCGAAGTAACGCTTTGCAAGGCGTTTTAGGAATTGGTGGATCGTGGGAATTCTAAGGTCGAGATGGAGACTCTCGTTCCTAACATACCAGGGGGAGCCTGTGGCCCTACGGAGGAATCGGTTTTGGAGCGTTTGCAACCTATGGATATGATGGGGTTTTGCATGAGCAAAGACGGCACCCGCATAGGTCATGATGGGACGAATACACGCTGTGTAGATTCGCAATTTGCACTTAAGTGACATCTTGCTGCGTGCGTTTAGGACGGAATGGAGCCTACCGAGAGCGAAAGCGGCTCGCGAACGAACCTTCTTTATGTGCTCAGCGAAAGTGAGATGGTGGTCGAGGAAAACACCTAGGTATTTGGCTCGCTTCTCCCAAGGGATCTGCTTACCGAACATAGTGAGAGGTCGGGGGAGGGGGTCTCTAAGCCTTGTGCGCGGTTTCGAGAAGAGAACCGCTTGGCTTTTTTCGGGATTGACTTCTATGCGCCACTTTCGAAACCAGGCAGCGAGTCGATTGACTGCGCCTTGGAGAGTGTGGGCGATATTGTCGGGGTATCTAGACCTAAAGTAGATGGCCGTATCGTCTGCGAACAGAGCGAAATGCGTCCTTCTACCTGGGTTTGGAATATCGCTAGTGAATAGCGTGAACATGAGGGGAGCTAGCACGGAGCCCTGAGGGACTCCTGCACGAATGGGGCGGGGAGAGGAAAGTGCTCCTTCAATGCGATAGCGGAATACGCGATTCGATAGATAGTCCCGTAAGATGAGTACGAGACGATCCGGCACGCCGAGTTGGTACAGCTTGTATAATAAGCCGTTGTGCCAGACTTTATCGAATGCTTTCGCAATGTCGAAGAAAACTGCACCCGTCAAAGAGCCGCGTTGGAAACCATCGCTTATGAACTCAATGATGCGGTGGGCCTGATGCACGCTAGAGTGCTCAGTTCGAAAGCCGAACTGTTCGTTGGGGATGAGGCCCTTGGTCTCGGCGAAGTCTCTGAGACGCTTGTAAATAAGCCTCTCATAGATTTTTCCGAGAACCTTGAGCAAACTGATGGGACGGTAGCTAGAGGGGTCGGTACTGGGTTTACCGGGCTTTCTGATACCTATGACGGTGGCTTCTTTCCACGACTGGGGAAAGAAGTTGTTGCTTAAGGCACCATTGAAGATGGTAGTCAAAAGCATTATCAGGTGGGCAGGGAATAATTGGATCACCCTATTGGTGAGTCCATCTGAACCGGGAGCTTTACGAGCTTTAAGACCTTTGATAATGTCGTGCACTTCGTCTGGAGCGACGGGAGGCAGTGGACAATCAGGGTCGTCGACAGGAGGGAGAGAGGCTCTACGTTCGACTTCAGCGTCGACCTTTAGGAGGTGAGCTTGGTCTACTGGCAGGGAGCTGGGTGAGCATTGGGCCTCGAGGGTGTCGGCCAGGCATTCTGCCTTTTCAACGTCCTCGAAGGCTATGGTCTTATCGGGACGGGTCAGGGGGGGCATGGAGGAAGTTTGAGGGGATTTGAGTTTCCTCTGAAGTTCCCAAAATGCCAGATGGTTGGGCTCTAGTTCGCCGAGCATCTTGTCCCAGCCCGCGTCACGCAGCTCCTGTATGCGTGTCTTTACAGATCTCTGTAAATAGCGCATATGGGCTTTGTTTGCGGGGCAGGGGAAGCTGCTGTAGGCACGGACGGCCGCGTTCTTCTCAGTCAGTAATGCACGCACATCGTCCGGCAAGCTCCAGTGACGGTCGTCCGTCGCTGGATCCTCCCTTGAACATTCGTTCAGGACGGTTTGTACGTGATTAGTGAGTGAGTCGATCGCGGACGTCGTGTCTGCGATAGAGTTGAATTGGTCGGGAATAGAGTCTAACTGAGGGGACGTGTTGGATTTCAGCTGGGTGCTTACTTTCTTCCAGTCCGTGATCCTCTTAGTGATAGGGGGAGCGTTGGGGTCGCGGAGACCTATGCGGGGGTCTAATCTCATGACTACCGGACGGTGATCAGAGTCGAGCTCATTTACAGTTTCTATTGAGTCTAGTCTTAGGTTGACGTTCTTAAGGAGCGCCACATCTAAGATATCAGGGGCGTGATTTACGTTAACCGGAAAGTGAGTGGGAGTCATCGGGGCGATGACGTCAAAGGTCAGGGAGTGGGAGAGGTCGAACAAGTGTCGGCCTCTTGTGGTGGTTACCGAACTATTCCAGGAGGGATGTTTGGCATTGAAATCGCCCGCTAAAATGAGCGAGTTACTCATAGTGAGTAGAATCGAGAGGTCGTCAGAGAGGAGTTGGAAATTCTCCGAAGTATTAGCGGGGGGGAGATAGACCGACACGAGAGTGATCGGCTCGTGGCCTGACATGCCTAGGCGGCAGGCCGAAACTTCTAATCGTGAGAGGGGAGGAGGGTCAATTGGGATGCAGTGAAGCTGCTTTTTGTAGTAAATCAGGGTACCTCCTCTATGGCATCGTGACCTATCGTTGCGAACTATCCGGTAGTTAGCTATTGATGGGTTGCGGTTGCAAGGTTTTAGAAAAGTCTCTTGGACTAAGAGAACGTCTATTTGATGATCGCGGAGGAAAGCCGCAATCTCTTCGCGTTGATTTTTAATGCCGTTCGCTTTGAAATAACCTATTATTAGGGATCGCGGTTTGAACCTAGCTAAGACCGTGTTATCCATAATGGGGTTTAGTAGCGAGGGAGGTTAGGGCTTGCGTAATATCCGGATACGCGTTGTAGATGGCCTGGATCTGGAGGAGATTGCCATGGGCCGCAAGGATTTCGTTGGCCATTGTCTTTGCGCGAGGGGAGACGAAGGCCAAGAAGGTTGACGTAATTACGTTGAACGAGTCAACGGAGACGTTGGGGCTAGCCACGGGAGTGGATTGAGAGGGACGCGTAGCTTTAGGAGCGGACGTGGGTTTCGCGGGGGGCGCGGCGGGCGCCGGAGGCGTAGAGGGCGCAGGGGGCGCAGAGGGCGCAGGGGGCGCGGGTGGCGCGGCGGCGCGAATACGGGGATCCATAAGGCGGGGGAGGGGAGCGGGGGGAGGGGGAGGGAAGTTTCTGAATTGAGAGGGCACCATGGCAGGGAAAGACTGCTGGTGATGGAGATAACTCCACGGACTAGGCCTCTGAGGGCTTAGTCGTTGGGGCAAATGGGATGAGGGAATCCTATAAGAGGAGGGAGCTTCCCTTTGCTGGCGGGCGTCGAAACGCTTGGCCAGTTTGGGAGAAGAGGCCTTAGGGGCTTTGGGGCAACCGCGGTAGTTGGCCGGGTGGCCTTGTTTGCCGCATAGGACGCAGCTGGGAAGGTCGGTACAAAGGGAACGATCCTTTGGACGGGGGCAATCAGAAGTGCCGTGCTCACCTAGGCACTTGACGCATCTAGGTGTGGCATGGCAGTTCCTCTGCGAGTGACCATATAACTGGCAGCGGTGGCATTGACCGACAATGCCACTTTTGTGCGGTTTTTCGATTTCGAACCCTGTGAGCTTGCACAGGGAACGAATTTGGAAGATCGGGTGGTGGCCCTCTACGGGCGGGCAGATGACAAGGACCATGTCGTATGACTCTCCGCCTCTAGAGCGGTGCATGCGATGGACCTCATCTACGGGGACTTTTTGTGACTGAAGGTCATCAAGAATTTCGGATGCTGGGATTTCGCGTGGGATACGTTTTATTACTACGCGGATCTGCTTTTCCTCTGGGAGTGAGTAGGTGTGGTATGACACACCTCTCATTCTCAGAAGTCGGGTTAGTTCCCTATAGTCGCGTGACGTAGGGACGGAGACTTTGATACCCTGTTGGGTATTTCGGGCGCTAGAGAAGTTTATTTTGTGGTCGACACACCATTTCGATATGTCGGTCCACTTCGCCTTGTCCTGAATGAACAAGGGTGGCGGGAGAGGGATCTTTTTGGCGTTAGGCGCGGGGGTGTCCTTCGCGGAGGATGACGCAATCGGACGAACGGTGGAGGGGGAAGCTACTGTAGCGCAGCTAGCGGATGACGTAATCGGAAGAGAGGTGGAGGGGGAAGCTACTATAGCGCAAGTCGCGGGGGTAGCGAGGGTGATTTTAATAGACGGTACCACAGGTGCGGGTGACGAGGGAGCAGAGTCTAAGTCCTCAAGCGCAACGACCTTGCTGGCTTGGGTCGAGCTCTGCTTCTTGTTCTTCCTCTTCCTACTCTTTCCTTGGACGGTTGTGAAGCCATCGTCGGATTGGGAGGAGGATGAGGAAGAAGAAGAAGCGGCGGACTCTGCTTCGTCGTCGTCCGAACCATAGGGGTACGGGGTAGTGGGCCGCTTTGAGGAAGCGGCGCTGATGGGAGCGTCAGTGTCCATTGACTCTGACGGACTAAGGGGTCGGGATGGCTCTGTAGCCGGGGGGGTTTCTAGGGCATCGCTAAAGTTAGCGATGCTATTGTCAGAGGGACATGTCTGGGACTCAGACTCAGCTTGGAGCTTGGCGAACCGAGCTCCATACTTGGTCTTCAGGGCGGGCTCTTCTTCGAGAACACCCTGGAAGAACTTGATAAAGAGCGCTAGGCACTTTACCGGGTCCTTCATACTGACGGGGGAGAGAGAGACTTTACGCGGAAATCTTTCCTAACTTCCTAATAATCCTAACTCCCCGGTGGGTATGCCGGGGATGTGTAATCCCTCCCTGTCGGGTGTAGACAGGGAGGATGTGTGCCTATGGGTGAGCCCTAAGCTTGCTTTTGCCCGTTGCCTATCTTATTGTGCAACGGGGTCCTATCCAGTCTAGTGTGAAGGGTATCGATATACCCGACCACGCTAGGTGAGTCGCTGTGGAGGCAAAACTGTCACCAGTGCCGACTAGGAGACCCCCCAAGGCCGAACACTGGGACCCGGCCAATTAACTGCCTAACCCTGAAGGGGATCGGCGGGTGTGATTGGGTCAACACCCCCTCGGTTTCGTTGGCACCGTAAGGTATCCACCGAGGACCACGAAACTGTGGTTTTGCCCGGAAGGGGCCAAAATTGCCTCGACGAACGTTTTGAACGACAATCTTAAAGAAAGTCGATATTAATTGTGTCTTGAAAAAGACCCCAATTAATAGACGTGATGGTAGTCGGGTGACTACGGAGACGACTCGGGAACCACCAAGGAACGCTTGAGCCGGAAAATCGGGAACTCTTGTACACAGCAGCGCAGCGCAACACGACCGTCCGCCACCGGTGCCGGGCGCAGAGTGTTCGTTGTCGAGTTTACCGAGCATGCTGTAAAATGCGTGAAGTGAGCGAATACCGCACTGGATGTTTCTACAGAGACGCGGTAAACCGAACCGAACCCGCCCCACTCCCGCGTACCGAGCCAATCAAGAAACGCTGATTGAAAAGTAGGCGCTCGGTAAGCTTTCATACCGAGTATACCGAGAATGTTTGTCGCTCACCGCTGTCGTACCGACCATTGAGAGAACTAGAAAAAGTTGGGCTTTGTACAGCCCTTTCACAGATAATTTAGCTATGATTTTTCATCACTGCCAAAATCATATACGTATATTAATCTTTATTTTCGTTGTCTTAAATTTACTGGTGGGTTGCTGTTTGAGGTAAAATAACTGTGAAAGGACTGAGACAGTCGCTGTCTTAAGCTCGACATCTCATAAATTACACTCGGGTACAGTCATTTTTATTGAGTCAGACTCCGCTTTCCCCTTTGAATAGGCACCAGCATAGCTTACTAATCCTTAATCCCCCTCCCTTCGGCCACGTGGTTTATGAAGGCCGCCTTACGCGCAATGGCGGCAATATTAGTTCGGCAAGATGGAAGGCAACAAGTTTTATTTAAGGCTCAACGGAGTCTGTTATGAAATCTGAGCCAGGAGGTGACTGAGAACATTGTATTTTTAGCATTGCATAAAGTAGTAACCACAGATAGCATATTTTAAATTAATTTTATTATGTACGTCTTATTTACGTATTGTGCTCGGTTTGATTCGTTGCCAGCGAGGTAGCCGCGTAACACACTAACAGTAGCAATGGGTTTCATTTTGACAGCTCGACAACATTGATTGCGTTATTTACGTTGTTGAGCAGACAAATTTTTCGAACATAAGAAGCAATGGATTAGCAATATCATTCAAAATGATTCAGATTGTGATTGAAAGTGTGTTACTGCAATTAGGGTATAGGATAAGTTCTTTATGTTTATACATAGTAGATACATAGTAGTATTTACATGATTCATGATCCTATTTCGAAGAAAAGCATTTACCTCATAAACTAGTACTTAGAAGTGCCTTCTAACAGACAGAGGTACAGACATACTCTCACATAGAGATGGGTAGCTCACTTTAAAATGAGTATCGTGCGAGGCACTCATTTTACAAAGTGTGCTAGCACACTGTGCTACCACGAATGAGGCGAGGCTGCGGAGGCCTGTGAGCACGTACGTGCTATGTGCGTTAGTGAGGCGCATGACTCGCGAGTGTGGTGTGTGGCTACGACAACACGACACGATACACATATACAGTAGAGTAGGCACACGCGGTGATTATTCGGTAAAGCGCGTTAAATTAAACTTACCTTAACTCTTTTGTTTAGAGTCGTAAATGGACTTGCAGTGTAGTGAGTGACTCGTGTCGTTCAAAACTCACAATACGAGTACAAAATGTTCTGTGTAGCTAATCTGTGCCCTGTGGTGTGTGCTAGCACATCAAATTCAAAAGAGTGAGTGACTTTTTTGATCCAAGTGAGCAGCTACAACTGTGCTAGCACATGTGCTGAGTTACCCAACACTAGAGGCCTGTGTCCCAGCAGTAGGAAGATCACAGGCTGATTATGCAGCTTTTGATCAATGCCTTTTTTTCGTATTATTTCCAAAGTGATCAATTTGATCAGACTTCCAGAAACCAGAGATATAAGATCTCCTGTGTCAATCATCCTCTGTAAACTATGTCTATGACTGTGTATTGCAAGTCTCTTGCTTTTTGTCAGATGTTTTATCATCACACTCAAATATGCACCCTTTTGTAATGGCATGAAGTTGTTATTTCGGTAGCCGAGAATTTTAATAAAATTATTTTCAGTTTTGCCTCAGCAGGCTCAGTGGCGTGTGGCGTGCCTTCGTGGATGTACCTAATAATGTGGTGTGTAAAATAGACGCGATTAATTCATTGGAAACTATTTAAATGGAACCCAACATTTAAACACATTATTACCCATAATTGTATTGAAATCAAACCCTCAGAATACTTCATATACCACACAACTATGAACCTACACTGCTCCCTCGACTATGTTTACAACAACATAATATTATAATAACATTGTTTAAAATTCTACCTGCATGCAAAATGAACAATGCAGCGAACATAAGGAAGATTTTAAATCATATTATAAGTTACATTATAATTTAGCCAATGGAATTTCAATAAAGGCAATTCAATTTGAGAGATTGAAGAAAACTGATATTTAGTTGGAAAACTGGGTTTTCAAAAACATTAAAATTGGGTTTTCTCCAATCCTATGAATTTTCGCCTAGGCTTTATGGAGTGCTTAATTGTTGCAAATGAGTCAATGGTGTTACCCACCCCACCCCACCACCCACGCCTTGGAAGGAATAAGTCCAATTACAAGTCATTGTATATTTTCAATGTTTTGCAAGCTTAATATGGCATTCTCTGCACGGATGAGAAAATCGCGGCGATAGTCATAACATAATCAGCCTGTAACCACAAGATATTCTTGTGGTTACAGGCTAATAGGTCTTGTGCTATTACGTCCGCATTGCTAGGATACAGGCCTCCTCTCTATAAGAGGGAGTGGGCCATACATAACCCCATAATGAAGCATCTTATTAAAACCACCCTGTGTCTAATAGAATATAAGTACTAACAATTAAGTTAAATTGTTTACTAAAATCTAGAATTGTAAGTATTGTTGTAATTTTATCTAGTTGTCTGTTGAATAAAAAAAATATTATTATGACCATCATCACGCCGGCCCAGTACGGGTTGGTCGACGTCACATTTTTTCGAATTTTTGGTTTTTACGACAGGCCGGTTTCCTTCACCGTTTTGAGAGCAGTGGTGATGAAAGAAATAAAAGTGGCTGCCTAAGGTGAAACCCACGACCTACGGACACGTAAGTCGGGACCATCACTGCTCTAAAGCCAGTATATTATTCAAATTATGTCAGTCTTAGAACAACATCACGGGACACACAAGAGCTTCTAATATACAATTACGAACGAGATCGCGGTATATAATAATAGTAATTATATAAAGTAGCAAGCGGTGCAATATATCAATTCATAGTGGGGTACGCACCGCAAATTAAATGGAAGCTATTAAAGAGCTCAGTATTGTCACCTAGGGTATGAATTATTTATAACTGAATTATGCGAATGGTGGGAAAATGGCGAGCAGCGACAAAGGGGAAATAATGATTTTGTCAGCGTCGTTCTGGTAATCCTTTTGGCATTGAAGTATTAGAAGAAACTACGGAGGGATTTGCCGAAAAAATGCTCTTTGAGAACATACTTTTGGCTTTGGATTGCTGAAAAGCTGTTTTTTCTTTGTTAAACTTTTTATACTAACAGATGAAGCTATATGCAAGCATTATAATATAAAACATAAAATTTTACGACTGTTAGTTTTGCTTGTAAAGATTGTTTAAGTTTAGTAGGAACAAGGTGTTTTCCATACAACTGTCTTGCGTAGACCTATAAAGGAATTTTGCACATTCGCTAGACCTAAATATTATCTTATCTTATTTTATCTAACCGACATAAATTGGTGCTCGTGGTTTGTTAAACTATGAGTTTGCCAAAAAGTGAGTTGGAGTGGTAGAAAAGTTTGTGAAACAGCTGGTTCAGGTAAGTTTTTCCACCATACTTATTTCTGTCACCAAGCAGTGTTGCTGTGTCCCGGTTTGTACTTGATAGCAACGCAAATCTGGGCATTAAAGACTCTGTGATAACAACGCAAATCTGGGCATTAACGACTCTGTCATAGCAACGCAAATCTGGGCATTAAAGACTATGTGATAACAATGCACATCTGGGCATTAAAGAGTCTGTGATAGCAACGCAAATCTGGGCATTAAAGACTCTGTGATAACAACGCACATCTGGGTATTAAAGTTGTACCTATGTAGGTGACTACTTACCACCAGGATCCTATTTAAAATGTACCTGACAATGCGACATATGTGCCAACATTACATAATTGTCGTATTTTCACGACAGGTGCAATTTAATAAAGCAGAATATTATGTTTTTTTTTTTTCAAACTTTTCAGTTTTTCGGACTGTCGTCACCTGTAGGTTTTATTGTATTATGACAATGGCGGGCCGCGCCTGCTTCATGCACGCACTTGGCCGGTTATATTTTAAACGTATTCATTTCAGTTTCCAGGTGCGAAAACAATTCAATCAATTAAGTAGTTTCACAACCATTTAACTGGCAAATAAACGAATTTTCCCCGAATCCGGGCTATCAATTAACGCTATCAATTAAAGTCAAAATATTTTCACGAGTTTGTGGTTTATATTGTAGCAGTAACAGCTCTTTGTACATAGGCAAAGAGCTGTTACTGCTGAGAAGTTCCTTCCTCATCAGTTTAGTTTTACCTTGAGTTCTCGCCATCTTTGAAAGTATAATAGGCTTTTTGTATACCTGTACTAATTGTCTCTCAACTTCCCAAAGGCAATGAATATCAATGGTATGTCTACTTCTCACCTTGCATACTTCTTGTGTATTGTGTGTGTAGGTATTGCTAACTCTACCTATTTCTTGTCGTCGGTATATACCTAGGTACCTAAGTCATGTCGCCAGACTTTACTATAATCCGCGCGCGACTGCTAGTCACTGCTTGGGAGACTGAGTTAGCTTAACCTTTGCCTACCTCCCCCGTCTCACCGCTCACATACCTCAGGTGGTGACTAGCAGTCGTGGTGACTAGCAGTCGCGCGGACTATACCTACGTATCGACACCACCTTTGAAAGTAAATGTTAATAACTTGATTTGATTCTCAGATGGCCAAAGGCTTACAAAGTAGTATTTTGTTCTTCTATACTATACTTATTGTAAGATAAAAATTTATAGGACTGACATAAGCTACCGAAAAGCTTTAAGTATGTCTATCCCGTTGAAGGTCGTTGTAGAAATACGAAACGCTTTAGAAATTGCCAATTGCGCTCAAACCTTATCTCCTCACCCAGATACTCTCCTATTTCCACCACTCATCCCCAGCCCTACCGCGTGCCGCTTACTCTAGAAGGATATAATTTGTTTAAATGCAGTGGTGAAAAACCTTACATTCCACGATTTATTTTTTAGATAATTTGTTTAACTATTACAGGTAACATGATTTTTTCAGTAATAGAAAAAAATAAACGTTGGCTTTTCACTATTTTTTCAGATCTTGAGCGGTTTGTTGACGTTTCATTGGCAAGATTTAAAAAAGAAACTGGCCAATGCGTGTCAGCCCACGCACAATGAAGGGTTCCGTAGTTGGGATGAATTCATTCCAATAAAACTTAGCATTGTAGTTGTAAAAACATGTTCTCCCATACAGAATGTATGATGAACATGATTTTGCAACTGTGAATGTAAATTGGTCGATTATTACTCGTTAACTTACTTTGTCTATAAAAAATGTGCCCTTTGTTTTCTTTTACACTACATTTTTTTAATAACCAACAACACATGTACGACATGGAATGGACAGGTCCACTCACATCTGTATGGTTCTTTCCTCAAAAGACCATTTCAGACACAAATCTACATGGTCATGGACCTCATCTAGTTTTTAAAATATGATTGACGTGTAAAAGTGTTTGTACAAACCTAATTACAGAAATAAAATCATTTATCATTTATCATTTATTGTAACGACTTTCATAATGGAGGAACACTGACTCCCAAGTCAAGGGGACGTATGTTTAAGACACCTCTTCTTTATGTTGTAAATGCAATGCCTGTAACAATGTTGTAACTTTTTTAAATAAATATTTTTTATTATATATAACCATTTGTTTAACCAGCTGGCAGGGGGAGGGACACATGACTTTAACAAAAATTAGCACTTTAAAGCTTGATATTTCGCAAACCCATCCCTGAAGGAGGGGAACGATAGCAAAAACTGACATGGTTTTATTTAACCACTTTGTCAGCGTGATTTATATGTATGCTAAATTACAGCTTTCTAGTGCTAAGAGTCTTTAAGCTAAGCCGCGGACAGACAGACACACGGACATGACGAAACTATTATGGTTCCTTGTTGACTACGGAACCCTAAAAAATACAAATAGTTTTTTATCATAGATCATCGCTATGACTGAGCTTTATGTAGCCTATTGATGTTTAATTAGACTGATGATCATTAGCATTATATTATATAAAACGTTGATGTTGATTCTGTTTCGTCAGCTTTGATATTTGCTACAAAACGTTCCAAAGATTGGACCACCCGTAACCGCTAAATGCAACAAGATACCTCTACAATATGTTGCCCCATAAAATTAAACATAAAATAAGAATTTGTGTATACATAGAAGAGGACATTAACTCTCACAATGAGAATCGTTTAACCGAAGGATCAGACCAACGGGTTTATCATAGCAAGAATTAAAGACGTGCAGGTATGACAGACAGACGATTCGTTACAGCCATTCTCATTATAATGAAATGACATAACGGTTAGTCAGTTACGTTGTACAACTTGCGTACGCGCCGGTCAACATAAATACAGACGTAACAGGAAGGTCGTTAAATGTCTAGGACCTAGGATAACATAGAGTGTAACTTAACTCGGTGGAATTTTCGAAAAAGTTGGCGGTCTGTAGAGCGCTGTATTTGTCACTCATATACATATTTGCCCCACACTAGGAATTTCTCCTGTATTGTGGGTGCGTTTACAAACATTTAAACTCACATACACAAACAGCCAGACCCGGAACAACTACTTGTAGGTCATACTAATATTTGTTCCGTTCGGCAGTCGAACCCGCGACACGCAGCGCAGCAGTCAATCGCTTAACCACTGCGCCAACCGTGCCGTCCAATATATGTGTGATAGTTTCTGTCTTAATCTCCATGTGCCTTCTTAAAACCGCAAGGTACAGACAAAACGTAGGTCACACTTCAGTGGTAACAAAACTATTATAAGCTGGCCTCGAATTCTATTGAAACTTGGAACTAAGCTAGTCCAGCTCAGGTCAATGTGTTACCACCGACGCCGACGCGACGCCGACGCGACGCCGACGTGACGCCGACGTGCTGTCTCTGGATTAAGGAGTGAGTCGCAAAGAGTGTCGACTTCCAGCATTAGAAAAATATTCAAGTGTCTATCTTAAACAATCTAATTATTAAAAATCAATGATTAAGCATAGGTGAGCATATTTTGTCTAATTTGACAACAACAGATATCGATCCAAAATTTTAACTCAGCAGCCATTTTTTCAACTCTTTAATACAGTTGTCATTTGATAAATAAAATTATGCAGAACCCTGAATATTATAATATTTGTATTCGTAATTTGCTGGTTTACAAAGAATACTTTAAATATAAGTTTTACATTTTCTTGTACCAGTTAACAGTACGGCAAAACCTGCTAAGAAAGGACAATAACTTATAATTTAGTAGTCGAAAAGGAATCCTCTTAATATCCTCCACTTATCTAGTTCAATATCCTGCATTTTCCTCATTTTCAACTTAATGAAGTCGGAAGGAAAGCAAGTATTTAATAAGTTATCGCTTCTTCTATGCAAGGAGAAGATTACCATTTTATTAATCCCCAACAGTTAATTTTATTGAAATAAAATTAAATGAGATTCTCACCAAATGAGTCTTCTGAGAAGATTCAAATTCCTAATGATTAAACATGAAGTTTATGAAGTGGGTGCGGAAATAAGTAGGTATTATTAAGTATAATATTAGAGTCTCGTCTTATAAATTGGCCAGCTATGTAACTTAGAACTTTATAGTAATTAGGCTAAGTACAAGCTCCATTTTATGAAACCCCTAGAACCCAAACTATAGGACGTGTCCTCTACCTTAGGTGTTAGCGTTCCTTACTGCCAGGCACATTGTGAAGCCTAACTTATTGTTTAAAGGTATGTGTTAAAAGACTTTACGAGTTATTACTGGGATGAAAAGTATTCAATGTCCTAAGCAAGGTCATGGTCTATCTGTATGTAAAATTTTATCCAAATCCGTTCAGCTATTTTGCGTTATTGAGTAACAAACGTCCTATCATCCAAACATACAAACTTTCATACTTATTAGCCGATTTCGATTTAAGTTCTAGCTTCTGCCCGCGATCTCATTGGCGTGAAAATCATAAGACATGCTTGGAAATTCAATCATTATTTTGAAAACCTTCTTCAAGATCCATCGTAAATGCTGTACTGGTCAAATACATGCGAGTACGCGGACGGCAATGTAACTATGAAAATTCATATCTGTCGTGTATGAAGCCGAATAAATTACTTTGAAAACTGATACTGATATCTGTCGTGTAATTTAATAAAAAAATAAGTTTAAAAAACTGTAACCCGACTACGGAAAAATAAAAGTAATCTAAAAAGTACAAAACAAGAAAATATTTCAGACAGAAATCAAGACATAGGTACAAAAATGATCAAGGTAAAAGCCTTCGTCGCATGCCATTATTTTCTATATTTTTATTTCTCCATTTTTTCACACGAGCAGAGCTCGGTCGCCCAAAGTTTATAACAAGATAATGAATAATGACATGGCAGCACGGAATAAGTAGGTACTATACATGGATTAGTATGAACTTTCCTATAGTTAAATAAACATCCTCTATTTTCACCAGAGCTTGGTTACGCAGGTACTAATATCCTAACTTAACTAAAAATATTAAAAAACTAAAATATGTCGTCGATAAATTCCTCCGCATCGCTGTCGACTGGTAATGTACCCAAGAGACTGGCGGCATTGCCACGTTGTATGGCAATACTTAGCCTCTGGCCAAGGTAAAAGCCAGCCCATGGATCACAGGGTGTCAACCACCCCTTTTGAGATTTCATTGAGCAGACCATGAGCACGAATCCGCATCCGAAGGCCCGAAGGTTTCAATCAAATATAATGACCGATAAGGTTATGACCGCAGCTGTAGCAACAGCGCCAACATAGCACACCGAGCCAGGAAGATGAGTTGGCATAATTAATTATGTATTTGCTGGACAAATAAGTATTCAAATTAAGGCCAATATTAATTTCGCTTGCCAACCTGGTCGCAATATTACAATTAGTGGTATTGAACCATATCAAATCAATATTCCAGGCTAGTTAGTTAGGGAAACTAAACAAACAGAATTAATGTAAATCCAATAATCACTCCACGTGTACGATAATAATTATGTTCCGTTTGATTGACAGCGCATAATAAAGGAATATCAATTACAAATGTGGGCAATTGTTTGTTTACTTTCACCCTTATTTATTTGACGGTGGAGAAAGTGGCGCCGCCTAGGTCTGTTACGAAGTAACTAGGAATTACTGAAAAGGTCGTATAAGATTGACACTGGCTTGTGACTATCACCAGAGCGTCGCATGGATGGTTGCGTGGCAGCTGTCTGTCAGAGATATAAATTAGTACCACGTCCTTTTTTTGGGTGGGAAATCATCAAATAACTTCCCCCGCTCTGGGCGGAGCGAGAGAGCGTGTCAGACTCTTACTGACTAAAACCCACCCGTGTTCCTTCGGTTGCCTGTTGCCGTGGGCCACGATCTCCCTCTCGGTTTTCTTCGCAACCCCGGCAGGCATCGGCCCTTGCGGACCCCGTCAATTCTGCTGACATCACTTTGAGGCGCGCGTGGAACACAACGCGCCGTCGACCCGGGCCTGGTCCTTATCGGACGGTGAGCTACCTATTGCTCACCGTCCGCAAGCCCGCGCCTACGGTGGTCGGAAATCGGCTTGCGATTCCCCCCGCCCTGGGCGTCTCCTCCCGCGGCGGTTAGGGGCGTGAGGGCGCGAAATTTGCCTCTCCCTCACGCGCTCCGCCTCCTCCTTCGCGAGCATTACCGCTCCTGCCTCCCATTTCCTCTCGCTCCGTACCATAACCTGAACCAGGGCCGGACGCGAGAGAGGTGTGTCCTCGTGGAGGCGATCGGCGGCCACCGCCGCCGATCGCCTCCACGAGGACACACCGCCCAAGCTGGGCAGACCTCCGCCGTATGCTCTACCGTGTCCTCCGGGCGATCCACACAATGGTGACACCCGGGCGTTTCATCCCGCTTTATCCTGTGCAGGAACCTCCCGAAACAGCCGTGTCCGGTGAGGACCTGCGTCAGGCGGAAGGCGAGGACGCCGTGGCGCCTCTCTAGCCACTCCTCAAAGAGGGGGGGAAGGGGGGGGGTAGTACCACGTCCTGACGTCCCGTATTTAAGTGTATTATCTATGATACCACGTCCACGACGACCTGCTATATTCCTTTCGGCACAATCCTGATGATATTGAAGCTGCTGAACCACTAATACGATGACCACTTTAGCACGCGTAGCGCTGACAGATTGTGACCGTTTATCTGTCATTTTGTCTATTCTTCCGTCGACAAAACCCGTTTCTACGGTGGTCATGCTACGCGTGCTGGGAATCCTGTGCCATTATTATTTATTCACAAACAAACAAGTTAAAAACAAAAACCCTAAGACTCCGGGAGTGCCGATAGAAGTGAAAACTTGAACAATTTTATTGTGATGTCTTTTTAATGGTCAAAAGCTGGTGTCGTAACAGCGTCGCGAAATCACATCTCAAAAATGCCCAACGCGCCTAAAGAAGTTTTCACTTAAAAAACAGTGGCACTCCGGGAGTGCTGACAGAAGTGAAAACTTGAACAAGAAAATACTTGCATAGAACATTGATCCGTAACGTGATATAAATAAAGAGCACAATCGCGTTTACAAAAATGAGGTTTTGGTAACGGTGTTGCGAGTTCAATTGTTTTTTCCCATCTCAAAAATGCCCAACGCGCTTAAAGAAGTTTTCACTTCAAAAATAATGTAGTGAATAATTCCCCTTTATAAAGGGACGTCAGTCTTGTGTTGTCCTGAAAAAAATAAGCAGGATTTATTAATTTCCCACACTTCATTAGGAATTCTCCAGGAAAGGAAAATTAAATTCGTTTGTATTCTCACATTCACACCTACAGTTACTTTTACCAACTTGTTCCTACTTTTTCATGTATCCTTTTACTACCTAGTCTTTTTCCAACAAACATCTGCTTACATTCATTGTCAGCACGCTGTATCGAAAGGCCCTGTGGGAAACAGTTTTTTCAACTAGTATTGGGTACAGGTGATCTTTTCCACTAATGTTAAATACTGTATTGTATTGCACAGTTTTTGCTTATCCATAACTGGTGGAAAAATAACTGTAACACTAATTTTGGAACAATCAATTATTATCTTATTATTGCTCAAGCAATTTCAAAACTTTCAGATTGCATTACTACTCTACTTTTAAATCGAGATTCATACAGGTCCTTAGCCAAACAAACCCTAACGAGCTGAATTTAAAAATAATCCAAACAATAAAACTATATCAACCTAAAACCTGTGTCAAAGTCACGCATGAAAGTGATCCATGGACAGATGTCGACATTGCCGGTAATCGGATTATCTGGCGCAGCGTGACGACGACGCGACGTCAACGTGACGACGCGACGTGACGCCGTGGCGCGCTGTCATCCTGTCAGTCTGTGACTACTGACAGCGGGGTTCGGATCAATGTATGCAGATGGATGTACGTATTTGGGGCGCCTGTTTTCCCCTAAGCAAAGGGATTATCACGGAAATCGAGAGTTAAGTATGAACGCCACTTTTCCTTGGAAGGTTAGGAAGCTTCTTTGTCAGCATTGCCGAAAATTTTCGGAAATGGAACATTATAATGGAGTTCTTCGGGTTGTTGTGCGGAGAATATATTAATTCTTTGTATAATGCCATAACCACATATTTATACATATTTCCTATATCGTAGGACGTAAATACTTTCAAAATCATTTTATGTAGCTTTTAAAATATTCTTTGTGGACTTCATGTGGGCTGTTGCGTCACTGTCTTAATCCAGACGTCTTCCGAATTACCTCCTAGATGGGATTTTCTCGTAGTACGGCGTTCTCGAGCAAAATATCCTCGTTTATTGTAATTATGAAAAACGAACAATATTATGTTTATACTATCATATTTTTTGCTCATGTACTCGGCAAAAATCGGGTCATCTTCATCTTTTCGTGTGGTTAGTGACTAACCTGGTGTTAGAATTTTAAAGCCGCCCATGGGCCTCTGACTTGACTTCACATCCCGTTGAGAAATATCTCTCAAGCATGCCTGTTTCCTCACGATGTTTTCCTTCACTGTTTTTTGAAGAAAGTGATAATTATACAATACGCGCATGCATCACATGAATCCGAAAAGTCAGAGGTGCGTGCCTTGGGTTTGAACTCGAGACCTAAGTCTTGGTAGTCTGACGGTCACACCACTAGGCTATCACTGCTCTTATCTCTCGGGTGGCACCATACTTGATAGGAATACCACTCTTCTTAGCCAAAATCTCGTACATAAAAACGTTCAAATTCAAGTCGCAATCTCATCTCAGCGACAATTAATGTCAAAACCTTGTCAGAAATGTACGTAAAAATATACCTAATATAATAATAATATTAGATTTACTTCAGAAGACGTTCAGCTAAGTTCTTTAAAAGCTTCCTCTCTCCTACTATTTTGCTGTGCCCGACAGGGTCCATAATGATTACATATAATTTTATCTTACCGTCTGAGTACACATTGTGGAATGCAAATAAAGTAATTAGAGGTATTTTTGACAAATTCATACCTAGACTACAGACCGTTCACTATAACTTTGCCGTAATGTTGGCACCATTGCTTGTCAACCTTAGTTTCTATAGTAATATAGTTCAAAACGGCTATCAGTACTACCGAACGCGTCACGGGACAAGTTATAGTGAACGGTCTGTAGAATGCAAACGTTCTTAAAATACAGGAATAAATCTGATCTATTGACAAGGTTAAAATGAAAAGCCATTCCATCGTCTTTGTTCCATTGCACTTGCGTCGCTTTTTCTTTGTAATAAGGATTCGGAGTATTTATAATTTTATTCATACCTCTGAGAGAACATTTCAGTTGGAATTTACATTTCTTAGAATTTCTGCCATCAAACTTTTATATTTTCAAAGACTTTGCCAACGCCAGTTTAAAAAAAAATATGACCCCTAGTCGTGACGTCATTAACTCAATTTTTAAATTAGTTGTGTTATTGGATTTATTTTAGACATCGATAATTGCTTAATTTAAAACATCGAGTATCATCTTTACTTTCCGAAACAATGCTTTGAAAAAAATAAAACTCGCCCTTAAAATGCAACTGCGCCCGTACCTCGACAGGGGCATCCACCTCGAGCCGTGCGGCTGCCTCATTTCAAAACCTAGTAAGAACTTAACTTAAATTTTACAGGAGATCGCAAAAACGTAAATAGGGTCAGCCATTGAAAAATCCAGGTTTTGAAATGGTTAAAGTAACTTACTAGGTTTTAAAGTGGTCACGGGGCAGAGAATTAATAATAATCACTTACTAGGTTTCGATGTTTAAATATATCTGCTTATAAGTGAGTTTTCAACGCTGGTGTTTTTTTTATATTTGGTGGGGACTTAATAGATTAGAAAGATTATGCAATAAAACGATTTTTGTAAAAGTATCCCTTACTAGGTTTTGAAATGGGGCAGCCGCGTATTCCACTCCGCTATTCTATTTTTCTTTTTGAAAGTGCGTTCACGGAAATCCCTTTTACTCTCTAAGGTATTCCTTTTATTCCTTCACACTTGTTCAATTCTTTCCAACCATTTGATTTTCCATATACTTCGTGAGATCGTAAGTGCCTTTGAATGTATCCGAGGTAGTAAGTGTAGTCCGAGGTGAAACTAATCACAGTTAGCAGTACCTAACACGTTCGTTTTTGTTTTTGACCAATTAGCGATTCATCATGGCTTTGAATACATTCCTCATTCGCCTTTTCATTCGTGAATAGGGACGTTTCCAAGTTCATACGTTTGAAAGGTAGTTTTAACCTGCGTGTCCCTTTGGGTCATTTTGTAAAGGACATAAACTTGTTAATGTCGATGTTCTTTGATGTAGTGTTTCGTAAAATGGACTAAATACTGACTAGAAACATACTAAAAATTTAGATTATCTTAGCGGTAGCTTTTTTTCGAATTGTATTACAAAAAACTGCGTTTTTTTTTCTTATTCGAATTGCTTTGACATTGTGTTCCATAGTAGTTCCAAAACTTAACTCTAACTTAACTTTAACTCTGCCGGCCAACTTTATTGAATTAGTTGTAACCCCATTGTCAAAAATATATCCACCAATTACCTGAGTGTGGAAGAGGGGTATCATATGAACTCCGACCACTCTCCGATATTATTAAAACTGAGTCACAAAATATTACTGAGACAAAACCACCTGACATTGGAAAATAAGTTTACAGATTGGGAGAGTTTTAGCATAGACTTACAAAATATAATTGACCTAAAAACTTCATTAAAAAGCAAAGATCAGCTCGATTTTGAAGTAAACAAGTTTGGCAACGATATCCAACAATGTGCATGGAACAACACACCACAGTCAAATAAAAAATGTAAAGGAAATAACTACCCAAAGGAAATTGTAGACCTATTATATGAAAAAAGAAACCAAAGGAAAATATGGCAGCAAACTAGATTTCCGAAAGACAAAACTCTATTGAATAATCTATCGAAAAGACTACAGAGAACAATAAAAACCTTTCAAGATGAGGCTCTCAACACTAACCTACGGCAGTTAAGCAGTGATCATACAACGCAATACTCTCTTTGGAAAGCAACAAAGTTGTTGAAAAGGCCAGTCACATCAATTCCCCCGATCAGAGATGATAATGGAAAGTGGGCCATAAGCAACGAGCAAAAAGCCCTAAGATTTGCACATCATTTAGAAGAAACCTTTCAGCCAAGTGACGGGTCTGTAGAAAACCTGCAAGTTCCCGATATTCTGCAAGATCAAAGAATTAAGCTTGTGACCCCGAAAGAAGTTGCAAAGGAAATTCAAATGATAAGCCTAAAAAAGAAATCCCCAGGGTATGACCTTATTACGGGTGAAATCCTAAAACATCTCCCTCGTAAAGCTATTGTTAAACTTACAAGGCTCATCAATGCTGCATTCGTACTAAAGCATGTTCCTGAGCCATGGAAAGTTGCTGAAGTGATTATGATTGCAAAGCCCGGCAAACCACCTCACGAAGCATCATCATACAGGCCCATATCCCTGTTGCCGATACTATCAAAGCTGTTTGAAAAAATATTTCTAAAACGCCTAAAACCGATTATAAGCGAGAATAATTTGATCCCTGACCACCAGTTTGGTTTTAGAGAGGAACATTCTACGATAGACCAAGTACATAGAATTACCAACATCATCGAGAGAACGCTTGAAGATAAAAAAGTTTGCTCCACCGTATTCTTAGACGTGGCACAAGCTTTTGATAGAGTTTGGCATGAGGGTTTGATGTGCAAGCTAAGACTAATGCTGTCTAATGATTTTGCCGATATCTTGCAATCATACATTACAAATAGAATGTTTAGAGTAAGGCACGAGGATGCTTTTTCCGAGCTAAAGATAATTAAAGCTGGTGTGCCCCAAGGTAGTGTGCTGGGACCAGTGCTCTATTTGCTATACACGTATGATATACCAGAGCTCGAAAATAATACAATTGCAACCTTTGCGGACGACACTGCCATCATGGCGACAGGATCATGCCATACGGAAGCAATCGAAAAGGTGCAAATCGCTCTAAATAAAGTTCATGATTGGGCACAAAAATGGAGAATCAAATTGAATGAATCAAAGTCGCTTCATATTGATTTCACCAACAGAAATTGTGACTACCACCCAGTCTTCATAAATGGTCAACGAGTGCCATACGCAAATACAGCCAAATACCTTGGCATAACGCTTGACGCGAAACTGCGCTGGAAAGCGCACGTCAAAAAGAAAAGGCAGGAATTAGACATGCGCTTTAAAAACATGTATTGGTTGATTGGACGGGATTCGTGTCTATCAATACACAACAAAATATTATTATATAAGCATGTTCTTATGCCAATATGGACATATGGCATCCAACTGTGGGGATGTACTAAACCAACCAACATCAAAATCATCCAAACATTCCAGAACAAAGTACTCAGGAGTATAGTTAATGCTCCCTGGTATATAAGAAATGACGACCTCCATCGTGACCTGAACATGGAACCCGTCACCAAGATAATACAAAAATATGCTGAAGCCCATGAACAACGACTCCATCATCATGTGAACATCGAGGCGATTCAGCTGTTAGACCAAACGAATATAGTGCGAAGACTAAAACGAACAAAACCTTTTGATTTAGTGTAGTGTAAAAAGTGTAGAAATAACAGTGACAGTGACACACATAATAACACATGAACAAAGTGTTTATAATATCATCATATCAGACTCTAAGAAAGTGGAACGGACTTGTGTAAAGTACAAAGGACACTATTCTAAGTTTTAAAATAATCATCATTTGTATAAAATTAAGTTAGATTTAAATTGCTTATTAGTCTTATAGACTAGATTGTAATTAATTATTAAGAACGGAGTTCTTTATAATAAAGGATAAAAAAAAAAAAAGTTGTAACCTCGGTCTGGCGAGTCATATAGCAAACGCTATGAGATATGAAAAAGTGAAACAAAAAATTGGGTCACAAATTGTTTGATTTTACTTAAAATCTAATAAAATTCCACGTGGAACCGCAGAAAAAACAGTCAAGTCACGTTTCAAAAGCAATTTTGCCATGGTCACCATCTAAAAAACATTAGCTTTCTGAACTGTATCACATAAAATCACTTGGACTAGGGCTGGCACAAAGCATGACACTAATTCGTTCGATGTAATTGATCGCAGGCGCATTCTGCCGCACGTCTCGCACACTTGCGCACGATAGGGTTGCCAACTATTAATTATAATATGTCACATTTGTAATTGTAGAGTGATGATTATGTAGATGGGTGGTGTTATGGTGTACCTACATGTGTAGCATATTGAAATTAAAATTTAAAAAACACTTTTAATGTTATTTTTTGAAATTTTTCTTAAAAATAACATTTGTTTCTTTTTGCTCAACAATTCCAAAGGCATTTAAATTAAGTATCTAATAATTCAATACACTCACACAAAATTCTACCTCTTGAATTCAGTTTAACAAAGTTATTGGTAAATATTATTATTTTAAGTAGTTCTGCCATCTTCAACACTTGATTCAAAGGTAGTTTTGTAAAATAATAATTTCAATCTTAATTTTTTACCCGATAGGTGTTTTTGCCAGGTATCAAGTTTCCAGAAATCCGAAAATCCTTTCGGGGTAGATGCTTGCCTCATAGAAGGAACCTTTTGTCCCTAACTTACCCCAGTAGGGTGGGGTCAGTAAGGTGATGATGAGTCAGACAGGAATCGGTCTGATTTCAAGTAAGATGTGACAGTATCTAACACACATCATCACTGCCCTGCCCTCATCCCAATTTCATATTCCTATCTTTATTTGCATTCTATAATTCCATAATATAGGTGTTACAACGGCTTAAAGCTAATTGTACCTTAGCTACGGACCCTGTACTCACAGCAATAAGTATAAAATTAAATCTTAAAATTAAATAAAAAAATAAAAAAATTAGTAACAATCTATTTGGGATCGATGAAACATGTCTTCTTCTTACATACTTCTCTATTAGTCGTCTTATCAGTATTCACCCCCTTATAGCCGTATACAGGGTGGCAGGGACTGCATCGACGTGAAAACTGTTACCATGGATTCAGTACATGATTCTGAACCCCCTGCGTTGAAATTGTTCATGGGTATTTAAAAAAAAATCTGCTGTTCTATATATTTTGACTGCGTAGGTACTGCACTTTTCTATGAATCAGCAGATTTTTTTTACTGATAACCGACGCCACCCTTTATAATCTTATACACACTCCATCCATCGTTTCTTTGGTCTCCCTCGATTCTTATATAGCCATCACTCATACTCACAACTCTCCTCACAATATTTTCCTTATACCTCCGCATCACATGGCCGTAACATGACAACCGATTCCTATACATTATCTAACAAGAATGAGATATTCAATACATGCCGGTGATTTTCGATATCTTTTTGTAGAAAACTATGCCATTTAGTACACTACCTACCCGCGGCTGGTAGGATCGTCGAGCTTCAGCAAGAGACGCACTGGCATTGGTATGAGGGTCAAAGAGGACCCTCTCATTGAGCAATATTTTCCAAAACTCGATGTTGTGCCATATTATACTTTATCGGTGTTTATCCGAATCAAAATTACTCTAATCTTATTACCATGTGGTGGTAGTAATATAGAAATCGCCTACTCCTCGGGGATGCCTACGACAAACATCCAAAGGAGCTTTGGGTATAGTATTTGTATTTACAAACCGCATTGTGCAGTAGGCTCTAACTAGGCTAGGCTAGTAGACTAACTTTATTTGTTTTACCGACTGCGTGCTGACAGCAAAGACAGGTTTATGTTTTTAGTGCGTATCTATGGATCTTTGTAGATATGTGGAAAACGAAGCACTCTAAAGGATGGATGGATTTTAATATATGAGGTGACTATCGCCTTGTTCAGGTCGCTTGGTGGATAAAGGCTAGGTTTTGTTTTCATAAAATCAAAATGGCGGATTTTAGACGTGAAATGTCTAAAATTTTTTTTTTCTTATGTCACGATCATTTTATAAAGGGCTTGAGGAGACGATTCCAACAAAATCTTAGATTTCACTAAAATAACTGCAACAGCCTGCTTGAAAAGTGAGCTTGTTTTGAACTTTTTAGTTGCAGTCGGTTTTGTAGATTTTTTCTAATTAATGTTGATACTAGTACGAAATGCTCACATTCGCTTGTATAAATATGAACATTACGTGCGTAAGAATAAGATTCACTTTCTTATGCGACGCTAACTTACTATACTTACCAATGTCAAAGTGCGACCTGTGCGTGTTACCCTGAGATCGAAGCGGAGGTAGAAGGCCAATAAGTACAAAGTTAATCTTCAAGACGAATAAACTTTCTTGCTTGTTAGTAGTGTGTATAGTGTTTAATCTAGATTCACGTTCTTATCCTATTTTGTAAGTCTGATATCTTCTTAAATAATTGTTAAAACAAAAAGGTTAAAAACTCTTTTCTTTTCTGTCCATTATCCGTTACATTACAATCGTGTTTCATCCCATCAGATTTACAAATACAATTATTTGTATAACACATGTACTATTTGCTTACCTTTATTTAAGCACAATAATTTAAATCGCATTAAACGGATTAAATTAAAAACTAGAGACATTGTAACTACTACACAGAAAATTCAACCCTCTCTCGAATGAATACGGTTGAGTATCTGTTACTGTCTTGTGCGCGGCGAAAAATAATTTATTATCTGGAGCCAATAGGGGTGATATACAGGGGGGTTGTAACAGGTGGTGTAATAGCGTAGACAGATCAACCCTAATTTTTGGGGATGATTTTAAGCTAAGCTTTTGCGTGTCAATACATTTGGTACGTAGATTATAATCTGATAAGAATTTTTGGAAGTAAGCAGTTCTATCTAACGCTTGATTTATGCCTCGAACGTATTATAGTATGTCCATACAATTTATTTGTGATGGTCTGATAACAGAGAAATAAACTTAGAGGTCATCATCATCTGCCTAGCCTTTTCCCAACTATGTTAAGGTCGGCTTCCAGTCTAACCGGACGCAGCTGAATCCCAATATTTTAAAATATTGGTATACGTAACTAGGTTGCGGAGGTCAGATAGGCAGTCGCTTATCTGACCTCCACAACCCAGTTACTTGGTAACTGGCACAATACCCTTTGGCCAGATTGGTTGTCAGATTTTCGGGAAAATCGTAACGTCTGTCAAATATCTAAAAATGACAGCCGGGATCTACCTACTGCATAACATGCTCGCCGTCCGAGACCCCTGTCTCGGACGGCGAGCATTGCGTAACCTTGAATGTCAACCCGTGCGGCTATTACCATTTAGCCACGAACCCCTCAAACAAACTCAGAGGTCATAAGTTATGACCTCAGAGTTTGTTTTGTTGTTTCTTCTCAGAGTATATAGTCGGCTATCCGCTGAACTAATTTTTGGATACTAGAGTGTCCAACGCGTACATGTTGAATATTATGTCTATTCCGTTCTAACCTTTACATTTACTCGCTTCAATGCATCGACATCAACTAGCTTAAAAAAAAAAATTTGACGTTTTAAAGTGTTATTTATAACCAATTATCTAAATAAACGTCAAAAAGATATCGTTTTGGGTGCTCAAATTAGACAAACAGTGCCCTTTTTGCACCACCTGATGCCTAGACAAGTGGAAATCGATTTCAAAGCGTTTCGTGTTCGACAACAACACTCTACTAGACTGACATTAGGTGGTTTTCGGTAGCTTGTGCCAATCCTATACATTTTTATTCTTTTCCATCATCGTTATCGTCGGTAGAATGGCACCTTGTCCTTTGGTAGTAAAATATTTCATTTACGGCCGAGCCCAATAACCTATTTTCAGTAAAAGACAGATCGCTATTGATCGTAGACAGTATAATTATATCTGTCATTGTAAGTCGTCCCACAATTCCGTAAGGTCCTTTTTTTCCTCTTTGGCTACTGGTCCAATGTCGACTCGTAAGGTCCTTATTCTCTGACAGATTATTGGGACGTTAAAACCATACATAGATAGGTTTTTCTATCTCCAGTATGCCAAAACTGTTACTGTGTTACTAGAAGGTTTTTCAACAGAATCAGCACCACTATTAGCAACGTTAACGCCGCTCTACGCCCTAAGTTGTCGACAGTAGACGACACTTTCCAATTGTTCGCCCGCTCGATGACTTAAGCTAGCTTCCGGTATAACTTGCACTGACTGCACTGAACTAGACTTAGTGTTGCCAACAACTGCTTCCGAATTAATCAGCGAGCGGAAAATGAGGTTAACTTTATGCCTGAACTATAAAGGAAGCGTTTCATAACGTATAATATTTTAGAAGTTCCTATGTGAAGAAGATAAGCCGTGTTTGATGGAAATTGAAGGATATCAAGGCTGAGTTGAAACACACACATGGTTCTTGGCTTGTGAAGGATGGTTGTAGCTATAATATTGTAGGCTCCAAACTGTAGTTAGGTATTTTAGCTCTCACATTATTGTGCTTGTCATATTGTGCGATTACCCTTTGAGTTATAATCGGAACGAAACCTATAATATGAACCTAATTAGTGATGCACTATGATTGTACCTGGTTGCCTTGTGAATAATTAATAAGGTGGGAAACCTGATGAAAACTTAAACTATAAGAAGTGTGAAAATAGTAAAAAAATAATATTCATTAGCTTGTTTTCGAAGAAATAACAAGCATTTAGTAAGTATTTTTTTCTTCATATTTTTGCCTGATTTCTCCGTGATTTTACGTGATACTTTTTTCATTTGGTAGAGGAAGCACGCGAAGTGATCCCATAATTATTTTTTTTATTAACTTTGCAGAAGCAGTTTTAGAGATAGTTTAAATAATAAGTATTGTTTCCACGTATTGTATGTTAATGATGTTACGTCTCTTTACATAGAGAACATAACAATACTTATGATATGAGATTAATATAAAGTTAGCCGGAACAGAAACCGCAGCCCAACGTGCGACGTCCTAAACGAAACGTATATTTGATCGATTTTTAAATTGAAATACAACTGTCTTGTAGGAGATTTTGCAGCAAGTACAATTAGTATCATCCATAGATATGAAAAACTAAACAAATAAAATGGGCGAAATGCAGCGATAGCGACATTGGAACAGCCACCGACGATACCGTGGAAGTGGCGAAGTTATGGAGCTAACAAAATACAGAGTCGTGCCATCGACATGACGAAGTATTTTCAATTTCAAAGTGTTTCGAATTTACGTTCGCGCGTTCGGGCTGGGCCTATAAAATGCTTTCACCTGTGTGAAGCTTTGGTTCGGCCATGCATGACACTGTACTGCCTAAAAGTGCTGAAAAGTATAACGTATAAGCACAAACGTGAAAAAAACTCAATTCCTCACTAAAGACCTTGAATTAACCAAAAATAAGATGCGAATGTCGATAAGTTCGGGTTCAAATGTTATGACAGGGGATATCAGACAGGTCACACGGACAGTGTTCGCGAGACGTGTGTGTGTGTGCACGGGGGTGTGTGTGTAAGTGTATCTTTGCGATTGCACGTGACGCCGTGTCGTCGCCGCTGCGATATTAAACTAGGTTACAGCGATTCTCAAAGAACGCAATATTTTGGGGAATTATTTGGTGTTTGATTTTTGGAGTGAAAAGAAAGAATAGTGTATTACCGTCGCGGCCAGCAATAAGGCCATTGATGGACAATCGTGATTATTTGGGCCGACCCATAGAGTATAGTAGGTAATGGGCCGACCCGAAGCCGAGGCACACATACATGAGTCCATCAATGCCTGGTTGCGGCTAAGGCTTCTATAGTATTTTTTCTCAAACAATGAGCGGAAATTCAAACTAAGTAAATTCATTATAAATTACAGAATTAATGACGAAGAATTATTTTTTTCACGCTCCAATATGTTCATTTATTTCTTCTTTAATTTAGACAGCTATATTTGCTAAGCCAGTTCGGAATTTAAATAAAATATTAGATAAGTTACCTCCTTGGTTGCCATGGGTCGAATATAAAAAGTTCGTTCCATTTTTAAATAACACGACAGATATGGATTTTTATAGTAACATTTCCCGCCTACTTACTTGTTTTTGACCAGTACAGCAATTTCGATATAACTCGAAGAAAGTTGTCAAAATAATGTTCGAATTTCCAAGCATGTTTGAAAAATAAATAAATTTTACCCAGAGGATAACTTTCAGAAATAGACCTGTAGTAACGTCTGTTCGTTTATTGATACTTTTAGCCATTCGTAGAGAGGCAAAAGCAATGAACGCTTTAAAATTGCTGAAGTAACCGGTGACGAAAAGCTAATTACAATTTACAACAAAATGAACCAACAAATCTGCTGTTTGATGTCTAGGTAACTACTTTCTTCCGTTTTCTATATTTTCTATCCCGAAAATCCATACACGACTGGGAAATGATTTTCTTATTCTATTAAACTTACAAAGTCATATTCATAGGTACATCATTTATTTCAATTGCACTTATAAGGCACTTGTGAACGTCAAAATAAAAAAATAAAAAAAGGTATGGTTCTAGTTGCCGCTTCCAAGAGGTATTTTTCGTATGGAGATGACACGTAAAAACGTAACGTACAAACGTAAGTTCCAGGTTGAGCTACATGATTATTAACAAATCCGTGCACTGACTGGACTCGTCTACACAAATCTGTGTGGTTCTTTCCTCAAAAGACCATTTCAGACACTAATCTACATTTTAAAATCTCTTGTTATATATATTTATTCTTTTTTATATCTGGACTTTAAAAGAGACTGTGACCTCCAAGTTTGTTTAGATGATTCTTTTCAGAATCGTCGGTTAAGAAACGTCGACCTCATCTAGTTTTTAAAATATGATTGACGTTCTAAATTAGTTGTACAAACCTATTTACAGTAATAAAATCATGAATAATTTACAAAAATAATAAAAACTCAGTGAAACATTTACCTATCTGTATTAAAACCACTTTGAGGTCCACTGGTCCCACCCCCCAGCGAGAGCGCCGTTGCTTGGCGAACACACTCGCCGAGATCGCGCCAGAAAAATTTAATTGTGAAATACGACCAACCCCACCCCTGGCTCCCCTGCTCCCCGGCTCCCCCGCAGGCTTCACCCCCGTGAGCCGAAAATCAGCGCGTTGTTCAGGTGGGCGGGCCTTAGATAACGGTCTGAAGCTCCTTCTTGAATAACCTTTGAAAGAATCAAGTGCGTATTGCCCTTGGTTTGTAAGGTAGGTACCTAACTAAACACACGCACGCAGCTCACTTAACTAGGTACTTTACACTTTTTATTTGTTTTCTTTATTTACCTATTTTTTTTTTTTACTTGTAGTAAAAATATGTTTTGTTGTGTGCCTTTACTCTGTACCAAATAAATTTATTTTCTTTCTTTCTAAACCTGGCTCGTTTGCTGGTCCGTGGAAAATTCCAATAAAATTTATGAATAAATTATAAACGTATGGACTTTTCTCATAAACTGATGTGTAAATCCGATGGTCTTCAAACTAAGGGTAGGTATAGGTCCCTTGTTTCAGACCATCGGATTTGATCAATCCATTTAGGTATGTTACAACACTTAAGTTACTGTTAGAAGAGACTAAAGAACAATCATCAATACATGCAAAATCTGTTATCAGTACACACCAATATAGAAAAAAAAATTGAGGTGATTTCTCGACACGATTCTTGCCCGTGCTAAATAGCGCTGGCTGTCACAAGCGTTGTAGGCATTGTACCGGCTAAGTAAGTCTTGTTTACGAATGTACGTACATTCAGAAACGAGACTTACTAAGCCAGTAGGTACTTAGGTCTATGCAGATGACAGCGATGACTTGGTATCTCAAACTATGAATTATCACGGGCGGGCCGTATGTTTGTATGAGTAAGCGGCGTTGCTCACGAACATGCTTGGTTTGTATGAAATTGTTGACAATACCGTCTCTAGCAACCAGCGCTGATGTGAAATGTTTCTACCTCTTTCGTCGCTTTCCTATATTTAAATCCTGAAACACTATTTAGGGCCGTATTCTCAAACGTCACATACCTTATAACACCTCTGTTATAAGGTATGTGACGTTTGAAAATACGGTCCTACAATAAACAATAGCTATCAAACCGCCGTTGTTATTCCTCAATAAGCACGGCGGTTTGATAACTATTGTTTGGAAAATATATCAAATTGCCGTATTTATTCTTCATATAAAAGTTATCTGACTACTGATAAATCTGCCCATAGTAGCAAAATGCAGGCTTAGTTCAAAGCCACGATGAACCTGCTGTAAAAAAAATGAATCATCTTAATCAGACGTAGATTAATGGCATCCGATGCACCATCATCAGCATTATAAAGGCTCATTTCAATACTGCACCGCCTTGCTTGCACCCGGGCAGCAACACGTGTGCCCCGGAATGCACCCGCGACCACGCGAGGGTGCATCCCATGGGGTGCATTACAATGGCCCGGGCAAACATATTGTTATACATTTAATAATAATTCAATTTCGCGGGGACAGTAATTAATAAATTCCGAATAAAGAGCACTTTGTATTTGTTCGGGTAGGTACCAGAATGAGGGGAATTGTTTTATTGTTTTTGTGAATGACAGGTTTCTGTGATGCACTTGTTGCTGTATTTCGTAAGGTGACTTTATAAATCAAAAGACGATTACTAAGAAAAAAGATAGGTAGCTTAACGTACACTTCCGTAGCCGACTGCAGGCAACAGCAGCAGGCGACGTGTCGACGCAACACCACTGATTTCTATGTATTTCCATGAAATACCTTCCGTAGCTAGCGACACGGTATTTTGTAGAAATACTAGAAACTAGGCAGTGTCGTAACGACATGCCTGCTGCTGCTGCCCGCAGTCGGCTACGGAATTATAACTTTAAGCTACAGTTTATCATGTAAATTATTAATACGAGCTGAATTAATGTGTTTAACTTTAACTTAGTTGTAAACATTGATGGTGACGGAGCAAATTAAAAACAAAAACTTTTCCATGTACATATATGAAGCTCTTCCAAGCACATACAATTCTGTATAATTTGACTAAAATAATATCTGGTTTGTGTAATAAGTTTAGAGGAGCTCGTGGCTAAGTAATAACAGCCGCACGGGTCGATTGGGTCTGTAGAGGGGTGACCATCTTAACATACCGAGACTCCTCCGTGCCTCGAAAAGCACGTTAAGCCGTTGGTCCCGGCTGTCATTTGTAGATCTTTGACAGTCGTTACGGGTAGTTAGAAGCCCAAAAGTCTGACAACCAGTCTTACCAAGAGGTATCGTGTCAGTATTACCCAGTAACTAGGTTGTGGAGGTCAGATAGGCAGTTGCTCCATGTAAAATACTGGTATTCAGCTGCATCCGGTTAGACTGGAAGCTGACCCCAACATAGCTGGGAAAAGGCTAGGCTGATGAGATGATTGTGTAATAATTTTCAGAAAGAAAACCAGTTCAATAAATAAATAAAACATCGCGTCAAGAACATAATATCACGCCAGTATTCTCCGTAGGGTTAGGCAGAAGTGTAAGACTTACTATGGGTATTACACTTCTGCCTAACCCTACGGGGTATAAGCCACAATTTCGCCAGTTATGTTTAAGTCCCATGTAATAGGCGGCGAGCCTATTGCCATCAACCGGGCACAAATCCAGACTCCGGGCTGCTACTGAGAAATTCCAGATGGAAACCCAATAACACTTTGCCCGACCCGGGAATCAAACGCAAGACCTCAGCAGTCAGTGTTATTCATATATTATAAATATTTGCAACTATTTGTTGCGCTAGAACACACGTTAAAACGTAGTTTGAGGAACACGAATATTAATGTTCTGGGAAAAATTTCGCAACAGTTCTACTTTGTGAGGTGTATTTCCACCGTACAGCAATATCAATTTAATATAGGAGCGTTCATGTGTATCGAAATGAGCATTTTTCGCTTCGCTGTACATTATACTGTTTTTTATTCAAACATGCTTGGAAATTCAAACATTATTTTGACAAGCTTACATAACATCACGCCTGTATTCCCCAAAGGGTTAGGCAGAGGTGTACCTATAGTACACCCACATTTCGCCAGTTATGTTTAAGTCCCATGTAATAGGGGGCGAGCCTACAACAAGCCAACTACCAGCCAGCCAGATGCCAGCTTGTTTGACAAGCTTCTTTGAGATAAATCGAAATAACTGTACTGGTCAAAAACAAACGAGCGCCCGGCCGGCAATATTACGATGAAAATCCTCATCTGTCGTGTTTAGCGGGCAAATAAATTACTATGAAAACTCATATCCGTCGTGATAATTAAAAATGGAACGAACTTTTAACTTCAACACATGGCAACCAAGGAGGTAACTTATTAAAAAATTCATTTAAATTTCGAACTGGCTTAGCAAATAGAGCTGTTTAAAGTAAAGAAGGAACAAATGAACATATTGCAGCGTAAAACATTTTTTTTGTTCGTCATTGATTTTGGAATTTACAATTAATTTACTTAGTTTGAATTTCCGCGCATTGTTTGAGAATAGTACTATACAAACCTTAGCCGCAACCAGGCATTGATGGACTCACGTATGTGTGACTCGGCTTCGCCTCGGCCCACATTTTCACGATCGTCCATAAATGCCCTAAATGCACCTAAGGCCCTAATGGCTGGCCGCGACAGTAATGTAATTGTAATTTTACAAGAACTTATTTTAATCTACGCCCCCTTTCAGAAAATCTTGTCAAGCTAGGAACGATCGAATTAAGAATAAGAAAGTATACCAACTCTTATGAAATTTACTTAATGACAGCATTTACAACAACCCCAAAACACCTATTTAAGGAATTAGGAAACTAGACCATTTCATGTCAATCATGTCACCATTATATTTTACCGAATTAAAGACACTGCACCTGATCTGGAAATAAAAAAAAACAACTATAAAATCATCGTCACGCATCTTACCAGTATCAATTAGCTTTGCGTGACATTCAACAAACACGTTCATGGCTGTAACGCTACTGTCATGTTACCTTTGATTCGAGTGTCCCCATATTGTCATACCTTACTAAGGATTAGTCAAGCACGATCCGCCTCGGTGAGGGAGGGATGCTAACTAGGCGTTGCGCATTATACTGGGGCCAGGAGAGTAGCGGGTATGGGTGGAGTGAGGAACTTGCGAATGTGAGAATACCATTTGTATGATATTTGCACCCAGTTCGCTACACTAGTTACAATATAATCGTATCGAAACTTGGCGTCAAGCCTAAGCGATGCCTAAGAGATGCCTACGAGGCCTCTACGCAGACCTACGAGATGCCTACGAGGCCTCAACGCAAGGCCACACTGTGGCCTCTACATGCAATGCCTGCGTGTCAAAGTTTGCAAGGAAATACAAAATAATACGGGCAATATCAGAATTACGCGATGCCTACGCGTCGAAATTGGCTGTTAAATAACCAACTTTGGAAATATCACACTCAACAATCACGACCAATTAACACTAATTATAATGTGTAAAACAGTACCTACGCAAAATACGCGCTTGGACGTGGAGTTTCCAGCCCGTTAATACAATACAAGGTGTACCTACTTATAAAAAAAAACAGTGGCACTACTCCGGGAGTGCCGACAGAATTCAAAACTTGAAAAAAATCGGCACCACGGTTATCAACGCGTTAATGTCTTTTACTCCAGGCACCGCGGTAATCAACGCGTTGATGTGTGGTAAAAAGGTGGTATCATCACGGTGTCGCGAAATCAATGTTTTAGTTCCATCTCAAAAATGCCAAACGCGCCTAAAGAAGTTTTCACTTCAAAAATGACCAAATCGTTAACGTTAAATAGTCTACAGACAATTATTTAAATTATCTTTTTAGGCATGGGCTCGCGTCTGGAAGACAATAAAGACAGCTTATTGCAGTCCATTGCTGGACATATGCCTCTCCCGGGCAGCGCCACAACACTCTGTCCTCCGCCTTCCTCATCCAGGCTATTCCAGCCACCTTCTGAAAGATAATCTCGTCACTATTTCTCAATCGCTACCCGCTGTCGTCCCATTTCCTAGCCCTTCGGGCCCACATAGCTTGCAATGTCACGGTTGACGCACGATTGGCGACGCGCACACGTTCCCGCCAGTTGTGGTGGACAACCCTACGCGCCTACCCAGTTATGAGTTTGCACAACCCTAGCTCGATCCATTACGAACTTAACAACCCCGTAATTTATGGATTCAAACCAATTATTCGGTGTTGAAGTTAGATGTACCGACTGATATTACCTTTGCAGTTCAGTACCGAAATATTTCCGAAAGTTAGAAGTTTTATTGGGCCTCAGCCTTAGAAAGTTGTTTGATATATTTACGGTCCATTAGGGAAAAGTCGAAGTCGTATATCTATGTTTTTTTATTTATTAAAATAAAAATCTCCGAGATTTAGAAGCTTTTCGAGCCAGGTTTACCAAAGTATAAACAGAAAATATTTAGGACTAAGTATTGTATTTATTTTATTTTTTATTTGTTATTTCACTATATGCTGCACCGGTTGACGTCATTACGTCAGCGCCGGCTGTCGCTGAAAATCAGCGCTGGGGCTCTGTCTGGCATGGGGTCGCAGCATTTATGCTGAGCGATGGCCGTTTTGCGTGGATGTGAAGCATATTTTTCTCCAATTTGTTTTTTACGTGTTATTTTACTATCTTTCTTTGCGTCATGTTTACCGCAAACAAACGTATTTTCTTTCTTTCTTTCTTTTCTTTCTAAAACAAAGGTAACAATATACACATAGCACAAACAAACCAATTAATAACAGGAAACAAAAACAGTTTCAAACACCAGGAAAGAAAAGAAATAATAAAACAGGTTCAGAGTTCTATCAATTTTTAATTAGCAATGAACTGGAAGTTCTGGCTAGTTCAAGAATTTGCATCTAACTGCTTAATTTTACTTCGCCTTTTATTTCATGGTATCGGTATCGCTTGTTTCATTCCTGCTCTCGAAATCTATTCAATATGTTGTTAATAAACATTTTGGGCAACGTAAGTATTAACCAAGCAAACTAAGATATATTCAATATCGAAGCATGCCATGAAATCTAGTTCAATTAATATTAATATTTCAGGATGAACGGAGATAGTTCGCAATTTGTGTTATTAATTTGCGTCAATTTGCGCGTTGCATCGAATTTACAGATATTGCCAGATATTGCATGCTCTGCGTTACGGGAAGTACATTTATTGACCTCTTAAATTACCCAATCAGCATTCTAGGTTGACTGGATTTTTGCAATAATCTTGTTAATACCTCGTATGAATGCGAAAATCTTTTAGTTTCCAATAAGTCCTGTGTGTGAAAATCCTAATCCTAGGATTTTCTTAAGGATTCGAATTTTCAATTATCTTGTGACGTTTACACCTTTGTGTTTTATCTTTATGTAACCTATTGATTAGTTTAATTTTGCACAATAGACAAGTTTCCATGACCTAAAGGACCCTTGAAATAAAGACTTGATACAAGGAAATAGATTTCGTAAGACATAGCTGGTATTACTGATACAGGAAGGTTTTACTCGTACCGTACTAACAGTGAATTGTCTTCTAGCCCTATCGCAGTAAATATTGTGTTGATGACGATTGAAACCAATAATTTGTCGTTATTACTAAAGATAAAAAATAAAATGTCGTTTTGAAGCCTAAAATGACATGCAACATCTAATTTGCTGTTATCAAGGTGCCGCTGCTCAGCAGCCCAGGGCTAAGCTATGCACATGTTCTCAGCCCATGACGGCCACGCCACGTAGCGCAACTGGAGGTGTCAACTTGGGTTCGACTTCGAATATATGCATATCCCGAAGCGGCTACATCTATACTAATATTATAAAGAGGTAAAATTTGTTTGTTTGTAAGATTGTATATAGCGGTAATGTCTGGAAATACCAGTCGGATTTAAAAAAATCTTTTTGCATTGGATAGCAATTCTTGAGGAAGGTTATAGGCTCACGGACGAAACCGCGGGCAGAAACTAGTATAAAATATTTCCACTTAATGGACGCTTAGCTTTCTAGCTTTATACATTAGGAAACCAGCGTAAGATAATATTTGTCTGGTATTAATGCTGAAATGAACCTTTTTGGCGCTGCCGTGAGGCACACACTATTGTTTGTTAGAAATTTTTTTCACATATTCATTTTGTTATTATTCATTTGTGTTTCACAAACTGTGACCAAATAAATGTTTTTCTTTCTTGCTTTCTTTCTTTAGCTTTAACGAGGCCAACTTGGCAAGCCTCAGAGGTACACATCCTATGTAGCAGTGAATAGGGTGGACATAGACATATGCAGGTAAATAAATGAATTCGCGTAGCTAACGGTGTATACCTCTCCGTGCACATCCTCCGTGGACAGTGCGCATCTGTACACAGGGGCATTTAAATTAATACATTTTAGTGGGCCTATGTTTGGACGCACACAGGCCACAAATGATACTCGCTACCACCTTTTTGGTTGAATATTCACTGTGTGCCTCTAGGGTCGAGCGCTACTGCTGAACATGAGGTCCTGGATTTGATTTCCAGGTTGGGCAAAGTGTTATTGGGTTTTTTGTCAGGAATTTTTCAGTAGCAGCTGACGAAGTGTGGGTATATATCGGTACAAGAATAATCTCGGTATAAGTGATAAATGATAAATTATTTTATTTCTGTAAATAGGTTTGTACAAACACTTTTACATGTCAATCATATTTTAAAAACTAGATGAGGTCGGCGTTTCCTATCTGACTACTCTGAGAAGAAAGGCCGAAACAAACTCAGAGGTCACAGTCTCTTTTAAAGTCCAGACATAATCTTGTCAGATCATGTGAAGACCATGTAGATTGGTGTCTGAAGTGGTCTTTTGAGGAAAGCATCACACAGATTGAGAGGGCCTGTTCAGTCAGTGCACGCATTTGTCTGTTATCGTGCAGCTCAACTCAGAATTTAAGGAACTCAACGATTCGACGAATAATACCAAAGAAAGGACATTTGGGTAGGCCGCATAAATTACTCAAACTGTCACACTATAATTAGAACTAATTGAGAAAAAAATTAAAAACAAAACAAAATGGAATGACCCACATAGTCTTCACATTCACAATAATTAAAATAATATAATACTTTAAAAGTAAATATTCATGTCATTGTATATATAAAATTCATTAATGTCAATGTGTATATAAAAATCAGGAAATAATCTTGGTCAGAGCATTTCATTTGAGGACCATGTAGATTTGTGTCTGAAATGGTCTTTTGTGGAAAGAACCATACAGATTTGAGTGGACCTGTCCATTCCATGCACGCATTTGTCAGAAATCGTGTAGCTCAACTCAGAACTTAAAAGGACCTCAATGATTCGACTAACAATACCAAAGAAAGGACATTTGGGTAGGTCGCATAAAGTACTCACAACTGCCAGATTATCATTAAAAGTAACTGAGAAAAATAAATAAATATATATTATAAGACCCACATAGTCCTCACATTCATAATAAATAAAAAAAAAAAAGAATCATACTTCACCAAATTCATGTCAATGTGTATATAATTTTAAAGTAAGCAAAATAAACAAATTTCCGAAACTAAAAAATAAAAAAAATGGAGCAGCTCAATCCCAAGCCTTTTTGTCCTCAGTGTTATGAACGACAAACTCAGCTCAGCCCTAATCCAGTGCATTACAGACAACCCTAGATATCTGCCACCGGATCGCGAACAATGCTGCAGGCGCCAATTGTAGCTCTTCTACCTATCAAGTAATTAATTGAACAATTGGAAGCAATTAACAGAACATTCAATTTAACACATCGGTGATCACGAATATCATCATACTGCCTTGTTCTATTACCAGAATACCCGCAAAATTTCGTGGATTTTTATATTATTTTTTACTTTATTTTGAATTCATATTTTATAAGACGCCTCTTTAAGTCGTGTGCTATCCCAATATCAAAAAATATTTGGCCTAGGTCTTAGAGGGAGGCCTGAAAATTGATTCGCTGTAACAATCTAGAATAGACTACATAACATAACATCACGCCTGTAATCCCCGAAGGATTAGGCAGAAGTGTACCTATAGTACACCCACATTTCGCCAGTTATGTTTAAGTCCCATGTAATAGGGGCGAGCCTATTGCCATCAACCGGGCACAAATCCAGACTCCGGGCTGCTACTGAGAAATTCCAGATGGAAAAACCCAATAACACTTTGCTCGACCCGGGAATCGAACCCAGGACCTCATACTCAGCAGTAGCGCTTGCGACCACTAGACCAACAAATCAAATCAAATCAAAATGTTTTTATTTCACATAGACCTACATGGGCTCTTATGAAACGTCAGAAGCTAGGTGCAATGAGGCAGAATATACTATTGCTATGCTATCTTATAGAAATTTACGGTAAATGATAATTGAAGCCCTTTTCCAATTATGTTGCAGTCAGAAAATAGAATAGAGTAGGTTGTTACTGTATTTAGGTATATGTTATGTTAGGTACATAAGCTATATATCTATAGATATACTAAAATAGTATCGAAGTCAAATTGTATTTCAATATTTTTGAAAATATGTAATTGCTAGAAGCTGTAGGAGGGAACGAGTCTGATGCCGAAAATGTAGTTTTTGAATTAGAACATGTTCTTAAAAAATTGAAAGTTGCTTTTGATAAAGAAAAAATTGATGGGATTTTTTCGATTACAACCGCAGAAATAACTTTGTGTTTACCAGTTTCCTTGAGAAACACTTTGAAATACTAAGTTGCAGTCGATATAATCAATAATATGCATGCGGAATTATGTCATTATTCATCCCGACTACGCAACCCTTGCCTGTGCGTGGTCCGACAAGCAATTGATAAATTTTCTGATTATTTATTTCATAAAATTTGATTTTGAATATTTCTGATAGCCAGCTATCAGCACTCGAAAAGCAATATGAATTCCACGACCAACTTATATGGACGTGTTTTTTATGGACAATGAGCGTAGTCTTTATCCACACAGGATTGAAATTTTCTCATATTTGATAGGATGTTTCTTCCACAGCTTTGTTTTAACCCAATATTTGTTTTACTTTATTACTAGCTGCGCCCCGCGGTTTCACCCGCATAAGTCTCGATCCCGTAGGAATATCAGGATAAAAAGTATTCTATGTCCTAACCCAGGTCATGGTCTACCCATGTGCTAAATTTCATCCAAGTCCGTTTAGCCATTTTTGCGTGAAAGCGTAACAAACAAACATACAAAAAATCCATTCCGTACGTCGTATTCGATTGACCACTAAAAATCAGCGCTGTGCTGTTGATGGACACATCACAGCATCATGTTGAGTGGAAGCCTCTTCCTGGCTGCAGCTGCCGACTTTTTCTGTTCTATGCTTGTAATTCTAGATTAATTTTGTTATTGGTACCTACTAAGTATCATTTATATTTTTTATATGCACGTATTTCTGTGACAATAAACCATTTTATTTTATTATTTTTTCACGCAAGAGTTCCCCTTCAAATTCTACGGTATATCACTAGGCACTTGTGATAATATCAATCAACTCGCCGCCAAACATTCACAACCCCGCTGCGTAATTAAAGTTCTCCAGTTCAGTCTTGAAAACTGCAAACGAGTACAAGTATACAAAAAAAAAGCAAGAACTTCGACTTAAATCATGTGCAGTTTGCAAGACTATTTTTTTAGAACACATTGTAAAGTAAAACCGGAAAAGGTATGCGCTTCGATAATATTCGTGTTTCCGAAATATTCGTACTATTCGTCGCGCCACAAAAGCATATTTTCTAAGTTTTGTACTGTCACATACCGCGGTGTGTAGTCTTGCACCTAACATTGCACTTTTGAAAAGTGTTTTAAGGGTTGTTATTTTATAATTTTATAGTCATGGTAGGTAATACAAAATAGGCAAGTACTTCCATGGTTGTAACAGCGCTATATTCGATCTTTTTGATCGTATTTCTGAAGGTGTTAGTAGAAGCACATACTTTTTCTAGGAGAACTGTAGATCGCTTCTTCTACACGACTAATATAAGATATGTATGAAAAGGATACTTAGTAGTTGTACCTAGTTTATTTGCAGTCGTAATATGGCACAATATTCAAAAACCTTTGTGAACTTTCCAGTAATTTGCCACATTACCCGGCGGCGATTAGTGCTATCAAGTGGTTTGGAAAAACATTTTGATGTCATAGTGAGCGATTGCCCTGAACACATTTTGATGAGTTATGATATTTTAAAATTAATTTTTGAGATTTTCTTGATCGTGACACTTCGAGCAATCTAGAGGAACTTGTCTAAGATTTTTCACAAGCTCCACTATGTTTAAATAAAACATGCTTATAACAGATTAACTAAGATTAGCACCTTATTATTTATTACCAATATTTTATAATTTTCGGATAACTTACAACTAGGTAAAGATACAAAGGTATGAACAACAAAACAGGCCGCTAACTTGAGCGAACAACAATGAAAACCCCAGTCCACCCTACTAGTTCGCACGTGCTATTCCCCGCTCTCCACGGTAGACAGACGCATAAATTCTACCGCCATTGTGTGACGTCACCCTTCTCCTTGACAGGCAACATATTGCGGTAACATATTCCAGCCTTGGGGTGCTATAGGAGCTCTACTTAGGTTACTGCAGCTAAATGATTTTTTTTTTTACCAATTTGCGCCAAAAATCTGCCACTTTGATTTTTTTAAATTTTAATATATGTACCCAATGACACTCGCGCAATTAAGATGAATCTAATGATCATCCATCAAAATCGGTTCAGCCGTTTAGTAGTTACGAGGGAACATAGAGACGGACAAACATACGTACACACATAATACATACATACAGGTATAACAAATAATTTTTTGCATTCTGGTATATAAATATAGTAAGATTCAAATTCCAATTCCTGGGTTTGATACTCAGCGTGATAATTGCGTAACACATACAATGGGGGCTATCGTTTTTGTGCTCCAGTTGTGGTAATAACTTTTTGTCATTTTTGTATTCGAATAATGTGTGGGGTAGGTACACACGGCTACACATCAAGCTATACATTTCCAGTATAAGCTCATCTCGCATTGCATAGGTTTTCCGTACAATGCTGCCCTGCTAAGCCCAAAAGCAATATCTATATATTTAAGGAAAAAATGGACATAAGTATAAAAAAACTTCTCAGTGTTTTTTATGTTTTAAGTTAGATAGCGATATTTCGCTTATATCATTAGATGCGAAATTGTTAAAGCTATTGAATGGTATAAAAAAACTAAAAGGGCGGATCTCAGATATACCGCCTTTGGGGCTAGCAGGGCAGAATGAGAGGTCAGCTTATATTGGAAATGTATAGCTTGACATGAAGTCATGTGTACCACAACTAGAATTGAAAAATAAAATCATTTTACAAAAAAAAAACCAACTGTGAGTGAATGAAAGAGATAGCAACGATATTTTATAGTAAGATTTGTTTTTTTACAATGAATAACAACTGCCTTCCAAAAAAAAAAATTCAAAGTGAAAAATTACTTTTATTTCGGAAGTCGGTGGCAAAAAAACGAATATTCAAAACCAAAGACACCGACTTCCGAAATTAAAGTTATTTTTCACTTTGTAGTGTTTTTTTTTGGAAGGCAGTTGTTATTCATTGTAAAAAAACAAATCTTACTATAAAATATCGTTGCTATCTCTTTCATTCACTAATGCTATCATCTCAGCAGTATGCATAACTTTCACAAACAGACATACTTCACAAACTTTGATTAACATCGTCCAGTGCAGCGTAGTTATGTGCACTTCAAGATCAAATTCAAATTAATCAATAACTTGTTAGAATTACTTAGTGATGTGGAAAATTCACGAACTCCAGAATTCAAATTCTAGTAGCAGCAACGTTGTGGTGCTATTGGAAATTGGTTTAGTAGCAGCAAGAACTCGAGGGCGAGATTAATATCGGCATTACATCGCCGGGCCCCGCCGCCGCGTACTCGCTGCTCGCCAACTCGTTTCTAGGAGTCCTCAATAGGAAAAAAACGGAACCCTTATTTAACTTTATAGGATCACTTCGTTGTCTATCTGTCAGTCTGACAAGACCCTTTGTCTCGGGAACGCGTGGAGGTATCAAGTTGAAAATAATATCGTCGTACGTAGGTCTGTGGTCCCTTGGAGCTCTAAATAAATCAAAACCTGTTGACCTAGGATTATGAAATTTGGCAGAAAGCAAGGTCTCACAGCGCAAGTAACGGAAAAAGTCCGATAACCGTTAATTTGTAATTTTATCACATAAAAAAATATTTTCTTGCCATTACAAACTTACATTGCAGTTGGAGAATTGACTGTGACGTATATCGATGTATTGCGGAACATGTTTCTCAACTACAATGTTAGGTTTGTTTTTGGAATAAATTCATCACAACTACGGAACTCATCATGGTGCGTGGTCCGACACGCAGTTAGCTAGTTTTTAGATGGTAGCTCTACTCACTCGGGCGGTGGGTCAAGTCTCATATACACCTGATTTTCACATTGAAATATGCGTAGAATACCGGATTTTCAAATAATCTGGAACTACTCCTCTTGGAAACTATTATATACGAGCCTTCACACTCAAAACTTTCCCCACTCCTCCGCATCACATACATACAGAAAAACAGACAACTGTATTATTAGCATAAGGATCGATCGACCTCGTAGCAATAACCTACTTCTCAAACATATTAAATGTACATTTTTATAATAGAATCGTAGCGAAGTTAAATCCGTCATTCCCTACATGACATTCATGTACATTTAATATGTTTGAGAAGTAGGTTATTGCTACGAGGTCGATCGATCCTTATGCTAATAATACAGTTGTCTGTTTTTCTGTATGTATGTGATGCGGAGGAGTGGGGAAAGTTTTGAGTGTGAAGGCTCGTACAGATCAGCGCAATATCGCGGGCGCGACACGGATCGCGCTGCCTGTCGCGCCCGCGATATCGCGCTGTTCTACACGAGCCTTGAATGTGGATGGCTTTTAGAGTATGGGAAGACTAAAGACACGATGGATGAAAGATGATATGGCTAGAAAGAGGGTATCGACATGAAGACTAACAAGAGAAAAAAATGGCATGTTGCGTTGACCACAAATATATTGACGAGTTCCCAATGCCTAAAACTGTATGTGATTTGAGTATGTGTATCCTTAAGTGAGTAAGTCGCTGAGGTGACAAATAAATAAATAAATGCACAAATATCAAATGATAAAGATCGGTCAACACGTAAACTATACAGGGTGGCAGGGACATCGAAGCGAAAACTGTTACCATGGATTCAGTACATGATTCTGAACCCCCCTGCGTTTAAAAGTTTCGTCGGATATTTTAAAAAAATGTGCTGTTCCATATGTTTTGACCGCCTAGGTATTGCACTTTCCTATGAAACAGCAGCATTTTTTTAAATAACCAACGAAATGTTTCAACGCAGTGTGGTTCAGAATCATGAACTGAATCCATGGTAACAGTTTTCGCGTCGATGTCCCGGCAACCCTGTATACAGTCAAACATGGGTAAGTGAGATCTGTGTAAGCGAGAAAACTCTATAAACGAGAGTAATTGCCAGGTCCCGTCATTTTAACCCTCTAAAACCTCTATAAGTGAGGCACAGAAACCCCTATAAGAGAAAGTCATTTTCCACTCGTGGACCTCTATATCTGGGACCTGCTACTTGCCTGTACCTCTACAAGCGATTGTCGACCTGCTGTTTATAACACATTCTTAAATTTTGTGTAACTAACTAACATTGCTTTTGTATCGTATTCTATTCGAATGGCCAAAATAATGTGCGTGGGTACTTGTACCCGTGGTGTGCACCGACTTATTTGTCGAACTTGCTACAATTGACAAATCAAAATCAATTCGAATGAATAATACAACACATATATGTTTATAGCTACATATTTACTGTATTTTTTTATAAATCTCTATAAGTGAGAAAAGCCATTCCTATACCTCTACAAGTTACAAACTCCATTAGCGAAAAAACGATCGCGGTTTCTTGAACCCTCGTTTATCCAGGTTCGACTGTATATGTATTTATCACGCTATTTGCTATGGGGTATTAGCAATATTACATTAGGTATGTTCGCGTTGTTCTATAATTTACCGCGGGATGATATTAATAATAAAAAAAACAATTTTATTTCAGACCAAAAGTCTATTTGGTTAGTATACACACAACAACGATATAATATAGTAAAAATTATTACGAGACAAAATATTATTTAAGACAATATATGCCAGTGGCCTTGAGTGGTTAGCGTACGTGTTCTGTGCTGAGCTCACGCAACGCGTCGTACGACCAGCCAGTAATAGAACTCGCCTATCAAGGAACACTATCTCAAATTAGACGGATTATTAATTTGTTATACATAAATAAAAAAATATTAATAAAAAACTTATACTTAAAGATAAATCATTAAATTATCTTTAAAATGGTGAAGGTTTCAGAAAAATACGCTTAATTGTTTTTGCGTGATTCTCAGTTCTTTATCCGGGTTAACAAATTATATACTGATTACAAATCCTGACTTTACAAATTATATAGGTACACTATGTAATATAATAATTATCTAAAATATTAACTTATTAATAAAATGCTCTTATTAAACATATATTTTTTCCTAATCATTAACACTACTCGTCTTGACGTGATCTTCAGTATAAAATCATTAAAAGTCGATTAGTGCCGCTATAATGTCTAAAATGATCATCATCAGGCTTTACTTTTCCACCCCCGATGCGGCAGGACTATTTAGGCCTTTTATAAGTCCCGTCAGGTATCATCTGTGGATGCTACATAACAACAGCCTCACGGGTCGATCGGTTCGTGGATGGGTGACCATGCATTACGCATACATGCATTCTCGTTTCTTATGATGTGCTTTGGAGTAAATTGAGGAGTAGGGATATGCCCGAGGAGCTGGTCAGAGTATTGCAGTTTTGGTACCGTAGCCAGACAAATCGTGCCAGATAGTCTGATGCGCTCTCGGAATCATATGGGTTGGAGTGCGGGGTGAGGCAGGGTGGTTTGTCTCCCCGGCTCTTTAATCTATATGTTAATGAGCTCATTGCCGAGCTCAGCAGCAGGCGTGTCGGATGCAGGGTAAATGGTGTAAATTGTAACAACATCAGTTATGCGGATGACATGGTGCTGCTGGGGCCGTCTCTGGGGTCGCTCGCGGAGATGCTCAAATTATGTGAGACCTACTCTGCACATGGACTGGTCTATAATGCCAAAAAACGTGAATACATGGTCTTTGGGGTCGCTGGTAAGTGCCGGGAAGATGCCTTTGAACTTGCCATAAACGGTACGCCAATTCGAAAAGCCACAAAATTTAAATATCTGGGGCATTTCCGTACCAGCGACCTCAGCGATCATAGTGATATTGAGAGGGAGCGTAGGGCTCTGGCGGTCAGGAGTAATATGTTGGCACGAAGATTTGCTCGGTGTACTGACCAAGTTAAGATTACGCTTTTTAAAGCTTATTGTCAGAGTTTTTACACCGGTAATCTTTGGGTCAACTACTCGAAAAGGCCTAGCGACCTTTTCGAGTAGTTGACCCTTCTACGCGTCCAATACAACAATGTTTTTAGGATGCTGTTGCGACTGCCTCGTTTTTGCAGTGCATCGGAAATGTTCGCGGTAAGCCATACCGTTGGATTTAATGCCATCATCCGCAAAAAAAACGGCCTCACTCCTGAGCAGAATAAGAGGCAGTCGCAATAGTATCTTGAAGGTTGTGGCGGCAGATATTTCCTCCGCCATAATAAGGCAATTTGTGTGAAGACTTTTACCATAGTTAGACCATTACCATTTATCATTGTGTCTTGATGTTGGGTGGTCTTCTCACAAATTCGTCTTTAGTTTTAAGTTACTAACAATTGTGGTTTAAGTGCAAACATGTTACTAACAATTTATGGATCTTTTTGTTATCCGAAATAAAATGATTTTATTATTTATTTATTTATTACATATCGTGACCCCTCCGTGCCTCATTACAGGTAGTCAGAAGCCCAAAAGTCTGACAACGAGGCTTACCTAGGGATACCTATCGTGTTACCCAGTAATTGGGTTGTGGAGGTCAGATAGGAAGTCGCTCCATGTAAAATACTGGTATTCAGCAGCATCCGGTTAGACTGGAAGCAGACCTCAACATAGAGAAAAAACGCTACACAGTAGACTGATTGATTTGATTTATACCTACATATTGTTGTCTAGCCAGTACGAGTTAAAGTTAAGTGTTTCGTCTTTGGCATTGACCTTCCTTTGTGGGGTTATCCTACGTTTATCAGTTTGATAACGGTTTTCCAACTACTGACGTAAATATATGAAAAGAAAAGTTTAAGGACAATGGAGGAGCTTTCGACTAGGAGCGAGACAGAATATAAGCATAAGTATTATCAGCCTATAAAGTTCCCACTGCTGGGACACAGGCCTCCTGTCTTCAAGAGGGAGTGGGCTGTTATCTACCACGCGGGCCCAGTGCGGTTTGGTACAAAAGGATAGTCTAACAAAACGTCCCTAGCTGGCGAAATGATCAAGCACCATTAATCATCATTTAATTCAAAGTCAAAGTCAAATAATTTATTTCAGTTAAGCACATATAAGGCACTTTTATTTTAATTTATTATGTAACACAAAAACATGGATTTTTTCTTATCGCCAGTCAGTTTCAAACATTTGAAGACTGACTGGATTGTATGATTTGTAAGTTAATTTATATTTTGTTATGTATTTTGCTGGTACCTATATGGACAATAAAGTAGAGTTGCAACGGATAGTGATTTGGTCGGATTCCGGGTAACCAGCGACTGCCGGAACTGGATAGCCTGATATCCGGCCGAAGCGAACGTCATTATGCATGTTAAAATCTGCTTGCATGCTCAACCGCACCATCACAGTTTGCCTTTAGTAGATTTCAAATATTGATTATTTAGCTACCATAAAGGCTTACAGACCAAATATGTAGGTATATATTTTTTAAATAAACAGGTTGGTTTCTACATTTTATTACGAAAATAAAACAAGTATCCGGCACAAGATAACAATCCGGTCGTGTGCCGGATTGAAAAATAATGGCCGGATAGGCCGGATACCGGATGGTGACTGGATATCCGTTGCAATTCTACAATAAAGTATAGATAAATAAATAGAAAAATAATTATGACTGTCGAAGCCTTGCAGACATTTTCAAATTCCCGCGCCACATATCGCGACTATTGTGTATTTATTGAAAAGACGTGAAACCTGCTTACTCTTCAACTTCTGATCGTGCGCCATTTTGTCACTTAAGATAAAGTCAGGGAAATTAACAGTTTAGCAAATTGACGACCACCTTAAATTATCCATATATCTAATTCAAACTGTCGGTCTTTAACAGTTGTTTGAAATGGCAATTTGAGTTCACGGCAAATTGAGTTAGTTTGTCAATTTGCCAAACAGTTAATTTTCCTAACCGTAAAACCAAAGTCCAGCTTGTCAAACCACTTATCTATAATATAACGCACAATCGACGCGACTATATCTAAGTCTAAGTTTGTATAGCTTTATCGTATCGCTATCGACTCGGGTTATCGTCGTATATCGCGCACTCGAGTGCTGATCGCGATAAAATCGGTCCAATTGATTTTTCCGACACAATCGCGCTTATTTGGCCCTTGTTTGGTGTGTATGAGCTTTTATTATCTGTATAGGTAAATTAGTTTTAGTAAGCCAACATCTCTCTAGAGGCTCTCATTCGGCGGCTGGATCAAAGATTGATACCGAACACACATTACGTTATGAACCGCTTCCTTTCTAGTTCAGGGATAAAGTTAGCCTCATATTCTGCTGGCTGATTATTTGGGAAGCAGTTGTTGGCAACACTAACTCCAGTTACTGCAGTCAGTGCAAATTACACCGGAAGCCCACCGTGATAGCCTAGTGGTGTGATCGTCGGACTACCAAGTCATAGGTCTCGAGTTCAAACCCAAGGCATTGCAATTGCAAAGTGTCGTCCTACTTAGGGGTTTAGAGTCCACGCCACCACTGAAGTCCAGTGGAAAATTGTGGAACTACATTTCTTTTAATGCAATTTGATGCCATGACATTGACACTAGCGCCGCGTCGAGCAGTGGCGCGGACCAGATATTGTCGCATAATAGAACTGCTAATTTTATTCAACAACAAATATAAGAGTATTTGCGATCGTTTACTGCAAGAGGGGCTTGTCGGAGTCACATTCTGTCATTGATAATGAAGATGGAAAAGTCAAAAATTGTAGTAGAAATACGAAACGTTTTGAATAAGATTGCCGCTTGTCCACTAGGCCCTCTGGTTAGGGCACGCATTGTGAAAAGGTAACTCTCAATCGTTGGAGAAGGGGAAGATAATCCTAACACTTTAACTATCAGTACCTGGGCACCGAGCTCTGCTCTGGTGCAAATAGAGAATGCTCATTTAATAGTATAGGATAGTACCTACTAATTCCATATTGCTATAATAGTAGGTACTTACTAATTCTATGCTACCATTATTCTCATTTCATTATTCATTATCTTGTTCTAAACTTTGGGCGACAGAGCTCTGCTCGGGTGAAAATAGAGAGAAAAATAATTTTCTCACATATATATAGCTAGATCAATTTTTCGCCCCCGTAAATCCCTATTGCAACTTTCATCGATATCGTTAGAGCCGATTTCGAGAACGTGAGTACAGATATATATACATAACTAGCTGCCCGGCCCGGCTTCGCACGGGTAGCATTAAGAACTTATTTACGGCGCACCTAACTACCTACCCTACCTACCCTACCTACCCTACCTACCCTACCTACCCTACCTACCCTACTTACCCTACCTACCCTACCTACCCTACCTACCCTACCTACACTACTTACCCTACCTACCCTACCTACCCTACCTACCCTACCTACCCTACCTACCCTACCTACCCTACCTACCCTACCTACACTACTTACCCTACCTACCCTACCTACCCTACCTACCCTACCTACCCACCCTACTTACCCTACCTACCCTACCTATCCTACCTACCTACCCTACCTAAAACCTCACGGAGCCCGAGACCTTAATACCAACGAATGCAAAACCGTGGAAATCGGTTCGTGCGTTCTGGAGTTATAGCGTCAGGAAGGAAAACCCGACTTATTTTTATATAGTAGATTTACAAACAAATTTATGTATAAAATATTGCTCGTTTAATAGTATGGGATAACATAACACAACATAATATAGAATAAAGTGTGTCAATTTCTTTTTTTTTTCTTTTTAATCGACTTCATTTATATCTGTGTAGTATATTGTATCACATTTTAATTTTAATAAATTGTTTTTCTTTAAGTACGTTGTATTGGTACAGCGTCTAAATATTTGTTTGCTGCACCGGTCGACGTCATTACGTCGGCGCCGGCTGTCGCTGAAAACCAGCGCTGGGGCTCTGTCTTGCATAGGGTCGCAGCATAATGCTGAGCGATAGTCGATTTGCGTGGATATGACGCATGCTTCCCCCAACCTTTTCTCATTTTTGTATTTTAACCTTTTTTTTGCGTCATGTTTACCGCAAATAAACATTTTTTCTTTCTTTCTTTCCTTCATAACATCATGCCTGTATTCCCCAAAGGGTTAGGCAGAAGTGTACCTATCACCTACATTTCGCCAGTTTTGTTTTAGTCCCATGACATAACAGAGAGCGAGTACAGATTTAGCTAAATCTGTGAGAGCGAACCTATTGTCATCAACCGGGCACAAATCTGGGCTGCTACTGACAAATTCTAGATGAAAAACCCAATAACACTTTGCCCGGCCCGGGAATCGAATCCAGGACCTCATGCTCAGCAGTAGCGGTTGCGCTTATTATTAGCGGTAGCACTTATTTTCAGCCTATAAGGAACAGTAACACTTGGATCCTTCTATACTTGTAAAAGTTTAATAATAATATAATATAAACTTTATTATCAAGCTTTAAAGGCCCATAGTGTGTTAGTATTACAAATTACTTAAAATCTATGTCAGTACGAAAATTAGGCACACACACAAGTATGTGAGACGTTTCTTGTAACAAAACAAAATCAGCTGTCTTACACGGTTGACTTCTTAACATGAAAGCTTAGAACTTAAGCTTTTTAGGCAAGCTGTGGGGATTATTAATTCAGGACCGAAAGCAGGCTAAGCTTTAGATTAACATCAATCGAGTCTAAAGTCCATATATTTTTACAGAAAGATCTTATTATTAGAAACCTCCACGTAAAGTTTTAAGTTGCGGGGACAAAGAGTTTCCGAGAAAAAAAGAATCAAAATCGAAGAAATTTAGTAATATTTAGTCACTTTTGACATTTTGTCTTGCCATTGAACGGTTCGTTTTACGTAAGGTCAACGCACTAAAATGTTTTACTTTATAAATGATGAAATAGAGACGTATACTTAGTGCTTTAGATACTTTTTAGGCATATTTCATTATATTACCTATATTCCTCTGATTTAAAATAGTGGTATTAAATTAACAGACTTTATTAATTTACCGACTGTTGGCGATATGTGAAACCAAACGTAAAACGATGCCATTTTGTGTTGTCACTGATACTTCTGTCACTCTGTCAAGTGTCACTAACTTGACGCGAACTTTTTAAATTCACATTAGAACGAGTCTAGCGGGTTGGTTGAGTTAGTAAAAAGGCAATGACAGCTTAGGATGCAAGAGCGAGCGAAGCGAGCTCGGGACTGGGGGCACCCCGACTCGGACAGGTTAGGTAAGGTTAGGTTTTTTTTTCAAATCACTCAGGAATAGGAGCCCCGCTTAGCGGGGCTCCGTTTACAAGGCGGCTTAAAATAATGTGCCTTATAAAATAGCCATAACATGCTTCCTCAAAAAATCACCAAAACATAACCTTAAAATAAGATCTTAAAAAATGTATAAAAAAATAATTGTGCATTTCCTAAACTTCTCCCATGCGGGGGATCTCCTACTCCCTCCTCCACAAATATACATATATTATGTACCCTTATAATATAAAAGTCCTTCCGAAAATACGAAAGCTAGGTTAGAATATCTCCGCATGTTTTCCTTCACAGGGGGGGTTGTTGACCTCCCCCATTCCCCCTCAACCCCACCCCTTAAATCGATGGATGATAAACTAAAAATTTATGCTTTCGGGGTAGGAACCCCGAAAGCATAAATTTAATTTTTGTAGTTTCACATGAACACGTTTTTCTTCAAAGATATTTTATTCAAGAAACGAAATCTATTACTTATTCTCCTATACATAAACTAAAGTAGATTTATTTCTTCATCTACGACTAGCACAAATCATAATGACTCCCAAGCGAGCAATAAACACCCAGAGCTATTAAATTAGAAAACGATTTTCTAATGCTATGTAAATCGGTAAGCATCATGTTGACAGTAATATCGATGTCCGATAACCCTCTCGGGACATTAATCGTTGGTAAAGTTTGGACTACCTAATCTTAAATTTCGTCAGCCTATAAATAGTTTTAATTTTGGGACACCCGCTAAATGACGGCCGCCCGCGCCCCATGTAATTAATACCCCGGTAAAGCGCCCCATTGAATTTTTTTTTCCAAAAAAGTACCATATAGAATCTCAGTACGATACCTAACAACAACCTCACGGATCGGACAGGGTTTTTTTACATGTTTTATGTCTAAGTTCGGTCTTATAATATGTCACACGGTACAGTAAGCAAAACTTTTTTTTTTCTTATTTGCCCCCAAATTGACGCCCATATTCAAAATTCATTTATTTACGTTACACGTCCCTGTTTAGGTCACAGAAATATATGTGTATACCAAATTTCAACGTAATCGGTCCATTAGATTCGGAACAAATTGGTTGTGACAGACGGAGAGACAGACAGACAAACAGACAGACACACGAGTTCTGTTTTTTCCTTTTGAGGTACGAAACCCGAAAAACAATTAAAAAATTATATGAGGTAAAATAAGCTGTGGCAGGTAAGAGAAGACCAGTTCCTACTGACGTGATGACGGCGCCCGTTCACGAATGACGATGAGAGTAGAGTAGGACATGATATCTTACGTATAAACCAATAATAAAACCCTCAACACGTATCTCTAAACACGAGCAAAAGACAACATTTTAACTTTTCCTATTTCCTCCTACAAAATGTCTTTCAAAGTGTTCTAACAAATCAAAGAGTGTTTAAAAGAAGTTGAAATTGTCCTCGGATCTCCGTTAAAGGGTGGTAGCACAACAGTATCTTTGTAACTCCATCATAACGAGTGTTTGATCTATCTGTTCAACAGGTATCGGATATGCCGCAATGTAAACAAATTCTGAAGATGACTTTACTCGAGCCGGGAATACTTAGGTTGTGAAGACTGTGGAAAGTACAGAGCCGGCAATCACTTTGTTCTGATCAGCAGGAATACGTGTACGCTATACGTGGCGTTACAGATTGTAAATAAAAAAGTTAAATACATCGTTTTAATTCGACATTGATTAATTAAAACGCCTTGAAGCAAAATAAATGAATTCCATCCGTCTTCAACGTATAAGGCTAACATTGATGACACAAAGAGTTTATTATAAGTGTGACTAGCTGTTCCCGAAATCTCGAAAAAAAAAAAACAAATATGCTGTCAGTACATTTGTGTTAACATAAATCGACGAAATTTATGGGACATGGGTCCCATGTTAAAAGTTATTCATCTCAAAATTTAAGGTCGTAAATTCCCACGATATTATGTATGTTTTCTTGTTTTTAAGGCCGAGCCATAGAGTGCAGTATACTAGACCGTGTTGAATTAAGCGATCGTGTTCTAAAAACGATACTGCCCTCCAAAACTTATATAAGTAGCTGACGTGGCTCAAAAGGCAAGATGGGCACATCTTAAATAGGACTGGGCAGAACATTTGTCTGCCAGACAAACCGTGGGCACAGATATCACAGAACTGGTGCCCTGAGACAGTAAGACGAGATCGCGGCCAGCCACGTAGGAAATGAGACGGGACGAACTGGGTAGGTATCGTCAAAGCTGGAAGGAGGACGCGCAGGCTCGCAAAAATTGATGGAGTGGAGGCCTTTGCCCAGGAGTGAGACAGAGATAGCTAGGAAAAATAAAAAATGTTTCGTTTGTGTTCGACTCTAATATCTTCATAAGTCTACTTTACCTTGTTCAGAAAGTTCTATATTCGCTGCTATCTCGTTTCAAACAAACTGTGATACTGAGGTAAACATTATGGGGGAGAGCGAGCATCAATTTTAATATTCAATCATTGTTGGCTAAATGGCTACAAAATGTTTCCATCAAATTGAATTTGCAAATAAAAAAACGTGTAAAATGATCTTTTATGTGCTGTATAAAAGATATATTCGAATAAAAGCCGTTTTCAAATCCCATTGTTTTTATTTCTTTTACAGATTTGCTGTTCCCAATGCTTTTATGTGAAAATATGCAAAAGATGTCTGATGCAAATTCATTTCGTGTGTTCCATTTAGGTTAGTTAGAAAAATATCATTAAAAAAAATTAAAACCTTGGGCTTATCATGCAATAACCTAATGCAGTGAGTTGAAAAGTGAGCATTTCAGTGCCAGAAGTTTTCGACTTCTAATCTGCTGCTATTGTTGATATGCCCATCTACTCCCAACTCTTCAGTTGTTACAACGATTCAAATCGACTTGAATGAAGAATAACAATGTCGATGTAGTTGCTCGTGGGCACAAAATAGGACAATAGTGCTACGTCGTAGCGTGCGTAGGCTTACGGGCCTACGACTGCTACGACGTAGCACTATTGTATATAACAGGGCCCTGGGCTCGGCCTACGCAGATACACCATGCCCACGCATGGGAAAATGACTTGAGTTTATGTAAAAGTAAAAACATAACTACCAGCCTCTTCTTATACTTATTACAAATCTTGAATCCTATAATTCACTGAGAGACAACGCACTGCCTAAACCGCCGGGTCTAGAAGCATGGAATTTTGCACAAGAGTTCCCTATATAACGAAAGTGACTACGAAGGGAGGATTTTTTTTTATCCCCTAAAGTGGTTAAATAGAGAATCAAATTTTGTATGAAAGGTCGAACTAAGGCTTGCGTTTTTAATGTATTAGTCAGTATTTAAGAGTCCTAACACATTTTTTACGGAAATTCATGATTTTTGACACTGTCATTTTCAGCAGCAATAAGGTATTTTAATTTTTTGATAATAATAACGATTCTCTTTCTTGTGTGGTCGTGAATTTGCGTAAAAAATGTAATAGGACTCGTTAAGGCCTATTTCACGATGTCCGAATAGCCACTACTTACCGAATAAATTCAAAAATGGAACAGAATTTGTAGAATATCATCTGCTAAGTAAGTTAACGAGAACATGATCGGGAAAAAAAGTGGTGAAACAGACCCTTAAGCTACTTTGATATATCTGTTAAGTGTACGTTTAGTATTTCTTAATTGATTAGAACCTAATTAATACGAACTTCAAAGAGCCAACTCCAATAAAATCGGGTAAAGCATACGCAACTGATCACCACTGGTTAATATTTTTTTTTTAAATGGCGTCTTGCAGGTCAACCAATGAGGTTGTCGGCTGCTTAACTGGACTTTCCTATGGCTGCCTTAATAAATTAAGGCCTCGAGCCAGAGCATAAAACTAAGAAACTAAGCGACTACACGCTAAGGGCACCCCTTTTGGGGTACGGATCTCGGCTTAGGCCGTCGCTGGGGGAGGACAGTAAGGGACAGGCTGGATCAGATTAAACCACTGGTCTAAACGATGATAGGAAACATTCATAAATAAACTGACGCATTTTCGTCGGCAGAAACTACAGAACGCCTCCTGCTTAGATTTTTACATACCTCCTACCTACCTCGGACCTCTCCCTCCGTCTCCTAAGACACCCCGCGCAGTCCTCACTAATACATATTGTCCTCCATTCTGTCGTACCATTATCGGTGCGCATGGTCCACTAATAAGAACTATTAACCATTACCATATGCTCAACAAACACTTAAATTCAAACCTGTACCCTAATTGCGTAATACACGATCAATCAAAATTTGTTTCGACTTGAAACAGATTGCTAATCCACTGCTTCATAAGTTGTAAAAAAAACTGCGCAGCAACGTAAATAACGCAATGAATGTTGTTAAACTGTCAAAGTGAAACAAATTAGTCATAATCGTTTACGAAAATAAGTGAAAGAAAGTGTGTTTGTTTGTTACTTTCACGCTAAAACGGCTGAACAGATTTGGATGAAATTTGGCACATGGGTAAACCATGACCTTGATTAGGACATTTTATCCCGACTTTCCCACGGGATCGAGACTTATGCGAGTGAAACCGCGGGGCACAGCTATTAAGTAAGTAAATACGAAGATTTGCAAGGAAAACATCGTCAAGAAAACGGCAGGTCCTTTTTTTTTTTGGAACGAAAAAATTGAAAATAGATAGCGTAGGCACACGTCAGTGGTTAGAAAGTCAGTATAAGCTGCCTTTTATTATATTGCAACTCTATACTTCGTTAGGCCAACTCAAGGTCAAAGTGTTACCACTGTGTGACGTATGGGCTACTGTTACAGTAGCAGTAGCGTCACACAGCGAGCTCAAGGACATCAAAGTACAGTACTTGATGTCCTTGAGCTCGTATCACAAAGACGAGGCCTGCCTGACCACTAGTAATGAGAAGGTTGTTAGCTGATCATGTTATATAACGTACGAAACATAAACGGTATTAGAATTTTACACTCGATTTATAAGATACAAGAAGCTTTAATTTTTTGAATTATTATCTCTCTTTAGTTCAATACTCGTCATTTGGCAGTTACGTCACGCTGCAGTCGCTGGCAATAACGCGTCGCGACTGGCGTTCAATTTGTCGTCAGCTCGCCAGACAAATAGTCGCACGTTTGTAGACGCTTTTAGGGAGGGTTTGTGTTGGTATAACAACATACCGCGGCGATAATAGAGTTTTAGGGCAAATTGAAGCCATTTGTTTTAAAACAGAAACCATTTGATCAAGAGCTGATTATCTAGACCTAGAGCTAGGACAAGAGCTCGGAGCGTCGTTGTTTTTTGCTTTTTGATGCGATAGACGATAATTCCTTGTCATCATATTATACTTTCTTATCTTTCGGTATCTTTATAGCATTAATATTGTACCTATGTTAAACAAATGAATAATTTTTTTTTTTTTTGGGTGGGAAATCATCAAATAACTTCTCCCGCTCTGGGCGGAGCGGGAGGGCGTGTCAGACTCTTACTGACTAAAACCCACCCGTGTTCCTTCGGTTGCCCTGTTGCCGGGGGCCACGATCTCCCTTTCGGTTTTCTTCGCAACCCCGGCAGGCATCGGCCCTAGCGGACCCCGTCAATTATGCTGACATCTCTTTGAGGCGCGCGTGGAACACAACGCGCCGTCGACCCGGGCCTGGTCCTTATCGAACGGTGAGCTACCCATTGCTCACAGTCCGCAAGCCCGCGCCTACGGTGGCCGGAAATCGGCTTGCGACTCCCGACGCCCTGGGCGTCTCCTCCTGCGGCGGTTAGGGGCGTGAGGGCGCGAAATTTGCCTCTCCCTCACGCGTTCCGCCTCCTCCTTCGCGAGCATTACCGCTTCGCAGAAGGAGGTGACGGCCTCCCATTTCCTCTCGCTCCGTACCATGGCCTGAACCAGGGCCGGACGCGAGAGATCACCGCCGCCGATCGCCTCCACGAGGACACGGCGATGCTCCGCCCAAGCTGGGCAGACCTCCACCGTATGCTCCACCGTGTCCTCCGGGCGATCCACACAATGATGACACCCGGGCGTTTCCTCCCGCCTTAGGATTGCGACAATCGCACTCTCCATGACGCCATGAGATCCCGCCGGAGCTCTGTCCGCCGTGCCGTGATTTCTCGCGGCAGCGGAGTTAAGCCCCGGCGTTTCGCCTCCTCGCGCAACTCCCACATGTGCGCGAGGACCTTTGCCTCAAGATCCCATGGCGGTAATCCGGCAAGGAGGCACGCCGCCTCGCAGGAGACCGTGCGGTATCCTCGGGCCAGCCGGATGGCCATGACCCTCTGGGAAACAAATGAATAATTGACTTACTATTTTGCATGTTCAAGAACTGGGATTCTTGGACATGCTCTAAATATTTTTAGATCAGGCGAATGTGTGCTCATTGCTCATTAATTCGTCAAGTCTCTGTGGCTGGTTGTAGACTAAATACAATTTCACGGGGGTAAAACGCAAGAAGAGAGGCCATTTTTTTTTCTGGCTTCATCGACACTACATGGCATCCTAGCAGTTTTGCTATTTCTTGCCAAGCATCTTGATTGTGGTTTGTATATTTATAATTTTCATCTGTAGGATCCAATAGACATCTCAAATTATGGTAAGCTTCTATCACAAGTAAACATTTTTCTCGAAACCAATTCATGATTTAATAAGATATTTATCTGTCAAGTCACTAGAAGATAAGAACGCTTTCAAGAGACCGCTTAGAGGAGCGAACACGTCCAAAAACGAAAGAACGCTCGAGGCAACTGTTCACACACTCATGCGCCGTTTACATCAAGCGAGCGAGCATTTTTAGAACATTCCATAGAACCTCCACAAACAAGATAGAACAACGAAACAATGCTCTATCTCCTAGCTGACATAAGACACATTTCATTAGAAAACGAAATCAAATTATGAAAAACTTTGGTGAATATTAGGTCATCAGGAACAATCGATGATATTGCTATTAATAATTTTTAAAAAATACTCAGGACTGATACCGATCGAAAACACAAATAATAATTAAAATAACCCCACCAACGTATCTCTACGTTGATGTCGTGGTGGGGCTTGCGCGCTCCAAACTCTAGGTCTGTGCCGGTAGAGTTTACTTTGCGAAATAAGTCTAGCTAGGTCGAGAGAGCTAGGCCCAGAGAGGTACGTAAACACGCATGGCACCATGTGGCGAGCTGTTGGGCAGTAGTGACCCTACGGACCCTATCTCCCGGAAACAGTACTGTTCCTCATCTCTGGCTTGCCGGCTGCAGTGAAAACTGACGAGGAACTGAGTTCCCTCCTAGTCTTTTCTTTTCATAGTTATAGGTAACCAGTCCACTTTTGCACCCAAACCCATATTCCAATATATTTATTTCCATATCATGCAATAGTCCTACACCAACCGGGGGTTGTCCTTGAGTGCACTTGCATATTGCATACAGGGATAATCATCGGTTGGTGCCTCATTTCGTTGGAAGCGTCAAACGAGACTGCGAGATTGCTTCGGCCCAGACACAATAAAAATAATCGCAACTGCCAATTCAAACATAATTTTAAAAACAACGTGGCAAAAATCGTCGGGCGCATAGAAAGCAATAAAGACGTAGCCTGGGGCGATGGATAAATATCGGATCGTTTGCAAACAGGCCAGCGTGTGCCTAGCGCCGGCTGACGGTAAATCTGTCGTCGGTGGAAAGTGCGGCCACGTGCCTCCCACACGCGCCCGCCCCTACCCGAATATTGAATGTTTCATCTTTATTTTGTAACCCTGTAGATTAGGACTGGGACACTGTTTAACTTAACGAGTCAATAACCTTTTAGTAGCAGTAACTTGTTCTGATAGTTAGGGCGACCACGGCGCAGGTTTTTATACTGTTTGGTAGTTATTTCCCTTTATGCAGGTACCGACGCCGACGGAGGGTACTTTTTAATCTTCCAGTAAAGACCAGTACCCTATTTTCGTAAACGATTATGACTAATTTGTTTCATTTTGACAGTTTATTATTTACGTTGTCGAGCTGATTTTTTTGCCAACTTATGAAGCAATGGATTAGCAATCTGTTTCAAATCGAAACAGATTGTGATGGATTGTATATTACGTAATTAGGGTAGGAAAGTCTTAGGTTATTTTATTGTTTGAAAAAAAGGTTTTACTCAGATGTGTTTTGTGGGCCATAAAGAAGGAACACATTTAAAAACAAAAAAAAACATACAATGACAAACAGATGACATAAAAAATTAAGAACCAATTTTTGAGAAAATCACAGGTGAAAATGAAATCTTTTTAGGTCCACAAATAAAAATATATACAAAAAAAATGTCAGTATCGAAGTAATTAAAATTAAAATTCAACTATCAGTACAGGCACTAACTGTTCTGCAAAAAAATGGCTTCCGCGTAAGTGAAATTGTTATGTTTTAAGACGCCTCTAAACGGACCATATTTTCCCTGCAACACGTTGCCAGCCATGTTGTGTGGGCCGGGAAGCACTGAACTTTATTTACCTTTATTTACCAGCCGGCATGACACTGTTTTTACCCGACTGCCCCAAAAGGAGGGTAATGTTTTTCGAGAGTACCTATGTAAGTAAGGCCTCTAGGGTGTTGCCGCATACATATCGCGATAAACACGCGGCGCGGGCTAAGTCCTCTAGGGTACCGCATACATATCGCGATAAATACGCCGCGCGAGCTAAGGTCTAGAGCGGTGCGTCTTGAGGCGCGGGGAACTCTGCGACTGGCGGCGCCATGCCAAGACCCGCCAGTGGCGGCGGCGGCTAATCCGACCGCGTCGGAACGTATTCAGAATGTCTTTATCAAAACTGGCTCAAGCCTGCCTAGAATAAAAATAAAAATCCATGATTGCGCGGCGGAAAAAACGAAAATGATTTAATCAAGACGTTCGACTCTGAATTCGTCCGTCGCACTCGCCGCTCGCCCCGCTCCGAGTCGTGGGCGTGGCTGTGGTCTAGTTCTATTGTTTTCATCGCACGCCTCTCCGTTTCCCGCCGGCAGCGATCGCTTGTATGTTATCGCGCTGCTCTCCTCTCCGCAAGTCGCACCGCTACGACTCATAGCACGCGCTGAATAACTTCTAATATTTGCTCTCGCCTCGGTCACAGACGCAGGTCGCACGAGCAATGATGTAGTGGCCAAGGGGTCAGTCTTTTAGAGTACCGCGTCGACTATGCGATGGGCCGTCCAGATTAAATCCGCAGTAGGTGACCCATTACACGACTGCACACATGTTACAGCCGACGAGAGAAGGATTGCGTCGCATAGTGAGGCAAATCACGGCTGTCCGAAATCTCACTACAACGTGATGACCACGACCACTCTGTCAAGAGTGCGCCGAAAAGAAGCAAGCACGAGATAGTGGTGAAGAGCGGGCGTTTTGGGCGTTTGGTTCTGTCTTATGTGCTAATTGTTAGCCTACTTAGTTTGAATAAATGACTTTTGTTTTTGATTTTATCGGCACCTAAGAAATAATATACAAAAACACGCAGAACGAGTCAGTGACACTAAAAGTGTCAACGTTACTTTACCTCTTGAAAGTACCTATTCGTTTGTTTTAAGTGCCTTATTATGTACAGATGTTGCCAGTGCCGCGGTGGGCACCCTGCCGTTGACCGTAACTATTCGTTTAAGTGTCTTATTATCTACAGATGTTGCCAATGCCGCGGTGGGCAGCCTGCCGTGGGCGCAGGAAATAGGGCCAACCTGCCGCTGATCTGCCTGGTGCCCCGCGATGACCCACGAGCAGCCAAGCAGTTTGGTAGCGGCGGCAAGCCACGCCCGGCCTCGGCATCGGCTGGAGGAGTACAAAGTGACTTCCAACTCCTAGATGAAGACTACATTAAGGCACACTTTAAGCTGCCCAAAAGATCCCTGTATCTTGACCCATTCAGGTATGCTAGTTCGTTTTTCCCTTATACCTAAATTAGCTATCTGCCCCTGCCTCGTACGGTTTTATCGACTTGACAAAACATTGAGATCTTTTTATTTCTATGTACAGTGCGTGCTACTAAAGTTGAGACTTGACACACCACGTGGTTTGACTTGCGCAATAGACTATTTATAGGTCTCTTTAGCGGTATGAGGTCTGCTCCGGAGCGTCATTGGGGAGGGGCGGAAAGAGCGCGCGAGCCGCAGTCAAGTCTCGCCTTTCGTGGCGCGTATTGTACACATGGCTATATTTCAAGCTAAGCATTTCCAGTATAAGCTGACCTCTCATTGTACGGAAACTCCTATACAATGCGAGATCCGCTTATACTGGATATGTATAACTTGATATGTAGCCGTGTGTACTTAAGTTTAATATTAATTTGATAAACTTAAACCTTCCAGAATAAATTCCCTAAATGACGGTGAAAACCGCATCAAAGTAGTTTAGAAGAACAATGTGGTCACAAAGACGGACACGAAAAGAACAATGTGGTCACAAAGACAGACACGAAAAGGGACTTTAATTTATAATATGTATTTGTAGATATTTCAAAAACATCACAACTGTATTCCCCAAAGAACACTTTAGTACACCTCTGCCTAACCAGGCAGAGGTGTACTACCTATAGTTCACCGAAATTTCGCCAGGTATGTTTAAAAGTCCCATGTAATAGGAAAGAGCGTATTGCCACGAGTCGGGCACAAATTCAGACTCCAGGCTGCTACTTGCGCCTGCCGGGGCTGCGAAGAAAACCGAAAGGGAGATCGTGGCCCCCGGCAACAGGGCAACCGAAGGAACACGGGTGGGTTTTAGTCAGTAAGAGTCTGACACGCCCTCCCGCTCCGCCCAGAGCGGGAGAAGTTATTTGATGATTTCCCACCCCCATAGAAATTCATCAATATATATAACCCGACCTAAGAATTGAACGCAGGACCTCGTATTCAGTAGTAGCGATTGCGACAACTAGACGAACGAGGCAGTCATTCGATTAATTTCACCTGTTTTATAATTTTAAAAGCTGCGCCCCGCGGTTTCACCCGGATAAGGCTGCCTGTCCACTGGAGCGGAGCGGAGAAATGTGCCAATATAATCTAAACTCCGCTCCTATTGGTTAATATTGGCACATTTCTCCGCTCCGCTGCCTCGCTCCGCTTCAGTGGACAGGCAGCCTAAGTCTCGATGTCGTGGGAATATCGGGAAAAAAGTATCCAATGTCCTGACGTAGGATACTTTTATCCCGATATTCCCACGGGATTCCGTTCAGCCGTTTTATCGTGAAGGCTAGGCATAACAAACAAACAAACTCACTCGCATTTATAATATTATATATAGTTAGGATTGTCATCCTTTATCCGTCTTCATATCAATAGCGCAGGTTCTCAATACGTCAGAATATTATGTATTTTCAGAGAATACGGGGTTTGTTGATCTGGTTTACAAGGTGAAATACTTACAATTGAATTATTCCTATCTCCCGATACTATTTATGTTTGACAGCCTTAAAAATTAATTTAGGGAAGTAACTGAAGTCAAGTCCCTTACAATACGGCCGATTAAACTTGGCAGGTCTGAACACAGGCACTACGAAGTTTTGCGCATGTTCTCTCACTCACACTTGCCTCATGTCACCATTTTGTTCCTAAAAAATGTTACTGCGCAGCCTTCTGCGCGAAGTTCAGAACTGCTAAATTATATCGGCCGTATTGTACCACGCTGGGCAGATAAGTATGTATCCAAACAGGCAGGCCCCCCATCTAAATGTAAGTGTTCTCTGACTTAGTCTGCGTAGAGCCTCGTTTACACTAGGAGACTGGACATTCTCGCTCCTCCACAGTTGAGAAACTCGCCTATATCAACGGTCAAATCGCTCGTGTAAAGCTCCGGCTACAAGGAGCAGCTTGTTTGCGCAGTTTGCATAAACATTGTTTGCACATGTAGGCGGCAAAACAGTTTACTATACCATACATTTAGACACGCGACAGCGTGTCAAGCCAAGTTCAAGACAAGAACTGGCGACGCAGCAACCGTGTGTGCTGCATGAACCATTTGGAGCCACTTTTGACCCAAAATAACTCAAAATCTATTTAACATAAATACATGTGAACCCCAAATTTCATAAATACAGCTCAAACGGTCATTGTGGTATTACCGTAAAAAAAGGCATTTTTATCACTGACTGACAAAGATAGAGATACCGTCATCAAAACCTAACCCACTTTCTAGAAAGTTGAGGGTAATTGTGTTAAAAAAAATCAGAAAACAGTAAATATTTACGATTTGAAATATTTTTCTTACGCGTCAAATTGTTCATACTTGCGACTGTCTTCTTCTAAATCGATAGAGAGAGAGAGAGAAAGAGAGAGAGAGAGAGAAAGTGTGAAGTAGGTCAAAATGAAAATCCAAGTTGACAGCTGAGAATTTTTTTTTCATCGTATTTATTGTTTTCATGGTTTTCTAGGGTGCTAAAGCCGATAGTGAAGCCAAAATGTAAATACAAGACAGCAGCTGCAAACATTTTCAAACTTTTCGTCATGGGTGTTGTTTTCACAGTTTTAGGGGTAGCTAAAACGATAGAGAGGTCAAAATGTAAATCAAAGATGGCGGCTGATAAAAACAAAAAAAATCGTCATTTATGGAACTTTGTTCCTGACGGGGACCCCCGACCGTACAAGTTTTTTTTAGCACTTGATAAATTGAAGCTCAACATTTGTCTTGGCTATTTTTTACCAGCACGCCAAATATTGTTGACCTTACAAATGGAAACAGTAACTTGCGCTTAACATAAAGACCAGTCGAAAAAATAGCGTCCAATTGTTCGTGCTTCCACAAGCGTGGCTTGTTCAATGAACATTCTATCAATCTTCATGCGGCTTGCACAAGCAAGATGCTTGCACAAAATCATATTACCTTATCCTACTTTATACATGCAGTTTGTGCATGCAAGCTGCTGAGTGAAGCTTAAAAACGACGCTTAAAGGGTCGTGCAGACTGGCGCGACTTATTGCGCGACGAGACACCGGTAATTGTTCTACCGTGAAGTTTTCTTAGAAATTGCTTATTAGAGTCGCGTCGCGCCTGTTTGCGGGAGCTTTAAGACCCACCTATATTCTGGTCATGATGGTAAGTTGCGCCATCTATTGGCAACGTTCTTAAAACTGAGCCTCGTTAACTATGGGGTGCAGTGCACCTCGTATGAGTTTAGAGAAAAAAAAATTGTGTCTGTGCTCCCCTCGAATACCTCGCATTTATTTTAAAATTAATTTTCGACGGTTCATTTCGAATTTATTATTCGAATTGACAACAAATTAAAAGACATAACCTTACTATCATAAGTTTTTTTTTGTCATGCGCTATTATCCCACGTTCGCACGGACGTAAATAGGTTTATCGCGGCGGGATTTTATCGCGCACTAGATTTTCAACTCTCGGCGTTAAGCCGAGCGTTGAGACTTTAACAGAGTGCATCCCATCGCATCGAAAAAACACACGGATTTGATTTTCAACTATCGGTGCTAAGTAGAGCGTTGAAAGTCCAGTGGGCGAAATAATCCCGCCGCGAAATTTTTACGTCCGTGCGAAGATGGGCAAATGTGAGTATTTGAATGAATGAATTAGTGATATATTTATTTGCAAGAATATATAGCTAACATAAGTTCTTAAGTGGGTTTCACTATATTCGGCAGTTCAGTCGTGCAAATATTTAGATTTTACATCTTGGTTATACCAATACCATAAAAACCTAGCAATAACATAAAAATATCTACTAATAATTTCAATTTCATAATTTAAATTTAGATTAGGTACCATGCAATTAATTTAAAACAAGACAGCAATTTTTTTTTGTATCAATGATCGCTAATTGTGACATTTCTCTAAAGTACGTAGGTAGGTACTACGTACCTAAATAAGTAGATTAAACCAAATATTCTAGAAACTTACCTTGTTAATGACCGTCTTTGACATCAGTCTACTTCTTGCATACAACCTAATCATAACCTACTCTTCCTCAGGCGCCCCTTGATCACGTTCCCTATGACACAGGAAAATTCCAAACATTTTAACTTGGCTCGCAAGTTTAAGATCAACCAACAAATTCTCGACGGATTCTTGGATCCAAGCGAAGCCTTAAGTGCCCCGAGTGTCTTTGTAAGTATCTTGTCGGACTATCACTGACTCAGCCGTACCCCTGACGCCATCTAGTGGCTCAATATAAAAGAAAATGCAGACAACATTTTATTTTGCTTATAACAAGTCTCCATGGGTTACTTTTCGCAAAGTCATTGCTAGTACAGGCCCCAGCCTTGCCAACATACCAAATGTAATGTTGTCGGTTTGTGTGGATAGATGTCGCTACTTTAAATCGTGGAATTTGGTTAAAGGAGGTTTAACGGTATTTTTTTTCGTTTTAGTCTAAAAAATAATTTATACTGTCTTACAGCCTTACGCGACATCGACAAAAAAACCAGGAGAAGCGGCTGATGACAATGAAGAAATTATTTATATACTCCAACTACCAGATTGGGAATACAAATGCCCAGTCCACAACCAGACAGTCAGGACTCCAAGGTTTGCACTACTCTTAGGTGTACTCAAGGTTTACACTACTGTTTTTTTTAAACACTCCTGCGCTAAAGCTTAGCGAAGCGAAATACTTTGCGCAGAATCACACTACTTCAAAAACTACAGTATGTGTAAATAGATAAGCTATATAAATGTACGTCGCTCAACGCTAACAATCGCTAACGTCAATGCTAACAATATCAGTATCTGCCTCATAATCCCGACCGCGCGACGGAAAAGACAGGGTTATCTTTTTCATGCGTATCTATGAATCTTTGTATGTGGGGTTTAATTTTATACGCTCGAACGAAGCACTCATAGGGCGCTGACATGAGGCAAATGTTAAAGAAAGGCTTGTCTTAAAAAAAATTGCCAAATCCATATAGTTTGTGTTTATCTATGGTGCCTTGCAATGTGGTGCAATTACGCGGTTGCTGTAGTAAAAAAAAAAAGAAAGAAAGAAAAATAGGTTTATTTGTCACAGAGACACGTACATACATCTAAGACAAGAGTAAATGAAAACAACAAAAAGTACATAATAAATCACGAGCATAAAACAGAAATTAGTCGGCAGCTGCACGACATGACTGTGACAAGAAGGCTTCCACTCAGCATGATGCAGGTCGGTGCTGTCGTGCAGGTGTGCATGTTTAGTTTCGCGTTGTTGATGCTCCCTCTTCGCGTCCCGCGTCCCGGTTAAATTGACGCTCAGGTTTGGCCGAAGCTTGAATAGACAATTGCTTCCTAATTTGCAATAAATTATAACCGTTCTGTCATCGCGCTTTTCTTTCTTTTATATGTAGTCCGACAGTGATCGCGATTAAGCTCTTGTCAGCGTCTTATCGACTCATCTAGATCGCGCAATGGTTATAGGCTAGGTAGGTTTTGTTTTTATAAAATCTTAATGGCGGATTTTAGACCATGTGGGAAATCAAAATAAAGAGCTTAAAGAACCGATTCCAAAAATATAACACAAAAAGGTTGAAAAAAGAAAAACAAACGCAACTGCAACTAAAACTATAAAAAATTTGAACGTTTTCGTTGCAATTGGGTTTATTTTCTATTGAAAGAAACATCGTACCTATTACGCAAGGCCAACGTGCGGAGCGGGTTTCATTATGACGCGCGTATGGACTATACGCGCGTCAAATTGAAACTTTTATTTTAATTTCTTTCATAGATTTATATGGCACGCCTGCAAGAAAGACAAGGGAAAACAGAGCAATGAACCGAAACGTGGAGGTGGACCTTTGAACAAGCCAAAACCTTGGCTTTTGAGCAGACACACGGATTTCGATTTACTTTCTCAGTGGTAGCATTTTTAAGGAATTTGAACAAGCAACAACGATTTCGAAAACAGTGTAAAAATACAATAAAAATAGCATGATTAAATTAAACAGTTATTTTTTTGTCAATGCCTATACCTAGAGGATTTACATATAAACAAGAAAGTGCCTACGCTGGCGGAGCCGGCACCCAAAAATATCGCCATTGGGAACCGGCATGCAGAGTTAGAAAAAAAAAGGGGTTTTTTTTTCACTAAGCGATTTATCAAATTTATTATCAACACAAATTGATCAAACCTAATATAATTCATTTAAAGACAATTTTAAAATTTACCTTACGACATTTTTAGTTTCGTGCTTGAACACGACCAAAGAGCGCACGCAATATTCAACTTTATTACTGATGTGTAGCGTTTAGTACATAGTGGAGTGGTGGGGTGCATTGGGGCGGAGTTTGCGTGGAAATTGTCTCTGGACTACCTGGTCTTAAAGAAACCCTTAATTATCCTTACCCCGGCTATCTGCTCCAATAGGTATGCCAAATTGAATGCTTAAATAAATTTTTCTTTGAATATGGGGGTCACTTTTGGGGGGAAAATAAAATAAAAAAAAGGTTTTTCAAACTGTATCGTGTAACATATAAAATGAAAGGGCTTGTTACGAGGATCTCAATTTTTTTTATAATTTTTTAATAAATGCATTTAAAGATATTTAAGAAAATAGGTGAAAATTCACCATTCACCTTATCGAAACTACCGAAACTACAGAGCCTAAAATGTTGAAAAAATACTGAGAATGGTTCTTCACTCATAGATTACAGGAAAACCTATAAGAAGTCTATGGTCTTAAAATAACATGGTAAATCTATCAATATTGTGCGTACAAACTTATATTTGCAGTTGGAATTTATGGGAGAACATGTATTTCAACTAACTTACCATACAAACTTACCATTGTAGTAAGTTTGTTTTTGGGATAAATTCATCCAAACTACGGAACCCTTCTTTGTGCGTAGTCCGATACGCACTTGGCCGGTTTTTTAAATAGGTAAATTATTTAAACTTGCAAGTTTCGTGTTTTGTATTTTATTGGTAGGTACGTAATTACTTCTACCACGTAATCTGTGCTTCTACTATGCGTCTGAGATAAGAATACAAGGAACAATGACCTCCATTTCGCAACTGTCATTTGAAAATTACATCTACTTTGTGCAAATTAATTTTCAATCATATTTATTATCGTCATTATCTTGTTGATGTTATTTTCATATGATTATTGTTTATTTAAAAGCGTGCAAGTGTTACAAAAGTGTGCTTGACGTCACAATATTTTTAACAATAAAACATGCCAAAACATTAAAAAACATTTTATTTTCTTTTATAAAGTGTACTACGAATACTTACTGACATCTTTCACCAACCACGCGGCGGCGGACAGCTGCTAAGCAAAACTCACTTTACGCTTGTGAGGAATGTATCCAAACTCGGACGCACCGCGACGCACGCGTCTTCGCTACCACGCACGTAACCAAAGTCAAAGTCAAAGTCAAAGATTTATTTGCATACTAAGTGTACATTTTGGTGTTGTTTACAAATGCAGGTACTTACAACTTAGCGGCCTTTTCCAGGCATCGCAAACTTGAGGGCTAACTAGCAAACATTTAAACTATACGACACAATGAAATTCATAATTATCTTCTATCATTAAGTAGGATTTAATCTAATAATTTAAGTCATAACATTTTGACGCATGCACATTCTTATAATTAATTAACTCTATTTGTGTATAATGTCTGTGACCGAGGCTATGTGTGTCTGTATTATTTAGTTAATCATTCAAGTATGTCTGGTATTTGTTTATTTAATTATTCACTATTCAAATATTTAGGTATGTATGTATTATTTTATTTTTTAGATATTCAATTATTTCATTATTCAATTGTAAGTAATTATTTCTGATTCAAATATTCTTCGGTTGAGTAGTAGCAGTTTTTCAAAAGAAGTGTTTTCAATTTATTGTTAAACGGAGTGAGTCTAGTTTCATTTTTTATTTCTTGAGGCAGCTTGTTGTATATTCTTATTGCCATGTGTTGTGGGCTCTGATGTAGTATTTTAAGTCTTGATGGTGGTTGGTATAAGTTATGTTTGTGTCGGGTGTTACAAGTGTGTATGTCCTTTACTTTAGTGAACGTGTGTATATTTTTGAATACGTAGATACAAATATCGTGTAGATATATACATGGAAGCGTCAGTAATTTATATTTAAGGAAATAGGGCTTACAGCTTTGTCTATTGTTTATTTGGGCTAAGATTCTAACACATTTCTTTTGTAAAATAAATAGCTTCTGTATGTTTACGCTGTTTCCCCACAACATAATACCATAGCTTAGCCACGAATAGGCAAAAGCGTAGTATGCTGATAGTGCGGTTTTTGTGTTCGTGCTATGTTTTAATTGGAATAGTGCGTAGGTGAATTTTGACAATTTAGTTGCTAGTTCTTCTATGTGACATTTCCAATTTAGGTGTGTATCTATATTTATGCCTAGTAATTTAAAGGTATCCACCGTTTCTATAGGTGCATTTTGAAATGTGATATCCATTTGGATGGGACATTTCTTATATGACCTAAACTGCATGATTTTTGTTTTATTCAAGTTGATTTCTAGGTTGTGGTCTTGAAGCCAATGTGTTACTATTTTTAAAGTGTCGTCCATGATGTGTTGGGGATTTTCAGAATTTTCGCACTTTATAAGTAGTGATATGTCGTCTGCAAATAGTACGGGTAGAATCTGGTTTGTGTTTAGGGATTTTGGTAGGTCATTTATGTAGATTAAGAATAATATGCATCCTATTACACTTCCCTGGGGGATTGAGCAGGTTAGGGGTCTCGGTCTAGATCTTATTGTTTCTACGTGGACCGTGTAACCCTTCCCACGGTGCGTCGTGCGGGACGGTGCACGTGCGTTCGCGATATTGCGCACGCGTTGGAAGCCACCTTAAGGTTAGGTACATTTTCGGTCGCAGCGGCAGCGTCTAGGAAGGTATTGAAAATTTTGTATGGAGTGATTTATCTGGTAATCTCTGGTATCACTACTAGTCGGACTCGTGTTGCGAAATGTCTCACGGTCCAATGGGAACAGCTAGAGGCGACAATCGTCCAACGATAAATTAATCGTGACGACATAGTGAGAACGCGCCTTAAATACTACTGTCCATACCCTTTATTACTAAACTCTTTTGCTGTCCATTCAATCCATTAGACAATGACAGTTGTTACAAAATTAAAACTATAATTTATATCAAAACTGAAGTCATCAAAATTCAAAGTGGAAAAAAATACAAATAATTAAAATTATCTTACGAATTTAATTTATCTACCTACCATAATTCCGTTGACCGTACTAGGACACCTTCACGATGGCTGATAAAAAATTGATGTCGAAACTAGCAGATGTGTAAGTACCTACCGCACTTATGTAGGTACATTGTTTATTTTGCTCCTTTTGCACCATAAAACCAAGACCACGATAATTAACGTCATCATCATAAAGGCTCGTGCAAACCGGCGCGATATCGCGGGCGCTACAGGCAGCGCGACCCTTGTAGCGCCCGCGATATTGCGCTGGTCTGCACGTAACATAACCCACTGCGTGGTAGGACGCCTTCTTTCTTTCCTACCATTCTCCACGGTTGTACATTGTTGTAGATACCTATTCTAACTGTGTGGCCACAAAGCTTCAGAACATAATGACAGACATCACACCTGTACCTCTTCCCCGATGGTGTAGGCAGAGTGGACCATTAAGTAGTGCATCTACATTTTGCCAGTTACATTAATTATTATGGGGGCGGGCCTTCAACCGCGCCCAAATCTAGATTCCGGACTGCTCTGAGTAATTCCATATAGAAAAGCTCAAAAACACTTTTTCTTCGACTTCGACTGGCACTGACCAACAAGGCAGTCTTTATTACGTCACCAAATCGCCATCAAATCATCATCCACAGCCCGATTTCACCCACTGCTGGTCATGCCTCTCTTCTTGTGCGAATCCCCACGCTTCTGTGCCACCCTTATCACAATGTTATCAGCCTATCTCGCCGCTAGATGACCGACACCTCGTCTTCGAGTCCTTGGACGCCACTCGGTCACTGCCTTACTCCACCTGTCATCTCTGCGCCTTGCCAGGTGTCTCGTCTCGCCCACAGCTGCATTTTAGTTCCATAATTCGTTTACCGATATCAAAGAATTTCGTACTTGGAATTCGGCCTATTAGCCTTATACCTAGTATGGAACGCTCCATGGCTCTCTGTGCAACTCTTATCTTGTACCTACTGCTCCTGCGTGAGCGTCCACATGTCAGCACCGTTTGTCATGGTTGGCAGAACATACTGTAAGTCTATATTGAGACGGGACTTCAGACATTTTAGGCTTATTTCAGAATGTCATCCAATTTGCTACATGGGGCCGCATTTAGTAAATTGGACCCAAGCTTTGTTCTTCTCGTGTTTGTTAATGCTAGTTGCCAAATAAAAGGCAATGGCCAAGATAGACATAACGGTCAACTATCTCCAACTTTTCAATTCTGACTTTGACGGAAGGATTTGAATTGCTGAAGATGTTTGCCATATCCTTCGTCTTGGCTAAATCTTACCTTACGGCCATATTCTCAGCAGTAGCGGACAGCGTTCCATATAAAACTGCATTTAAACGAGCCACTCTCGCGCCGCTGTCGCCGCCGCCCCGCTGCCGCCGAGAGAAGCATATAAAGGTTTTACATCATATCAGCGAAAAGGCAATTATTAAGGATTTTAGCGAATAGCTTACATATCTTAGACAACGAATAATAGGACGGTAGTTGGTTAGTTTTGAAATGTCACTGTTTTTTTAGTGAATGATGGTGACTATAGTATTCTTCCATTTAAAGGGGGTAAAGACATCATAAATAACCTTATTAAAAAGTTCCACGTTATTATTTGTCTTCTTATCATGTGGGGCTTTTATGACCTCATATGATAAAATAGGTGGCAGATGGTGTTCAATAGGGGGTCCTCTAACATCGTCTTCCCTACTGATGCCAAAATGTTTTTGTTTAATAAGTAACATATGTAATGCTTTTATTATAGTCCTTTAGCAAAACCAGGATTCGAAGCAATGGGTATGTCGGCTCCTTTCATTGTTCAAATGAACCCCGAAGGAAAATGGGAGAATAAAAGACCCGCAAACTTGGACGAAGATCGGCTAAAATCCATTGTTCAACATTTAGTCAACTCTAACGCATTATCTGCGGCACAGAGCTATTGCTGCCAATGTGCTGCGGAAAATCAGGTAAAATGTAGTGTAAATTTTAATGTATATTCATTCAAATAAATGTCATTTTACCATTTTTGTTCAGTTACGAACTTACAACACCCAAAACTTGTAGTAAATTGTGAAATATTGCAGCCAATATCCGCGCAACCACAATATGCCACGCTTTCATTTGCTTAGCGTGCTTTCAACAGATAACTTTGTCAAAACAATAACTATGGAGACTGGAGAGGATATCTGAGGCCCTCAGAAACTGACCATACGTCACTTAGGAACAAAGTTGTACAGTATTTCTATTTTCTCCATGTCCCTCGGAAATCATCGCATTTCCTATGTCCATCAATTATTATTAGATTTATCTTGTATAATAATAATAATTTGAATTCAGAACTAAGTACTTTATTGTTGTTTTATTTTGATTTTCGTGTGAACTATATAGAGCTGTAAAACTATTTTCGTAGATATCTGTCCTACCGACTTTAGCAGCTTTCCTACTATTTTTTTAAAATAAATAATACATTAAGTTAAAAGAGTAGGTATTAACTACTCTGTATAGTTCCAAGTCAATTGAGAGCGTCCGGTCTGCACCAAGTGCAAATGGCATTAACTGATAGAAATCCGACGACTGACGAAACACGAAGTTTGCCAAGTGACATTAAGAACATATTTGTACCTACATACTTAGGTATTTCTTTCATTTCAGCTTCCGCAGTCAACTCCGCAGTATGTACCCGTAGTTATGATGCCGATATACTCTGCTGACCAATGTCCTTTTGACATGGAATGCGAGGTTCAGAAGATAAAAGATGCGGAGAAGAGCAAAGGTAAACCAGGCAAGAAGAAACAAGCAGAAAAAAAGGAAGAAGAGAAGGATGACGACAAAAAGAAACTCAAAAAGCGCGGTTATCAGATGCAACGCCTCACAGACTTTGATTTACTATCTCAATGGTGAAAACAAATAATAAAATTTATAAAAAATCGTTATGTTTTGTATTGTGAGTGATGGTTCTAAATTATATTGTTGAATGAATTTGAATGTGTTTTCAGTAATTATTAACCAAGGTATTTGAATAATAAATACTCTCATCTCACGTGAAAGACACCTCAGGCTGGGAACACACGTCCGATTTTTTCATCAGGTAGCCGGATCAGATAGTCTGATCAAGCTATCGGAAGGCGTTGAAGCCATTGTTTTGTTTGAACATTCAACACACGTCCGACGAAGATCACTTCGTTGTCCGTCCATCAGTCTGTCAAGATCCATTTTCTCAGGAACGCGTGGAGATATAAAGTTGAAATAAATATCAAATAGGTACGTAAATCTATGTTCCCTTGGAGCTCTAAAAAATCAAGTTTCTAAGCCCAATAAAAAAATACGGTCATTTATGTGATCTATTTTGATACTCGCAAATAAAACAAAACAGAGCACAGAGTAATTCCCGATGACCTACAATTCCCGATAACCTAACCTAACCTACAGGGTACAGAGTAATTCCCGATGACCTAGAATCATGAAATTTGGCAGGAAGCAAGGTCTCACAGCACTAGTAAAGGAAAAGTCAGAAAATTGATAATTTGTAGTCTTATGACATACATTCTCTTTTTTGCGATTACAAACTTACATTTGCAGTTGGAGAATATTGACCGTGTTGAGTTATTGGAGAAAATGTTTCTCAACTACCTACTAAGTTAAATTTGTTCTTGGGAAAAATTCATCCCAACTACGGAACCCTTCATTGTGCGTGATGCGACACGCACTTGGCCAGATTTTTTAATTACCGTGAGACATGCCAACTTTGCCCACTTTTTTCGAATAATTACAATTTTAATACGATTTTCTATGGAAACGTATTTTCCTTCATCAGCTACAACTGGGCATGTGTTAGTATCGCTAAATTTACTATTATTTAACATGGAATTCAATATTTGCTCGATTTTCAGCCAACTTGGCCCACAGCTTTTTTGACGCAAATATGGCCTCTAAGCAGATGACAAAAACCAGTACAAGAATTTTGGTAAAGATGGCGTTGTGTGTAAACGACACTATGAAGTTTTTTACTAAAATGACTGGTCAATGTTACCCTGACATTGTATAAATTTACCCGCAAAAACACGCACCTCGTTCAACGAGTTCCAACATGCTTCTGGCCAGATACACATAATCTATATGCAAAAATCAAAAGGCGAAATATCAAAAACTAGATCAAAAATTTAGATCTACGTATAACCCCGAAACTGACATATCTGACTGATGTAAAAATATACCATATAATTTTTTTTTGGGTTGTCCATTTATTCCATTGCAGACTTAAGGGCTTGCTACACGGCTGCCAACCGCGTCCCCGACAGAATTGACCTTGGTTGGTGACAGGGCAGAGCTGTTTGAAATTTGGTCGTAAAAACCAACTACACGGTTGTAAACCACCAATGTCACCTCTGTTGGGACCATAGACTAATATATATATAAATGAGAGTTGGGACACGGTTGGCAGCCGTGTAGCAAGCCCTTTAGCGTGGCCAGCGAAGTTAGCAACAAACACGATACTAATAGTCAGTATTGCCATACATATAACTATTTTCCACCAAAGTCAATTAATGTTGCCGTAATATTAAGATAAACTTAAAAACAAAATTTTCGGGCAAAGCTCGTTGGCATATTTCACGGTATTTTTTGTAACTCTTATGGATACTTTTTGGTAAATTTCATCTTTTGAAGAGGGAATAGTTTTTGAATGTCGGTCAAAAGAGGAAAATTTTCTGTCAAGAAGATTGTCAAATAGTATTCAAGGAAGGAACCACAAACTGCAATTATATACAGAGAAGGAACTTAGCTTGTGCCTATAACGCCGCATACACAAATTGTAAATACCCTGACGCATGCATCCACAGATAAGTATATACTAGTCGGCTGTCGGAGATATAACCCTACAGCTGCATGTTTTTTTTAGGTCAATGAGTGCAGCACGTTGACAGTTGACATCGCTTTTTTTGGCAACGCCAAAATCATGTCATCATGAATGTGCAAAGGTATACGTTCACTAGAACTTGTCCTGTGATGTGATTGGTAGTTCCGTTCTAGCAGTCGCCATTTTGAACTCTATTTACTTGACAATTGACAAGCAATTGTGCCAATATGACGGCTAGGGATATGTTCTATTGAACGGTCTGTACCACGCAAAATTGAAAATTTCTTAAAAAATTTACAATTTATAGGCAGTAACAGGTTGTATGTTGATAAAAGTATGATTCACGACCGCAACACTTATGTATTTACAGAATAATAATGATTAAAATCACCAATACAACTGTTTTAAAAAATTGCAATTTATTTATAATTGATTAATTATTTTTTATCATATTTATAATTCTTCAAATAAATATTTTATACGGCCATGAATCATATTTAGATCATTACACAACCTGATACTGACCTGCAAATTACAAAAAACGTAAGAAAATTTGAATTTTGCGGGCTTTCCTGACCCTTTTTAAGTTAGCATAATCAGCTATTTTTTCTAGTTCGGTGACTGCGGCGCTGTCAGTAAAAAAAATATGACAAACCAATTGATATAAATATGCAGAAATATATATTTATATATATTATATGTCAATGGACAAACCTTGTCACAATGATTTGATTACGCTAGTTTCACTTTCAGCCACGGGTCAGAATTTGTAATCATATAGGTAAAACTACGGAAATGACGTATATAAAAAAACCTTCCTTTTGGAAGAAAAGGAGTCCTTTGTCCTGCAGTGGGACAATACAGGCTAATAAAATACATTAAATCATTTATTTTGGAATCCTGGGAGCATCTAGTTTTTTTTTATGAACGAAGCTGTCAGATGAGACAGATGTGCCTTGCAGCCCTAGCCCTGGCAAAAGAAACAAAAAATTCGACGCAAAATAACATCGATCACTAATAAAGAACCAAAATAAATATAAATAAATAAATTCCATCACAGTGAGCAAGGAAAAACATTTTTTTTAAAGGATACCATTTATTATGACAGGATAATGAGTGTTCTGCGACTACGACAGATATAAACTGTATTCATCGCCACTCATGCGTTTGGGCCTGTGTTGAGACAGAGTAAAAATTCTTAAAACCCCAAATTGGCCCGAGACCACGACACTGCTGGAAGGCCCGACTTGAATTCAATTACTATCCAAACGCAAGTTAACACATAGTATCTAACGTATCACCATAATGAAAGAGATGTGAGACATAAACTTAGTACAAAGAATCTAGTAACTTAAAGTTCGTCCCGTAATCATCCCGTAATTTGACACTTAGAAACAGATTTGACAGATGAGAATGTCAAACTCCAAAGGTAAAGTTTTAAGTTTTTTATGTGGCCATAGAGAGAGAATAGTAGAATTGGAATAGAGGCTTTGGGCAAACAGAGTTGCTAGATTTAAAAAAAAATTACTCGACTCAACTCTACTTTCTTCTAGTTTTTTGACTATGGATGACTATGGTCGATGGCCGACCACGGTGTTTGAAGTCAATGTTTTATAGATTGTTGCACATTGCATTATTATTTTTTAATTCAGTCAATATTTTAATTATGTTTAAATAAAAACGTAATGCAAATCTAATGAAATAACTAATACTGTGGGCCCCCGTACAGGTATGTAACAAATTTTAAACTGTTTTGTAGCAGACGTGAGGCACGTAATAGGTTCCCCATGCCACTTTTTATGTATTCACGCCTTTCAAAATCCCAGGCACTGCTATTAAACGCGCGATGCGTTTCTGCGCATCCCGCTAGTTGTTATAGTTATAGGTCATTATTGAATTGATCGCCTTCAGTCTGGAGTGTAATTAGGCAAAGGCCATCAATTGTGAGAAACTTTGTCCATATTTTTTTTTTGTTGAGACTGATGCAAGTGAATCCTGCGTTTTCAGTGATAAAAAAATGTTCTCACGGTCGTAGTCTCTGCTGCGTCGGGTTTTTTATGGGAAATGATATCCATGTGATATACTTCCTGTACAGATGCACGTTTAGCTCTGCCCAGGGGCCCGTTCGATGTTTCGATCGCATTTCGTGTCCGTGCATGTCTTTGTATCGCCGTTAACGTAGTGTGTACTTCATTGTGCGATTTGTTGCTTACATTATTCTTGAACATATGATTGCAATGGCCTTGATTATGACATTGCCTACAGTTGTTGAGCCAAAGAAACAATTCAACACATTGGCCTTGTGAACTTGTTGTTCCTTGTTACTCCTTCATGTCTTATCATTGCAATGTGCTCTCAATATTTTATACAAAAAAAAATGCACATCTTTTTTAAAGAATATCAAGTGTATGTAGGTGTAGCCCTGTGTTCTCAGTGTGCCCTGCCCAGTGGATATTGATTACCTTAAAAGTCCAGTTGATTGTTTTATGCATTTTCCATGATTGTGTTCTTTCAAGGCTTTTGATGTGGCTTTTTTTTTGTTCTTCATGAGTCTTTCAGATTATTCTCAATTTATTGAAGTGCTACATATAAACAAAAAAAAAAAAAAACAATTTGTTAATTGCTGGATATAGTTCAAGCTCTTAGTCTTCGGACCCCTGCTTAAAAGTGCAAAATCGTTAATTAAAGATTTTAAATAGATAATTAATATATCAGTGATTGTTTCTCATAATGTAATATATTTTTATATTATAATAGAATTGGACAAAGGAGGTGATTATTTACTTTTTTGTTTTTTTAATTTTTATTGTTTCTCTTTGATACTTCAGTGACCATATTTTAACACTGCTCAAACCAGTATTTTTTTGTATATTTCTGTTATTTTTATATAGGATTGTTATAGAACTATGTTCATTCCTGCCTTGTTTGTTGATTTTATTAACTTTAATCAACTAAAGATTTTGTATGATTTTCCGTTTTCATAATAAGTAGTTTGTGTTTAAAACTTACATTATAATGGCTTAGGATTATAGAAGTACAGAACTATAAAAAAATATTAAGAAAGAAAATATATAGTAAAAATGAATACTTTATTTGATTCAGTTTATCATACATGACATAAATTATTTCTTCTAAATCATCAAGAAAAATTTTCTGACCTCGCATCAATTCAACAGCCAATTTATTGGGCATTTTGCTTTATTTCATATCTGTCAATGAAAGACTTCACATAGTAACATGCTATGGCGAACCATTGTGGTTTTTAATTAATTGTATCTATATGTTATTAACAGCATCAGACATTACTGTCAAACGGTTTAAAATACATTGAAAGTATTTATAATCAGGAGTTAAAATTTAAAGTTTTCAAGCTTTGATTTTTACGGTATAGATATAGGTTATCATTTTTGTAGTGAGGTATATTTAGTACACATTCAGGCCTATCCCGCAAGTGCTTTAAAAAGAAATTGATATGAATGACATGAATCACACGAATTCACAAGCTCGTGCAATAATTCTTGTTTGACATCTCATTTTAATATGTCATTTTCATAAATTTATGTTCTTGGTCATTTCAGTAATTTTAATGTTATTTTTTTCTTTTAATTTTAAACTTATTTGATATGCAGTTTTCCTTGTTTGTTAAGGACACTCTTCATGGCAAGTTGCCATCATCAGTTATTGTTGCCATGATAACAACATGTAATCTTAATTGTGTTTTTACTCTGTTTTCCTTTAAGACTGATTGAAGTATGCAACATAGGGATAAACTTGTGTGCATCTGGTATAATCGAATCTATCTTTTAGGGTTGAAACACTATTTCTCTTTAATCTTTGTTGAAGGCCTTGATCTCCACTCAGTCTGAGGGCAAGCTCATTTTTGTGTATTTTCTGGTAGTTGGTGCTATATTTTTCATCTCTTGTTTGACAGTTGGTACATTTAAGTCAAGATACGTGTTCATAATACAGATGTATTGAGGGATGTTAAAGATGGTCCTCAGTGTTTTTGTCTGGAATCTTTCCAGTATTTCTATGCTGGATACTCATGTATTGATGGAGCATCAATACTCATTTAAATAGAGATTTTCATTTTTTTCATTAACTTATTTTGATTATATACCTCAGATCTCTACTGTAATGACCATTGAATGTTGAATGTACAGAATACCCTTATATTCACTTGTGACTAAAGTCCATACCTTTCTGTTCCTGCATTTATTTAACATCATATTCATCATTATCCACATATCTACAATTTTTGGTGTTGGAGTGGCTTTTACACATATTACATTTTTTCTTCCCTTGTATGTAGCTATCTAGTGCTCACTATACATTAGTGAATTAAAAGCATCAGTGTTGTCCACAAGGACACTCATCAATCATAATTTTAGTTAAAAGTACTCATCTTCATAATAGTTTGAAGAATGGTAGTTCATCTTTAAGTGAGAAAAGTGATTGAAAGACATTCTTAAAATGCAGCGAGCTGGCAACTTAGTTTGGGCCAAATGGGTTCATTTTGAGATTAATATGAATGCTAGGTAAACCTGCTACTAGTTGTCAGTAGTATAAGCAGCCTGTGTGGCAATACTGACATTTAGTTTATTTCACAGGAATCCTGCTCATGCACACCGAATAACTAGAATTTATCAAAGAATTGTGAGTATTGTTTTTTTATTTTAATTGTTGTTTCGTCTTTTACATCTCCTCAATTTGTATAATCGGTAAGGTTATGCAAGAATATATTAATAGGTGTATGTAATTACAGCAAGAAGATCCACTCACTAGCATGGATCCAGAATGTTCACGCAGCGGGTGTGAGATTTATGATGGGGCAAACAAAGGCCCCTTCGATATTAAACAAGAGAAAAAGACTGAAAATGATCCTATAATTGAGAAACCGGTGAGCCCGCAGAACAATGGGAGGCAGCAGATCGACGATATCGAACGAGAAGATTTTGATGAAGAGAACAGAATCCTGAAGCATTGTTCGGGAATGATCGTCGATGGCAAGATAGCGGCGCCTGCACGCTATTCTGGAAATCTGTCCAGTGCCAATTCGAGCCTGGCCTCCAGCTCGGAGACAATATCAAATCTTTCCAACCTAATAACACATGATTACAGCCTCCCCGGTTGCAGCAAAGATGGGGATGATTCCAACACAACAATAAAGAATATGATACATTCAAAAAAGTATGTGGTGCACGAGCAGAAGGAGGATTTCATGCAGAAGCTGTTGAATAGCAATACAGAGGAGAAGAAAGATTTTCCTAAAGGAAAGTTGTATAAAGGAGATAAGCTGGATTGCGATAATGATGAGGGTTGTGATATGGATACGAGTGGTCCGTCAGGAAGGACGAGCTCCAACGCTTCGAGTATAGGAAGCGCTAGTTCCGACAGCACCAAGGGGTTCACCGTACCCTCCACCTCCAATGCTGACAAGTTGCTAGGTCTTGATGACAGCCGGAAGAATGAGCCGGGGAGTTCTAAGAAGAATGTGGTAAGAATAAAAGTATTGTTCAAATGTAAAATTTATTAATACAGATAATGTAGTTAAAATGCTTGGTGAAGAGCAATACTGAACAACAAGCATTACTGAAACAATTAAGAAAACTAAGTGTCCGAGATGAAATGTTTAAATTATCAAGAATTACACATGATGAAATGGGGTGTGGCTTTCAAAGAATACAATTATTGTTCTTTTGTTGCAGAGCTTTACCTACTGTCCAGATATGGAAGACAGTTCAGATGATGATATTGTAGAAGATACCTGGTGCACGTGCTTATCGTCCCATGATGTGAGTTTAAAAAAAATAAAAAATAAAATAGATATTCTATACACCTATTCATAGCCACAAAACACAAACGGTTTCAGTAAGACCCAAGATTTACCGGAAAAACATTTTATAATCTTATTATGCTTTTTCAGTTACATTTATTCTGTTGAGCTGTGAACTTGTGTCGATGGCTAAATCTATTTCTTATTATGGTCATTATATAAGATTCAGTTCATACATAGATTTATTAATGAATGAAACAGGTGACGTGTTTAATGTATGGAAATAAAAATGCGTTTTCAGGAAGACTCGAGTGATGATCCGGAGCCGGAACCAGAAAGAGAAAGAAATTGGGTAATATAATTAGGCTTAAGCGGGTTTGCGCTAAGGTAGCCCACGAAATTGAAATTTTCTTACGTTTTATTGCAATTTGAAAGACACTGTCAGATGTTGAATAAATACCCTAACGAATATGTATTTAGAGAAATATAATCATTAGAAAATGTCATGATTTCGCGGACTACTCAGGCACTTTCGCCGCAAAAGTAAGTATAAATGCAATATTTTAAATGTCTCCATTTTCGATGTCCGCTAAATGCTCTAAAAGTATTTGATGGTATGTCCATTCCCAGATTTTGTAACTGTAACGAATATTTCGTGTCTATTATTAATGTTTACAAATTATTGGGTAATATTGTTAATAGTACCCGATTAGGTTTATCGGGTCAGGAAACGAGTTGATTTAGATTTCACTTAAAACCTTATAAATTTATTGGCTTTCGTTATATGCCAGTTTTATTAGGTACTTACTCATTTTGAACAACCCTTCACATTAATAAGTTTTTCTCAAAAATGCTTGGACATTCGAGCATTATTTTGCTAACTTTCTTTGAGATAAATCTAAAATGTTGTACTGGTCAAATATATGCTAGCAGCGCCCGGCAATGCTAGTATTAAAATCCATATCTGTCGTGTTTAGAGGCCGAATAAATTACTTTGAAAACTCATCTATAGTGTAATTTAAAAATAAATGGGACTCACGTATGTGTGCCTCCGCTTCGCCCACATTTTCAAGTTCCTCCATCAATGCCTCTTTTGCAGGTCGCTGCAGTAATGTACTATTACCCAACACAACTGTTAAAATTATTCTTTAAATTTATTTGCCTACTGACTTGCCTACCTGGAGAGGGCGGGTACATTTTGTTTCGTGGATGAAAGTTTGACGTAGCTAATTCGGTGGTTGGAATTTTAAGAGCTTATAACATCTTTACCCGTTAAAAACAATATTTGTACAGTTTGACGCCGCCCCGTGTCGTTTTGCATATTTACTATCATTTTTCTTTTAAAAATAAAAAAAATGCTAAGTACGCGAATCAATGTATCCGGGAACTACTCACAATATTGCTTTTAGGCGTCGAGAAAGCAAATCTCACAATACATGCTTAATTTACACTTTTAAAACTTGCTGTATGCGGTAAAACAATGCATTTGTTACAAGTGTAGTACATACAAGTATTTCTGAAATCCGCATGCTTGCTTTTCTTGGGATTTGCAACTCAACATTTTGTTGATCAGTCATCATAACATCGAATCTTCAAACGTGTTTAACTTACATTAATAACAGGAAATGAATTAACGAAATCATCAGTGACACCTAAACTTTAATTTCAACTAAGATTGACATACATGTTACAAACCAATATTTCAATATAACAGTAACATACATCAATATAAAGAGTACATTATCAGACACCGCAGCGTAACTAATAGCTGTTAACATATTCAGAAAGCCACTCTCGATCATGTATTATTCATCTCAAGCTAAATACATAAAAACATCCATCAATAGTGTTGTCCTAATCTCTCCGTCAGTTTTTTTTTATGAGATCTAATGACGTAACTAAATACTGGATATTGTCGTTTTCCTATAAATAGATTTGCTGTACAGGATCTATCTGTTGGAAAACATCTTGAAAATTCGTCATTTGTGTTGCAATAACCGTAATTTGTTTTATTACACCAGTATTTGTTTTAAGATTCTCTTTCCGGAATTTGTAGCATACATCGTATTTTCCAAAGTAAAGCCAGCTATTGTTAAGAAAATCAGAGAGGTTATCTCAATTTGGGGCTTGTGAGAAAATAGTATTGACTCCTTGGTTATAACAATTGAACACTATTTTCGTAATAGTACCTATCTCACTTTTCAGGGTGATACCTAGTGGTGTCAACTGTTTCAAATTAGCGCTACAAGGTTAATTTAGCCAAATCGAAACGAACGCCGCCATATTTCATTTTCACAAAACAATCGTACGAATGTTTACCAACAGCGCCCAATCAACGTCATTTTAGCGCTAAATTTTATCTGTCTCAATGATTTCAATGGCTTGACCGCTTGGAAAAAACATATTTTTTTAATCTAAGAGAGACCCCTCTTGATCGCAGATCCACTATTCGACTATCGAGTAACTTTTCGATCGAGTAAAATTAGGTAACGACTTCATTTTTTCTTAAAATAATAGGAGTTGGTTATGATTTTTTATATTATAACAATAATTATACGGTTTGAATTTTGAGTTGTTTTGTTCGCTTATCAATTAAGTGTTGACCGCACTAATGGGTTAGTACTTGTACACAAAGAGTGTCAAGGATCATAAAGTCTAGTTCTCACTTAAATCATTGCATATTCCCGCAAACATGAGTTTTAGACACGTGACAGGTCGGCGATATTAAGACGCGGATATACCTACCACGTTTTAATCCGATTGTCAATTGAAATCATATTCAGAGTCGATTGACGACGCGTGCGGTCGTGCAGTCATACTTACGTACGTCGCAAGTAATAAATACAGTGGAGCCGAGGTCACACGCACATCATCGGTCATCACAAATATCACAATTGCCGAAAATACTAGCACACAAATATTAGACTACTAGCAATGTGGGGTGCTAACAATTATTAGAAGCCCCTCTAATCAAGAAAATGCTTTTGAGAAATTTGAGATACTACATGGTGAGTTTTTGATCTGGTCTATACCTACATGGCCAGAAACGATATTATGCAACCGCGAGTAACCCTACGTTCGCTCGGACGTAAAAATATCACGGAGGTATTTTATCGCGCACTGGATTTTCAACTCTCGGTGTTGAGCGGAGCATTGAGAATCCAACAGAGTGCAACTCAGCGCGGCGAAAAAACACACCATTGAATTTTCAACTCTTGGCGCCAAGCAGAGCGTTGAAAATCCGGTGTGCCATAAAATCCCGCCGCGATTTTATAACGTCCGAACCGTCCGTGCGAACGTGGGAACGTGCTAACAGTTAAACTCTGAAATGAACCTGGTATTATTATTAGGTACTAAATGCAAATAAAAGGACATTATTATAAGCTAACTAGCTGCTACCCGCGGTGTTGCCCGCGTGGGCCCACCCTAATTAATCATCAAAAATAAGTAGTCTTAGTTACTCCCTATAACATCTGCCAGTGAAAGTCCCGTCAAAATCGTTCAACCCGTCTTGGAGATTAGCCGGAACAAACAGACAGACAAATTATATTTATTTGTAACGGTATTTATAAAAAAAAGTTACAAATACCGTATATACTATCATATGCAATTAGTAAAAAACTTTTATTTTGACATTAAAAACTGACACTTCAGTTTTATTTTTTCGTATAGGTTTTAAAATGTCGAAAAAGTTTTTTTTAAGAAGCAGTCAATATTTGGTAAAAATGGTTTAACTATTTATAATAATAATTTCATGATATTTTTACATTACAGAAAAACAGTTTTTGCTATACACTTAACGAAAGGGTTTGCTATACACTTTCGATCAAAAATCTTCGTTTTACGAATTTACAATAGTTATTTTGACCATTTTTTACGCACTACGTTAAATTATGCGGAACCTAGAGTATTTTTGATCGAAGGGATCATATTAACGAGGCTCTTCTGTATTAACATGTTGAAGTTTTTATCTTAGCATAACTTGCATCTCATTATCATTTTAAAATCCACAGAGGAAGCGTCGCCACGACCCACCTCCACAGCAGCCCAGCAAGAAATTCTGCGGGGAAAATTCGTCATCCTCCTTGGGATCGGATGGATGGCCATCTCCTACTCCTAGTAGCAGCCTTGCAAGCGCTGCCGTGGACCAAGGACCGCCAGAGATCAAACCGTGGCTTAGCAGGTTAGTCCCTTAACCGACCAAGTGGAAATCAAATTTAGGGTTCCGTAGTTGAGAGTAGAAGCAGAAAACAGGAAGAACACATTCTTTTAGACGTAGACATTTCGCTGTTTGCCATTATACAGGCCATGCCAATCGAATAACTGACAGCACAACTTAAAACTTAAATGTTGCGCAAAACAAGCAATTTTCAAATCGTTAAGTATTTTCTCTCCTCTTCATCTGCAATCGGTTTTCTTAGCCACAATCAGATTATTTGGTGAAATTAAATAATTTTGCGAGAGGAATTCCATTGAATCTCTATCTTTTAAAGAGTATTTTCTAATCTCTCTGATCTAGTTTTAATATTTGCCAGTCCTCTCTTCGGAGGGTGAATGTGATTTGTAGGGATATTATAACACTGCTTTCTTCCCTATGTTTCCAACCATCGAATTTTTGTGCAACTATAACTGGGTCTAGACAGGCTGTATCATCTGTGTATGTTGCTGTTACTACATTTTCTCTATTGGGCAGCTCTGCTGTGCATATTGAGTACAATATAGGTCCAAACACTGAACCTTGAGGTACTGAAGCTTTGAAGTCATAGTTTCGATGTTTCCTCTCCAAATTAGACTTGAAACTTTCTATCAGATAGCCAATAAGAGAGCTTAACAACATGTAAGATGAGCTTGGCAGTTTAATCTGTAGCTTGTATAGCAATCCTTCGTGCCACACCCTGTCAAAGGCCTACTGTATATCCAGAAACACAGCAGCACAGTATTCCTTTCTTTCAAGAGATTGTCTTATCTTGTCAACCACTCTATGCATCTACTCATTAGTGGAATGGTGTTGCCGAAAGCTAAATTGATGGTATCGTATTATGGTGTCTTCGTCTAATATTGGCTGAGTCTTAAGAATACCTTCTAAAAGATCAAAAAAATGTTGGAAGGAGTGGTCTGTAAGAACTAAGTTCTGTAGAGGGGTTTCAGGTTTAGGTAGCATGCAGATCTGAGACATTTTCCTTAGTCTAGGAAATGTACTTTAAAAATGGCATTAAAAAGCATGGTATTAATAATGGACGGATAAGTAATGCAAGTTATAAGAAATATAAGTGTGTCATCATCATAATTTAATCATGCTCATGAACACTTTATGTGATGTACTTTCGACAGCCGATTCGACAAGCTCAGTAATCATTGCCATAATCTATGTCAATGTGAGCACGTCTTAAAAATATTGTAAGCATAATAAAAATAAAACACATATCGGTTCCTTGTGTATTAAATAATAAGATCTGTGAGGCCGCGTTGTTCTTCTTAACTATGGAACTAATTTTGATGCGGTTTCCACAATGATTTTAAAACATTTCTTTCTCGTGGAAGTGTAAAATACTCAAAACCACACACAACACACATAATACATCCCAAATAAAATGTCCTGTACTGTTTATTTTTATCAATTTTTTTGTTTTTATTATTAGTTAACTAAATCTAAATTAACTTAATTACCTACTAAGCACTTTTTGCATGGAACATCATTGGGATGATGTTCCATGCAAAAAAAATTTCGGTAAAAAAAAGTCTGTATCTGGAGAAGGGCGTTGTTAGCTGCGCTGCAATTTATACTTTTGCAGCTATCATCGTTTTACTTGTACTTAGTCTTGTGTTATTATTCCGAAATGAACTTTTTATTATTATAATTTTTTATTATTTATCTGGAATGTATCACGAATCCCACGTGTATAAGAAAACTATTTTTTGTCATGTTGTCATGTTGCAACCTCGCAAGTTCAAGTTTATATTGTTTATAATTCATTAAACTGAGTCATATTTCACCACGTGATCGTCATTCTCCATTCTTCTCCAGGTTCAACAACTGGACTAACGTGGAGAAGATCCAGGCTATCGACGAGCTGATCAACTGCTGCGACCCCAGCCAGGTGCGGCACATGATGAAGGCCATCGAGCCGCTGTTCCAACGAGACTTCATCTCGCTACTGCCTAAGGAGCTCGCGCTCACTGTGCTGGGGTACCTACAGCCTAAGGATCTGTTGAGGGCTGCCCAGACTTGTCGTTACTGGAAGTAAGTCACATTATAGTCTGTCCTAAAAGTATCTGATGGAAATGTAGACAAATAGATTAGAAAACGTACCTGTGGATGCCAATTTGTAGTGCCACTTACAAATTGAGTGCTATGATTTGATTATTTCACCCGAAATTCAAATTACAAATCACCTTAAAGAAGTTTTTCATTTGACAATTGAGGCACATTTAACTAACCTCATTTTTCATCGACGATTTTTCAATTACAATTTAATAATTTTATTCAAACAATAATTGTTAAAAAAGTGGTCATATATAAAGTTGAAACATTCTAAATACAGATGAATGAGTAGCTAATTCCCTTTAGTGACTGATTGCGTACCTGAACTGGGTTTGATTATAGTTATTATTAAACAGTAACTACAGATTTTTTTTACAGTGTGTCTTATTGAAGCTAACCCAAAATTATTAGGATTCATTCTCTTATTAAACGCCATCTATGATATTGTCGTGAACTTTAATTTCCGGATATTTTTTTTATAAGTTGTAGTGAGCGTTTTAAAGAGACCACAACAGTGTCATCAGTACATTCCTGTAACGAATATCTCGACGTGGCTTACGCCTTACGACAAGATAAAGTATCCGCCGCTCTGTATTATGAAATCTTCACTCTTAAAAATACGTCTAAAAGTCTCTTTTCTGTGACAAACCCACTCAAATTTTCTGCTGCAATTGCTGTAAATTTACAGAAGATTTTTATTTAAGGAATCTTTTCCTTTTGCTGTGATGAATATTAATGACGCATACAATGGTTTGCATATGATCGATATCTATTACAATGATTGGAACACAATTACAGTTGGCCGATCAATAAAACAATCAAGATCTGAGGTCAAAAGTTCAAAACACTACGATACCCAGCCGTAGAAAAGCCAATGACTTTTAGAAAATAAAATCGTCTTTGAAGGCTATGAACCTTTGTCACTGGCTTTTTCTCGGAGCCTCACTCACACACAATTTTTAGGTTCCTCGCGGAAGACAACCTGCTGTGGAAAGAACAATGCCGTCGCATCGGGATTACCACCCTGAAGAAGATGCCTCGTTCACTCCCGCGTTGCGCCAGTCCCTGGAAGGCAGCCTATATGCGCCAGTACCTCATCGAGAACAACTGGCTTCATAAGCCAGTAGCATCGCCCATAATCATGAGGGGACATGACGACCACGTCATAACCTGCCTGCAGTTCTACGGCAACCGCATCCTAAGCGGCAGCGATGATACCACCCTCAAAGTGTGGTCAGCTGTTACTGGCAAGGTAAGCTGAGTATAACTACATACGTTGACTCGTTATCAGTTCTCTGTATTGTTAATGACGCAAGTAATCGGCTGTATTGTCCGTCAATTGTACCGATTGATAATAGAGTCTGAAGGTAAAATCAATTGAGTTTTATTGTCGAGCTAAATTATCAATTGTGAGAATGGAACAACTTTAGGTAGGTATCTTTAAAGACTTGTTTATGTATTGTGTGTAATATTTTTTTTTTGCATTTGACGGAACAGTTGGCGCAGTGGCTACGTGCCGCGGGTTCGACTCCTGAACAGAACGAGTATTTGTATGATCTACAGAAAATTGTTCCGTAAAAGTCTGTTTGTGTACATAAGACTTCTGTTTGTAGACTCGAGATTTGGATGTTTGTTATCCAATCACGCATAGGCTGAACGGATTTGGGTGAAATTTGGCATGCAGATAGATCATGTCCAGGATTAACACAGAGTGACGGGGCAAGACTAAAATTGTATGTGGACATTTTGCCGGGCCTTCGGGGTTTGTATAGAGATTTTTTCGGCGAGGTTGGGTTTAATGTATGAAAGTTTATTTTTCTCTTCTTTCTCGTTTTTTTTAATTGTATCTTTTTTTACACATTTTTTATTTAACTAACAGAATCCCCGATATGTTAAATATTTATTTGATCATTCATATAGAAAAAGGAGTTATTTTGCGGACTTGCAGTGCAGTTCAATAAGAATATAAGCTACAAGAGCGAGCGAAACGAGTTGGAACATTTTAGCATCCGCCTAGGATAGGTTATGATATTATTTTAACAATTCATACAAAAGTAGGAGTTGTCGACTTATGCAGAAAACCTCAAGGATAAACTAGTTAGACTGCAAGACCGGACGAAGCGAGATCGATTTTAGCACCCTGAATCGGATTTTCTTTACACCATTCATACACAGTTATTTTGTCGACTTACGCAGAACAGTTTTAGAATCTAGAAAACGTAAGCGGCAAAAACGATCGAACCGGGCTCTAAATTTTAGAACCTTGCCTCGGATAGGTTAAATTTTCTTTTGATGGCCTTGGCTAAATATTTTTCCTGAGTTGAAGAAAGCTGGGAGCCTCACGGACCGAAGGATCACGTCTCCTAGGATAAACTTGGGGGTGCGAGGCCCCAAGGACCGCGAGGCCGTTGGCGAGTTCCCACACGCCTTCCGCCTTTTCTGCACATCTGAATACATGACTACAATTCGGATGAAACCGTGGTCAACAACTAGGTAATTCCTATTAAATCTTGTTCGCCAGTGCCTGCGCACCTTGGTGGGTCATTCTGGCGGCGTGTGGTCTTCGCAAATGGTAAACGACCTGGTGATCAGCGGCTCCACAGACCGCACCCTACGCGTGTGGAACGCCAGGACAGGCCAATGCTTGAAGGTCCTCGCCGGACATACTTCCACCGTGCGTTGCATGCATCTGTACCAAAACAGGTAGACTTCAATTGGGTACTGTTTTAACAGTGACTCTAATTTATTACTATTATTTATTAAGTAGTTATTTTCATGTAGATAAAATGCTGTGCTCTCATTAAGTAAATAACTAACCATGATCCATTATAATATAGCTAACACCGTATGATGGCTAAGCGAAAAAGATTAAAAGCGAATTTGTTTCATGGATTGCCTAACCGTGATCTGTACAACAAGTGACTTTAATAATATTATTTTTAATTAAAAAAACAACTTATAAATTATCTACCAATTTATGATGGATCCTGCTGAAATGCTTGTATTTTTATTTATTTACGACACTGATAGGAATGGGAAATATTCGTTACATCATTTATTATATTATCATGTGGGTGCTTCCGCTCAGTCATATGTCGTTTGGTCAACATACATACAGTACAAGGCATGAGCCGTGAGCACAAACTGACACTGCGCAGTAGTTAATTTTTCGGTCTGTTCGGCGGAATGAAGAAGCCGGGGAGCGCCGAGCTGCACGCGATTGATTCGTCAGTCGATGCTCGTCGCCTATTGGACCTCTTGCGTGTCATTGGCCGAAATTGTAACATGCGCGGGCAATGCTCACGGCTCTTGCCTCGACCTGTACCACGAACCCACAAAAAACACATTGCTATGCGTTAAAAACTAACTAAACAAATAGTACTTGCGAAAACTTTAGATAGATATACAGCTTGCGACAAAATAAAGCCAATCTTGAAAGAGTAAGCAAATGCGTAATGTTGACCTGTCATTTATTACAATAATAAAGATAGCCATTATGTTAATCAAAATGCTGCAACAAGCGTACGTTTATCTCTCTCAGCCGCTAACAATAAGGAATGCATTGAAGCGAAAATTTACTTCTCATTGTACGCTCATCTATTTACTAAGAAACATTACTTCTTGTTATTTCAGCAATGCAATTGAATTTATTTGCTAAACTGCTTTTAATAATGAAAAGACAAACAGAACATTTATCTAGACTTGTATTGAACTGAAAATAAAGTAACAAACTAACAAAAAAGCAATTTATTTTATGAAAACAACAATACTCTTGCCAAATCGTTGTATTGCATGAAGTACATGAACAACTAAATAGCAAATGCGATCATCGTACCACTGTAAAGTTTTAATTTATTTTCTACCTTACTGCTTTAAAGGCTATCATACAGAGTCAGTATTCCTCCTTTCAGTTTTTGTCTGATCTGAATAAAATCCGCACCTAGTACTGTTAGTGCCTCAAATTCTTATTTCCTACGGACGACTAAGAATTACTTATACAGATTACTACAACAAGCGATCGTTGAAATCAAACAGTGTGATCGTTTGCATGTGCATGAATCCGGTCAGACTGATTGGATAATTTTTTTTTTAAATTGATGTCTATGTATAGTTGCTTTAAGACTCGCGATATCCTAAACGAAACCCCACAGGAGATTGACTGTCACCATCGTTTCAGGGTAATATCTGGTTCCCGCGACGCAACATTACGAGTGTGGTCCATCCCCGAAGGGCGTTGCCTGCGCGTCCTCATGGGCCACTTGGCTGCTGTTCGCTGCGTGCAATACGACGGGAAGCTGGTCGTGTCCGGGGCCTACGACTACTTTGTCAAAGTGTGGAACCCTGAAACCGGCGATTGCCTGCACACGCTCGCTGGGCATACTAATCGGGTGTACAGCCTGCAGGTAACACTACACCTTGTTTGAATCTATTTTGTATTGTATTGCAACGACACGTCCAAGGGCATATTTAGCGTACCGGTGGGAAAATAGATTATTCGGTTCAACCCAGCTCCTCAAGAAAGGCCAGGAATGTCTTGGTGTTGCTGACGATCTCAAGGAGGGTACCTGGGTTTTTGAAGTACTTTGTCCTGGATGTCGCTACCACCATATGAGCTGCTGTCTAATCTTTCTCTATGCAGGCCCTGCACAGTGGACTGTCTGTGTGGCCTATAACAGAAAGGTGTTTATAAAATTACCCGAGGCCAGATATGGCGTCTGTGATTGTACGCAGATGTTGCTCAGTCAGTCGGAGAATTTGTCTAGTGAGGCGGCCGTCAATTATGGGAAGTGGTCTGCTTGGTCTGCTTACACTCACCATGGTCTAAGTCATGGTTTGAATCTATAGATACATCAGTATACCAGTAAATCTTGTCTTCTTCATGAGCTAATTGGAGCTAATTGGTAGTTTCTTATGGAGAAGAGCCGGCAAGAAACTCCACAGTTACTCTTTTAAAAATAATTGGCTTTTACAATTCTTTCAAATAACAGTATGACTAGGTATGGGAGGACAGTGTAGGTCTTTCAATAAGCACCAGATATTTAAGAAAATAGAAAATGGTCAACAAATCTACAGTCCACTAAGCCTACAGCGTTCTCACATTCACAAAATAGAAAAGAATCTATACAAAAGATATAAAATTAATAAAAATAAAAACCTATTTTAATTAAACGCAATTACGTAATTGCTATTCCAACTGTAATAAATCTGTCATCATGTGCACAAAAGCCACTAATAAAGAGTTGAAATTAACTCGTAGGTATATAATGTCAAATAATACGATGAATATGTCAAGGACCAATGTAAAAAAAAAAAAAAAAAAATGGTAATTTGGGAGCAGTTAATAGACTCTTACATAATTATACCGTTAATGAGATACCAGGGAAGCCACATGTGCAGAAGTAATTATTGCCAAACTTCCTTGTCTTCAACGAAGGGAAATTCGAAGTGAAACAGTAATAAAGATAACCAAGCAATATTTTCTGTTTCCTTTACGAAATGATCGTACAGCAACTAAACATTCAAATTTTAATCTGAATCTCTACAGCTACACAATCCTTAATTTTCCTATTCGACTTTTCAGTTCGATGGCATCCACGTAGTGAGCGGTTCTTTGGATACGTCTATTCGCGTGTGGGATGTAGAATCTGGTCAATTGAAGCATACCCTTACCGGACACCAGTCGCTCACGTCTGGTATGGAGCTGCATTCCAACATCCTGGTCTCTGGCAATGCTGATTCCACTGTCAAGGTCTGGGATATTACTACGGGCCACTGCCTTCATACCCTGTCAGGTGAGTTCTGTTTATGTACCTTTTTACTAATATTTTTCTTTTCGTCTATTGGCATCAACAATATGATGTAAATGATGTTTATTTCTGTAGGTTTATTCAAATACTTTTCAGTCTTTACAATCAGATTTTAAAAACTAGGTGAGGTTGGGGTTTCCTATCCAACTACTCTAGGAATAAACGCTGAAACATACTCAGAGGTCAGTCTCTTCAAGTCCAACCATTATCTGGGTCAGATCATATGAGGACCATGATTAGTGTCTAAAATGGTCTTTTGAGGACATGAAACGAAATTGTTTATTCTGTAAATAGGATATCGGAATCACTTTTACACGTCATATTTAAGAAAAAAAAAAAAGCTATTTGAGTTCGGCGTTTCCTATCTGACTCTCTAAGAAAGGCCGAAACAAACTCAGGGGTCGCAGTCACTTATAAAGTCCAGACATAATCTTGGTCGGGCCATATGAGGACCGGACCATGTAGATTAGTGTCTGAAATGGTCTTTTGAGGAAAGAACCACACAGATTTGAGTGGACCTGTCTAGTCAGTGCAAGCGTTTCTCAGTAATTGTGTAGGTCTCAACACATGCTGTAATAAAAAACCGTCCAAGTGCGTGTCGGACCACAAAGAAGGGTTCCGTACTTAACTTTGTACTTGAAAAACAAGTTCTCTCATACATCGATATACATCATGGTAAATTCTCCAATTGCAAATGTAAGTTTTTAATCGAAAATAAAATAAAATAATGTCATAAAACTACAAATTAATGATTATCGCACTTTTTTCCTTTACTTTCAAAACTTTCCCTTTCTTTGCCAAATTTCATGATTCTAGGGCAAAGGGAAGTATCCTTGTAGGGTTTGATTTATTTCCTAGTATCAAATATGTCTCATAAATGGCGGTATTTTTTTATTGCGTTATTTTTTTAATGCGTTGACTTAGAAGCTTGATTTTTTTAGAGCTCCAAGGGACCATAGATCTAAGTATTTGCTGTTAATTTCAACTTGTTATCTGCACATGTCCATGAGAAAATAGGTCTTGACGTTTCTTTCTTTTGAGTGTACGGAAGCCTAAAAATATTAGCCAGTTATCAAGGAACACACTCAAATTCTCCACAATAACTCACATTTCCACTTGCAGGACCCAATAAGCATCAGTCAGCGGTAACCTGCCTGCAGTCAAGCAACCGTTTCGTGATCACCTCTTCGGACGACGGCACCGTCAAGCTGTGGGACGTGCACACAGGCGAGTTCATTCGCAACCTAGTGGAGCTGGGATCCGGCGGATCCGGCGGCGTCGTTTGGCGCATACGGGCTTCGGCCACCAAGTTGATTTGCGCCGTCGGATCCCGCAACGGAACTGAGGAGACCAAGCTCCTCGTTCTCGACTTTGACGTTCCCGGCGCTTGCCGCAGATGTGATGAATAGCAGCGACTGAACCGACGCCTCTTGCGTCGTTACGCAAACCTCTACGCACCCTGGCACTGCTAAAGTGCTTACATTGTGTCTGTGTCGGTCAGCACGGCTGCTGTTAGTATCCTCACTTTTATTCAGGTATTAATGGGAACGTAAGAATTAATGTCTGAATAGCTCTGGTATGCTGTAAAATTTCTGTGTCAGTTCAACGTGATATCTTGTGTGGTATGCCATATAAGTTTTACAGTGTTAAGGTGGGTCAAGTTATCTACTCAAGAGAACGCTAAACGTTGCACCCAATATTGAAATGACAGTAACTACCAATTACATAAATGACCTGAAAAAAAAAACTATTTTTATTAGGTATTTTGCTATTCGACGAACCCATAGCAGCCGATAGCATTACCGTATAAAGAATGATTAAAATGTTCCGTTTTTTTTTTGTATCAGGTCATACATCTGTTATTGTCGAAGTAACATGTGATTCAACAAACTAGTTAGATCTTTCTAAACTCTAACGCAGCTAACTTTATCGCTACCCTTCATTTGACATTTTTGACGCCGACATACGTCACTTGCCATTAAAACGTTTTTGAATGTCAAATAAAGGAGGTGTAGTGACAATTTTGGGAGCATATTAAGCACCTTCAAATCTCATACCGAAGACCAGTACTTGGAGATCTTGTTACTACACAGTGGTGCATATCATAATTATAGCCTAACGAAGACGTAAATGCGGCTGTGTCGAATCATCTGTTTTTCCAGACCGACCAGCACTATGTAATGTAAAGCGAGAGGTGAGGTTCAGTCGGTTGCTCGGGCATGCGTCTGCTCGAATATGATCAATAATTTTGCACGAGGTGTCGCGAAACTGTGAATGTGTACCGTCGATGTGGCAAGGGGATCAGTTGTACCCACCGGACTGTTTTAATATGAAACGTGCAAATGGACATAATTTTCTTACTATAGTCTTGCGTAACTCAAGTATCCATGATGTACTCAAATAATAATCAATTCAATACCATTACTATAGTTCTAGTTGTTAAAATGTTCAGTAGATAAAAATGGTGGCTACACAACCATGTTGCATTGCCAAATTCCTTTATTTTTTACTCTGTGTTCCAAAGAGATGAAAATCGGAATTAGATGTTAAGTTTATTTTTTGATTTTATGTTAATTTTTAAGATGCTTCCCCGTGATGATTTTCTTAAATCGACACAGTATAATTTTGGGCAATTTAATAGTAATTCAGTTGAAATTTTATTTTTTATTTATTATAATTTGTGCTTATTTTCTGTAAAGATTATTATTGTTTTATTTGATTATTTGAAATTTTTGTTTTTATTTTCTTGACATAAGACACTACCTAAGGTTGTCTGCGTTTAAGACAATTACATTTTTTTTGTAATGACTCCCTGTTATTGTATCGTCCTCAAATATTTTATTACCAAGACTTTTTCTTTATTACAATGAATACTGTGTCGTCCACAAATATCTCAACTTAATGGCCAGCAATTTTATCACTTAACTTCTTTAATAGTCACTTAAGATAAATGTATGTCTAATATTATAAACATTAAACATTTCAGACTTGTAATGATACCGAATTAAGATTTAAACAATTTAAATAATCATAATTCTCGATGGTGTTAGTATGCGCGTACGCAATTGAACTTTGCGATTTAAACGTAACGTGAGGCAGCGGGTGGCTATAATACACTCGCTGTCTATGTATTTATTTGTTGTATATATATACAAATAATAATGTGGTCATTGAAGGTCGCGTTTATGTAGCCGCTACTCTTCATAAATGGCTGTAATATTTAATAATTAAACGAAGACTGAAGCATAGTTATAGTGTAATATTTAAAGTATTAAATTGTAGTTACTCCTGTACTACCGACCATCACACTCAGCTGTATGTCTTTGTTGTCTACACTATCCCCCCTTTTATTGTAAAAGATTCGGTTTCTTTTTTCTTGTTATTAGTTTTTAAGAACAGACGCGAAACGGTCGCGACAATATTGAAATGAAAAGTTAGTTATGGCTTATTGTAGTTCTCTTTAGTTGTACATGTAATTATTACCTTATGTTTTTTGTAATACCAAAATGTTTCCATAGCCGGGGTTAGAAATTAATTTATTTTTGTGTAATCCTTTACTTCTCGCTTTGTACTTCGTCGCGCGAGTGCACTTGCATAGATTATTTTAAAACAGAGTATGTAAACCAGGTGTTTGAGATGTTATGTGCCACTAGTAATGCGACTCCTACAGTTCCGCATGTGCTATGTGAAGCTAGTGATGTGACGACTCATTCAATGTTGCATACGCTTGTTCATTTCCCACACATTGCTCAAGTTTGTCATAGTTTATATTTCTAGCCCCGATGTAACTACGGCATTTTCTTTCGAATCTATTTATTTTATAATACTTCACTTCACGAACGACTTCTGTCAAATAAACGGGCGAGCATACGCCGTGTAATCTGTTGTGTATTTCTGGAAAATTGGAAAGATGACAATTAAATGGGGCAGTTTTGATCACATAAACTGATATTGTTTTTTTTTTCTGTAGCGACCGCACATTACTGACGATACGCACTTGCACTTGTATACTTAGCATTATATTGTTTTTGAGAACTGTTGTAATGTTTCATCAAAAAATCATGGAGCTAAGAATTCTTTGTTCTGCAAAGGGACAAGCGCAGGTTGAAATTATTTAATATTATGTAGAGTTGCGAGTCGTCAGTGCATGTGGGTCGCTGCGTCGCCCGTTCGAACAAAATGGCAGCTCAACTGTATGTATAGATGGTGGTACTAGACGGCGATGCGTGGTTGTTATTATTTTCAATTATTTCTTCAATTCCTTTTGCTTTTAATGTATAATTATTGATTAATAAATCCAATTGTTTTCAAGTTTTATTTTGTTTATTTTCCATTTATTGTTTTGCGTGAGTTTGTGAGTTTTATGTAACTTTTGTAATTTATTTTTGTTTTGTGGTTGTACTCCAATATCGAAACAACTTCGTATAACCCTGGCGCCAGAATATACCTACAAAGTCATCACTGCCACTTCCATGTCCCGTCTCCTCCTGGTGGCCTCATAGCGTCTGCAGTTTACCGGCGAATGAAGTCACTGAAAAGTTATTAATAAACCTAAGTTGGTGTGTTTCCCTAGAGAGCGTTTTTGGTATCGAGAAGTCAAACCCCTCTGCCCAAAGACTTAAGGGTGCTTTTCCATTGAAGCGGAGACGACCGGAGTTGAATGGAGATGTGCAGGAACTGTCCAATTATGGACGAGATGAGAAACTCGATGAAAATTTCAACCATTGTGATCGGTCGATTCTTGCAGGTCTCCGCTCAGCTCCGTTCGTCTCCGCTTCGGTGGAAACGTCCATTAATCGATGCCCCTGCCATCATTTTCATGACAGTCGTCACTGTGGCCGTTTTATGCGGCCATTGTTCTTCTATAAAACCGTAGCCTAAGCGATGATGAATGCTACACCGTGCCACTAGTAACCTGCTGTGCAAAGAGTACTATAATATATGGTGCCGTGCCACGGACGACGCGCAGGTCCAAAACTTGAAGAACATTTTACATAATGCAGTTTTGCTACACCATGCGTCAGTGTTCCGTCCGAGTTCCTACAAATCGAACACGCACGGTCTAGCATGTTATCATCCTAAAATCGCTGATTGTCATAGTAGTGGTAGAGACCTAGACGCCATCCCCCATAAACCTTCAAGTACAATTGTACCGGTAAAATCCCCAACAGTATTCAGTATTTCCAAAAGACTCGTGAGACTTTATGCCAAAAGGAATTAACTAACCCACAATCTGACAACACATCGGTTAATTCTGCTGAACTAGTCATAAATTCCGAATGTGGTACATGAATATTATAAAATAATATCCTTCCATAGCTTATGCTTAAAATTAGTTAAGAAATAAATAAGCGGTAACTATCGAAAATCATTAGAAATGCTTGGCAAAGTACGGTTCGGCCATCATCACTAATAGAGATGATTTGAAGTAAAAGGCGCATTGAGCTGACCTTAAATAGAGGTTAGGTGAAGGAATGATGACACAGACTATTTACAATTTTATTATATTGTTTATCATGTAGGTTTGTGCGAATTCCAAATTTCGCAACGTGGTTCGCAAAGATTGTTTATAGGTTCGGACTTCAAACTTTTATAATTGCGTAGGGGCGACATCTAGGAGCATGCGACTGAATGAGGCCTAGACTTTGTTCATAGTAGTAGTTTTGCTCCGTAGTTGGTATGCAAAGCGATAGATAGAGCTTTGTAATATTTGACCGTAGTGTAGGAAACTACACTAAACCCAAAAATGATTTTGGAAACATAAATCATTTATTTTGTTTTCATTGAGAAAGTATTCAGTAATAAAGGGCCCCTAGGCACTTCGACATTTGACGCCCTCCATTCCGAAGACATTTTGGAAATGAAGTAAATAAAATAGTGTGACTGACACTGGCATGGCCACCATCAGGGATTTTATTTATTTATTTAACCATTTATGCACACACATATAAACAGACAAGAAGAAAGGAACAGAAAAATACGTACAAAGGCAATGCTTATTTCTAAAGAAATCTCTTCCAGCATATCTGCGACAGGAAATTATAAAAAAAATAACACAAAAAAATTGTTGCTAATTAGTCGAAATTAGTCACCAAATATCAGAATTAGTCGGTCACTGCGTGGTTCAAAAGTTATAAGGGTTTTTAGGTGGCCGATCTGAGCAGCACCTACCCCAGCTTGGCTCATTTGAATCTCAAAAGCTAGGGCACCTGGCGAACATCTGTTTTCTTCAAGATTTAGTCGCAAATTAGTTGCAATTTTTCGACAAGTCAAAGATTTAGTTGGGTCTTAGTTTAGAAGATATAATGAGTTAAATTTTTAAGGTATAGTCTAAGAGCTAGATCGAAAAATTGCCAAGAAAAATATATTTCCATTAATATGTGTAATATACATCTAGTTTTATCGGTCTAAAGTCCAAATTCTTAATTAAATATACGTTTTTATGTTTTAAATTAGTAGGTTAGAGTGGCTTCAGGCCCGCTGGGTGCGGGCGTGTAGGGCGTGCACCGCACAACGGCGGCACGTTCAAGGGGGCGGCAAACAGAAATCTCCTTATTGAAAACATTGTTCTATATAGAAAATTAACGCAAACGTTTGAACGTTCAAATTACTTAGGGTATTGTCACACATCAAAACAGTCTAAGCAACATGTAGTGAAAATTTACAAAATAATAGAATTGATTCTAGTCGCCCCTTCCAAAAGGTAGTTTTCGTATGGAGAAGAATGGGCAAGAAACTCCCGTTACTCTTTTATAATGTTTTACAATAGTTTGTATAGGTACGTACATTAGTTAAATAATTATATTATTTGTGAAGACGATGCACCTAGAATAAACTAAATACCACATAATAAAATTACTATACCACAATAGGTAAAAAGAATTAAAAATAAAGCAAAGGCAGATAATTTAATGTGATAGATACATGGTGCTCACATACATATTTACAAATATTGTAAAAGTAGACGAATTTTCTAAAATTTTATAATTAATAAGTCAGTGTGTGAGGAAGTAATCACAGAATGTAAAATCAATGTATTACACAAAATAATACATTTTACAATCAAATTAGCAACTGTTTGATTTTGTCTTGATTCTAAATTATCCTATGGAGCAGGACCAGCTTGATTCCAAGCACTTTTATCTTGGATGGATATAATCCTCTAATTTGTAATATGCTTGTTTACAAGTGTATTTATAATGAGTTCTAAATTTTCTTTTATTTAATTGCAATATGTCACAAGGTATTTTGTTGTAACATTTAACACAGTACCCATAAAAGATGTATGTACTTTAGATAATCTGAAAAATGGTTGATCTAGTTTATCTTATTAAATTATTAAAATAATAATAATGATATTATATTATAGTATTATTTAAATAATAACTAAGCATTATTTGATGCATTAGTGACTAAAGTAACAAAATCCTTCATTTACTTGTTCATTTAACCACAATAATTAACAATATGTGTGCCGTAACATACATAGTATAAAATAAAGTTAAAACGATATTAAAATTTTCATGTTTTACAAAAATGAATAAGGATATTTTTTTTATTATTTGGTAATTCAAAAGTGTGACCGTCTCTGTTGTCTAAAACTTTTCGGCAATGATTTTTTATTGAATTTATATGATTGTTTATTTGATCCTGCGACACTGGAATTTTAACAAGTCTCAATTGTTGGGTTCTCGACACTCCGTCCAGGTTCTCTTGACTGAGATGATGAGATTGAGGTCTGGCGATTGTGCAGGCCACGGCAATACTCGGATGTTTTAAATAAAATAAAATGAATAAATAGTGTTTTATTTCAGGCAAAATACCCATATACAAAAAAATTAATAAATAAGTAGTAAAAACATTTTAAAAAAATCAGAAATTATCATTAAAAATTAAAATTTATCCGTCTTCAAAAAACATTTCATAATTTTTTAATTTCGTTTAGGTGAACAGATATCCAGTGCACAAATATCGGACTTGCCAGGTTGCACGAGACAACCCTCAAAATGCTGTTACTGGAGCGTCTCAAACTTTGCCAAAAAGACGCGACCCTCGACCTCATGATGGCGTAAAAGTCCGGGACCCTCGCTTCAGCAAACATGCTCGAGGCACTGCAGTATCTTGGCAGTTTCATAATAAGGGTTCGGTATTCATCATTGTACTGAACCCTTAATGAACTGTACATCTTTTTTCTGAAGTTGCACCAGAGTTCGCAGGTGTGCATTGACAAGCAGTAAGCTCTGAACAGTGTTTTTACGTCCTTGGTGCACATCACAAATTTGCGCGCGAGCATGTTACTTCTCACTGAGAGGGCCCTACGCTTTCTTTCTATGTCACAGTCGTCGTGAAGTCCGTCAAAATGTGCCCTAAATATTTGAATTGCCTTACGACTTTTATGGTCGCACCATTCAAGTACAGACTGGGTATGTTACCCTGACCAGCTCCAGACCTGAAAACCATAGACTCGGTTTTGAGTACATTATATTTCAGTCTGAGAGCATCAGCATAATGCTCACAGACAGACAAAAGTTTCCTCAAGCCTTTGATCGACGGACTCATCAGCATAACTCAAGCTGTTCACGCAGACATCCTAGGTGACAGCCAACTTTGGTTCTTCTGAGTTCCGTAATCAGATCGTTTATATAGAGGATAAGCAGGTCCGCAGAAGTCAACCCTCCCTGGCGAACACCAAAATCTAACCTGTAACTACTAGATAGAGTGTCACCCCATTTCACTTGATTGGTTTGGCCTCCATACCAGACCCTCAACAGATCTACAATTTGGTGGAATACTTGTAACTCTTTTAGCTTGTCCCAGAGGATTTCATAATTCACCAGGTCAAAAGCTTTGCTCAGGTCTAAGAAGCAAGCATACACTGAAGTTCTCTGGTGGGTGTACTAGGCAATCGTACTCTTAAGGCTAATAGGCTTTTTCATTGCCAAGTACTCTCTGCTCCTCCGACCTGTGTGCGAACGCACATTGTCATGCATCAGCGTGAAATCTGAGCCATGACTTTGACAAATGGGTGAATATAAGGCCCGAGGACATCTTCAACGTAACTTTCAGCGTTCATATTGCAATCTACCAAAAAGAGCACAGTTCTTTTGTTCTTCATAATTCCCGCCCTTCATTTATAGCTTTCATAGCTATTTCCGCCGGATTTTTCAATAACTTTTGACTCAAGTTGTCAAACGATGTCTGACTGACTGAGATGAACGCGGCCACTCGTGCCTACAGCAATGATCAAAGGTACCGGGTTTCCTTGAGTCTTCTAGGTGTGTTACCACTTACCAAGGTCTGATAAAGTTCAGCGATCGTATCCAGGTCGATGTTCACAGATTGCAGAGCCTTCCTCACTTTGTTGAACATTTCCAAGATGTCATTCCAGAGAAGAGCCAGAAAGCAAGTTTCCGTGTAGTCTTATAAAAAAGACCAGGGGCGTACCACCTGCTTTTATAGCAGACACATATAGCATTATTTGGCTTATAGTATTATTTTAATATTACTTAGGTGTAAGAAAGAGATGAACCTCTACAGGACATATAGCTCCATTTCTTTCCCCAACTGAAGTAATATTAAAATAAGAGCTCTGTGGTAGGCCCCTGAAGCTTCAGAGCGCGTAGATGGTTTTTCACTTGCGTCAATTCAAGGTCGCTCAGCGCGCTATGAAGCAGGCTATGCTCGGAGTTTCTTTGAAGGATAAGATAGAAATGAAATTATCCGGAAAAGAACCCGAGTTACCGACATAGCTTGCAGAATCTTTACGTAACCAGAATTAATTAACACTGACAATGATGGCGAAATTATTTTCTATACAAAACAAAAAATTGGCTAATTAACTAAACAGTTGTAATATGTGTTTATTTCATAGTTGATTTGCTATGGATTAAGTCGTAATACGAAATGTAAGAGACGCATTTAATTCAAATAGATGAGGTACTTTTATTTAAATTCAAACGCATAAAAAAAGGAAGTAAAGATTGAAGCAGTAAAAATATAATTTATTATAATATGGCCGAAAACCTCTATCTTCATCTCTCAAGGTTAGGCAGTTGGATCCAGAGCCTGATCAGAAAATAGTACCTATTCCTCGATACGGCTCCCATCGTGAGGAGTTTCCTGTCTCTGCAGCCCTAACCACCGATAGCCTGGACCCTGCTGTCGACACCGGCAGACCTCTATGTTGGATGGATTGTCAGAAGGCCTATGACTTGGTGCCACAGTATCTTGACTTAGCACACGAGGTTGTCGGCTGTGGGACGTGGACTAGGCAATAATTGTAAAGCACTTTTTAAAACCTGCATATTTTGCCGAAGGCCCTCACAGACACAGCCATTGTTCCCATATGTAAAAACCCAAGAAAAAGGGATGTTTAACTGGATATAAACAATTTTATTTTGTTTTAAAGGCTTCTTCTCATGGGGACAGAGAAGGCACTAGGATTGATCACCACACTTGCTCAAGACGTGTTGACTATTTCAGACTTATATTGACTATAAATCCAAGTTGTGGGAGTACTTATTAAGAAACTTTATTACAGTAACAACGTATGGTCAAACAGTATCGAATATCTATTAAATGCCTACCTGATATCCGGCCTTATTATGCCTTATTGTCTGGCCGAATATCGTGCCATCATAATGCTATTGTTTTTCCACACCCACGCGGACACTACTGCAATTAAAATTTAAATGCAAAATTGAATATAAGTAATATATGGCGACTCTGTGGATTCTCTGTTCGCTGCACTAAGTTTAAAATAAAAGAAGGCCGTCCGGAAGCGCAACGCTTGTTGCTAGGCGTGTAGCAGAGTGAAGGGTGGAGCAAAGGTTAATTATTTTTTTTTGGAGTTTCTTCTTATAATGAAGACCATTATACGTTAGTATCTTATTATTGTACTTATTATAAGTAAGTGTATAATAAATTAGTTTATCTACTCTCATATCGTACGATTCGAATTAAACTTCAAAACAAGTTTATATTGACATACTTTATAATAATGCTGTAAAACATTTTTTTACCAATACGAGACAGCACAAATCCAAGAAGGTAAGAGCCTATACTACATCAGCTCAAATTCTTTTATTATCTCGCTCGCACCATACTGCTCGCGGACTGAGTGATAGCGAGACGGAGTGGAGAGCTAGAGCTTCAAGGCGCCAATAGTTTAGGTAATTGCTTTTTACGGCGAAAATAATGGTAATAAAAAAAATATACGTAGTCGCTGCTTTATCATGATCTAATTTGGAATATGTTTTTAATACTAGCGGTTTATTGTTCGGTTTGGAGGTAACTTTGCATTTTTTTTCTATAGAGAAAATTTTATGGAATCGTGTTTTCGTCAAAAACTAATTAATCCTCAACTAAGTATATTATTTCAAAATTAATGAGTCACGTCATTTGTCAGTGTCACCCAGCATAGTGTCTATGTTTGGTGACGGTAGTGCCTCAAACCAGAGGCTCCACTTTGTTTCCACCAAAGCCAGCAGGCGGGCAAGCTCACCAGTATTAGGAGACGTATATTCTGTACCAACCTGCAGATCGGCTCATCCCACTGTCTCTGGGAAGACGGGTTCTCGGGCTACCTAGTCACCTTCCAGGCGTTCATCGTAACGGTCAAACACTTCAGAGGTAACTTGAGAAAGGGCTAAGATTTTTGTGGTAAATTTTTCGGTACTGTGGACCGGTCAGGAACGCCTCCTCCGGTAAGCTTCTACTAGAAATTTTGCTAACGTCGAGCCAACCAAAACGAATGGGTAGTGTGGCTTGCAGCCAAGCGCGGGCGTCCAATTATAATTGATTTTACATTTATAATTGACAAAGTTTTGCCAGCGGTTTCGCTCGCATGCATGTCGGAAATTATCCCACGGGAACGTACTATACTACCGGGATAAAAAGTATCCTATGTCCTATTCCAGGTCATGGTCTACCCATGTGCTAAATTTCATCCAAATCCGTTCGGCCGTTTTAGCGTGAAAGCCTAACAAACCAACTCGCTTTCGCACTAATAATATTAGTTAGGATGACATTGAAATTGATGATCGTTGTTTCTATGCCATGCATTAAGTGAAAAACTCAAAATATTTTAACAGCTTTACCAGGCTGGTTCAAGGTCCAAAAACTAATAATAAACCAGTGTTTCATAATTATTAATAATATTTATTTTTTTCAATAAAACACAAACAGCTTTTCAAACTACAACCAAATGAAATATTTTTTCAAACTCACAATCAAAATTTTAAGAGGACTATGCCCAATTTTATTATAGAAAAATCTTTAGTTATTTCTCAAACAGATTGGTTTCTTAGTAATTACCAATTAGAATGTCATTATTAATCAGTATTCAGTTTGGTAACAATAATCAATTACTTACAAACAAATTATATTATATTTTTTTTAGTTTTGTCATACCCCTAACGTTAAAATTATTTTTTGTGTATTATTTCTTATTGTGATTCCTTCCTAATGGTAAATATTATGTCTGTTTTTATTGAAATTTTATTGTGCAATAACTTAGATCTGGGCCTATAATTTTGTGCATGAAATGAAATGATTATTATATAAATAAAGAAAACGAATTACTTACTGGTAAATGAGAAAAAATTATAAAAACTTAAATTTCTTCAACTATGGGCGATCGCTGAAGATTATCGTTGATCCATCCTGATCGTCAGACGATTCAGTGTTACTACTATTGTTAACAATAGCCGCAGATGTGGATGGTATATCTTTGTAATATTGGTCGTATTCTTGTGGAATAACTCCATTTTTTTAAAGTGATAACAAGATAACAATTTCATTTGTGACTAGATGCGTTACTGAAAGGGCTACAATACTGAAAAAAGATGGGCTTTAAAATTATACCAGTCTGGTTTTGATAGGATTATAATTAAGGGTAGATGTTTACCCCTTTCGGAGACACCGTTAAGGAGATTGTTTTTTTTTTTAATAACAAAAATTATAAGCATTTAACATTGTTTTTTGCAATATTGTGGCGCTTCCAGTAACGCATTTTTTGGTACTATTTTCATTTCTCTATCTTAATAATTGAGGACGCTAGCTTTCGGTCGCACTTTTATTGAAAACGGGTACCTTATTTAAATTCAGCATAATAATCATAACGCATAATATTATTAGGCATAATATTAATAAGGCATAAATGTTTTGCGTTATGGCAAAACATTTATGTCTAATAATATTATGCGTTTATTGCCATATATACTGTTGCCACACACAGAAGCCGGCAGGTTCTCCTCACTTGAGGAAAGACCCATAAACCCCGCTCGGTCCAAATCTTCTTCGTTGCGCAAAGGCTTTTCCCAAAATTTGGAATGCTCTGGTCGGACATGCTTAGGTGCCCTGAGGAACGAGAGCCTCCTCGGCACTTGTTGCCGTTGCCGGCAATCAGTACTTCCGCCAGTAAATTGGACGCGTTTTGGTTTTTATTTTGTATTTCTTTTTTCATTTTGTTCCCACGAGTAGTGAGTAAATAAATGTCTGCCTAAGCTCTTGTACTAGGTTAGCCTTTTTTATATTATTAAATAGAAAGTGATACTTTACTTTAATTAAATTTAATGAAATATGTTATTGCATCTTTTTTTTAAATATCAACTATCGAAAAACCGATATCAGTGAAATCCAATATCGGATTTTTGGGCCTATTGTCACGTTTTTCGATATTATCGAAAACCAGTATCCATGCTCTCCGCCACAGTATTATTATGCTAATAAAATTTATGCGAAAACCTTATGCCAAACAATATTATGCCTTAAAATTTTATGCCAAGAGGGGGATTCCTGGCTGGAACTTGTTTTTTTTTTAATTTCGACCTACAATATGCAGCATATTTTGGCTGCCGTAGGCTACTAGTATTATATCATCTGTGCCTATAGGTACGCCTAACGGCAATGGGACGATGGTACTACGAATACGACGTATGTATTGTATTTTATTATTTAACTGGCGAACTGTGTGTGTATTAATGGGAGACCTCTAACCAACCCTTCGGGGAAAAAAAATAAAAAAAAATAAAAGTACTTGTTCTTCTTTTTCAGTATTTCGCTGGTTCCTTGTACTGCAGTGCGTTTTTTACGTTTCACCTACACGTAAATTGAAGCAGAGAACAACTGAACGTATGCAAAAACATCGGTCGAATGGCTTGACAAAGATCCCACTGAATTCGTTGAAACCGTGTGTAGTAAAGCAAGGGACAACTGAACGTATGCGAAAACGTCGTCGGCCGAATGCCTTGTCAAGGATCCCACTGTATTTGTTAAAATCTAATTTACGTAACGGTTTACATAAAGATTGTATTTATCATCCTAATAGTAAAAAGTATAAATGGCCGAGGAATAAGAAAGGAAAAGATAATGTGGAAGCAGAGAAATTATTCTTTAATTTTATCATTAATAAAATATTATGCCTAGGATATTGTTCAGATTGGATCGAGGAACAAGTTTTGACCACCGCACCCACCACGACCACCGCGCCCACCACAACCACTGCGCCCACCAAAACCACTGCACCCACCACGACCACCGCGACAACCACGACCGCAACGACTACCACGATCGCAACGACTACGACGACCACCACGACCACCACGACCACCCGAAAACGCAAAACAGACCCGCCGCCATACATTTCAGATATAGAGCAACGAGATTGGGTAAGGTAATGAAAAAATGTACTTTTAAAAGTTTTGACGTGAGCCCATGTTTGATTGTGCATACCATTTTTTATTAATTTTTTTATTACGCGGACTCATACACTATTCTAGTGAAAAATTACTTTAGTGACAAACAAAATGAGTGATACCGAGCAGGTGGAAGTAGATCACGCAAAAAGAGTCTCAATGTACTTATTAAGTATACAATATTATACCTATATAAACCTTCTGGAAGAAAATCTCTAAATCATAGTGAAAACCGTATCAAAATCCGATGCGTTTAGAAGAACGTGCGTGTAGAAACAGACAGACGAAAACGACTTTGCTTTACACTATTTAGAGATAATAAAAAGATATAAGTTAATAATAAAAAGAATTAACGAAGAAAACCCAAATACCACATTATATTTACCTTTCCTCCTCCTTAGGTAATTTAAAAAAGATAAAGATTTGTTGTTTTTTTTTTTTTGTTTTGACAGTTTCCTCCACTGCATTTTGCACGAGCATTAGCCCTTATTAGAGGCGCAGGTGCGGTACGTACAGCGGGCGGGTTGCCACACGCCCGCTCGAGGGCCCCGGTGTTGCCCCGGGGGATTGCGAGCCGTAGGTAAGTTAGCGCGTGACCTCGAACGAGTGAGGGAGACCTGCTAAGGTTAACGGAACTTCAAGTTAACAAGAGCATTAACATTTTTTTGAGTTAATTTAAAAGTTAATCCGTTATGCATTTTGTTGACTTCGTTAATTGTTCGTTAACGATTATCGGATTAATTAACAACTTAATGCCCACCTATGTTATACGTTACAGTTGCTGCTAGTATGTGTGATAAGTCTGATGAGCATCATATGGCGAAGCCGATGACAACGGCATGACGCCCGCGCCGACTACTCAGTTATTCGACAAAGTTCTTTTAAGATTAGAATGTATTTATTTATTTAGATATACTTTATTGTTCACCAAAAAAAATGTTATATAGATAATATATGTGCTATCAACTATCAAATAAATGTTTCCTTTTTGCTTAATCAATCCGGATGCTGCTGAATATCAGTATTTTACATGGAGCGACTGCCTATCTGACCTTCACAACCCAGTTACTGGGTAATATGATACCCCTTGGTAAGACTGGTTGTCAGACTTTCGTGCTTCTGACGACCCGTTATGACTGACAAAGATCCATGAATGACAGCCGGGACCCCAGGAACGGAGGAGTCTCGGTAAGTAAAGATGGTCACCCATCCACGGACCAATCCCGGCAAGCGTAGCTTAACCTGATGGATCGACCCGTGCAGCTGTTATTACTTAGCCAGAAGAGGAAACTTATAAGAGATTTTATAATGCGTTAGTGAACGAAGTAGTGTTATATTCTTTCCTTTCGTGATAATTAAATAGTAAAATAGGAAAAAAAAAAAACGAATAATAACCCAAAGTCCAGTCATCAAGCATAATCAATTAATCACTCACACACAAACATACACACACCCAAACACATACACAAAAATGCCACAAACACACACACACACGAACACAAACCACCAATATTAAGCAATAACATAAAAAAAAATATATGTTATTGCTTAATATTGTTAATCTTCAGAAATCCAATAAAATCAACCAGATTTTTTACATTAATCAAGTTTAATTTTATCATTTAGGTAAAACACACAAAAAAGACATCTTATAAATTTTTTCTTTTGTGGTTTGAATGATCTTCTCGTTTTAAACGCCAACAGTAATCACCTAGCATATGTCCCAACGGCCTTGAAATCGTTCTTCAAGCTTCTTTACATCCTGGTGAAACCTCTCACCCTGCTCATCACTGACCGCACCAAGAATAATGAAAAGAAAGAAAAATCAGAATGCAGAAAGTGAATTTTCAACCCAACTTTTCGCATGCTTTTAACATGCCATTAATTAGCTGTTCCGCATTTTCGGCTCTGTTGTTCCCAGAAACTCGTTTATAACTGCTTTTAGTGATAACCCGGCATCTAGTTCCTTGTTAGTACGCATTTGTCAAAATTTGGGTCTTTCATCAATGTGCGTATTTAATATTTGTGGGACCACCCCACAAATATTCCTTCTTTGAGTTTGGCATCACTTAACTTTGAAAACACTGTCTTTAAATATAAAAAGCCATCTCCCTCTTTATTCATAGCCTTGACAAAAAATTTCAACAAACCAAGTTTTATGTGGAGTGGTGGTAAAATGACATTTTTTGAATCTATCAATGGCATATGTTTCACATTAGATTTTCCGTTAACAAACTCTGACCTTTCTGGCCATACTTTTGTAGTATAGTGCTTAAATTTTCTTTTTTTTTCACAATATACTGTCCGCAAACGTAAGAAAACTTATTTGGTGCATTTAAGCAGTTGCGATGACCACTTAGTTCAGTATTCATATTGAATTTTCAAATAAATATGTACAAAGATGTCGACGTTATCGAATAGAAATGATTACTAAATAATAAAAAGTACAATACATCGAAAAACGATAACTGTTTCGCCTAAAGTGAGGGTAGAAATAATAATTGACATGTGCCTCGAAAACTAGACGTGACGGATACCACATTTATGTTTGGAACATTCAAAGCTAACATTGCATGAGCGTACCAAAATCGTGTAACGCAGTATAATAGTAAGAACTATTATTATGCATAAATGAATGCATAACTTATAATACTCTTTCAAAGTTTATAATTAAGTACGTCGTTTCTCTTCCTAGAAAATAAATAGGTATGGAGGGGCGCAAACTCCAAATTTTGCCAGAGGCGTCCATGACCCGATCTACGACATTGATAGCATGTAACAACAATGTAACATTTGAACGTAATCATCGATCACTAATAAAGTACTATTAGTGATCGATGAACGTAATGTAACATTAAAACTACCTACAAAAAGTACCTACTCCCGAGAAACAACTCAAATTAAAATAATTTGTTTTGCTCGTTACAACAATGGCATCATATTAATTTAGATAAGCTTAAAAACTATATGACAATAGTTTGTGAGAGATTGATTCTGACGCTGCACTAGAAATACCTTTATAGCAGATCACCAGGATCCCACCACACGGTATGTAAACATAATCAGTTATTATTTAGTAAATGTGATGGAATAGGGCATAACATTAAAATCAATGACTCATAGGTTTAAAACAATAAAAACAAAAAGAGAATCGGTAAGTGGAAAATGCGTGATGTACCTATTATGTGTAGGGAAATTAGCGGGATGGACTACTTTGGATGATTTAGTAATTCCTCAGTTGCTTTATAATCTAACTTATGGAGCCATTCAACCCGAGCAGTCTTACAAGCCTTTCTTGTTAGTGGGAACCTAAAAAAGTACAAAATCTTGGAGAGAAGCTCGTATGGCGGAAAACGGGCACCTTCTGTAACACCCGTTAGGCACTTTTCAATTTTAAAATGTTCGATTTTGGAGCAGCGGCCTATGATGTTATGCAGTTATGTCAAAAGAGACCGACATCCTATACTATTAAACGAGCAGTATTAATCACATTCTCGAAAAGAAATATTTCAACGTGATCATTTTGAGGTACGGAACTTTAAAACATATGTATTATCATGCTGTAACGGCAGAACAGACTTAGATGAAAGGCATACAGATAGGCCATGACCTATGCGCGTAGCATGACCATCGTAGAAACGAGTTTTGTCGACGGAAGAATAGACAAACTGACAGATTGCGATTGTTTATCTGTCATTTTGTCTATTCTTCCGTCGACAAAACCCGTTTCTACGGTGGTCATGCTACGCGTGCTGGGTTTGGACATAAATATGATACGCTGAATCCCGTTGGTACGTTCCAGTGGGATATGTTCCGACCTATATGCAGGCGAAGCCGCGGGCAAAAGGTAGTGAATAAGTAATAATCAATAAGCTCTAATGAGCCTTTTTTTGTGTAGAAATAGTAAATTATATAGTTTTTATTATCGGAGTGAATGTTTTCATCGCCAATCGTTTGGGTCACTGGGCGTCCTACGCTACGCTTGCCGATACCCGGTCTCCACTCTAGCTCCAGCTCGTCTGCTCCACCAGCCACCGTCATCAGACCTTTAACAAACATTGACCTTCGACTCCATCGAAATATGATGGGTAATTCTGCTGGCGTCTGCAATGATTTCGAATTGACTGCCGCTACATCAAAGTGTTAAGATGTTTGTATGGCACTGCCAGGATGACTGTTCAGATCCAGGATAAGAAAATCAGGGGTTGGGCTTAGAAACGTACCGCTTCTATCTATGGGTATCTAACGATTTTTTTTTTTTCAAATGTGAGGTTATTTTGGGGTTCTAGAGGGTCTCCTGAACCCACCAAGACATTTTTTTTTTGCCGGATTGGAAGTTTAAAAAACAAATAACATGTATATTTTTTTGGTAAGTTTAAAAAAAAAAACTACTTATTACGGATGCATGAGAAAGCCTAGCAACCTTCAGACTTGGGGCACCCCTAGCTCGGACAGGTTGAGTTCGAAGGGGATGACGGGTTCTAGTGAGCGAACGCAGCGAGCGCGTTACGCTCGCTCACTAGATCCCGAGAGACTTTTTTGACAATGACAGTCGGGTTGGTCCACGAATTCAAGGTCACTCAGCGCGCTTCTATACTCGCAGCTTCTTCGAAATGAAATTATCCGAAAAAGAACCGACATAGCTTGCAGAGTCTTTACGTAACTAGAAATAATTAACTCCCTGATTAAAAGATTAACGACAATTATTTTTTATAAGAAACAAATAATTGGCTAATTAACATAACAGTCCTAAAATATGTGTATATCATAGTTAATTTGCTATGGATTAAGTCGCAATACGAAGTGTAAGAGACGCATTTATATCAAATAGATTTAATACTGTTAATTAAGACTTACTTATATTTAAAAACAAACGAAAATAAAAGGCAAAGATTGAGGCAGTAAAAATAATAAGAATATGGCTTCAGTATATAGTTGGATCAAGGGCCTGATTCAAAAGGCAGTACCTACTCCTTGATACACCTCCCATCGACATTCCTGTCTCTACAGCCCTAACCACCGGTAGCTTGGACCCTGCTCCCAACACCGGCGGACCTCTATTTTTTAATGTTTTTTATTACTTTTTTTAAGATTCGTCTATATATTTAAATTAGTTTGTGTCTCAGAATGGATGTAAGAATGGGTCCTGCGGTACTAAGGAGCTACTCTTATAGATATGGCCATAAGCCAACAGGTTCGTAGATCTCGGAATGATTTGTCGACATAATGGATAGCAGTGGCGGATCCAGGATTGTCGTTTGGGAGGGGTTTGACCCCGCTGAGGAAAGGTTTAAGCAAAGTGAAAGTAAAGCGGAGAGCCTGGATCGACACCTCAGGAAGCTTTTTAAAACCTGGATATTTTGCTGAAGGCCCTCACAGACACAGCCATTGTTTCCATATGCAAAAACCCTAGAAAGACGGATGTTTAACTGGATATTAACAAATTTATTTCGTGTCAAAGGTTTCTTATCACGTGCACAGAGAAGGAACGACGATTGATCACCACACTTGCTCAAGACGTGTTGACTATTTCAGACTTATATTTACTATAACTCCAAGTTGTGGGAGTATTTATTAATAAACTTTATTACAGTAGCAACTTATGGTCCTATTGTATCGAATATCCGATAACCAGTCTTATTATGCCTACTATCCGGCCGGATACCATCATAATGATATTGTTTTTCCACACCTACGCGGATACTGCTGCAGTTAAAAGCTAAAGGCAAAAATTGAAAATAAATATTATACGGCGACTCTGTGGCTTCTCTATTCGCCGTTCTGCTCTGTTTAAAATAAAAGGCCGTACGCGAGCGCAACGCTTGTTGCTCATGTAGCAGAGTGAAGGATGGAGCAAATGTGAAAATTATTTTTTCGGATATCTTCTTACAATACGTTAGTAACTTATTATTTAACTTATTGCAGTAAATGTATATAAATTATACTATCTACTCTCTTATTGTAAAATTCGAGTTTATAAACTTCAAAACGAGTTTTTAGCCCAGTCAAAATCGACACAAAAAATGGTAAACGTCGCAAATGCGCATTTAACTACGATTTTTTTATATGTTGTCCCCAGAGTAGTTTATACCCAAGTTTGAAACCCTGAAAACCTTGTGATACTACCATGTTGCTCAAAAACTGCGAAATTCTCCATTTGTTTCAATTAATTTTTTTGAAGTAAAAACTTATTTAGGCGCGTTGGGCATTTTTGAGATGGGACTAAACCATTGATTTCGCGAGACTGTGATGACACCAGCTTTTGATCATTAAAAAGACATCAACGCGTTGATTACCGGGGTGCCGATTCTTTTTTTCAAGTTTTCACTTCTCTCGGCACTCCCGCAGTGCTATTGTTTTTTTTTTAAATAGATTTATTAAAAAAAAAAAAAACAAAACAGTAGCAATACCTAAAAACCCGTTCTTAAGATATTAAGAACGGGTTTTTAAGTATCTTTATTTTATATGTGAGGCAATCTAAATTTTCTACGATCTGATCCCAATCTAAGCACTCTAGGCGAAGATACAAGAAGATACAGCTAGTGACGAGCATTTTTTTCCAAAAAGTGAAAAGTTATTATCGATCTATTATGATAGCTCCTCATAGCTGCATCTTGTGGGTCATCCATCGAAAATCTAGTTACGTTTGTAAAGTCTAAGATCCGGCTGCGAGATTACTACGTTCATAGAGTTTTTAAACAAAATCTAATTTTTACATTTGTAAAAGTTGCCACAAATAGGGGTTGCTAGCTGTTAAAGATGGATTAAAAGGAAAATTTGAGTGAAAGAGAGCTCGCGTGCATTATCGCTCGTCAGAAGAGGATGGCGATTGTGTTTTTTTTGTGGCCAGCTGTGTTTTTAAAGCGAATGCGCATTCGTCATTTTTTTTTTGTTTTTTTAAATTAAATACAGAACAAAACATTTATTCTGAAATAAAAAATAAAGTTGTCTTTTCTTTACAAAATTACAACAAAAAATTACTTAGTATTTATGAAAAATTATTGATGACGTTGCCAATGCTGATATCGCTCGTCAGACGAGGGTGGCGATTGCCAACTGTAAGAGGTTTTTAAAGCCATTGCGCATGCGTCGAAAGCTAGTGTTCTCAACCAACGGCGCAAACAGTAGCAGGAACGACGATTTAATATAAAATTTTTAAAAAAGTTCTAGAGCTAGTGTTCTCAACTGAACAGCGAAATTCTTATTTTGACCACGGTGTCTTGGAGCTCGTAATGCACAACGTTGTTTTTATTGTTGTTGTTTTATTTAATTTTACTTATTATTACGAGGGGCCAATAGAAGTTAGATATTTTTTACTCATTTGTTTGACATTGGCAAGTTAAACACCATCTTATAGGCTGGTTGTTTATTGATATATTTGAAAAAAGAACACATATCATTTTTTTTTATTTGGATGAGATTTTTTATTATTTCAATTTCACCTTAAGTTTGTAAAAAGTTCTGCCACAACAGAACCGGGTTTGCGATTCCAGAAAACACTAAATTGATGGCAAACAAATACTGTGTGAAGTAATAATTGCAAATAATTTAAAAAAATAGTGATCGTTTATTTCTTTCAGTCGATTTTTAGTAAGCGTTAAATCTGGTAAATAATGCTATATATACACTTGTAACGATTTTAGTCGCACGACTTCAAAATTTACGTCCGCACACAGATTTTAAAATCGCTAGGACAAATCTGTAGCATTTTCCCATTGCTTACGAAGTTTTCCTTTTTTGGTGAATTAATACGATTTCTCAACACTTGTAATATACAAATTAGTATGGCAAAACGTAAAAATAAAGAATCACATAAAATACCAGTAGTTGATGTAAAAAAGGGAATAACTAAAAATACCAATAATTAGGAATCGCACTTACAACTACAGGTTTGCAAAGCAATCGTACAACCGCTTAGTTATTTGCTTTGTTGAAAGAAAGCTAAAATAGCCGTTCTTTTAAATTTAATGATTGATTGCTATAGCGTGATAATTATCATTTAAAAAGTTAAATCGGTAACTATCTGCAATATGCTAACCTTTTACCGTGGAATACCTCTTCACTCCTCAAGCACCTGAGCATATGTTGCCCCCTTGTCGCTACATCACTATGTGCTAGCGATAGTTTTCGGGGGCCCATTATTGAGTGTGCATGTCGTCCCTGGCCCTTTTATCCGTGAATAATAAATTATCATTGATCAAGGCAGGGGACATAGTTCTTCATAGTTAAGGGTAACCAATCCACTATAGCCACTCAAATCCATAGCCCAATATATTATGTTTCCATGTTCCGCAATTGTTCTGCACCAATCCGGGGTTGTCTGTGAGTGCACTGTATAGTGCTTAGAGGGTTATCGTGAATTGGTAATTCATTCCATTTATAATGGTCTAAGTGACCCTCTGCGAGTAGGCTTCGGCCCCTCGTACGCTTTCCAAAGGTCTCCCAGAACCGACTCCAGGGTCCCGAAAATGTCAAAAGATTAAAAAAAAAAAACTTCGATAGCCAGTCGCTTCATGTAAAATACTGGTATTCAGCTGCATCAGGTTATACTGGATTCAGAAAATGGTGCTCCGAATAAGGCGTATGTATTGTATTTTTTTTTAGCTGGGTACTGTGGGTATATTAATGGTAGGCCTCTGATGAACCCTTCGGAGAAAATAGATGATGCTTATATTAGTACCAGCCTTCATTGTCCCACCATATAAATATAGGTATGAACTATAAAAAGAAGAAGAACAATAAATAACAAAACAAAAACCGCAAATAATAAAAAAATAGAAAAACTAATTCTTCTTTTTCAGTAGTTTGCTGGTTCCTTGTACTGCAGTGCGATGTTTACGTTTCACCTACAAAAGTGAAGCAAGAGACAACTGAACTCACTGAACGTATGCAAAAACATCGGCGGAATGGCTTATCAAAGGTTCCACTGAATTCGGTAAACCAGTGCGGGTGGAGCAAGGGAGAACTGAACGTCTGCAAAAACGTCGGTCGAATGGCTTGTCAAGGATCCCACAGAATTAGTTAAAATTTAATTTACGTAATGATTTAGATAAAGATTGTATTTACTATCCTATTGGTAAAAACCATAAATGGCCGAAGATTAAGAAAGGACAAGATAAGTTGGACGTAGAAAAAATATTTTTTAATGCTATCATACATAAAATAATATGCATCGGATATTGTACAGATGGGATCGTTGTGAACACCGAGACCACCCAAAAGCCATAACAGAACCGCTGCCAATAAGTGAAGGATAGCCGTAAATTGGTAACACACGGTAACATACGTGAATGAAGATAACACGTGAAATTTGTAAAGCCTTTTTTTGTGTTGGAAATTATCAAATAACTTCTCCCGCTCTGGGCGGAGCGGGAGGGTCTAAAACCCACCCGTGTTCCTTCGGTTGCCCTGTTGCCGGGGGCCACGATCTCCCTTTCAGTTTGTAAATTTGTAAAGCCTTGAGTTCATTTATGAGAAATTCCTAATTATTCTGTAATGACTGTTATTTTGACAATCCGAAAACATACTTGCTACCAAATTGTGAAAATAAAGAGTTATGGCAAGGTATTATTAATATTTTATTTAACAAACAATTATATGAAACTACAAAATAAATCATATTGGTAACTACTTAGTTTGAAAATGAAAGAATAATTTATTAATTTATGATTTTTTATAATTATAATTTGGATTAATAAAAAAATCAGGAACAATAATACTAATGAAATTAAATTAGAATAGAAACATGATAGTAGGTACTTAGTAATTTCATGCTGCTATGTCATTATTCTAAGGTAGCCATCTTGTTTTAAACTTTTGGCGAACGAGCTCTGCTTGGGTGAAAATACAGAGAAAACGAATTTTACATGGCGGAAGTGGTGCCGATAGTGGATGGTGGGGGTAAGCTGATGCTGCATACTTCGACTTTAAAAAAGCGTTTGATTGAGTAGATAGTGACGTTTCACTAAAAAGTTAGCAGGGGTCGGTTTCACCCCGCATTTATTTAGTTTTTTGTGGGTTATATCACTAATAGGCAACAGTATGTTGACTATGCAGGCTACCAATCGAAGGCATACTATACTAGATCTGGTGTAAGTCAGGGAAGTAATATAGGGCCCCTTGTGTTTTTCTTAATGATAAATGACCTACCAAGGGTTGTACAAGATGCTAAGTGCTTACTATTTGCCGATGACCTTAAACTTTCTCTCTCCATAACAAACATGGATGACTGTAAAATATTATTATGGAAGAAACTTGAAGCAATAAGCTTGCCTATCGAGCTTGTAGTATCTTCAAGCATTGGTATGGAAACCAGGTCAACCATGTTCGGTGGGCAGGTGTGCTGTCGGACCCATATCAATTGGATTGGAGTGCGGAGAGAGACAGAGGAGTTTGACCTCTACTGCCCTCTTTAATTTGTACATGAATGCCCTGATTGAGGCGCTTAACAGTCATGTCGGCTGCCATAGCGAAAGCATGAAACAGTTTAAATACAATGCGTTATAAAATTGGACACAAAGAGCTCCATACGATGCCCGCTAATATTTCTCCCACAAACTGAAGTGTAGAAGGTGGTACAGAATGCTCTCAAGAGCGTCACCATTATGTCTGTAGTGCGACGTGCAAACCTGTGTAAAATCGGTAGCCCGCATCTAATTATTTGATCTCGTCATAAAATAAAATTTGAGTAAAAACCGTTTTAAAAACAAGCTTTCAATGAAGCTTTTAAAGGTACACAAATATACTCAAATACAGGTTACTCAAATTTTATTTTATAATTTTGCTTTACTTTTTTTTAAAATATCTTTTCTATCACCTTCACTTGAAAGGTACTTGTAAAGACAAATCCAGCGAATCCAAACGCACTTACACAAGTCATGGTGTGAAGCCAACCAAGTTACATTATCCAACTCATGCTCATGCATAGTTTATTTAAAACGAGCTATCATAATTGAATGCGTATACAAAATTTTGTTTCTGTGCTCTTGACCGCTGAAGAGATCTCTCGTATGGAGCCAATCCTGCGTTAGCAGGCAGGTCATCTTGTATGAACGCGTATATAAAATTTGTGTCTGTACCGTTGACTGTTGTGGAGCTCTTTCGTCTGGAGCCATTCCTGGGTGTTGAATCATAAAGAAATGCATTGTCTTTAAAACTGAACCAACATGTAAAATTTAAACTCCGTAGGATTTGAGGAAGTGGTTTTAATTCAACTTGCAAGATTTTACCAATACATGTGGGAATGGTAGGGCAAATAAAAGCAATTTTCGATAGAAGTAACTTGGGTATATTATTTTAAATATATAAAAGTAAAACATTTAAGCAAAAATAGATATACGGAACGTATTTGGCTATGAGAGTAAGAGAGAAAGAAAATGTGCGTCTCTTGCTTATATACTCAACTTCCGTTCGCCTTGCCCGATCACACTTTTCGTAACGCTTACGTCACGCGTTCGCCAGCTTACTCCCCAAGTCAAGCGTGCGTAAAGAAGATTCACTTCAAAAAAAAAACGTCGGTCTTGGCAATTCACTCAACTGACACACAAAAAATCTAACTACTCCTTCTTCAAAATCAAATATGAAGTAAAAAGGTAATTAGTAGCCTACATAAAAGATTTACTCATTCTCCACAGCTCGACCATCTTATTACAAGTCTGTCCCCAGAGTCTCAGTTAAATAAAACTAAAATTAAATATAATCACACTTATTAAATTTAAATTAAACAAACACATTTAACTTTAAAAACAACTTACAACAACCTACCTTCCTTATTATCTAATTAACATGAAACACAAAACAATCATAAACTGCTAGACAAACAACATCACATAGAATGATAACTCACTAATAAACAAATAATTTGCAATTTTAGCAATCATAATTTGACTGAGCAGTTTAGATAAAATAAAATGTAACATTAGTCCGGCCAGCTTTCTATCTTTTAGTTACCTACATTTTTTATGTAATATTCTCTAATTAGCATCTCTAGCAACTTCTTTTTCCTAAAATGACCATTTTTATGGACATTTTTTATAATATCATATTCGCAACCCTTTAGGTATTACCAATAAGCATACGGCGGAGGTCTGCCCAGCTTGGGCGGAGCATCGCCATGTCCTGGTGGAGGCGATCAGCTGCGGTGATCTCTCGCGTCCGGCCCTGGTTCGGGCCATGGTACGGAGCGAGAGGAAATGGGAGGCCGTCACCTCCTTCTGCGAAGCGGTAATGCTCGCGAAGGAGAAGGCGGAACGCGTGAGGGAGAGGCAAATTTCGCGCCCTCACGCCCCTAACCGTCGCAGGAGGAGACACTCAGGGCGTCGGGAATCGCGAGGCAATTTCCGGCCACCATAGGCGCGGGCTTGCGGACGGTGAGAAATGGGTAGCTCACCGTCCGATAAGGACCAGGCCCGGGTCGACGGCGCGTTGTGTTCCACGCGCGCCTCAAAGAGATCTCAGCAGAATCGACGGGGTCCGCTAGGGCCGATGCCTGCCGGGGTTGCGAAGAAAACCGAAAGGGAGATCGTGGCCCCCGGCAATAGGGCAACCGAAGGAACACGGGTGGGTTTTAGTCAGTAAGAGTCTGACACGCCCTCCCGCTCCGCCCAGAGCGGGAGAAGTTATTTGATGATTTCCCACACAAAAAAAAAAATGGTATTACCAATAATCCTTCAGCTCCTTTGTACAGTAATCCATTTCGTTCATAGTACTCAGAGTAAGGATTATTTTTTAGTATGTCCAAAATTGCTTTTACTCCTTCATCAATCCCTTGATCTCTCCTTATCTGCTCATGGATATTCCTAGTGATCATACCTATATAAGGATTACGACTGAGAGCATCTACGTGTCCCATTCTCGTACCAGCTCTATGCTCCACGATATAATTATATTCCTGCAACAATAAAACCCATCTGGCCACTCGTGTAAACAAATCTTTTTTCTTGAGCGTCTTTTCGAAAGCCAAACAATCTGTCAATATTTTAAATGGAATAGCCAACACGTATCTTCTGAATTTTTTGACACCTTCAATCACAGCCAAAGCTTCCAACTCATAACTTGAATATTTCTTCTCAGCATCTGTTATCTTCTTACTCATGTAGTATACAGGATGCAGTAGTTGATCATTAGGATGTTTTTGTAATACAATTGCTGAAAAAGCTTGTTGCAAAGTAACCGTATGCATCTCTGTAGTCGATTTGAGATCAAATATCCTTAAAACTGGCTGTTCCAACAGGATCCTTCTTCAATGTTTGAAAAGCAATCTTGTGTTCATCTGTAAATTTAAATTGACAATCTTTTTTCAATAGATCTTTTAGCGGCTTAGCTAAAGCCTTCAATAAATTTTCTAAATTAGGAGGTAAGACCAATGAAACTGTACCTGTGTTACCGTCCTTGGTATGGAATACTTCATCACCGACTCTACTTTTTCAGTTGCAGGTCTAACAGGTCCATTCTCCACTATATGATCCAAATATTCCACACATGTAATATACGTGTAATTCACTTTTCTCCCGGTTAATGGTTAACCCATACTCAGCCATCCACCCATATTCATAAGTTCTAGATGAAATAATTATATCGTCGATAAAAATTTGCGTAAATCCTTCAGAAAATGGCATAAATAAATGTAGTAAAGTAATTAGGACATATGGTCAATCCAGACGGTGCCTTTGTGAATTCATATTGTCCTGATTGGGTAACAAAAGAAGTGTATTTCATACAGTCTTCCCTAATCTTATGGAAAAATGCATCCTTTAAATCTAACTTACTGTAAATAGTAGTAGCTCATGACAACTTGTCTAAATGATCGTCAATAATTGGTAAAGGAAAGTGATTTTAGAATAGACATTCATCTTTCGATAGTCAACACAAACTTGCGTTTTACCATTCTTCATTTTAACTAACACCAAAGGACTAGCAGATTCAAAAAAACTTGTTTTCACAATATCTTTCTGTAACCACTCTCCTACTTATTCAGTGACTTCTTTCTGCTCCTGTGCTGACAAACGCCGAGGACGCTGTGCCACCGATATATTGTCCTTGAACACAATCACCATCTCCAGCGTTGCTTCCTTGATTTGTGAGGGCTGGTATCCTTCAACCAGATTAGCCGCAGCTGCTCGAACACTTAGAGGAACATGGCTCAACTCACTCGAGCTTGAGCCTATATTATCTGAAAGCAAACTCAACATTTCATCCTCATCCTCACAACACCTTTATCAAAAACAACCCTAACCAAATCTAAAATGGTTGACTTAAGATCGTCATATAGGGCATTGAATCTCTGGGCACAATATAAAAAGTTACATTATAAAAATTAGCATCAATTTTTACTTGATATGTACACTTTCTGAACTCTATTACCTTGCTACAACCTAAACCTGTTAACGGTTTATTTTCCTTGGTCTCAGACTCTTATAATTGACACATATAGTTAGCCTAAGAATACTATTACGACTCTTATAATTGACTAACTAGATGCAATAACGGAAACTATATTCTTAGGCTAATGCCTAAGAATACAGTTTCCGTTATTGCATCTAGTTTGGATTCAAAATTGCAATGGGGCGCCCACATTAGAACTATTTCAGGTAGATTAAGTTCAGCTGTTATATGCACTAAGCAGTTAGAAAAATAAGGCAGTTGACTGATATAGACACAGCTAGGTATTTACATAGATACTTTGGTTATTTGCACAGTATTATGTCTTATGGCGTTCTGCTGTGGGGATCGGCAGCTGACGTAGATTCATGGGTCCTCGCGAGTCCCTTAGAGACAAATTTAAAGAAATTCATATACACACTCTGCCTTCTCTTTATATCTTAGAAAGTATTTTGTATGTTCGTAAAAACTTAGGACTTTTCAAAATAAGAAGCGTTTTCCATAATATAAATACACGTAGTAGACATGAAATTATGATACCCAAATTTAGATTAACTAAAACAAGCAAGCATTTCTTATAAACAGTATCCGCTTTTATAACAAGTTGCCTAAGTCTGTTACAGAACTTAGCGATGGGAAGTTCAACTTCAATCGACACCCACAAAACCCACATCAAATGTGGGTTTTGTGGGTGTCCTTATGAAGAAAGCATATTACAAAATTAAAGACTATGTTGAAGACAAGGAAGTTTGGCAATAATTCCTTCTGCACATGTGGCTTCCCTGGTATCTCATTAACGGCATAATTATGTAAGAGTCTATTAACTGCTCCCAAATTACCATGTTTATTTTTATCTTATTTTTTTTACATTCGTCCTTGACATATTCATCCTGTTATTTGACATTATATACCTACGAGTTAATTTCAACTCTTTATTAGTGAATTTTGTGCCCATGATAATTATTCAGATTTATTACAGTTGTAATAGCAATAATGTAATTGCGTTTAATGAAAAGACGTTTTTATTTTTATTAATTTATATATCTTTTGTATAGATTCTTTTCTATTTTGTGAATGCGAGAACGCTGTAGGCTTAGTGAACTGTAGATTTGTTGACCATTTTCTATTTTCTTAAGTACCTGGTTGAAAGACCTACACTGTCCTCCCATACCTAGTCACACTGTTATTTGAAAGAATTGTGAAAGCCAATTATTTTTAAAAGAGTTACCGTGGAGTTTCTTGCCGGCTCTTCTCCATAGGAAACGACCAATTGGAACCGTGCACCTAGCTTCAGACATTTCATAAGTGCCCATGTAGGTTTATGTGAAATAAAAATATTTTGAATTTTTTTGAATTTTTGACAATTATGTGAAGACGATGCACCTAGAATAAAATTGGTATATCACAATAAGTAAAAATAATTAAAAATGAAGCAACGACAGATAATTTAATTATGTGATAGATACATGGTGCTCACATATTTACAAACATTGTAAAAGTAGACGATATTCCTATTTTTTTTTATATTATTAATAAGTCACTTAAAAATATAATAAGTCTGATAGAAAGGATCAATATTTATTTTTCTATCAAACCACCTTTATTACTACCAACTCCTTACTTCTTTCACTGCTACGTACACCTCAAAGACACCTTTTATGGTAAATTTTCATCGCCTCTGCCGTAAAACAAAACACTACCATTTAGCTGTATTTAACCGCTACCATCCCGGTCGAGTCCCCAAAAATTGTGGGAATGGTAGAGCAAATAAAAGCATTTCTCGGTAGATGATGTAAGTTAGATAAATTATTTAAAATTATATATTTATGGTAAAAAATTGAAGCAAAAAAAAAACATCTGTCTTGACAATTGACTCAACTGACAACCCAAAAAACAGACTACTCCTTTTTCAAAATCAAATATGAAGTAAAAAGCAAATTAGTAGCCCACATCAAAAATTTACTCATTTCCCACGTAAACTAGATATAACTTACTAACAGGGCAAGTTAAATAAAAGCTTGTAAAAATAGATTCTTACTTTATTGAATTATTTAAAACGATGTTTTTAATTTATTAATCATACTTTCTATTTATTACGAGTATTATATTCGTTAATGGGAAAGTATGTTTGTTTTGTCTGTTTGTCTTTCACGAGTATTCACGACACGACAGAGCAATGAGATTTTTTGCAGAGATTTAGACATAGATTGGAGTTATCTATATAATTATTCATTCGTTTTGATATCAACTGCAAATTAAATGAAATGAAGAAGCTACTTTTGACTCAACCTAACTGCACTATAATAATAATATAAAATATAATTGTTTATTTCAGAAAACTACCATTTATTTTTCTGAATAATCATGTTTTTTTTTCGAAAATTAATTTTGAAAGGGGGTCTTACCTTTCATATTTTTTATGTTTTAAATTTTTTTATTAGTTGAGTAGCGTTTGTGACTTTGCTTTACATTTTTTGCCATATCTCCGATGTTATTGGCTCGATTTGTATTCCGTTTATTATTTTTAATGTCGGATCAGATTAACTAATTTTTTTTATTAAAATTTATCGACGAGAATTGGACCTTATGGAAATTGTTATCATATGGAGCGATGCCGTTCTACAAGGAAAAAAATGGCCGACTTTGACATCTGTCAACTCTGGTGTTGCTAAATCAAGAAAATATTTAATATATAAAAATATTGCATTCACTTAAAAGGTAAACGCAAAATCAGATAATATTCTTTTTCGGAAGTGGAGCATTATTACCACTCTAAGAGCAAAATAGGACCAGGGCCCAATTTTTGGACACTGACAATCAGTATGGTGTACAAATTCAAGGTCGCTCAGCGCGCTATAGAGCGGGCTATGCTCGGAGTTTCTTTGAAGGATAAGATAGAAATGAAATTATCCGGAAAAGAACCCGAGTTACCGACATAGCTTGCAGAATCTTTACGTAACCAGAAATAATTAACTCGCTGATTGGAAGATTAACGACAATATTTTTTTATAGAAATCTAATAATTGGCTAATTAACATAACAGTTCTAAAATGTGTTCATTTCATAGTTGATTTGCTATGGATTAAGTTATAATACGAAGTGTAAGACACGCATTTATTTCAAATAGATTTAATACTGTTAATTAAGACTTACTTATATTTACAAACAAACGAAAAAAAAAGCAAAGATTGAGGCAGTAAAAATAATAAATATTTCGCAACCGTAATAATAATAATAATATGGCCGAAAGCCTAGATCTTCATCTCTCCAGGCTCTGGTGAGGCGGTTGGATCAAGGGCCTGATTCAGAAGGCAGTACCTACTCCTCGATACGGCTAAAATTCTGAGGAGGCTCTTGCCTCTGCAGCCCTAACCACCGGTAGCTTGGATTCTGCTCCCAACACCGGATCTCTATTTAATTATTTTTTTAAATATGTAATGATTTTCTATAGAAAACAAATAATTCGCTAATTAACATAACAGTTCTAAAATTTGTTTATTTGATAATTGATTTGCTATGGATATGGTCGAAATACAAAGTGTAAGAGACGCATTCATTTCATATACATTTACGTATGTATGACACAATAATATAGATAGTAATTAAATTGGTCTGTGTCTCAGAATGGATGTAAGAATGCGTCCCGCGGTAATAAGGAGCTGCTCCTTATAAACATAGCCATTAGCCAGCAGGTTCATAGTTCGTTCGTTCGTAGATACAGGAATGATTTGTCGACTTATTGGATAGATTGTCAGAAGGCCTCTTACTCGATGCCACAGTATCTTGACTTAGCACACGAGGTTGTCGGTATGTGGGACATGGATTCCGCAACGATAATCGCAAAGCGAAGAGCCTCGACCGATGAAACCTCAGGAGGATTTTTATTTCTGGATTTCTTGCCGAAGGGCTTCACAGACACAGCCATTATTTCCACTTGCAAAAACCTAGAAAGAGGGATGTTTATCTAGATATAAACAATTTTATTTCGTTTCAAAGGCTTCTTCTCTTAGGGACAGAACAGGCACGAGGATTGATCACCACACTTGCGCAAGACGTGTTGACTATTTCAGATTTATATTGACTATAAGTCCAGGTTGTGGGAGTACTTTTTAATAAACTTTATTACAGTAACAACGTATGGTCAAATAGTATCGAATATACACCGTATTTCTGTATCTATCTATCCGTGACATCACTGCGGGCTCCCCTACCAGATAGGAGCCTTTTGGCCTCGTACAGGACTTTCTGCTATAATTTCAATTTTAGTTTGTTTTTTAATTTTTTATTAATGTTTTAATTAGTATGTTTTCGTTTAATTTGTGATTTCCTGTGCGAGTCTCAATAAATACTTTTCTTTCTTTCTTTCTAAGCCACCACTGCTCTCATTATGATATTAATAAACTTTATTACAGTAACAATGTATAGTCAAATAGTATCAAATATCCACCGAATATCCGATATTCAGCCTTATTATGCCTACTATCCGGCCGGATACCATCATATCATATTGCTATTATTTTTTCCACATCCACACGGATACTGCTGCAGTCAAAAGCTAAATGCAAAATTGAATATTAATAATAGAAGGCGACTCTGTGGCTTCTTTGTTCGCTGCTCTAAGTTTAAAATAAAAGAAGATCGTCCGCGAGCGCAACTCATGTTGCTAGGCGTGTAGCGGAGTGTAAGGGTGGAAGCAAACGTGAAAATTATTTAATCGCAGTTTTTTCTGACAATGAAGGCCACTATACGTTAGTAACTTATTATTTAACTTATTGTAAGTAAGTGTATAATAAATTAGTTTATCTACTCTCATATCGTAAAACTCGAATTATAAATTTCGAAACGAGTTTTTAGTGACACACTTTATAAGTACAATAGAGCAGCGCGAGGCTTCGGATAAATGAACTGATAAATAATTATACCTTTTAAAATAAATAGGTTATTTATTTGGCTATGTAACACCATCAAAAAAATGTTGCAAATACGTATGTAAATTAGTCTTTACTAGACTAATTTTACATTAATATCACAAGCGTCAGATGGCTCATTTGACCCTACTAGGTGAGGTCAATTAAGCTACCCCACGGAGCTAGTTGAGCCAGTGGACTTAAAAGGTTTGTTTCGTAAGAGAATTAATATAAACAAATAAAATCTATAGTAAATATTCTTAGGTAACAATAGGAATATATTAGGGAACAATAGAAACGTAAAAACTAGCTTAGCCTAATCACCGTCACAGTTGACGCAAACATAAACTGCACCAGCAGCAGAGCTGCACTTAACCAATGCCCATTTGTGGCAATCGGTGCAAAGCAGCCACTCTTCGTCTGAAAAACTATCAGAATAGGAGAATACAATTTAGTTATGAAATATGCTAACACACCACAGCATCAACCTGCAACCTTACTTGACTTGAATACACTTACTTGATTGCCGTAACACAATATAAATGGGCTGGATACCAAAAGTTGAGACGAACTGCTTTTTTACTTTTGGTGCGAAAATAGAGGTAACGTACACGCTCTCACTTAAACCAAACGCCGCCAGCCGGCAACCGACGCATCAGCGGCCGAGCCGCATACCGCTCCCGCTTCTTGTTGCATCTCTCACTTGTATCTAACCTACATCGTCTGTGTGCTACTTAGTGTGGGTGGCGCAGGAGACTCCGCGGCTCATAAGACCCCACTCTGCCCTACCAAATATTAAAAATAGAATCATCATAACACTTTTGCTCTAACAAAATAATGCTAGATATAAAACTATTTAGAGGGCAAAACCAAGAAGTTAATATCACCAAGGAGTTTCCATAATATGGTTTTCTAATGGAACGTATAGGTGGGGCGCGCCATGTTTATAGCATTACAAAAAAGTTTTGATTCTAATTATTTTTACTTGTCTGTGGAACAGCCTGTTTTAGCGCATGCGCGTTGATATGCTGGGTTTTGGTGCCATTTATACGTTTTGTTGTACTGAATTTGGTGGGATTTTTTGTCTTATTCTTTTACTCTGATCTTTTATTTAGTAGGTTCAATCCCAATGTATGAGAGTGGATAAAGTAGTGTATGAGACTGCACATAACTGGGTTTTAAATCACTCGTTTGCTACTATTAAAACCTTATCCCTCATTGTGCAACATTTTCATAAATTACTAATTTTAAGTATGTGTATTTGAGAAATTTTATAATAATATACAATCTAACACTAAAATATATATAGTATGTAAAAGAATATCTAGGTTAAAATAAGAAATAAATAAAGGGAGGAGCACATTGGGCATAAAAAATTCGTCCGTATCGCTTTCACTGGGAAAAGTGCCTTAAAGACCAAGACCAATGGCAGGGGGTGGCTTGCACACTCAATAATGGGGCCCCGAAAATGGTCGCTAGCGACACAAAATGTCGTAGCGACAAGGGGGCAACATGTCCTAATAATTATTATTTTTACGTCTTTTGACATTTCTTGGGACAACTCGTAGAGGCCTGTTAGACGTTTGTAATTACATTATTATTATGTATACCTTGTCTCATAGTACCTTGAGTCATTGTCTAGTCGACCTCGTAATTGCTTTATCACCCCAAGGTTGAATGCAATTTTAATTTTTTTTGTTTGAGACCAATGTCATAGTTAGTGAATTTCACCAATGAAACTGAACGCGTTCAGCATGTGTTAAAATTTAGCAAAAATTGCAAAATTGTTGTGGAATATTGACATTGGCACCTATTGAACGCGGTTTAGAAGTGCTGATAGCGTTCAGTTTCGTTGTTTCAATCCGCACTTAGTAAAGAATCAATTTATTGGGACTTTTTTCAATAGTGGTAAAGCAAAATACGAGTTCAAAGCCTGATATATGTGGAGGTAGATCGCGTAGTGTCGCACAATGATTGACCCTCATGACGGGAACCTTGTGAAAGCTGAGAAAGATGAGGACAAATAAGTATCTCAACTTGGCTTCCGCGGTTGTCGACATGGGATGTAGACTCAGCGATCGAGTGACAACACTTCGACAGTCGTAACAACCAAATAACCAAGACTCTCGACAACCACCTATGGAGGCTCTCGTTGAACATAGATACGAAAAGAAAGAAGTTAGATGAAGAGTTTGATTCACTTCTAGACCGACACAATACGAATCCTTAATTCATGATAACAATAATCAAGATCTTTGACCAACTATCTAGCTCTCGTTAGGTAGGTATGAGCCTGATTCTGTGACTTGTATCCTGTTTCCGAAACCGTGGGATGTTCCATTTTATATTTTTAAATGCTTTATTTAATTTAAATATTTGAAAATGTAACGAATAGGTAGGTTAAGACAATGAATAAACGGAATAATAATAACCCCACCGCCGTATTTCTACGTTGACGTCGTCGTGGGGCTTGCGCGCTTCGAACTCTAGGTCTGTGCCGGTAGGTTAACTTTCCCGGAACAGGTCTAGGATGAGGACCCAGACCTAAAGATATACAGAAACCTACAGAGCAGCATGTGGTGAGCTGTTGGGCAGTAGCGACCCAATGGACCCTATCTCCCGGGAGAAGTGTTGTTCCTCATCTCTGGCTTGCCTTTATTGACCGGCTGGAGTGAACACTCACGAGAAACAGAGCTCCCACCTTATTCTTGCCTTTATTGGCCGGCTTAAGTGGAGATTCGCAAGAGCAAACGTGTTCGGAGGAAGGAAGTTTTCTAGTAAGTGCTAGTAGGAATCTGATAATTTTCTGGAATCTGGGATTGTTTTGATAGCTGTGGAATACCTGTCCACTCCTCAAGCACCTCAGGATATTTTGGCCCCCTTGTCACTACGTCATTATGTCACTATGTGCTAGCGGCTGTTTCATGTTTTAAAAACACACGCAAACTACGCGACAAGTGAACCGTGACCAGCGAGTAGTCCGTGAGTTATGTTAAAAACTCAAGAGCCGTTCCGTGAACGTAATCTGGTCCGTTTTGTAATCTGGTCATGACGATCTGATTGCCTGCTAACTGTTGGATTGCTGGGAGGTTAGGAAGAAGTGGGATGGCAGAAATAAGTTAATGCGATTATCTTACAATTTTCAAGTATTTCAACAATTTGCAAATTCGACCTTTGCCAGCACTATCGACTGTTTCATCGGCAAATCTAAATATTTTTTTACATTTGTACCTCTTTAGGAAGCTGATTAAACGAAGATGTCTTCTCTGTAATTTATACGCTTAATGCCTTAGTAAAATTTCGAGATACCTGGTGTCAAAGTTCATGTGCTTAGATGATTTTTGAAAATGGAAAATGGTTTAACTGGCGAACTATGGGCGTATTAATGGTAGACCAACTCTTCGGGGCAAATTGTCGTGATGATGTGTTTGTCCCACCTTATAGATATAGGTAGGAACTATAAAATAAATAACAAAACCAAAACGACAATAACAAAAAACTTATTCTCCTTTTTCAGTAGTTTGCTGGTTCCTTGTACTGCAGTGCGTTTTTTACGCTTCATCTGCAAGTAAAGCGAAGCAAGAGACAACTGAACTTATTGAACGTATGCAAAAACATCAGCGGAATGACATGCAAAAGATTCCACTGAATTCGATAAAACGGTGCGAAAGTACTGAAAGTATGCAAAAACGTCGGTCGAATGACTTGTCAAGGATCCCACTGAATTTGTTAAAAGCTAATTTACGCAACGGTAAGAGTTGTATTTACTATCCTAATGGTAAAAAGTATAAATGGCCGAAGAACAAGAAAGGAAAAGATAATAAGGGGGCAGAAAAAATATTTTTAAATTTTATTATTAGTAAAATATTATGCATCGGATTTTGTATACAATAGAATATGCCGTGACCCGTAAAATGTGGAATCTTCGATGTTACTTTGAATTCATTCTGTTTTCTCTCTCAACTTTACGAAAATAAATTTCATGAATAGATTATGTTTTGTTTTTTGCTGATCTATTATTCTGGGCCCGTATGTACATACAATCCAGATCGCAGCGTACATGATTGAAAATGGGTTCATCACCTGACTTCACTTATTGACCGTTTGGTCAAAATATTGCCCTTTACTGGTTACCCCCTGGCTCAGGGTATAACCAGTAACCGTGAAAACTTAGGTGAAGTCAGCTTGAAGTGTTATTCCACCAGTGTGAAGCTGTCTTTCCACCTCACCACATCATTCCGTTGATGATTGCCACTGTTGACAGCTCATTTCGCCTCAGGTTTCACTGTTCACGGGGTGATTGTTAGAGAATAGATCGTAGATAAAACCAATTCCAATTTGGTTTTAATAGTTAAAACCAAATTGGTTCAAATAGTACTTTTGGATGAAACACAGGACAAAATAGCGGTGTCGGAATCATTACTGTTGCCGTGGTGGCGTGCTGAGATGCAGTTGGTTGTTCTAACTTTAAATGTTTGAAACACATAACATAGCACGCAGCGTCGTCGTTAGCGGCTGGCCAGGCGGGTGGCTGCCAGGGGCGCAACCTTCAGGGGAGCACTTTACAGACCCACAGCCTGAGCACAGGCACACAAAAGGACGAAAGGGCCAGGAATTATGCGGCCATTATGACTCCACTTCATAATATTCATGACCCCCCAAATCATTCAAACTATCGACCCATGTGTGGGTGTGTCAAGTGACACGTGGTGTGTCAAGTCTCATCTTTAATGGCACGACTTGTATGTCTTGCATTGGCTGGAATGTGCCCTGGCGGCTGTGAGTATGTCATGTTCACTCAGATGTTTTGCTGATGGTGGCGCGTTTGTTGGATTATTTAGCTCCCTTCAAAATGGTTGAGCTGACTGGTGCTAATCCATGCGTCATGTTCGTGAACGGGCGCCGTCAGTTAGGACTGGTCATCTCTGAGCTGCTATGGCTTATTTTTAATTTATTAAAATATTTGAATTGTTCTTTGTTTTATTTTTTATTACGGACGCTTCTAACATGAACGCCTTTCTACATTGTTCTCACATGTATAATTTCAACATGAATAATGTAACTAATATTTTGTAACATTTTTTTATTTAAAAGAGTGTCCGTGGAGTTTCTTCTCCATAGGTACCCACCTATTACGCTTTGGAATGGGCAACTAAGTAGGTTCATATTTCTGACTGACCGCTTACTTGACAATTCAGAAGTGCATATAAATAGTTTAATTGAAATTACGTAAAACTTTGAGTTTGAGCTTCAGCGGTTAGTCCCCTATCGTAATATGGGAGGGGCCTCTGATTGCACTATGGTACCGCGCTCTTCAGCACGGCCGACTGCTGATATAGCGCCCACAACCCTGGCTTCGATTTACGCGCCCATAAAGCGCCACTAACTACCATTCCGGCTGTGACAAACACCCACTACAACTCCCACGAGCCTCTGGCAACTCTAACACTTCCGGTTGCCGGCGATGAAGTACGCCCGCTGACAAAGTGTGGAAAAATTCTGGCCAGGAAGAAGAGAGTAAGCGACCGAAAGCGCAAAATCCGCAAAGGCAGCGCGTAGCGTAGTCGGACGCCGATGGGGAGGTGCACGACCAGCCCCTAGTGCGTGAAGGGGAAACTTGGCGCGGAAGGTGGCCGGACGCACGCTACTGGCCGCAGAACCGCGCGTGTGGGGGCTAGCTTGCGAAGGGGCAAGTCAGCGTGAAAAGCCTCCGCACGTGACCGCCAGGCCCGACAGCAGACCCCATGACACAGACGGATCCCACGACCGACCTCGTCCTAAGCACAGCAGGGGCAAGCGAGGTGAAACCCTACCCCCGGTGTTGGTGGCAAAAAACACCCCACCTAACCAGGCACCTCCAAGCCGTAACCTGGACCGAGTGGTACAAGGCTGGCGAAGAGGGAGCGCCCTGATGACATGGCTTCGCCGAGCATGCTCCAAGGGGACGCCAAACGGGTGAGGATCCACTCCGCTCAAGGGGGAAAGAGGACCTACGCGTGGTCCACGAAGGACATCCGTCATCTTGACAACAGATATTAATGGATGAATCAGAGGTTTCCGTAGTAATTAATATATTTATGCTCGTGACTGTGCAATCTAATTGCTCCTTAATATGCATCGTAAATAATTTTAGTTAAACTATTTTTTTAGGACAGTAAAAACTGTGTTGGTAATAAATATATTGCCTAAATAAAGTTGGTCCATATCGCTCAATTGGCGATAATAATATTAAATGCTCAAAATATAACATCGTATCACTTGATTTTTTGCCCAAAAATAAGGAATTTAAGTTGCAAGTGGTAGCTGGCCTTTATAGGGAATCTGCTGAAACAAAAATTTCTGAAACACATGTTACGGACACGTCACCAACAATCAAGGGAAACCTGACTAACTGAAAAGCCTGTAACTTTACACGCAATTGACCTTTTCGTCCTCCTACCCGTTAACCGACTTCGAAAGTAATAAATATAAAATTTTCACCCCGAATATAGTTTATAATGAAGAGGTCTATGGTTATTAAAGGGTCATTTTGAATAACATAACATCGCGTCTGTATTTCTCAGAGGCAAAGGTGTATTATTATTATTATGTACTAGCTTTTGCCCGCGGCTTCGCTCGCGTAGAATTTGGTCTGCCACATTAAGTTTCGTGACATTTTTTTTTAAATACTTATATTTTTTTAATGTAACTTCACATCGTACATCCCAGATTTCTAACTTCAAAATTAGTTTCCATACAATCTTTGAACTCCTATACCTAATATTTAGAGGGAATCTCTTGAGGGTGGAATTATCTGAATTCCTTTCAAAGTGCTCATTATTTTAAGCAATAATAGAACTCTGCAAATTTCAAAATGCTAAGTCCAGTGGTTTCTTCATCAATCTTTACCTGTATGGTGTGTTTATAAAAAGTAGCCCTATGTCCTTCCCCGGGCTTGAGATTATCCTATCCAGCACAAACGGATTACTAAACACTGACTAATAAACAGGTCGGACCAATGTTACTTGCATTTAATCACTACATAGTATAAAACAAAGTAGCTTTCTTTGTCCCTATGTCTAGTACGGATTTTGATGCGGTTTTTTTTAATAGATTTTGTAATAAGTAAAGAATTATGTGGTATATAACTGGAATAAGTGAACATCTGTGTTAATTTATCTGTGTTTTTACTGCAATGTACTCCTGTATATATACTATGTTATTTGATTTTTTTTGTTCAGCGTAAATATGTAGATTTTGGGATTTAGATACACGTGAGTAAGCTACGTATAGCTGCCCATGGGAAAAACAGGGCGTGCCTAAATGTATCCCCGCTACCTTCAAAGTGTGTCCTTGCGATTTATTAATAGTCATAGAAAATGCAACTTTAAGTGGGAACTGTAAACGTTTGAAATTGAAGGGTAAGTTATTGGGTATTATTGGGATGCGTGGAATAAGAACATTTTCACCCTTAGCTTCTCTAGTTAAAATTGTGGCCTTAACAATATGCCTGCCTAGTTCAATGACTCGCAATCTAGTGCCATTACATAGTCTCGGGGCGTCCAAGTTGCGCATTAACATAACGGGTATACCGACTTTTAATTCGAGCTTATGTGATGGCACCCCGGATAGCTCCAACGCTGAAACTCCACGGGGTAGCTCGTACAGTCTTCAGATGACATGACTGTGTCGATGGAGTTGTAGGTTGTTGCACCGCTGGTTACTTGGTCCAAGATAATTTTATTGATTTTCGCAACTGTCTCCTTTCTTGGTGCTAGTATAGTTCTTTCACATAGTTAGGTAGGTACCTATACGTTAAACTAACCGTAATTCTTAATGTAACAGAATTATAAGTAGTAATGTAACGAAAATTAAAAGTGGGTAAGTACCTAATCTATTTTTATTTGCTACTTATAGAAAATATATAATATGTCTAAATAACGAAATCTACGATCCTATATTTAAACAAACAATAAAGAACAATTCTTATACGACTGAATTAAAAATAAAAAGTAATTAATCGCTATCTAGGATAAATGACGAAGAATAAATGACATGACAATAAAAATGCATACAGAACACAACCATCAATGACGTCTGCCCTCACGTGTCTACACGCGTCAATCATATCATCGTGATAACTTTTAAACTATTCGGCCAAATTACTTAGTGTGAAACACAAAGTTTATCTACATTAAATACTTAATTCGAGAAATGTATTCATTTTGATAAGAGTTTGATAATTATATACTAATATGTGCATTGTAAAATAGTACCAAATTTAATAAAATTTATGGTTCACTATTTTGGTCGTACTGGCTTGCATATAAAAGGTAGATATATGCTGTCGCGGATTTTTATTTAGATCTACTTAAGACAAACAATCCTGCAGTACATCATCTTTATGTAACTCCATTGGTTTAGGCAGCGCACGCCAAGATAGCTCTCAGATGGAAGATTTTTTTCCGACTTAATTGACACGTATCGTTATATTATGACCAAAATTACATAAAATCATTATAAATTGTAGCCTATGTGTTATTCTGATGAATAACCTATATTACTGTAAAATTTCATCCAAATCCGTCCAGTAGTTTTTTCGTGAAAGGGTAACAAACATACACATACACATACATCCATCCTCACAAACTTTCGCATTTATAATATTATTAAGTAAGATATATACGTAGATCTATTTTGTATTTTTCTGATAATTCGAAATAATTATCTTTTTGTATGCTCTGTGTGTTTCTGTTACATTTAGAATACCATTTCGTCAGTTTCAGACTCCGATCAATCAAATTTAAAACCTCCGACTCTGGTTCCTGTTCTGGTAAAAAGACTTCCGTAACATAACACCATCGTCTCGCGCCGACATCTTAAGGAAAGGGTAACTAACCTACTTACTGACTGACATATCAACGCACAGCTCAAACCACTGAACGGATTGGGTTGAAATTTGGCATGCAGGTAGTTATTATGACGTAGGCATCCAATATCTGCCTGTTACCTTTTCATGCCCTAACGGCTGAACGGATTTAGATGGAAGGCATGGGATAGACCATGACTTGGGTTGGGACTTAGGATACTCTGAATCCTGGTAGCACGTTCAAGCTGCGGACGAAAGCTAGTAATGTTATAAATTCGAAAGTAACTACGTCTGTCTATCTGTCTGTATGTTACCTTTTCACGGCCAAACCACAGAACGGATTTCGATAAAATTTGGCAGGGAGATAGATGACATCCTGGAGTAGGACATAGGGAAATGGGAAATCTAGCATTTCTTTAATTAGGGATATGAAAATTTAAATGTAAGTTTTTAGTAAGAAATAAAGAATTACGCATTTCAGCGTTTTTGTAAAATCATCAGCATTAAGAGTCATATAAAACTGTTTTATTATATTTTAAAAACCGGACAAGTGTGAGTAGGCCTCGCGCCCTGAGGGTTCGCTTAAAGGTGTCGCGCCTGTTTGTAGGAGCCTTAAGGGTAAACATAACTTTTCAGTTGAAAAACTACGAATAATAAATTGAAAAAATAACTTTTATTAGACTGGAGTGGACCGATTTGAATGCAATACAAATGTAAATGTTACTTCAAGATAGATTGAAAAATAAACTTAACATTGCAGTTGATTACCAATTTTAGGATTTTTCTCTTGACTTCAACTGTAAAACGGTGCTTCTCGCCAAACTTCATGCTGCCAGGGCAACGGGAAGTACCATAAAGGCTTTGGTTTATATGCGAGTGTCAAGCGACATAAATGGCCGTAATTGCGTCGACTTGGAAGTTTGATTTTCTTTACATGTCCAACGGACTGAAAGAGGGTTTTGACAGACAACGAAGTCATCTTATAAGGGTTCTTTTTTTCAATTTCAGGTATGGTACCCTAAAAAATATTATTTGAATTTATTCATGTCTGTCTGTCTGTTACATTTTCATGTCGTAGCAGCTGAACTGATTTAGATGAAAGGCATACGGATAGGCTATTCCTGTGGAATAATTGCAAACCTTTACGCAGGCGAATTCGCGAGCAAAAAGCAAGTATATTGTGAATTCCAAAATCGATCAACGTGGTTCGCAAACTCTAGTTTCCGACTTCCCTCTTAAATTAGGGACAAACTTTTATAACTGCGTTGGGGCGACATCTAGGATCGTGTGACTGAATGTGAACAAGACCTTTGTTCGTACAAATACTACGTAGTTTTGCTCCGTTGTTGGTATGCAAAACGATAGATGGAGCTTTGTAATATTTGACCGTAGTGTAGGAAACTCACTAACTCAAAAATGTGGAACCATGAATTTTTTTGCTAAAAAGCTAGGTGAACGCTCATTCAGGGCACTTCCTGTGGGGTACGAGCTTCGGTTTAGGGCGTTAACGGAGGGAGGACATCAAAGATGGGACGGGCTGGATCAAAGTTTTGATCATGATTATTAGTCGAGGAATTTAAAGCTACGTGCACAGCTGCAGCTGCAGCTGCTGCTGGCACCTCGTTTTCGAGCAAGGATCGGGGAGGAGTATCATTTACTCGGAGTCGCGGACGCGATCGCAATGACTTCCCACCGCAACCTCCTTCTTTTATAACATCGGTTCTTGTAAACAAGGTGGGGTGATCATATGATAATCGTTTGAAACAGCTTATTATATTAAAATAGCAATATAATATCTAAGATATACTACAAGTATCATTAAATATCACGTAATAATTTATAGTAATAACATCTAAATGTATTTTACAGTGTTATTTTTAGGTAAACAAACTTCGTAAATGTGACAGATATTATTATCGAAGTCGACCTATTCACCTCGTTAGCCCTACTTCCTCGCGTCCCCACAGGCAATGTTTGACGAAAATCACCACAGAACAAAACAGAACTGTGACACCACCAGCTTCCACTACTTTCCTATTTGCCAAGCACAATCCCTAAGCACGAGCCCCTTTGTCACTGTTGCGTGACATTCCACAAACAGGCGTTTCGTTGCTCTCTAAATCCATGGGAATCTTAAATATGGCGTGTGCTGTTTTGCCACCAGGAAGAAGTGTGGCAGTGATTCCAGAAGACGCTACCGGGTTTGCAATTTTGCTTTGCCTCCTCATCTTTGCAAGGGTGCCAGTGGTAATAAATGATTTTCCTGTTCCACCAGGAGCATCCAAGAAAAACATTTTACCCTGATTGAACCCAAAGCTATGGAGAACGTTGTTAAAAATGTCCCTTTGCTTCAGAGCAAACGGACAATTTTAACACCGTTCTCCTCACCTCAGGGTGAACATAGATATGTGCTCATCGTGGATGATGTAATCATTGCGTCGTCGGCGGCGTATTCCCGATTTCCGCGGTCTTGATGCCGTGCCAATGATTGCGGAGCCGGTAACCCAAACTCGAGCAGTGGATTGCGACGCCGACGACTGTCGCTGACTTTGTACCTACAGACTTGTAGTGTAGGGAGTGTTTTGATACTTTAATAATATAATTATTGTGACTCAGCAGAAAAAAATCCTATCCTATCGTATTAAATGATCAATATTTGTCATCACGTTCTCGAAAACGGCTCTAACGATTTCGATGAAAGTTGCAATATAGGGTTTTACGGGGGCGAAAAATCGATCAGCTAGGTGTCATATCTGGGAAAATTCGTTTTCTCCGTATTTTCACCCGAGCAGAGCTCGGTCGCCCAAAATGTAGAACAAGATGGCTACCTTAGAATAATGACATGGCAGCATGGATTCAGTAAGTACCTACTATCATGGCAGCATGGAATTAGTATGTACTACCCTGTACTATTAAATGAGCATTCTCTATTTTCACCAGAGTAGAGCTCGGTCGACCACGTACTTAACTTTAAAATTGAAATAAATTTAAACTTCTATTATTAATAGTAGTTTTATTGTAATAAAACAAAGTAAAATAATGAATATAAACATGAAATAAGGGCAAGTATTTTTTTTATTGATGTGAAAACCTCTCTTGGTTTTCACATCAATAAAAAAAAAAAAAAAAACTGAAAATATACCGAAATATTGGTATTGGAAGTCGGTGGCAATGAAAATCAAATATTGATTGACCCAAAGACACCGACTTCCGAAATTAAAGTTACTTTTCACTTTGTATTTTTTTTTCTGTTATTTTTTTAAAATGTAAAACACTGTGAAGCAACATTAATTAAATAATTAAAAACGATAAGTAATTTATGAAGCCATCGAAATCCGAAGAAAAATATTACGGAAAGTACTTGCTTGTTTTAAATAAAAGTCGATTACTATTTTTATTTTAATCACAAGTCAAAATACCGAAATATGTGTCGGGTTATAAATTTCAATCACGGTATTAAAAAACGGGAAAAAATTACCGGTATCCCGTTTTTCAGTAATACCGAATACTTACCGATATCCATGCTCTACTTGTGTAGGTGAGATATTAGGAGGTAGTAGTTGCTCCATGTAAAATATTGGTATTCAGCTGCATTTGGTTGCCGACCCAGAAGATGATGCCCGAGGTCGCAATTTAATGGGTCTTTAATTGAGTTCGAGACTGATCAGCATTTTGTATTTAACAGTCTATATCGGTGTAATAGCAACCTAGGCCCTAATATGAGTTTCTTTTAACCATCTCGACTTTACGCATCGACGACGTTCGGCGCTCCGTTTGGCCTTTCACCAGTGAAGGCCAGTGAAGGGCCAATCGGAGCGCCGAACGCGGTCGATGTGTAAAGTCGAGATGGTTAAAAGAAACTCACACTAGGGCCTGTGAAGCTGTCAGATGACTGCGCCCGTAAGTTGCTCGCATCTGTTTCCGCGTACAACAATCTTTACATCAAAATCTTGATCAAAGACCTACTCTGATCAATTTGAAACTTGAAAATTATGACAATATGGGAGAAGGAAGCAATACAATTTGTTTTTACTCTAATCAAATTAAAATTTCTAGTATATATATATAGCTACCAGCATAACTTACCAGGATAATCGTGTCCGTCAAGATGCAGGGACCAAGTCTTGGATTTCAAATGGGCATACTTATATAACATTTTAATACTGTAATTAATCTACTATTTGCTATTTATACAATAATTTTAGTTACCTCAATGTATACGTAGTTATTGAGTACATGAGGGACAAGATGGATATGCTGGGCGGAGGAGTAGGTATCTTACCTTTATATTATTAATTTTATATTATTATTTTTTTTACCTTAATTCTGCTACTTTAGAAATAAGAAAGGAGATGAGAAACGGTGGGCCCAAATGTAATAAGCTGAGATATGATCTAAAAAACTTGTCATATTTTTTTTCCTTAAATAACAAAAATCTATTCAATTCTCCATCTGGAAGCGGAGAAATGCGATAAAGATGGTTTTCGTGAGATTATCGATTAATTGAGTAATCGATTACACAATTACAAAAAGAAAACCTTTGCACTAGGTAGCACTAGGTAATTAACTCAAAGTAATAATATGCACTATATATAATTATATACAATATAGTGCATTTAATTACAGTCATATTAATAAATAAAACATCGATTAATTACTGAAAAACCAAAATAATGATTATCGATTTCAAATCGTTTAAAATCAGTCTTATATTTTAGTCTATGTCACTGGTAGTGGTGGGTCGTTGTCGAATTTTGCACGGACGAAACCATTTTCCCGACGACGAATACGGTTGCATAAAACGGTTAAAGGACGAAACTTATCCAACATGAAATAGAATTTCGTTTTCGTCGAGTGCAGTTTCTAACAACGATTTGCAATGTATGAAATGGTTTTTTCGTATCACGAACGACAGCATTGACAACTGGTAGTATATAAAGATTTCACTTTTTTTAAGGACTGTTTTGTATACGAACGCGGAATATTAAGGACGACGACGCGGTGAATGTGATAGATAGTTTATCAATCATTGTGTTCTCGACGGTATTTTCTTAGGTGTAAAATAGAAAATCCCACGAAGTAATTCGGCGACTGGTTTGTGCAATGAAGATTGTTTGAACCCAGGACGTAAAACGGTTTCATCGTCGCAAAACAGATCGGTCTTTGTAAACGTTTCACCGTTGCAGCGCCCACCCCTACTAGACTGTTGCCACATGTTTCTTGTTTGCGTTTTGAGTGCTTTCCCGATAATTTTTCATTTTCAACAACCACTGCTTTGATTTTTACGGATTCTGACCCTTCCTGCATTGTACGACCCTTGCTTTTACACTGGACATTGAAGATCGCTCACACGTTTGACTAAATCTTTTTTTTTTTTTTGGGTGGGAAATCAGCAAATAACTTCTCCCGCTCTGGGCGGAGCGGGAGGGCGTGTCAGACTCTTACTAAAACCCACCCGTGTTCCTTCGGTTGCCCTGTTACCGGGGGCCACGATCTCCCTTTCGGTTTTCTTCGCAACCCCGGCAGGTTTTTTATTTTGGATTTTACCGCCGCTTTAAGGTTTGGATATTGTTGATACTATAGATCGCTGTGTGAGTTGTGGGATAGCAACTAGTCATTGCAATACACTAATAAATGTTTGAATCTATCAATTTACACCATTTTCATCTCGTTACATTCAGGCCCAAGAGTGCATGTAATCGATTCCGTCTCCTTTGAGGTTTATGTCCAATATGAATCGTTTGGGAAATATCGACCATAAACATTGGTCCTTCCATAATGATGATTCAACAATTTGGTCAAACATGTTAACGATTTCTTTTTAGTTCCTTAAAATTTGAGGACCTCAAAAAAAAAAATCCTCAAAAAAATCTAAATGCAAATGTCTTACATTAAAGTTTAACTTAAAAAAGTTAGGTACTAATAATTAGCCTATAATGTTCCGACCCCCCTTTATTCGGTTTCTGGTTACGGGAAATTCTTTTTATGGCAGTTTCGTGTTACGGCAGAAATTGGGCCGTCGCGACCAAAAACTGAAATACCTACTGTAGACCTACATAAAAATATCATCAGAACAGAAATGAAAGGAAATCTACATAATATGTAATAAATCCACCCTTTATTTTGTGATCACTACTGGGACACAGGCATTGTCTTGGTGAGAAGTGGGCCCATAATACACCACGGGTCAAGGACATGCCGGTTTCCCCACGATGTTTCCTTCACGGTTACCTACCGAACTACCAAACAAGGCGAATGCGACAGAAACTGGCTATGAATTGAAACAACACACATTTGCTCTATTTTCATGTTATATTATTTATTCAGACAACGGTACACTGTGACAATAACAAACTTAAATTAATGAATTTAATTGAGACAGATATACTACATATAATTTATTCAGATTAACGGCCACTAAAGACTTGTGTTCACACTCGGATTAATTTATTACTACATGAATATCAGTAAACAGGTTTGATTAAAAGATTACACCAATTTTCACAAATTGTACTTAAGATAAACACTGAATGTATCGATATTGCTGTGCCACTTTTCTGTAGAATACTTGCTTTTGAACCCAGTTATTTTCTTTAGAAAAAGACGCAAAATTTCAACAAAACATTGATTTAAACAAGCAGAATGTAACAACGAAACTAAGTGTAAAACAATTCATTTACATATCGTGTGACTATTAAAATATATAAATTAATTGTAAAAACAATTCCTTATTTAACTAGCTAATCAGAAATAAAGTGAATAAAACCATAATAGCAGCTTTTAGGACTGAATTCCTCCTTCGCTGATGTCGGTCGCGTACGGCGGTTGTGCGTACGAATATACATTGTGTTCTATTAGCACCACAGTGCTACGCTGACGTCAGCGACGCGTACGTTGCTGCGCGACGTACACGACCGACGTACGCGACCGACATCAGCGTAGGAGGAATTCAGGCACTAACCAGTCAGTTGTTAGAATAATTTAATAGTTATCAGAAAATTAACTTGGGCCTGAAGCGGTTACCCTACCGAGATCTACGGTCATATTGTATCGGGGCAACAGCCTAAACATTACTTAATGTTATTATATTTATATACGTGTTTACCTACATACAAAAAAGTTACACTATAATCAGGAACACAGAGTAGCGAAAATGTGACGAAATTATCTTTACAACAATAACCGAATAAAACAAAATGTCTGCGGTTACACGCGCTCACACGCGCGGTGAAAACGCGGCGTTTTGAGATAATAAATTATTGTATCAAGAAAACGCAGCGTCGATCCGCTGCGTGAGGGTGGAGTCTAATAACAATAGCTATATCGCAAACTAACCATTTTAACGTTTCATTTAATTATTATATTGTAATTAAATTCAAATACAGTTAGATACCTATATTATTTATGTTTGATTGGTTTTTGTCATCCCAATAAAACAGGTTGGTATCATTTTATTTTGGTGGATAAAACCAAAAAGTTTTATCAATGAATGAACGCTATCGATGCTGTAATCAGTACCTAGACATAATTATAATTAAAAGAGAAAGAACAGTAAATAAATAAGAAACTATTAACACAGGAGTCAAAAAGCTGACGAGAAAAATAATATTCTAAGTACCGTACTGGGGTGACAAAACCAATTTTTGGCGAACTGTAGGTGATGTGAATAATGATATGCACGTCATTATATATTTTGTTATAGTCAAAAGCAGGGTTGATAAAACTTAGGTACCAATACATTCAGATAACTAACGACAACGCTTCTTAATAACTAAACAGTCGCTCATTAAACACTGGAATAGTTTCAGTAAAATATTTTTGGTTATAATGGACATGCTACTAAAGTTAACGTCAATAATTTGAGCCCAACGGCGGCAGTTGCGCTAAATAAAATAAATACTCATAATAATAATTCAAAAGAGCAATTATATCGGTATACTATATCGTCCTTTAAAATTATATATATCACAAAAAAGTTAAGATTTGTCATGCAGTATATAACACATTGTAATGGTCGCCAGTAACGATTAGATTAACTAATAAAAAATCATAAATTAATATCTATTCATATAAATTACAAAACCAACCAAAACCGCCTCTGTAGGTGTATATAATATTACTACAAGTTTTTTTTTTACTTATCTATCACGAAAATAACACATAGGTACTTATTTATGTAATCCAAATGTATACTTTTCCAATACAATAAATTAATGATTAATTATAACTACAAAATCCACATTGTGATATAAAAAAAATATGAACCATAAGTGATTCAGTTCAAAACAAATGGCACTTGCATGTCTGCATTGTTTACTCAATGGATTTTAGTCATCGTTTATAAAGAAATAGGATTAATTTGGATACCGAATAGTCAGCTAACGCTTGCCTGTCAGGGTATTACCACATCGGCCAAATATATAATTTTATGTATATTTTTTTCTATATAATAGTCATATGTATTTATCTTTTTATATAATAATTTTGATTTTTTTTATTCTAACTTTTTATAGTTAAGCACGTTCAAGCGGCGTGCAGCAGCCGTGCAGCCGGTGTTGCCAGCTGCTGCGCGCCGCCCCCGACTCCTCATCGCCGCATCCCCCCCAACACTTACTGTGGTCAAAAATTTGGAAGGCACTTTCTACTTTTCAAAAAATTTAAATTTTAATTTATTTTTTTGAACACATTAGCCTAGACTTACACAATAGAAAATATGCGTAGTAAAATTTACCAAAATCTACGCAATTCGTCCGAAACGTTATAGGCCCAGTATATAATTTTTTATTTTTTTTTACCTATATTAAATTTATTTCCAAAAGGACAGCCAAATAGTTTCAACATTAATCTGAATTGCAGATGTAATAATTTTTTCCTCAAATTTAATAATTTGGTCTTTTTTATATTCTAGTTCCAAACTTTAACCGAACCGGATATTCCAAATACCAAATAATAGTGAAGTATCAAGGCCACTTGGAGACTAATTATAAAACATGGTCACCATGTTTTGCGACGAGTCCTCGCCAGCGCGCCCGGGCGCGCGCTGCCCCGCACTGTTAGGTGCGGTTGCGTACGCCCGGGCCCCAGCCTCCCCACAACGCGACAAGTGAATACGTGAACGCCAACAATTTCCGCCAACAATACCTAAATCGTGGATACCCCTGCGGCAAGAAGGTAGCACTAGTAATTTTTTCATCCAAACTATGAAAAGAAACTGTGCGTCCAGGGAACTAGTTGTTGGTAAAACAAATTTGTACATATACACCTTAAAGTCCTAGCGACGGTGAGACACCCGACACCGGCGCGCGCGCACCTCGTCGAGCTATAGCGTCGAATAACACTGGATCAGATCGCTACGAGTAGGTACATAGCTAATCTAAGTAAATTGAAATGTATAACTCTAACTATGCGTAGGTAATATATAGCAGACAGATGAATTATGAACATTCAGTACTTGGCGATTTCAGTGCATCTAAATCTAATGCGGCGGGCCTCGCTTCTGGAGTAAACGATTAACTAAAATTACATGAAGCTTCGGGACAAATGAGTTTAAAGGAGAATATGGAACCGATGTCAATACTTTGGATTGAATAAAACAGCCAGTCAGTTGACTTTGCATAATAAGAAAGTCTCCAACTGTCTTAACAGATAGGAATGAGATTAAATCACCACGCACTGCGTACTGGTGATTTCAGACTGTTTAAGTCCAGGTTTCTTCACGATGTTTTCCTTCACCGTCAGTCAAATTGATACTTGCCAGGTTCCCAACCCGCAACTTATGTTTGAGACGCAGAATCTTAGGCTGCCACAAACTTGAATAAAGTAAAAACCATCTTTATCCGTAAGCTCCATAAAATAAAATAATATTTATTCGTAATCTTAATAAAATAATACTATTTTTATTGATAAGCTTTATAAACAATCTCAATAATGTAACTAAATCGTCTCTTAATTTTATTAAAATCATTTTAAGAAAAGAAGTGATGTGTAATTTGTAGTGTGGCAACACTTGGGAAGAGGTGACATAAGCTTATGTCACATGTAGGTAACATGTTCTTGCAACTTGCGTTAATTAGTGCATTATCAATGCCAGGAGGTTTCTAATCTGATTTTTTTTTTCAATTAGTGCCTTATGTTACTTAGATGTTTTCATTCAAATAATTATTATAAGAACTTAAAACATCAATTTTCTAAAAGAAATCTTCAATTATTGAGAAAAAAATCAGAACTAAAATATTGTAGTATCAAAATATAACCATATTTAAAGGCGTTTTTAACGCCTGTACAACAATTTAAGAGTTGAATTGATTCTAAAATATTTTAGACAAAGCATTGTATAGACAGTGATGCCACACTAAAAAAAGTACAGTCAGAATCATCAATAAGTATTTAAATTTCCGAGGTCAAACCCTGGAAGTGTATTAAATATTAATAATTCTGATTTGTTTATCACATTAGATTTATATGGTGAGAAATTAAAAGGGATTTTAACAGGTAGAAGTGGGCACCGTCGCAAACGCCTAATTTAGCCTAACATTTGGAACAATCACTACTGACTAACGATACATCTAAATTACATTTGGCGATCACTAATTCTACATGTATGTGAATCGCTGCACGAACAGTGAACAATGAGCTTGGGCGCGGAAATCCGCAAGCGACAACACACAATATCCACTATAACGGCTACTAGAGAAATTGACATCGACCTGACATGAAATGATAGGGTCTATACTTTAAAGGATTACATCTAACACTAAACCACATTTTTTTTTTCAATTTCTTAAATATGTTTGCTGAATTATAATGAATAGGTATACCGAACAGTCTTTTGAATCGGGCCGAATATATATATATATATATATATACGTATATATAATATACTTTTTTAAATTTTGATAATCCCTACATTCACAGATGGATCTAAATTGTAATGTATTAGTTAAGCTTACACGTATTTCGAAGTCTACTTATGATTAGATAATAATAGTGTCGGGAAAGCGGGCGGCGCCGGCGCACTGGGTGACCGACCACGCGCCCGTGCCCATCAAAGAATATTAAAGAAAACTTAAAATATATCAATGGAACACAATACATAATGATAAAAATTATAATAAATCCATAATGTTACAAAAGTCAACTAATAACAAAGCATTGTATTGCACAGCGAGTCCACAATAATTTATTAAATATGATCGTAAATTAATGCCGATTTGAAATATTGATTAAAACAACTTCACCCATCTCGGGCCCGTCACTTGATCGTGTCTAGATCTTCCGACCGAGAACAGCTCCACGTTGATTTGGAATGTGCGACGGGCGCTACGAACCTCAATGTCTGTTTACACCGACACACTCATCACACAAATATATTATTCTTTGCTTGCGATTCCATGTTATATCCGTGGAATCGCAACATTTTTGGCATCTCGCGGCTGGTCGCTTCGATACGCCTGACGGCAGTAAATTATTGACAACTTCGTGTCGAGTATCTTTAATACCGTCAATATTTTGTTTGCTAATATTCACCGCAGTTTCAACTATCCCGAATAAAACATGATACTTCTCAATAAAAAAAAAATACTCTACAGCTTTAGTCATCTACTTTTGCATGAAAAAAAAAAGGATTATTTGAAATGTTTCTGCAACTTTTTTTACAGTTTAAATTATTCAACTAATACACAGTCAGCATCACAACACTTGCTTCAAACTTTAGTGTAAATGCAATAAATTCAAACTTACCACTGTTTATGATGCTGACTGTACTGCGGTGATAAAAATTAATGACGTCGACTATATCGGTTTTTACATTAAAAGAGAGACACAATGCATGAGGCGGAGGTTCTCAGAGGAAAGTGATCACATTACTGTAGACACTCGTGCGAGTGTGTGTAGTAACTGTGCTCTGCAGATGGTAGGAACCTCGCATCGTTAGGATTTAATAATAGGTGGAGCTGTTTCCGTTCGGCACGAAATATTTGTAAGCGGGCATCGGGATCGGAGGCGGTGGCAGGCCCAGAGGGGGCAGCACCGGCGCCATGCCCGCGGCCTCGCTTCAGATGTCCGCGCGCCCGTCGCTCGCGTCCAGCTCGGAGGGCGACGAGCCCTGGCCGGAGCCCTTCCTGGCGTGGCCCTGCTGGCCATTCTTCGGCGGTCCCATCAGCGTAATGTCGGATGTTTCGCGGTCGCCGTAGCGGCTCTCAGTCGGTGAGGCGAAGGGTCGGAACGGGTCCGGGTGCTTGGCGGGTTCCAGCGCGTGGCCGGGCGGCGGGGGCGAGCATAGCGGCGACTCCAGCCCGGTGGACAGCGGCGACGTGAGCTGCGGTGACGACTGCATGGGGGGACCCAGGTGCGGCGGGTGGTCTGGGGGGCGCTGGCCGGCTACCATGTTGCACATCTGGCGGCGCAGGCCATGCGCCACGGCGGCGACGGCGGCGGCGGCTGCGGCGTTGGGCGACATGCGACCCTCGCGACCGTTGCCACACCCGATGTAAGCGTTCTGAACGGCCACACCGTCCTGAAACACGTATCACCCACGTACAATGCTTGCTCGTCACTTTGGAAATCGCATGGCAATAAAAAAATATACGAGATAACGACGTGTAGCGCTTAACGTCTTTATCTCGAAACGTTTGTTTGAGTCTAAAATATTATAAACGTCTGTAAATTATGTAGCCAAATCTAACCCATGGCAACCGCCGAGCCAATTATTATAATTGACGATCGCAATGGCATATTCGCATGGCTGCGGAAACAAGGGGTTAACGAGATGAGATGAGAGTAATAATAGAACAATAACAAAAAATAGATTCCTATTGAACAATATTAAAGTGTTTCTTTATCGCAACTTGACGTCATCACACGTTTGTTGTACGGTATGATTTAGTAGAAAGTGCTGAGTGTTGACGTAAAATTGCGAAGTAAAGCCGAGAGCACACTGTGAGGCGGTGTGCTATCCGCTTGCGCAAGGTTTGTAATACTGACCGGTGCGATGGCAGGGTAGCCCGGCAGTTCGATCTCTTTTAGGTTCGTGGCCTGTGGCGGGCAGGGTGCGTGCGTGTCTCTGAACACAACCGCGCGGATTACGCCGCGGATGTGCTCGTCGGGCCAAACGCCCAGTAAGATCCTTTGTGGCCGCCCCCTTCCCTTTGGTCTTAAATCTGGAAAGTCGCATAATAGTAAAACGTGAACACGTAAGGTATTTTGGCGTTATTCATTTTTTGTTATAGCTTATTCGAAATAAATTAAAAAATAAAAACATTTAGAGTTGTATTAGGCTGCAGGTAAGGTACTAATTATTTCGAACAGTCTATAGAAAATTGGGTTTAAAAGTAATGAGGTACAAGGACGTATCGACTGTGCGAGGCGTGAGTCGCGAGATGATCGCTCGCATTGTCGATTTCAACAAATCAAAGGGCGATTGCAATACATAAGCGCAGTTTATGTTACTTGACATAAATACTGTATGCATTTAACTTTTCTGCCGGTAAGCCAACACGACACAAGAAAACTACGCCAAATTAAAGGTAATAACAAACTGACACATTGAAACATTGAAACATTCAATTTTAATTAAGTATAAATTACATCTAACTTACTTGCAATTGTGAGCTCTTTAGATGTGCCGCAGAGTAAAAAGAAAGAAAAATATTATTACTTCTATAACCCTGCACAAAAAAGTATGCATTATTTGAACTTAATTACCTAATTAAGCCTAAGTTCAGATGACGAAAATCTGAGATGCGCTTTGGAAGCACAAGCCTAGTCATCCTTTATCGATCACGCATGCAACTGTCCACAAGAGCGCGCGTTGACGCGCGTTTAACGTGTTAAGAAAATCGTTAACGCGCTGAGAAAAGTAGCATGTCATGACCGCGCGGTAACGCTCTTCAACTGTTATCATTATCACTAATTGTTTGCGCATTAATTTCGACCAGCATTGATCATATGAAATGAAGAGGTTAACGCGCGTAAACGGTTGCACGTTTTTGCTCGTTTGAACTTAGCGAAGAAGCAAGAAGAAGGTGAAGAAGAAACAGGAATAGATTGCACTTTTAGAAGTCGTTAGTTCCAGTCATTGCACTTGGTGCCAATACGCATTTCATTACAATTTGCAAATTAATTTGGTTAGATTATAATTTGAAAATGTAACAGTTGGCAAGTTTCTTGTATTTTCAAGAAGTCTGGGTATGCGCGACCTGCTCTGGTCTGATTTTATTTCAGTAGGTAAATAGTTAAGGTACGCGGGTTTATGTATTAAGTAATGTGGTTTAACCGCGAAGTAATATTTTATCTCACTCATGACCTTGTTATGCAAGATTTTAAATCCATTTGTTAGCACCATGAAAACTTTATACTTAATTTAATATTTCAATTAAAACAATTAAATCTCAGTGTATATTATTTTATATTTATACAGAATGTCCCGAATGAATTTAGTTAAATACTTTAAACGTTTTCTTGTGTCGTACCTCCAGATGTATCGTAGGTATCCATAAAAGGCTAGCATTCATTTTAGAAACAGCCCACTATAAATACGTATACATATTCATAATGTTTCCACACAGTCACAAATAATACGGGAAATTATTATTGCACTCGCATAGCAGATAAGTTCGCAATGCTAAAACATAATTTTTATTATATTTCGCACACACCTTATAATTATACATGTACATCGTACATTATTCAATACCTATTATAAGAGTATTATCATTTAAAGGCTTTTACAGAATGTCGTATCACTGGTTACTTACAATTTTTCTATATAAAATGTTCAAAGTTATATCGATTTAAATTGAGCGTTAATAGATGCTGACAGACTGGACGTCGTTTTTGCTCAATAAAGTCGAAATACCACTTGTTTACCGTTAACAGCTTAGAAGATGGAATTAATTTTGTATTTTACATTCAAGCTGATTATTTCAAGGTATAAAACCGAGGAATGAGGAAGTATAATAGTCTAACTTATCAATTTCATCAATATCTATTTTAGTATCATAAAATAGACTAATTTGATTTAAAAAGAGTTAAATTTAATTTAATGAATGGCCATTTATTTATACTTACTTAAGAATGAAATTGTCGAACATAATCGATGTTTAAGTAATTATAAAATTATGAAGTAACCAGAGACAACATTCATGACAAGCGGAGATGTTCCGCTATTATAAAATGGCGCCCATCTGCACTCGTCATTAAGCCGGGATCAGACTGGCGGATGCGGCTTGCAGTATAAAAAAAAGTGTTTTGACGCAATAAATATTCTAATTAAAGTAATGGTCAACATCGTATCGAGACTTATGTTAAACGGTGGACCACAAGGGGCTTTCGCCAGTAATCCGAGCTTTGAAATAGAACAATGGCTGAACATACCTGCGCCGCCGTCCGCGCTGGGGCCCAGCATGTTGTGGACTCTGTTGGCGTACAGGACGAACGTTGGGTACGGAATATCGTATTTTCGAGCTGCCTGTGACAGGGAGAGTCCTTCCTTCAGCACGGAGAAGATGGCCTCGGCCATGGTCTCTGGCCGCCAGGACTTGAGGGGTCCACGCTCGCGGAATCTCAGGTTGTGCACCAGCGTCTGGGTGTTCCAGCACTTCTGCCACATGGACTGAAGTTGATATTGGTAGCTATCTGCAGAGGGAATAAAGTTTCGTGTTAATATTTGAAACAATTGTGCATGTTAACAAATTCGGGACGAGATAGAGCTTTTATGATTATTACAACTATTTGTGTGATGAATGTATCAATCGATTTGGGAAATATAATCCTACGAGAAATATCCTAAATAAAACAATTAAAATTATTTTTTTGAAGCTTACAAGAGCTTATTAAAGCTGCTTAAAGAAGCGACATTCAAAGTAGGTACATCTATGAGTAAGTACTTTATACAGTTCTACATCTCAATTCGAGAACTTTATCGATTGTGATAATTTAAGCAGTGTATTATGCATGAGTCGAGTTCCATTCTCGATATCGAGTGTATCGACTTCATCCTTGGTAGTCGATTAACTGACTCATCTGGTCATCGACTAATCAGCTTTAATCATTATAACTTCATTTTATTTGTGTTATCTATGCAAAGTTAAAAAGTTAATTTTATTATGCTGTTAGTTATAGGCGGGTACATTCGCATTAATTAATTTGGCCAAAAGGAAATTGAGGGTCATGTAATAATATTCGACGTTATTTTTTTGTCCATAAAATTATATCTAGAATATTATTCAGTGCTCGGTAATATACTTAGAATTTTTTATAATATTAATTGACTTAGTATTTTTTCAAGCTTTTTAATTATTAACTTGTTTCGTTCGCTTTTCACGAACACGGACCCCTAAACTAACACCTGCCGACCAAGTAAGGAATACTTTCTTATTTTAACTTAATTTACTTCCCCGATCGTTTCCTATTGCATTCATATATTATAAGTAACACCTCATTAAATTTAACTTTTTCAAGCTTAATTTGGAAGACATGAAGTATATGGTACGATTATATACATATATTATTTAAAAAAATATACTGTGTATGTCACTGCTTGTTCACTTACACGAAACTTAGTGCGTTTAAGATTTGTTCTGTATTTATTTTAGTAACACCTGTAAAATACACAAATTGAAAAAAAAAAAAACTATATATAATACAACTTTTTCTCTATATAGGTATTCCGAAAAAGTCACACTTAAGGCCATTAGCACACCTCCGCCGCAAAACAACAGACTCGCATCATGTTCCGCTACTCGAATCCGATTCGAGTCAGTTGAATTGAACTACTGCGGTTTCGCTGTTATGGTTTCGCGGCGGAGGTGTGCTACCCGCCTAAAACATTAACTTTTCCGCGCCATTATTTAATGTAATGAACCTAAGTAGGGTAAATAGCCCGAAAAAGTAGAGAAATATAAAATAATAAGCACTCTACATACTGACCTCCAAAAGGAACCTGTTACTACAAGAAAAACAAATAATAATTAGCAGGAAATAAATAAAACTGCATAAAAATTTTAATACTAAAGATTTTATGTATAAAATACAGTCTTCTTCATTAGGACGAGAGATGGCGATTCGCTTACAAGTAAAAATATAAAACTAGAAAATTGACAAAGGAATGCGTTTGAGATTTTTTTTTAATAACTAAATCCACGAATACACTTGTACGAAAGTTTATGCAAGTAGATTGCATGCCATTGTGAGAATCACCAATCACACGTTGTAATGGCTCAATGGCCTGCAAGCTACTTGCAAAGGTACTTTCGTGCAAGTTTCTGGCATGTGTAGTGTATTATGTTTGTTTTACCCCCTTTCATAAACGTCTGTTTACTAAAATGTTTTAACTGTCTATTATAGTAGCATTTATTAAGTTTTTATAAAAAAAAGTCAAAGCCGTTATGAATAATGGAGTAAAACTATAAACATAATTAATAGTACGGAACCGTTTAGTAATAGTAGGTACATATTTGTTGCTAATGGCTAATTTATGCAAAAAAAAAATTATGCATTACATTTTTTACCGAAAATCACCCCTTTTCTCAATGGTCGTTTTCTAAAAAAAAATGTAAATTATAGCATAAGAAAAAAGGGGGATTGAAGTACCAATTTTTAAATAGATACTATTATTTTACGATTACACAAAAAATAACAAATGAATGAACATGTTTGTAAACCAAAATAAAAGAAAGGCGATTTTTTTTTACGAATTCGGATACTTGCTAGACCTAACAAAATATTAAAAGTCTACGTTTTTGATGAATTTAAATAAGATTGTATATGCTTCCAATTTATAATTAAAGCTAATTGCACTGGATGGTAGAAAAACTCATTATTAAAAATATTACTCAAAGTTATGTTGGCGTCTTATTTTTTTTTTTCGTTTTGAACGATTCTTAGAGTCTTAGAATACTGTCCTAAAACATAACTTCACGCCTATAATCTCCAAAGGGTTAGACAGAACACTGTTGTATGAGCATTAAACCTACATAAGTGTGACTAAATACTACCTATTTATTGAGCATAGTTTGACGAACAAAGTAATTAATGTATACCAAAGTTAATTGACAATAGAAAGTCGTTAGAAATAATCAACAATTTTCATAAAACCGTTTAGCTTTCACTTTGCAATAAATTCTGATTACTACGTACTTTTATGTTGCAGTCAATTCTTTGCCGTCTTAGTTATTATTGTCTAAAAATGTTTCTTGAAGCGTTTATGGAAACTACTGTTTATTAAATTATTTTAGTATTTCTAGTAATTTTCTTAAGAACTTATTCCAACAACAGTAACTTTAAAGTTTTAGGCCTTTTTATAATTAGATTGATTTGAAAACTCACTGTAAAACATGTTCGAAGGAAATTCGACTACCTAACTACTGTCAAAAATAGTTTATACGCGTTGGCCAAAGAATACGTACCTATTCCATTTATCTTCAGTCAGAGTAAGTTTTGACTGGAAAATGGGTTTATCTATGACATTTATTTACTTATAAAGTGCATAGTAAAAACATACTAGAGTGGTGCGCAGACGCAGCCACGCAGGTGGGGCTGTGTGTAACAATGCAAGAAAAACTGAGAATGCGAGCGTGCGTTTAATTTATATTTAGCGATAAAACATAATTGTGTATTTCATTGAAAAATATTTATGCGGTAAAAACATTATTCTGTTTCCTGTCAGGAGTGGCATTCTGTAAGTATGAAGGTTATACAAATGTTGCGACCCTGCGACCATGCTTTCGGTCTGTAGAGAGTTTTGCCCACGGGCTCGGCAAAGAGTACCAAAACTAATTATATTGCAATAAGTCCATAAATTTTTACGAACGTACCTGTAGGTACAGCCCGGTAAATAAAAGCTGGGATATTTCTTAAACAAAAGTTTTTGTTCGCAATTATGTATTTCATAACAGTGCTTTCTCAAATTATTGTAATTTGTCGGAAGATAAAATTACAGAAATAAAATTGTAATCAAGCATAATTCATAAATTATTTGTGTTGCAGATCCACGGGCAGAACCTATCAGCTGGTTAAATTTATTTCTATGCCACATATTTTAAGGAATTTAAAGTCAATTAATACAAAAATATTCTTGAGTCATTATGTAATAAAATATCACAAATATATTTAAGTTATGTATCGAATCGCCTTTTTAGCAGACCGCATTATTTTTAAAATGTGTATTAACAATGATATTTCCGCTAACTAAGGAGCTCTTACCATAACTTTGTACAGTGAGGAGCAAAAACACGAGCGCAGGCCGGCTTCACATTCCAACTATTTTAATAGAGAACTAAATAAAGTTTTCACAAAGAAGCAGGAAGTTTTTTATCGAATAACTACAGAGCCGTGGAGGGAAATAATAAACTTAACATTTTTAATAACGCGCCAAAAGAATCTGAATTATTTTTTGAAATAATTAAAATATCGCGTTACCCGTTTTCTTGGCCGCGTGTGTATTTATTATTGCAATTTACAGTAAACACATGAAACACTATATGGTTTCGTGTTATCTACGCAAATCTTAAAAAAGCGGCCAAGTCCGAGTTGGACCCGCACACGAAGGGTTCCGTGTACCACCGTACAATATTTAACACTACATTTTTTTTGTTAACCCGTTTCACGTATGGGGACCCCTTTTATTATTTAACTTTATTATTATAATTATGTTGTTATAGCGCCCATAGTAGTAGACACTGAAAATGTCAAGTGTCTGCCAATTATGTTTCAAAAGATACAGCCCTATAACAGACAAACGGACAGTGGAGCCTCAGTTAATAGGGTCCCGTTGGCACCCTTTGGGTACGGAACCCAAAAAATACTTGATGGCTTAATTACAGCCGGCTGATAAAACTGAAGATATAATTTTTGTCCTACTATCAACTAAACATTATAACTTTATAGTAAGTATCACGATAAGATTCCCTCATTAATATTAAAGTATTTTATTGAGCAAAAGTGGTGAATAATAAGGAGATGGTGTGTAATTTCTCATTATTTTTTTTTTATACCGAAGGTTCTGCACCAACCTAAAGACAGACAGGCGCGAGGCGACAGTGCGATGCGAGTCTATTACGACAAAAGTTTTCATAGAAATTGTTCTACTTGAGTCACGTCGCGTTGTCACGTCGGGCCTGTTTGCGAGAGCCTTAAATTGTAACAAAAATAGTAATAATCGTGGATTGGTATAAAAAAACGAGAAAAATTTAGAACCATTTGCCTTCTAGTTGAGTATTATTTTAGACTGAAAAAAGTCACAAAATACCTCTTTTTCTTGGATTTATCTTTGTAAAGTAGTAAAATCAGTTGACAGTTCTATAACTGAACTAAATATAAAGCAAATACCATGTTTTTTTATATTACTATTATTTTCACCGTTAAAATAAATTACCTAAACTATCGGCGCCTTGGAGCTGAGGCATTGTATGAGTATTGGTATGAGGATTTGTGCTAAGGTATTATGAACTCTCATGACGCCAGTAACCGTAGCATGAAACTATGAACATACTGAGAACAAAGCTAGTTACACATCCACGATAGTACAGAACATGAGTGAATGTGTGCACGTTCACATCTAAGCCGTAACACGTGCCGCATAGATTCTTGTAAGGGTTAACGTGTAGACAGTAAAAAGGCTATATGTTTGAGCTGACCACACAAAATGACACCCACAATATATAAAGTAATATTATTTATCATATTATACTCATATGCAAATGCATGAGTTACTATAGAAAATACCCAAATCGCTATTGGTATGCCTATAATATTTGAAGAGTGCCCTCGATTTCTCCAAGATCCCATTATCAGATCGTGACAAAATGACAGATGGGACCAATTTGGAAGTATACCTTTTCAAACAAAAAAAAAAAATCAGATCGGTTCAGCCGTCTTTGAGTAATCAGGGAACATACAAAAAAAAAATATTTATATATCCGACGAACTAAGAATCTCCTCCTTTTTTTTGAAGTCGGTTAAAAATAAATTTCAAAAGGACGACGTTTGTCGGGTCAGCTACCCGACAGATGTCGAAATTCCAATATATAGAAAAAACAACTTTCAGTTTTTCCCAAGTTATCCGGTTTTTATTTCCATAAACCGAATTCGGACTATTACTAATATTTTAAGATAAACCATACCCAAATCGGTCCAACCGTAATCAAGTGATGCGCTTACCAACGAACAAAATTCATTTAATTTAAAAAAATACGAGTAGATACATTGATACAGTATATGGAATTATAATGTGCACTGTATAGGTGCATAAATAACCGTTCATTGACCAACAATTGTTAAATTATATGAAGCTGTCAAACTGAAGACAGTATCTTTTGATTGATGCCTGGAAATTGAGGCTTAAAAATATATTACTTCGTTTTTAGTTATAACCATAATTTTTAATGGAAAATTACACACCATGTCTCCACGTTGACATACCATTTAAGGTTCTTGGATAAATGTCAAAACGTCTTAATTATTCATGTGTTTATAAAATATTCTGATACAAGTGTCATGGTACAGGTGATGGTTGATAAACCCTTATATTATGTTTTAATACCCACATATTTATATTAATATCTGTTAAAAACGAGCTATCAATTTATTTCTATGGGAGTTGACGAGGCTTATTATTGACCTTGCTATATATAAGTAAGTACGTGTAAAGATATTCTACTTATCCTATATAATTTAAAAAGGACGAAATTCTGATATTTTTTCTCGACTATCCTACCTACTTATCTTCAATATAATCATTTAATTATCACATAATTTATAAATGACCTCATTTACCGTACGTAAGCTCTAGTTTAATATTATAAAACGTAAGAGTTATCACAAAAGTAAACTTTCGATATTCATAACTAAATTAAATTAATTCTAAATGCCATCGAGGACGTTTATTTAAAAAAATATAAAATTTATTTAAAAAAATAATCAAGAGTCTCCTTCATTGAAAGTTGGTTACTATAAACCAAATGGCAATTTTCTTTAACCACGTCACAAAAATAAAAGTAAATTTCTAACTATAGCTATTCAAATTAATATCATACATCCCTAATTAAGTAATTTACTTCAGAAATACTTATTTATAAAATACAGTTACATTGCTAAAATCAAAATCAGCATCGTTCATTTTCGTGGGTCTAAAGAAAAATGATCAGTCAATGTTTTGACCTATACTTAATCAAAAAATAAACTAAATGTGAGTCAGTCTTAAATAAAAAAATAAAAACAATTACGTACATACGTAAAAATAAAATTAAACTAACCTTCTGAAAAGGTGGGATCCCATTAAGGGTCGGCTATAGGAAATCGTGTTATGGGTTTTGACTTCTTAAAGTTATTAAAATATGGCAGAGCTTTTTGCACGTTTCTAGTGTTATTAAATTTTTGATGTGTAACATTTACCCTCTCGCTTTCCTGCAATTAAAATCAAAATCTAAAAACATCTAAATAATCAAATCTGTGGGAGTTATTTCGTGAAAAGGGACGGAAGTGTGTCACAGGAAGCTAGGAAAGCGCGCTCCATTTGATTTGACCATTGAGCGCGTACGGTGCTAGAGTTTGCCGTCAGAAACGACCTTGACGAGGCCGCGCCCCTTTATTGTTGCTTAATAACCAAGGTGAGAACCATCTCACCTTCAAGGTATGTCCTCAATCCGAATTTTTGTGGCTACTACTTTAAGTTTTATATATAATATAAACTTATCCAAAACCCATAACACGATTACCGGTAACCGAACCTTAAACATAAACATTACATGTTCTATGCTTAATTCAGTAAAATATATGTCTTTACATGGCAATGATATAAACAATATCATTATAATTACATTATATAGAATGCTTGAGAATCGAGATGCTATTTTGTTGATGCTAATTAATGTATGTACCACGAGTCGTTACTTCATAAGTAAGGGTGACTGCAAATAACTGACTTTCCATAGATTCAATATAAACATTGTAACATCTTTTAATATACAAGTGTCGTCCACGAAGACGCACCCCGCTCCGTACTAAGGTAGAGCTTACAGTCAAGGCTCGGAACCGTAATAAAAATTTCTAGTGAAAACCGGTTTATTTCGGTTTTACTCCGAACTTTTCTTAAGAACGTAAACGTTTTAAGAACTTTATTTTAACCAAAAATAACCGGTTTATACGACGAGCGGCATGTCGGTAAACGCGTTGCAACTTGTGACTACTTGTGAAGATGCCGTGCTGAATAAAAACTAAACAAAAAACCGGTTAATATCGCTATAAAGCGTTTAATCCGAAAAAACCTTTATGTAAAGACTCTTCCAAAACCGGTAAAAAACCGGTTTCTATGAGAGATAAATAATAACGATTTGAAAATTTTACCGGTATCCGCGCCTTGCTTACAATACAATAATCGCGGAGTGGGGCGCGTCATCGTAGATGGTACAATCTGGGGTCTACTCTCTGTATCCACCTTCGGTGTTTGGTCACACGAAATAAGAAATACAGGTCGTCGATAAACCACGTAACAATTTTTTTTAGTTTTTCCATTTAGCTTTAATAAATTGGTATATAGGTAATTCAGGGAGAGTTTTGCAATAGTTAGGAAAGAAAAGTTGTGACATACATTACTTTAATATTTTAACCATCTTCTCCTTACAGTCTTGTAGACATGTGATAATTCCTTTAACCCTCACACCTTACCTTAACTTTATACCTACGTGGTTTATGGACAACCTCGTACCATCGATTTATAGAAGGAATTTCACAATAAAACGTGGCCGCCATGTCAGTGATCTGCGCTTCACACATCAACTTTTTAAGTGATCGATTTTAATTTACAATCGGATAACACTATCACAAATCGGAATGTGTGTAAACCTCTTTAGGGTCACCCGTGTCACCGGAGTTACACGGGACGATGGGCTGCCAACCTGTTACTGCTCATTGCATTGAAATCTACTTTTATATCTCATTAAATTGTGCCATAATGCGGTTTGGCGCCAAATACTGCTTAACCCGTTGAAGTCCATCAGCGTAGTAATCCTGAGTTCGTATGAAACAAACCTAGTTATAATTGTTTATAGACAAGAAAATTACAAGTTAATTTTGGCGATGTAATAAATAAGATAATATAAAATGCCATCGAGACAAAAAAAAAACTGTCTCTGCAATTATGCTTGCTGAAATTTTAATAACTACGACGCACACCTGTCGTTTTACGGAATAAAAATGGTTTCTTAATCAAAATTAATTCTGAATTGAGAATCATATTTGCTATTAATCGACAATCATTTAAAATAAGAGTCTTAAATTACTTAATTTTGTGTGAATAAAATTCAACGGTAATCAACACCGAATTTATAAGAAAAATGTGACAGAAAGGTAAGTGTGTCCTTTATTTATGACGAAATTATATTTTGTGATACAGCATGAAAGTGGCGATGACTCTATAGCCTGGTGTGCATGCATATGATTGTAATATACATATTAATCTTAACACATTACGGCAACTTTAGTGCTAATAAAATGCGCTACAGACGTAAGTTAAAAAAAAAAAGTTCTTATCGAAAGCAAAAGCATGTGTCTAGTTAGCAATAGCCTTGTATTAATTGTCTGAACTCAAATTAAGACCAAATACGAACTTTTGACACGAGTTCTCGGGGGTTATGGCGAAATTGAAATTTTCTATTTTTTTGCTGGTCAGTATCAGGTTGTATGCTAATCAAAAGATGATTCGCAAACGTTACAAATATGTAATAACAAAATTATTATCATCAATTGTCGAAACACAAACACAGATGGCGCCACCTGTCGCTATTCCAGTTAATCACAAGATCACGATTCATCGTCCGGGTTGAACTCAGTCTTAACTTTCGAGTTTTTATTCTTTACCGACCCTTCATAGTACAAAGACACTATAGAATGCTTCTTACAAAAGGCCCACCACCATCTGAACCCTGTCAGACCTTTGAACGAGAACCCTGGGTCTCTTATCCTTCTCAACTTTTCTACGTAAGGCTGTATTTCTTTTAGGGACTTCTTAGTTCGTCTGTTATAAGGGGAGACGTTGGTTTCGCAGCAGAAGTCTAACACGGCCCTTTCTTCGCTGGCTAGGAGACTTGCTTCGTCTAAGACGGCCATTCGTTTAGATTTCCCTAGTATATTATCGTATAAGGTTCCCTTAGGAATGCTGTAGTGTGTGGCGGCTTGCGTGAACCTCATCCTCTGGGTGACGACGGCTTGGATGGCTTCTTGCAGCTGACTCTGTGTCCACGTTGGAGACTTCAGCTTGCGAGTGCTATGACCGTGGTAATCTGACAGGGTGGTGCAACAAAAACTTTCAAAAATAAACAAATCCGTATCAACTTGATGCAGTAGTTTTTGAACAGTCATTTAGACTTTATGTTCGAGAGATCCAATAATTGAATCTTTATCAACGTTCTGACGACATTGACCATTTTTATATTATTTTATGAACAATAAGATACTTATGGACATATTTAATATCCTATAAAACATTTTCATTATTACTTTATAAACAGTAAAATATACAATAGTCGTTTCTGTAGATTGAAAATACTTCCGAAGATTGGCCAGATTACATCGGTTAGGATTTGTCCTAGATTTTCTGAATAAATGGCGTGCGTTGAATACCAGCGAGAAGGATTGTGCTACGCCTATGAATGAGGTAGTGGCAAAACAAATAGATATGTAAGTATGTGCTCACAGGAATATTTTAAGTCTTTGTGGACGAGGGCTTGATATTTTTGTCTCTTCAGCCAAAACTATTATGAAAATAATAAATCAATTCGTTCGTTTATTGGTTTCAAAGGAACATAATTTTGAGAAGAATCGATCAGTGGTGCACTAATGCCCGCTAACCGACAACTAAGTGACACTGAAATGAATCCCTAAATAAAAGTGCATTGTTGGATTTTCAACTCTCAGCGCTGAGCTTAGCGCTGAAAATCTAAGAGTGCACTTTTATTTAGGGATTCATTTAAGTATCATCTAGTGAAGGTGAAAACGGGCATAAGGGCCGTATTACAGAACCTCATATGAAACTCAAGCATTACTTAAAATTCGTTTAAAGCCTCTTAATTGGTTGAAACTAGTTTTAAGTAATACTTGAGTCTTGAGTGAGGTTCTGTAATACGGGCCTAAGAGCGCCCTGGGCCTCTGGTCTTTCTGTATAGGTCGACAAAGTATCTCCTATTTCTGTATGTTATTGTAAAAGGAAAAGGGAAAAGTAAGACATGAAAAGTATTTTTTACAAATCAATCATATTTTTTTGTGGAGAGTGGGCCCGCATTTGACCCTTGTCCTGAACCAAGACCCTGCTACCACGCTGGCTGGTCTACTTACTGTCTGAACGTTTTCCCAATTTAGAAACCAGAATACCCGCGAAATTTCACGTTGTTGCATAACTTAAAAATTAGTCGAGATTTTTAATTCATGTTCTTTATTGCACCTGTTTAGGTAATGAGCTATTCGAATATCAAAAAATATTTGGCCTAGCTCTTAAGGGGGAGGAGTGAAAATAGATTCGCTGTTACAACGTATAGTCGATACCAATAAACGAAAATTGATCCAACCGTTTTACCGATCTCTTGATAAGTTTACTATACCATAAGGAACTTTACTATTATTACATACTACATAACAGCCACGAGAAACTCAGGAAACAAGTGGGTAAGTTGTACGTTCACAATGTAAGTCATCTACCTACTTAACTACAATGCTAGTTTTTATGCCATTAAAAACTATAAATTTCACTAACATTACGCACGACCATCGTAACCCTAACAATGTACTATTGAGATAATATAATAGTGTTTCTATATTATTTTCTCACGTTATAATGAAAGCAGAGAATAGCAGTTATTATCAATGAGAAGTATTTGCAATAAAATACAGTGACTGACTATGTTTTGCTATTTATTATTGTATTATAATGCGCGAACTATCAATAAAACTATTCAGTCATCTACATTTCCATTATTGTAGTCACGCACGTATAATTATGTTTCTGTTTTTTATATAAATTAATTACTTTTAAACTAATTTCTTTTGACCTACTGCATCAGTGTAACACGGATTTTAAACGAAAATTACAGTCCGGCGGCGAGAGAATACGTTCTTGACAGCTGTCAGTTTCAAAGCTCGTGCAGACCAGCGCGATATCGCGGGCGCGACAGGCAGCTCGACCCATGTCGCGCCCGCGTCGCGCTGGTCTGCATAAGCCTTTATCCTAACGAATGATGTGTTTTGCGAATTTGATCCGTATTAGTACTAGAAATTGTCCAACTGACAGGTATCAGGAACGCATTCTCTCGACGGTCGGTCTCTACGCATAAAACAGCATGCTTTGCTCAAAATCTATGAAACCAGGAAAATCAAAAAGAGAATAGAAAAACGTAATTTTAAGAGTAAAAGGCAGATTAGTAAAAACAATTGACGAAATGAACGATCTAACTTTTTTACTGAAGTAAAACCATACCTACTGAAAGTAATCTTTCAGATCTTAAGTTAGCTGTTGTGAAATGTGATTTGTTGACCAAATTAGCCACCACAACCAACAATCATATTGCTTCATACAATATTTGACTACAAATGCATTAGAATGGGAAATTTTTTTGGCCGTCAGGAAGATTTTAAAAAATATTGGCCACGTATTTTTTCTTATTTTACGTAGTCAAAAGATTACGGCAATACTTTGAGTTAAAATGTGGCATGACGTCACATCTATGTAGATTTTATACATAATTGTGACGTAAGAGCCGACCCCCAACTTTAATGCATTTATTTATTAATATGTTAAAGCAAAAAATACGTTTCTAATATCTTTTTATTATCTGACTGACGGACTTAATAGAATTTCTTTTTATTTACCCAGGATCATTCCTATTTGTCTACATTTTATTAAAAATCAAAAACCTATTTTTTACAATATTTTACACAACTAATAATTTACACTAGGTACTAATTTAAATTAAATTAAATGACTAGCTAACTATACAAATAAATTAGAATAATTATGCTTTCAGTGAAATCTGATAAGACTACAAAAAAAAAGACGATCTATGGATTTCACTTTTAAAATATTAATATTGTAAAAAAGTTAGACCGGACGACGCGACGCGAGATACGATTTTTTTGTGTTTATAAAAGTCAATAATTAATTAGGTACTAAAGTGTTAAATTCTAGAATTAAAAACAAACAACGAACCAGCAATTGCTGCCGATGTGGAGGCTCCTAGCCAGGCCTGGGAGTTTTCAATCATTTTGGCCTGCGAACAAAGAAAAAGCCGTTAGCAATCACACAAATAAATTATAGTATAGAACAAGTGTTTACAGATTAACCTATTAATTGTTTCATAGATTATGGAAACTGATTTTGATAGGAACACGAAATGTACAGCCCCTATGATGAACCATCGCACTTGTCGCCACCGCATGTAAAACCACAAAGGTTTTTTTTTAATATGTCGTGTCACATTTCAGCTGAAAAAAGTTGGGTCCGTTTACAGCACGACATCATGTGGCAAAAGATGTCAAACGCAATAAAAATATCATTTTCAACTGAAATTGTTTGCGCTTTGGCTCGTACGGGGCAGAACAAATCAACCGAACGGATAACGTTTATGTGAAATGAAAACACTACAACGTGAGGAAAACTCACACTTACCAATTAATGGCACAAACATCAGAAACAAAATCGAGCTTTATTTCCTTTCATTAACAAAGTAATGGACACCGCACATAGGTAGTAAAGTATATAAAACAGCGTTCTAAATCTTGTGCCGACACAATTACAACAAAGGTTTAACAAGTCGGCTTCATTACCGTACAATAATAATAACGGTCAGATGAAAAAGAACAATTCGTCAGTTAATTTACAATTTCCCATCTCGTACAGGAAGTTTACGATTGCACATTTTATCGATCGCTACTGTAGATCACGCGTCGCTCGGACGCGCCGCCCGCGCCGTCCGCGCCGCCGCCGCTCAAGCGCACGTTTATTTACGTCCACCCTGTAATTGTTGAAGCAAAGAGCGGCATTTCTTTGTGCCCAGCGTTACAACTAAACATTATCGAAGTTTTAATTGTGAACGCAGACAAAAGCCGGCCATTTTACGGCGGCAATAACGGAACGCAGTTCAATCTACAAATAAAATCTTTTATTAAGTTAGCCGGGCGACGACGCGCGCGCCGCTAGTCGTGTTTACGAAACGCACACGTGCCCTAAGTACCGGTTGAAACGTTCCGATGTATTGTTTGTTTACCCGAATAAAACACTAAAATCCAATTCAATAACAAAGAATTAAAGATCCCGAAATAAAATTTATTGCCAGTGTACGATAAAATAGATTTATGTAGGCGCGGGTGGGTGCGGGGGGAGAGGTGCGGCTGAACGCGACCGCCTCGATCATATTATTAAATAAGGTACCTACACTCGGTCAACTAAATAAGTCTGTTTAATTTGTTTGAGAGAAAGACCGTGATAGGAAGAAATCAAGAAGTCGGTTTAGGACGTGAGAGAGGGCTAAGAAAGTGTTATTAAATGTCGTTGTGGACGTGTGACGCGTGTCAGAAGTGTGACGACGTGTCGGGTCGGTGGGTGGGTATCGCTAACTTGTTGAGCCGGGCTACGTCATCGACGTAAGCAGCTGTTTGACGAGGGTAAGGGGGCGTAATAGGCGATTTGTAAGCTTATCCTTAAAGCTTGTTACAAGCTTAACCGCTTGTGTACAAGATCTCTCTCATCTAGGAATTTGTTAGGCTGCATTTTGCAAAACAGTACTAACCTAATTTCATAAACGCACTTGCATAGTTACATTGATAAAGGTCATGTAGTAACGTAATAAGATCTCGTGACCATTATTTGCCTTTATTAAATTAAGGTTCTTAAAGTTCACATCTCTCGAGGGAATGTTTCATACCGGAAGCATGTGGTTACCGATAATGTCATCACACATTTGCCATCTATGCGCAACAGAAGCCTTTGAGGTCTCATTATTGAGTTAGGGCAAGCAATGGGGACTAATAATGGTAGCATATCGGAATATGCTACCATTACATTACAATGTGGACAAAGATACAAATACGCTGACATCAACATCATCATGCCACGGACTGTTGCAAATGTTGATTTTCCAAACGTTGTAGGTAATTAATAACTTCCCTGCAACTACAAATTTTCCTTGCTTGCATGAAACTGAAGCACTCCAGATTATGGGTGCCATGCCATCAGTTAAAGTCACTAACAAAATCGATCACTTGCTATCAACTATCGCCAGATATGTGCTTAGTATGGCCTCGCCATCGCCATATCTACAGCCTATGTTAATAATAGCGTTTATAGATGAGAAACACGAAGCAACCAGCCTAATAGAACATTCAGTCAGAACTCCCGGATAAGTACGAAACGATTTTTGTCAGACGGCACAAGGATTTCTTTAAGGTGCCGCTGAAATTAGCCATAGAACTTTTAGCTGAATGAAAAAATAGCAGAAACTGCAGTTAACATAGCTCCGCATATTTTGCGTAAAACAAAAATCTAGCACCATCTGCGCGAATAACTTCCTAGATAGCAAATGAGTGCAATCCAGCGCATTAGTCGGTCATTATTTATGTTATTCCGGCGGCTGCGCGGCGTGGCGCCCCTCTAATCGAAACTTTGCGTACGAAACGCAATAATAAACTTCCGCGGTACCGCGCAATTACTGTCTACGTATGTATACGCGTAATAAGTCCGCCAGTCGGCCCTAGCGTACGGTTTACGCGAAATTTAATTTCACTGTTTTATAATCAACGTACTCGTGCCCTTTCTATCGCTGGCCAGTGGCCGAACATACGGAAAGCCCAAAAAGAGTATGTCGCTGGTTCATAATTTCAAAGCTCGTGCAGACTGGCGCGACTTGTCGCGCGAAGCGACACCGGTAATTGTTCTACCGTGAACTTACGCGCTGTTGCGTCGCGCCTGTTTGCGGGACCTTCAGTCGGACAAGAGGACACTTATAATATGAACATTAGGCTGGTCAAGAAGTGGTGATGGCCCAGAAGTTAAGGTAACGTGCTTCTTATGCACCCTCCCTAGTTTATATGATTATCTTGATCACAACAGACACAAAATGGAAAACGTAGCAAGCTCATTAGGATTTACCGATAAGTCATAAATTAATGGAAAAGCTTGTAATTATCTTGCCTTCACTAAATTAGAGGTATCTGCAATAGACTTTGACCAAAGCGTGTAAACACAATTAAACGTCGATATTGTAAGGGTGGTCAGCGGTCTTGACCGCCATCTTAATTAGTAAACCCGGTGACCACCTTCGTGGTCATTGGGCTTACTAATTTAGATGGCAGTAGTAATTGCGGTGGCCGCTGTCTTGTATCAGAAGGATGATCGATCTGAGCACATCGGATATCTATCTATTATTATATTATTATCCAAGCTAAATGATAAACCTTGTCAGATAAGAAAAATGTCTTGTCAGATAAGAAAGGCTAAGCTGCGCTATGCCAGCTCATAATAATGAGCTGGCATAGCGCAGCTTAGCCTTTTTTTAGTTCAACCTAAGATGATAATATACTCCCGGTCTCCTAAATCGAACCACCGTGTAATTCCATGTGAGGTATAAAAGCCTAAAACATCAAAATACTGATAAGCCAAAGAAAAAGTATTTATGCAGTTTTGATGCCGACATATGGCCATCATTTAGGTTTCATCATTGATCCTAATTTGAATTCACGATCTTTTCAATCTATCCAAAAAGTGCAAATTACTGCTAATCCCTATCTGAAGTATCCACATTATTTAAAACCAACTAGTTTCCAATTTATTTTATTCCATATTGTTAGCCGTGGTGTGAGTTCCATTCAATTTGCTATTGAATAAAGCTTATGCTATTTCCTCGTTAATACAGGCTGATTCATTTGTTCCGAGATACAGTTGGCGAAGAATGGCGGAGGAAGGGCGCGTCAAAGGGGGTGAGGGGGTGGAGGGGTGACGCTTCGAGGGGCGAAGGATAAAACTAATCACACATCCTCTTCATAGAGCGTAGTGTGGGGTCACTTTGATAGACGGCAGCGGGAGAAGCGCTGAAAAAATACCGAAGATTTATGCGCTCACACGAAATCGAGTTGAGTCTAAAGTGGCAAGTTTTGTTTTTTCTACACAACCGTGGAATATTGGTTCTGTTTTAACTTGAAGTTCCCTTTCTTTATCGACCATTATCTGGCTAATATTCTCTCACTGTTTTTACTAACAAATATTTTTGTCACACCACGTGGGTATGGCAGCAACAAACAGCCAAGGACAATAAAAAACCGCCAACACATCACAATTAAAGCCTTGCTCATCTGCGACAGTGGCGCCCCGCCCATCCGTCGCTCCTGCATTATCCATTTCCGCATTAGTGTCTTTTTGTTCCCCGTTTGATTGTTTAAACGTGCGTCGATGCGGTATCCAGTGGTTATTATTTCCACTCCTCTCACTCGAAATGGCCTCAGTCGATTGTGGAAAAATGCTTCTCTTATTGTTACTGAAGGAACAATAAGCGCCTTCATTTTATATGTTTACAGCGTCTGAAGCTTGATAGGCACTTTACCTCTCTATTACACATACGCGGTCCGGTCCATTGTTTGTGTCCGCCATTGCTTTTTTTCTCTTGATAGGTTTTTAAGTTTGGTGTGTTAACTAAGGGGCGATATGGTTATTGGGGTGCTTTTACAAACGTTGCATGGAAAATTTTAATGGAATTAGTATTTGTATTTTACTAATAAGAGTAATAACACAGATATGATCATGATCAATCTAATTTAGAACAGATGTTTTTTTTTTTTTCCAACTGGATTTTGCTGCATGCTGTATAATTATGGTGCCAAATGAAAAGGTGATACATTTTTAATGCAAACTTCTCCGTAACTGGTAATGAAACAATAGTAACTCTCTAATTTATTACAGGCTTTCGCTTGGTCTGTTTCTCGGTATGCAAGAATTGTTCAATCAGGCGACATACGACAGACCTATTTATAAAATAATAATAAATATCATTAACCATCTGTCGGTTTATAAGGACAGCAAAGCACTTAACAACGCATTGTTATTAAAAAAACCGCAGGTCCTGATAAATCGTCGCACTCTGTATATCGCTTTACGAAACACGTTTTGCCATTAGGAACCTTATATTCACTAACTAAAGTCTATTTTTCATTACTTTACCAAACAATCTTGTGACATTTTCAGCAACGTTTGTCACTCTGAAATTAACCTTAGTTCTCATGATGTTAAAGCTGATATTACAAGGGATGATTATGTTTTAGTATTGTTATATTGACTTTGGGTTGTAAAGAGCGGAATAAACCATTGTCGTGAAATTATTGTTGTTTACGAGCAAGATACACAATTTTCCGCTATTCATATTATTATGATAGAGGTATAAGAGATACTATCAACTATTAAGTGAACAGAATATTTATTATTTATAGTTTAGCTACGCTGTCCACATCTCTGTAATGATGTTAGCATGTTATTCAACCAGTGCATAATTTTGCTGTTAGTGCAATTATCGAGAAAACTCATGTTCATTTTTTTGTGCTAAATTTAGTACAAAATTTTAGTATACCCAAAATTCCTTTCCAATATTGGTTACCATTTCTTTTATGTAATTTAGAATCGGAAAAAGTTGCGGCAAGGAGTGTGGTGAAATGGGTCGTATAAATACAGTTTGTTGATATTACTAAGGGGTGATTCTAACTAACATACTGAACAATTTCCATATTAAACAATTGAAACAACTAACTTCCTATACAGCGTAGGCAGGGAAAATTTCACCTACCAATGCATGAAATGCAATGCAATTTATTTCATGAATATTATGGGGTAATTCTTAAGAGGTGGCTAGACTCTAAATTGTATGTTATTTTGCATTAATATTCTGAAAAAGTCACGCATACAATCATTATGGAACTTTAGTATATGATTTATTGGATTTTTTCATTTACAAATATAAGACAGTTACGTAATTGGAACATTTTCGCTCGATCCATTTTTTATTCGAAAATCATGTCTTTTTTAAAGATTACTCGTACTTTATGTTTAAAATTATTATTGATAGTAAGGGAATAATAGTTTATTATGCAAATATAAGATTTTTGGGTGTGCGGTGCATTAGGGCGGAGTTTGCGTGGAAATTGTCTTTGGAGTGCCTGGTCTTAAGGAAAGTAGATCACTACGATGCACGGGTAGAATAAACCCCCTTAACGATTACAGTTAAACCCCCTTAACGATTACAGTTGAGTAAATAATGACCACATATACAGGTTGAAGTTTTTTTTCTACGTCTTTTTGTAATTTCTAAACTACGGGTCGAAGAGAAAAACGTTAAAAGGGACCATAACCTGTTATAAAAGTAAATACAAGTGAGTGTTTCTTTCATGGTGTGTATGTGTATCTAATCAATGGATTTTCTTTAAATTTTGCATAGTTGCTGGTAAGTACAACGCGTTATCTTTCGTCTTTAAAACATATATTATAAATTAAAGTCGTTTTTTTTATGACGGCGTCGTTCTTCTAAACTGCGCAGTGGATTTTAATGCGGATTTCACCATTCTATAGAAAAAAAAAGTGGCGGCACTCCGGGAGTACCGACAGAAGTGAAAACTTGAACAAAATCGCCTTGGTGGAAGAAAAATACGAGTATTTCTACATTGGTCCTTAACCTTATCTGAATAAAGAGCACAATCGCGTTTACAAAACCTTTAAAGTAAAAATTCTTGCATAGAACATTGATCCGTAACTTAATATAAATAAAGAGCACTATCGCATTTACAAAAATGAGGTGTCGTCATGGTGTCGCGAAATCAATGGTTTAGTCCCATCTCAATAATGCCCAACGCGCCTAAAGAAGTTTTCACTTCAAAAATCCGTACGGTTTATAGGTATAATGAATTAATATTAAACTTACAAATAATGAAAAAATCTCGATGTTTTGTCAAGTCGTAAAAACCGTGCGAAGTAGCTAGTGGTCGCTAGTATAAAATAAAACAGTACGCTAAAACTATTGATACGATAAAATATAGATAAAGTAAGTAGGTGTCTTTAAAATAATTTCAGGCTAGCTGTAGCTAATTCTACAGTGAAAACCATATTTTCCTGATGGTAGTGTACATTATTATTGTAAGTAGGTATAAATGTGTGGTTGGAAATTGTATGCTTCAGTCGCATGACAATGGTGGTAATTTCTTCATTGACTGTATGAATATTGTATTCTATTGTTAGTAACTTTGAAAATAGAAATGTATAAAATCTATTTAATTGTAGATGTAAAAATCAATTTCCGTGCGTTAGTCTCGCAAAAACTCGAAAATGGCTCGACCGATTTGTTTTGTTCGCCTCAATACTGGTGGTTTACGAAAAAAGAAAATTAGAATAATCGAAAAATAACAAACTGTTGTCACACGAGGTACAGTCGGCTGCAGAGATTTCTTTGCAGCTGACTGTAGGAAGTTCACCGGGTTATCTAGTATTAAAATAAATTAAAGAAGGACATTAAAGGACATAAAATCCTAAAAATGTAACATGCGTCTCGGTGGTCCAGGGTCTGAGGGCCTGCTGCTCTGAGCATGGAGTTCTGGGTTTAATTCTGATCGTTCAATATTTTATTGGATTTTTTCATTGTCGTTTTGTAATAGCATATCCACGGATGACAGCCGGGACCAACGGTTTAAAAAGTTTTATACGAGTACATAATTGTTGCTCCACTTGTTATGTCATCTAAATCTAATACTTTTAAACGAGCAATTCTTGTATACAGTGCAACCTCGATATAACAAATAGGAGGGGAACAAGAAAATATTCGTAATATCAAGTAATTCGTTGAACTGAGGTTTGTTATGTTGAGGTTAGATTGGTCTAAAATTCGTTATAAAGAGGTAAAAGAATTTTAACTTAAATCTTTAACAATAGTGACGAGCAGAGGTGTTTACATTACTTTCCATCAAAACAACAATGATTACTTTACAAACAAAAGCGTGTCGAAACATGTCGAGACATGAATCACATTAAAAGATTAAGAGTTATATTATTGGTGGAAACTTTATATAAAGGTTTTGGGTTGGCAAAATTCGTTAATTAGAGGTATGAATACTTTTCTTGATAGTTGAAAATTCGTTATTAAGAGGTTGTACGCAAAGAATTTTCATAATGTAAAGGTATATTTTATATTGACTCTTATGGACAATTCAAGGGGATTACGAAGAATTTGTTAAATCGAGGAAGTCGTTATATTCAGGTACGGTTTATTAAGGTTGCACTGTATTATGTATATATATATAATCTGAATCGCTTCCCCTTTAAAAAAAAAATATTTTGACATTAGGAACTTAATGTTTATTTTTGTTTTACCAACTTAATTGTTGAATGCTCCAATTAAGTAATGATTTTCTTTCTTTTTTGTGGTTAAATTCTTTTATTTTTTTAGATACATTGCAAACTATAGTTTTGTATAATATAGAAGCATTTTTATTTTTGTAAATGTAAGACCATGGAGCCGTTTATTAACTTATTAAGATGTATGTTGACTTGAAATAGCATGGCAGTTGAGAATATGTCATGCTCACTTAAATGTCTCGCTGATGGTGGCGAGTGTGTTGGATCATTCGGTTCCCTACAAAATGGTTGAGCTGGATGGTGCTGATCCACGCGTCATGTTCGTGAACGGGCGCCGTCAGTTGAAACTGGTCATCTCTTATCTGCCAGGGCTTATTTTTAATCTTATATTTTCAATTGCTTTTGATTATTTTTTGTACATTGTTCTCACATATAGAAGCAACAAGAATGATGTACCCAGGATTTTGTAATATCTACATATATTTAAAAGAGTGTCCTTGGAGTTTCTTGCCCGTTCTTCTCCATAGAGATCTACGTTTTGGAATGGGCAATTAGCTTCAACTTTCTGACTAACTGACCGACTCTTTGACAATTCAAAAGTGCCTGTAAATGGTTTAATTGAAATAAATGCTTTGAGTTTTTTGAGTTTTGAATCTCGGAAACGACTCCAACATTTTTCATGAAATTTAGTATGCAGGGGGTATCGGGGGCCGGGTGTCACCATTGTGTGGATCGCCCGGAGGACACGGTGGAGCATACGTTGGAGGTCTGCCCGGCTTGGGCGGAGCATCGCCGTGTCCTCGTGGAGGCGATCGGCGGCGGTGATCTCTCGCGTCCGGCCCTGATTAGGGCCATGGTAGGGAGCGAGAGGAAATGGGAGGCCGTCACCTCCTTCTGCGAAGCAGTAATGCTCGCGAAGGAGGAGGCGGAACGCGTGAGGGAGAGGCAAATTTCGCGCCCTCACGCCCCTAACCGCCGCAGGAGGAGACGCCCTGTGCGTCGGGAATCGCAGGCCGATTTCCGGCCACCGTAAGCGCGGGCTTGCGGACGGTGAGCAATGGGTAGCTCGCCGTCCGATAAGGACCAGGCCCGGGTCGACGGCGCGTTGTGTTCCACGCGCGCCTCAAAGAGATGTCAGCAGAATTGACGGGGTCCGTTAGGGCCGATGCCTGCCGGGGGTGCGAAGAAAACCGAAAGGGAGATCGTGGCCCCCGGCAACAGGGCAACCGAAGGAACACGGGTGGGTTTTAGTCAGTGAGAGTCTGACACGCCCTCCCGCTCCGCCCAGGGCGGGAGAAGTTATTTGATGATTTCCCACCCGAAAAAAAAAAAAAAAAAAAGGGTATCGGGGGCGATAAATCGATCTAGCTAGGTTTCATTTTTAGAAAACGTCGTTCAAAAGAAAAATAAACCCGAGCCGAAAAAAAAAAACTCGGTCATCCAGATATCACTTTACATAATATGACGAGATATCTCTTTTTGTAATTAAAAAAAAAATCGGTGTTTTTTCTTTAATAACCCTTTATTCATCTACTGCATGGTTAAAGAGTCCCTGTTCTCTTTCCCCTATCTTTTCGTAACAAAAGAACTTAAAAAAAAGACAAAATAGCATTAACGACTGCCTCATTGAATGGTTCTAATTTTATTGTCGGGCAGTGTTCCATAAGACATTTCTTAGTAATAGCCCGAAATCTAGATTTGTGCCTCGTTGATGGCAATAGGCTGGCCACCTTGTTATATTGCGATTAAATGAAAGAAAATTAATTAAAAGTATAATTTGTAAACAAGCATATTACCAATTAGAGGATTATATACAAGATAAAAATGCTTGGAAATATGCTGATCCTGCTCCATAGTACAATTTAGAGTCTCGACAAATTCAAAACAGTTGCTAATTTAATTGTATAATTTATTATTTTTGACATTGCTTTTACATTCTGCAACTATTTTAACTCACACACTGACTTATTGGTAAAATTGTAGGAATATTGTATAGTTTTACAATGTTTATAAATATGTGAGCACCATGTTTCTATCACATAATTAATTGATCTGTCATTACTTCATTTTTAATTCTTTTTACCTATTGTGGTATAGTTATTTAATACAAGGTACATCGTCTTCACATATAATTATAGTATACAAATTAATATTGTAAAACATTTTAAAAGAGAAACGGTCGAGTTTCTTGCCCATTCTTCTTCATACGAAAACTACCATTTGGAAGGATTTGTGACAAGAATCCATAGTATTTTTTGTAAATTTTGACGTTCGTAAGTGCTATTTAAGTGCCTATTTGAAATAAATTACTTAACTTTTACATGGGACTCAAAAATTGCGGCCAAACTGTGAGTGCAATGCCTACCACTGTCCTTCCTTTCGGAGGTTACCACCATGATGTTATGTAATGTAGCATAATACATACAAAACCAAATATAAACAAAAAACAAACTCAATAATTATAATATAACACATGAAATCTTTTAATTCTTAGCATTAATTACTGGGAACAAACGTCGTCCCGTAGTGCTGTTTGTTTAAAACATTAGTGTATATGCTTATGTTAAACTGGAGGAAATTTATTTGACTTAGGCGTAGTTTCAGTGTTGGCGACGATGTAAGCAAGACAAACATGTTAATTTTCACCCTCTCTCCTATCACCCTCTTACACCCCCACAGGCGGATAGGGCTGCCAAATATATCTTTTAAAATACGACATTTTCTTTATAAAGTTTGAATGAGGCTGTAGTATCTAACAGCCTCTGTTGTCTAGTCGTACGACCTCCTGTCTCAGGCCCAGAGATCCCGGGCTCGATTCCCAGCGGGGGAATAATTTTAAAGCTTGTTCTAAGTTCGCCTGGGTAGCTACCACCATCTTAACTAAGTCTGTCGCCATAACAGCAATGTTAACAGTATTGTGTTTCGACGTTAGAGATAGCCAGTTCCTCTGTGGTTGAGGATTCCGGGTGAAGCTCGCTTTCACCTTCGGCCTGATCATCACTTTCCATCGGGTGAGATGAAAGCCAAGAGCTTCCTGGTTGAAGTTAATAAAAAAATAAAAAAGTGAGCCTGTCAGTAGTCGCATAAGATGTATAACACCTGACATCTCACCTTGGTATCAAGCAAAATTAAGGTAATGGCAACATTAAGGAGGCGGGGCTTCGTCAGTGTCGTTTCTGACGGCCAACTCTGGCACCGCGAGCGCGTATTGGTCAAATTAAATAGCACGCGCTTCCCCGGGTTCCTGTGACACACTTCCGTCCCTTTTCACGAAATCACTCCCACATATTTGATTATTTCGATTTTTTTAGGTTTAGATTTAGATGGCAGGAAAGCGAGAGGAAAAATGTTACATATCAAAAATGATGATGTGGTGTATTTTTTAGTTATCATGTTGATTGGTGGCTATCTTCGTGATAATGTGGTTAAGCGTGAAATATAATAGAATACTTTTTATTATGTACACCATGCGAATAATGTACCTACTTTTAGAACATTTTTATGATTAGGTATTCTATATCCATTAGCACTAACTAATTGCGTTACACACGATCAATCGCAATCTGAATAATTTTGAAGGACATTGCTAATTCATTGCTTCATATGTTCGAAAAATTTGTAACAACGTAAATGACGCAATGAATGTTGTTGAAATGTCAAAATGAAACAGATTGTGATTGATCTTGGTTACGGAATTAGGGTGCAGTACTTAAATGAGAGGCTTTTCGGAATGAGAAAATTACGGTGAATGCATGACGGAAACGTCTTCACCATCTCATTCATCGCCAGATCATGTCCTACAAATTCGACTTGGATTTTTATTTCATCCGCCAGAGGTAAACCTTCATTGAACCTGAAAACACTGTGTAGTATTTAGACTACCAGCTGACAGCCCTAGCTAAAGCTTCCAATTACAACATGGCCCGTTAGAGGGCGCCCTGAATTATGTACCGACAACTTTGACGAACATTTATTTTTAATTTACAAACGGCTCCCGTGCCCCGTGCCGTACGACAGCACCGAAATTACATGCTCGTTTTATTATTCACGAGGAATGTCAAACCTGACTTCCTTGCATATAGGAGCATGCTGAATTAGATAATATGCTTATTAATATTGGAGAATGCATATCATTAAATGGGAGAGCGGGAGAACGGTTTAATAAATTATATAGATAACAGTTACAGAAAAATTGTTAGAATAAGCCTTATATTAGGCTGGTATAAGTATTATGTCGTTTATTTATTTTCTTTCATATATAATTTAATTTTTAAAAGATATAAAACATAAATTGAGTTCCGTCAGGTTTGGGAGCAGGGTCCAAGCTACCGGTGATTAGGGCTGCAGAGACAGACTTCACAATACGAGCCGTATCGAGGAGTATTGCCTTCTGAATCAGGCCCTTAATCCAACCGCCTGATGAGAGCCTCAAGAGATGTTGGTCGAGGCTTTCGGCCATCAGGCCATTGGCCGTTACAATAATCGGCACAATGACAGCCCTCACATAAGTATTATTATTGTTTTTCAGACTTGTTTTTTGTTATGATGTGGTCCTGGTAATGACCCTGTGTATTAACCTCAGCTCCTGATTTACAAAAACAGTGGCACTCCGGGAGTGCCGACAGAAGTGAAAACTTAAGTAAAAATACTTGCATAGAACATTGATCCGTCACGTAATATAAATAAAGAGCACAATCGCGTTTACAAAAATGAGGTGTCGGTAACGGTGTCGCGAGTTATTTTGCCCATCTCAAAAATGCCCTAACGCGCCTAAAGAAGTTTTCACTTCAAAAAAAACTTGTGTCGCAATTTTGTTCACACATTTTAAACCCGCGCAATAAATTTCAATACCGAATCGTATCATCAAACAAACAGCCGTAGGTATCCTACCTTTATTGGCAAATGCAATCCTATCACCCCAAACTCCGAAAAGTTTGAAAATTAAAAAGTTGGAGGCAATTCACGCAACGGCCGACAGCCATTAACATCAAATACGACGACTTTTCGGTATTTGCATTTACACAAAAAATGCCTATAGATACATTTCTAAAAAAATTAACTGTGACTGGAATGATTGAAAGAACAATAAACAATATCAATTTAAATTATTTTATTACCAATCTTTAGAGGGTCTTGGTCGTTTTTAGAGGGCGAGAGACAGAGAGTAAAGAAAATCTTTAGAGGAGGGAATTGTCGAAGAAAATGCTGTTTAGGAAAATAAATGTGCACCGAACGTCGATACCTACTTAAGAAATTTTTTGTAGTTATAATATAGAAAATTATTTTAGAAAACATTGTAGAACCAGCAATAAAGGCTTATTTTATTTTATTTAAATTATACCATGAAGCGCACTTAGATCTCACCGTTTGGTACTTCGACATACAATGTTAGCTTGAACTTCAGCTTCCTATACAATGCAAACTTGTAGTAGTCACATAGCAATTACCGACAGCATTCAACATGTCGTATGCGTTAATAACTTACAGTACTGAACATTTGTTGTACCATGTCTTGGGTCAACCGCGTCAAAAGATAGTCGCGTTTCTGTTTCTTTGACACCTCTGACCTGACACACAATGATGCAATGACTTCATTTGATTGTCATAGAAAAACCATTTAATAATGTGCGGCCGCAGGCTCCTCAGTATGGGCACTTTTTCACCTGCATATGTACTGTGAGGGCAAATCTAGCGATTTAAATCTTTGGTTAGCCCTTTTACACGCGACCGTGAAAACGACCCGCGCCAGTGACGATACACACGAACCTCCTTAACCCTAATTAACCGGACGAAAGCGAAACGCGCGAGAAAAAGAAACGAGTTGTATAATTCGGGAAGCTAGTTACCCGCACGTCGAGCCAGTCTCTATACTTTTGTTTTTTTAGTTAGTTGCCGCTTAAACTTTTGCGCGTTTTACGTTGTTCATTTTGTGCTCTACTGTAATTTTTTCACGAACCCTTTCTATTGCGTTTCGATGGACATTATACATTAAACTTAGGCGAGTCCTCGAAAAGTCCACAAAAACAATTTACTAGTTTCGTTTTATATCATGAACTAACAACGCTCTGAGTCCAGCCGGTCTATTCTATAAAAATCTCAACGAGAATTTTTTAGTGAAGTAGTATTTATGAAGTGAGCTGTCAATCCCTAGATTCTCTATCGCCAGGCAGGCTGACAGTTTACTTCGAGCTCACTTCACGAGATTTTCACAGAATAGCAGTACAGGCTCAATAAACATGAGGCAACAATGTTCTCCTTCCATATTAATTTACAAATCATGACTAGGGAGAGAGCATCCGAGTAGTAATGATTTAACATTACACTCCATTTGCTTAAGGAAAACAGAAATAAAATGAGATGATTTTATCATAACAAGAGGAAGGCGAGGCGCCAGTTTCGCTTACATTATTAAAACAAAACAATAGACACACAGAGGAACAGACGAACATACGTACTAATGTAGTAAATTAATTATAAACAGGGCGCGGAAACTCTCAGGCCCCGTCTTAACAGACGATTAGTAATTGCGTTATCGTTCAATTTGTGCCATTAGTTGTCGAGCGTGGCCGTCGACGAATGAAATTTCGATTTATTTAACGTCCGACCTTCTTTAGTATTAATATTAATTAATATTATTACAGCAGACGTGGCAGTAAGTGGATGTTGAACTATTATAAAATGGGAACGTTTTAATGTTAGGGATGCAGCTTATTAAGCTCTACAGTAAGAAAAAAATATACAATGTAAGAAAGTAAAGTTATCATAAGGATAAGTTTATTTGCCGTATTCACACATTGAGTTAAATGTACTACGTTATTCACATCGAAAATTCCAATGAAAGTTTATAATTTGGCAAATAAATATGGCACAATAACAATTACGTGCAGCCTTGTAGGATAGCTGAATTATCTATCAGTAAATACACTCTCGGACTCTTAAATCGATAGATGCTCTAATCAAACCTTGTAACAAAACTCCGATAATCTCTTTTTAAATTTGTGAATTCAAATTTGGAACAATGGTGATACCAAAATAAGGGCCAGTATGTCAGCTTCAAAACTGCATAAAAACTTTTCCTCTGACTTATCATTATTACAAGCTTTATATTAGCTTGCTCCGTTCGTATGTTCCTTTAAACAATATTCAGGGTGGCTCGATTCTGTCCGGGAGTGTATTATAAATTAAAGTAGCTTTTCATGTCAGTGTGACCGCGTTGTTCTTCTAAACTTCGCAACAGATTTTCATGCGGTTTTCGCCATCATTTAGAGAATTTATTCCGGAAAGTTTATGTATATAATTATTTTATATTTATATATTAATATTAAACTTACATACTCGTATAATAAAGAAATCTCGATGTTTTGACAAGTTATAAAAACTATGTGAAAAATGGGCGGCTAGTATTAGAGATATAACGAAATTATATTAGGTGTACATACATCCGCAAGACTTTTGCGTATATTTGGTTATGTCTGCTGAGCCTGTCATTGGAAAACTTATCGGTAGGCAAGGACAACCCGGGAGCTGCCACGATCAAACTATAACACACGATTGATTAATTGTCGCCAACCACCTCCTCTTATAGAAGTATTATTTTGATATTACTTGTGGCTAAGTAATAACACCCGCACGGGTCGATCGATCAGGTTACGCTATGCTGGCCGCGTTTAGTCCGTGGATGGGTGACCATCTTTCTTTACATACGAAGACCCCTCCGTGCCTCGGAAAGCACGATAAACCTTTGGTCCCGGCTGTCATTTGCAGATTTGTCTGATCTTTGGCAGTTGTTACGGGTTAGAAGCCCAGAAGTAAGACAACCAGTCATACGAAGGGGTATAGTGTTTGATATTACTTCACAGTTGGAAAGTGATGGAGCTATGCAGGACATGCTCCATGTCTTTTTCACTTCATACCCAATGCACAAATGAGTCATCGATAAGAGAAGAAGAAGGAACACGATTCTTTACGCCCGCACTCCTCTTTGAACAATGAAGATAATAGGGAATCAATAGTAAAAGGCGCGGAATATGTGATTTATCACTTCATTTGTTTATAGAAATGTAACAACTTGACGAAGGAGAAGAACGCACGTGCAGGTAATCCAACAGTCGAGGACAGTTCGCGTGTAGACAGCACCTATTAAATGTCCACCGCAGACTGAAGAGGTGTCGCAGAGGCGTCGACAAAGCACAATACGTCTCGCCTCGCGTCCCAACAATATCCCCGTGTTTACATTCCCGGCGTAATTCCTTTGAACTCGCATGTGGGCCCGAGGAAACGTAAAATAAACAGAACTTTCTCGTAATGTTTAATTAAATTAATCAGTTGGTTGATTAGTCGATGGTTCGCCGGCGTTGGCGTAAACAAAGCGCGTCGGCGGCGTGGCCGGGCTTTGATCTAGCGACTCACTCTCATCTCCTCTATTGTTATATATTTGTGAGGTTCCCGCCGCCCGCCGCCAGCTGCCGGCGCCTCGCGCCTCTTGTGCCACAGGGATGACACGCTCCACGTTTTTGCATTTCATACGAATTCATATGAGTTGCCCAGGCGAAACCCAACCTCACTCAACTTGGGTAAGTAATTATTTTTGGCTTTACGGAAGCCAATATGCAAGTCAGACATTGACCAATAAGAGTACCTGCATATCTTATAATTTTTACAAAAGCTTCTATTCCTTGACTGAGCTGAAAACCTTGGACTTAGCTGACTATCATCCTCGTCCATATCGTTATCACTTTTTATCAGAGTCTTTATCTCCTGTCTTTTCGATTATTCATTTAAAAACTGTGTCAGGGAGCAAGCAAACCTGCGTCTAAAAAAAAAACAATATTTTATCACCCCTATGAACTTACACCTATGCGTCTAGTATAATGTTTTACTTTGACTAAATAGTACATTCGGTACATGCAGAACGACGTGCTGAATCACAATTTTAATTTATGTCGAAACCTCAGTTTTGGCACGCTTTTCATGCTGACAATATTTTGTATTACAATGAGGATTTAAAAGAGAAGTCTAGCTTTATTTTTTCAGTTTCGGTTCACCTTGATGTACATTATTAAAAGAGGAAATGTTTTTCAGTAGGTAATTGAGTTGGGTCAGTCAGTTCTAGGTCTCAAAATATTTTTGTATGGTTTTGTCTCATAATTGACTGTTGTTTGCTATTGTATGTTTAGCCCAGATGTTGTTTATTTATAAATAAATTATTTTTATTGTTTGTAAGGTTTCTTTTGTTGGAAAAGTAATGTACCTATTTTACTTTTCCCTGAATAAAATATGAAAAAGCTCCAACCATTTACTCGGCAAACGAAATAATAATTTAAAAGGCATGTGCTACATCAGCGGCATCGATCGGGCCGATCTTTCATGTCAGCACTATGCTGGACAAAATGTAGATATTATTAGCGTACACGATACGGCGCCGGCGCCGGCGTCCGCTGAGCGACAGCTATCTCAATCTAACGGCTATGGTTCACACTTTCATAGAATTCATGCATCATTCATTTTAACTGCCCGTTGGTTTCGTGCTCACGAACTCGACTGCTGAGCCAGGGGTCCTGGGTTCAATTCCCGGTTCGTGCAAAGTGTTATTGGATTTTTCCATTAGCAATTTCTCAGTAGCTGCCTGGTGTTTGGAAGTTGTTGGTGTGAGTGTGACACCCACGTGGCTCGACGAGCACTTAAAGCGGCTGGTGCTATGGTTGGTCCTGCGCCTGATATAGATCAGGGGATGTCGGTCATGACGAATTGCCGTCCCATCACTCCCATCGAATTACGAGGTTTCAGGGGCAAGATGATCAGAGTGTAAACTTCACTCATCCACTACCTATAGAAAAGAGAAGATCCTCCGACCAGACGGGTGTCGTCTCTGGCGGGCAATTATCCAACGATTGATGTCGGATAGTCATATATATGTCGTACGCGCAGTAAACTCTAATTGCGCGTTGCAGGATTTGTGTGACGTCAGGATTTTGTGTGACGTCAGGTCTTTGATGCGTAGTTCGCATGTGACGATGTATATGTCACCACAAGGGTAAAGAAACAGAGAGTACACCTGTATTTGCGCTAATACTTATAGACTGAAATTTGGTCGGGAGGATGTTATTAAAATAATTTCCTTGATAGCTTTGTGTTTAGGATGCCTGAAGACTGTCACTGGTATAAAAAGTATCCTTTAATTTATTTGAAATGCACACAGTGAAGTAGACCTCACTGTCTGTTCAGCCTTTATTGTGGTAAAGTCCAAACATTATGTTTTCAATATATTTTGGTCTTACTTTGGTTTTCGTTTGCGTTTTACTGACAGATGATCAAGGGAAACATGGGTTTTATAATGGTTCAAATCAAAGTTAGTTTATATGGGAAGATAACGCAGTGATGGTTACAAAATCTCAAGTTTAAACATACTTGCGGTAAAAAATAAAGTATTTATTTGCTTCCAAATAAGGAGGAATCAATCACATAAAATTGTTCATAAAACTCAGCAACTGCCAAGTCATTTGAAGCTCACAAAATGACCACAATTGACCACATCTCGAGTACATATTAATAAAAGAACATGTCTATGTTTGTTTGTACGTACGTAATCAACCAATAACTGAATAAGTAATAAAAAACGCGCGTTTCAATGGATCCAGTAGCGACGCGAAATTCCGTACGTTGAACGACTTATTGTTGCTACCCGTATTTATAGCTTTTAGGAACCCCCCTCGGGGCGGCGAGCAATCAGGGACGTCATGTTAACTAAAATTATAATATGTGTTACTTGGGTAAAATCGTCGATTTACGAGATTGGGTGAAAGCTATTGTTATTATCATCGTCTGTTTGTTTAATTCTGCCAGCCTATATTGTAAAAATCATATCGTGAAAACTTAAGTCAAGTTAGTTTGAAGTGAGCTAACATTTCAGCCGATCGATGCTAGAGATTGACGTTACAGAATAGATCGGCTGTTGCTTCGATGAGCAAATTTAAAAGGATAGTTAGCGAATATTTAGGAATTTAAGCGTAATCTCAATCAGTTTCTTATAACAGCAACAAAGAAAAGAAGTCAATAATCCGAATAGTTTCATGAAAACGACTACGTTACATGAAAGTAAATCCCATCGCGTCTTCCACCACCGTACTAAGATATGAACGTGCAATACTGAATACATCTACCAACCCTGCGCTCGAGGCGCGAATAAAATCTAAATTTGAAATACGATGTTTTCAATCAATTCACCGATCACAATTATAATGGGGCGTGATCCGTCCATAGTTTCATACCACTGCCTTGGACGTTACTCGGTCTCTGAATAAATAATCATCATGGAAGTTTTATTCGTTACGGGGTTACATAGGGTGACAATTGTGTGTTTTTCCTTGTTTAATCTAATTCTAAGGCGCAATTTGAAATATTTGTGGCTTCAAGATTAATAATTCTGAGTTTCCAGGTATTCGATCCACTTGTTCGGTTTGTTTAGCTAGTTAGCAGGCCGGATACGGATGATACTTTACGGTGGGCCGGAAAAACCGTTAATACTTTGTGAATGGAATTTGATTGAAGATTTGACACAAGAATATGAATACTTATGATTCGATTGAAAAAGCAAAGTAACCTAACAAACAGATACATGGTCCCCTAAAAGCGGATGACCGACTTACATGTAAAGGTTTTAAGGCCAGCGACACAACGTCGGTCGCGCTACTTACGATTCAAGTCCAATTGAATTGCAACTCTCCTGTTACGCCTTCCATGAATCCCAAATCAAAGAGTGAAACTAGATTCATAATAGGGATTTACATATTTACAGAAGTAAGATTGAAAGTTTCACCAATTTTTAGAAAACAATACAAGTTTTATTTACACTTTCACAACTTGCAACACCAGATATTTTTTGATAGAATTATAATAAATGTTTTTCTTATAGCTGGCAACCACGATAAGATTCTTCAAAGGATGGACCGTAGTCAATTAGGCTTAAGATAGGGCTAAATGATAACGTTTTTCCAAGTAGTGCGTTTTCAATTGTTTGTAGTACTAATGTTATTCAAATGAGAGCACGCGTGATGCGGGAGGCACAGTCTTCCGGGTGCGGGAGTCTCAGCGAGCCCAGCCGACCGGAAAATTGCCGGCGGAATGGTCCGAAATAGTAGAAAATATTGCCAGATATGAAACAATGGCATGTTTGCATAAGTGGCGGATCGAAAATTACTTTTATGAATAAGAAACCGAGTGTTTCTGTACTAGTGTTTTAGTAATGTATGAAGCTGGCTAGTGGCTGGTTCTATTACCAGATGTACTTTTGAAGATAATTTAGAATGTTATTCGATTTTCAACAGCAAAGAGAAACTTACTATTATCTCAACTTGCCATTTCGACTTGCGTCATTAAAAGCTCAGTTCATTATCCTTTTAGAGAAACCTTAAAACTTCAATGAAAAGAAGATCAGCTTTTTCTAACAACGAGGATTAAACACAGCTTCCTTTGTAAAGAAACTCTTCATAAAATTAAATCAGAAACTAATTTTCGCGTAATAAAATTTCGATCCCCTTTATCACATATTACAAAAGCATCCCCCTGGATGCAGGAACGTAGAAAATTAGCTTTATACCGAAACGATAGATTTAAAAAGAGTGTAAAAATACTAAATTGAAGAATTTCATGCATCCACACGATAATGAAAATGTAATTTACGTAGGTAATGTAAAAAACGCGAAAAAAACAGGGCAGCTCGGGTAAGTTGATGGAGGCAAACGAGATATTTGCAGTGTTTTGCATAACTGCATTAAGTGTAGGGCCGAGAGGCCCGCTGAAGGCACGTACACTCGCCTACTAAAGTGCAATAAAAGCCTTGTAAAAATTGTAATGGCGCTAATAAAGACTTTTTTGTCGTTCAACACTTTTGCCCAGTTCTTTCTGGTTGTTATTTTTAACGTATTATGAATTGCATTTGTAATTCAAGTGAAAATGCGACGGCTGTGCGAAATTAATTGGCACGAACGTTTTTGTGATCGCCTCGAGAATTCTGACTGACGTGTGAACTAAAAAACTAGTTGTGGACAAGTGCGTGTACGACTAAATACAGAACAATTCGGTTGGATGAAATTACTTTTTGCCATCCCTTTACTGCGCGTTCACCTGTTTAGTCATACATTTCTTTTCGTCTTGGTTATGCTGAGTATAATACAAATATACATATCTACATACAGGTATCTTTTTTAATATCAGTTTTGTAACCCTCACACGTCACGATAGCAACTTACGTGTCCGTAGCAATAAGTGAACAATTAACATTATCAATCATCATTAACAACAGAGCGTATTAATTAATCGAACCGTCAAACCGGAGATAACGTAAAAAAGTCAGCAGTAATTTAAATTTTCAGGTTAAAAAACTTCACAATCAACTATGGAAACTAAAAAGCAACCGACAGATTCAATTAGAGACTTTCGCTCTGAATATTGCTATCGCCATAGAATCATTTCAAGTGCGAGTTTAAAAAGTGATAATTAATTTGTGAGCGTTGAGCGCTCGGGAGTTTAGCGAGCGATTGTACCCACCTGAAGATATCTCGAACATTGTTTCCGTTCGTGTACAAATTGTTGCTATTGTACACTATTTTCCATAACGTATGAGGGCCATTACGATTGGCGTTTTCTTATAACTGAGCGGTACCGGCGTATTGTGGAAAATACCTTGAAATACCTTTTGAATAGAATGCAGGTCTATTATAAGAGTAAGTATTTGTCGTTGCATCAACCACTTTGCTTGTTTGTTATTTATCGGTATTTTCCGTTTCGATCTGCCCGTTTTTCTGCATTGTAAAATATTTGCGAATGTGTGTTGTGTTCCGGGGTTTATGTCTTTTAAAGAGCTTTTTTTTGACACGACGTTTTTTAACCACGGTGTTAAGTGACAGAAACAGCTCACGAATCCGCACAGCGAACATGGTTCGTATACTACAAGCACAATTTCACGCCTCACGAGACCCTAAAAACGTGTGACTATAAAAATCACGACACATAGTCGTAGTTATACAAGGATGAGTATATCGGCCCACCGCAGTGGGCGATGTAAACAATTTCAATCGAATCGTAACAGCTACTGAACAATGAACGTCGGATCACGAAAAAATCATCTTACAAGTTAGTCGTGAGGCCGGGCCACGGTAGTCGTGTGTCCGGGACGTGGCCGGCCCGGCGGGGCGGGCCTACTGCTACTCATTCCACCGCCGTTCCTGACTACAGACTGTTTTATGACCTTTTCGGGACCTGATCGCCGACGGCACTGGATGTCAGAATCGGAATGGTTTTATTCGCCACAAGATATCGGGAAAAGCATCACAATTATGATAATGTTTATTCTTGTCAAGTATTCAATGCAACAAGAAAAGCTCACTTGAAAAACGTGTACTACAAATATAGAACCTTGTAAGTTCACACTTTTTAACTGATTTACCCCACTCTTGCAAATACCGAGCTAATCAAGAACGCTCAATTGAAATATAGGCGCTCGGTAAGCTTTCGGTACCGCGTATACTGAGCATGCTGATGTTGCACCGCTGCTGCGCCGATAAATTTAGAAAAGGGCCTTAATTTCAGTTAACCACAACGGTAAAGTAAAATAGGAGAGCTTTCAAACTAGCTTATGTTATCAAGTAAAGTTTAATTCACAGGTAATTAATTGGCTACTAAACGTAGTTGGTGATACAGAGAATCTCGAGCTGTAAGCCAAAAGAGAAACAAAAATAGACTTGCACATTGAATGAAAGTTACCCTTGGTCTTATATCGAGTTAGCGTCATTACTAAAAACAGGATTCACACGAATGCAGGGAACACAAAGTGCGAAGTAACATTTCACCAACATTCTCCGTTTTTTCCTGCCAAAGCCCTTTAATTTAAAACGAGAAAATTTTACTTGACAAGTTTTTATCCGAAGCTTTTGCAATGTTGTAGCGCCGTTGAATATTTTAGTCCGTCAGAATGGCAGTTAATTTGTTGTCGATTTCAAAGTGTAGATTAAACTGTCGATTAGGATAACAACTTAGAACGTGTCATCATTTTCAGCCTGTTAACGGCCCCTTAGAATTTTCTGAACCCCTACCGTCTGTGCACGGGCTTACTTGAAAGTGAATGTTGCTAGGTGTAGTGGAAAAGCGCACAAGAGCCTCTTGATACAATGTCTTAATCCACTTCTGCATCACTAGCGGGAGAAAAATAGACCTACCTTTTTTAAGAGGATAATCGACCACCCCTGTCTACCTCCTTGTCGCAAGCGCGAAGGTACGGAGGGGCCGTGACCCTGACCCCTTCGAAACAGATGTCAACACACCTTCAAAGTAGACACATACCTCTATTTTTCGCGATTAACATACACTCAACAAATTATATGTCTGTATATTTGTTTAAACAAAACACAAGGGCTATATTTTATAAAATATACAACAGTTTAAATGATAATTTATACTCCATTGTTATTCATTGATGTTATTATATGTATATTTTGCCATTGTTTCAAATCAGAGCATATTTCATGCATTTAATGTTTAATTCCGCGCTACACTAGAAACTATGCTACGCGAGATATGGCTTGCGATGTTATTTGATATTGAAAGTTGCACCTCGCATGGCCGTGTTTGATGAATACGTTATTTAAATACATTATTTAAATTATTGGTTTAATTTAAAATTGAAATGCAAACATCACACATGCACATAACGGATATCTTGAAAACATGTTTTGATACTCCCTATATTTCCTATGCATGAAGACTTCTGTTTTGATGAATTACAAATAAGAGCGTTTCAGATGTAAATGGAATTTTCATGGCTAATAAGTTTGCGAGTTGGGACATGCAGCAGCTCGATGTGGGTTTTGAAGAAAGTTGTATATATTTTCATACATTATGAATATGCTTCCCGTTCCCGCGATATGGAGCAGTAATCTTTGTATTGTACGGCTTCTGTGTCACTCCAACATCATAGCATCGCATCGCGCTCGCTGTGTGCTGTGTCCAAACAACTCGTATTGTTTCGCTTGCTTGTGAAATGTAATTCGTGTGCTGTAAACACACAAACACACACATGCCTTGCACACACACACACAACAGTTATTTATATTTGAGACGCGGAGGTCGCATGTCGTGGGCATGTTGGTACAAATATAGAAACTATTCGCGATTTATTGTGAATATTAAATTTGGCACAATATAATTGAGGGCTTATTGTTGTTTCGAGGGCTCTTGGAACATTCTTCTTCGTGTTTTTGACGTCTGAGAACATTAATTTATATAACTTCCTTTATGAAGTGGATTTGCAGATTCGCTTTAACATTAATGGCAAAGTTATAAAGCACAATGATGATAGTAGAATGCAACTTTGTCGTAACGAACATGTATTTTTTGCATGTATTTTACAAAAAAAAAAGCGTTAGTAAGCACAGAAAAATGGTTTAGGATTAGAAAAAAAAAACACGTTTAAAAGGATGTTACGTAATTCATGTTATGCTGAAAACTATAGTTCCTAGAGCCACGTTTCCTCTAAAACCAGAAAGCTTGTCTTTGGTACGGCTTTTAGTCGAACATTTAGCATCAAAAATGGAATACTGAAGCTTTTAAAACATTTTAAGATAAAATAACGTGCCTTTAAGGGTCCCTTTTTTCAAGGAAACCTAGGCTTTGTGGTCTAAAACTGAAAGAAAGAAAAAATGTTTATTCTGCAAAATTAAAACACACATTAGTAAAATATCCTATACCCATTAATTCAAAGTAAGTAAACTGCTAACAAGCAGGCGTGGTGAATCACAGCTCAGATCATTGCTTCTCCTATGGGACAGTGCGACAATTACAGACTGCTTTTATTAGTATTAATAAAACCCACATCATTGCTCTATCAATATGAGTGGGAAAGAAACAAGTGTCAGCTGTCAGCGACATTACGACACTTACTCGTAAAAGTCAAGGGAAAATGTGACGTCACGGAAGCCGGGGGCAGTGCCCATTGAGCACAGCGGTCACTCCGGCGCAGGCGACACCTGCGGTAATACCCTGATACCCTCGTTAGAGACAACATCACGCGATGACAACTTATTAAAAGAACCCCAAAACAATAAAATAACGGTAACCACTTAACGTTTTATTTAAAAAAAAGGTAGTCGCTCTTTCGCCCTTCCGAATTATTAAAAAAAAACAAAGGTACGGCAATTAAAATAAATAAAGCAATTATAAGTTAGTACTGTACATCTCAATTATGTTATTTTCATAACTATTATAAAACAATGACATGTAATTAAATTGTTCTGAATAACAGGTGGTCCGAGCCAGCCATTAATTTATTTATTGGAATAAAGAAAACGTATATGGGTATCTATATAATGTATACGTACGTAATACCGACAGGCTATGTGTAATAGATATCTTCGGAAATCAATATTAATGAAATGCTAGACCAATTACAAAAAAGAAACCACGTGAACAAGTTCCAGAGAAAATTCAATGAGGGTGTGGCATTCAGATATAATTACAGTCCAATACGTATCTTGGTATTTAAGAGCAATAAGATCTCATATTTTCAGTAAGAATAATCATAACCTCGTTTGTTCAACGAGAACAATTTTTAAGTAACTTTGCAAAGCACAGGAAACAATAAATACAAAAAAGCAAGAATGAATTAATACCCGAGGCAACGCGAGCCAGCCTATTAGCCGTATTGGTACGAAAATATTGAATTACTGCTATAAATATACACACAAAAATATTGTTTTTATGTAAATACGGCGTACTGTTGCAGTAACGAGTCTTGCTAAATCACAATATGAAGTTGATTTATATCTCTATACGGTTCGGTTAGCTTCATGGGAGGGCCATAAAAACCTTATACGAAAATGCGTATATACGTACAGAAGTCGTTTAATTGGTCACTTACGAGTTAACAATGCGACATAACGCTTGAAACCTTACCGCGATGTGGTGTAGAAATTGACCTCGAATTTGATATATTTTTTTGGTCAAGCTCTGCTGGCTTCCTTATGACTGACTGGCAGCGTATGAATGAACTTTTGGACTTCATTGCGTTTTTTTTTTTTTTACGTATTGGAAGCCGCACACTATGATTCTTTGTAAGTGCAATTAGTGACACAGATCTCATACTCTTACATTACAAAACATACGTCGTCAAGCCGTTTGCCCGATGAGATTTCGAATAAGATGGACAAACTTTCGTCCTCTATTTAACCCCTTTAAGGAATGATTTTTATTAATTAGATTCCACACACAACAATTTCAATATCAAAAAAAATCCTATACAAAAAAGTAAAAGTTGAAATAGTATGACAAAGACGAGTCGATGTCCTGACGGCATGTATTACTGTATCCATTACAGGCAATTACTATTGACGGATGACTGCGAGAGGACAATGTACAGATCATTCAAATGATTCCGAGCTTTATTGCCAATAAGTGCCAAATGAATATTAAAAGCTATCAATAATAGTTTGTTTGAACTTTCTGTTGTAACTTGTAAGTTATGATTGTGAAGCTTTGTTTTTTTATACCTTGAGTTTTCGTTTTTACACTAAAACTGCGAACGGAAGAAATCTATAAAAACCTCCTCCATGAAAAAATAATATAAACTTATGCCAAGTTTCATGGTGATCGATCAAACGGTGTCAACGTTTTTCAATATCATTTATGTAACAACATTAATTTTTACCTATAGGTACCTCATTTATTTGACTAATTTATTGTATCACTAGTTTAACAACAAATTCCTGAACATGAATGTTCAGGCATATTATTAACTTTAACATTATTCCGCGCAGAACAAGTTCCGAAGGTAGACGTTATAAATTAATAAGCCGCTTGCGTAATTAATGACAGCAGTACAGTAGAGCAACAATGGCTGCACAATTATCTAGCTAGGTATCCCATCTTACGTACCCACATTACTAATTATTCCGATTGTTACCGTTCGTAATGAGTGGTGTGACATAATATAGCTCGGCGGCCATCGGGCTATACACTGCGCGTCGCGCTTCAATAAACAATGCCCACCGGCGAACCAGAGGAGACAACTAATCGCATTAACGAACTAATCACAAGCCGCTGTGACGAGGAAATTCATTAATATCCTGCACCCAGAGCCGACGGATGAAAAAGTATATGCATGGTGCGGGAGGCGGCTCGAGGTCGGCGCAGAGTTCGATTTTATCAATTTTTTTATTGAGTAAGACCCGGACTCGACCAAAGCGGAGACGAGACACGGGGAGAGAAGATGTGTTTTAAACAACCAATAGAATGTCTTTATTCACACACCTCGTCTCCACTCAGCTTCAGTGGGGACCACTGTGGAGATGTATCAGATTTGTATGGATCGATCGAAGCGGAGATGTAAGCTCTGCCGCGCCGAGATTGAGCTGGGCGGCGGTACAAAGCGGAGATGTCAGCTGTGCATCATTTCCGCTCTAACCAGCACAGATCTACGCTCCAATCTACCTAGTACGCATCTCTGCACAGCTTCGGTGGATACACCCTAGCTGAAAGACATATCTTCTCGTCTCCGTTTCGGACATCTCCGCTCATCTCCGCTTTGGTGTCCAGTGATGACACATACCGAGCCAATAAACCCATACTACATCTTTTGTATCAAAGGCATTTTTAAAAATTTCATAGACACAGCTTTTATATTTGTTGAACATTATAACGATGTATGTACATTGACCCTGACTATTGCATACAATGATAAACTGTCAAAGAATGACAGTTATATTTTTAATATACGAAGTATTCAAGTTGTTAGTTAATTGGCTCAACAATTAATTTCCCATAACTTTTCAATGATGTACATTTTTTCTATTGTTTGCGAAGGTATTTCCGCTAACAACTAGTGAAGCTTTTCGCCCGTAAAACATGGGAGTCTTGTCACCAACGAATGAGTATTACAATAATATACATAATTATTATGTTGATCAATGATAATTAATACTTACTATCCATTCAATGGAAGTCTTGCAGAAATAGCTTTTAAGATAGTTGATAAGATCGCTATTTCTAAAATACTCATGTATGATGATATTTCGTGTATAAAGGTCTTATTTGTCTGTAGCTTACATTCTGGTCCCGAAACAGATGAGCTTAATTTTCAGATGAAATTAACAGCAATCACTAAATTCTTCTCTTAACGGTCCAGTTCACTCAGTTCCGTTGCATCCCGTGTATTCGATGTATCCCGTCCCTCCCTTTGAAATTGTCCTACTCTACATGGTCGGCCGTCATAGGCAGAAAGGCACTCAATATAAATATTAATCTAACGCACTCCATTTGCATACAAAGTATTGTGAGGTAAAATAATTAAATACACGGTCTTTGTTGTTTAAACAATGCACATCTCGGAGTGTGCAGTGGAGTTGAAACAGTAACTAAACTGGCATACGACATTTAATTTTATTACTCTTCTGTTTCACAAGCTTTGCAAAAGTGAAATAGGGGGAAGACACGCAGAACGGGTCACCTATGCAGGAACTAAGAAAACAACCATTCGTTTTATTTTCGAGAGTTAAATTAATCAACAATATTTTTAATCTACGTTACTTATTGAACGCTACTTATTATTTATTAATTACACAAAAAATATTCTCATAGATAATTAATAAGGCTTATGCACGATTACTAGCTTTTCCCAGTGACGTCAGACTTTTTCCAAATTTAATGGATTTTCTAAAATTCCTGATCCTATCTTAGTGCACCTCTTCCGGAACCGGAGTCTTCGGATTCCTGGATCTTGTAATGTTTCAAACTCCGGTTTTGACCTTAGGTTGTGCTCTATCTGTCAGAAGGTTTTTTAGTCGGAAAGTTTTAAGATGTCACCCTGGTGTTAAGTATCATGTTTTGTTTCCTTTAAATAGAGTAGTCCTAGGTCAAGATCAATATAAATCACTTAGCAAGAATATATCCTTGGACATGTACCTCTCTCTATCTTGCAGATGAATGTTAACAGTTGTGCGACAGTGACAGGAATAGCATTTAGCCAAATTACGTGCTGTCAATTCGAAAAATTTAATTCTAATACGCCTGCAAAAACGAAGATGATAAATTTAAAAAAATTAAAATTGAAAAAAAAAATGAGACCTATTTAACAGGAACACGAGTAGATCTACTGTTTGAACATTTACTACGTATTAAAATACAATGTACAATATATGCTTTGAGAACGTTTGTCATTAATTAATATACGATTATTGCAATAGTCACTGAGGTGAATGTAATTTAGTATTTGTATGGGATATGAATTAATTGCATATGGAGGTATGGTTCTGACTGAATTGGGATTGTCCTTCAGTGGAACTTGGGTGGTATGAGGTAGCTCGTGCTGACACGAGATCAAAAGGGTGGTTAAGACAAAATAATGGAACTTTAAGCAGATGAACAGAATCTGAGGTTTTTAATTACTAGCTAAACGAATGTTTTATTAAAGCAAACAGCGAGGTTTTCGGTTCTCAAGTCGACGCGAATATTTTATTGGGAAACGATTATTTTTTATTTTCCCATTACGATAATAATTAAGCGACCGGTACAGATCATTTGTTACGAGTCGAAAAATCCACAAAATGTTTTAAAATAATTTAAATGAAAATAAAATGGATTATCTTGTATATTAAATTATTAAGGCATAACGTAATTTTAACAATAATGAACAGGTTAATTAAAAGGCAATACTTATTTATTGATAACCGTAGGATTGAGAATATTTAATATTTTTAATAAAGGAAATTTAAGGCCATAATTATTTCAAAATAATCACTTTATTATTTCTTCACAATTAAATTACTATTCAAATTACAAATATTTGTAATGAGTAAAACAGTTAAAACAAATATTTAAACAAATCAATCAACAGCCCCAATATATATTCGAATCAACCCTCTCACGCCCATGAATCACGGTTCACGAATAACTTATTAACAAAATATAGCCAAATCGAGTTTTATTCGGTATCGAGTCGGAAAATCGGTCGGGAAATAATCGAGATACGAGTATCGAATCGTTCCGGAAATTGCGCCGTTTGCCATTTTAAAAGGTGTCGAGATGTAAGTGCCGCGCGGCGTCCAGTGACCAGCCACTATACTATGCACTGTTTACTCATTAATTAAATTAGGCTTTTATATATTCACCTTTTCATGTGTGATTCGAATATTTACACCTCGAATATTTAAATTACAGTCTGGCTACTTTTGTAATGTAAAATACAAACTTTTTATTTTACGGTTTTATACACCTTTCTTATTAAGATTTAACAAGAAGGAATTGGCAAGACTTTCGAAGATTCCTTAGAAGATTGCGGAGGTTCACTAAGAGAAGGATTTTCCGAGTGAGTTGGTAAAATTCGAATTTTACCAAGTGCAAACACTGAGTTACTGATTAAAGAAAAAGTATCCCAATCCGAACATAAATGAAATAATGGGATCAACC